>OY728120.1:31205000-32647500 GCA_963277665.1 Viscum album | reverse complement strand
GAATCTTCTATAATATTGGGATAAAAAATTTAAAAAACATTATTACAATATTTATACCAATTATATTTTAATGACTTCAATATTATAATTTTATCTTGATGATAATGTGGTTTTCATGAATGATGGACTATAATAATAAATCAATAGATTATAATGAAAAAAATAACAGAAAATAATTCCAAATTTCTAAAAATATAGTGGTTGGGATAATAAAAAATAATATCCATGTTGAATAAACCCTTACAAAAATTACTCTATAATATTATAATTATATCCAATTTTCAATTTAAAACTCCTGTAATATTATTGATTAAATTTAATCCCAAAAATAAAAATGTTTAGATAACATATTCTTTCAAAATAAAATCGATTTTTTCCATATATATCATTTATCATCAATATATATATATGCCACAATCACATATTCCAATATAAAATACACGAAATGTTGTAACCATTACCATGTATAAAAATGTATTATCACATTATAACCTTAATGGTCATTTATAAAAAATAAAATAAATACCTCCAAAAATATTACATTATTATAAAAATTACATTTACAATTATTGATAGCATAATCATATGATTAAAAACAATTATTAATTTAAAAAAAACTAAAAATTATTAGATTTATGCTAGTATGTTTTCTCTAGATCCTCTTATAAAATTTCCCTTGATAAATACTAATACATAATAATAATAATATAATCAAATTTAACAAAATTTAGAGTAAATTAAAATGATTTATGATTAAATCCTTCTATAATAGTCATTTTTTTTATTCTTTTAGACAGTATTATAGATATTCTATCCTTTAATATAACATTGATGAGAAAATAAAATATTAAAATAAAAATTTACAATTAATCATTTTCTCTTATAACTTATTTTTTTCTATACGCATATACAATGATTCTCAATTTATTCATATGTTTTTCAAACATGTCAAATTATCCCATGTTATCACCAATAAATAAATAATTTTTTTGGGATATCATTGATTTGGGGGGTGGTATTAGATTTTATAATTCCCTATATCCTTGTATTTAAACCACTGGATATTAATATATTCTTTCTTGACTGTTCTATTATGAGGATGATTAAAAAATAAACCCTTTTGGCATACTATTTATTCTTTTTATAATTTTATTATGTGTTTATTAACAGATTATAAATATGTGGGATGTCCAATTTTTTCCCATCTATATATTTTATCATCCAAATAGTCATGAAACTCCATTTTTTTATTTGATAGGAAATCTAGTTAGGCAAAAATTGTTTTCCGTAATAAAAAGTAGATGTCTTAGAAAAATCATATGATCATTCACTCCAGGTTCTATCCTATTAGGTTACTCCAATCATTCAAGGATATTAGCCTTTACATTAGTTAGAATGCCTAATATTCATATGATCATCAATTAAATCACACCCATTATATTATAATGTCTAGAAAGTTAGTCCCTATAATGACCATGAGTTTTTATTCCATTTATCGCCACATGATCCATCCCTATGAAAATTTTTCCACCTTTTTTTCATTTATTCATCATGAACATTGAGATATGGAATACAAATATTGATGTAAGATAACGTTCATATAAAATATGATAGATTATAATTATCTTGTTAGATATGTTTTTCTAAAATATTGTTCCCATGTTTCATATTATACCCTATAATTCATTTGTGTTAGTCCGATGAATATCATATTTGAACCTTCATGACATTATGGATAATAAAAATATCCAAAACATTTTCTATAATAGATAATTTTTAAAATGGGGACACCATCCCCAATCTCTATGGTTTATTATTATTTAAGACATCAATAAATTAGAGATGATCCAAGTAACCCATCATCCAATGGGTGATAATTCATAAGATGAATCCATTTGTGATATTTGTATGAATCTTAAATCACTATGTTAATGATCTAGAGAATTAAAATTCCTCTAAATATAGGATTATATTCTTGAGTTCCATCTTAAATATAGTTAAAATATTGATTCATCTAAAACATAACATAATTATATAATATTGATGAGATTACCTTCTCCATGAGTGTTGAAATATTCTTTATAATTATTGGTTCCATTCAATATCATAGGCATCCAACATATACTACAAGGATACTTTACCAAACTATGTTGTTCAATAATGTAAAATTAAAAGGTATTATTTTTTAGGACTTCATAGACATTTCTTTAAATTTATAAAAGAGACCAAAAATATATAATAATATTTGTAGTGGGATGATAAGACATACCAATCTATGATATAAAAAATTTAAAATCATCACCATCCAAGGTTTTCAAGAAGTGTTACACATTTGGATAGTGTGAGTGGGATGGTAAAAAATTAGATTCATATTGAAAATTTTAAAAATATACTTACTACTCTCACTATTAAATTTATAAAATTGTTTTTCAATCATTGATTTTATTTTCTAAAATTTCTATAGAAATTTGAATATTTAGTTAAAAAAATTATAGTGAAAAAAATATAGGATATAAAAATATTTGGATATAATAATAGAATATGGTAGATGGATAATTGTAGATGTTAGTGTTTGTTTAAGGAAATTGTATTTCTCATGGGAATTATGAGTTAATACCATCAATAAATATTTTTTTAACTCTGAATTGACGGTGTTAAGATATTAGATTTTAGTGTTTTGGAGTGTTTTTGAGGACTTTTGGGGGATGAAATTTTCAATATGATTTGACTAGAATGTGTGGATTCTATAGTAAACCATGAACCATTTGGTAGAGGCTCATATTCTACTGCATGATTAAGGGATACAATTTAACAAACCATGTGCCAACCACTTGTGTTAAATAGCCTGTCTAGGATAAGGTTGTCATAACAATACAACCAAACCATGTGAGTTCCCTAGAGCGGTAGAATTCCTCATGTTTTGGCCCACAGTTTTACAATCCATATGGCTAAATAAGTTTCATGTGAATTTAATTATTTTTCAATCAATATTAAAGGAAATTAATTATCTGTTTTGATTTTCTTATCAGAATAGGAATATATATTGATTTTTGTGACTCCTATGGCATCCATTATTATTTAAATCCTCAAAATATTGTTCATTGTAGATCCAAGAGCATTGTAGACCAAGATTTAAGGTATGATGTCTAAAAACCAACCATTCACCATGTTCCTTCAACAACTACCTATGTTCTGTTAACATGAATTAATGAACTCGCATGTTTTTCTTATATAAGGATTCTAATAATATCTAACGGTGAATATATAAATCGTTTATAGAATTATTGTAGATTTCAGTGTGTTTGAAACTTCCTTGTTGACCATAGATGGATATGTTATGGATGGTGGATGCTTCTGGGTAAATTTTCAATGATCAGTCATTGTTGGGAAAATTTATTATTAAAAGAATTTATATATCTATATCCAAATGATTGATTTATATATTATCTGTTTTTATTTATTAAAATCTATGTTTTCATATGGATTTATAAAGGATTTGAATATTTGACCTCAAATTGAAAATAAATATATATTTTTTAGATTCCTCCTCTTCAACATATCTAGGAACTATTTCGGTTGTCAAGCACCAAGAAGCATGTGGTTATACATATTACATTATTAGAATAGAATATCCACATGTATATTTTATGTAAGTCATATTAGATTAAATACAACTCGAGATATGAATCCTTAACATATGTACTACTTTTCTATGGCAGTGAAATGTGATTCAGCCTTAGTTTCATTGATGAATATTAGAATACTTCGTCAGTGAACATGATTTAGGATGTTATTTACCATTTGGATACCTTGATTACACTTGTGTAATATATGATTCTTCTATTCGAAAATATTTTTCATCCAAACATAATTGATTTCATAAGTGGATGTGTGTTTGTAGCCCATCAGAACCATTTATGATGCGATATTACATGATTGTGATTATGAAGCATGATACCATGTTATATGATAATAACCTATACATGTATGTTGCAATAAATTTCTCAAGATAACATAAATTTTTTCGATATATGAATTATCATGTAAAAATGGTTATGTTGGATTGGGAGATGTTGAGTGAAATGTTCACCTGATACCTTTAGGATATTGAGTTACATGTTCCCACAATGTCTTATGGATTCAAAATGACATGTTTTCGCAATACCTTTTAGATTCAAAGCTATATATTAAAATTTTTCTTTTTGGATACCGTGTGAAAAATTTATGATTCTTGTAGACTTATCTTGATTACTCTAAATATATTTTACCACTATCATTCTATTATGGGGAAAAAGTAGGTAATGTGAGGGATCTAGGTGAATTCATTAGGATATGAACCCTCGATATATAATTGTAGATGATTTATTGTGCATTTTTTTATAATCGTGGAGTACACCTAATTTAATTTTTCAAACATTTTATTGATTCGTTGGTGGTTTCCTATAGTATTTTTTTACTCATACCAAATATAGTTATTGTGATATGTGTGAAAAAATTTAATGTAGGGAACTAGGTAAGGGAAATGGTCCTATTGAATAGATATGATCAATGGAGTATGAAGTTTGTAAGGGTAGTAGGATAGAATCTAGATGATTCCATAATATCCCTTTTTTAATTTCACATAACACACTATGTTTTCGTGCCACACGTGGAACCTAGTTTATTTATTTATATGAAATTTGGTCCATTTATTATTAAATTATGCTAATTTATTTTCTACCATGATTACTCTAAGATGTTTTATATTATATATATATGGAATATAGTTATGATACCGATGTTATAGTTTCCCTATTAATGGTTCTCAAAACTTCATAGTTAGTCAAAATCCTTATGTGTATGGGGATTCATTCATGAGGACTTTTATATCATCGCATCAGACCATATGCTTCTGTTTAGGGATTTAAAAAATATATTAAAGCGAGGTTAAATTCATTTTTTCATATATATTCAAGGAAATGAATGGATGGAGATATTAAATGTGTCAATAGAGTAGGTAAGGGTCCATATTCTTTCTTAATTCATGTTTAATTGGCCATAAATTTTCGATTGATGGGATTGTTCATACAATTTTATGAAATTTGGGGGTTTTAATTCTTCCTGATTTGGAGCAGATGGTCTCATACCTACCATGGATTGTATTTTTATTCTTTAAATTAATGCCTGGATTTATTCTATCTATTCAGGATAGTCTTGAATATTCATTTGAGTGATATGAATTGTTTCACTATTGATGTGATATATCTATTTTGATAGTAATTTATTAAACATGAGCATGTAGTTATGTTTTGTGTCTATAATAGTATTACTGATGTGAGGGTATGGAAAACCATGTGATGTTCAAGTAGGGACAGATATTGGTTTATCAGTATCTTCCTAGGTTCACCATTGCTTGATTAGATACAATATTTAGTATCTATCTTAACTACATAATTTGAGAAAATGTTAATATTGAATTTTAGAAAACATTCCTCAACTGAGCCATATGAATACTCCCTCTTGGGATGACATGTCATTTCCAAAATAGGATATCATGATGATTCACTTGAGCATACTATATCAACCAATCAAGTTGTTTAGAAATTAGAGACTATCTATCCTAGATTTGTTTACATTGTACCTTCATATAAAGGTTGGGGTACAAATGATCATGGTTGGTTATTTTCAGGACTTCCCACTCCGTTATCCACCCACCTTTCCGGGAAATAAAATAAGAAATTATGTCGAAGACTTGTTAGACATCATCTTTGGAGTACTCATCCTAGTTCAAACACCATAGGACAAATGTGTATATCTATTGTGGTTTATGATTAATGGGATCCCCATGAGATGGTGGGTTGTTAGGGTAAAATTAGGTAAACATGGGGGGGCATTCTTGTAATTCCTTAAATATCATGTTGTTTTGGAATTCATTCATAATACACTAAAGGAGGAATATACACATTAATTAAATGATATTCATAAGTGATCCATGGACATAACTATATACTGTTATAATTTTACTATGATTAATTATTTTCGCTACCTTTAGTTGGGGATAAGGTACAAATTTCCATGATGTTTGATAACATAATTCATCTAGATATTAAACAACATGATTAGAGTTCCAACCATACAAACATACCCAAAGGTTATTCTTATCACATAGTATATATAGAAGGGTCTTTTGGATGAATGGATAGTGGATCTAATTCAACTCTTTTGTACATAGGTTAGTAGACCTTTGATAGTTATGATGAGTTTCACATATTTTATAAGGAATAAAAAGACCCAGAAAATTAATCAAATTTGTGATATGCTGACTAAGATTATTATGGATTACTCAACCCATAATGAAGGGTTTTATAGTTCATCAACATTAGGACGGTCTATCTTTATTTCATTTTCTGTACACCACCTCATCAAAACTGTTATATGTGTGGAAGGGTAAATTATATCCAATAGTTTTTCTCCCAAGATATGATGAAAATATTACAAAAGGGTGAAGGTGGGTGTGATCTATTACCAAAGGATTGAACTTGGGTCCTCATTTGTAGGATCAAATAATGATAGATAAATTTATTCATGAATCTAGGAGTCAGATCATTGGAGGTTAATGAGGATATATGTATATTTTGGATCAGACTCCAATAGATAGTGGTGAGAGACTATCTACAATTATAGGTATGATCTTGATCACATGTAAATTTTAAATTAATATTTTTTATACTGGTACTTTTATTTCTGTATCATTAAAATTTATTGCATAGTATGAAATTTTATCCATATTTTCACTTGTGTTTTTTTCATTTAATAAATAAATGGGTATGATTGTAGATTATCTTCAGATATGCCCAGAGTTTCCGATAGTCACTGGCAGTTATGTTCATTGGTTAGAATTTATGAGACTTAATATGATGTTTATCAATTTGATTCTTGGAATGGAATATCCAAAAGGTTATAGAGACCATATGCATTACAATTTGATATGGTTTTCATTTACATCAACCAAGGGAGATAATTTCATAACGATCAATGAGTGATAGATGGGAAAATTCTGACATTGATTACACAATTGGATCATTTAGTAGTATCATTGCTATAACCATCATATTATCCTACTATTGTGAATCTATATCTGGATGTAATCACATATTAATTCACATGATTATCTCTTGATTACAGTGAATATTTTAAAATGGAACATGATACTCGCTCATATCCAAATTCATTACCCTCTTATCATATGGAACTCTATGTGAAAAGCGTCATGACCCTACCAACTAGGACTTCTTCTAGGATAACATAAAGTAAATGGTGAAACAATAATCCTTCCTCAAATACATTATGTGATGGTGATAAGAACTGAGTAAGCATAGAAATAAAATTCATAAACTTAACACTATGTTCATTTATGCATGTGCACTACCAAATGCATGTAATAGTGTAAAAATATAGTCGATGAACTAAACATCAAGAGTGTAATCACTACATACAAAATAATAATGAAAATATATCAATGTGTCTAAAGGTAATATAAAATATAAAGGTTTTAAATTACATGACAAACCAAAAATGTGGTACAGACATGATAACAACTAAAAATGTGTGGACTATAGAAAGCAAAGATTGAAGTCTCTGTGGCTGGCCACTGAACACAAAGATCCCCCTAATGTACTTCATTATGAATATTATACCAGTTCCACTAATGTCTCCAGGGATAAGCCTATCATTTTTATAAAACATGATATGTACCATGAAATCCAATATAAGGGTGACCATATAGATACATAATAAGATACACCACAAAACCATGTGGGAAAAATTTGAATAAATATATCTTTCTCAACCCATAAGGAAAGAGGGCCAAGAATACCAAAAAATAGATATGATAAAAAATATAATAGAAGAAAGAAATGGGATATAAATCTTCATAGATAGATAAGAATGTTGTATCTTCCCACATCCCTATAGACCCCATACCTAGCCAATAATCACACATAGACTCTCAATAATGAGTAATTGAGACCCATGTATGACCTCTATGCGTCATAGATGAGGGAGTTATACCTTAAATAGAGGACCCACTCTCTACTATAGGTTGATTATAAGTAGTATCAATATGCTGATAGTATTCCCACAGCCTATATAATGTAAGGTTGTTTCATATCATCCAATATAAAAGATATATTTTACCTACAACATGGAGAAATAGGGGACTAGTAATCTTAATAACACAATGATAATCACACTCGAACACAACTACTATCTATTAATCATTGACTGAAACATCCCACTTACATCACCTCACAACAAAACAATGATGTCAAGAAAGGCCCTATCACATTCAATGTGGAGATGTACTCATTATAGGTACCTTTGTGATAAAATAAATGTAAAAAGGGATAAAGAAGATATAATTTTCCAGAAAATGAACACAGTGTGTATATTGTGCCACACTACATGATACTCTACTTTGACACATTTGTGTGTCCTTCCATGGAAACATCCTGGTTAATAATGTTTCTTTACATGACGTGTAATGGGGAAACCCATTCTGTATGTTAAACTTGAGTCTTATGCATATTCACATTGTATATTTCATTACAAGACTATACCTATAGATGGTGCATCCCAAGAAGAACATTATATGTCTATCCTCATAGGGTAATCGTCATGATCTCATAGAACATAGCTCGATGGGGAATGTACTTCAACAAGGCATGTCTATTGGGGAACTGGGGTGTCTATCATCCTAGGGACCTGAATGTGTTCACAGAGCACAAGGAATAGCAACCAATGTAGTGTGATATGGTGTGTGATGCCTAACTCTATCCAAAACACTATCCACTATGTGAACATATTTACACGGTGTGTTCCTCCTTGAAACAAGGTTTATAGACACATTATTTGCAAACAATGTATTTTGTTCTAAAATAGATGTCAGATCCACCATTCCTTCCACTTCGACCACCATTATACATACCATAATAACAAACAAATCACAATGATAATATAATCAATCATCATTTCTCTATCTCTAGTTTTCTTAAAAATGAATTATGGTTCTCTGAGTTTTATTCATGATTATTTTATTCACTACTGAAGGTTCCCAATCCCAAAATCATTCATCCAAATTTATAAATCCATCTCAATTGAATAATAAATCCCATATGTCGATATTGTTTAAATATTATTAAAGAATCTCATGGGATTATAATTACTGAATCATTCTCAATAATGTCAAATCATTGAAGTCATGGGGAAATGATGATGTACATCAATAATGGTGGGGATAAAATAATAAAAAAGTGAAATCATCATAGGTTGATGCTATCTGGGATAATGTTTACATATTAATGTAACAAATGGGTGAACCAAGCATATATAATATTTAACATATTTTTCAAGAATTGAATTTAAAACAATGTTAATATTAGGATTATAAATAAAAAACAATCATATATGAAATCCATTCATAAAATACTATTTGATATGACAACATACAAAAAATAAAAATACTTACCTGATGCACTAATTGATAATTTATAAAGAAAATATCATCTAGAGGTAATGAAAAAGATCCCACAACATATTTTTATCATCTCATGAATGACCTCAATAATTCAACATCAATAAAAGTTTATTGGATTCCTAATGCTAAAACATTTCCTTTCTCATCTTTAATTACCTATGATTATGTGGATAACCATAGAAAATTTTCCTTATTAAAATTTATAGAGGGGGATTATGTTTTTTTTTCATTTCAATAAATTATTCATTTATTTAATTTAATTCACCCAAAAATGAAATCCTTTAACCGAACACTCAATAGTGACCAACATTATGCCACACCAAGGATAAACATCATGATCTAGGATTAACTATGACCTCAGATTTCTCATATATAATCATGTTCATGGGGAAACAAATTTATTCAAAACAGATATGGGTTTTTACATTTATAAATTTAATTGTTATTAAAATATTAATTATATGGTTTGATGAGACACAAAAATTCACATAATAAAGTGGAAAATATAGTGATATACATAGAAATATTTAAGTAATCAAAATATATAAACCATGTTCATTAAAATTTTCCATCTATCATGTATTATCACAATGAGAATAAAACTCTCTATAATAGGTTGGTGGTAAAAATATCTAAACTAGATCTCATACCCCCAGGATCCCTCCATCATAATTGCATTTTTCAAAATAAATACTCAAACCTGATGAAAAGGCCATCCATGCATGATCATCTCTTATTTGTCCTCAATCTCTACTTGGTATTATGAGAAGGTGGCCTCATCCTCTCTATTTATATCACCCATGTAAATAATGGGAATCAGATTTTAATTGTATATAATCATTTACAACATATGGAATGTGTAGTTCACGTAGTCCAAAAATCAGTGTTAGGATATGTATAAGCATCGACGAAAATAGATAATTGGATTTGGAACATCATTACATACCTTTTAGATACCTTGATTTCTTATAAAATTGTCTGTAATTATTATTGGGGGAGACAATCATGTAGACTTAATCAACCTTCTAGACACTAAAGAAATATGATACCAGTTTTTATAATATATTCAATGTCATTGATCCACCCTTATATGATCATGTTACACATGAAATACCTCAATAACCACCAATTACATTGTGGATACCAAACATAATATATCATTAATCACAATTTATCATACGGGAGACTTATAGGATCTCCCATACATGGCCTAAAAAGGATCAATTCCCATTATAGATCTATAGATATTATTATAATAAAAATCCATCAATTTTTAGTGATCCTACTAGATCATGATGATGTCCATCAAATATGATGACAGAAAATCATCCAATAATGTTATGTTCCATTATGTTTGGCTATTATTCATAGGGTGAAACTTCATGTTCATTCATAATAGGATCCATATAACCTCATGTATACCACTCCATGACCACGATGTGATCCAAGCATCATGTTTGAAGACAACCATCATGGGTAATCTCTGATGGTAGATAATATCATATATGTACAATCACCAAATACCCTCAATCAAACTATGTTACTAAATGGAATGATTGTGTGATAAATTGGTGACTCAGTTGATAATCACCTATATAAAATCATGAATCAATACATTTCAACAAATCTTCATCATAAATTTAGTTGATATTTCATCCAAATTTGAAGAGTTTTAGTTAAGCTAATTAGAACATTATGTATAATAGTTACCTCGTGACATGGGATATGGTGATAAATAAACAGAACAATGTTACTCTGTATGACATCCCACCAAAACTACCACTGAAGTACTTGTAAATATTTTACACACCTAGAATAAATACCACAATGGTGGTATGAAATATCCTCACCATCTCTACATAATATTTTGGTAGAACAACTATAATTCATTGAGAAATGTTATAATGATCCCCAAATTCAAAAACTCCATCTGGTTCATCTACTAATGTTATATTTTCATGAAAAATGACATCATAAAAATCACCACAAATAATCCTCTCTTGCATAGAGAAGAAGATGTATGGAAACAAATATTGACTATATTAAAAATTCACCACACCACCTTACTATGGTTAGCTTCAACATGTAATATTTTATATATCATATCTTCTACCATGTGATAATGGTGTTTTTAGATAATTAAATACACAACCACATTCCCTGTCACATTAGTGCATACTATCTCAACATTTTATTCCAAGATGAACTCCAACAAAAAACTTTTTTTTAGGTTTACATATATCTAAAAGATGTTGTAACTAAAACTTTAGTGGTCAATATAAAAAAATCTCTCCTAGACTATAATGAATCCCCATAATTTTAGAAAGCAATATCATTCCCCACTATATTTCATGGTTCATATAATTAGGCTCATTCGGTATCAATATCTTTGACCAATAAGTGATCAGTACCTATCTATGCATTGTCACACATCTTATCACAACTGAAGAGGAATTTAAAAACCCCATGAAAATAAATCACCCCTATAGTAACCTCATCATTGGGGAACTATTCATCTTCTGTCTAATCTCCTTGATGTCTCTATAGAGCTTCTCATCCATTATGATACCTCCCATTACATTTCAATGTAGTGAAAGGGGATATAATCATAAAAAAGTTTACTATAATCATCTGACTAAACAGTATAAATTATTGAAAATCAACCCCTTTAATTGACACATGTGTGGATCATATGTTATCACTAAATAGTTCTTCATAAAATCCATAGCAATACAATTATCCTAGATTACATTCCCAATAATGTGAACCTACCCGGTTAAAAAATAGACCTTATAGGATATAATGTATCGATGGTTTGTTGAAAATATATCTAGGAAAATCCAAAAAGTAACTTCATGATCCTCTATATAAGAAATGAATATTATAATGTCACT
Organism: Viscum album; assembly: GCA_963277665.1. Lineage (NCBI taxonomy): Eukaryota > Viridiplantae > Streptophyta > Magnoliopsida > Santalales > Viscaceae > Viscum > Viscum album. The sequence goes on along the minus strand of OY728120.1, from coordinate 32,635,092 downwards.
AATAAATTAATCTATGTTCATTTACAAGTATGTATGTAAGATCCAATTTATTATTTATGTGAAAATTGTTGTATAATTAGTGACGCCAAAAAGAATCACTAGGTACTCATAATGCATGTGGTGACTTCAGAATTTCATAAATTGAAGATAAAAATTTTAAACCTTCTAAAAATGGTATCAATTTATGATATCAATAAATAAATACAAACTCACACTTTTGAACTATATGAAATGCACTTCAATCCTCGATATAGGGCACATTTTAATTATCCTAACATAGTTTAGAAAAATGGTAATAAATGAAAATTATCCTCCATTTTCATTAACAACACATGATTCACTTAGCGTGAAAAAAAGGCATGATAAAACCTTTATCTCAATGGTTATTCAATTTCACCATAATATTGTGTAGTTTAGTTGGGGTCATATGATTTGCTGCGGATGATATCAGTGTAGTGTAATGGTGAATGTTGGTGCACAAATCAATATCCTTACCTGTATGTACTCCTATCATATATTAATGATATATATCTATATAATTATCCAATACTACTTGAATATTGATTCCTGAAGTTCACAATTTATTATGGGTTTAAAACTATTAATGATTAATAATGGATGGAATATTTATATTATTGAGACCAATTGTCATAGCTATAAGATTCTTCTCACACATTGAGGTATCTACTACTCCATTAATGATTTTATATCTAGTAACCTAATGTGGATAACCATTACATGCCCAAAATAAAATAATAAGCCATCATCACAATTTACAAGAGGTCTCATGGGAAACTCTTTCCCCTGAGTGTAAAATTATACTAATTTTAGATGAGTGATATGGAAGAATCTACCCCTATAGGATTCCCTATACAAAGATAATGTGGAAAATCCCCCAATGAAATATATATCTCTCACAAATGGGAAATGGGAATAAAGGAATGACTCAAACCATCGTCTATGAGTAATAGAGTTAATGTAAGGAAGAAATAGGCCATACCTTGAACCATATCATGAGAAGCTTGATCATATCCCTCCATAGGCAGAAATTGTCAATTCCATCAACCTCTATCCCCATTAGCCTCGAGTGAGATAATTGTTTTTTGTGGTTGGAGTGGATTCATGTGTTGTCATCCACCTCTAGAACCTGCATGTGGGGATCTAGATACTCATTTATAAATAATGCCTCTATAGGGTCTCCTTGATGACAATACAGAGTTCATTTAATATATATTTCCCTATATTTTGGGGATATAACTATTGAATGTCTACCATATTTACCCTCGTGAGGACAGCTAATAATAATCCATGTGACCTCTCAGTCACAGGAATTGCATGGTCCCTCTCAAGACATTCAAGACAGTCTCTAAGAACCCTATGGTATACGTCCAAATGTCTGAATTTGGGAATGTTATACTATCATATGACGAAACTCTAATGATTGATTTCTAATCATGATTGCAAAAAACATTTCCCCTAATTTCCATTATAGGCTCCAACCTCCCATTTACCGTATACTAGAATGATTTCAGTATCAATGTACTATAAATGTAATCCATAAGAAGTGGGAAGTCATAATAATACCACACAAGCTAATAGGTAAATAAGAGGAACATTATTAAAATTCCATACCCCATGGTATCCATTGTCGCAACTCACCTTTTTAATACGTAACATTTCATTACAATTTAAATACAGAGGATCTATAAAGTCTAGTGTCTTGGAAATTAGGAACAATAAAACATGAATAAAACATAAAACATTCTTCTAAACTACTTGTAAGGCATCATAATAAGATCATCATAAGTACAAGTAATTACTATAATATCCTAGAGACATACATCAATGGAAAGGGTGTGTAGAGGTCCCAGTAAGGGTAAACAAGGGAATTAATGTACTTGTGATATCAATAAGAACTTCAATAACAACATAAAGATATGAGAAATATAAGTATAGGAATATCATAATGAAAATAACATGAAACATAACTTGAATATGTGGCTAAAACGTTTCATATATAACTTGATGAACATATCACCAAGGTCTATCCCCAAGGAGTTATAAAAATTACCATGGTTATTCCACAAAGTATCGTGAAACTTCTCATCTATAGAGATTAGTTTTTTACCCAATGAATTGGAGTGCTATCAGGGTGCACCTTTAATATATATTCACATATATGTGAGCCACATATATCATAATCAAACATTTCATAAATAACCCATAGAGAATAAAAGAAATGGGTTTGATTTCAAAATCTTAATGTTTTAAATGCTCTTAAAAATAAGATCATTATATCATTTATAACCCATGGAAAGGGAGTGAGGGTTATATGTATGTCAATTTCAGAATAAAATATTCATAATTATATATTTATGAACACCCATAGAAACTAAAGATTTATGGGTATTCACATAAATGAACAGAAGAATTTCTTGAGAGAAATACATAGAAATTTTGAGATGAAATTTCAGCAGCATAACGGCTATATATCATGGTTATAGAAAACATTGAAAAGAGAGAGGAAAAGGGTCACCCACTAATAAATAATTCATAATATAGTATGGGTACTGAATAAGATCATGGTATGTGTATTAGATTGACATACCACATGAAAAGGAAACATGAATGAAAAGGGAAGATGTGATTTCTTTTAAGAGAAATTCGGCAGCCTAACGACGTCACATAGAATTTTAGAAAACATATTGATGAGAGAATAAAGGGTATTTTAACAATTTTACATGAAATAGAATGTAATGATAACATTTAAGAGCATACCCTCAATAAAAAGAGATGGAATATGGAAGACACAATATAAAGGAAGTCGTGACTTGAAAGAAGAGGGTGAAAAAATCCCTTACCATGAACAGTATCTTCAAAAGCAAGATGGTCGGGACCTTGCGAGGCATGAGGGAACTTTGGGAGGACTCCTTGAGAGGTAAGGAGACCCGAAATTCATTGAGGAGGATTTTGAAATGGAATGAATGAGGGAACGATTTGGTATTTATAGGATTACTGAGGGCACAAGTTATTATTGACCAAGGGACACCTCGTTGGTGGTATTGGAAAAACCATGGGCTTGCCAAGGGTATTTTCCCATGCTATTGGCCACATGGGACACATCATAAATTATCTTAATATTCATAAGTCTACCAGAATTATTACATAATTATTACATTTTTAATGACGTCATTAAACACCCGAAATTAAAAACATTATTTTCACTATTCGTCGAAAATTCATTTTTTTCAGAAAACTCCCCAAAACTCTATTAACATATTATCAATGCTCTGAATTCAAAAATTATCTCCATTTTTTAAAAATATTTTTCAAAATATTTTTAATTTTATTTTTAATTTCAAAAAACTATTCACCTTAAAAAACTAATACTTGTCTAATAAATTCTAAAATAGTTATTCACCTATTTTATTGAATCACATTACTTAATAAAGGATCCAAAATTATATTGATACTTTCTTAAAGTTTGATTACTAATCCATTTGGTCACATTACTAATTATAAGCATAAAATCACTATTCATAATTTACTATTCACAAAAAATTTAAGTTGATCTTATTAGATTCTAAATTTCATATTGAACACATTTCAAGCAGACTATTTTATTTAAAATCATTACACATCATTAATTATATATGGTTTACATAAATACTTTAAAATGTCCCCTTTTTCCAAAATTCATAAATATACATCCTATATTTATTCGAACATATGAAAAAAACACAAACTTACCCATAGGAAGAAATAACAAATTTATTTATCTCAAAGGATTACACAATGTAGCTACGGTCTCGTTACAAAGCCCCTTATAACCCCATCATAAGACATAAGTGTAAGGTGTGCTAAGATGAGAGAATCTGAGGGTGGCATGACCAACATTGCATGAGTAGTGATTTCTATAAGCATGAACTTCTCCCAATGGCTATTCTGCTCCGGCTTCACATAATGATGTTTAGCTTTGGTTTGGCCTAGAGCAAAGCCTAGTGGTGCTACCTCCTTCCCATGTTTTGTCAGATGGGCTTTGATCTGCACAATACTTCTAGATGAGCCATCAAATCTTCTTTCTGTATTAATTAACCAAGACCACTTGTATTTAGAGACAACAATCGCAACATTTAGTTTCCAATGGTCATATTGACCAATGGTAAAATAAAATATGAAACCCAATGGTCTCATATTAATTATACTCACATCATTAATTAAATAATATAGTGTTGCTGAATATAAACTAAAATAACACACAAAATTAGGAAACAAAAATTCATTCAAACTTTTGGGTTCTTACATTCTTCCCCCCTTATGAAATTTATTCCTCAAAATTTTAACTCATACCATAAGAATAGAAATTTTTTGGGTACTTATACCTCATAGAATCCTCTAGTTCGCATGTGGATTCTTTATATTAGTGGTTTCTCCACAACACCTTAAAAAGGTGGGTAGTCTTGTTGCATAGAACCCTGTATCTAAGATCCAAGATCTCTACCGGCTACTCGTCATAAGAGAGGTCATGTTCTAGTTGTACCACATCTAGGTTTAGTACATGTGAAGGGTCAGTTATGTACTTCCTCAAGATGGATACATGGAATACATCACAAACTTGTGCAAGATTTCGAGGAAGTGCAAGCCGATTGGCCACTGCTTCCTCTTGATCAAGGATCTCATAAGGGCCAATGTACAGAGGGATGAGATTCACATTCTTCCCAAACCTCATGACTCTCTTACAAAGTAAAATTCGAAGATAGACCTTGTCACCAATATCGAACTCCAAGTCCCATCGATGGTTTTCGACAAAGCACTTTTTCCAACATTGAGCAGCCTTAATGTGTTGTTGGATGTCATGGAATTTTTCTATAATATCTTGCACAATATCATGCCTAATAAGCTTTATCATTCCAGCTTCATCCCAAAAAATTGGAGTTCTACAACGTTTCCCATATACAGCTTCATAGGGTTCCATTTGGATGCTCGAGTGGAATTTGTTGTTGTAAGATAACTCAACTAAAGGTAGATGTTGATCCCATCCACCATTAAATTCCATTGAGCATTTTCTCAGCATTTCCTTGAGTGTTTGAATATTCCTTCCAGATTTTCCATCAGTTTAGGGGTGATTGGTCATACTGAAATTCAGTTCAGTGCTCAGAGATTGATGAAGACTTCTCAAGAATATTTATGTGAACCATGGATCACGATTAGATACTATAGAATGTGGAACTCCATGTAGCTTTACCACTTCCTTCACATAAATCCTGGAAGTTTGATCAAGATAGAAATCTTCCTAGATAGAGATAAAATGGGAAGTCTTGGTGAGACGATCCACAATAACCCATATCACATTATTTCATTTGGAATTTCTCAGAAGACCAGTGACGAAGTCCATAGTGATATATTCCAACATCCATGCTGGTATGGGTAGTGGTTGCAATACCCCTTTAGGAAGTTGTCTCTCTGCCTTCACTTTCTGGAACACTAGGCACCATGAAGTGTAGTCATCAATATCCTTTTTCATATTATCCCACAAATAATGATCATGGAGGTCCCTATACATTTTTGTTATTCCAGGATGTATAGATAAATTAGAGCTATGAGCTTCATCCATCAGCTCCTTCTTTATTTACATAATAGATGAAACACATAGTCTTGTATGAAATCTCAGTACACCTTCTTGATCAATATTGAACTAAGGATACATTCCATCCTTTATATCCTAAATCTTTTCTTGTAACAAAGGATCTTCTTTCCAAGCCTTCTTGATCTTCTCTAGTAATGACGGTGGAGAAATATTTTGGGTTAGGATTGATGATTTCCCTTTCCTTATAATTTCCATGCCTAGCTTTACTAGCTCATTAATAAAAGGATCTTTTTCAATCTCATAATGGAAAGAACAACTGCGTCTTTCCTGCTTAATGCATCAACAACATTGTTTGCTCTTCCAGGGTGACAATGAATTGAACAATCACATTCTTTATAAAGTTCTAACCATCTCCTTTGTCTCATGTTCAATTCCTTTTGTGTGAAAATATACTTCAAATGTTGATGATCTGTGTATATATCACATTTGTCCCCATAAAGATAGTGCCTCCATATCTTTAGGGAAAAAACGACTACAGCCAGCTCTAGTCCATGCGTAGCAAGATTCTGATCATGAATCTTCAACTGTTGATATTCATAAGAAATGACCTTGTCATTTTTTATGAGGACGCACCCAAAAACATTTAGAGATGCACCACTAAATATAATGAATCATTCTCCACTTGAGGGAAGAGTTAACACAGGTGCAGTAACCAATCTCTTCTTCTGCTATTGGAATCTTTCCTCACAATTTTTTTACAGAATAACATGACCCCTTTTGAGTTAACTTGGTTAATGGATTAGAACGTCGTGAAAGGTTTTTCACAAACCTCTTATGATATCCTACAAATCCAAGAAAACTACGAATCTCAGGAATTTTTATATGTTGAGGCCACTCCTCTACAAATTTTATCACTGCAGGGTCAACCATGATTCCTTATTTGGTTACAATGTGCCCTAATAAAGAGATTTGTTGTAACCATAAATCACATTTAAGGAACTTTCCAAAAATCCTCTCCTTCCACAAAGTTCTCAAAATAACCCTTAGATGATCTTTATACTTCTCGCTACTTTTGAAGTATATGAGAATATCATCAATAAAAACTACCACAAAGTTATCTTGGTAGTCTTTAAAGACTCTATTAATCAAATCCATAAAAATAGTATGTGCATTAGTCATTCTGAAGGGCATAACAACAAACTCATAATGCCCATATCTTGATTGGAAATCAGTTTTTGGAATATCTTATTTCTTCACACTAAATTGATGATAACCAGATCGAAGGTCAATCTTAGAGAAGAATTGATCCCCATGAAGTTGGTCAATCAATTCTTGGAAGAGGTTATTTGTTCTTCATTGTGATCCCATTCAGTTCACTATAATCAATGCATATCTGCATCGATCCATCATTCTTCTTCACAATGAGAACAGTTCCTCCCCAATGAGACACAATTGGTCGGATAAACCCCTTCTCCAAAAGATCTTGGAATTGCTTCTTTAATTTCCCCAGATCCAAATTTTCCATCCTATATGGGGCCTTTTATATCGGACGAGATCCACGTATGAGTTCGATGGAGAACTCTACCTCTCTTTCTATGGGAGGTCCAGTAAACTCCTCTAGAAAAACATTAACGTAATCTTGGATGATGCAGACATTTTAGATCACCAAACTCTCATCTACTTCTTCTACTACACTAATAACCTCCATAAAGATGGATATAGGGGGTTATTTTAGACAAATATGATGTTGAAATATCTCTCCTTGGAAGATAACTGTATGTTTTCCATTCAAGAATACTGATATTTCCTTACTTTTATAATTGATCATAGCATTATACATTGAAAGCCTATCCATCCCTAGTATAATGTCAAATTCAATCATGGTAATGACTACTTGATTTTCGATAATATTGTGCTCACTAAATTAAATACTAGAGTTTCTATACTATGACAATTCTTGGATAGTACCACCAGGAGTCTTGACTGACAACTTTACTTTTAGAAATTCAGTGGATGATTCTAAATTCTCTTCATACTTTGAGGAAATAAAGGAATGCGGAGGACCAGAATCAAACAAAGTACTTGCTAGCTTTGAGAGGAAATAAAGAGAACTTACTACCACATCATTCGGAGCATCGACTTCAGATGTCGTGATAGAAAAAGCATGGCCTTGATCTCTTGGCCTTTGCAATGGATAATGGTAGTTACCCTCCACTGCCCTCAGATTTGTACAATGATTAGAAAAGTGCCCACGTTTTCCATACTTGAAGCACTAGAAATTAGGTAGGGCTTGTACCATCTTCCCCTTGTCATTTGTGTTTGGATGTTGTGGTTTTACCTCACCATGACAATTCCTCACAATGTGGTCATCTCTTCCATAATTGTATCACTTACCACTCCCAAGCAGACGGTTCCCCTAATGCTTTGTCCCTAATTTATTTCATGTGAAAAGTTTAAATTTCATTCCTCCTCTTCCCTGATCAAAATTCGTCCCTAAGATGGGCTCTATCAATCTCTTCTTGTCATTGGATTTATGAGACCACTACGTCTCACCAAACTCTATTTTTACTTTTTTCAAACTCTACATGATATCCTCGTAGCTATCATAACCTTGGTTGGTTAATTCATCCACAGATGAGGTCTCAATCCATCGAAGAATATATCAACCATATCGTCTGGATCCATGAAAATTCTAGAGGTATATCGTGAGAGCCATTTGGAGTTCATCTCATAGCTTCCCACAAGTTCATTCTCCATCTTCTTTAGCTCGAGAAACTCCATCTCTATTTTATTTCTCATGGAACGAGGGATATACTTACTAAAAAAGATCCATATGAACTCTTCCCACTATATAGCTTCAACATCCACTCATTGCCTCATGTTTCTGATCAGTTCCCACCACTGATCAGATAATCCCTCTAAGCAATGGACAACTAGGGTGACCTTCTCTTGCTCTGAACAACGTAGCACAGAAAAGATATTCTCTATAGAGATTATCCATTGCTCAGTAATCAATGAGTCAATCCATCCACTTAAGGTTGTTGGTCGTTGTCACATAAAGGATACAACAGAATGTTGTTCCCTTCATGTGGATATCGACCAATCATCTTGATTCAAGTTATTACTCATAACATGAGTTAGTTGGTTCCTCATTCGCATGAATGTTTCCATTACGGCTTCCATCGGAGGGTCGTTAGCTCATGGTCCATTGTCGTAACCATTTTCAAAGTTCCTCCTATTTTCCTTTATTTTCTAAAAGAATAAAACCATACTGAGAAACTTGATTCATTTATGAATCATTTAACTATAATGGATTCTACCTCTTAAAACATCTTGCATAAACAATTATATTTCACTATAATTCCTTCATAATGAATCATAAAAAGATTGTGATTAACCAAACATATCCCACATGAGTGTTGTAACCAAGAGTTAGCAAGGCCCATTTTCGTTCACTAGTTTCCATTGGAGTCTAGATCAAAGTGGTGTTTTTGGGTTTTAAACCTATGTACATATGTTCCAAAGCCGCCTCTACCTGCTCATATCCAGATAGGGATGTATTTGTTTGATAAACCACTTACTCAATACTCAACAAAATACAAGGAGGTTTTCCCTATATTTATACTTTTCGATAGGGTTATTCCTAATGTTTTAGTAGCCTAATTTCCAAAAATAACTAAAAAATACATTGATACTAACTATGGAATCCCGCCTTTTTAATACAAAACATTTCATTACATTTTACATACAGAGGGTCTTTAACGTCTAGTGTCTTGGAAACCAGGAAAAATAATAATTGAATAGAACATAAAAAATTATTATAATCCACTTGTAAGGCTTCATAATAAGATCATAATAAGTATAATTACTACGTTCCATATTCTGGAGACATACATCGAAGGAAAGGGTGTGCAGAAGGCCCATTAATGGTAAACAAGGGAATCAATGTACTTGTGATATAAATAAGAACATGAATAACAATATAAAGATATTAGCAATGGAATTATAGGCATATCATAAAGAAAAGAACTTGAGACATAACTTGAATATGTGGCTGAATCATTTCATTTATACATTCATGAACATAACACCATGTTCCATCCCCAAGGATTCATAAAAATCACCAAGGTTATTCACCAATGTATCGTGAAACTTATCATCTCTAGAGATTAAATCATTATAAAATGCATTGGAGCGATATTAGGAAACACCCTTAATATATCATTACATACATGTGAGCCAAATATATCATAATCAAACATTTCATAAATAACCCATACAGAATAAAACAAATGGGTTTCATTTCAAAATCGTGACGTTTTAAAAGCTCTTAAAAATAAGATCATTATATCATTTATAACCCATGGAAAGAGAGTGTGGGATATATGTATGTCAATTCTAGAATAAAATATATCATCTTTAGATATTTATAAACACCCATAGAAACGAAATAGTTCTGTGCATTCACATAAATTAACAATGGAATTTCTTGAGGGAAATAGATAGAAATTTTGAGATGAGATTTCTGCAGCATAACGACTATATAACATGGTTTTAGAAAACATTGAAAAGAGAGGGGACAAGGTTCACCCACTCGTATATAATTCATTATACAGTATGGGTACTGAATAAGATCATGGTATGGATATTTTAATGACATACCACATGAAAAGGATACATGAAAGAAAAGAGAAGATGTGATTTCTTTTACGAGAAATTTGGCATCCAAACGGCGTCACTTAAAATTTAAGAAAAAAATTGATGGGAGAAGAAAGGGTCTCTAAAAAATTATACATGAAATGGAAAGTATGAAAAACATATAAGAACATACCCTCAAGAAAAAGAGATGGAAACTAGAAGACACAATATAAAGGAAGTAATGGATTAAAAGAATAGGGTGAAAGAATCCCTTACCTTGAAGAGAAACTTCAAAAGCATGATAGTCGAGACATTAGGAACCTTGAGGGAACCTTGGGAGGAATCCTTTGAAGGTAAGGAGGCCACAACATCGTTTATGAGTATATGGAAATGAATATAATAAGGGAAAGTCTTGGTATTTATAGGAGAAGTGAGGGGACATGTCGTTAATGACCAAGGGACACCTCATCGGAGGTATTGGCATAACCATGGGCATGACCATGGGATTTGACCATGGTATTGTACACTTGAGACACCTCATACCTTATAGTACTATTTATAAGTCGACCCGAATAATTACATAATTATTACATCCTTAATGATGTCATTAAGCACTCGAAACTAAAAACTGTATTTTCACAATTCACCGAAAATTCATTTTTTTCAGAAATATCCCCAAAAATCACCATTACCTAATATTGATGTTCTGAATTGAAAAATTATCTCCATTTTATGAAAATAATTTTCTAAATATTTTCAATTAAATTTTTAATTAAAAACACTTTTCACCCGAAAAAACTAATACTTGTCTAATAATTTATGAAAGAGTTATTTACCTATTTTATTGAATAACATTACTTAATCAAGGTACCTAAATTATATTAAGACTCTCTTTAAGTGAGAATACTAATCCATTTGGTCACATTACTAATACTAAGCGTTAAATAACTATTCCTAATTTACTATTCACTAAAATTTTAGTTGATCTTACTAGATTCTAAATTTAATACTGAACACATTTCCAGAAGACCATTTTTTGAAAATCATTACACATAATTAATTATTTATGGTTTACATATATATTTTAAAATATCTTCTTTTTCCAACATTCATCACTATACATCCTATATTTATTTGAACATCTGAATAAAAAACACAAACTTAACCATAGGAAGAAATCACTACTTTATTTATCTTAAAGGACTACACAAAGTAGCTACGGTCTTGTTACATAGCCCCTTATAACCCTAGCATTGGACCTAAGTGTAAGGTCTGTTAAGGTGAGATAATCTGAGGGTGGATCAACCAACATTTCCTGAGTAGTAATTTCCATAATCTTGAACTTCTATCTATGGTGATTCCTCTCCATCTTCACATGAAGAAGTTCAGCATGGTTTTGGTCCAGAGCAAATCCCAGTGGTGCTAACTCCTTCCCACGTTTCGTCATATGGGATTCCATCAGCCCGAGACTACATGATGAGGCCATCTAATCTTCATTCTGTACTAATTAACCAAGACCACTTGTATTTAGAGACAACAATCGCAACATTTAATTTTTAATTGTCATATTGACTGACGACCATATAACAGTCGAAACCCAACAGTCTCAATTTAATTATACTAAAATCATTAATTAATGAATATTGTTTTGTTATGTATAAACAAAAATAAAACCAAAAAATTATGAAACAAAAATTCATTCACAATTTCGGGTCATTACATATATCCTGCACCATATCGAGAGGGTTGTGTGTGAGGTTAGTAAACCCCATAGCAAACACCACATCCAAAATTTCTCCTTCTTTTATCTTAAAAAGTTTCCTTATCTCATAATTTCTGAAAATCAATGTGTAATACTAATTATGAAATAACTATTAGAAATCCTTCCATGAGTGCATCATCTCATCCTGGGTATAAATGATCAGACCCCAATATCACCCATCAACTTCATGAAGTAGAAATTTTGGAAGCACAATTATCAAATTTGGTGGTTTCCTGAATAAGATAAAAAATTATGCCATTATTTAGATATAATCCTCCAGTTCCGTTGGGTATTTATTTCTTTTATACCTAATAGTTTTCTATATCTAAAACTCATCTAATTCATTATTTCCTATTGCATCATCTCCTATACATCCTTGAGTTATCTGTGGTACAAAATTTCATCGATCATCATCCTAAACCACTAAAGGTGGACAGACACACATCCCATTAAGTGAAATAACTATTTTATGCACCCATGGTGAGAACACCTCATGAATATGTCCCTAAACCGAGGAATAAATTATCAATTATTAATTATCATAACCATATATCAGTATTCATGATGGTTTTTTTCTCGGATTATTTCTGAAATTGAACAAGACAGAAAACATAAAATAATATCTTTGGATCTGAATAAAGATATAATGAAGTTAAAAATATACAATATTATCTGATGACTGTAAAATAGTATCCCTACATCAACTGCCTTGGTAATATGATTCAACATGAAAGTATTCAGATTCCCATTTAACGATTATGTCATTCACTACACCATTACTAGGTTCCCTGACATGAGGGAAAAACTCATAACACTCTAACATAATTTCCCATTGCTCTCAAACCAAACATCATTACATTCCCATATCAAAACATTAGTCTATAAAAAAACATATTCAATAAAACTATGTCAGGACCCAACTAACTAGTACCCCACATGGGACTATAATATACAAATAGAGACACAACAAGTACATATCCAATATCCCAATGACTAGTGATAAGCATCAACTAGGTATATAACTGAATTGCGATGTCTTATGATTATCTACATCTATACATAGTTAAAACCATATTCATGTAATAGAACATAGATATTAAATATATTGAAACATATAGGGTGTAATAATTAAATGAAACAACCTGAAGGAAAACACATCAATGTGATACATCGTAATATAATAGATAAAAAGGGGCCAAATTCATACTCAACTAGAAATGTGATACCAACCTGATATCAAATAATAGTTGGAAAACTAATGATATCTAAATTAAAAATATATGGGACCAGTCGCTGAGTGTAGTTAATACCTCCATGTACAACACCACACCACTGAAACAGGGTGCACCAATGTCAACATCGATCTCCACATCATCTCTATAAAACATTACCTATTTAGGAAAATCATATAATGTTGTGATTATATAAATACCAATAAGGAATCCCCTAAAACTATTGGGGATGTATTAGAATAAATTATATATATAAAATAATATATAAATAGGCTAAAGATAACCCAAAATGAGATAAGATCAAACGAATCCCAAGTGAAGAGATAAATGGGATCTCCATCATTATAGACATTTGAAAATAATGAGTCTTCCTACAACTCCAAAAGTCCCATATCATATCAAAGAATCACATGTGACCTATCAACAATGTGTATTGAGGACCCACACAACATTATGGTATTATGTATCTAATGGAAAAGTAACTATAAAGGAGAAACACCCTCCTTAAAATCCATTTAATGTCAAGTACCCCACCACATATGGGGGACACAAACACTTAATAGGCTCAAATATGTGGCCTGAGAACGTTGATAATCAAGGATAATGGTTTAATAAAATGTTATTGGTGTGTATATAGGCTCATATTCCTTATGAATTTGCATGGAAATGTTGGAATATCGAACCATCGACATAGCTTTTCCAGCCTTCTTTCTCCACAGAGTGTGTCCCTAGGAGAACACAACATGATTGTCCACCGAGGGTTCTGGGAGTGTATTCTCTAGAGACAACCCAACAATCCATATACCTAAATAAAACATGTCCCAAATAGAACATGATTTATCTCTATACCTAGGTTCAAAGGACTATTCCATTTTATTAAGACTGAGTTATCTATATACCTCTACATGGTGTATCCCTACGAAATAATTTTGGTTACTTCCACCCAAGGTGTTGAGAATGTTCCCTTAGTACATGGATTGTATAATTCGGTAGGGTGATATTTCATGTGGTCCAAGAAACATGTTGTTTGACAATTAAATCTCACCAAAAACCAATCTTCTATGGGAACCTGATATTCATGGAACATGTTACACTAGAATATATGTTGTATAGTAATGTTTTTTGTAGAAATTAAATCTTATCCCCATGTTGGCGATAAATCTTCCATTTCCACTACATACACTAATATTTCAATTCCCATTCAGTAGATGAATAGAAATAATTATTTCATCTATTTTCATTTTATACTTGATGTGGACAAAGAAAATGGATTTTGGTTACTTGAGAGGTAACCATCAAACAAAAAATCCACATCAGGTGTCCCAATCATGAAATAATTTTCTGACAACCACATATCAATCATGATCAAACCACAAAACATTGACCCCAATGTTTTCCTGACATCCTTCATGATTTTGGTGTTTCCATAACCCATGGATATGGAAATGAAAAGTGGAATATCCAACCATGAGTTTTCATAATGATAAACATGAAGAAAATTTATATTAAAAAAAATAAGTGATATTAACATTAGATGTTATGATCACATAAAATTATAACATTTGTTGAATTAATGGAAAAAATTAATGGGTCCAGATATTTATTCAATGGATTTCAAGAATTATGATTTAGACTGGCCTAATGTGAAGAAAAAAATTTGAAATTATTAAAAAAATATAGGAAATTCATTAATAAAAAATTACAAAAAGGTTTAAAATACACAAAATAAGACTACCTAGATAAAGAATATATTGATAACTAATGAATAATAAATATTCTACTGGTGATTGTTATGATCCCACTATGATCAACATCTGCCTCATGAATCACCTCAGTGGTTCACTGCCGATACACGTTAGTGATATTTATAATATAAAAAAATCATTTTATCTTCTCTAATCTCTAAATATTTATGGCCAACCCATTTTATAATTTAAACCGATGTACTTATATAGTTATATTAAATTTATTTTATTTGATAAATTAATAATTTTATTTTTTAATGAACATGATAATGTCTCAATTAAAAAACAATAGATGATAGTAGTCATTAAATCAATCTAATGAAAAAAACAAATTTATTAAAAACAATTTTGGTAACAAATTCCACATTTTATCTCCCATTAAATGGGAAATCCATTTATTTAATAAATATGTACATGTGTGATTTATTATATATTCATAATATTTTATGTTAATTAAAGGGTCTTGTGGAACATAAAACATTGTTCCAACCCTTTGGAATATCTAAAGATACATATAAAAGTATTTAAAGGATTAAACTATAGAAACTGGAGCTATTACTTTGAATGAGTATAAATAATAGCTCGAGAACATGGAACAAAATGGTTCTATGTAGACAAGTTCAACACCTTGGAGTGAACTGGTTTTTTTCACTATGAAGGTGGATAGTATTCTTTTATTTTGAATAGATACTCAAAAGATAAATCATGTGATGGTGATAATAGACACCCTTTTCCAAATATCAAGGACATTTTTTTATTTGTTTTTGGGTTCTTGGTAGTTCTCTTTGATAGTTCTACAATCTGGTTATCACTAGTTTTATGTTAAGAGTAGGATATCATGAATATGACATTTTGGAATAGGTATGTGCTATAGAAGTTCTTTGTGATGATTTTTGAACTAAATAGTGTACAAGAAATGTTCACTCCATTAACTAGGACGATCTACCACACATACCATGACTTGTTTTTTGTGATGTTCATTGAAGATGTCCTCATTTACTCACCAAAACCAAAGAATCATTCCTGAAATCTCTAGATTGACTCATTTAAAAATTATGAACATTGTATTTAGAAAATTATTTTGAAGTGTATCCTTTTTCAACCAATGATATAATTCATGGGGCAGTTATTCTTTGATAGTGGTATATTAGTAAACTAAGAGAATCTAGATTCATTAATTACATATACATGTATATTTTAGATTTTTTTTTATGTTTTTTGAATGGTAATATCATTATTTTCTCCATAAATCCATTATTTATTATCAACAATACTTTAGTTGATATATATTAGAGTGATGTTTTAGTGGTTTTTCTATTATGAGGAGGATTATTATGAGATGAAGAGGATGTTTACTAAATGCAAGTGTAGATTTATCTTGATCTGGTGATTTTATATTTCATATATCATAATTAATATAATGTTGGTTTTGTGATAGTATTGATATATCGAGAGTGGGTAGTATCTAATGGGAAAAATCAGTTATGACCCCATGAGTGTAAAATCATACCCCTGATATAGATCTTGTATATGAATTCCAGGATTTTCATGGTGGTACTATCTCATAATTGTGTTTGTATATTTTATAAATATACCAAAAGATGTTCTAATACATAATCTCATAGTGGAAATTAATTTGAGGAAGATTCCCTATATAGTGTACCATTATAAATTTATCATTTATATGGTCAATGCATTAGGTAAACATAACCTCATTACATTTCGTCTTAGTGATAACATGTAGGAAGCTCTGAAGCATGGTGCATGACATTTAAAGGAACACTAGAGCATTTTGAGCTTATTGGATGACATGAGGATGAATGATTTCAATGGATAGGGATCGATGAATTTTCCCCCAATATTGATATCATCTTCCATAGTAGACTGAGTTAATTAAAATTAGTAATATTACCTTGTGTGTATTGGGATTTTAGAACTACTAGGATGTGGCGACCCAACAATCAAGTGGTCATAGAAAAATTATCATGTGATACCAGTTGATGGGAGAGTAACATTACCTACTTATTTCAAGGATGAAAATATGAAATACTTCCATTCCTCTATGCATGTCATGAATTATGGTGTTAAAAATATATACTTTTACATAAAAATGTATTTTCTATTTCCATGTATGACGGGGATCATTTCTAGATTCATTTCCCAATGGATTACATTCTAAATGAAAATGGTTATGAAAAAATAACCCATGGGTTTCACTACCCGCTTCATATTCCTATATGGAAGTGGGTGGATTTCATGATGGATTTTGTGAACGGATTTCCTAGGACCCCAAGGAGTCATTTGTTTCTGGGTGATTATTGATCATCTTTAGAATTTTTATTATTTTAAATGGATATCTGAGACTTAGTAATTATATGAGATGTGAAATATGTATGTCCATGATATTTTATGCAATGGTGGAATTCCCGAGAATAGTATATAATGTAGTGATGAATTTTAATATCTTGGGATTTTAGGGCTTGTATAAGTCCTTAGGGACAAAATTTTATAGAGCATAATGTACCATACCCAAAGCAACAAATTGTTGGATATTATGATTTGTGTATTTAAGTATATGCATCAAGACTATGTAGAGAATTTAAGATGATATTGGGATGATCACCTAGAAATTTTTTGTTCTCATACAGTTATATTTATTACAATTCAATTCATATGTCACATTATGAGGTTATATATTGTTTAATATTTCGTTCACTACTTTTTTTACTGAATCCAGTGATGTAATGGTTTGGAGGCACAGTTTGGTACATGAGACCATTGATATAGTGACCCAAACACATAAAAGGTTGATATGAGATTATATTGGGATGAAATCCTATGTTAACAATAATAGTTGACATATAATGTTGTCTATAATAGATTGGGGTTTTCATAGAGTAAAACCTCATTAGGATACTAACACATTCATATGCAAGGGAATCTAACTCCATGATATTTCAAACAATTTAATATCGATGATTAAATTGTATTATTGGCATAAAATCATGATATTTATTTATAATATTGAGCTACACATAATGAATTTCATGTTTTATAGCTCCATTGGTACATTCCTAATCACACATGTTATTGAATATGAGTATGTTGATATATATAATGATGAATCGTACGAGGAATGAAAATTGGATATTATAGACTTGTGAAAGAAATTATTATTTTGGATGTGTGTTCCACATTCTAGATTATTTGGTATCAATGAATAATCCTAGAGGAGACATGGGAGGGAGATATATATGTTTGGGTTATAGGGCCAGAGTTATTTGAGCAAGATTCATAAAGATTATTCCTGAGGACAAGAACTCTATATTTTTATATATTAAAAGTACATATGATTTTTATGTATGTAATGAGTTAAATTTAAAATTTAATATATTTTTAATGAGTAACTAATTGATTGATCTGAGTTCCATGGGGTTGTTTTTGATTTAATATATTATTTGAGTATAATTTGTGGGTGAATTACGGGAGTAATGTTCATCCAACCTATACTATGTCTCTAAGAAATTATGAACCATGTAGTATATCTTCATTTTTTTGTTCATCGTTAAATTTCTTGGTTTACCAAAACATGTTCTTCTCTTATAAAACCTTATAATCCCAACCATTTCAAAATATAATGTTGTGGGAATGGTTTCACAAATTTATTTCCCAAATAGTGAAGGTTCCTCAGAGTGGTAGAATTCCATACATGGTTGGTTCACAGTTTTTAAAATCATCTAACCAAAATAAATGTGTATGGATTTAGTGATCATAAATTCCCTTTTAAAAGACCTTTATAGTACTATTTTACATGTTATTCTTTGTATAGAAATTCCTCTCAAGCATTGATATTCCTATCACTTTTTTTCCTGATTTTCCCTCACCCCACAAATTATTCTAGGGAATCTACGATTGTTTTTGATTGGGAAATGATGTTTTTGATCTAATAAACCATTGTTATTTTTATTCCATCTAGATATAACTATTTTCCCTAAATATAAAATTCATATACATGGTATATTATTTCATAATATGTGGACTTCAATTCCATATAACTATTAATTCATCAATTGTTTTTAGAATAGAGGGTTCTTTTGACATTTCAACAATATGATTCTGACTGGATCATGATATATTATGAATGGTTGATGTTTCTGGGTATTTTTTTAGATTCATCATCTTGAGACCTTATTCTCTTATAATACCATATTGTAACTCTATTAATAATTGATATTTGTGGTGGATATTTTTTTTATGATATTCAATGTTATATTATAGATTTGAAGTGAAATTCATCATTATTTATTATATAATGAATACATATAGTGTTATAGACTCCTCATTAATGACATATCATAGAAAGAGTTTTTTGATATAATCTCTACGTATTTTATTCCACAATTTACCATCATGGATTGGAATATCCTCATGTGTCTCTCTAAACATATTCTTGATGATCCAAACCCCAAAACAAGAATCCTTGATAGGAAAACTCCTTTTTATGGGTGTGAAATTTAATTTGGGAATTGATAGTTTGACAAATATAAGAATACATCATCAAGGATATTGAGGATTGAAGGTACCTAGAATTTGGGTCCCATGTATATACATTTTTCCTTAATATGATTCTTTAATTGATATATCTTGTTTTTTTCATGAATTACAATGGTCTAATTTGGTTTTTTGTGTCACCCATGTGACCCTTTTATGATTCCTAATTCCATTACAATGCCTATTTAGCTTTAAAAAATTCTAGATATAGATAAGTAGTTTATTTCTACTTATATTGATTTTTCATGTTGACTTTCAGTGTTTTTCCACTATAGGATTTGTTATATTGTATGTATTACAATTCATTTAGAGTTTTTATATTGGTAAAATAAATAAGTGGACAATCATTATATGATTGAACATTAGAGATGGATTTCACATGACATGCAATTATGGTGATGATGGACTTGTGGAATTCAAGTGACGTTTTCACTTGATTCCTTCTAAAATCCAATTGAAATGTTATCTTTATTCAATGTTGATTCCAAAAGGGATTTTGTATAAATGGAATGACAATATGATTTGAAATATTCTCTCAATGTCCTTTGGATGTCATGTGACTATTCATTAACATTGTTGCGAGATATTGATTTATCAAATTATCCTTTTCAAAAATCGTTCAACCATGGAGTTTGGGAAGGTTTGTATATATATTGTGATTTCAATGTTTCCACATGAATGGTCATCATATTAATAATGATGAATTCATAGAAATTTACTATTCTCATGTCATATAGCTACTGTACATGTGCACACATGTTATGGACACATTAGTGGTGTTTGGATAAATTTTGAAACACAGACTCTAAAAAATGTTATTGATTCATGTGAAGAATACATCATAAATAAGGATCCATGTAAAGGTAAAGGGATCAGGGTTGATAGTTGTGGATTGGGGTATAGAAATTGTAGCAGTATCAAGAAATACTCTATAGGGTATAATAATGATAACTTTATTTACATCCCCTTTATATGCTATATTGTATTTACATACTAGGAGGTTTGTTTAATTATTTATATATCATGTTTTCAAACAATTATTATTAAATTATTATTTAATTTACACATTGATTATATTGAGTTTTATTTTATTTTATTAATATTTTTGGTGTATGAGCATGATATTGAGAATATATACTCCCAATGGTGGGATTCAAATCCTCAATGGTTGTCGGTAGCCTCATTATTATGGGGGAAAATTAATGAGATCTTATGGTTCTCCAGATTAGATCTAGTGGTTTAGGATAGGTCATTATAGTATTATAGGTTAATGACCCAACTTATTAACATTAAAGTGGTTGAATATGTTTCATAGTTTTCATAACTGATAGAAGATATCAAATATAGAAAGTAGGTTATGTATTTATTAATGTAATGAATATATTATCTAATATTATTTATTTTTTATTATGAAATTATTGTCTATTAATTATAGAAAAATGATTTGATAAAGGATTCTCCATGATATTTATTATTAATTAATGTATCACCACCAATTTAAAATTTGATATGACATCACTATAGTATTTGTATGATTATATATGTATTATAAACATATAGTACCTAAATGTCTATAATATTCCATATCTTGGTTTGAATGATAAAATATAATGTTGTGACATTAAATTTCAGGAAATAAAAATGATTAAACATTAAAATATAATCTATGTAAAATACATTTTATAAGGATTACAAAAAATAATTAGTTCAATTTATAACATATATACTATTTTTGGTATGCAAAGAAACAAACGATAAAATAGAAAAAAATTAAAATATCTCTCAAAAACTAGACCACTATATTTAATTTATATTGAGAATTACAGGCCCAAAAAAAGTATGAAAGGAAATAAAATTACTTGTATATTTTTGAATGAGTGTACTCATTACACATGGGTTTCATTTATTTTTTCAAAAAGTAGGATCTCCAAATAATTGAAAATAAAATTTAATTGAATTTGAAAATAAATAAATTGATTTTGATCATTATTTCCTAGAAGGACCATGGAGTTGAATATTAAAATATAAACATTAAATAAATTGAAAATTAAAAAGTTACTAAAATTAATTTTATGGAATTAATAACATAATAAGAAATATACTGGTAAAAATATAGAATAAATCCCTCCAACATATGAGTTTGACAATGTTTTGTTTCCATATAGAAAACATTTTATTAATTCAATTGATGATTATAAAATAGGTTTTATAAAAAATTATATCATTATATAACATATTCAATGCTGAAAGCCTTATATGATGTATTAAATAATATGAATACAATGTTTTTATGCTTATGGATTTTTAATTTAAAATAATCATTTTGAATTATAAATAACATCATGAATATTTTGTTATAAATTTTGATAATGGAATAAATATTAATTATTTTTCCATATGTATATCATACTGGGTATTTAAAAAAGGGTAATATAATACTAAATAATTGAATAATTAAAATATCTAAATTTTAAACCCATTAAAAAATATATTTACATCTTTTATATAATAATTTTTTATATTAAACAAATACATAATGAAATATCATTTAAAAACTATTAAATTATATAATGATGAAATATAAGTAATTTCATTAATATAAGGGGAATAAGCATTTGTTTTATATTAAAATATATTTTATTAAGGGACCATACTCTTAATAATGTTTATTGTGTTGTTTATCTATCTACCACAACATAAAACTCCTTAAAAACTCAATATGGGATTATTCAATATATTTTATTATTAAAACATAAAATAGTAGATTATACATTAGGGGATAAAATATTAACGATTCTTTTTAAATAAAATATCAATCTATTTAAATTGATTAGATTGTGGCCACTTAAAAACTTCCTGATTAATTTTTAATTTAACGATTTATATTGATATTTTAGAATAATTTTGTTGATTATTATATCATCATCCTAGATAAATATAATTTAGTAAACAATGATGAAATAAAAATTTTGTGTTCACTGTAATTAATAATATTTATTAGAGACATGAATTAAACCAATAAGTATCTTACTAGGTATTATGGAACACAAAAATTTCATTATAAAAATTTGAATTTAAATGGTTCATTTTTTAATCCTCTTATAATGGAAAACATTACATTTAAAGATATTTTGTAAATATACACCCTATGATATTATTTTTTAATCATAAAACACAATAAAATATTAAAAAATCAATATTATATTATAATGTTTAATAAAACATTTTTACTCAAAATGGTTGAAAAAATGAAATATTATATATAAGGTATTTTAAGTAATATTGTTTTCAAGGACAAAAAGATTATTCAGATCCATTTTTATGATATAATTATAAGTCTACTAAAAAGTTTCTTATTAAATTTTTTAACATAAAATGTGAAATTTAAATACATATGATCGATAAGATAAATTTATCCCATTATTTTAAAATAACATAAAATCATTATGGAATCTTTTTAACTCTATATTAATTCCCTAAGAAAAATATATTAATTTCTTTATAAATAATTAATATATATATATATATATGTAATTTTCTATATTATAATTATAATATAGTTCTAGATAACGATGAAAAAATAATGGATTAAAATATTTACATATTTATGATTGGAATATTGCTATACCTAATAAACATTTATGTAGTTGTTAGATTATTAATATATAAATGTGAATTTTCTCAATAAAATATTAATGAATCTAATTTTAAATGTTCAAAATAGATTCTTAGAAATTTAATTAAGGGTCTGATCCTAATTTTTTTCCCACCGAGGAAAACATTAATGAAATTTGTTATTTTAATTGATAATTTGAGGAATTTATATTGGATTTATGGAAAAAATTGGATTATTTTGATATTATTATAATGAATTTAGTTTCATAGTTTAATAAAACGTAACATAGTACTAAACACATTATTGAGGAAGTGGAATGCATAAAAGAGAACTATTTTTAGACAGTTTTTAATGATGAAACAAATATTTCATCATTAGATAATGGTTTACTCATGTTTTATCTATATTTGATAAATATAATTGGATACCACTTTATAAAAATATATTATGATACTCGTGTGTGAAGCCTAATGTACATGAAAATCTTTTTCAAAATAATTATGCGTATATATAATTTTTTATTTTATAGGAATAGAGATTAATTGTATCTATATATTTAAGAAATCATTAAATTCACTAATAATTGGTTTTTATAATATATATTTTGTGATCATTAAATTATATATTATATCTTTTTATTTCAATTTTATCCCAAAAAAATGAAAAATATATAAAAAAATGGGAGTACATTATTTAAATGTAAATTTTTAACTCTCTCTTCTTAGAGCACTGTGTTTTACATAAGAAATATTTAATGAAAATATTAAGGAATTGTATTAAATTATTGAACCCTAAAGATATCTATAATGGATATTATTCAAATGAAAACATCTCATTTAGTATTTAAATTTAAAATATTGTATGTATCCATCAAATTTCACACTTATATTTGAAAATATATTTTAATCTCATATAAGATTCATTATTAATTTATTTGATTCCTATAAATATTAATAACCAACAAAATACATATATTGACACATTTTTTAAAAATTTCATAGATTGATCATCCTTGACTATATAATGTATTTTATTTCCATCATGTTTTTCTATTTTGATAGCGATGAATCACATTTAAAATAACTCCAAATTATATCTCCTATGAATATGTTTTGAAATTTAAAAAAAGTGGGATACATGGGAATGATAAATCCATGGATGATCTGTGGTTAATCTCTAATAATGAAAAAAATTAAGGAATTATCTATTAATGAATAAATTGTTTTCATGTAGATCCAAAAGTTTCATGTTTCAAAAAAGGTAAATATAGATACTTTACTGGTTCAAAAAAATTATATATTATATTTATTGGTTTACAGGTTATATATAAACATATTTTAATGTTTCTGGATTATAATTGAGTGGGTTATATTTCCAATATTAAATAAATATCAAACCAAAACTATTTTTAATCAATCATATCGTTGGTTATATTAGAATAAACGATTATGTATAGAGTTTCACTACATCAATGATTATTGAATGGAGTTTTAAAAATCATGAGATCATTTTTATTTTTATATCTATAAGATACCATATATAGTTTAATTGTCATGTTATTCATATTTTAGGATATTGAATATTGAAGTCAAATGTTAAAGAGATATAAAATAATATTCTAAATGTTATAATGACTTGTAACTTCTGAAACAATTAATTTCATAAGATAAATGTTTGATAAAATTTTATATTATATGGGATTTTCTTGTATTCCATTAAAATGAGGCTCATGATTTTTTAGGTATGTATTTTAAATAATATAATATTGGATTCTGAAACACCTTAAAGATTATGTTGTCCCTTTTACTCATTTGAACACTATCTTTAAAATAGATTACTGTATGATATGTTTATGAAATAATTTTTTTTATGATTTGGAGATTCTAATATATAATGGGTACAACCAAAATAAATTGTCTTTCAGATTCTTCTATGTTAAACTATCATAAAATTATGATATAGTTTCATAGATAGAGAATAATTTCGCGAAAAATTGATGTTAATAAAAATATGAGAATGAATCTAATATCGGTAATGCTAAATCAAACTATAAATGTTATTCAAAATTACTTCTAAACTAATTCATAGTACAATAAACCATTAAAAGTAATTTTTATTATCTTTTAACCTTAGTTTATCATCATTAATGATAAATTATTTTTAAAATAATATTAGGCACGAATTTCCCCTCATTGTTTCCATATTGCATTATATCGACTCTCAACAGAAATACATAAACCCTAAATCATATAAATAAATTTTATTTTGATACTTTTTTTTATTTTTAATCATTAACATTCCATTACTTTTACTTCTTCTTACCATTGTTCTATTATTTCAACTGAATCTATAATCTTCTCCACTGATAACTACACTCTAAATTTTTTGTTTGATCTATTTTATTTTACATTTTCGCACACAATATCTTCAATATCAAGTCTTTCATTATATATTCAATGAATAAAAATCACTAAATAAACTAAAATGTATACTTATTGTAATCAAATTTTATATATTCTGTGTGAAATTTTTACTTTATTAGGATTAGTAAATTTTTTAGTTATATATTTCATTCATTAATTGATTTTTTATATTTATATAATTTGTCATTTTAGTGATTTTAATAATTTGGTTAAGGTTGTATTTTTTATGATTATAAAAAAAATATTTTACATTATGTATATAATTTTTTATATTTTTTAATTTATATATTTATATATTTTTTATTTATTTTATTATAATTTATTTGTGGGTAAATTTATTTTTTTGTTAAATTAGTTTCATATGTAAATTTTTTCTTTATAATTATTTATTTTATAATTGTTTATAGTTAAAAAATATTTTGTAATGATAATTGTTTTTATGATATACATTATTTTTTTATAAATTTTTGAATGTTTATATATGTATATGGTTATATGTTTTAATTATATCTATTTATATATATTTCGAAATGGTTTAGTTTTTTAATACATTAAAATGTTATATTGAGAGATTATTTCTATAATGGATCATAATATAGAATTTTCAAGAACAACTAGAAATGAATAAGATTAAAGGATAGATTGTTTTTTAGAATTTTCTGAATGGGTCAATAAAAAGGATTATATAATATTATTTACAAACATGAATTATTTTAATAAGATAATATTTTGGAATATGAAAATAAAAGACCATATAATTTTATATTGTTTTAATTGTAGTTATAAATATAGTATCCAACATGGGTAAATAGAAAAAAATTCTAGATATAGTGAGCTTGAAGATCCTCAACGTTATACATGGGATCAAATTTATGAATTAATGAAAGATTTAAGTGTTGAAACTATTAAAAAGAAGTATTGAATGATTGTATGAAGATATTTAGAATCTAATATTCCCTATTTTCACTAAATATATTATTTTATTAGTTTTTTAGATTTTAGTTTAATTAAAATAATTAAAATCTTAGAGTGATTAAATAGTCACTAAATTCTATAAAAATTTATCATAGCAACTTAAAGATATAAATGGGAATCTAGATTACAATAATGGTGTAAAACAATTATTCCCAACGGGATTGGGGAATAAATTTATACATGTATTCCTTGAATACTCTATATTTTATAGGTATTAATAAAAAATATTTTTCAAAATATTATAAATTTGGGATACCATGATTTAAATTATATGAAAATTTAAAACATTATTCTTTCAAGAGAGAATGAAAAAAACCACACACAAAAGAAAATTTTCATTACATAATAATTCATTAAAAAGTGTATATTTTCATGTTTCAATGATTCAATGAGGTTAAGGTGGAATAGAAATTTGTTTATATGTAATGTAAACCTATATCACCTATGTGATTCATTATAGTGGGAGTGATTTGATAAAATATGATCTTGGAATTGATGTTATAAATATTACAATGAGTCTATGCTTAGTTGAAATGAATCCATATGGGGGCCTTATAAGGAAATATAATTTACGATATGTTATATTGGTTGTATAAAAACATTACTCACATATATGTATCAGGTGAACTTATAATATGATGATCATAATGAATTCATAAACAGTATATCATGGAAAATATAAGGATTTTTCTGTATCACCTTTGATTAATAATTTTAAATTTATATTGAATACATGTGTAAAATAGTTTATGTATATTAGAATGGTTACTTTCTTTTTATGGGGTATGAAAATTTTCATTATAAACAACTTTCCCCAAAATGGAATCTTTTATTCAGAAAATTTTAATGGATATAAATGTAACAACCCAAACTATTATAAACAGAATTTCCCTTTTGAAAGAATAAATAACCTTTTATGTATAGAATTCACTGAAATCACATTCACTAATTTGGTTATTTTTAACCAATTATGGAATATATCTTTTCATATTGTGGATACTGTTATAAATATTAATCATTGATAATATAATTTTTCAATATTTATTAATAATATTAATATATATTAAGGGTTTAGATATAGTTTTATTTCTATATATGGAATGATATATCACCTGAAAAGTATTGGTGTACCATAGAAATACCATTTATCTGAGATTATAAAGGAGATGAAATCATAAGTATTTCGCATTTCGGAATACCATGTTGAATTTTAAAAAATGAAACACAAAAAAACTGGTTACTATAAATATTCAAGCATATCGGGATCCCAAACCTAATTGTTTTTTATTTGAAACACCCCATGAAATCCACCACATTTCACAATATTCCCTTTTGATGTACATTACCACAAGAAGGATTTTTTTATCTATAACCAACTATTAAAGAAATAATATTTTTTATTTTTTTAATAAAAAATTATATTCTTTATCCATTAATATTATTACTTCATCAAAAATTAAATTATATGTTTGATAAAAAATTCTTTTTGATATTTTGAAATCAAAATTGTATTTTTGGGAGATATATTCATTCAATTAATACACTCTTTGGATAAATTACTTAATTTTTTGGCATATATATTATTTTATTAAAATATCCTCATTATAGTTTTTTAAATTTATATGATAATATAATTTAATGAATTCCATCGTAATTTTTCATGTGGCCCAAAAAGTGGTTAATTTTGAAAAAACTAATATTTTCCTGTAAATAAGGATTTTTATTTTAAATTGAAAAGTATCATATTAAAAATTTGTTTTCAGAAGTAAATATTTTTTTCGAAATCATTTATTCAAAAATATAAAATGGTTATTTTTTTATAATTTTCTTTGGTAGCTGATTTATTGTATAATAATTAAATATGAAAAATATATATTGTGTGTATTAGGACCTCAAAAAAGACAAAATTTGATGTAATAAATACTATAATGATTATTCCGAACTAAAATTATCATTACCAAATAAATTATTTTTTATGTTATTTTACTGGATTTATAAACCCATTGGGATCCACAAAAAACAAAGCTATATTTTCAAGCCATAAAATAATTTTTTATGATCTTTATTCACTTTCAAAACACCAAGGATATTATATTTTTTTTTTGTTATTATCCATATAAAATATCTAAAACTACCCATCTTTATGTGAAACCACAAGAGTAATCCTAGGAATGTTTCTGGTTTTGATTACATTATCATATATAGTCTAAAACAAATTTTAAGAAATTAATAAATATTTCCACTCTATTTTAACATGAATACCAACCCAAAGTCTCATTCCTCTTCAATCAAAATTGTTTTACAATGATGTTACTATTTCATTCCCTCTTTATATTCCTCACAATGTGTTTCCATACTCTTATTAAGATTTTTATATTATTTCATAAGTTCCCAATCATGGTAAGTGATTATTTCCTTGTCTTTATTCGACACTTTTTATGTAATATTCTCTTTCATTACCAGTTGGTCATATTGTAATATGTTTTAATGAATCCAAATTTTAACCCTTATGAATTTTTTTTATATAACATATTTCATTATCAGTAATCCATTTAATGAATCACTATGAACACCCACTATGCTACTGTAATTATCCAGTTATATTCCCTGAAAAATATTTTGGTTGTCGATATCCATCCCTATATCCTCTAAAAAAATTCACCTTGATTATTATATCAATAGATTGTTTTGAAATTCCATGTTCAAAAACCAATCTCATTAATCATTGGGATCAAAATTGGGAAATATTTTCTTATATCGTATGATCTATATTGAACAATGAAGCATGTACATGATAAGAATGGGATGGGTCGGATTAAAATTATATATCCCTCTAATGAATTGGATAATTTTTTTTCTCAATAGATATAATGAATGGTGCATGGTCTGTTATCCTAAACAAACTTCTATATGATTCATCTATGGTTATCCTATATTAATGTTTAAGATATAATGTTTTATATTGTAGTATTATTACTAGGATCCCATGATGATATCATATTATATCAAAATCTGATATTCAATTTAAAAATTCCCATAAATGTTTTTTTTACAATTATTATGGAATTTTATGATCATTTTATGGGAAATTAAATAATTTCACTATATCCTTAATGAATTTATATAGATATTTACATATTTTCCCAAACAATATATGCATAATAAACATAATATACTGTAATAAGTGGTTTTATGTAATATGAGGTTGATTATTTATTATTAAATAGAAGAGTTTTCAGATTATGTATTAGAGGAAATTATATTTAATTTTGATTAGGATTAAAAAAAATGAGAAAAAACCATTGGAATAAGACAGTAAAAAAAATCACTCTTTTAAAAACAATTATATAATAAATGGATTCCAAGAAAATGAAACCCTCTATGGATACAACATGTGGTTGTGGAACTATTATAGTTTGGGTAGTGGTAAAAACCCTGAGTAGGGCGTATTGGGATTGTATTAATAATTACCAAGTGCAAGATAATATTATTTTCTGAACACCAAGATTGATTTTTATGGAGGATATGGTTTGGTATATTCAAAATATCATTACATATCATTATGTAGGGAAAATTTCCCATAAAATATAATGTTTTGAATGAAATGATGTATAAATTTGATTAAATCCCAGAAATTGATAGAGTATGAAATGTATCTCATTTAATAGTTATCCCCTAATGATTGTGGTTTTAAATTTATTTTGCTAAAATTAATAAATTTCAATTCTAATTTTCCATTTATTTTATTCAATGGTAGGAAATAAGGTAAAATGAATTATTGACCAATGTGAGGGGAAATTTTATGAAGGCCAAAATTAAATGGTTAAACAGATGAGAGTAGAAATCGAGGACATTATGATGAAACATTCTCAATTAATTTTTTTAACATAAAACTTTATCAAAAGGAATAGTAAATTCAAGCTATTAAATATAATGTTGTATTTTAGTCACCTTTATAACAAACACCTATTACATTTAGTTGATCATATAATCCATTAAATAGAGAAAATGTTATTAACTCCATTGAGAGAATATTCTCAATCACTACTAGATCTAATAAATATATGGTCATGTTTTTTTATTATCAAATGGAGGGGGAATATAATTATTTTTGAACAGTGATATAAATATTAATCTTGATGGGGATATCAATGAAATTAGTTGTAAATATTTCCAGAAACAAATTCAATGTATATTTTCCTCACACTCTCGGACTAAAAAAGGTGAGGGGAATCTTTATAAAAAATTATAAGGATAATGAATTCATTAGGGAATATATGGAGAACATAAAAAAACTTTCATGACGTGTCTCTAATCTTTTCATTGAATATGAAATTAAATTTCACCTATTCTTTGGTTTTATAATGTCATATCTACATAAATATTTGGTGATTCGATACTTTGAATTCCATGAGGAAATTTTTTAATATTCTGTATCAGATGAAATTGAGATAATTGATTCTCCAGGGTCCCATGAGTCTAGAGATAAAATGATGAGAATGTATTTTAATTCAGATATTGTGATGCAAAAATTTCATGGGTACAAAAAATTATATAACCCAATTTAAAAATGTTTTTTAATATGAATAATTGAAATTAATTGAAGGGGAAAAGAAAATTAATTTTTATGGGAAGGAATACCACAGAGATATTAAATCATGATAGTATAAAACCACGAATATTTCGGTTGAAAAAAATTCTCCTTTCAAACGTGAACCAAATATCCAATGTTTCAAAAAAAGGAACATTAAAAATATAATAATCAATGCACTAATCCAGTTAATTTCGATGGTATTTAATGAAAATATGTACATGGCATAGAGAACAGGGTAATGATTTCTACATCACAACTTTTTATGTTTTCCCTAAAAACAATTATGTTAATATTAAACTTGTTATTTATTGAATGAGAAATAATTTATTATTTTATTCTAATTCTATTTATTCTTTCATAACATGTGTATTTTGAATATGTATTAAAAAATATCCTCTAAATATGGATGTTGAGTTATCGAAGAAGAAGAAAAATGGGTCTATCGTTTCATCCTAATGATATAACACATCACCTATAAAAGAAAATTGGATAAATTTGCAATAAAAAAATGTGATACTCCATTTACTAGAATTTGAAGATATTTTAGGTAGTTATTATAATTCCTTGTACATATCAAGCATATTTTTTTGGGAAGTATATAACCCATCATGTCATAATTCACCCTCTAATTATACACTAGTAAAAATATGATTATAAATCTCCACTGGGAAAAAAATATAAATCAGGGATATTATTACCATGTGAGAATGTGTATCTTGACAAAGTGTTTATATACCGAAGTTCTTTACCATGAAATACACCCATCCTTATTTAAGAAGTAGTAATCATCAATTCAACTATACATTGATTATCATGAGATAAATATACCATGAAAAAAAATTATCATCTGCCATAGATTTATTAATTGTTATTTTTTATAAATGGATAAAAATACCTCTCTATAAAAGATCATAGGTTGGAAATATTAACACGTAAAGGTAATGGAGGATTTCTATAGGGGCCCCACCCTTAAACCATACTTAATATTAGGTTATTACATGATTACACATTGAGGATCTTTTCAGGATTAGAGTTTTAGAGAATTAGATCATGAAACTTGCATTACATTCAACATTTAAACAAAGTGGTTACATAAAATACAATATTCATTTTTCCCATCAACGGAAACATTTTTAAAATAAAACATGGATTCTTTCTTGACACATCCTTGACACTATCATTACATCATTTACCTTTCCCTTGACCTGTAAAAAACATTTCAAAAACATGGGATGAGCATAAAATGCTCAGTAATGGTTATAAAAATATGGAATGGAAACATGAGTTCATATATACATAAGAATGAAATTATACATTACCCATAAAACATAGTCACTTTAACATACCTCATCAAATCATGAATAAATCATAGAAATCATAAGACATAAAAGGTAACTTGAGGCATTCATAACATTCTTACGTAGGGAGTAACCCTCTTGGTTACGATTTAAATACCCACCACAGTATATTCCCTAAATCTCTTCGGAGAAACCTTAACGTTTCACTCCTTCGCGTTACCCAATGAATTGGAGAGCTATATCGGGCTCACCCGCCATTAGTTTATAACGGAACCACCCGTCTTCATAACAAAGCCCAAGAACCATAACATAATCTTATCACATAAAACATGCATAAAGGAAACATAACATTTCCACCTTTCAAGAACAAGATATCAATACAACACATTGATATAAATACATTATGAAATCCATTTTAAATACCAAAATAAATGAAAAGTAAAACATGGTATTTATTTTCATTTTAAATAGAAGGTATGGATTGTAGAGGAAGTCGAAACTTAAATAATGGTCATGGTGGCGGAGAAGTCGTTGTCACCGCATACGTACGATAAAAACATTCCCTTTTGTCGTTTAGTAAAACGATTCGTATAAAAATATTCCTTTTGGATACGTAAAATTCAAAGGGGATTATACACCATATTAAATAAAGTTGTGTATAAGAAAAATATTCCTCAATGAAAGGAGATTGAGATGAAGTCCCATACAAAGATGGTATACTTGGATTAAGGATAAATCAGTTACATAACTTTTTGTAGAAAACGAATACACAAAATATAAGTGGGTATTAAATGTAAAAAAATCAGAGTAAATTCACACATAATCATATAATGACATATTCAAGGTGTACAAGTTTATCCCAAAGAATCGCAATTGGGTTAAGAAGTTTCCTTGCAAAAATTAGACAGCCTAACGACATCACTACAAAATTCATAAAAAGAGTTGATGAGAGATAAAAAGGGTATCTCATCACTTGGACATAAAATTTACATCAATAAGGATATATAAGAACATATCCCAAAAAATATTATGTTAATTAAAAGAAATAACAAAATAAGTCTTTTAAAAAGAGGAGGGTGAAAGTTTCCCTTACCGACATGGGTATCATTCGAAACATACGCCCCTTGAAAGAAGGAAAATACAAAATTTATGTAAATACTCATTAATTAATGAATATTACACAATGAGTAAAATTATGGTCAGTACATACACCACTCATGGGAAATTGTGGCTAATGTAGCATAAATCTCACTGGAATAAAAGTGAGTTGAAAAATCCATTACGAAAACTCGGCAGCCTAACGATGCCACTTAAAACATCCAAAAATGGATTGATGAGATCAAATAGGGTATCTCATCACATTACAATAAAATGTACAGAAAGAGTAATATAAAAGAAAATCCCCCATCATAACAAAGAGGATCTTAAAAGAAGTGACATAATGGAGAGTACTTAAAGAGAAAGAGAGAGGTTAGATCTCATACGAAAATTCGACAGCCTAACGGCGCCACTCAAAACGTCCAAAATGGATTGATGAGAGAGAATAAGGTCTCTCATAATATGATCAAAAAAATTATTGTAAGAGTAATATAAAAGAAAATCCAAATAACAAAAAAGATGATCTTAGAAGGAATGACATAAAAGAGTGTACTTCAAAAGAAATAGTGGAGTAGGATCCCTTACCTCAAGTCCAACTTGTCTTGTTCGTTTCTTTATATTGCTGAATAATAATCTCTGGTCAATTAATAATTGCCTAAGTAAATCCTTTAGAGATTATTATTAAGTTAATATCACATATTATAATGTTATAATAATTGTTTAATAATGTTAGTTCATATCAGACGTTTTTGCCGATGTTTGGTATATGAGTCAAAAATGAACTTGTTTGAAAAACGATTGCCCATGTAGTTATATGTAAATAATTTCCAGAATTGTATTAATGATTAAAATATCATATATATCCATTAAATATTCATTTTATACTATTCCATATCATTTGGAGATAAAAAAAAGAAAAGCATCGTTCATGGAGACGGTAGGCCGTACGTACGCATGAACGCTACTTTCATTTTTTGTCATCTTAATGGAATTAAAACAAAATGAGAGAGATATATATATGTTATAATTCCAGAATGATATCCATAATTTAGATGTAATATATTACATATATATCCATTATATATATGTACTTATAATATTACATAACATTTTGAGATAAGAAATGAAATGTACGGTTCATGGAGACGGTAAGCCGTACGTACGAATGAACGCTACTTCCATTTCTATTTCATATTTAATGGAATTAAAACATAATGACACATAATAGTATTTTAATTACAGAATTGTATCATATATAATATCATTAAATATATCCTTTATGCATACCACATATGGTATTAACTTATCAAATCACTTTGAGGGGGCGGTAGTCCGCACTTCCTTAAATGAAGATATCACGTTTACCCATAATGGAAACCATAAAGGTATGCCATAAATGAAAAATAAATAAGATTAAGTAAAACATAAACATATTATATATCATATATAAATACAATGTCATCTTAATGTCCACCTTTTATGGTGTTAGTGAAATGATGAACAATCATCGTTTCGGGAGGCAGAAATTCACCATCCACGGAAACAGTATGTTTTTTAACCATTAGATGTAGGTGTTTCTAATTGTAGTTCGAATAATTATTATAACAACATCCAAGAATATATATTATACTAGATTTGTTACAATATAAATGAATAAAAAGAGTTTAGGGGGTTGGAGAAGCAAATTAAAACAAAAGGACAAAAGTGAAGACATTACCTTAAAATCGGGTAACTCCCTTTGGATTGAGATCAAAGGCTTCCTTGGGAAGACTTCGGCCCAAAGTGAGGCTTCAAGGAGTAAGATAGGGAAGTGGAGAGACAAAATGGGCAGGGTTTGGCCGAGCCAAAGGCTTTTGGAGTGTGGTTATGGAGGTAGAGGTGGGGGCCTTTTATAAGAGGAGAGGAGGGGCACTCTTGTAAAGTTAAAATATGATACTTTATTTTCAAAGTATTTTCGGATTTTAAATGTCCCACATTGATTTATTTCAAGGATAAGGTGATAAGGTTTCTAAATCCACTCATCCAGTAGGTTTTGGACATGTTTAGGTCTTAGATATTACATTATCTTTCCATTTTATTTAAATTATTAAATGATGAGGTCATCGTTGCATCATCATGATGTCATAAATAATTTAATTTATTTAATGTCTAAAAATTATAAAACAAATACTATTATGTAGGAAATATTTTTAGATTTCCAATTAATATTTTTAGTCAAAACTATGTCTTGTATAACCCCATGTAAAAATTGTTTTAGTAAAACATCTCATCTTTGTGTCATTTTTACTTTAACATTAAATAAAAAGATATTTATGTCATTTTCCAACCAAAATGGCTCTATGGGGTCCCCAAGTTGACCCATGGATTTTCATGCCCGGAAATTACACATACAATGAGGGTAGGACATGTTTCTAGGTCATATCATTTTTTTGAAACATTATTCTTACCATAAACTACACTAATTACCTCTAATCGCGATTAAAAACTTAGTAAGTTACTATTCACCAAAAAATTATTTATATCCTATTGAACCATATTTTACTTTTTAATGACAACCATGTATGTCGTTTTTTTTAAATTCAAAACACAAAGATGGAAAAATTTCATTTAAAATGAAAAATCTGTTTTTATAAGTACCACTTAGTGGTTTCAATATTCATCAAAAATTGAAGTTTTTCAGAAAAATCCCAAAAATTCACCCTAAGATATATTTGATATTCCAAATTCAAAAATTAAGTCTATTTTACAAAATTTAAAAAATATAAGTCAAATTAATTAATTTAATAATTAATTGCGGTTGTCAGAGCAAATAGCGTGTTTTTATGAAACAATAGGTATCAAAAGATTGACACTAGTTTAAGTCTGATTTCAAAGTGAAATTAATTCCAATGACCACTATTATATTTAATGGTAAAAATATATTCTAATTTAACTTTAAAACCAATCAAAAAGATAATTTAATCATATAAATAAATTAGATTAAAAAGAGGTTTTGAATTAAAATACATTATTTTACACTATTCATTAAAAAAATGATCATTATCGGAAAGATAGAAAAAGTTTCCACAAAGTAAATTTTGATGTCCCGATTCTTAATAACAGTTTTATTTGTTCCAATAGAATGTATAATAGTGAAAAAAACTGTATTTAATGACGTTTCTCCATCAAAAGGCGATAAGTGAACCTTTAGTGAAAACTAGGGCATATGCGCCTAAAATTGAATTATTTCCGTATTTTAAGACTTTATCGTTTATTGGATAAATGTAAAAACATTTAAAAACATATATAATAATATTTTATTTATTTATATCCATTACCGCCAATACAACAGCTACATGTTAACTACCATTTAAAATAATATTATTTTATTATTAGAGTGCAACGAACGATTCCCAAGAAACTCATTGTTGCGTGTTGGGTACGCCATCGAGCATAGTGTCCCCTTTAAAGTCATATTATTATTTTATTCACAAATATGGATAAAAATGAAAATGTGATATTCTTTATTTACCTTGGGTGTTACATCCTTCTTCCCTTTTGGGAATTGCGTCCTCGCAATTTTTAAAATTGAGCTTGGAAACATCCTTGAATGTCCCACATCGGAACAAGAGTCGGTAAAACAATCACATTAAAATAAAGGATGATAAGTACAGAGGTCACCCGAGTTAACCCATACTAGGATTCCATGTAGAAAAACATGGACATGGAAGAAAATTCAAAGGGTCATGTTTTTTAGGGAGAGTGATAGTAAACATGTCTAGGAGAAAGTAACCATAAGAAAATCACAAACTTGTGATGGGTTAAATGGTATTCGATTCCCCAGTAGGAAAAGTGAATAGACAAAATTTTTGTTTTAAGTTAATTTTTATTGAGGAATTTATTCATAAGGAATCACTTATCATGTTGACTTTCAACTTTTACTAGACTCCTTAATCAAACTCATATTATTTTTCAAAAGACGAGTATTTTGGGAGACTTGTTCGCATTAAGAGTACTATAATCAACATCTAGAGAATCACCTAATCCAACAAAGAGAACTATATACTTCCCTTATCTTTAGACCTTAACAAAAAAAAAAACTAAAATGGTTAGTACAAGGCCAGATAATCCAGAAAAGGATAACCCTTTAAAAAGAAAATCTATGCTTAATCTCTAAAATTTGTCCCACAAAACCCAAAGTTCAACAAGGACCATCCGATAAACAATTTTTCCATAAAATTCTTCAAAGTAAACCAATCTAAGACTGAAACCCAAATATTTGAAGGATTTATTCACATAGACTTCCAAGTTAAATTGTAACATTTATCTCCAAACAACATCAGTTTCTCCTAAAGTCTCATATTGAAAATTAATTAACCTAATCACATATCCTCCACGATAGGTTAATCATTTTCATAAATAACCCAAAATAAACTTACTCTTAATTCATAAAATCATATAACTAAAAAGAATCAGTCAAACTATCCAGGGACTTCACGTAGTCCAGTGGTAGGCAATAAATACCAGTCGCACTTTGATTGTGGGTTCGATTCCCGCAGCTTTGTCTGACGCGACGGGTAGTCATACGGTCTGTGTGTCGTCCTTTTTCCAAAACTATATAATTCTCAAATCATTCCCCAAAAAGAGATAAAATCATCAAGAATAACCATAACATAATTTAACCTCAATTTTATCTGATGCCTTTCACTTCCATCATTACATATAGTAACCCATAATTACCTCAAAAGTAAGGATCATATAAAATCTAATGGATACGTTTATAATTATTACCGGAACATCCACATCAATTGGTCATCTCGTACATGATTCATTAAAGATCATACCAGGGTTCAAGTGGTTGATCAAGACTCTTTGATAGTTGGTTTAGAACAACCATGAGTTTCCTCATTGAATCCCCCATTTTATCTAGTCTCTTAATCAGAGAACCACCATAGTTTCCTTCAAACCTATTGTCACTTTGGTGCCTTCTAGATCCATCCATTCAATAAAAACAGAAATTTCAGTGTGAGTATATCAACAAAACCATCATGTACTAATGAGGGAGATAACCAGTAAGATATACTTACTCATTCACTTTATCTAAAACTAGGACTCTTTCTGAAATCCTATCAATTATGGTACAGTCACTTATGCTTGGAGAATACTCTATCCTCTAAAGTTATCTAAACCGACCATTGATACCAACTATAAGGCCCTAGCCTTAAACCTTACTTAATCTTGAGTTTTTACAAGATTACACATTGATGATCTTTTCAGGATTAGAGTTTTATAGAATTAGATCATGAAACTTGCATTACATTCCACATTTAAACAAAGTGGTTAAATAAAAGACAGTATTCATTCTTCCCATCAACAGAAACATTTTTAAAATAAAACATGGATTCTTTCTTCACGCATCCTTGACACTATCTTCACATCATGCACCTTTCCCTTGACCTGTAAAAAAATCATTTCAAAAACTTTTGATGATCATAAAAATCTTAGTAAGGGTTATAAATATATGGAAAGGAAACATGAGTTCATATATACATAATAATGAAATCATACTTTACCCATAAAACATAGGCACTTTAACATAGCTCATCAAATCATGAATAAAACATAGAAATAATAATACATAAAAGGTAACTTGAGGCATTCATAACATTCTTACGTAGGGAGTAACCCTCTTGGTTACGTTTGGAATACCCAACACAGTATATTCCCTAAATCTCTTTGGAGAAACCTTAAAGTTTCAATCCTTCGTGTTACCCAATGCATTGCAGAGCTATATCGGGCTCACCCGCCCTTAGTTTATCACAGAACTACCCATCTTCATAACAATACCCAATAACCATAACATAATCTTATCACATAAAACATTCATAAAGGAAACATAACATTTCCACCTTTCAAGAACAAGATATCAATACAACACATTGATAAAAATACATTATGAAAACCATTTTCAATACCAAAATAAATGAAAATTAAAACATGGTATTTATTTTTCTTTTAAAAAGAAGGTATGGCTTGTAGAGGAAGCTGAAACTCAAATAATGGTCACGGCGGAGGAGAAGTCATTGTCGTCGCATACGTACGATAAAAACATTCCCTTTTGTCATATAGCAAAACACTTCATATGAAAATATTTCTTTTGGATAAACGTAAAAGTAAAATGGGTTTATACACCATATAAAATAAAGTTGAGTATAAAACAAAATATGCCTCAATGAAAGGAGATTGAGACGAAGTCCCATACAAAGACGGTATCCTTGGATTAAGGAAAAATCAGTTACATAAGTATGTGTGACAAACGAATACACGGACAATAAGTGGTTATTAAGTGTAAAACAATCATAGTAAATTCAAAAATAATCATAGAACGACATATTCAAGGTGTACAAGTTTATCCCAATGAATCGAAATTGGGTTAAGATGTTTCCTTGCAAAAAGTAGACAGCCTAACGGCGCCACTTCAAAATTCAGAAAAAGAGTTGATGAGAGATAAAAAGTGTATCTCATCACTTGGACATAAAATTTACATAAATAATGATATTGAAGAACATATCCCAACATAATAGTATGTGAATTAAAAGACATAACAATATAAGACTTTTAAAAAGAGGAGGGTGAAAGGTTCCCTTACCGACATGGGTATCATTGGAAACATACGCCCCGTGAAAGAAGGAAAATACAACATTGATGTAAATACTCATAAATGAAAGAATATTACAAAATGAGTAAAATTATGGTCAGTACATACACCACTCAACTGAAATTGTGGAAAATGTAGCATAAATCTCACGGGAATAAAAGTGAGATGAAAAATCCCTTATGAAAACTCGGCAGCCTAACCACGCCACTTAAAACTTCCAAAAATGGATTGATGAGATCAAATAGGGTATCTAATAACATTACAATAAAATTTACAGAAAGAGGAATATAAAATAACATCCATCTTCAAAACAAATAGGAGCTTAAAAGAAGTGACATAAAGGAGAGTACTTAAAGAGAAAGATAGAGGTTAGATCTCTTACGAAAATTCGGCAGCCTAACGGCGCCACTGAAAACTTCCAAAATGGATTGATGAGAGAGAATAGGGTCTCTCATCATATGAACATAAACATTACAGTAAGAGTAATATAAAATAACCTCCCAATAACAAGAAAGACGATCTTTGAAGAAATGACATAAAATAGTGTACTTAAAAAGAAAGAGTGGAGTAGGATCCCTTACCTCAAGTCCAAATTGTCTTGTTCGTTTCTTTATATTCCTGAATAATAAACTTTGTTCAATTAATAATTGCCTAAGTAACTCCTTTAGAGATTATTATTCAGTTATTATCACATATTATAATTTTATATTAATTTTTTAATAATTTTAGTTCATATCAGACGTTTTTGCCGATGTTTGGTACATGAGTCAAAAATGAACTTGTTTAAAAAAAACATTGCCCATGTAGTTATATATAAATAATTTAAAGAATAGTATTAATGATTAAAATATCATATATATCCAGTAAATATTCATTTTATACTATTCCATATGATTTGGAGATAAAAAATGAAAAGCATCATTCATGGAGATGGTAGGCCGTAGGTACGCATCAACGCTACTTTCATTTTTTGTCATATTAATGGAATTAAAACAAAATCAGAGAGATATATATATGATATAATTCCAGAATGATATCCATAATTTATATGTAATATATTACATATATATCCATTATATATATGTACTTATAATATTACATAACATTTTGAGATAAGAAATGAAATGTACCGTTCATGGAGACGGTAAGCCATACGTACGCATGAACGCTACTTCCATTTCTATTTCATATTTGATGGAATTAAAACATAATGACACATAATAGTATTTTAATTCCATTATTGTATCATATATAATATCATTAAATATATCCTTTATACGTACCACATATGGTATTAACGAATCAAATCACTTTGAGGGGGCGGTAGTCTGCACTTCCTTAAATGAAGATATCGCATTTACCCATAATGGAAACCATAAAGGTATGCCATAAATGAAAAACAAATAATCTTAAATAAAACATTAACATATTAGATATCATATATAAATACATTGTTATCTTAATGGACACCATTGATGGTGTTAGAAGAATGATGAACAATCATCGTTTCGGGAGGCAGAAATTCGCCATCCACGGAAACCGTATGTTTTTTAACCATTAGATGTGGGGGTGTGTAATTGTAGATCGAATACTTCTTATAACAACATCCTAGTATATTTAATATACTTTATTTTTTACAAAATAAATGAATGAAAAGAGTTTAGGGGGTTGGAGAAGCAAAATAAAACAAAAGGACACAAGTGAAGACATTACCTTAAAATCGGATAACTCCCTTTGGTTTGAGCTCAAAGGCTTCCTTGGGAAGACTTCTGCCCAAAGTGAGGATTAAATGAGTAATAGAGGGAAGTTTAGAGACAAAATGGTCAGGGTTTGTCGAGCCAAAGGCTTTGGGAGTGTGGTTATGGAGGTAGAGGTGGGAGCCTTTTATAAGAGGAGAGGAGGGGAACTCTTGTAAAGTTACAAAATGTTACTTTATTTTCAAAGGCGTTTCAGATTTTAAAGGTCCCACATTAATGTATTTCAAGGGTATGGTGATAAGGGTAACAAATCCACTCATAAAATAGGTTTTATAAATGTTTAGGTCTTAGATATTACATTATCTTTCCATTTTATTTAAATCGTTAAATGATGAGGTCATCGCTGCATCATCATGATGTCATAAATAATATAATTTATTTAATGTATAAAAATTATAAAAAAAATACTATGATGTAGGAAATATTTTTAGCATTCCAATTACTATTTATAGTCAAAAATATGACTTGTATAACCCCATGTAAAAAGTGTTTTAGTTAAACATCTCATGTTTGTGTCATTTTTACTTTAACATTAAATAAAAAGATATTTATGTCATTATCCAACCAAAGTGGCTCCATGGGGTCCCCAAGTTGACACATGGAGTGTCTTGGTCGGTCATGACACATCCAATGATAGTAGGACATGTGTATTGGTCATTTAATTTTATTAAAACAGTATTCCTACCATAAACTACATTAATTACCTCTGATCGCGATTAAAAACATAGTAAGATACTATTCCCCAAAAAATTACTTTTATCCCATTGAACCACATTTTACTTCTTAATTACAACCATGTATGTCATATTTTTTAAATTCAAAACA
Organism: Viscum album; assembly: GCA_963277665.1. Taxonomy (NCBI): domain Eukaryota; kingdom Viridiplantae; phylum Streptophyta; class Magnoliopsida; order Santalales; family Viscaceae; genus Viscum; species Viscum album. The sequence goes on along the minus strand of OY728120.1, from coordinate 32,592,354 downwards.
CAAGGATGGATAATTTTCATTTAAACGGAAAAATCAGTTTTTATAAGTATCACTTAGTGGTTTCACTATTCATCAAAAATTGAAGTTTTTCAGAAAAATCCCAAAAATTCACCCTAAGCTATATTTGATATTACGAATTCAAAAATTAAGTCTATTTTATAAAATTCAAAACATATAAGCCACATTAATTAGTTTAATAATTAATTCCTGCTGTCAGAGCAAATAACGTGTTTTTATGGAACAATAAGTATAAAAAAATTGACACTAGTTTGAGTCTGATTTCAAAGTGAAATTAATTCCAATGACCACTATTGGATTTAATGGTAAAAATATATTATAATTTAACTTTAAAACCAATTCAAAAGATAATATAATCATATAAATAAATTAGATTAAAAAGAGGATTTGAATTAAAATACAACATTTTACACTATTCATTAAAAAATGAACTTTATCGGAAAGATACCAAAAATTTACAAAAAGTAAATTTTGATGTCCCGATTCTTAAGAAGAGTTTTATTTGGTCCAATAAAATGTATATGAGTGAACAAAACTATATTTAATGACGGTTCTCCATCAAAAGGCGATAAGTGAACCTTTAGTGAAAACTAGGGCATATACGCCTAAAATTGAATTCTTTCTGTATTTTAAGCCTTTATCTTTTATTGGATAAATGTAAAAACATTTAAAAACATATATAATCATATATTAGTTTTTTATATCCATTACTGCCAATAAAACGGCTACATGTTAACTAACATTTAAAATAATATTATTTTATTATTAGAGTGCAACAGAAGATTCCCAAGAAACTCATTGTTGCGTGTTCGGTACGCCATCGAGCATAGCGTCCCCTTTAAAGTCGTATTAATATTTTATTCATATATATGGATAAATATGAAAATTTTATATTCTTTATTTACCTGGGGTGTTACAATATCTGTTAGAATTGTTTTCATAAAATCAATATTCACCATGAATTCAAGTGATTGCATTAAAACAAAGTAATGTTAAAACAATATTATGAGACCTAATGATTAGAGTATTTAGGGATTACACCAATATATATTTGATCATATTTATCAATAATATAATAATTAATTCAAAAATCACGACTTAACATAATGTGCATAAAAAATATGCACTAAAATATATATGGAAGGAAAAAATATTTGTGTTTTATAGTAAATGTGTATTTCAGAAAGAGTGTGTGACATTCATGGGAATATTAGAACATATCATGGTAAATATCCAAATTATTCAAAATAAGGGAAACTGATGGATGAACTAAAAAAATAAAAGTGATAGAAATCCATAAGATCCATAGATTAATTGTGTACAATGGTCGGATTTTGAGAAATTTATTATGATTTACAATCCATATATCCAAGATAACATTGAATGGATTCAGGTTTTTATATAATGATAAATTTTTAGAAAACATTAAAGGGAATTCGAAGATGCTAATAAAATCAATTTAGATAACATTACCCACTACAAGATATGTATTTTTGATCTATAGTGATGTTTCGACAAATACATATTTTTATACTAATTCCAGATGACCAACTAATATCATATTCCTTCTACGAACTATATTTCAACAAAAAAATAACTAGAAAACATCTGATCTTGGATTGGCTATAGTAATATCAGCACTAATTATTTGGCCAAATTACCTCTCTGGGGAGAATTCTGACATAATTATAGATCATAAAAGAATAAATAATATATTAAAAAATTGACATCAATGTGAACTAATTGTAGTGGTTAGAGCTAATCATGTTTTTTATTTTAAATTATATTACCTATAATGGGAAGGTAAACAAATTTTAAAATAGTCTTAGTAGAAATGATCATGAACCCCTATCCATGAAGAGAATTTCATGGGACCCATTCTTCTTTGAAATATTTATGATGGAAATGGGAGTATTAAAAGGATTATAATCCAACATTTATCAAAAAACCACTCAAATAAAATTTCTCTAGAGAATCATTGTGTCCCAAAATGGATAATATAGTTCTATAGAAATGTTAGTGAATATATATCAGTTTATATTTACATAATAAGGAGTAATATTGTTTGAAACTCTAATGAATCTTTCGTAGAAAAATATCGATAATGACTGAAATTTTTGATGATGCACATAAACTATTATGCTATATTCATATAGGATGATATAAAATATATAGGGATTTGAACCAATACTTATGGTGGGATAACATGAAGAGAGAGATTATAGAATTTTTATATCGATAATAAGTATTCCAACAAGGCAAGGATGATAATCAAAAGTAAAAGGTTATGAAGAAACCAATCCATTTCAAGTATAGTTATAGGAAAATATAACCATGGAGTGTTTTTAGTACTCCCCTTGATATCTAAAGGAAGTAAATCCAAATTTATGGTTTTTAGTCACCATAGAATTTCGAGACATTTCAAATTTATAAAGGAATATTTATCACATGACCAACTCATCGAGATATATATAAGGTAATTAGTAATACTATATGTATTTACAATCTCTATTTTTTATAATTTATATTATTTGATTATCTTGATGTCCTAGAGAATTATTTAGTAAGAATTGGATATAGTTTTGAGTTTTAGTAAGGATTATCACCTTCATATAGATTTTCATTATGAAAGAACCATTCAAAATAAAAGGGATATGATGGGATATTTTTTAATGGATTCCGAAGGATTGTGGGATTATCACATTCCCCTATTGGAGTTAACATATAAATATAGATTCAATTATATCAAACAAATGGAACCTTATTAAGGACCATATGGGATGATTTGTTATGCTTAGAAATGGTAGGATGAGGTTGGGTAGTGAAAAATGTTGGGACCTGATCGTGTCCAATAGACAACAGTGAAGGTTCAAAATAGTAAATTTCATATGAAATCCACAAGAACACAATATAAAATAAATTTAAAAAATTTATAATGTAACCAAGAGTTTGAAGTCTGAGGAAAAGTGTCCCTTAATAATTCTTCGTGGATGAACGAAATTAGGTTTAGGAAAATAGGGATACCATAATACGAGATACGTATTCCCCTTTGAGATAAATGATAATGTTGTATTCATTTCTTATTGAGTCACAATCACACATAACCTATCTAAAATACATGATGTGATCCATGTATACCTCATGAGGAAGTATATATAGGACCACATCTTGGGGTGTTACCCTTGTAGAATGATAATTCATAAAAGGAACATTCGGTGAATATTATAGATCCTGGAGAACATGCTAGAAAAAATAAGATAAATCACTAGGAAATGTGTTATGGGGCAACCAAATATATGAGGAAGAAATATGTGAACTAGAGAGAGAAAATGAAAAAAAGTATGCACATATATTTTAGTTTATGAAATCACTATTTTTTTAAGGTTTATTAAGGTGAAAGAATGTAAAAACATGAAATTTAATAAATTGAATTTACAATTTTACTGAAGAAATGTTTCAATATGAAATGTTTTTATAGAAATTGCACATAATAATATGATTATTTTGGGAAAATTATAAAATATATACAGTTAGAATTAAATTGTAATTAATAATCTAAATGATTGTTTATATATTTTTTGGTCAATGAGATATAATGTTTTATATATTAAGGGTTATGTTAAAGAATAATATCCACATATAAATGGGTAAATGGAATGTAATAGTATGACCATACCCTATGAATCCCATTAATCTAATATTTTGTGGGAGGTTTCGTCACTAAAAATTGATATGGTCCAATACCAAGTGTAAATTTCCAATAAAAATCACAAAATAAACTATTTAGGGTAGAAGATCAAGTATAGAGAGATCATATCCAAACAAATATTCTCTAAAACACCACATGAATACCCCAACATTGAAATACTTAACCTTATTCCATGTGATGGTGTTATATATGGCCATATATCTAGACCACAATAGTATGAATTATTATCCTTTTCACCTTAACATAAATAATTTTTATATTTATCCTTTATTATTTTTTCGTTATCAATAATTATATAATGTTTGGATAAAAATTAGATTTTGATAGAGGGATATTAATTTTTTTGGATATATATAGTTTCAATAAGAGAATTGATTCATTAATTCAATAATTTTTTAAATTATTAATATTTAACTAAAATATTTTATTATAATAATTTTAATATAAATGATTATATAATTTAATGAAGTCCAATGTAATTATTAGTGGATATAAATGTGGTAAACATTATAAAAAATGTATTATATAATATAAATGTACTTTTATTTAATATTGAAAAATCACATATTTAGAATATTATATTGAAAATATAAATATTATTTTTTAAATATGAATGTCAAAATTAGAAAATTTTTATTTTTTCATAATTTTATTAGACATTAATACATTGAATAAAGATAAAAGAAATTATAAATATTCAATTTGTATTGTGACCCCAGAAAAGGAAAACTATGATTAATTAAATACTTTATAGTATATTCATAACTAGAATAATGTTTCCCATTAAAAATAATTTATTTTTAATGTTGATTTATTTTTTAAAACAACTATATAATTATTAAATTACATTAAACATAATGAAAATAATATTAGGTGAATATTGATGTGGTTGTATAATAATTCATGCACTCATTCCAAGTAAATCAAAGCAAAAAATTAAACATTAAATTTCATAATAAGGCTGATATGAACCATCATATTCAACGTACCAATCTTATTAAGAGACTATGTGTCTATGAGACCTAGTAACCACAATTGTTTTGTTATGAGAAGTCCACGTAACAACTTTATTTTAAATGATTAATGTTTTTTGTGTCATCATTTTCAACAAGAAAATTTTACCTCTAATTATTTCCTGAATAATGGAATGAATCATTAGAGAATCATAGTAATTATCATCCCAGATTCCATATATTCCATTCATATACCATAATTTATTTATATATTCTACGATATATTAAATATTATCAATATCACGTGTATTAGATTTCCCCTCATTTGAATGATCATTGGATAATATATAGTGATCATATTTCATGTATTTAGCTGGATTAAAACTTCACTATTCTTTCTGAAAATAATATATTTTCTATGGTACCTAATATAGGGTCATACCCATCCATGATCCAATTGAAACTTAAATAAATTATAAAATTTCACGATATTGTAACCATTTTTCATATGGAGGGACCACATTAGTCATTTGGGAATCATTTGGGGAAGATTCCTCATCTATTTGTAAATAATAAAAACTAGCATACTCTTTTCCACTAGTAGAAAATGATTTTCTATAACTAGAAAGAGCTAGATTAATTTGTGAAATATTCCTCCTTAGTTTATTGTTAAAAGAGAACTCATGATACCCATTTGACAAGTTAAAATTGAAAAAAAATCTTATAATAGTCATCCTTAAAATGAGAAATTATTTGACAATCTATGAAAAATCCAGAAAACCAATCATATTCCAATTTTAGATAGAGTCCATCATCCAATGTCGGAATAATATATTTTTGATTAAGCATGTAAATATGTTGACGGACATGAGTAACCTATCCTAATGACCAAATTTATCTACCTCAATGGTCAAATCTATTTTTATTGGGATTCCAATGGATGGTGAAATATCAGATAAAATCATAGGTTCCCATAGAATTTGATTAATAGAAAAATATTTGATGCACAACTGGGCTTCTGAATTTATTTATTATAATTCTATGGATACAGAAATCCAATATTTTAAATAATACCATACCAAAATTTAACGAAACAAATCCAATCCACCCAAATCATCACATTAAATCCTCTGATTTGGAAATGATATGAATGATTCCCTAACACATGGGTAATATCACCATTTAGAGAAATCTCATATTATTCTACGATTCCTTAAAATATCATCAATATCATTAATATTTCCCCTATTAGGTAGAATAATCCTAGAAAGTAAGGAATTCTCAGAAATAATAAATCCATTAGGAGTATACTCCCTTTAATCAATCACACAACAAGTGTCACCCATCACCATAATTCATTGAAGAGAAAAATCTCTAAAAGATGAGGACTGCCTTTCATTAATTTCCCTTCATTTTTTGAAATAATAGATTGGGTAGATTATTTCTCCCAACTATATTTCACCATAGTTTTTAAATATCTAGTTCTGTTTACTATCGTAGAAGAATGAGATCGAGCCACCACCACAACCATAGAGTAAGGATGATGAGTGTTATCTTCAAAATTCAACAATTTTACCGCAGACAAAGGATGGTTAAGTGCCTTGTTCACATCATATCCAAGGTAAATTGATTATATTACCCTATCACGGTCTATCGCACTTTATTTACTTTGGTCTCCACTAATACCATATGTAAAAAATCAATCCCTACCACCATTGTCACCATCCATTGTTCTTTAATAATTTCAGTCTACACCACTATCATACAATTAAAATCAATCACATCCACCACCACTGAAGATCGAAGAGTGACATTCGCATTAGACACGACTTTCTTGTTCCACTAAGCACTGATCAACAAATATATTTATAAAATCCTAGATAAAACAAATATATTCCTCTCATCAACTCCAAACACCATTATCATCAGTGACATCGGTAGAAGATTACCTCAATCTCCACCATATTGAAGAGGGATTAATAATTCATCTCCTCCAGTGAGAAGGAAGAGACTATGGATGTGAGGAATCCATATATTTTAACATAATGGATGCCGAAATTTTCTTGAAGATCATTATGAAAGTTTTTTGATTAATTTTATACAACATTAATGAATCCTTGAGTACTTATATTAAATTTATTGGTATTGAAGTTAATAATTTGTGGAAATTACTCTCTTCCACATCACCATGTTTTTTATTATAATTATTATAGTTAATTGATATAAAAAATATTAATTATCTCTCAACATAGGTAGAAACCAAGGATATAAAATCATGATCTAGTTTTTATATTGGATTAGTTTATTATATAGAGTCAAGAAAACAATTTTAAAAATAATTAATTAATTCTGACTCATTTCTTTAAAAACTAAAATAACTACCCAATCCACATCACTCAAAATTATTTGATCAATAATTTAGTATGAATCCCACTAGAGACATCCTGATATGTTCCCAGGCTTTTAATAAGCTCCTCCTGAGTTGTTATATTTTCTCTCCCATGTAATGTGGTCCTATCATCTTCCACATTATTCATGATCTTTTTTATTTGTATAAAAATTTTCTATTTAAAATTGTTCATATTTGAATATGTGTTCACACATTCCAATTATTATATGTATGATTTTTTAGTAATGCGAGACCCCCTTTCACACTCATTAATCAGTTTAATAAATCTTTTTGTAAACTTGGTATTCTTTGAAAATTATCCTTCGATATTTCTTACAATTTTTTTTTAAAAATCTTCCTTATTTCCACTAAATGTTATTCACCTAGATATTATTATCTTTCCTCGGTTGGGAACATCAATTTATATAATCCCCAGTCCATAATAGTGGTGTTAAATGTTATGAAATATGTGTTTATGTTGTGTGATTTATGTGGATCACAAATTCATGTACATTATATGAACGTAAAAAGTGGGCCCAATCTTATATATACCTCCAACTCATTCGATAGTGTTTTAATGTCATGTGAAAACATGCATCGTTCATGAGAGGTTATCCAGAAAAACACTATGAAATGAGGTTTTGGTAGTTATCCATGATATATGTTTATTATTTCATGTTTTATGTTATTTCCATTCTCATATGTTTCAATTATATTAACATATTATACAACATTTAGATAAAAAAATTTTGTTTCTCACCCATTTTATGTCACCTTGATATGCCTCTTGACTAACCTATATTACATTAATCATGTTCTGGATTGATTATCCCACTAATAAACATTATAGATCATCTTTTTATTAAATATTTCCCCATGTTACCCCTTATTGTTTTAGTAGAAAGATGTAATTTAAAGAGAATTTTATGGAGTTTTAATAATTTCCATTTCATCCCTGCTAAATTTATTGTGGTATCCACCTAATTTAAAAAATTATATAGGCCTTGTGATCTTTTGGTATTGTATTATGTGTGTATTTATGTAATTAATCATGAGTTATTGTGTATAAAAAATTTGGGTTGTGGTAATAAGGTTTGTAAAATTTTTGGATATTTTAATTTACAATAATAATTATAGAATGGAAGAAATATTGTGAATATCAAACATCAAAGATTTATGTGAATGGATCTCCCTTATAGAATACATAAAGAAGTAATTTCATGGCTTGAAAGTGTGATTTTTGTACACAAACTTTAATAGCTGAAGAATAATAAAATAAGGTGAAAAATATTGAGGGCACATTTAGACAGAAAGGTCATTCTTGTCATCATATAATTTAATATAATAAATTTCTCATTTTATTGGAGTAACAATATTAGAAAAAAAATTTCTTATTTTATTAGAGCTACTATTTGAATATCTATTTGGTAAAATATGACATTGATGTTAGGGATATGAAGAAAAAAATATCTGATAGTTTGTGGGACATTAAAAAATATGAAATTAAATATTGAAGATAGATTTCATTGAATAGTATACTTCAAAACCATGAGAATACATTTTGAATTATGTTAAACAATGAAAGTAAAAACAAATTTTCCTATATAATATAAAACCTTAAAAAATACTAATATTAAAAAAATACGATATTTTCAATATACTAATGCACCTAGTAGGTACTACCAAAACATGAATACATTAGTTTTATTGAATTATAAAATGTAAATTGGTATTAAATATTATTACATTGATGTATTGATGATATATATACTATTATATTCATTATATGGTATATTAATGATACTTTTTAAAGCTTTTATAATCAGGTTATATTATGATTTCAATTCCACTGTTTACAAATTAATAGAGATAGGTTTATTATATTTCATATAAAATTGTGATTCCATCTTATATTTCATCTATAAATATATTTCCAAACATAACTTTTTATATATTGTGTCAACAATTGATCCATTTAGGTTAATTCAAATTAATATATGGCCTTATTTATTTATGTTGGATATATCATTTTTAAGGATATAACAAAATTTGGAATTGTTATTTTATTATTAAACTTATAGTAGTGGATTAATTCATTCCATAATATATAACAAATGTGGTGATTGAGTTTTTTACTAATTGAAGTGGAGCATGCTGGTATCATTATTGTGTTTATATTTAATGCATATAGTGAAATATAATAGATATATACCTTCAAGAAAATAATATTTCTATATGATGAACTAATGAGTGAATATTTATATACTTCAAAAAATATTGGAAAGGAATAATGATATGTGTAATCACATATTATTTTATTATAGTAATGAAATTCAAAAAAATGAATATTGGTATATGAATGATAAATAAAAACATTTTTTTAAAAAATTTAAGGATAATGTGGACATAACAACATCAAAATAAAAAAAGGTGAAATTTATTGTATGGTGACCAAGTGTTACTGTAAAAATGTGATCATGTTTTGATATAAGTGGTTACCCATATAAAATTAATAAATGATGATGATAAGAATACAAATCATAATAGTGAATTAATAGTCATTGATGAGACACTAAAAGTATTATGTTCCCAAAATCAATATCATATTTTTGGGTTTTAATGGATTTATGGGATATTTATTAGAAAAAATAAAAAACTATAATTTTTTATATTTTGGTTGAGTAAAACAATTGTGAATCATTATAGGAATGAATTTTCACTTATTAAAAAAATAATATTTAGTTTCAAATATGAAACAATTATATGGGAATATATATAATAATTGAATTATTTAATGAAACTGAACTTATATTTATTCAAATTGTGTGTAGGACTTTATATTTTCCAAATAGAATAGAAATTAATATATATAGATATGTAATTTTACATTTAATAAAATCATTCAATGTCATATGTAGACTGTTAGTTGATAATTGTGTTCAATAATAATAACCACCAAAATTTTCCACATGAGAACAAATTTAAGAGTCACATGGATACATAGTCCCATTGTAGGATATGTATCGTATTCTCAGATTAAATGATTGATGACTAGACAATGAAATACCGGTTATGGGGGTCCATAAATATAATATTTATGAACATATTTAATTAGTTTTACAATGGATTAAATGTTATATATTTCAAATGATTTATATTTAGTATATTGATTTTAGAATGATTTTTGACTTTAAAGAAATGAGCGAAATTAAGAAAAAATTATCACACTTTATGAAAACAAAATGTATAGGTTTTATGATTTGTTTTACTATATATTATATTTATGAGATTAATTAAAATAATGATACATTGATTATGTGTGGTTAATTGATTAAATTATAAGGTATAAATTTTTCTTTATTTGATGGGAGGAATATTATGACCTCTTGACCGGGAGACACTGAATGGTGCCTCAAGCCGGTTGGCCATATGCCCTCAAGCGCACCTCCCGGTATGCCAGAGGGTTCCGACTAGCTGCGAGGGTCTGGTAAGTCAGTGTTGGGGACACTTTACCCTCTGTTATCATAATAAAAAAGCCTATATAAGAAAAATATATATCCAAGTATAGAAGCGTATAAATAACCATAACAATACCATGACATATTATAATAAAAAATAGAGAGTTCAATACTCAACTAAAAGGTAAAGCATGATATGATAATTATAGTTCCAAGTGTATACAATGAAACTAAAAGTAAAGACACAATGACTTGAAAACAGTTCCCAACCCACGTTCGGATACCTCTCCCATGCTCCAAACAAAAAAAAAACAACATATCCTAGTGCCTTGCCCTTATCCATTCATGCAATAACAATGTCTTCTCAGGTGCCGAGTAGGCGGCCCGAATAGGGTTTGAGTACAAATCAGAAGGCCACTACCAACAATGCCAAAAATGAATCCACTCAAAACATAGTGCATATATATTTAAGAAGAAATAAATACAGTGCATTATTTAAATAGTTATCACATTGTAATTTTATATTTAATCATCTTGTTATGTGAAGTTCAATTCATGTTTTCCATTAACTTGTCACTCATTATCATTTATCATTTGATGTATGTTGTCATTCCTAGAACCAAAAATCCCCTGAGTGTAAGTCGTCATTCCTATCACTCCTTTTCTCATTCAGTATAGTTCATTATGCTTATCACCACATAATATCAATATTGGAAAACTATTGGGCTGGAACACAATGTCCAAATACCAAATTCTAATTTTTCATGGACTCCATTCCTAGCACTAAAAAATCATAGACTTTTAATCTTTCTTTAACTCTCATGAATTTTCATCATTATTAATTTACTAAATTAATGATTATTTAAACATTTCAATGGCCATTAGTTAATTCAACAATTAACTTAGAACATAACCTAATATTTAATTCATCTATTAATTAATCAATCAAGACAATTTTTATTCCATAATTAATTAATCACAATATATTATCCATTTCAGAATCATCAATTCATAATTAATTCTCCGAATAAAAACTATCTTTAATCACCTCATGGAACATAATTAATTCTCACAATTAATTATCTTTTTTCAACATCATGTAACAAAATTAATTCTCACAATAAATTATCATTCAAAGACAAACTATCTTCCATAATCAGTATCCCACAATTAAATTTCTTTCCAAATTAAATTTAATAACTCAACTAAAATACCAAATCTACCAATGATCAATTTGTTCTAACCATTCATTTCTTTTATGATCAACCATAAATTAACAACCATGGAAAATAACATGTCAATATCATATTCTTAATTACTCCAAATTAGGAATTCTATTATAAAGGGAATAACTCAACATCATAAATCATACACATATCAAAAATCATACTATTGGAGTTCAATTTAGACCACCTACCTCAGTTTATTTATGGATGTTTACCCTAAAGAAATCCCCAAAATACTGGCACCACAATGGCTTCGATCAAACTATGGATCTAAGTCCTAGAAACCAAAATTAAAATCAAAGGAATAAAGATATTTCAAAACTATATCAAGAACTACAATATTATATCTAGATCTGGACTCATAGGTTTAGATCTAAGTAAAAGGTGATGATCCTTCATGAAAAGATATAAGAAATATAGAGGAAAGAATGGGAGAATAATCGAGATGAAGTCCACTTTTCGAGAGGTGATCGGATCTTCAGTTCAGGATTTCAAAGTCAATGAGTGGTGTATAGATCACATTGGAATCCCTCTGGAAGTCATTAATAACACCTAGAATTTTAAAATATACATCTAAGGTCGAAATATGGGTGTCCCAGGGGGTTTAGGTGGTCTTAAATGAGATTTTGGGATATTAAAAAAGAATGCATAGTATCCTAAGTACAGTTTCCATGTTAGTCAAACTGTGCACCAACTTTGTGGACTCCACTACCCATTTTTGCATGGTTATCATGCTTTGGTCAGATTTTTTTTTTCAAAATGTGTGAAAACCATGCAAACTCCTCTGTTTAGTTTCACATTCTTTGCATGGTTTGTTCTCACGGTTTGAAAAACTATGCAACCAAACCCTGAACAACCCATTGACATTTACTTTTCCATAAAATATCACCAGAAAACACCCTAATACACAAATCTAAGTTATTTGTAGTTAAAAACATCAAAAAGTACCTTAAAATGAGCATGAGATGATCCCAAAGAAGTTTGAGATCTTACAATCTCTCGACCTAACAGCTCTTCCTCGAGCTGTACTCCTGAACTTCTATATGATTCTAATAAAAATGTTTGGTCCACTGAGCCCTCATGACTGCTTCTCATTCCCGAAATTCTTCTTGAACTCCACCTTATTTCCGTAATACAAGAACTGATGGGATAGTTATTCCCCATAATAAATTCTCATTGGGACCCATAAATCGTATCATATGCTCCTTAAAGGATGCATATATATAGAGATTAACCTCTTACACATAAATCACATAGGAATGTTCGAGGTGATAACTTCATAGTTTTGAAAAATGAAAAACATCATGAATAGTGTAAAATTTCTGTGGACGGTCTAAGTAGTATGCCAGTAGCCGGATTCGCTCTAGCACCTCAAACGGTCCCACAAACCAGGGCTCTAACTTGCCAGATCATTGTATCCTGTGATGACCAAATCTAGGAGACAACCAAAGGAATACACGATCACCTTATGTAAACTCTATGTGTCATCTCCTTCTATCATCATACGACTTGTCCCTAATCTCAGCTGTAGCCATATGCTTTCGAATAAACTGCACCTACTCTGATGACTCCAGAACGAGACTCGGTCCTAGCAGCTCTGACTCACCCACCTATAACCAATATAGTCGTGATGTACAAGTTCTACCACAAAGTTCCTCATATGGTTCCATCTATATAGGTGCCTAAGAACTATTGTAGAAGTATAACTCCACTAAAGCTAAGTGTGTCTCCCATGAACCACCAATGTGAAACACACATGCTTGTAGCATATCCTCTAACAGTAGTATGGTAGACTCTGACATCCCATCTGTCTGTGGGTGGAAGGTCATACATAATAGAAGATATGTAACATGTGACTTCTATAATCCCTTATAGAAGCATGATGTAAAGCATGAATCATGATACGATACTATAGTCCATGGTACCCATATCAAACAAATTTTCTCTCTCATGTATAGCTCTCCCAACTCTTCCAATACAGTGGATTATTTGATAGGTATAAAGTGTGCTATGTTTGTTATTAGATCCACAATGACTCTAATAACATCATTCTTCTATAGTGTATTAGGATGTCCTACCACGAAGTCCATATTCATGTTATCCCACATCCATTCAGTAATAGGTAATGACTGCAATTGGACTCCATGTCATTGATGCTCTACTTTAACCTGTTGATAGGTGAAAAAACTTGTTAAAAACCCTGCTATCTACTTTTCATGCCTAGCCACCAGAACATTCGTTGATGTTCATGGAACATTATTTTTACCCCAGGATGTACCTACCACCATGAAGTATGAAATTCTCACATGAGTTCTTATCACATTCTCATATGACAACAACCAGATATTTCAGAGTGATGATATCATCCTCATCTATTTTCCAGTCTAAAGGTGTCTCACCACCTTCAAGGCTTTCCCTCAAGGATAAAAAATACATATCCTCATACATCCTTCCTACGATCTGTCTCAAGAGTGTTGAATCCACATCTATAAAAAAACAGATTCATCCTCTCCTAACTCTCTGGAACTACCACTTGAATTTCTGCCATGAATGACATTGTCTTCCACTCTGCACTTCACTCATGTACCAACTGAGTCTGAGAATTTATTCTCAATGTTTCAGCCACACTATTCCCCATTTCGGGTGTATATAAAAGTTCAAAATCAATGGACTTCATATACTCCACCCATTTATCTCTTGTAGATTCATGTTGTGTGGTGAAAAGATACACTTCAATATTTCTAGATCCATAAAAACAATAAATGTTTCCCCTAATAGATAGTGTCTCCAACACTTAAGAGTATAATACACTATTTCCAACTCAAGTTCATGGGTAGGATAGATCCATTCAGGTGTCCTCAATCGCCAAGACCCATAATCAATAAATCTACCATCTTGCATCAACACAGCTCCGTGTCCAACACTAAAAGTGTCACAATACACCGTATACTCCTCACATGACTTAGGTAAGATCAATGTTGGTGCCTATGTCAATAGTTTCTTCAAATCCTAGAAATCATACTCATGTTCTGCTTCCCAAAAAATCATTAACACATTATTTTTCAAACCATTAATCTATGAAAACAACTTGGAAATGTCATGGATGAATGTCGTGTAATAACTAGATAATCATAGAAAGCATTGAATATCAAAAATATTATTTTGCTGCTCTCATGAAATCACTCCCTGAACATTTTCTAGGTCCACATCGACACCTTCTTCGATGATGTTCCCCAAAGAGTTTACCCTGTCAATCCAAAACTGGAATTTATATATCTTGACATATAGCTGATTCTCTCTTAGTGTACCCATGATTATTTCAATATGTTGATAATGATCATCATGAGTCATAGAGTACACTAAGATGTCATCAAGAAACAAAAACACAAATTGTTCTACATATTGATGAATGATCATGTTCGTCAAGGCCATAAACCCTGATATAGAATTAGTTACCCCAAAAGTCATTATATCAAACTCATAAAGGCCATACCTACTCCTGAAAGATGTTCTTTGTATATTGGAAGTCACAAATCTCAATTGATGATACCCAAATATAGGGTCAATCATTGAGAATATATTATACCCCTTCATCTGGTCAAATAAATCATTGATGCGTGGAAGAGGATATCGATTCTTCGTAGTAATTTTATTCAATATCCTATAATTGACACAGAATCATACACTCTCATCATCCAAATATTTAAACTATATAGGGGATCCCCAAGGAGAGGTACATGAATGAATAAAACATTTATCCTTTTAATATTCTAAATGCATTTTGGGTTCTTGAAGATTAGTCAGTGCCATTTAGTAAGGTGGAATAGATACCAGATTAGCCCCAGAAATGATCGCAATAGTGAATTCCACATCTCTCTCTGGTGGAAACCAAAAAAGCCATTATAAAGGAATCCTGAATTAGTTCTATTACTAGATGAAGGAAGCCTTTCCTACCACTCCCATAATACAACAAAAGACTGGAAACTTTGGTTTTGATCTCTCCGAGTTTCTTAGTAATTGGCCCAGTTTTACCTGCATGGATATCTCATTCTCCACGAAGGAAATATTTTTCACCCGAAATATATACAAAGTTCACTATCATGTGGTAACAATATATGTGGTCTCATTATGTGAAAAGCAATTCCATACCCAAAATCTGGTTGAATTCCATTATATCAAGTACATAGATATTGCAATGTAAATGATACTCTCTGATCTCTAGTGAACATACCATACATAAAATAATATCTCTAGTTTGTGTTCCCAACAGAGTATCGATATTCATCATCTCTGTTACTGACTACACCTCTAGGCTCAATCCATTAATAATATTTGTTGATTAAAAGGTATGAGAGGTACCAGTATCAATCAACGTAGTAGCTAAATTAGAAGAAACTACAATAGTACATCTCAATGTCGACAAACCAGCCTTGCTCTCTACAAGTGTAGGTTGCACGACATGTAACTATCCGACCCCTCTTCCTTATGGTGTCATCTGACTCCTCTGGGTAGCACCACACTGCTGGTATGGGTGCTCAAACCCTAAATCACCACACCCAATACTCTATTGCCTCTTCTAGTAGAACTCTAGTTTCTAGACCTTTATGGTGTAGAAGACCCCATTCCCACACTCTATCTCAAAGTTGTAGCTCACTCAACACCAGCCCACTGTTGATTACTACAGAATCTCTGTAGATGTCTCATCTTTCCACAAAACTAGCAATCCACTAGTGGCCAAGAACAATTCATATGATAGTGTCACTGTATGCTGCACCAGTGGAAAAGAACATGAGAAAGATCAAGGGTAACGATTCATCTATTTTCATTTTTCTGACAAGGATTCTCATGGTGGTGCTTCCTACTCTTATAATACCCACTCCCTAATCATCCAACTATTTTTGTAGTACTTAATGCCTCTTTCAGGTACCCCTCCAAAATGAGAGCATGATTAACAACTTTTGAAAATTTCTTCAAACTAAATATATTCACTTGGGACTTAATGTCACACTTAAGTCTATCCTGAAATCATTTGTCCAAATATGCCTCATCTACCAAAAAATATTATGAAAACACTATAAATCTATGTAACATTAAACATAATCCATTATGAAAATGCTACCTTGTATCAGATGCATAAACACTAAAGCCTTCTCTTACCTTAGCGAGTCCGGATAGAAGTTTTCAATGAACATCTCAAAAAATTTCTTCCATAACATATCATTATTCTGTCTAGATATTACCTAAATATCCGACCGGAATTTCATGGAACCCCCTAGAATATAAGAATCCATCTTTACCCTCCACTCAGCTTAAGTCTCCAAATTGTCATTTATCATCTCAATGGATTCAATCTAGGATTCAACTCCCTCAGGTACACCCTCTCTAGAAAATGTATGAGGGTACTGCAGTGGAATCACCCATAACAACTGAAACATGATTTTCTGAAATTTCCCTAGGTCACTCTCCATTATTTCATGAAACGAGAAATGTTATATTGGATCTTCTCTCCTTTTTCTCATATTTCACCAATGTTGCCTCATGCTCCCTATCTGGAAGTTCGTTACATGCCATATTCCTTGGCCTAACCCTCAACATGCAACGTGGAGACATATCTCTATAAATCCAAACAAACATTATATGTATCATAATGATACCTTATAACATTTATATAAGGGAATAAACTAACACAAAAAGTGTCAACATGTCATTTCTCCCTCTTCTCACTACCTAGAAAACACAGAGGTCTTCTCACTACCCTTAACCATCTTACTCGTAGGTCTTGGTTTACATGGGTACAATCATTCTCATTAATTAATCAAACATTAAATGATCACATTATCTCATATTAAATAATTGGACAATTAAATAATTAATCATTTGCATTTAATAAATAAAGTTTCTCATTAGCCACCCATTATTCTCATTTTACAACATTGATTCAAAATCACAACGATGAAAATAGATCAAGTTTAACAACATACCCATAACCCATTTTCTTGTGAGTGCATAGAATGATGCACATGACAACAAACTTGAGTTCCTAGAATTATAGATGAAGACTCAACTGTAGTGCCTCTTTAGTCAATGAATAAATATTCAATAATTTACAAAAAAATATCACATCACACTTGAGATATAATTGGGATTAACCCATTGTATAAGATATATTAGGATAACATGTTTCATATTATACTCATGTACCTACAATATTACAGTTTCATCATGAAAATAATAATAGATGATAACCAATGAAAATTAGATGAGTTCTATGTAGTGTCCCCCCCCCATGAGTTCCACAAAACTCTACCCCATAATGGTGGGTCACAAGAACTCATGTGAATCACCCTTACATCTAAAGACACATGACTAGAAGTGATGACCTAGGTGTGTCTGTTTCGATACTTTTCCTTCATATACTAGAGTATCCAAAATGATAAACAATAGTATTAAATTTAATAAGTATGTATATGAAAACAATAAAAGAAGCATAACCATAATGAAAACCATGTAATAGATGTAAAAAACTACAAAAATTATAATATCAATAATAGATATAAAATTAATGACTATATTATATCAAATGTCTATAAAATATTTGTGTACGAGGATCTAGGGAGGTAAGAATATACTACATGCAAGCAAAATATATAAAAATGGAAAAAAATAAAACCAAAAGAATCGTGAGCATAGGCTTGGTCCTCTACCCCATGAACCATACTAATGTCGTAAATAAATGAAGAATTAGAACATATATGCTTCCATTTACCCATACATGCAACTAGGCAATCTACATGGGTGCCCAGTTTGGCCCATGTAGGGAGTGAGATACAATATTAGTTGGTAGAAAACCACAATTTCCTGGCTGATTCATTATATTAAATAAATAATAAATAGTATTATATAATACATTAATGTTGGTGAATAATCAATTTAAATAATAGAAACCTTGGTCTAAGCCTCGAAATGGACAACTGGCTAAAACTACATTCTTTGACCTAAGCCAGATGTCTGAAAGAATAACTTATGCATGTTCCAAAAAGTATGCCATGTCCATTGTAAATAAAGAAACTAAAACATGATTACCCTAGGCCTGATATTTATATTTGAGATCACATTAACATGTCATTTCATAAAAATTATCTAATACGAACAATAAGAAACACATATATCACTACCAAACAACCAATAAATCCTTCAAATCCAATGTTGGATTCTGAAGTCTGTACAAGGAGATCTGTACATAATCCAAAGGGTTCCTATTGGGACATATGATATAACCAATACTATTGATTCATTACATGAATACCCATATGGTAATCACTTTTATCACTTATAGAATAATGAAATCAATATTTGTACCAAATATCTCACACAGGGGAATGTGTATCACCCATGACATAGTGTTGTCTTCTTTCCCTTAGGTATATCCCAATTCACATCCCTTTGGAGCTGATTTCACTCATGATTATATGAAAACCACCCATAGATCTCGTACCTAAGAAAACAAAGCATCACACATTGGGAATCAATTACAGGCTAACCAAGCATGATGATTCCATCCATAGAATCCTTAAATTAGGAATGTTGTTTTGTCTTAGCCAGTAAAAATTGATGCATATCAACTGAGGCACATCTCAATTCATAACACACAAATATATATCAACATGTCATTAAAAGAATTAAAAAAATAATTCCAACAATATATCATAATGATAAATTTAAAAAAATTATACATGTTATAATGCATTAAGAAAAAATGTATTCTCAAGGCTCCAAGGAATGGACACATTGAAA
Source organism: Viscum album (assembly GCA_963277665.1). Taxonomy (NCBI): domain Eukaryota; kingdom Viridiplantae; phylum Streptophyta; class Magnoliopsida; order Santalales; family Viscaceae; genus Viscum; species Viscum album. The sequence goes on along the minus strand of OY728120.1, from coordinate 32,572,807 downwards.
AAAAAATATTAATAAGAAATGTAATACAATCAAAAGCCCAAGGAATTGGAATAGAATAAAATTAAATCACGGTGATACGAAATTAGGAAAAATTATTAAACCAAATCACCTATGCTTGTAAAATGTACGACATAAATTATTCTACAGGACACATAAAACTAGATAATTATCAATAATGTGAGTGGAATGAAGCTCAATGGAAACTATCATGGACTAACATTTATCTTAAATCAAATTAAAAATTGGATACTTTTACCCAAAACCAACTCACATTTGTTAATTAACGATTTGCCTCAAGGGAGAATGGCCAACAAAGGTGGAAACCCAAATGGGTGACCCACAACAAGTAGAAAAACCCATTGATGTCTTAATCCACATGAATGGGTCACAATATAAATAGAATACCCTATATAATTAATTTATTTGGAATATTTGAGGCTTCAATTGATGGTTTTGATACATGGAACAATGAATCATAATTCAAAAATTGATGAAATTATAGTAATGAACCTAGAACACCTAGCTATATGTATTATCACTCCACTAATCCATTATCAGGGCATGATTTGGCCTAGAATGGAAGAGATTTATTATTATTTCAAATGCCCTAAACATAAGGAAAATCCATCACACAAAAAAGTTCAACTAGTGGAAGAGGGTCCTTGAAATAGAGAGTGAGGACAAAAGTTCTTATCTAGATGGATCTGATGATTCCAATGATGATAAAAATGGACTCTGGTGGAAAGAGAAATATCAAAACCCCAAGGATGTGGGAGGAGGAATCCATGCACCAATGGTTAGAGGAAAATAATATTGGAGTGGTTGGGGAAAATAATCGATGGAGATAAAAAAAATTATATAGGGTAAATTGGGTATTTGACCGCCACTTGAGTGTTACATGGATTTCCCTCACATTTGGCCAAACCATGTGCCAATAGTGTGGCAAGTTCAGCTTCATGTGAGTACACTAGATGATTAGATTCACATTTTGACTAACTATGTTAAAATGGTTGGAAGAACCTCAATTAATATTTTTAGGTTTTAACATACCCTTTTGACATAGGATTCATGGTGGAAGACTAAATGTGCAGCCCTAGGTCCCCAATGTTTGCTACTATGTGGTTTACATAAACCATGCAGGGTTGGTGTCATTGTTTTCCCTAACTGCTCATCTGAGTCTACCTATTACATTTTTAAGGATTCTGATTTCAAACGAGACTCGATTACACCCAATACAACCATTAAAACTTAAGGATAATAAATATGGTTATTTAAAGGATTTAAAATGAATTGATGGGGTCTGTACCTTTTAGAGAATATGAGATGTACAACCTCCAATCCATAAGGCAAATCATCACAAGGATTCCCTTTGGATGGTGGTAAAACATCATTGACAATGAGTTATGTCCACTGTGCACAAAAATTTTTCTACTAATACAAGCTATCATCCTCTACAATGTTGTAATACCATTGAAACATGACCATAGGATTTGATCTTCCTCAGATAACAGTCATGGTTTATCCAATAATACATATTGGATGCTCCTCAATGGATGAATATGTATCTAGCTTGATATCCCCTTGACCAATTGAATGATATGGGTTGAAATGATATTGTTGAAGCTATGTTACATGATAGACGTCATTTATGGCACAATAAATCTTAAGTAACTATAATTGATAGGCTTCCAACTCAACAATCTAGACTATCTCAAAATGACTTCTACATCAAACAAATAGCTTTCCTTGTCTCCAAATTCAAATCTAGAACAATTTACTTAATACACAAATAAAGTCCTATTTGCAACCTCAAACTATAGTGGTCTATGATTAAAATTAGTATATGTAATCTGCCTAGACAAGGTTGTAGCCATACACTTCTAGATCAACAGAACATACTCTGAAGTCTCATAAATTAGATGAGGAAAGAGTATAGCATCCTCAACTTTTTCTAGACATCACAATGATTAATAGTACATTCTATTATAGGGGGACTCATCCAGAGATTTGTGAAATGATTCCTAAAAAATATTATTGTATGAAAATTCATTGAGGTGAATATGATTCTCCCAAAATCCTCAAAAATAAAGAATACATACCCATAGAATATCCTATAACACTTGTGTGGTTCACACAGAACTCCCTTCAGCCAACGGGTGTTACTTATGACTTAATAGAACATATGAATCTAGTTCCCTTTTTATCCCTTTCTAGAACTGAAATGTAAACTAAGAATTAATGTCTAAAATGATCAAATGAGGTATAATATGATGTCATAATATCTCCACAATGTAAATCCTTCCTAACTCATCCACAAAGAAGGTCTCTTGGATTAATATGAAGTGTGAAACCTTGGTTAGCCAGTTGATGATCACCCATTCTTCATCACTACCTCAATGATATACTGTAAAAACTAACAGAAAATACTTGGTGATGTCATTCTATTTTTAATAATGAATTTATATAGTCTTTAGAAGTACAAGATGTTCCTTTTTCTCTACCAACACCTGCTGACTGGTTGAAAAATGAATGGAAAATCATGCAATCTACCTCTTCATACCCAACCACTAATAATGATGTTGAACATCTCAATATGTCTTGTGATCCCAGAATGAACTTCCCATACAGAGGCATGTGATTCCCTCATCATATCTTCATATAAATCTAAAATAACCCATACATTGACATGAATGAGTATAGTTTCACTACTATCAACAACCCAACAAGGAGGAGGGTTCTCTACTATGAAACATTCTTTTAGAACTAGCCCATTAGAATCTGATAAATGCCTGAAAACCCCCATTATATGAGATAATATATAGCTAATATAGATTATTTAATTGGTTTCTCATAATTCTCCTGAACCACCAAGTGCATCTCAAGAAAACATATCCATTATCAACCACTACCTACTATCCACAATGATATATTCTGTCTGAGTCATTTAGCACAATGCATTAGCAAAATCATTTTCATTTCTAGGTAAGTAATAAAAATAAATATTATTGGATAGAAGGTATTTCAAACACCAATGGTGCACCAGATTCATGCCTCACTGTGTAGAGATATGTTTGAGACTTTTATGATCTGTTAAAAAGAATGAAGAGTCTCTTAATAGATATTTTCTCTAATATTGTAGAGCCTAAACCATGTATGCTAGCCTGAGTTTGTGTATTAGATAGTTCCACACATGAGGCCTCACCTTGAGATATCCATATGATATAAACCAATCACCCTACATTAGAAATGAATAATGATTGATTCCTTAAACACCACAAATGATTATATAACTACTAATGTATTCAGAAGAATTAGGATTGGGGATGATGTGATTATTTACTTTACCATCTAATATTCCATCTAATAATATTTGGACAATAATAACTACACACCCTTCTTAATTGATACTATATGATGTGATGCTAACCAAAACAAGTATGTATTGAACAAATAGTTATAAGAAGTCATCCCAAAGATACAACACATATAAATTATATTCTTGGGTTACTCCAATGAAAAAATAGTTCCCACCTTCATTGGGTCAACAGATATTACTACCTACAATATGATATGACTAAATAAGTGAGCCATAATGATCCAGGAATTAAATTTAATGATTTTCACTTAAAGGTGGTTCCATCTTAGTGTACTATGTATGATATCAAGAAGAGTGGAATGTTGGTGGCTGGTGTATAGATAATATAAAATTTCTTTTATGGAAACTCTCATGATGGAATCAATATATTGGTGGAAGAAAATATTCATAAAATCTATGAAGTCATCTGTCAAATTATTTTTACCAAATTGAATAACAAAATACTCAAATAAGTCATACCTCCTCTAAATTGTTATACATGGTATATCTGATTGTCTCACATGATCCTAATGGTATCCAGACCTCAAATATATCATGGAGGAAAAATTTCACTCTTGTAGGTGGTTGAAAATGTTTAAAATATGATCCAATGGATAAAATTTCTTCACTATAAAATTCATTAAGTATATTTTATCCATGTAAAACCTCATGGTATGATCCACCTTTTTAGAGAAAAGGTCTGGTGAACATTATTGAAATGTTTTGGGTCTAATAAATCCCTTCACCTTTAGATCATGATGCATTTTCTTGAGTTCTTGGTGATCTATCAGTTCCATATTATAAAGTGAAATCAACACTAGTTCCTCAACTAGTAGTAAATCTATAGTGAACTGATCCTCTCTCTCAAGATTGATTCTAGATAAATTGTCAGCGGGGATATCAATGAAACAATCCACTATAGGATATAAATCCAGTAACTACATTACATGATTTCTCATAATGAGTCTCTCTAACCAAGTGTTCACTATAATGAGTATAGAATAGATGGGTATAGATATATCTCGATGAAATACCAATTCACCCTAATAGTTATATATGTTTCCCCCATGTTATTTAAAATAATCTTTCTGGTGATAGCAATCCACATCGGGATGATAAGGCATGATTGAGTCCTTACTGAGAATGACATTGAATCCTGTCATCTCGAGGATGAAGAAAATCATATGGAAATGGAACCCACTATCTCACGGGGTAACTCCTAACACTAGTATATTCCCTCAGTCATTAACCATATGGGGTGTCAAATGACCTGACACCAAAAATTAACTCTCTTACATGGACCATAATTTCCTCAATTGTAATAGATATGAAATAGATTGATTCACCTATATCAAAAAGGGATGAAACTAATGTATGGGATATCTGTATAGTACCTATAAGCATAAATTATCCCAATATCACCTCTTATGGATATGGATACACTATGTAAATATGTCCTAATAAAATTCCCTATAATGTGGCCATCCTAGCCTAAGAAAATCTGCTATACTGATTCTAAATATACGGGGTATGACTGCCTTATTCATGACCACTACTATCCTCGACTAGATCAATCGGTAGATGTCCATCCCCAATGTGATGTGGAATCATATATCTTGTACCTCATAGATGTACTTGTTTGGATCACCTCTAACTTTTCACTAGTGGAAGAGAATGATAGAAGAACTAAATGATTCACATACTCCCTTAATCTTGACACTCAATTGGGTTCCTCATGCACTAAGAATTAATATAGTGTAGCCTGATGCACTGGTTAAATAAAATCGAATCAGTTCATGTCACCTGGATGGAACATCCACCATGTGGACCCTCAAAAAAATGGTTTTGTAGCCATAAGAACCATCACCCTACCTCAGAACTGAACTACTCTGGATTACATTTCCAGCTTCTTTGAGACATTATCTTGTAATTACTACATGGTTCACTATATCTATAATGTTTATCAACCAAAATATGTCCTCCTATGAGAAGAAAAAATAAATAATCACATGCTTAAAATTCCTCACAATCATCAACTCATAACCTAGCAGAAAATGATAAAAAACACTAATGATTAGGGAAGCAAGAAGACTACTCAAGCATTTTTAGAGAGTTCTGTTTTTGATGAATGAACATTAGTGCATGATCATCTCTCTTATTATACAAGAATATGTGATCATAGAAGACCATTTGGAAGCCTTCCAAGACTATATCATGGTAATTCTCAGACTAGGATATGACTTCCCACCAGCACCTAGTATAGTCACATACCATATAGGTAGAGATATTTGCCATCTTCTATAGCGGCATCTCATGATTGTAGAATATATAAACCCTGTATTATAACCATGAATTTAAAACTTTGTTTTCATCATACCCCAGGATGAATAGAGTATGATGCTACTGGAAATGTGGAGTGAGCTCTATCAGAGTAGGGGAACACTAAGGAGCACACAAAACTGGCTATATACATTAGAGAAGGATTTGAAGGAACAGAGGATCTATGCCTAGTTGAGGCATAGAAGAATATGATTCTAGAGGAAGTACATGAGGAATCATGGGTGTCTAAGGGAATGACACATCCATAGTATGCTCAACACCAATCTCTTTGTGTCTATCTAGAGAAACATATGATGTAATAACTCTACAATTTCCAATCGCAATCCATAGATATAATATAAAATAGTTTGGAATTTGGATAAGGAAAATAACAATTAAGGGTATTTATAATTTTTCCCTAAGAAATAACTGAAACCTTATCTTTCTCCTAGATTGAGGTATATGTGATAGGAATTCACAGATGGACCATTGAGAACATGATTAGCACAACCCACTTCCCACATATAAGGTTAGGTGGGGTATCACAATTCTCATATTCATGGGATGTATTAAAATTTAATGGTTATTTATCATTTCATAACATTTTAATCATGAAATTTGATCCATTTACAAAAATTAATTAGTTGGATCATCATTATTATTTAGAAGGGCCCATAAACCATATAAATTGAAATGGAGCATCCAAATAATCATAACCACATAATGATCCTACAATTTGTATTGTCACATTTCTATATTCATACATAATAAACAAGAACTGCATTATATAAAAACTAGTAATATTATGTAAGGATCAATAAGAAATCACTTGTGAAATAGGAAATGCTAGAATAATGCTGATATGGAATACAAATATACATGACAATTCAGTTTCTATAGTGTTTGGTGTGATTTTTTCTATGAAGTTCCCTTATCTCATTTGGATGAAGTAAATGAAGTCATCATATGAATTTTTTAAAAAATTGTTAACATCAAAATACCTGTTTATCACCCAATAGCGAAATTGTATCAACTATAAATGGTATAATCAACTAGTAATATTTCCCATCCAATGTAATTTGGGTTTCTTTAGTACAAGGGTTATCTATACCCAAGAATATTCTGAGGTCCAAATTAAAATTTCCTAGTCTCTTGTCTAAAACCAAAATAGAATGAAAAAAGTAAAATAAATGCTCTGATAACACTTGGTAGTATCCATCTCCAAGTGTCATTGAACAATTCCCATTGATGATATCCCACAAGACCTCAAAAAAATCTCCTTGAATTATCACGGATTCGAACTAGTAGTGATGGCCATGGGTGAGTCTATGGGGATACTCTTCCCTCATAGATCATAATATTAATAGGCATAAAAAATATAAATAAATGGTAGAATCATATATCAAAACAATATAGAAGCTATGTAACCATACTAAAAAAAATCTAAGAGAAGTAATAAATGGTGGAAATAGAATATTTATTATCAATACAAAAATTATGATGACTATGGTATGAAAATTTCAGAAACAAATATGAGTTTGTTGACATAAGGAGACAAGAATATACCATTCATTAGAAAAATATACAAACAAAACAGATACAACATGGATCACAAGCATAGGATTAGTACCCTTCCCCATGATCTCCCACAAATTCAAAAATTAATCAAGACATAGAATACTCACAATTCCCATTATCCACAACTATGATCGTGAAATCACTATTGAAGCCTAGGGCATCCAATGCAGGGTGTGAGATAAGAAAACAATTGACCAGAACCCGTGGTGTCTAAGAGGATCCATGTAATTTAATAAATAAATTTCACTGTTACATAATACATAAATGTAGGATGATAATACAAATAAATAATAAACTCCTCTATCCATGCTATAAAATGGACACTCGAATGATACCACCTACATTGACCTATGTAGGATGTTTGAAAGTGGTATTTATACAGGTCATATCATGTATAGAGGGGCCATTATAAAAAAGTACACTTAAAATGTCTTACCCCAGGCTTGTTCATTATCTTAGAGGTCACATTTACATTTCATAACTTAATAATTAACTAATATAAATAAGAAGCAACACATATATCAAAACCAAACTTCTAATCACATTATTGAATCCAATAGTGGGGCCCAGATCCATCCCAAGGCAATTTGTACAACATCCTAAGGGTCACTATATGAACATATGATACAACACATACCACTATATGTTTCTTAAGTAACCCATATTGGTTTCCATTAAATCAATCAAGGCATTGTGAACTCTGAATTTGTACCATGTATCTCAAATAAGGGATCTGGTATCACCAAGGGAATGGTGTGGAAATTTATCCCACACGTTTGTCCTCGAATTACCATATAGGGAACATGTGTCAATCAAGAGTATTAGTAAACCACCCAGAGATAATTTACCTCACAATCCAAAAGCATTACTCATGTGGTGTCAATTTGTTAGCAATCAAGCATGGTGATTCCATCCATGTAATCCTTATATCAGTTCAAATGTTATCTCTCATCACATCGCAATTAAATATTACCAACAATGGAACTTCATAGGGATTAAAATTTAAATAAAATCTCATGTGATAGGGTGCATTGAAAAATTATTGATTAAAAGATATCCCAATGATACAATTCCAATAATTAAACATAGAGTACAGAACAATCCAGAAATGTTACCACAATGATTAATTGAATTAACACTACTAAATATAAAAACTAGCATATGTAATTGAATACAAGCATAAGCCCAAGGAATTGGAATAGAATAAATGTAATGAAACAATATATGGAATGAGGAAATGGTATTGAACAAATTGACATAATCACATAAAATATATTGAACATGTAATTCAATGTGATACATCATTCATGCAAATATTACTATAAGGATAGAGGCATGAAACTCATGGAAAACACTCATGGAAAACCATTTAAATTATTTAAAATTATAATTTATTTAATTTAACACAAAAAATCCCACTTGTGGTAATACCCCACTTGAGTCATGGGAAAATGGATATCAAACCTAGGCACCAAAAGTGGTAACAAACAACATATAAAACTAAACACGAATGGTTTTTCCCACATAGTAGAATTCAAAATACAATAGGAATTTCATTTTAATTTATTTATTAAGAAAATTAAAGGTATCAGTGGAAGGATCAAATTTGTGGAACAATACCTTGGCATTTAAAAAGTAATTAAACTATTGGAAAATCACAAAACCACCTACAATGATGTATTATCCCTCTAATCATTCGGTATTTAGTCTTGATTCAACCAATAAGTGATGAAATAATAGGATTATTTAAAGACCCAAATAATAGGGAAAAAATCTCTAAAATATCACAATAGATGGAATTTCATCCTTGAAATAGAATAGTGCCGATGGAACAAATTACTAGGAATGAAAAAATGCTTCCACCTATGAGAAAAATATACACATGTATAATGAGAACTCTTAAAACCACATATAAGTGGGAATATGAACACACCAACATAGGGGATGAGGAAAATAATGCTATAGAGGTAGAGGAAAAGGAAGAAGGAATTTAAAAAAATTCACTATAGGTAAAATAGTTATTTCAACTTTATATTAGGGTTTGAATAGTGATTTTTCATGGTTAGCCAAACCATTTACCAACCATGTGGAAGGTTTAATTTTCAAGGCGAACATCGCATGGTTAGGTTAAAAATTAGACTAACCATGGAAAAAATGTGACAAAAACCTTTATTCACAACATGAAGGTGGTCACATATCCAACAATCCTGGATTAAATGGATGCAGTCTAACTGTGGTTCCCCCAGGTTCCCAATTTCTGCTACCAAATGTTTTATGTAAACCATGTGTCCTAGTCTTCATATTCCCTTTTCAAGGCTCTATACCTCTATTGATCCCTAGACACACACAATGTGAGACATTAAAAATTTATAAATAAAAAACAATGTTATTTAAATTATATGGAACCCAAATTTAATGGTCATTAACTTTGGGAAAACTCAATACGTTTTATTTCATAACAATATATTTTAATTATGACTAACCAGTTGACAACAAACAGGTTCCCTCACAATCTCTTTGAAACATGACTAACCAGTGATAAAGAAATGGGTTCAATAAAAATCTTATTGAAACATTGATATATAATGGAAAATAAATATCTTCCATTAAAATATCATTGATACATTATTAACACTTTGAAATTAAATGTGTTTCATAATAACCACCTAGAAATATTATTAACCCCTGGAAAATAAATGAAATTCAAAAAAAAATTCAAACAATCAAAATCTATCCAAACGAAGAATGATGATGGTATAAATGAAAATTTCCCTTGTGTATGATAACTAATTTTATTTTTTTGTTGATTTTGATGAATTAGAATACCATTAAAAATATCATTAAAAACAATATTGAGGAAAATAATCTAGATACATTCAAATGTGTCCCCTACAACATTGAAACATTTGAATCACATTCCAGGTGAATTGAATAATAATAAATAAAACATACTATATAATGATAATAAAGATATTCATGATATTACATGTCAAAGGAGTTGTATATACAGTTCATAAAAGAAGTTATGTGTATAACATAACAAATATCTGAAAGATATCTAATTTTGACAGAAGTACATTACATCATTAGAAAAATTAAAACTATAAAACACAAGAAAATGATATCATAAAAAATATATATAAAACCCCATAAATATAAGGACAATTGACCTAAAATACCTTAATTTTCGTTATATATACCACAATAGGAACAATATTTGGTCAATATAGAATATATCTTGGAGAAATAATATTGAGAAGAGATAACCCCTTAAAATGATTGTATCAATTAAGTGAGAATAAATCAATGAATTAATAATGTGTAAAAACTGTAAATCACCAAACTAAAACTGTAAATATAGAGTAAAATAAGCATAGGTCATTTCACACAAATTCTTGGCATAATATAACAGATTACATTGTGGTGAACCCAATGAAGTCAAATTGAGATACAAAATCCCATAAAGGATTATATCATTGAAGTGAGAGTAATTAAATGAAATGTTTATGAGAGACAAACATAAATACACAAAATAAAATTGGAAATAAATTTATATATAATAAGAGGAAATTTCAGGGACATTCAAGGAATAAAATAACTAATGACATAGATGATTAAACCAATGAATGTATGTTGAGTTACCAATTACCTTCACTGAGTTTAATTTTTCATTATTTCCATATGTATTATTGAAAATTAAAATAATTTTAGTTATTTAATATATTCATATATATTCCCAATTTTATTTTTACTTTTATTAAAATTCATATACAACTACCTAATCTATAATATCTATGTAGGTTTTTTTAGTAATTAGAATTTGTGTTAAAACTAGCATTGATGGGTCGACTACGGTCAAATAGATAATTATTTAAACATTTAAATATTAATAATGATGAAATAATTATTTAATTTATTTATGAACTATTGTTTTATAAACATACCTGAATGATTGAAATAAAAAAGGCACTGATTTAATGATCCTTGATATGGTTGGGTGAATGTACGCATGAGTAAAATTCCCATTTTTCAATGACTATTAAAAATGGATTTTTTGTTAAACATATCTTTACATAATGACCATAATATTTTAGATATCATATTAATTCATTATATATAATTATATATATCATTCTAATTATGTGTTGATGAAGACATAATAATCACCTCACATTGATGAGGTTGTAGTCCACACATCCATGAATAGTGTAATCAATGTGTTAAACAGAAAGAATAAATTGAAATGATATATTTACAGAATGATAATTACATCATATATATAATATATGTTAAATTTATATCAAATATTTTTATTAGAACCATCCTTATTGTATTCCATGAAAATAGTGAACATATCACATTGCTTTGAGAATGTTGTAGTCCACACATCCACAACCTCATATTATCATTTTCCTAAAAAAATGAAAGGAATACTGGTATGTGTTATATAATTATTTCATAAGTATTAATATATAATAAATATTATATATATCATAAAAAAATAAATTTTCCCTATAATTCTCAAATATAATATGTTCAAATGGAAAAAATTAACTACATCATTTCGTGAGGCGGTAGTTCATCGGAAACAAGAGTGGCGATTTCATTACCCATTTTTTTGATGTGTGTGTATTTTTTGGTCTAACCCTTAACATGAAAAACAATCAATATAATTATGATATTATTTATATTATATAATAGTTTAATAACAATAATTATAGTTGTGGAGAATGAAATAAATAAAAATTGACTTTTGAAAAATGTTACCTCTTTATCAGGTAACTCATTTTGGTTTTCACAAAAAGACATAAATAGTTTTCCAAAATTTATGATTCTAGGATGATAGAAGTTGTAATGAGATTTTTTTGGGATTAGTATGAGAGAAATATCATTATTCAGGTGAAGAATTGGGTAGGTTGAGTCAATTTTTGTAGTGTAGGAGGAGTGACATTCAAGTAAATATAAAAATGAATACAATATTGGGAGTTCTCCGTTATATAATGTTCCTAAAATAATAATAAAATTAAATAAAATATGTTATATTGTTTAATAATGACAATAAAATATAATTTGGGCATGTTTTTAGATCATTAGTCCATTTAGATTAATTTTATACTACTATGTAACCAAATTTAATACCATAATAGATGTAATTAATTTTTTTATTATTGTCACTAATATTTTTATGAAATTTTTTAATGTTATTATGAATTATAAATTATTCCTATTCTAAATATTAATCAATTTTTCAAAATTCTAATAATATAATTGGTTCAATGTAATTTAAAATTAATCCTATTGATTGGACGAGGAAACATTTTTTTAAGGAGAATAGTACAATATGTTGAAATTTTTTAATATCATATTTCAAGGTAAAATTTATAATTATGACCATAATTTGTTTAAATAAATTAAAATAATATAAAAGGAATTTATAAAATTAAAGCTAAAATTTAAAGGTATAATTTATTTAGATGTAACGGCAGTTTCTAATACAAATTTTGTGTCATTAATTTTTCATCAAAATATTAATGTTCAGAGAAAAATTAAAAATACTCACATAGATTAAATTTTGATATTATTTTTTCAAAAATAAATATTAAATTTTCAAAAAATTATAATCATGGTTAAATATATTTAATAACTAATAATATCATTAAAAGACAGTAACACTACCTTTTAGAATTATGCATCTTTTTAGGCTTAAGCTTGGATTTATTGTTATCTTAATTTCATAGAAATTATTAGATGAATAAAAAATAATTTGACTAAATATATAGACAATTAATTTAATTTTTTTATTCACTATGAGTGATTAATTTAATTTTTGAAGATAAAACCGACTTCTAATCCTAATAATTGTTTTCATAAATACACATATTTTATATTCAATTGGTCATTAATTTCATTTGCAATTAATTAGTAAAAAAATTTCATTTTACAATAATATATAAACTTTGATTTCATAATTATATTCATATCATTTTCTCACCCCATTACAATATCTAGGTAATAAATATCATAAAAATATTAATTTTATATTTTCGTTCGGTAAGACTCGTGATTATATATAACATAAGTCATCAAAGGTACTCTATGTTGTGTGAAACAAAATCTAAATATAATGTTTTAGGTGCTGAAAGGTAAACATTCTATTTCATGTCATTAAATATACTGATGAATTTAAATTAATTTTAAAGAATGTATTTTTTAAAATTTTGGGATGTTACATCATACACTCATTAAAATCTATTTCTCTATTGAAATTCATCTTGGTTATCATAAAAATAAAATTTTTATAATTACATTATTGAAACGCACATTGTAAAAAGGGTTAATAAATAGTCCTATGAAAAATTATATGTAAGAAACATAAAGTTCACCAGTAAATACACATAACTATGATTCCACATTGGGAAACTATTGGTGCTAAATTAAGACATTTATTTGAATGAGAAAAAATAATTCACATGGAGTAATATATATTGATAAAGAAACTGTTAAAGTGTAAGTTAATGAAAAAATACTACAAACACATTATGTGTGGAAAAGGACATTGATATCAAAAGAAAATATGGTAATAGGCTAAAAATTTATTTCAGGATCCTTTTCCTAATATTGAAGGATTTTCTCAACATATAGACATAAATCATAATAAATATTACACACTTTAAAAGTATAATTTCTTCCTTTAGTCAATTTCAAACAATATATCATCATTTTTTCAAAATGATGAGTATTTATGATTTATTTTTTATTTTTGAATCACTAAAAACAACTTTTTATGACCACATAACCATAAAGTAGGTATTCAATATCTTTGACTTACCATTATACTGTATCCATAAAAAAATTATTAGCACATGTTAGCATGATTCCACAAATGAAAAAACATTTATATGATACAATAATATTCAAAATTCAATAATAATACCATATTTAAATATATATATTTAAATATCCCTATATCTAAAATAACGTAACTAACCTCAAAGTTAAGGAGTTTTTTAACCTCTAGGTTAACCTTATACATTCTAAATTTCAAGCCCTAATGTTGGTTATATTCCTTATATGTATCATTAATCACTCAGTAAATAAATAAATTTTCTGAAATTTGGTTATCAATATGATGATATTTTATTTCCCATTGGAACCAAAACATATAATATCATATAAACCAAAAATTTTATCAGCACCATAAAACTTATTTGTGAAAAAATTGAAGGAAAAATTCACATCAAACTGTTGTTATACAAATACTTCAACCCAAAAAATAACTAAAAGAATTGTTGATAGCCTCATAAATTTTTACTATATACAAACTTGAAGTTTGTTGTTTTAAGACATTGAACATATGATCATACTTATTATTATAATACTATTAAGTTATCCATATACCTTATGATAAAATCACATGAAAACATCATAAGATCCATATTTTTCTAAATTTAACATTAATACCAATTAAAACATTCCAGAACCCACACACCCATATCCAATGCCGAAATCCATACCATTAAATTCAATGATTGGATGTTTATCATTGTGACCCAAATTTTTCAGCTAGAGTTTAACAAATCCAAAATAAATGGTGGATCACGTATATAATGGAGTACCGTTTAGGATTTTATTTTTATTGAATTATGAAAAACACCAATATAACCAATTCACCTGAAGTTAAATGAGAATTTATCCTACTTTACCTAGAATTTCATATTCATAATAATAAATCATCATTAGGAATATGAAATTCCTTCTAGACCTAAATATTTATAAACCATTATTTTAAACATAGATAAATGTAATCATTGTAAGTGTCATCTCAGATTCTCTACAAGGGTATACATAAGTATTAGTAATTAAATGTCATCAATGGGATTAATATTTTAAAAGGGTATGATGACATTGTCAATGTTAATGACAGAATAATAAAATAACTAAAACCCATTATTACATAAATCATCCAATATGAAAACATGAAAAATGAAATAACCATGAAAACAAATAATCAAAACACAAGTGATATCAATATCGATCGTTAGGGTCTTTATTACATCATAACAAGAAATTAGAATTATTTTTGGTAACTTGAAGAATCACATTTATAAAACCCTTTCAAACACCTTTTAATTGTAATAAAAATTATGTCCAATTACAACATCATAATTACCATATTCTTTGTATATGTATAATGGGGATCAACATTTGTATAAGCTATATCAGCCTCAGTATTTTTCTATGAGATATAATAGGTCATAACCATTCGTATAATATATATCTATCTCACATTGGATCAATAATGGGGTTCACCCCTTCGTATAAGACATATCAAGTTCGCTAATTTCAAATAAATATCTATTTAAATGAATTAACTAATTTCATTACAAAATAAGAAAACCTGATAATCCCTCGGAAAAAAAGAGGTTCTATAATAATATAAATGAAATAAATTTAATCTGTGGAATGGAAATGTGTCTCTTAAAAATCACACTAAAACATGATTAAAAAAGGAAGAAGAAACTATTTCTATAATAATATTGTTGAAACATGGTTATCAGAGGTAAGATAAATCTGTTCTAAAATAATCACAATTGAACATGATTAATCAGTGGATAATAAATGGGTTCCATGACAATCTCATTGAAACATGATTAACCAATGTAAAATAAACTGGTTCCTTAAAAATATCCTTGAAAAAATAATAATACATCCAAAAATAATAACTAGGTTTTTATAAATGATGAATATACCTAGTGGAGGTATTGTAACAAAAAGGCTTTTTGATGTCGACAAATGGAAGTACCATTAAAAATATTATTAAAATCATTATTGAGGGTGATAATTTTTAAACATTCAAAAGTATCCCATACATTATTGAATCCTTTAAATCACATTACCCTTGAATAGAATAGCAATAAATTATACTTAGAATTTCATATGAATAAATACATTAATTAGATAACATGTAAATGGATAAGTATATACACCTTGTAAAATCAATTAGGTGTATAAAAAATCAAACATCTCAAAGAAAGAAATTGTATGACAAAAATCTATTACCTCTTTTGTATAATAAAAAATGTAATCCTAAAGAAAAAGATATCAAAAAAATATTTGTAAATCCTCCTAAATTTTTTGATTATTGTCATAAAATACATCCATGGGTAGTAAGTAGACCACAGAACAAAAATTAGTTGTGAATAAGTAATATATCTTACAGAAATAAGAGTGAGATGAGGGAAACCCTTACAATGATCATATGATTGGAGTGAGAAGAAAACTGTGAAATAATTATCAATGAAAAATTTTAATCCAACATATTTATTTTTTAATATGATATAAAAATATCATAGGTCATTTAATTCCTATTATTGGAATAACGTAACCAATGACATTGATGTTTAACCCAATAAATTAAATTTGATTTATGATATTATTTACAAAGAACTTATAATTTGAGTGAGAATAAGTCAATGAAATTAATATAATTGAAAATTGTAATCCAAAAATTAATATTTGAAATAATTAATTTTATAATTAGAGATAATTTCACACATATTTTTATAATAACATAACCACACACATATATATTTAACCCAATGAATGGAAATTGCATTAATAATTCTATTTCCTTGTGTTAAATTCTTTAGTATTGACCTATATTTTCCTAAATAATAAACTTATTTTAATTATTTACTTGATTAATTAACATTTCAATTTTTATTATTACATATATTTAATTTTATGTACAAATACATAATCAATCATGTTTTTATTTTGGGTGTTTTGATCATATTCAGCATATATATCAAATTAATTGTACACATAAAACCACACATGAATTATTTTAATGGAAAATGAACCAATGATTCGATCCTAAAGATGGTAGGTTGTATGTACGCATGAGTAACATTCATATTTTCCAATTTTCCTTGCGTAACAATGGTATGTAGTGTTTTATCTTTTCATAATGAAAAATATAAGATAATTAAAATATAATTTATTTATATATACATCTGTAAGTCATTATTTTGACATGTTGATGAAAAACTAATAATTGCATTACATCAAGGAAGCGATAGTCATCACGACAATGAATGATTTATCACATTTTTAGTGTGCGAAATAGAATGATGGATATGATATATTATATGTATAGAAATTAAAATACTCCATGAATAAAATAAATATTTAATATTTATCATATGTTTTTTAAACCCATCTGTTATGAATTCCATATAAATATTGAACATATCATATTTCTTTGAGGTGGTAGTAGTCCACACATCTACAGACAAAACTATAATATTCCCAAAAAATGCACGACTATATGTGTTATATAATAATTTCAAAATAATTATGAAATTCAAATTAATATATATTTATTATAAAAACTATATTTCAATAAAAATTCTAAACCATAAAAGTTTATAATGGAAAAATGAATGACCTTATCACGCAAGGTAGTAGTCTGAAGTTCACACGAACTGTGATTTCTTTAATAACTTTAAGTAATTGTGCTTATGTAAATGTATAAACATTATCATAACAACATATTCGTGTATTTATTATTTTAATGTTATTATAAAATCATAGAATATTAATAATTTTTCAGTTGGAGAAAAATATATAACAAAAGTTCTCATTGATGAATGTTACCTCTTCTTCACGTAACTCATTATGGTTGTCATCAAAGGACATCCAAGAATATATTTCTTCTTAACATGAGTATTGTAGTATCTTCATGTTCGGTTGTTATATGTTCTGGTTATTATGATTCAAACGGATTGAGATTTGTGAATAAGTGCAGAGTATGAGTTCCATTTTCTATAAGAGGGGGAGTGGTATTCATGTAAATTTAAAAAGGATAACACAATTGGGAGGGTTCCCTTATATCATGTTCCTCCAAAAATGATCCAAATTAGATACAAAAATTTATACATTCATTTCATGCCCACAAATTAGGTTTTGGACATATTTCGTAGTCATTTTATCACATAGGACTATTGTTTAACCATGAAGTAAACACATTTTTCCCTTAATCCCTATAATTAATTTTCCTTCCCTTCATAAATTTATTTGGATAGAAAATAATGTGAATCTAAAATAAATTATAAATTATTATTTTAAGAAACATTTAAATCATTTTGATAAATTAAAATCCCATAATTTGATGAAATTGAATTAAAATCAACCAACAGACGGGGCACAAAAGTTGGATTTTCATGAGAAAATTTCAAAATTTTTAAATTTTGTTATATCCAAATTCAATATTAAAAAAATTAATTTCAATAAATAGGTTAAAATATAATAATATATATCTAATTAAACTATAAAATAATTACAAATATAAATTATTCGAAAAAAAATTATATTAAAAAGTATTTTGAAAATATATTTCAGTGTCATTCACAATTCATCAAAATATAAATGTTCTTAGAAAAATAAAAATTATTCACCTTAGGTAAATTTTGATATTTTATTATTATTTTTTAATTTTTTTCAAATAAAAATTCTAAATGTCTCAAAATTTAGTTTCACAAATTTTCTACCATTTGACGGTGGTAAAATAGATTTTTAATAATATGCAGTTTCATGTCTAAAGTTAGATTTTTTATTATGATGAGAAAAAAAATTTGTTGGATGAATTCAAAAAAATAGATTTCATTAATGAATTTCAATAATTGTTGTTAATTTTATTTATTAAGACAATATAAAATTCATCCCAGAATAATAGTTTCCATTAATACAAATCCATTATATTCAATTGGTCTTTATTTTCATTTCTAATTAATAATTAACCAATAAATTCATTTTATAATCTTCTGTATATAATAATTTCCTAATTTAGTCAATATCAAACATTCATTCTATCCGAATATATATGTGATTACTATAATAATAAAAATAATAATATATTATTGTATGATACGAGTCAAGGTTGTGTGTAACATAAGTCTTCAAAGGGACATGATGTTACATTCAACACAAGATAAACATGTGGTTGTGTGAGATGTAAGACAAACTATAAAATCTAAAATCTATTTTTATTATTTTTTAGAGTTATAAAATCATAAAAAAATAGGAGTATAGTTTACTATTTCCATTTAATTCTTTTAAATTTTGGTATAACTGTTATATAAATTTCAATATATATTTTTTATCAGAAATTATTTTTATTTGTTGAATTTCTATAAAATTTTTCCCTTTTTGTTGTATCATTTTAATCATTAAAAAATTTCATAGAGATGTTTGAGTTTTGTAATTATAAAAAATTGGTTGAATTTTTAGTGGATATTTAGGATTATTTTAATAATTAATTACTGTAGAGAACGAGATTTTCTGTGGAAAATTTTTTCATAAAATTTTTGGAATTTTACGAGTCCTCGAATATTTACGGGGCTTGAATACGAGCCCTGGTGTGCCCAGAATCAAATTCTGATGTTTTTTTCAGGTATGTTCATTAAAAGTACGAGTGGGTTTCTATATCTTTTTAACCAGTGTTCAGAATTCAAATACGAGGGACCCAATGAACTCGTAGTGCCTGTATTCTCTTATCAAGACTTCCACCTCAACAAAATTTTGTTGAGAATAAAGGATAGTTTTTGGGTTTTAAAGAATAAATTAAATAAAAAATAAAGTAGTAGAATTATTTTTATTTTACGTTGGTTAAGACCTCCACTTGGGAGTTGGTGGTTGGGACCACCACAGCTTAACCTCCCATGAGAGGTTATGTTGGTGGGGCCCACCTGAGGTCTAAAGACCTCTTCATATTTAATTTGGTTGGGACCACCTAAGGTAATAACCTCTTTGACCCCCATTAAGTGGGGAGAAACCCCCTTGAACACCCCACTTATGGTGCCAACCCTCTCAATTAATTTATTGGAAATATAAAATTAATTAATTTAAAAATTTGGAATTCTATGCCAAAAATTAAATATGATTTCATAATCTATTTTTTTGTTGCGAATTTTTCTTTTTGGTGGATCATGGGAGGAGAATAACTCTCCAATAAAGAACACTTCTTCCTACAATGAAGAATGATCTTCAAATGCGGCTACGAATAAACGTCCTCCATTCCGCAACTTCATCAATGAACAACGAACCATAGGTAGGGGTTCAAGCTTGATAATTATTGTGTGTTATTCATCTTCCATCATGGTTTATAATTCAAAGCACCTTGACATCACCCTAATACGGAGGGCGAATGCCGAACAAACACGACCCCACCCCTCTGCATTCTTTTTGGATTTTGACGCTCAATGCGGCATGAGTCCGCGTTGAGTGTTACTCATTAACCAAGGTTTAAGATCAAAGGAGATGACCCAAGGAATGTGTGACTTCTTCCGGAAAGAGAATCAGGACACTAGAACTCATCCAGTGACCCATGGGAAACTCACCAATGGATAGGGAAACAAATGTCAATACATGAAGAAGATGACACAACCGTGATGCCGGAGGAGTGACCCGTGGCCGATTGACCACGACAGTGCAGTGGAGGTCGGGGCAAGGCTGACCATTATGTAAGCCGGCGGCCCAAGCCATTGGGTTGTTGGAGAAGTCATGGAGCTACTGGCGTTGTGAGGTAGACAGAAGGAGGGCAGCAGCCCCTGGTCATGGAAGTGAATCCACGACCGGCTCGAGCCCTGCCGCGATGATGTCCGGTAGCCCGAGCCACCGAGCCACCGGAGGGTGTGCGGTGCAACCAATGCTGTGCTAGAGGAGGCAGTGGGATACTCAGCTAGCCGAGAGGAGTGGGTCCTTCGTGACACACCGACACAAGCCTAGTGCCGGTTCCACTCCCCTGAACGTCAGTGCCGTTCGGGAACCAGGGGGAGTGGCCTCCCCCATGGACGTGGCTTGGTCAAACCCCAGCGGGCCACCGGGCCAGACCCAGCACAGGTCGGGCTGCCCCTTATGTGCTGGGTCAGACCCGCAGGCTGGGTCAAACTCGCAGGCCGGGTTGTACTCCAGTCTGGACTCAGACCTGTTTTGACATTTTTCCACCTTTTTCCTAAAACATGGGCTACGTGTGTTTGATTGAAGAACAATCTACGGCGACAAAAATCATGGAATGTGATGATTGTTTTTTCATACCCAACTTGAGTTTTGGATGCTGTTGGGGTACAGTCGGGTTGGATTGAACCTATATCCAACATGGAACTCGGAACAGAAATGCCAATAACTCACAGACTGGGAGAACGATTGACACACTTTATGTCACATTGTGCCCCTTTTTACAGTAAAAAATGCAGGGAAACATTTACTTGGGACAATGAGATAGTTGATGTATCGAATCTTGGCTTCAGGAGCAGAGCCTCCCAGAATCAATCATTCTTGTGGAATCCCTACTACTGGCTATCCACTATTCACTATTCCTGGATCATGGGTTGGTCTGAAAGTTCTGATAACTATTTCTAGATCATGTGTTGCCCTGATAGTTCTAACTTATGTTCCTGGATCATATTTTTTTCTGATAGAATATATTGTCCTGGATCATGGGTTGGTCCGACCGCTCTGACTACTATTCCTGGATCCTATGTGGGATCGACCATTTTAACTGTGGGTCCTGGATCCTGTGTGGTTCCAACATCTTAAATGATTCAGTGGATACATATGATCATCTCTATCTCTCAAAAAGAGTTGTATACCTATGTTAGATAATTCAGTGACTTCTGATTTCCTCATAATCGAGATGGATTACTTTATAACATAGGTATATGTTTGGGTATATACTTAGGTTGGGTTATCTTTCAATTTCATACTTTGTGATTTATACTTGATGGATTTTGTTAGACCTTGAGGGTATCAGGGTCCGTACTGAGTATCATTATACTCACTCCTATGCGGGCTATGACCACACCTCGTTGTGCTGGATTCAGATGCTGGACAGCGCTGACTGAGGATCAGAGTATCACAAACTGGACGATACCCGGAGGTGGACCTTATAATGAGTCGGTACACGGAGGAGACTGACGGATGTGGAGTGATAAGGAGGCCATCTGTACCTACACTTCTGTTAGGAACCATGATGCATGACCCAGTAGCAGCTTTTCTTTTTCAGTGGTACTTTTTTATAAGTTGTACTTGCACTTTCTAGTTGGGCATGTATTTCCAGCCCCCTTAATTTTCAGCATTCTTTTGTATAGACGTTTACATAGAGTTTACTTTCCACTCATACTCTTTTGTGTGTGTTTTCATTTTATAATGGAAATGCCTTCCCAGTTTTAGGTATTTACACCTTTAGTTCTTGTCTCCAACCCCTGGCCCATAGAAGGAGGGCTTGGGGTAGTCACGACACGGGCCCTGGGGGAGGGATCGTGAAAAATTGGTATTAGAGGAGTCGGTTATACCATATAACATAGGACTATGATCTTTATTTTTTGTGATTCTATTGTGTTAAGAGTACTGAGTGTGGTTTTCAATCTAGGGAGTCCAGTGATGGTACAGAGGTCGACGTATCCAAACCCAAGGACCCTGACTTCTGATTTCCGACACAGTGCATGAAAACTCTGATTGTGTGTGTGTTTTCAAGAGTTTTCTTTGTGATCTCTTTGATTAATCTCACCAGTTATAAATTATTCATTGTGGCTCACATGTATCTTTTCAGGATGCATCAACATATACATCCAACCAGGGTTCCGAGAGATGTACAAGATAGAAGCCCACCGAGCGACTAGGCCTCGATGCAAATCCCCATTCCAGCGAATGCACCAGTGTTACCACTACCCATTAGGCCACCGATACCACCATCCCTAGTAGAATAGAGTGAAATATCTTGAGTTCATTGGTAGTTTTTCAGCACCAGAGGCCTCCCAGGTTCAAGGGAGATATGGACCCACAGGTAGATGAGGATTGGATGGAGGCTTTGGTGAAGTCTTCAGACTAGTAGGGACACCAGCCGACCTTATGGTGATCCTTTCCGTAAGTCTTCTTCATGTAGTAGAAGGCAGATAGTGGATCCTAATGCTCCAGGTTCAGGACGAGTTGACACTACTCTGGCCTGAAATTAAGAGCATATTTCAGACATATATTATCCTTGACACAATACATGGAGTGTAGATACAAGAGTTACTGTTTCTACAGTAGGGTAGCATGATGGTGGCACAGTATTCAGTGAGGAGCACGGACCTCTCGTGCTACTCCATATATATGGTGAAAGACCCATTCATCAAGGTCTAGACCATCGAGCAGGGGCTTAGCAAAGAGATTAGATCTTCTATGTTCTTCCCCAGCATCCTGACACAAGCGGGGGTGTTAGAGAGAGCCCTACTAGTGGATAGATTCCTTACTGAGTAGTCACCAGCAGTGATACCCATCACTAGTTGACTTGCATTGGAGTTTTTTTCAGTTGGAAGTAGACATATCTCATAGAGGTCCATGAGGAAGAGGCCATCCAGTGGTTGACCTCATGATACAAGTTTAGTTGTGCGGGGCACACGAGACAGATGCAGTCATGCCTAGAGTGGGAAATGTTACTCTTTCGGAAGGCAGGGTCACATGTCTCCTGATTTTCTGATCCACCATACTGATGATTAGCAGAAAGTGTAGGGACCTCCCAAAAAGTGGAAGAGGATCGATTGGGGTGATCCGTAGGGAGGTGGCAGAGGTGGAAGAGGAGATGGACGTACAGGTGGCAGTGGTTGATGTTACGAGGTGTTACCACCACCACCACCAGGAGGTCCACCACGACTATAGGGAGCAGATTAACAGGGGAGAGCTCAGCTCTAGGAAGCTAAGGCATACGACCATGGTGTTCCAGAGACGATTCGAGGTATGATCTCTATCTACTCAAACTTAGCTGAAGTTCTTATAGACATAGGTACCAGTCACTTTTTTATTTCCACATCCCTCGTTTAGAGCTCAGAGAGTCTGAAGGAGATGTATGTTGGAAATATATAGCTAGATACTCTTATGGTAGCGGATTCAACCATTACACACAGGTGCCAGCTATGCGAGCTAACTCTAGGAGGAGATATATTCATCTAGGATCTCATAGCATCGGCATCGAGGCCATACGACATCATCTTGGGTATGGACTGATTATCAACATTCCATGATCAGATAGACTATATTAGGTGCAATCTATGGTGTGTCCATATGGATGGGACCAGGTTTACCATCACTGGTGAGAAAGGAGCCTTTTTAGTACAGGATGAACTTAATCGGAGAAGGGTGCAACTGATCACTCATCAGTTGGCCTACCTTACCCTCAGAGTAGTTGATGTGTAGAGTTTGAGCTATCCTATAGTGGTGGACTAGTACACGGATGTTTTACCAGATGATGTTCTTCTACTACCTCCTCGCAGAGAGGTGTACTTCTACATTTACATGTACCCCAGGATGACATCGATATGTAATCTAGTGTACCAGATGGCTCCCATGGTGCTTCGCGAGCTGCGAGTTCACATAAGGGACTTGTAAATGAAGGGATTCATCTGGACCAACGTTTCTCACTGGGTAGCCCTGATTCTGTTCTCCAAGAAGGCTGATGGGAGCAGGAGGCTTTGTGTTAACTACCATCACCTAAACAAAGTGACAGTGAAGAACAAGTACCCGCTCTCAAGGATTGACAACTTCTTTGATCAGCTGAAAGGAGGGCAGTGGTTCTCGAAGATAGACCTCATATCAGGCTATCAACAGCTCAGAGTTTGACATAAGTATGTGAAAAAGACGACCTCTAGATGTCGGTATGACCACTGTGAGTTCTTGCATATCCACTTTGGTGTAAAAAACACTACAGCAGTGTTCATGTGACTAATGAATAGGATATTCTAGCCATACCTTGATTACTTTATCTGTGTCTTCTTCGACAACATTGTGATCTACTCGACTACTGAGGAGGAGCATTCCTACCATTTGCAGGTATTACTGGACTCACTCTAAGAGAACCATCATTATGGTAATCTCACTAATTGTTTGTTAAAGATCTAAGAGCTTCATTTTCTTATACATGGCATCTTGGAGGCTGGAGTTGCAGTGGATCCAGTGAAGATTGACAAAGTACTTTCTTGGGAGCCACCCAGGAGTGTGATGGAGTTACAAAGTTTCTTGTGCTTGGATGGGTAGTACCAGAGGTTCGTTCTAGACTTATCTAGAGTTTTAGCACCACTATCATCCATGTTGAATAATGGGAAACCATCATATGGTATGAGAGATTCCAGTAGATATTTCAGGAGCTAAGGCAGAGGATGAATAGTGCCCCCATCTTGAGGCTTCCAGAGAAAGGTGTTGGGTAGTTAGTCTACTCTGACTCATCAGGGATCAGACTCAGGTGTTTCCTGATGCAGGTGCGAGCAGTGATCATGTATGGTTCTCGGTAGTTGAGACAACATGGACATAACTACCATAACCTTGACCTGGAGTTAGCAGTAGTGTTCTTAACATTGAAGATTTGGTTTCACTATATAATGGGTGAACATTTTCTCGTGTACTCTGATCACATGATTCTCAGGTATATCTCATCTCAGAAGGACCTGATCCTGATAAAATGATGTTGGATTGTGTTCCTCCGAGACTATGACTTTGAGATAGTCTATACTCATGAGAAGGGGAACGTTGTTGCAGATGCAATCAGTAGGAGATCGGGTATACAGCTGCAAGGCGAGGCGATAGAACAGCTGGCTGCCTTACTGATATACTTTGTGGATAGAGGCAGATCGGCCTTTATACAGTCTATTATGGTTACTCCCCCACTTCTTAAATGAGGGAGGGAGGCATTAAATAGGGATTCAGACTGTGAGACATGATGTGCTCAGATATTCATCGGGCAAGAACCTGATTGATATTTTGAAGGTGGGGAGCACATCATCCTCATCAGAGGACATACTATGGTGACAAAGTCACTTCAAGAGTAAGTGTTGAGGGAGTTTCACATGTCCCCTCTAGTATTACATTAAAGAGTGGAGAAGATGTACCATGAAATTTGATGACAACACTGGTGGATTGGTATGAAGAAGGCGAAAGCAGTGTTTGTCTATCGATGCCTCACTTGTCAGCACGTAAAGGCGGAGCACCAGGTACCACCAGTCTCGGTACCGCCTTTAAAGGACCCATAGTGGAAGTGGAAAGGGATATCCATGGAATTCATGATGGCTCTTCCATTTACATCCTAGGGACATGACTCTATTTGGGTGATTGTTGAACGACTCACCAAGACGGACCACTTCCTACCGATTAGAGGGCATCGGTTAGTTTAGAGCTTGGGACACCTTTTTGTGCAGGAGATTGTGCGGCTACATGGATTACCCACTTCTATTGTCTCTTATCACGATGCACAATTTACTTCCCAGCTATGGAAGGTGTTTTATGAGGCCTTCTGGATGCAAATTCATCTCAGCACTTCCTTTTTTCCTCAGAAAGATTTTCTGAATGAGCTGAGGATTTATACCCTTGAGGAAATGCTACGTGCTTGTGTCCTTGAATTCGGTTGTAGCTGGGAGGATCACTTACCTTTGGAGGAGTTTTTCTACAAGAACAGTTATCACTCCACCATATGGATGGCACCTTTCGAGGCATTGTATGGGAGACCTTGCAGATCACCCTTGTGATGGACAAACCCTGGGGAGTCAGCACTGGTAGGACTAGAGATGGTATGAGATATGACAGAGAAGTTTCAAATCATCATAGAGTGGATGAAAACAAAAAAGAGAAGGCAGATGTCATTTTCTGAGAGGATACTGAGCCCTCTGGTGTTCGAGGATGGAGACCACGTCTTTATTCGGGTCTCACCTCGATGAAGCCTATAGAGATTTAGCTGAGGTGACAAGTTATCTCTGATATTCATCAGACCTTTTTAGTTCCTTAGTAGAGTAGGTGAGGTGGATTACTTCTTGTCTATTCCACCTTAGTTCCACCGGATGCATGATGTCTTCCACGTATCTCACCTGAGGATATACATGAACTAGCATTCCAACACCATCGACCATAAAGAGTTGGATGTCAATGATAGGGTGACTTTTACAGAGGTTACAGTGGAGATTGAGGATTGATAGGAGCAGGTCCTATGTGGACGGTCGATACCACTGGTAAACATTCGTTGGCAACACGGGAACCATCAGGAGAGAACATGGGAGCGGTAGGCTCAGTTTCAGGCTCAGTAACATGATGTGTTCCCATAGTTGGAGTTGTAGCATATGAGGATGTCGACGATAGGCTGACATTTACGGTGCTTGATTTCGAGGCTCGATGTGCCCGAAATCAATTTCTAAAGCTTTGTTCGGGTATGTTCAGTAAACATACGAGCGGGTTTTTATAACTTTGGAACTGGTGCTCAGAATTGAAATCAGAGGGCACCATTGAACTCGTAGTGCCGGTATTCACATAGAAAGATGTCCACCTCGATGACAGGTGGTCGAGAATAAAGTATAGTTATTGTGTTTAAGATAATAAATTAAAAAAATACAGTAGTATCATTTTTTTATTTTTAGGTGGTGAAAACCTCCACATGGGAGTTGGGGGTGGGGACCACTACTCCATAACATGCCAAGAGAGGTTATGGTGGTGGGGGCCACCTGAGGTCTAAACATATCTTCCTAATTAATTTGGTGGGGACCACTCAAGTTAATTACCTAATGGACCCCCATTGTGTATGGAGAAACCCCATTGAACTCCCCACTTATTGTGCAATCACTCTTAATAAATTAATTGAAAATACTTAATTAATTAATTTAATCCTTTTGAATTATATTCCAATAATTTAATAATATATCATAATCTATTGTTTTATTTGGAATTTTTCATTTTTGTGGATCATGGGAGGAGAATAACTCTCCAATGAAGAACACTTCTTCTGCCAACGAAGAAAGATATTCAACCAGGGCAAGGGGGAAGCGTTTTACTTCAAGAATTCCGATGACATCGTCCATGACTTCTTCATATTCGTTCTAAACAACAACGAATTGATGTCCACATTTCCATGACATCAACAATGAACAACGAACCGAGGTAGGGGTTCATGCTTGCTGATTGTTGTGTGTTCTTCATCTTCAATCGTGGTTTAGATTTCGAAGCTGCATGACATCACCATAACACGGAGGTTGCGGGCTGAAAAAACATGGCCCGACCCCTCTAAATTATTTTTGGTTTTTGATGCTCAACACAGCATGAGTCTGGGATGAGAATTACTCATCAACAATGGTTTCAGATTGAAGGAGATGACCTGAGGAATGCACAACTTCTTTCAAAATTAGAATCGGGCCACCAGAACTCATCTGGTGACCCGTGGAAAACTCTTTGATGGATAAAGAAACAAACATCACCACGGGGCGGTGGTGGTGCAACCAGGCCCCCAGAGGAGTGACCCATGACTGATGGACTATGGCGGTGTAGAGGGGGCTAGCACAAGGTTTTCCTCAAAGGAATCCCGTGACCCGAGCCACCAGGATGACAGAGAAGGCGCGGCGCAACCAGTGTTGCATGGTGGAAAAAAGGAGGCATGTAGCCCCTGGAAGAGGCGGGGAAGTAGTGGCCGGATAATTCCCTTATACGATGAAGACCAGTGGCCTAAGCGTCCAGGTTGATGGAGGAGTCACGGGGCAACTGATGTCACGCAGGAGCAGTTGGTAGGACACTCGGCCAGCCAGGAGGTGCGGGACAAGCGGGTCCCACGTGACACACTGGCGCCAGCCTGCAGCCAGTTCGACCCACCCGAACGACTAAGCCGTTCAATATCCAGGGGGAGTGTCCATCCCCCTAGACATGTCTAGGGTAGACCCTTGCGGGCCGCCGGGACAGACCTACTGTGGGTAGGACCCAGCGCGGGGTCCGCCGCCATCTATGGTGGGGCCGCCCCTGCGGATCGGGCCGCCCCAATGGGTCGGGTCAGAACTACGGGCTAGGTCGGACTCGCGGACCGATTCAGTCCCACGGATAGTGTTAGACTCCAGTCTGAACCTAGGTCTGGCCGGGTCGGCCCGACAAGGTCGGACCAGACCCGGACTCGTTTTGGCATGTTTCCACCTTTTCGCCCATAACATGGGCTACATGTGTCCGATTGATGAACCATCTATGGTGACAGAATGCTTGGAGTGAGATGATTTTTTGGAATTGACCACTTAATGATTGGATGTTTTTAGAGTATGGTTGGGTTGGATTGAACCAAATTCTATCCGGACCCTCAGAACAGAAATGCCAATAACTCTCAGATCGGGCATCCGATGGACGTACCGTCTTTCACATTGTGTTCTTTTTTATGATACGAAACATTGGGATACATCAACTAGGGACCAAATGATAGTTTATTTATCAAATCTTGGTTTGAGTAGTATACCCTCCCGGAATCAAGCATGCTTGTGGAAACCCTGCGGCTAGTTGTGCACTGTTGATTGTTCCAGGATCATGTATTGGTCCAACAGTTCTGATTACTATTCCTAGATCATGTGTTGGTTCAACAGTTCGGACTTTTATTTCTAGATTAGGTGTTGGTCCGACAAAATATCTGGTCCTAGATCAAGTGTTGGTCTGACAGCTCTGACTACTATTCATGGATCTTGTGTGGGTCTGACAGTTCTAACCGTTGGTCCTATATCATGTATGGTTCTGACAGCTTAGATTATTCAATGGATACATCTGATCATCTCTATCTCTCTAAAGAATTTGTCTACCTATGTGATCTAATTCATTAACTTGTGTTTTCCTCATGATCATGATAGATTACTTGATAACATAGGTATATTTATGGGAATATACCTATGTGGGGTTATCCTTGAATTTCATACATTGTAGTTAATCATTGTTGGATTTTGTGAGACCATGAGGGTATCTAGGTCCCTATTGAGTATCGTTATAGTCAACCCTTCACGGGATATGCCCACAGCTCGTTGTGTTGGATATAGACGATGGAAAATGCTGACAGAGGATCAGAGTAGCAGGACTGGGCAGTACTCGGAGGTGGACCATACGACGAGTCGGTACACGGAGGAGACTGATGGACATGGAGTGCTGAGGAGGCCATCTGTACTTACCCATTATGCAGGAATCCTGGAGAATGACCCAGTAGCTGATTTTCTTTTTTAGTGGTACTTGTGTTTTAGTTCTACTTTCACATTCCATTTGGGATTGTATTTTTGGCCCATTTACTTTTCAACATTCTTTTGTATACAGCTTCACTTAGTGTTTACTTTCAGATTTTACTCTATTGTGTGTGTTTATTTAGTTTATAAAGGAAATGCCTTCCCATTTTAAGGGATTTATGCCTTTGGTTCTAGTCTCCAGTCCTTGGCCTAAGGAAGGTAGGCTTGGGGTAGTCACATGATGAGCCATGGGTTGCAGGGCATGAGAAATTGGAATCAAAGGAGTCGATTCTACCGCAGAACATAGGACACTAATCTTTCTTTTTTGTGAAGCAATAGTGTTAAGAGTAATGATTGTGGTATTCAGTCTAGGGAGTCTAGTCTTAGTACGATGGCCGACGTATCCATACACCAGGACCTTAACATCTGATTTCCGACTCAGGGCACGAAAATAATGATTGTGTGTGTGTTTTCAAGAGTTTTCATTGTGATCTCTTTTAGTCAGCTCACCAGTTATAACTTATTGAACATGGTTCACCTGTATCATTTCAGGATTCCACTACGCAGACAACCATCCAGGATTCCAAGAGATGTACATGATGGCTACCCATCAAGCGATGAGGCCTCGGTGCGGGACCCCATCATAGCAGACGCACCAGCGGTACCACTACCCTTTGTGCCTCCGATATCATAATCCTAAATAACAGAGTGTGCATGACACTTGACCATGTTGCACGTGTATCAATGCATGAAGCCGCCTAGGTTTAGGGGAGAGACAGAATTTCATGCTGTGGAGGATTGACTAGAGGTTGTGGTGACTGTCTTCAGATTTGTAGGGACAGCAGCTTACATTATGTTGATCCTTGTCATGAGTCTTTATCACGCAGCAACAAGAAGATGGTGGAGCCTGTGATCTAGGTTCATGATGAGATTACACTACTCTTGGATGACTTCGAGAGCCTATTTTGGGGGGACATTTTTTCCAGCCACCCTACGTGCAGTGTGGATACAGGAGTTACTGCATCTACAGAAGGGTAGGATGACGATGGCACATTACTCAATGAGGTTCACCGACCTCTCGATCTAATCCATATATATTTTGTGGGACACATTCCTTAGGCCCAGACCTTTGAACATGGGCTCAAGCAAGAGATAAGAGCTTCAATGATCTCCCACAACATCTTGACGCAAGAGGGGTGTTAGAGAGAGCCATCCTAGTGGAGAGTTTCCTTGCTGAGCTGTCAGAAGTAGTGAGGCCCATCATTATTCATCATGCAGCAGATTCTTCTGTAGTTTGAAGTAGATAGATGTCTCAGAGGTATAAGTAGAACAAGCCATATGGTGGATGACCTCAAGATACAGGTTCAGCTATGCGGGGCAGATGAGACAAAGCCAGTCATGCCAGGAGCGATCAATGTTACTCTTTCGGTGGGCAGGGTAACATGGCTCATGACTATCCGACCCACCATACTGACAATCACCAGACAGTTTAGGGACTTCCTAGGAAGAGGCAAGGGTTCGATCGAGGGACTCTGTAGGGAGGAGTTGGATGTGGAAGAGGAGCTGGACGTGCAACTGGTAGTGGACGACGTTACAAGGTGTTACCACCACCACCACTAGGAGGTCCACCCTGACTGTAGGGAGTATGTGGATAGGGGAGAACTCAACACTAGGAAGCTGAGGCAAACAACCATGGCCCTATGGAGATTCTTTTAGGTATGATCTGTGTCGACTCCACATTAACTGAAAGTTCTTATAGACATTGGTTCCTGACAGTGTTTCATTTCCACATCCCTCATTTGGAGATCAATGATTCCTAAGGAGCTGTTAGTTCAAAAAATATAGCTAGAGACTCCTATGGGATCTGATTCGACAATTATGCACTGGAGGAGGTAGTGCGAGCTTACTCTAGGAGGCAAGATCTTCGGCTAGGATCTCCTAGTAGAAACATCAAGTCCTTACAACTTCATCTTGGTTATGCACTAGTTATCTACATTCCATGCTCAGATAAGCTGTATTAGATTCCAAGTGTTGTGTGTCCGCACGGATGGGACCAGGTTTACCTTCACCGGTGATAATGGAGCCTTTGCAGCATAGGGAAGAGTTACTCGGAGGAGGGTGCAGCTGATCCCTCATCAGTTGGCCTGACTTGCCCTTGGAGCAGTTGATGTGGATAGTCTGAGCTATCCAATAGTGGTGGACCTGTATGTGGATGTTTTCCCCGATGATGTTCCAGGACTACCTCCTCATAGAGTGGTGGACTTCTACAATGACATGTACCCTAGGATGACACCGATATCTACTCTAGAGTATTTGATGGCTCTCGTAGAGCATCGCGAGCTATGGGTTCACTTAGAGGACTTGCAGTCAAAGGGATTAATCTGGCCTAGTGTTTCTGCCTGGGTAGCCCCTATTCTGTTCTCCAAGATGGTGGATGGGAGCCTAGGGATTTGTGTCTACTATAGTCATCTGGACAAGGTGACCTTGAAGAACATGTACCCACTCCCTAGGATTGATGACCTATTTGATCAGCTGAAGGTAGTTCGGTGGTTCTCGATGATAGAGCTCAAATCAATCTAAAATCAGCTCAGAGATTGAGACACGTATGTGACATAGATGATATTCAGATGTCAGTACGACCACTACGAGTTCTTGGTTATTCCCTTCAGTGTAACCTATTCTCCAGAAGTGTTCATGTAACTCATGAATAGGATCTTCCATCCTTACCTCGATCTCTTTGTTGTATTCTTCATCGACGAAATTCTGATATACTCAACTTCTGAGGAGGAGCATGCCTACCATTTTCAGGTAATACTGGACACACTCTGAGATCACCAGCAATATGGTAAGCTCTCAAAGTGTCAATTCTGGATCCGAGAGGTTCATTTTCTCGGACATGTCATCCAGGAGGCTGGAGTTGTAGTTGATCCAGTGAAGATTGATGCAGTATTTTCTTGAATCCACCTAGGAGTGTGACGGAGGTACAAAGATTCCTGGGTTAGGCTGGGTACTACTAGAGGTTTTTTCTAGACTTCTCTATAGCTGCAACACCACTATCATCCTTGATGATGTAGGGGAAACCCTTTGTATGGTTAGAGAGGTACCAACAGAGATTTCTAGATCTGAGGAAGAGGTTGAATAGTAACCCCATATTGAGACTTCTAGAGGTAGGCATAGAGTACGTAGTCTACTTCGACGCATCAGGGACCGGACTCGGGTGTGTACTGATGCAGGTGAGAGCAGTGATTGTGTATGTTTCTCAGCATTTGAGACAGCAAGAGCAGAAATACTCTACCCATGACCTGGATTTAGCAGCAGTGGTCTTCACCATGACAATGTGGCGACACTATTTGATGGGAGATTGTACTACCATGTACTCGGATCACAAGAGACTTTGGTATATCTTCTCTCAGAAAGACCTGAACCTGAGACAATGACGTTGTCTGTAGTTACTTCAAGACTATGACTTCGAGATAGTCTATACTCTTGAGAATGGGAATGTTGTTGCAAATGCACTCAGTAGGAGACTAGGTATACAGCTTCTAGGAGAGGAGATATAATAGATGGATGCCTTATATAGAACCATTGTGGATAGAAATGGAGAAGCTTTTCTATTGTCTCTTATGTTCACTCCCCCACTTCTTCAATGAGAAAGTGAGGCACAACATGTGGTTGCTGACTATGAGACATGAAATGCACAGATTTTCCCAGGGCAAGCACCTGATGGATTTTCTGAAGGTGGGGAGCACGTCATCCTCTTCAGAAGACGTATTATGGTGCCAGTGTCATTTCAGGAGTATGTGTTGAGGATGTTTCACAGGTCCCCTCTAGCGATAC
Organism: Viscum album; assembly: GCA_963277665.1. Classification (NCBI taxonomy): domain Eukaryota; kingdom Viridiplantae; phylum Streptophyta; class Magnoliopsida; order Santalales; family Viscaceae; genus Viscum; species Viscum album. Next base: position 32,538,706 of record OY728120.1, on the reverse strand, counting down.
ATAAAGGAGTGGAAAATATATACCAGGACCATCAACGATAGAAATGGTGGACAAGTATGAAGAAGATGGTAGTGGAGTTTGTCTCTTGATGCCTCACTTGTCAGCAAGTGAAGGTAGAGCACCAGGTACAAGTAGGATTGGTATAGCCTTTAGAGGTCCCAGAGTGGAAGTGATATAGGATATCCATTGACATTATGACGGGTCATCCACATACATCCATGGTACACATCTTGATTTGGGTGATCGTTGACAAACTCACCAAGTCATCCCACTTTATACTGATTAGAGAGTAGTCCTCAGTTGAGAGCTTGGGACCCCTTTATGTGCAAGAGATTATGAGGATAAAAGGATTACCTACTTCTATTGTCTCTTATCGCAACACACAGTTTGCTTCTCGACCATGGAAGGGGATGTAAGAGGCTTTTGGGAGGCCGCTTCGTCTGAGCACTGACTTCCATCCTTAGATAGATAGTCAGACATAGAAGACCATTCAGACCCTTCAGGATATTCTAAGTGCTTATGTCCTCGACTTTGGTCATATCTAGGAGGATCACTTACCTTTGGTGGAGTTTTCCTAAAACAATATTTATCACTCCACCATAGGGATGGAACCTTTAAAGGCGTCGTACGGGGAAACGTTGCAGATCACCCTTGTGCTAGACAGACCCTAGGGAGTCAGCACAAGTGGGACTAGAGATGGTACAAGCTACCATGGAGAAGGTTCAGATCATCCATGAATGGATGAAGACCTTACAATGCAGGCATAAGTCATTTTCTGAGAGGATATAGAGGCCTCTGGAGTTTGAGGTTGGAATCCACCTATTTCTATGTGTCTCACCTCGATGAGGCCTACAGAGATTTGGTAGAGGCGGAATGTTATATTAGAGATTCATCAGACCTTTCCAGGTACTTAATAGAGTAGGTGAGGTGGCATACTGCTTAGCTCTTCCATCTGAGTTTCATTGGGTGGATGAAGTCTTCCACGTAAATAAGCTGAGGAGATATATCCATGACCCTTCCCACATCATTGACCATGGAGAGATGGACGACAATGATGGGGTGACATTTACAGAGGTTCCAGTGGATATTGAGGATCGACATGAGAGGGTCCTACATGGATGATCAATACCTCTAGTGTGCGTTCAATAGAAGCATGGGATCCTCTAGGAGAGAACATGGGAGCGGGAGGCTCAGATGCATGCTCAGTACCCCCATTTGTTCAAATTGTTCAAGTTGTAGCTTACGATTACATAAATCCATGAGGTGGGGAGAATGTAAAGACTTGAAATTTCGGTGGAATGTTGTTTCATAAATACTTGGGAATTTTACGAGCCATAAAAAATTTATGGCCCTTAATTCTGAGGCCCGGTGTTACTGATATCAATTTATAATGTTTTTTTGGGTATGTTCAGTAGACGTACGATAAGTTTTTTATAACTTTTGAACTAGTGCTCAGATTTTATATCTGAGGGAACAGTTAAACTCACAGCATGGGTATTATCTTAAGAAGACTTCCACATCAATGACAGTTGGTCATGAATAAAGGATTGTTTTTGGGTTTTAGAGAATAAATTAAATAAAAATAAATTAGTAGCTTTATTTTTATTTTTAGTTGGTTAAAACAACCACTAGAGAGTTGAGGGTGGGGTCCAACAAACCTTATCCTCCCATGAGAGGTTATGGTGGTGGGGCCCACCTAAGGTCTAAACGCCTTTTCTTAATTAATTGGGTGGGTACCACCTGAGGTAATAACCTCATGGACCACCCATTAAGTGGGGAGAAACCCTCGTGAAATGCCCACTTATGGTGCCAACCCTCTAAATTAATTAATTGGACACATTCAATTAATTAATTTAATCCTTTTGAATTCTATTCCAACAATTTAATTAGATGTCACAATTTATTGTTTTATTGGGAATTTTTATTTTTGGTGGAGTATGGGAGGAGAAGAACTCTCCAACAATGAACACTTATTCCTCCAATGAAGAGCGATCTTCAACCGGGGCAAGGGGGAAGTGTCATTCTTGAAGAATGCCGACGATGTTGTCCTATACTTCCTCATCTTCGTTCTCAACATCAACGAATCGACGTCTGCCTTTCCACGACATTGTCAATAAACAATGAAGTCAAAGTAGGGTTTCAATCTTTCTACTTGTTATGTGTTTTTCATCTGCAATCGTGGTTTAGAATTTGAAGTCGCCTGATATCACCCTAACATGGAGGGAACAGGCTAAAAAAACACAGCCTGAACCCTCCAAATTCTTTGTGTATTATGATTCTCAATGTGGCATGAGTTTAGGATGAGCGTTACTTGTCATAAAAGGTTGACAATTGAAGGAGATGACTCGAGGAATGTGTGACTTCTTCAAGAATGAGAATCAGGCCACCAGAACACGCCTGGTGACTAGATAAAAACTATATGTCGAATGGAGCAACAAAAGTCACCTTGGGGAGGCGGCTGAAAAACCACGCCACCAGAAGAGTGACCCCCTGACTGATGGACCGTAGCGGTGCAGCAATAGATGGTGTATGGCTAGCTACGAAAGAAGCCGGCGACCCGAGCCTCCATGACACCGGAGAAGGCACGAGGGAACCGGTGCCGCGGGGTGGAACGAAGGAGGGCCGCGACCCCCGGCTGTGGTAGAGAAGCAGTGGCCAGCTCGAGCCTTGCCATGATGAAGATCGGTGGCCTGAGACGTCGGGTCACCAGAGGTGGAACGATGCAACCGGCACCACACAAGAAGGGGCTGATGGCCGCTCGGCCAGCTGGTATATGCGGAACCAGTGGGTCCCATGTGACACACCAGCACCAGCTAGGCTCCAGTTCCACCCACCTAAACTTCTAATCCATTCGAGAACCAAGGGGTGTGGCCTCCCCCGGGATGTGGCTAGGGAGGACCCCTGCGGGTCGCCGGGCTAGAACCAGCACGAGCCAGACCCAGCTCGTGTCGGGCCGCCGTCGCGGGCGGGGCCACCCCTGCACACTGAGCCGCCCCCACGGGCTGGGTGGGAACTGTGGAAATGTTCAGACCCATGGACTAGTTTAGACCCATTGAATATGTCATTCCTTCGTGGCTGGATCATACCCAGACCTGTTTTGGCATGTTTCCACCTTTTCACCCATAACTTGGGCTATGGGTGTCTGATTGACGAAGCATCTGCAGCGACAACGTAATTTGAGCAAGTTGATTCTTTTTTATGCCACACTTGAGGTTTGGAAGTAGTTGGAGTACATTCAGGTTGGATTGAACCTAAATCCAACTGGGCCCTCAGAACGAAAATGCCAATACATCTCAGACCGGGTGTCCTATTGATGCACAGTCTGTCACGTTGTGTTACTTTTGACAATACAGAACATTGGGATACATAAACTAGGTACTAAGAGGTAGTTGATGTATTGAATCTTGTCTTGAGGAGCAGACCCTCCCAGAATCAAGATTTCTTGTTGAAACTTTGCGGCTGGCTGTGCATTATTGACTATTCCTAGATCATGTATTAGTCCAATAGTTCTGATGATTGTTCATGGATCATGTGTTGGTCCGAAAGTTCTAACTTCTATTCCTAGATCATGAGTTGGTCTGACAGAATAGCTTTCTTGGATCAGGTGTAGGTCCGCCAGCTCTGACTACTATTCCGAGATACTGTCTAGGCCCGACAATTCTAACAGTTGGCCCAAGATCCTATGTGGGTCCGATAGAATAGATGATTTAGTGGCTACATCTGATCATCTCTATCTCTCTAAAAAATTTATTTACCTATGTTAGTTGAGTTAGAAACTTGTTTTTTCTTCATGATCAAGATGGATTACATGATAACATAGGTATATGTATGGGAATATACCTATGGGGGGTTATTTGTCGATTTCATACATTGTGGATTATCCTTGTTGGATTTTGTGAGACCTTGAGGGTCTCAGGGTCCCTAATGAGTATCTATATACTCACCCCAATATGGGCTATGCCCGCACCTCATTGTGTTGGATGCAAAAAATGGACAATGCTGACTGAGGATTAGAGTAGAAGGACTAGATGGTACCCAGAGGTGGACCATAAAATGAGTCGGTACACGGAGGAGACTGACGGAGGTGGAGTGATGAGGAGGCCATCTGTACCTACCCATTAGGTAGGAACCCTAGGGGATTACCCAGTAGGTGCTTTTCTTTTTTAGTTGTACTTTTTTTTCAGTTGTACTTGCACACTCCAGTTGGGATTGTATTTCCGACCCCTTTACTATTCATCACTCTTTTGTATACTACTTTACATAGCATTTACTTTCATCTCGTACTCTTTTGTGTGTGTCTTTTTAGTTTATAAAGGCAGTGCCTTCCCAATTTTAGTGATTTGCGACTTTGGTGTTAGTTGCCAGCCCCTGGCCAATAGAAGGCAGGCATGGGGTAGTCAAAGCATGGGCCCCAGGGGATAAGTCATGACCTGTATCCCTAAAATTATGGTATTCACTATTTTAGTTCATTTTTAAGATATCTTATTATCAATTTCCCTAACATAAGTACTAATGTATTTTTAATAAATAGTAAAATGATTTTATAATTTATTTTAAATTTTGTTTATCCTTTATTATTCATTATTTTTTTATCATTATTTATTCATAATTATTTAATTATTACAATTCTAATAATTATTCAATACACTGGTCATGAGAACTTATATTTATGTATTAGTATTTTCAAATATTTCACATAGAAATTATTTTTAAAATTTTAGTATATTACCGTTAGATTTTTTATTCACTCTAATATATTTGGTGTTTATAATTGTAATATTTTTATGCTTTTTTATATTGATAGATGGATATTAAATTTAATATTTTACCCTTACATATTAATTTTAGTACTATTAAATTTGAAAACACATGGGAATGTATATTTTTTATGACTCTAATGTCTTGAGTCAATACTTTTAGACATCAAATTTTGGAAAAAAATTACATTGATTTATATGGGGAGATTTTTAGATTTTTATTTTATATATTGAATGTTATTTAATTAGTAAAAATTAGTTAAATAATTATAGAAAATTACTATTATCTATTATTAAATGGGTTTAACATTTATTAGTTTCAATATTTCTGATATGAAGGATGAAATTAAGACATTATTATAAACAAATCTCAATATGGATCTATAGATTATTATATCCAATGAAAAAATTAATATTTTTAAATTGATAATACTTTAAGGTTTGGAAATGTGATAAAAAAGAATATTGGGGTTATGAAATAGGTAATATAATATTTAATTATCATCTTGATGATATAAATTATTTAAAATATACTAGGTATTGATTTATTATGTTACCTTATCTCTTTAATATTTCGATCTCCATATGATTATAATGGTTCATTCTCCCTATCTTATCATTTTGTTAACATTTATTTTACTCTTATGATGTTTTTTAATATATCTTTAAAGTATTCATTTCCTTCTTATATTATTTATATTTTATGAATATAAATTTTTATATATAAAAGAGTAATATAATATTTTATCTAAAATATTATCATGAGGATATGTGAAGATATGATATTCTTAATATGGAATATTTGGATTTATAGAAAAATAATGTCATCAATAACACATTTTTACGTATTATTATAAGATTTAAATAATTTTTTGAATACTATCTAGTATATTAATATTTTATTTTCTTGATATTATCATACGTCATGGAGTTTTCATGTGTTTTTTTTCATGAAATAATGGTATGATATGTGTGATATTGAAACTATAGTGAAAACAATGTATCATTAATATGTTACCATCATTTATAGGGAATCTATATTCAAAACTTAAATGTTTGAGTTTAATAAGGAAATTGAGTCCAGATATTTTATGGATTATTCATTTAATATTTAATGGATCATGAAGACAGGTTTTTTGTAAAAAATTTATAAAATATTTTATTAAAGATAATTTTCATTATTATTTATGATTTGTTCAATGATCATAAAGATAATTATAAATTAATATTAAATATTAATGTATCATTTTAATTAATGATAATATCATATAATTTTTAAATATTATTTAATACTATTAATTATATAATTGTGAACATTGTGAGAATCATTCTAAAATTGTTATTTATTATATTTAAAATTATTATTAGTGTTACTATTATTGTAGCTACTATAAATTAATTCTAATATTAAAGGATGTCAAATCTATAGGCCATGTGATCCTTCCATGTTATATATAAATGAATGAAGATACATAAATTTTATATACTTACATTAAGATCATATAGAATCATTCTAGTACAATACATAGAATTCCTTTTCACATATAATTAATTCATCGAAGCTAGTTGATGATACTAAAACTATTTATCATTATCCATCATTGACTAGATTTTAGTATTTCATTATATATTTTATAATTTCAATTAATACCTAACTATATATATATATATTATTTTACCTCAAAAAATCATGTTATTTATTAGGTATACCACTACAAATGGTAAAATTTAATAATTCTATTGAGACACTTATTTAAAATCTAGTTTATATTACAATTGTGATTCAAATAAAAAGGTTATGTTGTAATTGGGTTGTGTATCCCATTAAAGCATAATGTTATTTATTATGTGCTATACTACTCAAGTAGTAGAGGGTTTTGAAGTGTAGACATCAGATCTATTCCTTCCCAAACTACTAAAAGAATTTTTCTGTTCCTATATACATAAAACTTTTATACTAAAATTTAACATTCATCAATTCACCACTACTAGTTTATGCTTCTTACATATATATTTTTTTAGAGAGAAATATTTTTTAAGAAAATTAATTAATTGTGCTAATAGTAATTGAATACTATGTTTTATATCCTAAAATAAAATTGTAAACTATGGATTTTTTGTCATCATGGGAAATTCAGATGAGGAAATGAAAATACACAAAAAAAATATGATTCATTGAATAAAGATTCACAGACTGCATTAATAAATTTTTAATATTATGGAAATAATATATATTATTTTAATGGTTCTATTTTATATATAATATATAATTAACATATTTTTAATAATAACAATATTTCAAATGAAAATAAATTTTGATGTTTATAGATTGAATTATGCATTAATTTCATGAATGAAAATGTTTTTAAATATAATAGGTTGGAGAAGTAGACTGAGTTAACACCTTTGTTGATTTAAAAAATATATTATGCATGTATATTTCATTTATTTCCCTTTTATTTAATAATATGACTCATTGTAATCTTTTTTTGTTGCGAAGAAATGAGACGGTGGTTATAATTAACATGGTATGTTATTTGATCCAATTTTATAACATATTTTATATGATGATACATATACATAGAATTTTATCCAAAATAAAAAATATTTTTTTTTTAAAATGTAATACATTATAGCCACTTGAGTGGAGTATTTTATAGAATAAAATAATATTTTATAGATATTACTCCAAACACATAGAATATCAAATAAAATATATATTGTAATTATTTATTTCAATATATTATCAGAAAATGAAATAATATTTATTTACTAACACAAATGTGTTAACATCATTGAAATAAATTATATAGAAAATATAGTTTTTCATAGGTTATTATTAGTAGATTGTATATATATATATATATATATATATATATTTAATTACATTGTTTAAATAATTAATGATTATGAATGTCTGATTCAAAGTGAATTTCACTTTATATACTAAAGTGGTTTAAGATTTTCTATTATGTAATGATATTAATGCAATAAATTATATATATAATTTTTAACCAAATGACCTTAATGAAATTTTTAATTGAACATCTAAATGTGATGATACTAATCTTATAAAGAGTTAGAAGTTGATCACACATGTTATTAAACATGTAAGATTATATTCCGTCAATTGAATGTGTTGAAATTATATTTTAAATGACATAAATATAAGGATTATGAATACAATCACATTATTATTCAAATAATAATTCATTATATATATTACCCAACAAGTGTGATTATTTTGAGTATTTATTAGAAAATCCCATAGTGATGTGGTAAGACCTATAATAAGATATAATGTTATGTACAAATAATCAAATGTGTAGGAAACATAAGAACACACAGATAGTACATCATATGGTATATTGTGAAAAAGGTTTATATATATGATTTTTTAATAAATTTAAAATATATTAAAAGTATAAAATTTTTCATAGTATACAATATTTAGTTTCCACATTATCAAAATTTCATGATAGTATCATATATCTCATGATTTGAAATTATTATTACACTTTTGAGTATGAAATTAGGCACTCACCAATATATTTTCATATTTTATATTAATAGGTATTAATTTTGATAAAAGATTTTCATGGGTACTACAAAGGCGGTGGCATTGTTTTAGAAGAGAAGTGTACATCAACGTTGTTCTATGGGAGGTGCAGGGTTCAATTCCTAGGAGTCCGCACTTGGGAAAATTCCCCCTTCCCCAAGATACACTAATCATTATGGGTTACAGAATACTAAACTAGGTGGGTGAAATGATGCATGACCCATTTGTGCAGATGGATTGTTTGGTCGAACCATCACTTCAAAGGTGGTAACCCTCTCGGATGACCATCCATCTCAGGAGTCAGTGAATCCTTCCCAAGACGGGATATCTCTATAATGATCCCATCATGGTGAGGGGGGTATCTCGGTGTGGAGGGTTAAAAAAGGCCACACATGCCGATTCCCTTATTATGAAGGAAATTAGTATGATGGGATGAGTTTTATATAGAAATATGGGATTCAGTAATATGAAATAAAATGAGTTTTTTTAACTAGATTCCCCTCTATTTATATCAAATAACATGTCATACATAACATCTATGGTATAAAACGGTTAAAAAATTTATATTGACTCCACATTTTTAGTTGGACATGAAATGTAGTTGAGAAACATTATAATATGATTCAAAAATATTCCATTTTAAATGTTACACTAATTAAGGTTGTGTTATGTATTTTTCTTTTTGTATTTCATTTTTTGAGGTTTAACAAAGAAAGTGTTTTGATGGAATAAAATAAATTATAAAAATTAATTGAAATGTTGGTACTATAAGAAAATAACATCCAATAATTTTTTTATAAAAAAATTACTGTTTAATTTTTTATGAACAAGAAAAAATTTCAATTATTTGTATTTTATCTTATATATTTTATGTTTACTTTAAAAGATTAATTCATAATATTTTGAGTTTAAAAATAAAATAAAATATTTTTTAAAAAAAATTACTATAAATTATCATTTTTCAAATAGATATTACTTGTTAAAGTATAATTATATAATCACTTCCCTGATTAAAATGTAGTTTTGAAAAAAAAATTATGTTTTTTATATTTCATATTTAAAATCCATATAAATAATTTTAAAAAAATTAATTTTATAAAATTGATTTTTTTTGGAATTAGGAAATTGATATTATAATGTTTTTTAATATTATTTTTGTATAATAATTGTGAATTAGTTAAAAAATTGAGTTACTATGATTTCAGAAAAATGAGATGACATATGTTAAATTAAAAGCTCAATACGTAAAATATCTATAATATTATATCTAAATAGTGTGTATGAGTATATTATCAATGTACATTCACTTTTCATCCTCATTGGATTAACTATTCTTGTAAAAAAACATTCCTTACCCATTAACGATTTTTTATTGTTGAAATTATGCTAAAATATACAATTAAAATAACCCATACAGTAGACACTAAAAATTAGGCTTTTCATTCAATATATCCCACATTTGTACCCATATAAACCTACAAAAATTATTCTGTATTGTTTGCTATACTTTTATCTCAATAATTATGACTAAATAATTCATTATAATTGAACATCTTTTGAGAAGGAGAGAATTCCTAAATGCAAGTATCTTGTTCTTCAATATATTTTTCGATTACCTTAATATCGACAAAATTAATAAATAAAATTACTTTTTTTATTATGTTCTAATAATATTCTTATTTTTTAAAAAATATTGTATTACTATAATATAATTATATTATCCCACTCATTCCTTATTATAGAATGGTTTTTTTAGTTGGTTCAAGAAACAACAATCACAATGGTATATTATATTCTATATTAAAAAGATGACATTTTATCAATAATTTCAAAATGAAAGTATATTTTATTAACGAATAATATATGTGATGGAACCAGTTGTATATGGGATGAAACAAATTACATCCATTACTAATTACCTGATTCAATTACAACATATTATCCAAAACATTCAATTGGGGGATTATATTCCCATGAACCATATAGAACCCTTTTATATGATTAACACGGAAATGAATAAATCAATAAAAAATTTATTTCACAACATTAAATAATATATGAACTAAACAATTAATATCAAATATCAAGGATCAATATCTTTATTAGAAAACATGTCAAATAAAAAATTATATACTTTTGATAATTGAAATAAAAATTGCTACATGAAATATTTATAATTAATGTTATAAATTTATGATAATAGAAGTTGTAATTTTCTAAAAACGTTTTTAAAAAATTGAATAATATGGGAATTTTTCCTTTAGAAGATGTTAAAACACTTCTTTATAAATCGAATGTAAATTTATCTATTTCATTTCAAATATTAATTTTATGAAATTGTTTCTTATGTTTAAATTTCATTTTGATGAATGTTATATAATATATGTATAATGAAAAATATATTTTCTTATCCATTGGTTATTTTTTTATTGTCTATATATGATTTATCCTATTTGTGTAAAAATTCCACCAAAAGGATCCATTTATGCTGAGCCAACATTGTCTCTTTTGTTTCAGTTAAGAAATATTTTCATCCATATAATTATTTTTTAAACAATTTTACAAATGTACATTTTCCGATATATATGATTTAAGAAGTCAATTTTTTATTCCCTATTACTTTATTTACAAAACTGTGATTGGATTTTTTATGTTCTCCCAATACTCAACTCCTCCCACCATTATTTTATATTGTTTTTTATTGTGCTTCCATATCATGTAATCAATGGTATTTAATTTAGTTTTTATTTATACTTTAATATTTTTTATAAAACCATTTATTTGTATATAATTTACATGAAAAATAAATTTTATTAAAAATGCATATGGTATTTCTTATATTTTCTAAATTGTTTTGTAATTTTCGTGAAATGTTTTTTCATCCATGTCATTATTCTTTTAAATTATTATTCTCTAGTGATATACACTAATTATTACGGCCACATTATTTCTACTAATAGTTTATAATTATGTATTATATAAATTTTCAATAATATTGATTCCTTCTGGTAGGATAATTATGATATTATTTAATTTAAAATATATTCAGATTATATCAACCACATTTGTATTTTTTTTCTATTTTTTGGATGCATGGTCCGAGAATAATAAATCCCTCCCTTATATTATTTAAATATTTATCTCACATGAGATGAAATTTATATAATTTTGGAGTGAACTTAAGCGATTTTTTTTATTTAAATGGGGATTAATCACGAAAAAACATGTTATGGGACTCTAATCCCAATGTGATAATGGTATTTGAAGTGATCCTTGACATTTGAATTTCTTTTGATTGATTGTATTTTTTTTCTACATTTATATGTTTCGAAAAATCACTATGTATTGTTTTAGGGGTCATGTTTGTTGAATCTTATTTCTATACACATATAAATCATTTATTATTGAACTCCAAACACTATATGATTTTATTAATGATTTATAATATTTTTTTGGGGTATGGTTTCCTAATAATAAGTTCTTGTACCGTGATTGTCTTCTCATACACAAAATTTCATCTTATTATAATTTTCAATCTTTGGATGATATATGTTATTGTCACACATACAAAAGATTTTATATAACTCATTCTTATGTTTCAATTAGCCATGTAATGAATATGATTATTATAAATTATGATTTTATAAGTTTATCATGTTTTAAATATATTTATGGTAAATATTGGAAATTATTTTGAAATTAAATTTTTGATTTATTTATCCTATTATGACAATAAACCTACAGGTTCAAGTGTGTAATTTATTATAAAATGTAATGAATATTATTATAATTTATTTATATATATATAAGGTATATATGAGCCATGTTTATTGATATTAGAGTTGGATTTAGTTATTTTTTTACTAGGTTATGAAAATGTATAAAATAGGTGGAAAACTAATATATATTGAACAAATATTTATGATGATTAACAATATAATAGCGTATTTTGAAATTAGAGAGCCATAATTTTGTAAATTATTTGTTTTAAATTCCTTATTATATAACTTCACACTCTGAATATTATTTATTAAAAATAACACTAAATGTTTTTATATATTTAAAGGTTTCAATCATGAAAAACCATTTATAAAATATATGTGATGGAAAATATATTTATTTTCCAAATAATAAATAAACATAATGGGGTTTTAGCGTATAATATATCATTGTGAAATGACACTACATAGGAAATACAAATTATTTATTGATTAAATTAAGTTATGATATCAATGTATAGTTGATTTTGGTGAGTTGTACCTTCATATTTTTCAGTCACTCATCATGAGTGTTTTTTGAGTTTTAAAATATGAAAAAATAAACCAACAAATAATTATTGACTCGAGTATCTATGGATTTTTTGATGGTGGAACTTTATGGATTTTGAAGGATGATAATTCTTTTAGTGGTGAGTTTTCAATAACATGTTGTTTTTACTGTTTATGGAACAAAATATTGGTCATAAGATTTGGTGGATTGAGGAATTTGAATTTTTCCATTCATATGGAGGAAGAGTGGTTGTTTGTTATGTTTTTATTATTTTTTAGAGTTTTATGGGTGAATAATTTTTTTAAAGAACTCCAATAAATATATCTTGGTTTTTGTCGGATGAAAAAAGGACTATGAGGTTATATTTGTGTGTTATTGTCGAGATATTTTGATATTGTGTGATACACAGTGGTGTCTGTCGGGTGAGGAACCTCAAGAAAAGTTATTGGATGAAATTTCTGCAACATCAAGAACAAAGTAGAATCACCAGCTACCAAATAGTGGCATACATGGTAATTATTATACCACATGCATCTTTTAAAAATGGATGGAGATATAACAATTTCACCCCATTTCCCCCTATAAACCCACGATGAATTCTTCATATAACCCAAAGTAAGCAGTGGGTCTGTTTTTTTGGACCCTTCTCGTCGAACTTATCTCATTTAAATATTAGGTTTTATGTGTCTTATTAAATGGATGTAATTTAACTATTCTTCTTTCTCTCTCACTTTCCTTGAATCATTCCTTATATCCCTTCCAATTTAATTATATAATCCAATGTATTTTGATGAATACTTAACTAAAATATGATGTAATATTGTCACATGATGGAGAATTCATGTATGGTACCAAAAAGGGGTTTAGAAAAGTGTTTTTAAGTCCACTATAATTCATTTTATTGATATATTTTTAGTGTATTATATAATTTTTTTTAAATTTGATGTAACTGTTCTTCATATTAACTTCATGAATTTGGGATTTCACTTATCTTATGTCTCATAGTTTTTAGTGGACATCAACACATTGATTTTTATTTCAATTAAATAATCCTGACTGATGGGTGTGGAATCAAGTATTATTATTGAATTTATTTTCTAAAAAATATTATTTATTAGTTTTGCGGTGTTATTTACTTAATTTAGAGCTCATAATCTCTTTGGAGGCTAGTATAGGCACTAAAGAATGTTATAAATTTCTTGTTATGTTTGGTGGAATTTTTTCTAATAATCCTCTTAGTAATATATATAGATACTTTTTTGTTCCATTTTTATTACTTTCATCGAGATTATTTTTTTTTCAAGTTTTGATCCCATCTAAATCATTGGGACAATATCATATTATCCTAATGGTTAGCAAGGTTATAATAACATGCAAATTGTCTTGTCAGTTATTCTAGTGTAGAATTAGATTTAGTGTCCCATATTATAGTTTTCTGAGTAGAATTAGATGGACTAATATAATTTAATGAATTTCCATTTTTGAATTTTATTATAAAGTAGATTTTGTTTTAAAAAAATGGAAAAGTTATGATTTTGGGATATTATTTTGAAATATTATTTAAAAAAAGTTGTTTTTAAAAGAATGATTAATTAGAATTTTAACATAGGACAAACACAAGTAAGTATTTAAAATTATATATATTTTTAAATAGTATCAAAATCGGTTTTGATGTGATTTTAATGGAATGAAAGATGGTAATTTTTTATACATTTTTTGGTAAATTTGACATTGTGTGAGTGATGTTGTAAATTATAATTTTTGTATTCTTTTTATTTTTTTTATCATGGGATTCTAGTTTTATTTATTTTTTATGATTCATGAGAGAATAGTTGAAATATGAGGAATATAACCTTGGGTGAGGGGATAATTATATTCGGTATTTATATTGATTTGGTTTCTATCTCTTGTAAGACCATAGGAACCATGGTAGACCATTGTGACATGTTTGTTACATTTCTTTGGAGCATGTGGTGGGATAAATTATCAACATTCACATTTTTGTATTTTATTACAATCATGTTGAGTTTTATGTCATCCTCAGTTTATTAGGGAGCGCCCAATGATTGGTATCAGGGATTCTAGATGGAGTTAGTGATAATATTTTTATTGATGGGTATGTCTAGATCAGTGTATGGGTATATTGTTTCATGAAAATCCTAATAATCCATAGAAAAATTGTATTTTATATATTTGATTCATCCTTTGGGAATTGAGAGGAGAGAAGATATTTTCCCTCCCAGCTGATATAAACTAATGATATTTTCATGGTAGTGTGATTATATATGTATCTTGTGATGAGATGATTTTTTATATGGTGGACCTATTAATATAGACATGATAACCATTTATATAGGGAATCATACCTATTGTAATGCGTACTCTAATTAAAGGATAAAGAGGCTCTATTTAAGTTGGATGTTATCACTTTAAAAGTTGCAGTATGATACAGAAGATATGATTATTTATAAACTTCCCACGTACCAACCTATATAATGAAAATGGCTATTAAGCACACTTTTTTTATTGGATGATTATGTTTTAAAAATTTATTCAACTGATAAATGTATAAATAAGTCTATATAATTACTAAAATAGGGCCATATACTGTATAGTATTTTTATTAATGTTACATAATTCGTTTCTCTAGGTTTGGATAAGAAAATATCATTATCAAGGATCGATGACATGGTATGGCACTATTTGTGAGGGTTGGATTTTGTATTTCATGTTTCTAGGACCTATTGACTATTATTCTCATCTATTATATTTGGGATTAAGATTATTTTGATGCTATGGTTAGATCCCAATTTATTTACCTTTTTTAATTAATGATTCATTATATACATTGGAATTTTTGGTTTGATAAATAAGATAATAGTGATATTACCATGGAAGATTATATATACTGTTTTAGTTCAAAAAATGTAAGAGTGGATATGACCTAGTTCGTTATAAAGAAATTGAAATACTATAATAATCAAGTGTGTACATATTTTATTGTATTGTTTGATTATTAATTGAAAATTATTAGGATAAAATATTTGGGTGACCAAGCGGTATAATTGTAGTCTTTAGTAGTGATTGTTTTCACATTTTACACATTGTTTGATAAATAGTGTTTAGAAGCTATGTTAGCATCTAGCATTATGTATTTTTGGACACATTATTGATTCATGAATTATTGAAAATAAATATCTATATCATTAAAATACTTATAATAAAATAAAAAAAATTTCTTCTGCATTTTTGTTTCCATATTTTTCACCTCCCCTCTTACGGATTGCATTCTACCACACCATAGGGTATATAAGTGAGGTTATCTCTTATTTTCTCTTTTAATTACTCGATATCTCAATCTATTTCATGGGAATTTTTTAATTTAATCCCATAGTTAACTCAAACTATTCTTTTATCCACTAATATACACAAATTTGTTCTTATTTTATTCTCCACTTGGGAATCATAGGGGATATTGTGACCAGTTTAGTGATTTATGGTGGTTATATATTGTGTTTTTTGGGTTCCTTCAGATAGTATAGGAACTCTCTTTTTTTATTTTAGCATTTTATATATTTAAGGTTTCATGTTATGATATAGTTCCTCTTAGAATGAATTAGGTTTTACATGTATTACCATTATTTAGAGAATCACTACGTTTATACATTTTGAAATGCAGTATTTTAAAATTTTGAATTTATAAGTTAGAATAATATTAATTTTGAAAAGGTTTTATATTAATATATTACTTTTAATAAAGGGTGATAAATAGTTTAATAATAAATAATGTGTTTTAAAATTATAACTATTTTAATGATTGTATATGATGCATTTTAAATTTAAAAATAATGATTAATGATCATAAAACATGTTGGGGTCTTGAAACTAGGAATGGAGAAGCTTATATAATGTTGTTTGAAAAAAAATAAAATTGTAAGAGTTATAAATTTTTTTTGAATATAAGGGTATTTATTTTAAAATAATTTAAAATGAATGTTTCTTACGACATTTATAGTTTCATGTATGAATAATTATGACTTTGTTTTAAGGGTATTTTTAAATGAAATATAAAATGTTGTAAAATGGATTTTCATATGGGGGTGTGTTTCAATAAAACGAAATATTGGCACATTTCAAGTTGTTACTTTTATTTCATGTGAGTCCCCTAATTAAGCACCTTATATGGGATTAATGGAATAAATTTTGGAACAAAATGTTTATTTTGATCCTTTATATATTTTTGGTGGTTATTACTAAAAAATTGGTTGAAGGTTGTTGGGGGTGAGATGTGGGATTCATTTATTTTAATTATAATTTTATTATGTGATACTTATTATATGATTTTCAACACATTCCCACAATAAAATTCAATTGAATGACTAAGAATGTTAGTAGAATTCATTGATTAGTTTAATCTGGCATAAGTATTGTTTTTGGAAAGTGAGTATCTCATAGTTCGATAATATAAGTTCTAATAGGATGGATTATGTGGAACCTTGATGAATGTGTTCCCATGAGATGTATTTTATATACTAGTGAGATCTTTTTGAATACAATGCTATTAATGAATTTTTTTGTGCCAACCTTTTATTTTTTTCACCAGTTTAGTTATATATTAATTGATTTATAAGGTGTTTTAAATCACTCATTATTACCATTATGTATAATTTAATGTTCTTACTTATATTCATTATTTGTATCACCTAGATTTTTATCATCTTTCATGGAACCACTAATTTGGATTTTTTGTTCCATTGAAATGATGGTTGTTTTTTCATTTTTTTTCAATTCATATATAATTATGATTAACATTAAATAGAATTTATAAAATATTTTTGATTGTATTATTTTAAAGGGATAGTGATATGTACATTAATTTTTTTTTGAAAAATGAATGTAGAAGGGAAAAATTGATTTTATGTAGTTTACATAAACATAACTAAACCATCCATTACATGGTATAAATCTATTTTATAAAATGGTTTTCATCCCTCAATTTTTTATTCTATGGAGGGGGTCTAACTAAATGTTTATTTTACATGATATTTAGATTCATCTAACTTTAATTTTAAAAAAATTATTTCATTTCATAATATCATTTATAGATTTTAATATGAACGATAATTTTGTAATCTCAGTCATGATATCATGTTTTGTGTGCCTAGCTGACACCCTACAAACACCCTTGGGAGTGTGCATCTCTAATGTTTCCTTTTATGTGTCTAGATCCTTTTTTATTTTAGAGGTTCTATATGTCATCCATTGATTGATAGTGTTGGTATATGGTATGTAATAATGGGTTTCTGGATATGATCCGCATTGATTTATGTATTGTTGTAATTTTTTATATAGTTTCATATCGGCTTTTCCTTCTGGGATAATTTTTGCAATAATTTATATATGGGGTATTTTTATTATATTTATTCATTGTTATTTTATTTTTTGAGTTATCTATATAGACGTTTTGATTTTTTGTATTTTTTATTACACTTTTTTTGTTACTATTTGCTTATGTATACGCATTTAAAATATTTATTAGTCATGCCACTTTCTTTTGTGATGTACTTGATATAGTAGAAGAACCTGGTGGGAGAATAACTATAATTTTTTTCATTATTTATTGATCATTCTCCAATTGTGAAAGATTTAAACATCACGACCAATGAATTTTTCCCATCCAATATTGATGTAGAATTCTAGGAAACCATAGAGGATATTTTTCATGTTAAATCTATAACTAATTTAAATTATATCATAATAAATATTTTATAATCTTAAGGGAATTCTTTGACTATGATTTTGATCATGTAAACCATTTTTGGAATTAACATCATTGAGTATAGAGGATCTAAGGAAGTGCTACTTTGGTAGAAATCCATATGAGGCCGTTTGGTCTATAAACAACATGTATAATCTTTGGGAACTATCATGAAAGTTCAATAATCTTGTGTTGTTCACCATGATCACTTCTAGTCCCATAATACATAATTAATTATCATTTATTCTTTGTGTTGTTTAGAGAATGATATAATTATGAATCTCCAGATAAATATCTCGATCTAAAAAACTATTTATTTTAAATTAACCCCACAAAGTAGAAATATTAATCTATATATATAGTAAGGGTTAAGGTTAATATATTGAATGATAACAAAACAACCCTTTAATAATATATTAATACATATCTAACCCCATGTCATAAAAATATATAGTTATTATTATTTTATTGCGTTTTCTATCGTGGGTAGTGATAAATATAATTTTCTTTGTCTGGAAAATTAATATTTTTCATTAGACAAAATCTTGGTTACTGTATCCTCCTCATTGTTCATAAAATACCGAAATAAATACTTATTTATTTATAAATTTTTAAATAATTATTTGATTCAAATTATCTTGAATAATTATGTATTTAATATTCATTAAAAAAATTAATTTTATATTCACAATCTAGAAAATAAATATTAAGTAAATATTATCATAATAAATTATTTGTTATCTTATAAATACATAATTATATATTACACATTGAATAAAATTTTTCAGTCAATAATAACTAAAAAAAATTCTATGTTCTTGAGAATAATATTTACAATAAAATTTAATTTCAACAATTATTCAATTGAGATCAATGGAAAAAATTATTTTGTGAACATTTATAGTTCCTTCTCGTTGGCATTAAGAGGGATTTCTTAAAGTCCATGATTTCTATCATGAAATGGTTCAAGGTACCCAATAGAATGAATTTAATGTTACAATGTATAAAACTATACATGAAATATTACTATCGAATTTCAACCATTTATAACAACATCTCTTCAAGTATGTCATACACATGTTTCATCAAGGTATGTGCTTCTTAAGACATTGTTTGAAAATTTTAAATAAACTCTCCATTTCCCCCATGAATATTAAATTTAATTTGATGATTCCATTTATATAAAAGGTAATATATATAAAATATCATTAATTTATAATGTTTAAAGTATTAATTGACTTATTAATTATTAAGATATCATTCATGACACACCCATTATACCATACATCCCATGAACATATGGCTTCATAGTTTTGTTTAGAATGTAAAAATCACCAAATTCGTTAACAAAAATAAGAAAATTTTCAATGTTTCTGTACTATTACGCACACACATAGATGGGAATATCTGATGGCACATAAACATGTAGAATTATTATAGACATTACTATTATAATGATATCTATTCTTGGAGATTACTAAGTGTCAGCATCATGATAAGATATATCATATATTTATATGAACACAAGTATTAAATTAAAATTTATATGTGTTCCATCATAGTAAACTATCCTACCATTGATTTCTATTTAAGAATATGAAGATAGAGTTTCACAGTTCTCATCATAACAGATAATAGATATAACATTATAAATGTGATAGATACATTATAATATTGTTAAATTAATGTCAGAATATAAAATGAAAAGATATAATAATTTTTTTCCTTAATTTTCAAATCATTGAATATACTTGTAATCCAATGTAATTTTTTTTTCTAAAACCCCAACATCTTATAGAATCTCATTTGGACTAGATCTAACATCCTAATCATCCAGTATAGAAGACCTCAGATGATGAACATGTTTTACTCAGTTTATGATTTATTTAACGGGTCTTCCACATTTTCTTTCAAGGATATCATTATCATAGAATTTTAACATATTTGAGAATAATAAATTTAAAGATGATTCTTCAAAAGTTTATTATTCACTGAAATATATGAACCATGATACATTATAAGGGGAACATTTATATTATAATTAAAATTGAGTGTGATAAGATATATAACACTGGGTATTCTATAATGTTCATTAACTATGATTCATATACAAATTAATTCATTATATACCTCATAAGTCAAAATACGCTCAGAATCTTCTAGATAGTATACAAGCATGACTTTTATTGATATATTATATATAACAATACCTATTTTGACAGTGAATGTGTATACCCTCTATGATTTTAGATCACCTTTATTTTTTTTGAAAACTAGTATCTACATATCATCTAATTATTTTTCTTATATCTAATCCATAGAATATTAACATATCCTTAGTGTTCATATGATATATAAGGATAATATTAACTTCCATTTAATAGTGGTTAACTAGGGTTGCATAATATATTCTTAACACACAAAAAGAAAATGTGACATGTAGCCTTGAAAATAATATAATATACATGGAAAGACCAATATTAAATGTATATGAAATCATTTCAATCCATTTTCAATACTCATCTGTCTTATGACCCATTTTACTAGAGTGATGAATGACATGTGACGAAGGAAGTAATATCCTTTTCAATTGTTCCATATAAAATCTTGTCAGTTTCATTTTAATAAATGTACCATTATATAGACCAATATTATTCTTAGATATATCTATATAGATACTTATCCCAATAATATATGATTCTTTATCTAATTAATTCATGGACAAGAGTCTTTAACATTGAATTGAATTACTGTTAAATCGGTATTTAATTTATATTAAGTAGTTTTTAATTGAAATAAACTATTATGAAAATGATTGCAATCCCACTAAAATTTGTGTATACACTTGGACATAATTCATTAATTATGAAACAATATTTTATAATGGATTCATCAAACAGAATGTTCATGTCCATGGATTATTGATTTAATCCTAAAATAGATATTTTCATTTTTAATGACCTATCTCTATCCAGTGGAGTCACAAACCCTTCATGTTGTTCCATTTATATATTATCCTGAATGTTCATGTAAATAAAGGTTATTTATACTTCCATTTCTCAGATCAAATATTTCTGGTTTTCTTTAATATAATGCATAATTATCATGGAATTCAACAATATAATTGGTGAAAATATTTTTCCATAGTATATTCCATGACATTGTATGGACCCTTTTGAAAATAGTCATGACCTATTATTAATGAATTTTATATCCATGTAATGTTATATCTTCAATACCAATTTTCATCCAATGTTATTTACTTCCACATTAGTATATACCAATATCGTGAATTAATTTTGGTTCATAGAATCAATTTTAGAATTAATTTTTTGTTACCATTTATCATAATATTTTCCACTAAAAACTTCTTTTTATGTTAGAAGATAATTTTTATCATCTAATAACTAGTACCCATAATTAGTGAATAGATGACTATATTTTTATTTCTCTCCAACATATCTTATACATGTATATATTACTTTTCACTCAAAACATTCTTATTCTATGGAATTTTGTAATTCAGTCTTGTGTCTAAACATATTTTCCCTGAGCTTGGACTTTATCAATAAATATTATACTCAAACTATTTCATTTAGATATGTTATCCCACAAAATCAATATATCATTTACTTCAATAATAAAATTTTAAATAACGAGTTTCGTATATAATATCCCATTATTTCCTTGAGATATCCTAAACAGGTACACATTATGCCTCATGGTGAGAGATTGATTATTGATGTGGTAATAACAAACAAATTAAAACCCTGTAAATATAAAATCATCAACATTGACTTCATTCTATAGTAATGTAATATGGAATAATATTTTTCACTTTCATTAGAACTTTTTATAAAGAATTTTTTATGTATATAATGCATATCCCCAAAAGGTTTAGGGAAGTCATAGGTGACTCATCATTAATCTAACCATGTCCATGAATATGGGTTTCCTTCTTTTACATACACCATTTAATTGTGGTGAATAAAGAGGTGCGCATAGGGATTTAATAAGAACTTCTATAAATAATAAATAAATTATTGATGAAGATAATTTATAAAATGATATAAGTATATTTTACTATTCTTCTTGAAAATCTTGATGTAATCATCATTCATTAATTAATTGATTTTTTCAAATGAATCTGGCAAATACCTCCATATGTAAAAATATCTATATAAATTAAATCATTATTAAATGTTGTGAAGTATGTGTTCCCACCTCGTTATTCAATTGGAAATGTTTTGTATACATTGATATGAATTATTTAAATAAGCTCATTGGCCAATTAAAATTCCCCCTTAAATGGGTATTTGATCATTTCTATATATAAATATGTGTGACATAAACCATGTGGTTTTACTTGAGAGGAATATAAATATCTATATTGGTATAATTATTCAAATAATTTGGGATTACAATAAAACTATAGTTATTCCATAGTAGTGTGTGTTATGAGTCATGTGATGTTTTTTCAATATCAATTTACAATACATGGGACATAAAATCATACTCATTTAGATCTTTATTTTCATTATTCTTACATAAATTATTGTTGTCCTTATATAATAAGAAAATATATTGATTTTTTTAAAAATAAATCCATTTATATCAAGTCTGGATAATGAAATAGTGTATCCAGTAATACATGGAATGAAAAAAATAAAATTTTACAACCATAATAATTCAATTTGGAAACATGAGGTGGTAGTCTAAAAAGCTATAAAAAAATTCTATCTTTATAAGATTTATATAGTTCTACCTCCCTTGATGTAATCATTTTGAATCTACATAGTTCCTAAGTCTTTTCACATATGTTTAAACCACATTTTATATATAATTCCCAATTTGTAGGAACCATTTAATTAAACTCTATAAAAATCCACCTCAAGCTCAACCTTTAATCTATTCATGGGTGTAATATTTCTTCTATTGGAACTTCTGGTCCAATGTAAAACCCATTACATTAGGTTCCCTTTATTTTCACTATATCCATAACAATGTGGAAGGGTGTTGTGAATAATATTATGAAATAGAGATATCTATATTTCTTTTCCTTATATTAATTAATATTATGTAAGTATTTATATTATTTTTATCCTTATCAACATGGTGGAGAAAGGATAGATGACATAGAAGAGTCTTATCTATTTTATTCATATTGAAATTTACAACAATGTTGAGGACATTATGGGGTAGTGATTCATGAATGAAATCGGTTTTCAGTAACTCTACAAATTCAAATAGAAGTACCTATATGTTCCCAATGTAGACAATGATTTTAATTTCATGACAACTATATAGTTCACCATATTTAATATTTTATTGAAATAGATCTACAGGTATATCAAAATATATCTATATAGCCTGCTCCAAATATATACCACATAGTTTCTAGTGCATGCTAAAATAATATATAACATCATGTGAATTCATGATTTAATTAGACATTGATAAAACAATTAAACAATAAATGTTTACCTTCTATTTCTAGTTTTTATCATGGATGGTTAACTATTCACCACCCACCTTTATTGTTAGAGGATATGGTGGTAAGGATTCTAGAACATAAAATTTGCATTCATCTTGGAAAAAAATATACGTTTGGGATTCATTTGTAGAACAAAGTACTGGTATGGAGATGGTATTTACCAAAAATTTATTGTAGGGATAATTTTTTGATGATAATATAAAAATTTAATAATTATATATGTTTACATTATAACAGATTAAATTTATTACAAGTTATGTAAAATAAAATAAAATAAATTTTTTTAGGTCTCAAACTATTTTTTCAAGTCCAAATATACATTTTTGATGGAATCAAAATGATTAATCACAAAACAATTATAGAGGAGAGGATCCATGTACCTCATATCATATCAAAAATAAGAGAACATTTAATTAACCAAAGGTATTGAGGTAGGTTGGTCTTTTCCAACAATGTGAATACAGATCCTGGATCAATTATATGGATTCCAAAATCCAAAAATCCGAACTAGGTTGTCAACAAAACATTCCTCCTTGTCAAACATTATATATATATATATATATATATATTCTACTACATATCATGTAAAATGGTTTAGTTGACCAATAACCTTAATAAGAACCCCCCTTAAAAAGTAATCATCCCAACAATTTGTGGTCAAATTCCTAGTTGTATTGGATTTATTAAAAATTAAGTAATTGAAGGATTCGTATATATTAATATTATGTTAAGGTATATTATTTATCACATATAATGATTTATTTTTTTATCAATTACATGCATTTTAAATATTAAATGTGGTTTACTAAAATTAATTTCAATATTTTTCTGAAACAGTCATTCATATAATATTTAATTTAAATTACATAGTTGTATATTAGTATGTTTATTTTATCTATCATGTTTATGCATCCAATAAATAAAGAATGAATAAGATAGAAATATATATAACTATTTGACTTGATCATTACTTAATCTGACAAATGATTTCTAGATAACATAAAAAATCATTATATGAACCATGGGGAAATATCTTTGTGCTGGTATAGAAAGCAGTTACAACATTACAACTATTTTCTTATTTGTTATCAATTTTGTTTTCTTATCAGTTGTTTCTTGAAACACAACCTTGCACCATGGTACATTCCATTTATTACATATGTTTATTCATTACACATGGGTTAGGGGAACAAACTTATTCATTAAGAATAATTATATAAACAATTATGGATATTGAGGTTATACCTAATAAAAGAAGGTGGTATAACTCATTGGCCATCATATTTTTTAATTATATAAATTTAAAACCCATGAAATAAAATAAAATGAAATAAAAAAATCCACAAAAATGGATGCTCAAATCTCTTGATCAGTTATACTCATGAAATTGTTACGAAAAGAATACACTGGAAATAATTCACACCAATTTGTTCAATATTATTAAGATATATGTTCACATATTAAGGAATTAATTAAATTCCTTCATAATAATGACCATATGAACACTTATTGAGATAAAAAAACTTAAATTAATACTTGTATACAAAAATGAAACAAATCATAATCACAGATAATGAAAAAAATAGACCATATATTAATTATTCCAGTCCATTATTACATAGTTCGTCATATTTTGTTCCATGTTTGTAGTAGAGTTTTAAAGATGATTTTAAAAATCTCAACGTAATTTAATTCATTCTTATATTGAAATAATTCGTAGAATATAACATTGAGCTACATGTGTTTCTCCACATTTTTTTATCAAGTATAAACACTAAGAACCTCAGCGTATATCTTGAACAGATTACACTTTCTATACAAGTTAGATAAACATCATTTAATCTAATTTCCATGCCCCCATGTAAAATTTTCATGGTCTATGGATAAAAGTCATGTGGTCCACTTTTTGTTTTTATGTGAATCACATTTAATGGAAAATCATTTTCTTCAGATGCAGGAATTAAATATTTATAATCCATGTATTCTAGAAACACACTATGTATTTCATTATTTATTCATACATTTTTTCTCATATGGTAATAAAATGTATATTTAACAACATGGTTAGTGTGAATTTCTCCACCATTCCATGTAGAAAACATGGTTTCTATTATTACAACATTGAATTTTATCTGAAAAACTATGTTCACTGTTGTCCCTATCTATAAATTGTGTTTAATAAATTTACCCTGTAAAATGACTCTTTGTTGTGCCATATATCCTACAACACATCCTAGTGTAGTGTACTAGGGAACATAGAATGGACTCTAGCTACATTCCTTGTAATGTAATCAAATGTCTAGAAAATGTGGAATATCCCAATGGATTCTCCAATAAATCTCCATCTATTTTTATGCCTCTTGAAGACATGAATCTTGAATACTGAGTATTAATATTTATAAATCAGGTTAATTAATATTTATATTAAATCTTGAATAATTTGGAGATAAAATATCTAACCACTATTGATAATAATCGATCAAAAATAAAATATATTATTATAATCTTAAAGGTGACTACTCTTATAACCCTTTTTGATGAAGGATGCAGCAGAAGTTATTTTTTAGATAATAAATATTAATATTTTTCAATGATTCGATATTTCGTTTACCAATTTGAAAACACGTATAAGAAATCACCAACAGAATTATTCTATAAAATATTGATATAGGAAGCCTAGTACATGGACTGGATATTTTGAATATCAAATTTAGAATTTATTTAAAATATATTAGATGTTATATTAAATCATCTTGGGATATTTTATGATTAATATGTTGATCATATAAAATAATTTTTCAGATTATAAATATTTTTTTTCGTGGATCAAATTTCATTCCCCTCTAGTAGTGATCCATCCATTAACCTTTTTTCATTGAATAACACTAATATATTTTTGGGTGGTAGTAATGTTGATTGGTTATCATTTTTTCATCTTGATCACTAATATATACTTTCGACATAATGGAATATCCCTTTTTTCATGTTATTGATAGGATTATTGAAGGAGGAATCTAGAGAGAAGTTCATTATGCACAATGATTCTTGATTCTTGATTAAACATACATAATAGCAAGATAAATATATTTATAAATTTATAGTTTAGGATAAATTATTATTTAATTCCAAAACAATCATCATATAACATAATAATCATATTTAACATCAGGTCATTAAATAAAGTTATAATAATTTTATGGTGTGAACTATCTTGTTGAATGATAAATACTATTTTATCATCATTAACATTAATACATATCAATATACACAATCATAGTTTTCTTATCATCGTAGATATTTTTTGAATACTTGAATAAATATTTAATTAAAAATTGAATTATAATTTAATATAATATTAACTTCTTGGTGAATAAATGTTTATAAAATAATAAATATTTTAAATTAATATTCCATTAATACTATTTTTAATAAATATTTTTTATCTATAAACATAATTAAATAATTTATTTATAATTGAATTATCATTTTTTATTAAGTTGTGAAAAACATTTAAGATTTTTAAAAGATGATAAAAAATATTCCACATATAGAAAATTATATTTAGACTAAAAATTCATTTCAAAGAGAATTTAATTAAGATCAAATGAAAAAATTAGTATATCCACCTATTAATATTTTATATTGTAATTTTGAAAGAAATCCTAAATTCAAATATTACTATTAATAAATCGGACATGTCAACAAAGATAATGAATTTAAATTCTTAATTTCATCAACAATACAGAAAATTTTACAATTAAATATAACATCATCATCACAAAATCACATCTTGTAGGTCTCAAACATGTTTCGTTAACCTATATTCTTGAAAATTCATTCCTTGACTATCTGAAAAATATGATTTACCCTATGGACATGAAGTTTGACGTGAAAGTTTTCATTCAATAAAGGGGATGATATATCAATATCCATTAATATTAAATTGAAAATTCTATCATTCGCATATTAATTTAAAATATTTCATTAGTTATGTAACCATAATACCCTACTTCCCACAAACATATGGTGTCACAGAATAGGTCAGTACAGTACTTTATTCAATTAGTGCAATGAACTGATAAAAATATTAAATTATATGTATAATTAAAGAAGTTGTTATATAGGAATATCATAGGAAACATATAAGAGATAAATTCAAGCATATATGTTTGTTATCATAATATCCCATGTTATTGCTTACCGTGTGTAATCTACTTAAGAATAAGTCTCATATTCTTTTGAATACTCTCAAATAAAATTCAATTTTCCTTGGGTCCCATCATAATATGTTTTCAAAATTCATAACTGTAATAAATAATATCATTTTGTATTTCAATGTTCTTTAGAAGGGAACTATTATGACCTTATCAATTCGATAAACACTCTAGGTTATTATTAAATTAAATTTATTCAGAATAATAAAAAATATGAAAAATGGTTTTTTGGATAATATCCAAAAATTCAAATATACATGTTTTCAAAGGAAAAAATAGTTGGTTAAAGAACACCAACTCCATCATTGATCGGGATTCATTATATTTTTATATGGATTCTAGGGGTGAAACAGTCCCCTAATTATATATTTTTGATACCCATGGCCGATTTTCAGTTATAAGGAGATTGTGAACACCCTTTTAAACCAATGGTAGATTGGGGTGGGTGAGGTGATAGGTTATCCAATGTTGGTTTATTGCAATTAATATCAATGAATATGTATTTTAAATTCCATGGATCTAGAGGACCCCTCTTAATATTTATGGTTTTTCGTGGTAGAAATGAAATTAGGATTATATTAGGAACTCATGATTCAAATCATGATTATGTGATCGATCAACACATTTAATAAAAAACATGGGTTTCGATAGGTAGTTGGAATATGAGTCTGTATATGATTTTGTCTTTTCGATATACATGATCGGTTTTGATATAATATATTTTTATTAGTTTTAATTGAGTATACCAATTATATTGGGGGCCAAATTAAACTATTAATGCGAAAATAGAAGATGATACATAGTTTTATTGTTATATCACATGGTTAGATAAACCATGTGGAACATATTCTTATAGAATTGGAATACCTAAAAGATTTTTTTTCATAGTTAGCACATGGGTTTCCAACCAATCCATCCAAACATTTAATAATTTTTCTTTTACATAGATTTATTTTCTTACGCTCCCTTTGATTTTTAATTGACATCCATAGTACATCAAAATTATTTTAGATTAATATATCAGTTTTAAAATGAGTTATATATATTCCATAATGTTTCTGAAAATCATTTATCCCATCATATTTGGATTAGTTTTTTGAAAAGTATATTTTTTTTTATCTTGTTAAATAATTTTTTAATGAAAAATTTATCTTATGGGGTTCATTTTTTATGGACTTTTTTTGTAGAATAAAATATTTTTTTAATTGTAATTTTTTTATAGTGATATATCTTCACCATTCATTTGTATTTATATGTTTAGTTTATATATAAAATGATGAGTTTATGAAAGGTTATGTTTTTTAAACTTGGGGTTATGTTTTCTTTGATAGATAATTTTTACTATCATGTGTTATTTTTAATGTGGTATATTTTATTATGTAAATTTAGAAATGTTACTAATAATTATGTATAATTAAGGTAAATTATTTGAAATAAAATTGAGATTCAATGGAAGTGGTTTTAATTTTAAGAGAGATTTACAAAATGTTTTTATTTATAATAAAAAATAGGGAGAAGTCTGAAAATAATAATAGAAATATATAATGTTTGAGTTGGTTGTTATATTACGTAATTTTTATCATTTAAATCATATATGTGATTTATTATAGTTTCTTTTTATAATCTATTGTAATATAGTAATTGATTAATAAATGGATTCTTTTATAATTATTAAAATTAATGTTTATAATTACTTTATTGGTTTTTGTTTTTCTCCATGGTTTATTTTCTTTTATAACTAATAATTGGACATGATATTCAATGGATTATGGTATATTGTAAAATAATATATTTACATATTTTTCATTTCTATTTTCCAACTTTTTTCTATAATTGACTATGAACCTTAGTTTATATTGGGACTATTTGATTTATTTTTGAAACATGATTAAGCAAGACTCACATTCATTGTCACCTACTTGTTCCAACCAAATGGTTATTGAGAGAATTGTAAATGTTTGATTCAAATGGTGAGTTATATGGTGAATCCATTTATCAAAATTGTGAATATATTCTAGTTATTGTCTCTTCCCAAATTCTATATAAATTGATAGAGTAGTAAAATTATTTATTATATAGCCTCCAAGTCCATTATCATTCCTTTTGTATTGATCTTGTACCATTTAATTTTATTTATTTATTTTTTGGAATTTATGAATCTCATGATTTCTTTTAAATATAGTATCCTTAGATGATTTATTATTTTCAAAATATTCCCTCTATGTTTGAATTTTTTAGTTTCTTGATGTGGTTTTTTGTAAGATGTATTTATTGCTTATATTGTATAAATTCATTTATGATGTTTTGGTTTTGGTATATTTTTTTTATTCATTGGAATTTTATTACTCCATAAATAGATTTCGTGAGACACTTTCTGTATTGTGTTTTCATATTTTGGGAATGACATTGAATTGGGTGTGAGTTTCAAGTAACTAGGGGAAACAAGACACGATTTGAGATTATGAACATGCAGATGTTTGTTTTGATCTTTCTGGATTTTTGAGAAAAAAATATTTAGATATAAATTCCAAGATAACCCTATCAACCATGTTTTTTGACCTATGGTTATATCCCATATTTTTTTTATTTAGGTATGTTTTCATTAGAGGTTTCTTTTTCAATTTTGTGATACTGGATTTAATGTATTTTGATGACTTAAATTTTGGGTAATCTAGTAAACCCTTGGTTTTATAGTATTTTGGAAATATTTTAGTTTATAATTCCTTAAGGGAATGAGGTTGAATCTTGAATGGTTATTTTCGGGGTTTTGATGAATATTATTCAGATAACAGTCTTGGAGGTGGTGTGATTTTCTTGGTGGTGTTTTTATTTGGGGAGTTCTTACCACATATATCACTAGTTTATATGAATTTTTATTTGGGGGGAAACCAATTGATTTTCTATTTATTATTGGAAAATAATAATTATTTGAAATTATTTGTATTGTTTAAGAGAAATTTATGGATTTATAGGAATATATTAATAGTTTTTGTAAGTAGTGTATGTTTATCCTACATTTCATTTCTCGTAGGACCTCTTTAAACATTTACATCCTTCCGACCACTGATGTAGGAATTATTATTTTCACTTTTTCAGGGTTTAAATTTTTTAAAATGAAATTAAAAATGGAGAAAGTGAAAGTTGGGTTAGAATTATAACACTAACATGTCACTTTTTATATATTTTATATTTTTTTAGGTAATTTAAACATTTAGTTGTTTTGTAATAGGAAATTTCATTTTCAAAAATATTTAATACTATTTGACAGTTAGAACACACGAATTATTGTATACCTTGAATGATGACTTTTATATATATCTCTTCAAATGTATATTTTTGGGACCCACATTATATGAAAATGTATCACAAGTTTTAGTCCAATCCCTATGAAATTATTTGAGAAATGCATTATTCCTTTTGTGAATCAAGTGTTATCACATGTATTTCATATGTTATTATAGCCTATCTAATTGATCATGAGATATTGGTAATATATTTATCCATAGATTTATTCACATTATCATCACATTTTAGTATACTGTGAGGGAAAACCATGCATGTTTTATATTTTTTTCGAATACGGGAAACACAGATGATGCATGTGTTTGTGACATGTGTATCATAATCATATGAGTTACACATAATCACATAAAATTAATTTTATACTCATTACCTTATGTAATTAACAAAATTTACATTCCCCATTATTAAGTTATTCATTTGATCAATCCATTTTATTTTCATTGTTGGTTAATCCTTCTTTATCCATTAATTCAGGCCATGTGCATCAATTACAAGTCGATTTTTGGAGGTAACCCCCTCATTCCCCCAATTCATCCATTATCCTATCCCATACGACCATTTATTCTTATTTTCAACTCTTATTACTAACCATATGATATATTATAACATCATTAAGGATTAATAATTGATGCTAATTTATGTTTTTATTAATTAATATATTGTAAAGGACATATCATTACATAAATATGCGTTTTCAATTTTAAGATATTGATTTGAGATAAAATTCATATTATAATGAGGATGTTGATTATTTGTTTTTCCATTAATTATAATATCATTGGGTAATTAGTGTTTTAAATTCGCCATTTTCTAAAATTAAATATATGTTAGGCTTTCCTAATGAATTTTAAAAAGGGTTTAATTTTTTCACATATAGAATAAAGGGGTTCTATATGGTTTTATAAATTCTAATGTGACATTTTAATGGAATTTTATTTAAAAGTCATATAAGTGTCTTGTTTAATTTTAAATTGAATACTACGTTTTTTTACTCCCATGAGATAATATAAAACATAAAATCATGAATTAGAAAATTTTACGAGAAAAAAAATTGTTGTTATATTTCATAAATGGTTTTAAATTAAAGGGGGGGGGGGGGTTTATGTTGTTTGAAATAATTTAATGTTTTTTACATTAAATGGTTTTATATATTATTTTGTAGATTCTTTTTCATTTGATGTATTAAAATGACTGTTAGGTCAAAGGAAAATGTATGGGATTTTATAGATATTTTTTATTGAAATTAATTTCTATAATCATTAATGGTGTTTTTCATAAAATAGGACATACAATAGATTAAACCCCTACATTATTTTTTTAATTATAAATTGTTTTCATAGATGGGGATGATTCTCCCTCATATATTTATGGATTATTAATCATATTAAAACTGTTATTTTCCTTTGAGGGAGTTGTAGGTGAGAGGGTTGATTTATTTTTTATGTCTTTTTTGGGATCATGTGTCGATCATCCATTTCATGTTTTCCCACAAGCACTAAGATATATCATGTGATTCCATGAAAGCTAGATTATATCATGGATTTTTGAAAACTGTTGTTTATATATTTTTTGGAATAGGGTGTACCTACCAATTAATTATTATGAGTTATAATATTATGTATCTAAATGAATTTTTTAAAATACAGGATATGATGATTTATTTTATAGCCCAGATAGTTTGGCATGCCAATTGGAATTTTTTTACAGTCTATAGTTCTGTTCACTATTCTAATTAGTAGATTAATTTTAAATTATATGAGTCAAAAGATGTTTCCCATGATTACCTGAAAAAATTAATATTGATTTAGGGGTTTTCAATATTTTCCTTGTATGAATACCCAGAATTATGATTTCTATTCATGTCACCACTAATTCAGTTGTTTATTTTTTCAAATTTTATCAACATGTTATTTATTTCGTTATTTTGTTTCATTAAAGATTTATTTTATATTTAACAGGAATTGGAAAATGTTTTGTAAGGTTTGGTTTTAAATGGAATGTTTTTTGTACATCATAAAATGTGTTTAAGAAATGTTTCTACAAAATAATATTGTATTTTTCTATATTATTATAAAATTAATGGAGAATCGATTCTTCAGTGATTAATTTTTTTTTATAAAATGGTTATGATTTCTCCTATGATTACTCTATGAATTGTGTTTTTTTAAAATAATTAATATAATATTTTATTTTTATAAATTTCATCAGAAAAATGATATCTTGCTTATATTTTACACCATTATTATTAAATTCGTTTTTAATGGAAATAGAACTATCTAATTAGTGAAATCTTGTTGTGTGTGTTTCGCTCAAAACTAGTGTAAAATAACTTTTGAGTATCAATTTGTTATGTTTTCCTTCCAGTAAAAATGATCAAGAATCTATAATGGGGATTTTATGTCATACATAGATGGAAAATAGTGGGACATGGTGGGTGATTGAGGTTTTAAAAAGATGTATGTTATGATTCAAGACTAATTCTATTTGTTTTGAATGGTTATATATCAGCATTTATATAATAGATCATTAATTTGGAAATTTATGAAGGCGTTCTTTGTCTTATGTACATTTTAGAATTTTTAATACCATGTTTCATAGTATTCCTAATAAGAACTATATATGCTAACAATAAAAAGTTTCACATCCTTTTAATTTAATAATATAATAGAAATTGATTAATGTAATATTTAAATTTTAATTATGAATTGTTTCGAATATTAAATAGATAAAACAGATATCATTTTTGTGTATATAATGTTGATGTTTTAGTTAAATTGTAGGAAATTTCTATAATAATATTGTTGGGGAATGGTGAAAAATTCAATTTTTAAAATTTTAATCCCTTTTAGTAAATTATTATATTAAAATAATGAAGTTAAAGATTCCAAAACCATTTTGATAGACCAAATATATTTCATTTATGTAAAATAATGATTTTAATAAAATTATTATGGATTTAGAAACCTAATATTGAATTTTTGAAACACATTTGATGTTTTATTTTCTAAAAAGTGTTATTTTAGATCCCTTATATTAATTAAGAAATTTCATGGATACATTTATATTTGTATTCTTTTTATTTTCATATGAATTTATTTTATTTATTAATAACCTAGTATACATCATACTAATAAATATCTTAAAATTTTTATATAAAATTATTTTTACCCAAAAAATGTTATTTTTTAAAATTATATTAATTTTCTTTTTTATACATGTACTAAAATTAATTTTAAAAATTTATAAAGAGTGAATATTTTATAATGGATACCATATTAGTACCTAGAATAATAAATATTATCTACTAATTTAAACTATATTTTTTATGACAATGAATAGTTACCAAGCAAAGAATTCTATCACTACGATAAGGATTAAAAGTATTAAAAAGTGGTTAAATTAGGATATCATATCTAAAATTTATTTAAATATTGTTATAATTTTATCAATTAAATATCATCTAAATTTATTATTTCACATATTAGAAATTAGTCTTAACTAAATCCACATTCAATGAAAATTGAAATATATTATAGTTAAATATTATTAATAATTACAAGGTTTCACTCATATCACTTATAAAAATGCACCACCTGTCATCATTTCTCCATAGAAAGTTAGAAAAATATATCGTCCATTTTATAAAAACATAACTTCCAAAGTTTCATCTCCAAGTCATAGTGATATCCATCTCAAAACTATTATAATACACAAAGTATGAAGGTGTAATCTAATGGATTATATCAAAAAATGTAGTACAAGACATAATTTAATTCATTAATTTTTATTTCCTATTATACAACCATAAAATAAATTATAATCATCTTATAATTATTAATTACAATTTTTTATTATTCATATATTTAATTATGTATATTAAATAACTATTTTATACTCCATTCTATTTAATTTAAAAAGAAAAAATTGCTCCTACATATATAGATACTGCAGTCTACATGATGTGATCTATATTTTTTTCAATATTTCATTTCAATTAATTTTATATAGATATATTTGATATTTATGACATATCTATGACTTTTTAATGAAATGATATTATCTACCTTTTTTCACACCCATTCACTAGACAATGATAATGTTGCTCGTCTGTTCATGGGGAGTACCTCCTCTATGAAACAATATGATACATCTTTAATTTCCTTCATTCCCGAATGAACATAAGGATATATTTAAAGAATAAATATGTTAATAATAATATTATTTTTATTATTTAAATTTAATCCTATATCAATAGTATTTCCATTTTATACAATTGAAAAATGAAAATGTTTCTAAATATTCTGTAGATACTACAATCTCATCTGAAAAATGTATTTAATTTTTTTAACCACTATATGTGTATGGTTATAATGGTGTAATATATGTTAAAAATTTTAAGTATAAATTTTTATATATTATAAAATTATTGGATCATGAAAATAAGTTCATGGACAGAAACCACCAAATCAAAATTTTCATCAAAAACAAAATTGATAACAAATAAATAATGATTTTAATAATTAATTATGAATAAATTTGTAAAAAGGATGAAATGAAATAATATATCTATAAATATTGATATATATTTATGAAAAAATATATTAATTTATTTTATATGGGGATAGAATGAATTTGAAAAAGTGGAAACCCAGTGTAAGGGTAAATTATATAATATCATTTTCTAGATTATTATGATGAAATTTACAAGGGTTTTATATTATCTTTCTATATCCAAACCACGAATGTTTCCTACATGGGGATTTATATTGTAGGTATTCATTCTATTTAACATTATTTTATATACTCGAAACTCACAAAAAATGTACTTAATAAAAACTTATAACATATTTTAAGGTTAATCTTAGTTAGCATTGTATTTTTGATATCATTTTTAAATGTAATATTTTTAAGGTATTAATAAAAAATTATTTTTTAAATTTTACTAAAATAAGAAAATATTGTTCATTTAAATTTTACCACGTGACTTCTATTTACTTTTTTAAATAGATACTATTTGAATCATGCTTCATCAATAGGATTTTATGGTTTTCTAAAATTAATTATTATTCCATTATCATTGGAATTTTTAATTAAAATTGTTTCAAAAGAAAAGGATGTCTCATCATTTTTAAAAATTTACCTTATAATGTCTTCATAATGGGTTTTTTCAATTTTTTTCATCCGTTAATGCTTATTATGATTCATTACAGATATACTCAAATTATATAATCAATAAAATTTCTATGAATGACATAAGATCATGTTGGTCTATTTTTAAACTAGAAAAAATATTTAACTCTACTATGCTAGTTCTCAAATACGAATATTTAGGTTGAAATTTTTTTATATCCTTTACTTACACATTTTAAATGAATATTGCAGTAAAAATATGTGTGATACATGTGGCTAAATATTAGATTGGACATCGATTCATCAATATGATTCTTGAGACATAATAGCTTGGGTGTTTATCATATTAAATAATTATTTATATATAAATTCTAAACATGAGGTCTTGACTATAGGATTATGATTTATGGATTTTTATTCATTCTAAAAATATAAAACAATGTATTTCTATATATTTTATTATTTATAATTTATTGTTAATTTGTGATATATTTTGACTTTATTATTTTAGCTAAATAGAATATTTGTTTATTATGTATCTCTTACATGTTATTCAAGCCTTATTTTTTTTTTCTATGATTAATTTCATTGTATTCATTCACTTACTAAGAATCTCGTATTATGCCATTAGTTTTTTTTATTTTCCCCAGGTATTGTAAAGTGAAATTTGAATGATTTTTGGGATATAATATGAGAAATAATAAACCTCTCCAAAAAAAAGTTATGTTTTATTTCTTTTTTTTGAATACAATGTGATAATATTATATATATATAGTATATTAGTAATAAAAAACTATTTTTTCTTATGGGTTATGGTCTCTTGCATTCTTTTCAAATATAATAAATTCATCGGTATAGTTTACTATAGTCATTGTAGTTAGAGAAGGTATCAAATAATGTTTAATTGAAACCATGGGAACTAGGTCTAAAAAAATATTATAATATCATCAAAAAATTATGAACCAAATTAATATTATTTAATATAATATTATAGAATATTTTAATAAAAGGAAAATAAAATTTTATTATTAAATATATAATATGTTATTCATTAATCAAATATATTAAATTATATTAAAATGAATAATAGTAATGGTAATGTGAACTGTATTAAAACCACTAAAATATGTGTAGAATTAATTTAGGATGATGTGAAAGATGTCAAATAATTTTTTTGTAGATGATAAAATTGTACAATAATTGGGTTTTTTAACCCATTTCATGTCTAATAATATTTCCCTTTTGTAGAAACCTATTGACACACCAGATTGTGAAACAATGATGAATCACTTAATGAAACAAACACCTCCATCATTAAATGTGACCCCTAATATATAATTATATGAGAAATATACTATTCATATTGGGAATATGTTTATATCTTTGGGGAGTAGTGAATGGGAAAAAAATACGCCCTTGTGATTTATCTTCCAAAGGGATATACTGATCAATTGTGTATATTAATTTTCATGTATAAGGATTTAGGGGTGATATAGGGTATAATAGTAAACACTATTAAAGATAAATTATTATAAAAATATATTCCTAAAAAAAAATTAGCTGATATGGAAGAAAAATCACCCACTCCAAAGAAAAATGAATTTTGAAAATGTTATTGAATTTGAAGATACTATTTAATGGTTAGTAAATCAGGTGTTATATTGTCTAAATCATCCAATAAGTAAAATTGATCAATAAATTTATGGGATCAATCCTATTGTTCAAATATAATTTACCTATTAAACATGTTTATTATATGAGTATATATTACCAAAGTACATCAAGATAAATAAATAATTACCCATGTATTTTTTACGGAAATCAGGCAATGTATAGGGTTACTGATCACTATGGAAAGTGAAATTTCACAAAATGGAGGAAGTGAAGAGTGGATTATACAAAATATAAAAGGCATACAAAAAATATTTTTTAACATTATTTAATGGAATACAATATTGCTTCATGTTTGGAGATAAATTCCATCATCATTATGTTTGAAAAGGATTTAATAAAGCCTCTAATATCCAATGATTATACGAGGTTCTATTTGAATGTATTCCACTAGAAATAAGATAATATTAAATATATTTATATAATTTATTAATTATAAAATTATTCAGTTTCTATAGCCCATATAGTAGTCTCAAACAACTTGATATCATTTTTTATTGTAAACATAAACATAGTTAAACTTTTAGTTGATTACATATCGTGTCACACTTTTATATCACGAATTTTTCCTAAAAACATTAAATCACCAATAACACACTAAGGAAGTTGTTTTAAAACAAGACTACAAGTTATAATTTTCTGGCAATAAGGATAGGTTTATAAATCCCAATTCATATTAATAAATAATCACATTCTATAGACATGATTTTCTTAAGAGTTATTCGATTTTTCATAGTCATTACTAAGGACGTTATTTTAATGTGATACATGTGAATTGTTGTTTAGAATAAGATATTAGTATTTAGGTAGGGGTATATAATTCCATGTTTTGTTTGAGATTATTTATTATTTTAATTATTTATAAACAAAAATAAGGAATCTTACCTTAATAAACTTCTTGGATAAAAATTAGATAAAATTATATTTATATAAGGGAAAGACATACTCATGATAGAGGATAAATCTATTATTTAAGAATACATTGATGTATTTACAATTTAAATAATATGAAATCAAACATAGAATAATGGTGAGGTTTTTTTGGAAATCATAAGTAATAGAAGACATATACCTAGTACTCCGAATATAATTAAAATAATGTAATATGAAGACATGAAGAAACAACTAAAAGAGTTTAGTGATACTGGATTTATAATCCCCAGTGTCTCACCTTGGAGATCACATAATCTAATCTTGAAAACAAATCATTCAATGGTGATTTTTTTCATCAACTATGGGGATAATTTTTTCTAAAATAAGTAATAAATATCCTTTTCCATGTATTGATGACATATTTGATCAATTTTAATTATATCAGTGTTTCTATATTGATTTATCATCACAATATCAATCATCAATTTCGGGTGAAAATAGATGATACACAAAATACCTAATTCTCTACAAGGTATGGATATTGTGGGATTATTCTAATTCCATTAAATTTGACTAATTCACTTTTTTATTGATTAGATTGATAGAATATTAATAAAATATCTTGATATATTCATTTTGGTATTTACTGATGATACATTGATATAATCTAAAGGTTATGAGCATCTTGACAATAACTTATTGACTATTTTTAAAAACACTTAGTGAAATTGAGTTATATGGAAAAGTATGTATGTGTGAATATTAGGTCTATAAGGTTTCTTTTATTATCCATATTGTATTTAATGAAATAATTTTTATTATCCCGTCAAATTATAACATATTCAACAAAATGACCAGACGTGGAAATATAACACAAATGCTTAGTTTTCTGGGCTAATCATATTACTATTAGTGAAATTTAATTATTATTTCCAATTATCCTTCCCCCATAACAAATTTAACATGATAATGGGTTAATTTGACGTGGTTAGTGGAATGTGAAGACATTTTTGTGGAGTTAATGTGGACATTGTAAAAACATCCATTACTGACTTTTCTTTCAAGAAAGGTAGGGTTGCTTAATTTATAGTGCTTAATTATATAATGGATTTATTGGTGTCCTTGTACTGAATTATAATTTAGTTTTCTATTAATAAATGAAATTTAATATACTTTTAATGAATTATCCAAAACATGAAATTTTTTAGAACCTATAAATGTTTACATGAAGAAATTTTAGAACTCCCTCTTTGAATGAAATGTGGAATATATACTAACAATGAAATAATAAAGTTAATATTATATTAATAAAGTATGAACATGAGGTAAATTTTATAGTTATATCGAATCAAAGGGATATTATTTGCTAATAAACTACTACCATCATAAGGTAAATAGTTTGGTTTTTTTTGTTGGTGGGACAATAGAGCTTTTATCAAGATGATGATTAGTAAGGATAATATATTATGTTATTTGGAGAAGATATATTTGGTAATATTAAGGAAAGGGGTAACATAATTAACGTTTTACGAAA
This sequence comes from Viscum album, assembly GCA_963277665.1. NCBI lineage: Eukaryota > Viridiplantae > Streptophyta > Magnoliopsida > Santalales > Viscaceae > Viscum > Viscum album. The sequence continues at coordinate 32,498,144 of OY728120.1, read as the reverse complement.
TTTGTATATCATATTTAAGGGGAAAATGGGATACTTACAACATTATGATAAAAATTTACATTTGAATATAAAATTGATTATTAATCAAAACAATTTAGACATCATCTATAAATATAGAGTGTTGATATTTGGGAATTTTATTTCTATTATATCCTTACTAGAGTAGAATAATGATATAATACAATTATAATATTTCTAAAATATATCTTTCAATGATAGTAGAATAAATATATATAGTGATTTATGATAATATTTATAATCGGATGGTTTGAAGATAGAAATTGTTGACTACATTTCAAGATACATGTTGTTCTAATAATTGAATGATAAAATAGAACATGATTGAGTCCCGAAAAATATTCTTATACGTATATAGAAGTAAATAAATGTTACAAAAGAAATTATCAATAGACCTAAAATTACATCAAGGAAGAATGATTTTATATGGGTCATAATTGATGTATTTACAATCTTAACACATTTCATAGTGTTAAGAGATGATCTATCCAATGTGTGTCTTATATATATTTATGTTAATGAACATTTCATACCAAAAATTGAGCCTCTATCAAAATTATCTGAACATGGCCATTAATTTACATAAAAGGTTTAGAAGAGTCCTTAAATTTATCATGACACTGAGATTAATTGGAGAAGAACTTATAAACTGAAAACTAATGGGATGTTTGAAAGTACAATTCATATATTAGATAGTATGGTGAGATCATTGTCTCTTGAGGTTAAGTGTATTTGGTTCTTGTATAAAAAAATTATTTTAAATTTAATATAATAATTTATTTCATTCAGGAAGCTGGATAAAACCATATAATGGATAGTATGGTTATAGGTATCATACAATGACTTGTTAGCATGAATTTAGGGAAATGATGATAGTAGCCCATGAAAATATTCAAGATACAAAAATTAATGTATATACTATTCAAAAATATATTAGTTCATTCAAAATAGAGAAAAAGATATATACGATTAATAAAATTAAGGATATAGAATTTCATGTGGGGGATTAGGTATTAATAATGGTACTTCCATGGAATGTTTTTTTATGATTCTGTAAAAGGGGAAGTAAATCCAATGTCACATTGGAATTTTTGTCATTTTAGAGGAAATTCAATTATATCATGCTGATTGGATATGAAACCAAAATATTCTAGATTATAGGACATCTACAATGTTTCATTATGGAGGAAATACATAATGGATTCAATGGATGTACTCATATATGTGTGAATAATGTTTTAGTCTAAATATTATTACATTGAAGAGCCTATCCTGATTATTTAAACTAGATATATAGTTTAATAGAATGCATAAACTGAATGAAAAAAAAATTATATATTTCTAAAACTAAAAGAGGGAATATGGTAGATTGATGAAGCTATGAGGATGAATTACCATCATTTTATTTCAAGTTGATATAATTCAACATTTTTAGGATGGTATTTTTTATGGATTGGATAATTAATTACCTTAGATCATAATATAATAGGAAGAAACAAAATAGATATAATATTGAATGATGCACATCCTATTACTTTATCATTATAATAAAAATGGTTCATTTTTATAGTAAAATTTATAATTTTGGAATTTCAAAATTTCAATTTTGTTAAATGTGTTAAGTTTATTATTCAAATAGTTTGAATTTATATTAGTGTTACTTTTTTATTTTTCTAAAATAATTTACTATTGTGTGAATAATGAAAAATACTACATTTATAAACACTCAAATATTTTGCCATATTTATTATATAATTATGAATTTAATTAATTTTAATTCATTTTGGAATAAAAACTTCTTTTTAATGAAGTAAATAATTCTATTGAAAATTTTATTTATATATATAAACATTTTTTGACCTTTTAAATCCTAAGATAAATATATTTATAAATAATGTATTATTTTAAATAAAATAAATTAATAAAGAAATTAGATGGATATTTTTTGTCTTGGTTTTTTATTAAAGTAAAAAATTTATGACATATTTATTAGTTTACTAATAAGTGTTATAATAATTAATTATACACATGGTATTGTTGTAAATCACTACTATTCTTAAAAATATAAGTTTACAAAACAATTTTCATTGCATTTTATATATTTATATTAAAATTAATATTTCACACATATATAAATTTAATATTATTGTAATTTTTAAAATATCTGTAATTAGAATAATAAATAATTTCAAAATAATTTCTAGTCAAAAAATAGTTACCATGGTAAAAAAAAGTCACTGTGATAAGGGTCAAATGTGTTAATATGGGGTTAAACTATAATTTCCTCCATAAAATTTCATGAAATCATGTATTAAAATTATTTTATGAATGTATTTAAAAATATCCATATTGAAGCTTTTATAATAGACTAAATTAGAGACACTTTCCAAAAAAATAAAATTGATTATTTTATAAGATCATAATATTTATAAGAGTGACACTGCTATCACATATAAAATGGAATTTATTATATTCACTTATCAATTAATGTTCCCATAATTATGTCTTCTTGTATATACTAAAATTCCTTCCAAAATGTACTCCTCAAATCATAGTGTTCCTAGGATTCTAAAAATAAAAACACCAGAATTCATAAGGTGTAAGACAAAGCAATATATTCAAGAATGACTTATAAGTCATAAATGAATTATTACATAATTATTTCTAATAAACTATACATGAAATATATTCTAAAAATACTATCATAATGAATTAATTACCTTTAATATAATTAAAAGATATTTTATTGGGGTAAATATTAATTTCTATTTTCCTTCCATATAATGGAAAATGAAAATACAACTCATATATATGTATGGAATAACATATCCCTAAAATGCTGTATATTAATTTTCATCATTTCCATTAAAAAATGGAAATAATGATTTATTTAATGAATATATATTTCATTTATGAAATAATTGTTATATAATATATTAGTTTCCTTCATAACCTTTAATCCATTTGGAAACAATAACTTCTCTTGTAATGCCCCGACCCTAGTTGCCTAGAGTCGGTGCATTATTACATAACATTGGCATGATCACAAGAAAGATCAAATCTCGAAAGACCGATTGGTTTAGTAGCCTTGGAAACACTAGATATATTCATAAGTTTTACATTACATCATAAAATCAAAAACTAATACAACAACATAATGTTTCCACATTCCACACTACAATCCCCTCATAATATCCCTGCCGGTCATTCATAACATACATCTTCACTTCCTGGGAAAAATAAAACATAGAAAAGGGGTGAGCTCAAATGCCCAGTAAGGATAACAATATAGCGGAAACTTTCATCAATAAGAATAAACATTTAAGGCAATGTATAACTAAAACAAAAGCCTTTTAAACATGAACTTTCAACATGGTATGGCATAAATAAAATGAAATAATGCCATTTACTTATTCACATGTATATTCCACTAATCGAATAATCACATGCAAAAATAAATAACCACTTTCATAATGTTAGAATGCATAATTCCAGACTATCATAACCACATAGCCAAGGCCTCGTGCCAAGACTACAAATAAGATTTTGTCAAGGCCTTGTGCCAAGACACTAGTTTGTCTCATGAGACCTACCGATGCATCGAGGAGCTATAGCGGGCTCCACCCGTCACTTATTAAGTCCAATGCATTCCCATATTAAAAAGTTTAAACATAACATAAACATTCGTATTAAAACTAGCATACGAAATGTTAATACATTCACAATAAACTATGAATGGCATAAAAATAGCACATCCACAGTCAAACATATCACAAAACCTTCAATACAATATAGATGTTTTGTATCATAATAAATCAACTTCAAATAATCATAAAATCCATCAAAGGATGTTGACATAGATGAAATCAAAATTCTTTTTAAAGAAATATCTCCTTTTATTTTGAAATCATTTAAGATCCATATAAAATAAAACATTTTCTTTGAAAATATTCTTATAAGCTTGTAAGGAAATCTTTGAAGATTTTATAACGGCGTAAAATAACCGCACCCGCCGTATAAGTTAAAAAAACATTCTTACCTCAATTCTGTCGAAAAGGTTAAAAAGGACCTTGTTTTGAAAACGACGGAAAGATTCCTTTATTAACCTCTTATATAATGTCAAAAAAAGGTATAAATGACTTTAACCCATATTCTTGTAAATAGTAAAAATGTTTTGAAATGCATTTTTAAGAAACATGGATGTGGATGATAAAGAGATTCCAGTAGATTATTACATATAAACAACCTCGGATAATGAAGAGATTGTGAAATAACCCTTACCTTTTACTTTTCCTTGGTTGGGGTAGGTTAACCTCCTGTAAAATGGTGAAATAGTTGTTATTAAATTATACAAGAATCATATATATTAATATGATATCGTATATGATCTTTTAACATTGATTTGTTAATAATATCTTAGAATTATCGTCGTTTCGGGAGTTAACTTACTCATTTTCTTTTATATGTTTTGTTACATAAGCCATGGTTGTTGTATCTTATTCATATCCAGAATGATATACAGTCCTTAAACATCATTTTTAAATCATCAAATGATAATTATACTTGAATGGATACGATGGAGAATGAATCTCATCGCGTTCGTGGAGACGGTAGTCCGTACGTACGCACGAGCGACAATATCATTCTTTTGATATTAAAATAATATATAAATGGATGGTATATCATATATACAGAATCATTAACATGTTATATTTATTATTTACTTGAGTTACACATCATTATTATACCCATCCAAATAATATTATATTGAATAACAATTACACCACGACGTGGAGACGGTAAGCCGTACGTACGCACGTATGGTGACATGTTATTCAAAGGGTGGATAGAATACTGAATATGATTGTACCATATTTATAATAACATCACAGTATATGTGAGATACTGGAGTTATTATTTCATAATGGTAAGAACAAAGGAAGAAGAAGTGGAAGAAGAAATGAACTTAGAAAAGGGTGGTGAAATCATTACCTCTTCTTCGGGTTCTTCCTTTTGATTTGATCAAAAGGGCTCCTTAGGTTGGCTTTCTGATCAAAATAAGGCCTCTAGGTTGTATTGAGGGATGTTGGGAGAGTATTTGGGCAGAGTTTGGCCGAACCAAAAGGCTTTGAAGGTGTGAAGAAATGAGAAGGAGGAGTGCCCTTTTATAAGAGGGGTGAGGGGCACCTTTGGAAAAGTTAGAAATATTAATTTATAATAAATTAATATTCGGTTTCTAATGGCTCAAAAGCTTATTATTCAAAGGTTAAGGTGGGGATAAGTCGAAAACCACTCAACCAATATAATTTAGACAGGTTTGGGTACTTATATTAACCTTATCTTTAAGTATTAACTCTAAGTTAATTAGTTTCACTTTTACAATGTCTCTTTGTATTTTTATATAATATGGTTAATAAACTTACTATATACATCCAAGAGACCCCCCAAGTGGTCCATTAATGATTAACCTATCATAATATAAGTCTCTTGGACGAACCTTAGATTTTTAGGAATTTAATATCAATTAATAATATAATATTTTTTTAAGAACTCTTTTATGTCAATTTTGACACTATTCAATAGTTGATTTTTGTGAAACTCATAACAGATTGATTACTTCGAACAAAGTCCATTAAATCAATCCTAATATATCATATTAGCCTAGAAAATTAGTTTAATTCATTAAAAGTTTCATATTATATTTATTTGGGTATTTATAATATCAATTATTTTAATTTTTAACTATTATATTAATTACTTCATCATCATTGTGTCATAAATAAAATAACTTATTTAATGTCTAAAAATTATAAATAAAATATCATTACGTAGGAAATCTTTTTATCTGTCTAATGAATATTTATAATCAAAAATCCAACATGTATAACCCTATGTAAAAATTGTTGTTCTAAAAGATATATGCTTGTGTCATTTTTGTATTCATTTTGACTTAATTAAAATAAAGTGTCATTATCACTTACAAGTGGATCCATGGGGTCCCAAAATAGACCCAAAGATGCCCATGGTCGACCATGTATCAACCAATAGGGTTAAGACACGTTTTAGGGTAATTTAGTGTTATTATAATATTATTTTTTTTAACCCTTATTTACCGGATTTACCCTTTAACCATGGTAAATAAAATATTTACCGCAGTAATTATTCAAAATGTGTAAAAATAAAAGTTACCTATTTACACAATTTTAACATCCTGATTCCAAATATGGAATCCATTTTCCTAAATTCAAAACACAGAAGTGGCAGAAATTAATTTAAAATTAATTCCCGCTGTCAAAACAAAAAGCGTGTTTTTAAGAGATAATAACTATCAAAAGATTGACACTTGTTTATGTTCGGTTTAATTGTAAAATTATGTCCAATGATAAACATTAAATTGAATGGTAAAAATATATTCTAAATATACTTTAAAACCACTCAAATTCATAATTTATCACTATTAATTATTTTGATTGAAAAAGTTGTTTTTAAATAAAATTTAGAAATTTTCACTATTCATCAAAATATGAAAGTTATCCGAAATGTACCAAAATTTCACCCTAGGCTAATTTTGATATTCCGAATCCAAAAATGAAGTCCATTTTGAAATATAGAATATATATGATTTCAAAAAGTAGGTATTACTATTCACAACGTCTAGTTTAATTAGTTGTGGTGTGTGTTAGAACTCGAGGTTGCGTACAACACACGCTATCGCATTATTCGAAGGGAAACATACCGTAGAAGCTTGGGGTGTTACATTCTCCCCTCCTTCAAATAATTGCGTCCTCGCAATTTCTAGGGTATTACTGCATAAAATGACTCGGGTGGTTCTTCATCATAAGTTCCTCGGGTTCCCACGTTGCCTCTTCCATCTTATGATTTCTCCACAAAACTTTTACCAGACGCGTTGTCCGGTTTCTCAGTACTTGTTCTCTTGTATCAAGAATCGTGACGGGCTCTTCGCAATAAGATAGATCAGGTTCCAGTTCTAATTCTTCATAGGTGAGTACATGCGTCGGATCAGGCATGTATTTCCTCAATAGAGATACGTGGAACACATCGTGAACTTTGGAGAGACTTGGCGGCATTGCCAATCGGTAAGCTACAACCCCAATTCGTTCTAGAATTTCGAAAGGTCCGATGTACCTGGGACTCAATTTACCTTTCTTACCAAAACGTATGACTCCCTTCCACGGAGATACCTTCAGGAAAACATGATCACCGACTTGAAATTCCAAATCCTTCCTTCGATTATCGGCATAGCTCTTCTGCCTACTTTGAGCTGCTTTGATGTGATTTTGGATTACCTTTACCTTTTCCATCGTTTCCTCCACCAGTTCTGGACCTACAAGTTTTCTTTCACCGACGTCATCCCAACAGGTTGGTGTACGACATCTCTTTCCGTATAACGCTTCATATGGTGCCATTAGAATACTCGAATGGAAGCTATTGTTATAGGAAAATTCTACCAGAGGTAAATATTGATCCCACATACCCTGAAAGTCAAGTGAGCAAGATCTCAACATGTCTTCTAAGGTTTGAATAGTCCGTTCTGATTGTCCGTCTGTCTGAGGGTGGTAAGCAGTGCTCAAATGAAGTTCAGTATCCAGGGATTTCTGAAGACTTTTCCAAAACCGTGAAGTAAAATGGGGATCACGATCCGAAACAATTGATAGGGGTACTCCATGAAGTCTCACAACTTCATTAATGTATAGTCTTGCTAGACGTTCCAGGGGTAGATCTTCTCTTATAGCAAGAAAATGTGCTGACTTGGTAAGACGATCAACAATAACCCATATTGCATCGTTCCTTCTAGGAGTCTTTGGTAGCCCCATGACAAAGTCCATTGTAATATTGTCCCATTTCCACTCCGGTATGGGAAGCGGTTGCATGACTCCTCCAGGCTGTTTCCTTCCAGCTTTCACTTGTTGACAAACCATACATCTTGACACAAAATCAGCAATCTCCCTCTTCATGTTGTCCCACCAAAAATGTTCCTTCAAATCTCTATACATTTTGGTGCTCCCAGGGTGTATAGAGAAATTGGAACTATGAGCATCATCCATCAATTCCCTTTTTCGATCAGGTATATTGGGAACACAAAGTCTCTTCCCGAATTTCAAAATTCCATCTTCATACACAAAGTCTCTCAATCTCCCATCATTCACAGCTTTAATCTTCTTTTGGAATTCGTCATCATCGGTCTGAGAACTCTTAATCCTTTCTAGTAAAGATGGTTTGGCAACCATTTGAAAAAGCATTGATGTTTCACCTTCCCTGGTTATTCCCATGTCCATTTTCACTAGATCCATGAAAATTGGATCCCTTTCAATTCTCATATTGTTCAAAACTCCATGGTCTTTTCTACTCAAAGCATCTGCCACCTTGTTTGCCTTCCCCGGGTGGTAGTGTATCGTACAATCATAATCCTTGAGTAATTCAAGCCATCTCCTTTGCCTCATGTTGAGTTCTTTTTGTGAGAAAATATACTTCAAACTCTTGTGATCAGTATAAATCTCACATTTTTCACCATAGAGGTAGTGCCTCCATATCTTCAAAGCAAAGATCACAGCTTCTAACTCAAGATCATGAGTAGGATAGTTTTGTTCATGAATTTTCAACTGTCGTGATGCATAGGCAATAACTCTATCATTCTGCATAAGGACACATCCAAGTCCTTTCTTTGATGCATCACTATAAATAACGAACCCATCATTCCCCGATGGCAGAGTCAATATAGGAGCATTGACTAATCTTCTCTTCAGTTCTTCGAAACATTCTTCACACTCTTTTGTCCAAACAAATTTAACCCCTTTACGTGTGAGCTTCGTTAATGGGTTAGCCAATCGGGCAAAATTCTGGACGAAACGTCGATAATAACCTGCCAAACCAATAAAACTACGTACCTCAGTTATACTCGTAGGTGCTGGCCATTCTTGGATTGCCTTGGTCTTAGAAGGATCAACAGAGATTCCATCTTTAGAGACAATATGGCCAAGAAAAGAAATCTCCTGAAGCCAGAATTCACACTTGCTAAACTTCCCATATAATTCATGCCTCCTCAGAGTCTTCAAGATAATGCGCAAGTGATTTTCATGATCTTTGTAGGTTTTGGAGTATACCAAGATATCATCAATAAATACCACCACAAATTCATCGAGATACTCCTTGAAAACTCTATTCATCAGATCCATGAATACAGAGGGTGCATTAGTCAATCCAAACAGCATTACAGTAAACTCGTAATGCCCGTACCTGGTTCGAAATGCTGTTTTCGGAATGTCTTCCTTCTTTACACACAACTGATGGTATCCAGATCGAAGGTCAATCTTTGAAAAGTATTGAGCTCCATGCAGTTGGTCAAATAAATCATCAATACGAGGTAGGGGATACTTGTTCTTTATCGTTATAGCATTGATCTCCCTGTAGTCGATACATAACCTCATAGATCCATCTTTCTTTTTAACAAAAAGAACAGGGGCTCCCCATGGAGAAACACTTGGGCGAATAAATCCCTTATTACTCAATTCCTCTAGTTGTTTCTTTAGTTCGACTAACTCTACAGTGGCCATTCTATAAGGGGTCTTCGATATAGGCTTTGATCCAGGAATCAAATCAATGGAAAACTCAACTTCTCGTTCTGGAGGATGTCCAGGTAAATCTTCCGGAAATACATCTACAAATTCTTTCACAACAGGTACACCCTCTATTTGAACATTCCTTTCCTCACCGATAGTTACTTCATTCTCTTCCTCCCCAATAATTGAATTAAGTTGAGCTACTGGGGGTGGGTCTAAATAAGAATTAGGTGGTGACGATTCTGCTCTAAAAATAAGGTGTTCCTTATCATTATCATCAAGAATCGTAACCTCTTTCTTCTTACAATAAATCTTCGCATCATAGTCCGAAAGCCAGTCCATACCGAGGATTATATCAAACTCAATCATAGGTATGACGATGAAATCAGCAGATAAAGAAAATTTATGTGCTCTAATGGGGACTGATTCACAAAACTTTGTTGCAACGATACTTCCCTTAGGAGTTTTAACTGACAACTCCCTTATTAAATCAAATTGGAAATATCTAATTTTCTTAGCAAATTGGGAAGATATGAAACAATGCGATGATCCAGAATCAAATAATGCATTTGCTAAACTTGAGGAAACCATTAAATTACCTGCCACCACGTCTTTCGGAGTTTCTACCTCAGCAGTAGTGATAGCATTAGCCTGGCCTTGATCCCTTGGCCTTTTCTGAGGTAAGTTCTCCTGACGCTTAGGACATGCATTTGCATAATGCCCCATCTCCCTGCAATTGTAGCACTGAACGTTGGTAGCTTCCTTCTTCCCCTTGCAATCATGAGCTTGGTGGCCTTTTTCACCACACTTGTAACAGACTCCCATTCCCTTCAGGCAAGCACCGGGGTGTTTCTTCCCGCACTTACCACAAGATGGATATTCAACCTTTCCCTTCTTCCCCTTATTTCCATTCCCAGATTGATCAGCAGGTCTCTTCTTCTCTTGCTTTGCTTTAAAGTCATAAGACTTAGAGAATTCCTTTTCGGTCTTGATAGCACATGAGACAATGTCTTCGTACGATGAAAAGGATTGTGAGACTAATGCTCGACGGAGAAATGGTTTTAACCCATCAAAGAAACGATCAATCTTACTTCTTGGGTTGCGAATATAATCTCCAGCATACCTCGCTAACCTTGTAAAGTTAGCCTCATACTTTGTGACATTCTCATCCTCCTTTTGTCTCAGACTCAGAAATTGCCTTTCCATATCTGCTCGATGGTCGCGAGGAAAGTATTTTTCTAAAAACAGATCTTTGAACTCCCTCCATTCCATGTTTGATACTTCATCATCTTCCTTCATGTTTTGAATCAATGACCACCATTGATCAGCATCTCCAGTGAGGCGGTAAACTGCCATGGTAACTTTTTCCCTTTCACTACTCCCCAAAGCCTGAAATATTTTCTCTAGGGAAAATATCCATTGCTCAGCTACTAAGGGATTTGTACTTCCATTGAACGTTGGTGGTTGTTGTCTCATGAATCGATCTAACATTGATCCTCCACGCTGCGGATCAGGGTGCTCCATACGGGTAAGGTTATTATTCATAACCTGAGTAAGTTGTCCCAGTATGGTGATTAGCTGATCAGCACCAGTTGCATCACCAGCCCCACTATAATTATCTTGAGCAGGAGGGCAATCCCTACATGGAGTGCGTGCATTGATACGGTTTCCATTTCTTCCACTAGGCGCCATTTCTAAACAATGGCATAAACTAGATCAGTTTATGAATCAAAATACATAATCCCATACTTATAAAACACTTAACATAAATTGAACTATCTATGGATATAATCCATAATCATAAATATGTTTTCTTTGAGGAAGTATATACTCATAAACCCTTCATAATGATTTGTATAGAAAGTGAGAGTTATCCTAAGCATATCCCCCGGGAGTGTCGTAACCAAGAGTGCAGCAAGGCCCGTTGTCGTGCACCAGTTCCCGTTCGAGTCTAGCTCAAAGCGGTGTTTTCGGGTTTTACCCCTAGGTACATCTGTGCCAGAGCCGCCTCTACCTGCTCGTATCCAGACAGGGATGCATTGCTCGGAAAACTCACAAAGTCTCTACAATACCAAAATTCTAGGAAGTTCTTCTATACTAATCCTCAAAGTTCATCTTAGGTCTATGTGCTCTAATCAGAGTTTATCTAAATCTAGCTTCCAAGGTTTGTACTAAACTTCCTCTGATACCAACTGTAACGCCCCGACCCTAGTTGCCTAGAGTCGGTGCATTATTACATAACATTGGCATGATCACAAGAAAGATCAAATCTCGAAAGACCGATTGGTTTAGTAGCCTTGGAAACACTAGATATATTCATAAGTTTTACATTACATCATAAAATCAAAAACTAATACAACAACATAATGTTTCGACAGTCCACACTACAATCCCCTCATAATATCCCTGCAGGTCATTCATAACTTACATCTTCACTTCCTGGGAAAAATAAAACATAGAAAAGGGGTGAGCTCAAATGCCCAGTAAGGATAACAATATAGCGGAAACTTTCATCAATAAGAATAAACATTTAATGCAATGTATAACTAAAACAAAATCCTTTTAAACATGATCTTTCAACATGGTATGGCATAAATAAAATGAAATAATGCCATTTACTTATTCACATGGATATTCCACTAATCGAATAATCACATGCAAAAATAAATAACCACTTTCATAATGTTGGAATGCATAATGCGAGACTATCATAACCACATAGCCAAGGCCTCGTGCCAAGACTACAAATAAGATTTTGTCAAGGCCTTGTGCCAAGACACTAGTTTGTCTCATGAGACCTACCGATGCATCGAGGAGCTATAGCGGGCTCCACCCGTCACTTATTAAGTCCAATGCATTCCCATATGAAAAGGTTTAAACATAACATAAACATTCGTATTAAAACTAGCATACGAAATGTCAATACTTTCACAATAAACTATGAATGGTATAAAAATAGCACATCCACAGTCAAACATATCACAAAACCTTCAATACAATATAGAAGTTTTGTATCATAATAAATCAACTTAAAATAATCTTAAAATCTATCAAAGGATGTTGACATAGATGAAATCAAAATTCTTTTTAAAGAAATATCTCCTTTTATTTTGAAATCATTTAAGATCCATATAAAATAAAACATTTTATTTGAAAATATTCTTATAAGCTTGTAAGGAAAGCTTTGAAGATTTTATAACGGCGTAAAATAACCGCACCCGCCGTATAAGTTAAAAAAAACATTCTTACCTCAATTCTGTCGAAAAGGTTAAAAAGGACCTTGTTTTGAAAACGACGGAAAGATTCCTTTATTAACCTCTTATAAAAAGTCAAAAAAAGGTATAAATGACATTAACCCATATTCTTGTAAATAGTAAAAATGTTTTGAAATACATTTTTAAGAAACATGGATGTGGATGATAAAGAGATCCCAGTAGATTATTACATATAAACAACCTCGGATAATGAAGAGATTGTGAAATAACCCTTACCTTGTACTTTTCCTTGGTTGGGGTAGGTTAACCTCCTGTATAATGGTGAAATGGTTGTTATTAAATTATACAAGAATCATATATATTAATATGATATCATATATGATCTTTTAACATTGATTTGTTAATAATATCTTAGAATTATCGTCGTTTCGGGAGTTAACTTACTCATTTTCTTTTATATGTTTTGTTACATAAGCCATGGTTGTTGTATCTTATTCATATCCAGAATGATATACAGTCCTTAAACATCATTTTTAAATCATCAAATGATAATTATACTTGAATGGATACGATGGAGAATGAATCTCATCGCGTTCGTGGAGACGGTAGTCCGTACGTACGCACGAGCGACAATATCATTCTTTTGATATTAAAATAATATATAAATGGATGGTATATCATATATACAGAATCATTAACATGTTATATTTATTATTTACTTGAGTTACACATCATTATTATACCCATCCAAATAATATTATATTGAATAACAATTACACCACGACGTGGAGACGGTAAGCCGTACGTACGCACGTATGGTGACATGTTATTCAAAGGGTGGATAGAATACTGAATATGATTGTACCATATTTATAATAACATCACAGTATATGTGAGATACTGGAGTTATTATTTCATAATGGTAAGAACAAAGGAAGAAGAAGTGGAAGAAGAAATGAACTTAGAAAAGGGTGGTGAAATCATTACCTCTTCTTCGGGTTCTTCCTTTTGATTTGATCAAAAGGGCTCCTTAGGTTGGCTTTCTGATCAAAATAAGGCCTCTAGGTTGTATTGAGGGATGTTGGGAGAGTATTTGGGCATAGTTTGGCCGAACCAAAAGGCTTTGAAGGTGTGAAGAAATGAGAAGGAGGAGTGCCCTTTTATAAGAGGGGTGAGGGGCACCTTTGGAAAAGTTAGAAATATTAATTTATAATAAATTAATATTCGGTTTCTAATGGCTCCAAAGCTTATTATTCAAAGTTTAAGGTGGGGATAAGTCGAAAACCACTCAACCAATAGAATTTAGACAGGTTTGGGTACTTATATTAACCTTATCTTTAAGTATTAACTCTAAGTTAATTAGTTTCACTTTTACAATGTCTCTTTGTATTTTTATATAATATGGTTAATAAACTTACTATATACATCCAAGCGACCCCCAAGTGGTCCATTAATGATTGACCTATCATTATATAAGTCTCTTGGCCGAACCTTAGATTTTTAGGAATTTAATATCAATTAATAATATAATATTTTTTTTAAGAACTCTTTTATGTCTATTTTGACACTATTCAATAGTTGATTTTTTTGAAACTCATAACAGATTGATTACTTCGAACAAAGTCAATTAAATCAATCCTAATATATCATATTAGCCTAGAAAATTAGTTTAATTCATTAAAAGTTTCATATTATATTTATTTGGGTATTTATAATATCAATTATTTTAATTTTTCACTATTATATTAATTACTGCATCATCATTGTGTCATAAATAAAATAACTTATTTAATGTCTAAAAATTATAAATAAAATATCATTATGTAGAAAATCTTTTTATCTTTCTAATGAATATTTATAATCGAAAATCCAACATGTATAACCCTATGTAAAAATTGTTGTTCTAAAAGATATATGCTTGTGTCATTTTTGTATTCATTTTGACTTAATTAAAATAAAGTGTCATTATCACTTACAAGTGGATCCATGGGGTCCCAAAATAGACCCAAAGATGCCCATGGTCGACCATGTATCAACATATAGGGTTAAGACACGTTTTAGGGTAATTTAGTATTATTATAATATTATTTTTTTTAACCCTTATTTACCGGATTTACCCTTTAACCATGGTAAATAAAATATTTACCGCAGTAATTATTCAAAATGTGTAAAACTAAAAGTTACCTATTTACACAATTTGAACATCCTGATTCCAAATATGGAATCCATTTTCCTAAATTCAAAACACATAAGTGGCAGAAATTAATTTAAAATTAATTCCCGCTGTCAAAACAAAAAGCGTGTTTTTAAGAGATAATAACTATCAAAAGATTGACACTTGTTTATGTTCGGTTTAATTGTAAAATTATGTCCAATGATAAACATTAAATTGAATGGTAAAAATATATTCTAAATATACTTTAAAACCACTCAAATTCATAATTTATCACTATTAATTATTTTGATTAAAAAAGTTGTTTTTAATTAAAATTTAGAAATTTTCACTATTCATCAAAATATGAAAGTTATCCGAAATGTACCAAAATTTCACCCTAGGCTAATTTTGATATTCCGAATCCAAAAATGAAGTCCATTTTTAAATATAGAATATATATGATTTCAAAAAGTAGGTATTACTATTCACAACGGCTAGTTTAATTAGTTGTGGTGTGTGTTAGAACTCGAGGTTGCGTACAACACACGCTATCGCATTATTCGAAGGGAAACGTACCGTAGAAGCTTGGGGTGTTACA
The DNA here is from genome assembly GCA_963277665.1 of Viscum album. Lineage (NCBI taxonomy): Eukaryota > Viridiplantae > Streptophyta > Magnoliopsida > Santalales > Viscaceae > Viscum > Viscum album. Next base: position 32,482,580 of record OY728120.1, on the reverse strand, counting down.
TCTGTCATGCATACTTGTGGACTAATGATCCATCAATTGATGTGATTAAATTTATGATTTATCCATATGTGGATGGTTATAAATACATATTTAATGTATAAATATTATATTTATAATATTATTATGATTCTAGAAAGGTAATATTTATCTATTTTAATTTCTTTTCCCCATTTAGAGACATGAAAACATTATTCATGTGTACATATATACTACCATCCAGTTAAAGCACTGAATTTAAATTATTTAGATTCCATAAATGGGTTTTTATAAAATTTATATTTAATATATAAATATTTAACTATAAAATGATTTATATTCTAATGATTATTAAAACATAACAAAAGTGCAACAACATAAACCACCACATAATATAATTTATAAGAAACGAACTATTAAGACCTAATTAATTTTATTTATACTTGATTTATGATTAAATGGGTACAAAAAGTTATGGATAAATAATATCTATAATAATAGATATAAAAATGTCTTTGATAAAGATGACTGATAAAAAAATTATATGGGAGACTGCAAAGCATCTCACCAAGTGAAATCAAATATAATAGTTTCTTCTATGATGCCAATTTTATTTAAAACTATTTTTATATAAATGTAATGTAACATAATTTAACATATATTCAGGTATACCTAGACACTTATTTTGATCATTATATTATTTGTTCTTATCGTGGGTTGTTTCAGGTGAAAATTTGAAGTAATTTGGTAATTTTTTAAATCATCACGGTTATTGTAAAACAATCCCAAATCATAAGACCCATAGAATAATACAATAAACCATATATATTGATGGTTTTCTAGTTTGGTTAATGGTTTGGATAAAAAATATACCTACCTTGGATAGATCATGCAACTGAGAATAAGGTCACACAATAACGAAGCACAGTTTTTATAGTCATGTGGCAGTCTCTTGGAAACTATTTTCATGAGTTTATTCTCTCCCAAAAATGACATTCAAAATAAAAAACCACCAAATTTAACCCCATATGAATTCCTATTGAAGATAACTAAAATTACATGGTATAAGATGTTCTCAATATGTTGTTTTGGATCCCCTAAGCCCATATCTTTTAGAAATAAATTATGGAGGGTCGTATTTGATCTTGTTTTGAGTAAGTGAATTTCTTATTATGTTTTTTGTTATGTTCTCTATTTAGTTCCCCCTTATATTATGATATATCATAATTTTCTAGATGGATTAAAAATAAGTTTGAATAGATTGTGATTCTAGGTTTTTTTTCAAGATCTAATTCACATTTGATCTGTCTTGTTGTTTCTATTGAGGGGGTTGATTATTTTATTTCTATTATTAATGGTAGGAAGTTCCATTAGAGATTTAAATATTATTAAAATAATATTATTATAGATATTTTCTTTAAATATATATTAATTTATTTATAATAACCCAATTTGATCTGATTTAATGTTATAAATTTCAATATGTAGGATTATGAATAAAAACCTAATTTCAAATGAATTGGAATTTTGGATGCATTTTTAAAATGATTGAATTGATTAAATGATTTGAGAATTGATATTTTTAAAATGTTTTAAATTCATATGACGATAACCTAGGATTTATTTTTTTATGGAAAAATATGAAATATGGAAAAACCCATGATTTGATATTTGAATTCATTTGGTTTATTGAAATTGAAAATTGGGAAATTTAATGGTGAATGATGTTTTATTTAGAAGGAGAAGATATTACCATTGATTATTGTTTGATTGAGAACCTACCATCTTGGGTATTTATTTGTTTATATAAGACTTTCATAATGGTATATTGAACATCGTGAAAGATACTAATGATGGATAATCTAAAAAAACAATGTTCATATTATCCCATCCCCGATGGGAAGTTAATGAGTCGTGTTCGGTCTATGTCTGAGGGATGTATTTGAAAATATTATCCATGATCACTGTCACCCCCCAGCCGGAATGATGTGTGATTTGCACACACTTTATAAAATCAGCGCGACAAGTGTGCAACTGAACCCTTTGATCAATCAGTGCCAGATGGCACCGTTCGAGCACAGTTTTATCGACTGCGTGCTTGACGGCACTCGAGTTGTTAGGCTGCTCAGCATTTGAAATTAATTGATTATTTAATTTATAATTAATGTGAATAAAAGTTATGTTTTTAATTATAATTATTATTTATTATCATTATTATTGTGAGTATTAATTATCATTATTGTTATTTTTACTATTATTATTTTTGGTTTTATTATTATTATTATTGTTGTTATATTTTTTTTATTATTCAGTTTATTATTATTATTACAATTATTATTATTATTTTTATTAATATAATTAAATGATTGAGAAAAAGGGTTTGTGAAACCATAAGGTGCGCCGCAGAACCCCCCTCCCACTCGCCTCCTACTCCCGTGGGCTGCGCAGTAGCGCAGTGCCGCTCCCCCAACACATTTTTGGTCGGCGCCAGCCCCCAAACGGATCCATGCGGTAGTCAACGACCAGATCCCACCACCCACTTCCTCCCCCTTGTTCCAACCTCATCTCCTCCGCCTTGCACCTTCGCCGCAGCCGCATCGGCTTCCCTCCCCCTCCCGGCCGACCCTACCACTCTCCCTCACGGCTAAGTCGTTGCCTGACCCCGCGCTTCCATGCACCTCTCCCCTATCTCGGCTCCCACTCCTCGGATCTCGGCTGGCAGCCGCCCTTGCCAGCCTCCGGCTCCGCCTCCATTCGCCACCCTCGCTGCTCTGACGGACCTTTTTCCGGCATGACCCGGACCCCTGTCCAGCGGTTCTCCGGCATGACCCGAACCACTTCCAGACCTCCCACTCCTGTCTGGTGTGCTTCTGGCGGACCCAAGCCCCCTTTTGTATCAATATTTTGTTCTACCATGGCCTGAACTCCTTGCATAGTTCCTCTACTTTAATGCTCCGACCTCCGCTTTGTCGTACCAGCCTTTTCCTGGCTGTAGTGTGGTCGCGGTTCCCCTTGCTGGTATCCCTCTCCTCTCCTGGTCCTAGGTATATATTAGTTCATTTAATTTTTATTTTTTTTATGAAATTTTATTAATTCTTAAATGTCCTAGTTGTGCCTGTTTGTTTTACTGGTGGAACGGGTGTGTGAAGGGACCGCGAGGCATAGTTCATTCTTCCGCTATAGTGGTGTTGCGTCTGCACTTGGGTTGAGGTAGGTGAATTCTAGTTTATCCTTCCCGATGCATTCTTTTAAAACTTTCATTCATTAAATTAATTTTTTTTGGTTTTCAGCCTTTTTGTATCCCTAATTAGTGTGTTATTATGTTTATAATTTTGTTGAATGTGTTAAAAAAATATATTGTTGTGAGTCCTTGATTATGCATATGTTGAGAGATTACAGTGCATCTTAGGTTAATGTGTTATTTTAGTGATTTTAGTTTGAGAAGGTGATTTTAAATCATTATAACTTAAAAGGTGGGTTTTTATGTGGTCTCTACTTGTGTCTGTAATTTTTTATGAATCAGGTGTATTTTTAGTGTAAACCATTTTTGTGCTAGTTGAAATTGTCTAGAAGTTTTATTAAATTATGAATGAGGTGAAAAACATGCTTAAGAAGAGTTTTGGGGTGCGTATGTTTCTAGGATGATAAGTGGGGTCTCTTATAACTGTAATTTTGGGTAAATTTGTTTTTGCGTTTGAATTTTAAACAACATGTATTTTGGTTGGCTGTTTTAAAATGGTTTCAAGTTTGAGTTTGGTTTGAAATCAAATGTTAACTTCATAAAATTTCACTATTTCTTGAATCGTGTTGGTTTCTAGAAATAACTATGGTTTGAAAAATTTGTGTGCCTTATTGGCAACTTGAAATGATTTATGAAATGGTTTAAATGTCATGAAGTCCCGGTTGGAACTTTGTTGATGTGAAATGGTTATATATGTATATATGGGGTGCTATTATCTAGGGTAACCCTTTATGGGTGAATGCATAGGAAGCGTCCGTGTTTTGGGTAGGAAAGTTCAGTGAGATGAGTCACGCATGTGAGGGCCTCCTACTTACACAGTGATATGACTACCATGGGTTCCTGGGTGTCTTATTGATTATCGTGCGACGATTTCTCACGAACACCGATTAGACGGGTTAGTTCCCTCTGGTAGATTGAGAGGCTAGGTGGGATTTGCCGCAGATTTTGTCACGAGGGAAATCAGTTGGTTTTAGACTATGAAGCTTCACCATACGCCGGCAGTTGGTTCCGAACCGAGTGCGTCCATGGGTTGTCTAGGGATGTTTAGGATCTCCCATGGTTTCATCCTATTACTTGTTTACTTTCTGTTTCACTGGGTCATTTTAATCCTGCACTATTTACCTGTTTCTTTATAGCGTATACTTGATATCATTTGTACCTAATTTTGATTATAAAACATATAATGGTTTGAAAATTATTTATAGTGTGTGTTGAATTTTCAAATGAGAAAAAGGTTGTCGTTTATTTTAAAATGAGAAAATCATATTTTTATAGTTGTTATTCAATCTGGTTTTAATGGATTGTTTGAGGAAAGGATATACTTGGATTCAGTGGTTTACATTGGCATACCTACTAATCATTTTGAGCTCATGCCTATCCTTTACATTTTTAGTTACAGGTTCTGCTTTTCTTCAGGTTTCTCTTTAGTGACTGCTCGTGTTGGGAGAAAGTCTTGTCTTTGGTTTGGTGGTGTCCTTGAAGGTCACATGGAGGTATGTCTGGATTTTATTTATTTCCGCTGCTAGTTTTAGTTTTTTTGTTATTTTTAATCATTACTTGTTTTCATGTCTTTCTTTTATGGGACAAATCGTTCCCACTTGTTATTTTCGATGCCCGACACTAGTTGCCAGCACGTGGGGATCAGGAACACCCTTCGGGCCATGTCGCGCACCGGCTCGGGTAACTGGTTCAGCGTCGACCCGGGTCGGTTCATGACAAAATGGTATTAGAGCATGGACCTTGTTATTTTGGGTGTTTTGTAGTTGGAGATTAGGACTATCGGGACTCAAGAGGTAGGTACGAGAAGGTCATCATGAACCCTTGCTCGTTCCGAACCTTGAGTTACCAGGGGTAGTCCGGGACTTGTATCTGTTGCCTTTATTTTGGAATGAGGGATGACAATGGAGGTAAACTGGTGTCACATCATGATTTCACATGGAGTAGTGACCCATGTGGAGTCCGAGTACATGGTTTAAAATCCCTCCTATTTGTTAATGATTACTTGGGGCATGGCCCACTACCATGTCGTCAAGTTAAGAATGACTAGTAGTCCTTCATTCCACTAGTTTGATGCATGTTGGACGTCGTCATGGTTTCAGTTGGTGTAAGTGCACTTTTGAAAAAAAAGGTTTTTTTTCTTTAAAATAAATGAAATAATGTTTTCTCTAAAATTGTTTTAAATTGGAAAAGTGAGTTTTGAAATTGAAGGTGTTTTGGTTTCAATGTTTGGTACTCGTTTGGAGTTAGTAAGGAAATTGATTTGGTGCGACCCTTGGTATTCTTTATGAATGATCACATGTGTGTGGGATTGAGTGAAAAGTGCATGAAGGGAACTTTTTCATGGATGACATGAATGGAATGGATGGACATGCATGCGACTATTCATGAGATTCTATGGGTGTTTATTTAAAACCAAAGGTTTGACCCTGTCTTTCTAAAATGATTTTTTAAAAGAGGAAAATGATTTTTGAAAATTGGTTTTTGTTTCGAAAAGTGGGTTTTATTTTTTAAAGTAGCCTTGAAATAATGTTGTTTTGAAAATGAAATGAAGTGTCAATTTTCAAAAAGTGGATTTATGAGTTGTGTTTGTGGTGTTTAGAATGCGATTTCCATTTTGGTTAAGATTTGATTGGATGCTGATTTTTTTTCCTTGTGTTTTTATGTGGTTTAGATAATGTCGCCCAGAAAGATCATCAAGGTTTCTAGTGATTCATGCCCAGTTTTTGGTCCTTCTTGGAAATTTCCTATTCTATGTGGTGGTTGAGGCTCATTAGACGCAGTAGAGTGGCTTAAAGAGGTGGAGCGTGTCTTCAGAATGTTGGGAACTATCAAGGCTGTTATGGTTTGTGCCATTACAGGTTTGTTTCAGGATCCAGCTTTGGACCAGTGGAAGATGATTTCCCAACCATCAATGCAAGTTGGAATGATGTGGGATGACTTTAAAACCATTTTTGTCCAATGGTTTATACCCGAAGAAGTCAAGGCGAAGAAAAAGGGAGAGTTCGTACATATTCAATAAGGTCAACAAACAGTGAAGGCATATATTGACCATTTCAAGGAACAGATTGTCTTTTATCCAGAGTTAGCGTCGCATGATCTCATGAAGACCTCTCTTTTCACTGGGGGTCTTCATTCGGATATCAAGTAATAGGTCCTCCCTCCTAAAGACCATCGTTTTGAGATTTTTTTTGAGGAAGAATTTTTAGCTGAGTTGTTATCTACAGTGTCGGTGGTCAGTAGTCCAACGTACCCAGTTGTTCGTAAGGTTTACCCATCTGGAGTGGAAAGGATTCTAGAGGAACCTATTCCAAAAGAGTTATCCCCTTCAGCTATGCTTTCCAGTTTGTCTGATCGTTCAGTGGTATGCTATCAGTACAGTCATTTTGGGCATTTAAATCCATCCTGTCGCAACCCACCAAAGATGTGTCCTCGCTGTAGCTGTGTGGGTCACCTGGAGAAGTTTTGCAGGAATCGACGCCTAAAGAATTCATTCTGATCATTGGATGATAGTACCTAACTATGAGGGAGGAGATGCTTCAGCCATTACATCCCCAACCACAGGTCCTTGGGTGGAGCTCGCACATAGTCAAGAATTGTCGGGGTTGTGAATCCTCGGTCCATATGGTGTGTTTCATGTTTGAATAGAGGCCTTTTAAAATCCTTGAAATCTTGTTTCACTTCTTCTAGAGTTTTATCGTTCTTGTACGTTCACCATTTTATTGTGATGTTCTGATGGATATGTTTTATTGTAATTCTAGCCGACCTGTTAATGAAATGTGAGTTTCTGAATCATGCTTTTCTCTTGATGCGTGTTTGACCCTTGTGTGGGTTGATCTTGATTTAGTTCTGTTCTTTTGGAGATGTTTGTGTTCTGTGGAACTGGAGAGCTGTGGTTTCAACTCACTGTCAGGGTTAAGTCCTTCTGGTGGGTTTTCATTAGTGTTAACAGTTTTTGGATTAGTTTGGTTGAGAGTTTCCACGTGGGATCCTCTCTATGGATTGATGTGCTTGGGTTCTAAATTAACGTTCTAGTTAAGTCCTTGTGGTGGGGAGAACCCTCTCGTGTCCTCCCATTCTATTATGTTGGGGTGTCTCCTGAGTTGGTTGGTTGTGACTTGTGGAGTGAATAGTTACCCTGAAGTTCTTCTTTTTTCTCTCTTTTACGTTTTTGTTTGGGCATGGACTCGAGTTTTGGATGTCCTCTGGCTTGGTGACTTTCTGGGGGCAGAATGTTTTTGTGGTGGGGAGAATTGTCACACCCCGACCGGGATGACATTATATTTGCACGCAGTTTATAAAATCTGCACGGCAAGTGTGAAACTTAACCCTGTGATCAATCAGTTCCAGATGACACCGTTCGAGGGAAGTATTCTCGACTGCGCGCTTGATGGCACACGAGTCGTTCAGCTGCTCAACGTTCGAAATTAATTGATGAATTAATTTTTAATTAATCTGAATAATAGTTATGTTTTTAATTATAATTATTATTTATTATCATTCTTATAGTATATAGTAATTATTATTATTGTCATTTTTACTATTATTATATATGGTTTTATTATTATGATTTTTGTTGTTGTTATATTATTATTTTAATTATGCAGTTTATTATTATTATTACTATTATTTTTATTAATATTATTTTTAATATAATTAAATAATTGAAAAATGGGGGTTTTGGAAACCCTAAGGGGGCGCCGAAGCACCCTCTCCACCTCTCCTCCTTCTCACACAGGCTGCGCAGTGCCTCTCCCCCCCCCCCCGCCCGTTTCTGGCTGGCAGAAGCCCCCAGCCGGATCCCTGTGGCAGCCAACGACTAGATCCCGATGCCCGCCTCCTCCACATTGCGCCGACCCCTCCTCCGCGTCCTTGCACCACCACCGTAGCTGAATCAGCTTCCCTCCCCCTCCCGGCCGACCCCGCCGCTCTCCCTCATGGTAGAGTTATTGCCCGACCTCGCGCCTCCAATCGCCGCTCCCCAATCTCGACTCCCGCTGCTCAGATCCTGACCGACAGCCTCCCTCTCCGGCCTCCAGCTCCGCCTCCGACCACAACCCTACCTGCTCCAATGGCCCATTTTTCGGCGTGACTTGGACCCCTGTCAAGTGGGTCTCCAGCATGACCCGAACCCCTGCCGGACCACCCACTCATTTCCGGTGTTCTTCCAGTAGACCCGATCCCCCTCTAAGGTCCAGTGTTTGTTCTGGCACGGCCCAAACCCCTTGCGCAGTGCCTCCGCTTTTCTGCACTGCTCTCCAATTTTCCATTCCGGGCTTTGCCTTGCTGCGGTGTGGTCGCAGTTCCCCTCATCAGTAACTCTCTCCTCTCCTGGTCCTGGGTATATTTTAGTTTGTTTAATTTTGATGTTTTTATGCAATTTGATTAATTCATAAATATCTTGGTTGTGCCTGTTTTTTTTTCTTACTAGGGTGGGTGTGCGAAGGGATCACGATGCTCAATTCATTCATCCACTACAGTGGCATTGCGTCTTCACTTGGGTTGAAGTAGTTGAATCCTATTTTATCCGTCCCGATGCATTCTTTTAACACTTGCATTCTTTAAATTATTTATTTTGTTTTATTTGCTGCCTTTTTGTATCCCTAATTAGTGTGTTATTATGTTTATAATTTTTTTGAATGTTTTAAAAACATATATTGTTGTGAACCCTTGATTATGCCTATGTTGAGCGATTATTGTGCATCTTGGGTTAATGTGTTATTTGAGTTCTTTTAGTTTTTGAAGGTGATTTTAAATCTTTATAACTTAAAAAATGGGGGTTTTCAAGTGGTCCTTGTTTGTTTCTATGTAATGTTATATGAATCTGGAGTATTTTTAGTGTAAAACATTTTTTTACTAGTTGAAATTGTTTTATATATTGTTTAAAAGTTTTATTAAATTATAAACGAGGTGAAACCATTATTAAGAAGAGTTTTGGTGTGCATATGTTTCTAGGATGATAAGTGGTGTCTCTTATAAGTCTAATTTTAGGTAAATTTGTTTTAGAGTTTGAATTTTAAAGAACATGTATTTTGGATGGATGTTTTAAAATGGTTTTAGGTTTTATTTTGGTTTGAAATAAAATTTTGACTTTATAAAACTTCATTATTTTGTGAATCGTGTTGGTTTCTAGAAATGATTGTGGTTTGAAAAATGTGTGTTCCCGATTGGAAATATGAAATGATTTATGAAATGGTTTAAATTTCATGAAGGCCCGGTTGGCACTTTTTTGATGTGAAAGGATTACATATGTATATAGGGGGTGATCTTATCTAGGGTAACCCTTTATGGGTGAATGCATAGGAAGCGTCTGTGTTTGGGGTAGGCAAATGCGGTGTGATGAGTCACCCATGTGAGTGCCTCCTACTTTCACTTTGATATGAATACCATGGGTTCATGGGTGTCATATAGATTATTGTGTGATGATTGCTCACCAACCTTGATTATACGGGTTGGTTCCCTCAAATAGATTGAGAGACCAGGTGGGATTTTCTGCTGATTTTGTTGTGAGGGTGATCAATGGGTTATAGACTATAGGGCTTCACTGTACGCTGACAGGTGGTTCCGAACTAAGTGTGTCCAGGGTTTGTGTTGGGATGTCCAGGATTTCCCATGGTTTCATCCTATTACTTGTTTACATTCTGCTTCACTGGTTCATTTTCAGCCTGCAATATTTACCTATTTCTTTATAGCACAGCCTTGATATCATTTGTACATGGTTTTGTTTATAAATCAAAAAATGTTTTGAAAATGATTTATAGTGCGCTTTGAATTTTCAAATGAGAAAAAGGTTGTTGTTTATTTAAAAATGTGGAAATCCTATTTTTATAGTTGTATTTCAAACTTGTGTTAATGGATTGTTTGAGGAAAGGATATAATAGGATTCAGTGTTTTACTTTGGCATTCCTACTGAGCATTTTGTGCTCACGCCTATATTTTAAATTTTTAGTTGTAGGTTCTGCTTTTCTTTATGTTTCTCATTAGTGACTACTCGTGTTGAGAGCAAGTCTTGTCTTTGGTTTGGTGGTGACCTTGGAGGTCACGTTGAGGTATGTATGGATCATTTTTCGTTCTGCTTCCAGTTTTAGTTTTATTTGTTACTTTCAATCTTTAATTATTTTCTTGTATTTATTTTATGGGCCAAATCATTCCCACTTGTTAGTTATGATTCCTGAAACTATTTTCCATCCCATGGGGATCAGGAACGCCCTTTGGGCTTTGTCACACACCGTCTCGGGTGACCAGTTCAGGGTCGACCCGAGATGCTTCGTGAAAATCAATAATATAAAAAGTATGAGGATCCTATAACTAGAAACTAATGTAATGTAGGGATGATAAAATGGGGATTATTGTTATATATATATATATATCAAGAATTATGGTTAAATTTTACTTATCATAAATGATTTAATATAGAATGTTTATTTAATTCTTGTTTTAAAATATTTTCAACCTTTGAGAAGAAGCATGTTTTTTAATCATTGAATTGTTTTGTTATTACATTCCATGTTTTATTTAAATTGTAAATGTGATTTGGTTTATTATTATAGGATATTTTATGGAACTCTTGGGGAGACCCTATTCGGTTTTAAAGTTCACACCCTACCTTTTCCTTTTTTAATTTATATATTATCATATGGTAGGTCAAATTAAAAGGAAATCACTAATTTGGGGCGGTGGATGTTATTAATCCTTTGTTCATGTAGTGATGTTTCATTTGGAAAATTATTATTTATTTAACTAGTTTTTTGGTATGATGATGATGTACAACATTTGGATTTGTTATTCAGGTATGGTTTATCATAAATTTTCCAATATAAGTGTTGAGAATACTAACCTGAATCTTTTATCGTCTAATGTTTAATGGGAAATGTGTTTCCTATTTTATCATATATTATTCTAGGTGTTATTCATTAACTCTTGGGTATCGATAATTTGGTTTGGGATATGTCACATCCGAGTTGGGCATAAGGATACCCTAGTGAATTGGAATTTTCATGAAAAATGGTATCAGAGGTGAACATTATGCATCATTCTTTGATTCTAGTATATTGTTTCAATGATCTCATTGGGAAACAGGAGGTAATTACGTGAATGCTCATGAAAAAATATTTTCAAAACGATCCTTTTGTCACCTAGGGTGATTTGAGAAGGATGTATTTTGGAATAATTTTATTAGATTATTGTACATTCCCTAATTATTATATGGATAGGTTTAAATCCAAATCTAGATAACTTATCTGTTGGGATTAATTTTCCCAGTGTTATTGTTTCGGTTTTTTATTTTATTAATCATCTGATGTCATAAATATTGATGGATATTGTTTTTTAGAATCTTACAACATAGAAGGTATCTTAATAGGCTCCGTGAAGAAGATTCCAATGATTCTATATGAATATATCCCCATGTGGACTAGAATCATGTTGATATTATTGTTGATATTGTCTAAGTACTAGAATAGGAACCTACACCCATTCTTTCTCAGACTCTATTAGTGGAACCGTAGAGGTATAAATCTCCTAATCATTTATTTGTGTTTGTTCACCTAAATAAGATAATATTCCATGGCGCTAATGATCCTCAAGCGGTTTAGAATTGTTTAAGAAGGCTATATGTTATTGTATTTGACAAAAAATGCGTGATTATGTTAATGTGAATTTTACCACCTTCGTGACAAGAGTACCAAGTAGGATATGGTGGGCTATAATGGTTGAACATCAAACGAATGAGGTTTTATAGTGGACATAGTTCAAGGTTCTGTTTACTAACCAATTCTATCTAATTTCAATGGTTTTGGATAAGGCTATGCATTATTTCAAACTAGAACAGGATGAGAGGAGCTTTATGATGTATGAAAACCATTTTTTTTGAAAATGTACCATTTTCACCTAATATTGTAAAATATTAAATGGTAATGAATCAATGGATTAAGATGGTTGTTCAACATGATTTTATCTCTCTTGATGAAGCTTTCGTGATTGTTTGACATACTATATAGGGTGTTGATGCTTGATCATAACATGAATGACATGTCAGGGTTAAAAATAGTTACTTTTTATCCATTGGTATTTTTATGAATTATATTGATAGAAACAATAAGCATGATGAGTCTCATGTTGGATCCCAATAGTAGTTTTCTTTTATACCTCATGTCTTGATATGAAAATTCCATTTGAATTTCTTTTAGTGTGACAAAAATGGTCTTTAAAAACTGTTTACCACTAAGGTACTCATCATCATTAGTTTCGATAGATGCTCAAGTAACCTGAATTATTTTTATTTCTTCTCCACCCCATATAGTGGAAAATTATTTAGGAATGTAATATTACTATGGTATAATCATATTTTTCATGAACAAAGGGTTTCCATCCACAAGCATGTGGAATAATGTTTCTTCAAATAGTGGATGTGTCTCGACTGGAAATAGTGGTGAGTCCCATGAACATTGTAATTACCATCACTATATATTCATTTATAGTGATTTCTTAATTTTATATAGGTGCATGTAATTTATTTACATGGCCGCATATTGAGAACATGCTAAATCATCATATGTATATTTTTTTATATAATTAATATTACTATGGTCATCATAACAAAAAGAGTTATAGGTATCAAATATCAAAACATTTTTTTATTTATCATAAATTTATATTTTCTGGGATTTTATTGTTTTTGATATGAGACATCTCAATGTTATTTTCAGTATAGATTATCCCATTATTAACTGGGACTAAATTGACTGCTATCATTGATGGGTCTCTTTTAATGCACCTGGTGGGGTGTCATGTATCATTTAGGGAGAATGGGTGTAAATGTTGAGTAGAGTTATATTGTCTTATCTTGTATTGGGAAATGTAATATCAGTACATAATATTTCTATGGAGATTTTTTCTTTCAGTAGTAACCTATCTCTATTTTTATTCGAGTTTCCTTACATTTTACTAATAATATCTTTCGGTGTTCACCATTAAGAGAATAGTAATTTTCAATTTATTTAGTTCCTACTTCTCTAACAGTATCTATTCCCTCTATTTATGTGAAACCTTATGAAATAAAATAGTTGATTTCTCATTTGGATTATCTATTAGAGAAAGTATTTGTACCTCCAAATATATCAAATTTGGTGGTTCTTTTTCTATTTAATAAAATTATTGATGGAAAAATCCACATATGTGTTCATTATAGGAAACTAAATCAATTTATGGTAAATAAAATTTATATTATTCTAGAGATTGATGATTTGTTTTATGATTTGGATGTGGATATGTGGTTCTCAATGATTGGTATTTAATCAGGTTATCAATTGTTCACAATAAGATAATAAGGTATGTAAAATAACATTTTTCATATCATGTATGACCATTTTAAATATCATGTTAGTATATTTGGTCTAAAGAATGATTGAATATTATGTATGGATTTGATGAAAATAATCCTACATGTGTATCTAAAAAATTTGTGATTGTCTTTGTGGATGATATCATGGTATAATTCTAGTAGGAGAGGATCATTTTAATAATATGATGGTTTTTCTGGATATTTAAATAAATCAAAAACTCTATTCTACGAAAACAAAATGTTATTCATGGAATTGGGTAGTGATTTTCATTGAGAACATGGTCTTGGGACATGTTGTATCAACTGATAAAAAGAAGGTTAATATTGTCATGACATTGGAGAAACCGTATAATGATTCTGATATTTTGATATTCATTGGTGTAGGTGGGTATTATCAGTGGATTGCAAATAATATTTTTGATGATTGATTATCTAATTACCACTCTCACTTATAATTGGGTGGTGTAAATTTGGGTTGAAAAATGTATGAGAATGTTTTTAGCTAAGAAAATTTTTAACTTCAACATCGATATTGAATCATTTAGATGTCGGGAAGGGTTATGTTGTCTTCTATGAAGCATCATATTTATGTTTTATATTTTTTCTTATATAGGGTAACCAAGTGGTATCCAATAGTTCATGAAATATTAGGCTAGATGAGAAGAATTATCCTACACATGGACTTGAACTCCCAGTTCATTTTTATGATATTAGGAGTTTGTGGAATTATGCATTTGGGGAAAATGATACAGTGTATTATTTCCACAAGATCCTGATTTATATATTATCACCATAAGATTTTAATCTCCACCAAAGGTTTTTGGTGGAGTATATATTGCATTATTATTTGAAAATTTTATACTCCCTGGGGAAGTGGAATGTATTTGTAGATGTTTTGAGAATGAATATACAGATTGTGGTTGTGATGGAGTCATATGAAGAGTGGAACATGATGGATATTTTTCATAGATTCATTTAAGGGTTTGGGAAATATGATATGAGGTTTTCTTGGCTAGGATTTAGTCAACCTTAACTATTTTGAGATTATTCTTGAGGAAAAATAACATGATAATGAATTCTAAATAATTAAGGACTCTCTATATGGTTGGAGACCATTTGTGAGAGGAAACTCTCTTCCATACGGATCTTATGTTTTCATAATCAATTTGTTATACCCTGTCTAAATTGAATATATTAGATATGTGATTCCCATAATTCCCATTGTTTCATGCACCTAGGAAACACAATGATGCATTATGAAATATGATGATGATACTAATGTATAGGTATGAGATGAAACATTTGTGATTTTTTTCACACTTTTATACCTATAAGTAGGTCAATAATTGGGAAACAATGATTATTAGGTTTTCTTCATCAACATAAATCGCTATCATGGAAGAGGGATGAGATATCTATGGAATTTTTTATTAGGTTTCTATTTTACCCTCGATTGTTGAATTTGATATGGGTTACACTAATGAAATCAACTCCATTTATACCCATTCATGGTACAAAAGAAGTTACCAAGATAGAAAATTACTATGTGATGGAGATTGTTCATTTTCATAGAGTTCCATCTGCTATAGTCTCTGATATATATTTCTATTTTACTTATTCTTTCTGTGACACCTTCAGGAGGGGATGGGATATCATTTTCATTGGACTGTAACATACCATCATTTGATGGATGCCAAATGAGAGAGAGTTATACATACTATTAAGGATATGATATGTGATTGTGAATGTGAAATTGGAGGAGATTCTTATTTACATCTTGGAATTTTGTAGAATTATTATTACAATTCTTACATATCACAGACCAGAATGGCCCATTTTCAAGACATGTATTGTCAGCTATGAAAATATATGATGTGATTGTCAAATACTAGAGAATGTTCCTCAATTATATTAATCATGGTTCAAGAGACAATAATAAATTTTTAGTTGATTAATTAGGTAATTTTGAAAATTAAATGATGAAAAAAATCGTACATTGCTCATATTTTAAATGTTTAGAGTTATCTTATTGGTGATTAGGTGTTCAAGATTGTTTCAACATCAGTGGTTCACCAACAGATTAAGATGAAAGGGATACATGCTCAGTATTTTGGGTAAGATTATGAGGTGTTTTTTAATTTGGGGAATGTGGATACCCATATAGAACATCATCCACTTTTGATGTTAATATTTTTTTTTAATTTGTCAAATCATCAGAAGAATGTTTTTTACCCATTACATGTCTTGAGTTGGCACTACATGAAAATCCATGTGTTCTGATGGGTTGTTTGCTATGAGCCCATCGCTTGTAACAAATAGTCTCATAAAGATTACTATTTTCGATGGGATTGAAATCCCATCACAAATACCATTAAAAAACTTATTTTTGAATGGCGAACTAACCTAACAAAAATAATTTTGACATACCTTCCAGTCAAAATTCAGGTTTTGTTATTTACTACGAGACTTGGTTCCCATCGCAAACAGCCCGGGTCATTTAATGTTATTTACTATATGATAATGTCCCAATCAATTATAAAAATCATAAATTATACATATTTTTTTAAAAAAAATTAATGAATTTCAAAACTACATTTTCGTAAGGTGAGTATTTTAGATGATACCTATCAAGAATAACTTTTTAGCTGACTCCAGAAGTATTTATTATTGGAACTATTTGCAATGTGAACCTTTGTAAATATTATCATCCCTACTAATCATTTCTATACAAACCCATTCTGAATTATTTTTCATTATTCTCCATTTCATCTCTCGTCTACTCAATTTTTCTATTATTCTCTTCATTTTTTTGTATAAAAATATAAATTTTTATGGGGAATAAAATTTTAAGGCTTGTAGAGGACAAAAGAATAATTTTTTTGGTTTTTATGAATTTTTTAAATTTTAATTTTATTTATTTTATTTTAAATTAGATTTTAATATTAATAATCAGTTATATTTATTTTTAAATAGAAATAATTATTACTACATTGAAGTAATAATTTTTTATTTGTTGTATTTATTTTTAAATAGTAATATTAAGTTGTTAATACTTTTAATGTTTTTAATTAAAAAGTAAATAGTTTTAGTTTGAAATAATTAGTTTAAATTATCAGTGATTGGGTTTCATTAATAATAATTAATTATAATTGATAAATATTATTAATTAAATAACTTTTTAATAATATATTGATCATATTAATATGTAATAATAATTTTGTGTACATTTAATAAATAAAATTTATTAGTAAAAATGAATTTTAAACAATTAAAATTAGTAAAAAGTCATGGTTATTAGTAAAAATTAATGATATTTTAGTATAATTTTTAAATATTAGATTTATTTGAAAATATTAGTGGTAATTAGTAAACATTAGTAAAAAAATGTTAAATCAACATAATTATTAAATTTTTACGTCAATTAGGAAGAATTAATGATATATTTATATAATTATGTGAAATTTGTTCTAATGACTAAAAATTAGTAAAAATAAATGCTAATTTGTAAAAAAAATTATTGGTAAAACAAAATAATTAGTAACAGTTCATAAAAATAAGTAATAATTGATAAATATTCGTATTAATTATTGGTAATGACTTAAAATTTGAAAACATTTGTGATGATTATAAAAAATACGTAAAAATTTATTATGGACCAGTGTTATTAGTAGTAGTTATCATTAATTATTAAATATTAATAGTAAATATCTAAAATTATTAAATATTATAAATAATTAAACAATTTTAATGTCAAATCATTTGAAATATTATAAATTATTGGTAATTAGTCATGATTAGTAAAAATGGTAATTATTAAAAATTGGTAAAAATGGTTATTAAATCCTTTTCATTAGTAAAAATTAATGTTAATTTTTAAAATTAACTATTATTTGTTAAAAATGGAGACAAATCACTGTAATTGGTAAATATTTGTGACAGTTTTTAAAAATTGGTCAACATTAGTGGTAAAAAACAATAATTAAGTAGAAATTAATAGTAATTTGTATTAATTGGTAGTCAGTAGTAACAATTAGAGGGTTTATAGTAATAATTTTTAATAAAAAATTGTAATTTGTGATAGAAAGAAATATTTAGCCTTGATTATTTCCAATAAGTTGCACATAGTATTTTTCATTATAACTAACTAGAAAACGGAAATTGAAATATGTATTTTATTTACATGTGATGTGGAAAGAAATATTAGTATACGATTGAAAAAAATTAGAGAAATGAAAAATTTGTACATTTTGAAAACCCTGCTCTTTATTAAATACCTAAACATGATTTATTACCTAAAAAATTATCTTGATGCAACATAGAAGATCAAGAGGTCTACTATCATTGGGTAATATGAATATTACATAAAAAAATGAAGCATAGAACAAAACATCTTGTTGAAATCTTCTTTTAGATACCCGCTACATTCTTTAGACTTAGCATTTCATAGTATAACCTAAGGACATGTATAAAAAATGGTGAGTTTTAAATTACAGTAAGGGGATAAACATGGAATAAAATGAGGAATAAAATACAAGTTAGACAACAAGAATTTCAATGGACAAAAAGAGAGAATGAACATAAAGGCATGATAATGCATGATAATCCTAACATGGAAATATGGAAACAACCCTTAACAAAGATTTTGCATAAGACATGGTTCATTACACATGGAGCCAGAGTAAACCATCATTGCACATGAAGCATGAGTAAACCCTCATTTCACTTGAATTATCATGAGTAAAAACCCTTTGCACATGAAGTATTAGGATATTTTACATTACCCAATTCATTGGAGCGCTATCAGGGCACACCATTTTTAAACAGTTCTTTCATGCATAAGTGTGCCATAAGATCATAGAACATGAATTCATTAAACATAATAATTTATTACGTGATTATGTAATTTTGAATTCATACATGAAACTCATACATCAATATGTAAATGAGAATACAGGTGAATACCATTGATTGAGAAATTGTCATGATATTCACTACATAATGATTTCTTCTTGGGAAATTGTGGTGCAATTTCAGCAGAATAATAGCATGACAGAAGACATCATTAAAATTATTTATTAGAGAGAAACTGCTTTCTCAACATAAGTACATGAAATGGAAAATAAGTGGAGTCATATAGATACATGTCCCAAAATAGGTAATGGAATTCAGAATCATAATACAAAATTATTGATTGAATGAAAATGAGTAGAGGGAAATTCCTTAAGGAATTTCGGCACGGTAACAAGTATATATGGAAGGAACCAATGAGAGAAAAAGGGATTATCTCATCATTCAAACATAATGAAAACAGAATATGGGGGTGTAAAATCATACCTCAACATTTATAATTGATAATAAATGTGCATTACAATATTAATAAACTTGGATAAAATGAGAAACGAAAAAATCACTTAAATGGAAGTGTGATTTCAAAGGCCTTGGACAGGCTAGTGAGAGGCTTCTTGTGATCTTTTGGCACCTTGGGATGAATCTAGAGTGAGGTGGGAAGAGGTTGTACGAACTCCAAAGGTAATGAGTGAAGATGAAGTGGGAAATTCTATGGGTTTATATAGGAAATAAAAATGAAATTATTTATTATTTAGGTATGGGACACCAACATTAAACTAATCAATAACACAAACCAGCCAGTGGTTTTTGCTCATATTTTTTTCCAAATGAGAGTGGGAAACAATATTTTATAATTCCATTGTCTGATCTTGTTAAAATAATATGGTTTCTTATGTGGAGGTGAGTCACAGTCTAATGGAAAATAATTTAAAAAGATATAGTGTTTTAAAAGTCTTGGAGGGTCCACTAAAGCTTTGTAAAATAAATAAAACAAACCCGAAATCAAATTATATTAATGGTAAAACATATATTGTTTGAATATAATGTTTATAGTATTTTATTACTTCACTATTGGGTCATTATAAATATTCTACTGTCTCACAAAATTATGGAAAATTCACTATCAGATCATTTCAACATCCTGATTCCAGAAATAATATTCATTTTAACAAAATATTTTTCTAAATATTTTATTTTTTACATTTCAATGAAAAGCTGAATTTTATAGATAATTCAGGGTTTTTGACAAAAATATCATTCAAACCATAATTAAAATAAATATTTCATTTAGAAAATTATATGATAATTTATATTTAATAAAAATCAATTTAATAAAAATTATAATTTTTTATAATTTTTTATAATTAATTCAAAAATCCATTAATTCATCAAAATAGAAATCATAGTATATTATTAACTAAAAAAATATTAGTGATTTAAAAACTATTTACAGTATAACTATATAATAAAATGTATATTCTATATACATGAATGATGTACATAATCGTAGTACAAGGGTGTTGTTACATAACCTCTTAAAAACATGCATAAGACCTTAGGGTAAGTTGTGTGATTGTGATAGACACTTGGGATGGATTTGATAATATTGATCTAGTGGTAATATCTATAAAATTCCCGTTTTCTCATAGGTGGTTCCAGTCGAGATTAATTTATTCAAGCTCAACTTGGTATTTTTCATGAGCAAAGACCAATGATGCCACCTCCTATCCGAGCTCCGACAAATGAGATCCATATGGGGATAGTCTACTAGATGGGACATCATGTCCTTTCCCGTATAAAATTGAATTTGTTAAATCCCCATATTTATACTAATCATGTGACCACTATTCAATAGCTATATTAACATAAATAAATATTCCAAATTGTATATTGAAATCCAAAACATAGAACCAAATAAGTGCATACATTTTATATAACCGTAAGTTTAAATTTTGATAGACTAAGAGGAGTTTTCATTAATGAATTATTTGGTCACTAAAATCATCCCCCATTAAGAAATATCACCATAAAAATTTATTTTTCCCATAATAAAATAGACGTGGGTAAATTTGATTCATCAATTCTTCTGATCCCCTTGTAATTTATTCAAACTTGTGGTTTCTACACAACACTTTGACGAGGGGCATTGTCTTATTTCGTAGAAACTTTTATCTATTATCTATGAGTTTCAATTCTAGCTACTCGTAGTAATTATCATCCTCTAGTTGTACTACCTCTAAAGAGAGTACATGTGAAGGGTCTTGTATGTACTTCTTTAATAGGGATACATGAAAGACATCATGTACTTTGGCAATGGTAGGTTGATGTTATAGTGGATAGGACACAACCCTGAAATGATCAAGAATCTCAAAGGGGCCCTTTCCCATAGGACATAACTTCCCCTTTATTCCAAACTTCGTGACATTCCTTTGTGGATATATGCTTAGAAATACCACGTCTCCCACATTAAACTCAATGTCTCATCGATGGTTATCTACATAACTTTTATATCAACTCTATGCGGCCTTGATTTGTTACTGAATGGTTTTCTCCTTCTCCACCATTTCTCTACCCATTTTTGGTCCTAGTATCTTATGCTCACCAACTTCATCCCAACATGTCGGTGTTTTTCACCACTTCCAATATAGGGATTCATATGGTTCCATTCAGATGCTCGAGTGGAAACTGTTATTATAGTAGAATTCAAATAGAAGAATATGTTTAACCCAACATCCTTTAAAGTGTATTGAACATGATCTTAACATATCTTCCAATGATTCAACAGTTCACTAATATTATCCATCATCTTGAGGATGATAGGCCGTACTGAAGTTTAGTTTAGTATCAAGAGCATGTTAAAGACACTTCCAAAACATAGGGATGAATCTTGGATCTCGATCGGATACAATAGATAGTGGTTCTTCAAGTAGCCTTACCACTTCCCTGATGTATATTCGTGCTAGTTGATCTAATGAGAACTCCTACTGAATAGTACTGAAGTGTGAAGACCTTGTAAGACAATCTACAACTACCCATATTGCATTGTTGCCTTTGGATTTCATTGAATGTCTGGTGATAAAGTCTATGGTGTTATTCTACAATTTCCATACTATTAGGGGAAATGATTGCTTCATCCCCCTAGACTTCTGCCTCTCTACCTTCACATGATGACACACTAGGAACAATTATGTATACTAACCGATCTCCTTCTTCATATTATCCCACAAAAAATTATATCTAGGATCTCGATACATCTTTGTGTTTCCTAGTTGAATAGAGAAATTTGATCCATGTGCATCATCAAAAAGATCCTTCTTCAGCTTTAGACATGATGGAACACATAGTCTCTTCAAAAATTTCACAATACTTTCTTTTATTAACATTGAATTTCGAGGATTTACTTTTTCTGATAGCTCCAACATTCTTCTAAATTCCCTCATTATCCTTTTCTGCATCCTTTTACCATTACAAATGAGATTGTTGAGAAATCATTTGTTAATGGATTGATGATGTTCTCCTCTTTATGATTCCCAAGTCCATCTTCATCAATTCTATGAAGATTATATCCCTTTTAATTATCATCAATGATAGAATTGTTGTGTCCTTTCAACTTAAAGCATTGTCCACCTTGTTCACCTTCAAAGGGTTGTAATGTGTTGAGAAGTCATGGTCATTGATCAGCTCTAAAAATCTTCGTTAGCTCATGTTCACCTCTTTATAAATGAATATATAATTAATTTTTAATGGTCCATATATATTTCAAACTTCTCCCCAATTAGATAATGTAGCCATGTTTTTAATGCGAAAATCACTGCAGCCAGCTCCAGATCATTTGAAGGATAATTCTACTCATGAATATTCAATTGCCTTTAATCATAGGTAATGACTTTTTCATATTTCATCAACACATAACCCATTCCCTTATTCTAAGCATTACTGAATACCAAAATACAATTCTCCACTTGTGGGTAAAGTGAGCACGGGTGCAGTGATAAGCCTCCTTTAAAACTCCATGAAGCATTCTTGGAATTCATTACTTCGAGAAAACATTTCTACCTTCCAAGTAATCTTTCTAAGAGTGTTGGAAAATATTTAGAAATTTCTCACAAATCATCGATAATATCCATATAACCCCAGGAAGAAACATATATCTATTACAAATGTTGGCCTTGCCTATCCCACTATTGCAGTTGTCTTGGAGGGATCCACTGATATCTCATTGCATGTGATGATATGGCCCATGAATGATACATCCTTCAACCAAAACTCATGATTTTTATACGTTACATAGAGATAATCATTTCAAAAGGTTTGGAGTATAGTTTTTAGATGCTCCTCATGATCCTCCTTGGTTTTGTAGTATATTAGAATATCATCTATAATGACTGAAAAAATTTTGTCGAGTTAATCTAAAAGGACACTATTCAACTATTCCATGAATATTGGTGAAGCATTAGTGAGTCGGAAAGGAATTAATATGAATACATAATGCATGTATCTTGTACGAAAAGCAGTGTTGGGGATATCTTCCTTCATCCCACTTACTAGAAAATATCCTGACATTAAATCCACCATGGAAAAGTATTTTGTTCCACGTAGCTGATCAATCAAGTCATCAATTTTTGGGATTGGATTATTTTTTTATCATGATTTTGTTATGCTAGAAAAAATCAATGAAAAGTCACATTGAATCATCTTTCCTCTTGATGATTAGGATATGTACACCCCTTGGTGAAGCACTTGGGCATATAAACTGTTTACCCAGATTCTCTGGTAGTTGTTTCATCTACCCCTAAAGCTCTAAAATAGCCATTATTGTAACACCCCAGGTAAATAAAGAATATGAAATTTTCATATTTATCCATATTTGTGAATAAAATATTAATATGACTTTAAAGGGGACGCTATGCTCGATGGCGTACCCAACACGCAACAACGAGTTTCTTGGGAATCTTACGTTGCACTCTAATAATAAAATAATATTATTTTAAATGGCAATTAACATGTAGTCGTTGTATTGGCGATAATGGATATAAATAAATAATATATGATTATATATGTTTCTAAATGTTTTTACATTTATCCAATAAAAGATAAAGGCTTAAAATACGGAAAGAATTCAATTTTAGGCGTATATGCCCTAGTTTTAACTAAAGGTTCACTTATCACCTTTTGTTGGCGAACCCTCTTTAAATATAGTTTTGGTCACTCTTATACATTCTTTTGGACCAAATAAAATCCTTCTTTATAATTGGGACATCAAAATTTACTTTGTGTATGTTTTTTTTATTCTTCCGATAAAGTTCATTTTTTATGAATAAGGGAAAAATGATGTATTTTAATTCATAACCACTTTTAATCTAATTTATTTATATGATTATATTATCTTTTTAATTGGTTCTAAAGTGAAACCATAAAATATTTTTACCATTTTATTCAATGGTGGACTTTGGAATTAATTTCACTTTGAAATTCGACATAAACAAATATCAATCTTTTGATATATATTGTTTCTTAAAAACACGCTATTTGTTTTGACAGCAGGAGTTAATTATTAAATTAATTAATTCTACTTATATAATTTGAATTTGGTAATATAAAAATAATTTTTTAATTCCAAATATTGAATACATCTTAGTGTGAAGTTTTGGTAATTTTCTGAAAAACTCCAATTTTTGATTAATAGTGAAACCACTAAGTGGTAATCAAGCAAACTGATTTTTTCAGTTAAATGAAATTTTACCACTAATGTGTATTGAATTTTGAAAATTCAAAATACATGGTTGTCATTAGTATGTAAAATGTGGTTCAATGGGATAAAAATAATTTTTTGGTGAATAGTAACTTTTTTTCATTAATCGCGATTAAAGGTAATTAGTGTAGTTTAAGGTAAAAATGATATTATAAAAATATGAAAACACCATGAAACTTGTCCTACCCCTATTGGATGAGTCATGGACGACCAAGACAACCCATGGGTCGATTTAGGGGACCCTATGGAGCCTCTTGGGTGAGATAATGACTTTAATGCCTTTTTTTTAAATAAAGGTGAAAATGACACTAACATAAATTTTTTTACTACAACTATTTCTAGAAGGGGTTATACTAATCATATTTTTGACTATAAATACTATTTGGAAAGTTACAAAGCTTTCCTAAATCATTATAGTTTTGTTATAATTTTTAGAAATTAAATAAATTAATTTAATTATGTCATTATGATGATGCAACGATGACCTCGTTAATGAACAGTTTAAATAAAATGAAACGATAATATAAAATCTAAGACCTATACTTGTCCAAAAACTATTGGATGGGGATATTTCGAATCCTTATCATCTTAGCTTCTAAATATATCAATTTGGGACCTTAGAAATTCGAAACACTTAGAAAATAAAATAATAGTTTCATGATTTCCAAAAGTGCCCCTCCTCTCCTCTTATAAAAGGCTCCCACCTCTACCTTGTTTCACACACTCCTCAAGCATTTGGGTCGGCTATACCCTGACCATTTACTCTCTACACATCCCTCTCTTCATCTTAGAGGATTCCCTTTGGGAATAAGCCTTTCAAAGGAAGCCTTTAGGCTCAAATCAAAAGGAGTTACACTTTTAATGGTTATTCATTCTCTCATGTTCATTTGTTTTATTTTGCTTCTCCAACCCCATAACTATTTTTATTTACTTCTTTTGTAACAAAAAAAGTATATAAAATATACTAGGATGTTGTTATAAGATTTATTAGAGCTACACTCTCACAAAACTACATCAAATGGTTAAAGAACATACGGTTTTCGTGGATGGCGAAATTCTGCCTCCCGAAACGATGATTGTTCAAAACTCATTTAACACCTTCAAAGGTGGTCATAATGATGTCACTATTTTTATATATGATATATAATATGTTTATTCATTCCTTAAGCTTATGTATTTTTCATTTATGGCACACCATTATTGTTTCCATTATGGGTACACACGATATCTTCATTTTAGGAAGTGCGGACTACCGCCCCCTCAAAGTGATGTGATTCGTTAATGCCATACATGGGATGTATAAAGAAGGGATTTAATGTTATTATATATTATGTTATACTGGAATTATAATATAACTATATATCATTATTATTTCTTTCCATTAATGTATGAGATAGAAATGAAAGTAGCATTCATGCGTACGTACGGCTTACCGTCTCCATGAACGGTGCATTTCATTTCTTATCCCCAAATGTAATGTACTATTATAAGTACATGTATATAATGGATATATATGATGAATGATACATCCTAATGAAGAATATAATTCTGGTATTAAAATATACATACCTCTCATTTAGTTTTAATTCAATTAATATGACAAAGATATGAAAGTAGTGTTCATGCGTACGTACAGCTTACCGTCTCCATGGACGATGTATTTCATTTCTTACCTCTAAATGATTATATAATAATATAAATAAATGTATATGCTGGATATATATTATATATATTCTATCCAAATCAGGAATGTCATTCTGGATATAAATAACCTTTGACCATACAAACAACATGTAATTGTAAGAAGTCCACTTTCGACTTAAGAACCAAATATCGACAAAACAAACATTATTAACTTAAATGATTACATAATGATTATAACATGACAATAAGAAATCTAAAAGTAATAATGAACTAGAAAAAGGTTCTTAATAAAGTGGAAATTAAATCAAGTTTATTATTCAGGATGTTAAAGAATGATCGAGTCAAGTCGGACCCGAGGTAAGGGATCATACACCTCTCTTCCTTTTTAAGTACACTCTTTTATGTCATTCCTTTTAAGCTCATATTTCATATGATTGCGATGTTCTTTTATATTACTCCTACTGTAATTATTATTTTCATATGATGAGAGACCCTATTTTCCTCTCATCAATTCATTTTGGAAGTTTTGAGTGGCGCCGTTAGGCTGCCGAATTTTCGTAAGAGATCTAACCTCTCTCTTTCTCTTTAAGTACTCTCCTTTATGTCACTTCTTTTAAGATCCTATTTTTTATGATGGGGGATGTTCTTTTATATTCCTATTTCTATACATTTTATTTTAATGTGATGAGATACCCTATTTGATCTCATCAATCCATTTTTTGAGGTTTTAAGTGGCGCCGTTAGGCTACCGAGTTTTCGTAAGAGATTTTTCATCTCACATTTATTCCTTTGAGATTCATGCTACATTTGCAACAATTTCCTTTGAGGGGTGAATGTACTGACCATTATTTTACTCATTGTGTAATATTATTTCATTTATGAGTATTTACATCAATGTTTTATTGTCCTTCTTTCACGGGGCATATGTTTCGAAAGATACCCATGTCGGTAAGGGAACCTTTCACCCTCCTCTTTTTAAAAGACATCTTTTGTTGGGTCTTTTATTTTACATATTGTTATGTTGGGATATGTTCTGATATATCCTTATTGATTTAAATTTTATGTCCAAGTGATGAGATATACTTCTTTTATCTCTCATCAACACATTTTGATGTGACGCCGTTAGGCTGTCAATGGAACTTCTTAACACAATTTCGATTTCACTGGGTTCAACATGTAGTTATTGAATATGTCATCCTTTGAATATGTGTGAATGACCATTGATTATTTTACACTTAATATCCACTTATATTTGGTGTATTTGTTTGTAACACATAATTATGTAATTGATATATACTTAAACCAAGGATACCGTCTTTGTAAGGGATTTTGCCTCAATCTCCTTTCATTGAGGCATATTTTTTTTATACAAAACCTTATTTTATACGATGTATAAACCCCTTTGAGTTTTTCATTTATTCAAAAGGAATCTTTTTTATACGAAGCGTTTACTAAACGAAAAAAGAGAATGTTTTTGTCGTACGTATTCGGCGACAACGACTTCTCCGCCGCCGTGACCATTATTTGAGTTTCGGCTACCTATACAAGACATTCCTTATTTTTAAAGAAAAATAAATACCATGTTTTAATTTTCTTTTATTTTGGTATTGAAAATGGTTTTCATAATGTTTTTATATCAATGTGTTGTATTGATATCTTGTGATTGAAAGGTGGGAATGTTTTGTTTCTTTTATGCATGTTTTATATTATACGATTATGTTGAGGTTCTAAGGCATTATTATGAAGACGGGTGGTCAAGTGATAAAATAAGGGCGGGTGAGCCTGATATAGCTCTCCAATGCATTGGGTAATGCGAAGGAGTGAAACGTTAAGGTTTCTCCGAAGAGATTTAGGGAATATACTGTGATGGGTATTCTAAACGTAACCAAGAGGGTTACTCCCTACATAACAATGTTATGAATGCCTCAAGTTACCTTTATGTATTATGATTTCGTTGATTTATTCATGGTTTGATGAGGTATGTTAAAGTGCCTATGTTTTATGGGTAAAGTATGATTTCATTCTTATGTATATATGAACTCATGTTTCCTTTCCATAATTTTATAACCCTTACTGAGCTTTTTATGCTTATACCAAGTTTTTGAAATGTTTTTCACAGGTCAAGGGAAATGTACATGATGTGATGATAGTGTCAAGGATGTGTCAAGAAAGAATCTGTGTTTTATTTTAAATATGTTTCCATTGATGGGAACAATGAATATTGTCTTTTATGTAACCACTTTGTTTAAATGTGGAATGTAATGCAAGTTTCATGATCTAATTCTCTAAAACACTAAACCTGAAAAGATCCTCAATGTGTAATCATGTAATAACTCAAGATTAAGTAAGGTTTAAGGCTAGGGCCTTATAGTTGGTATCAAAGGTCAGTTTAGATAACTTTAGAGGTTTGGGTATTCTCTATGCATAAGTGACATTACCATAATGGTTAGGATTTCAGAAAGAGTCCTCGTTTTAGATGAAGTGAATGAGTAAGTATATCTTTGTTTTTACCATCCTCATTAGTACATGATGGTTTTGTTGATATACTCACACTGACATTTATGTTTTTAGTGAATGGCTGGATCTCGCAGGCACCAAAGTGACAATTGGTTTGAAGGAAACTGTGGTGGTTCTCTGATTAAGAGACTCGACGAAATGGGGTATTCAATGAGGAAAATCATGGTTGTTCTAAACCAACTATCAAGGAGTCATGATAAACCACGTGAAACTTGGTATGTTCTATAATGCATCATGTACGAGATGAACAATCGATGTGAAAGTGTAGGTAATAATTAAAAAGGTAACCATTATGGTTTATATGATCCTTACTTTTGAGGTAATTATGTGTTATTTTATGTTATGATGGAAAATGAAAGGCATGAGATAAACTTGAGGTTAAAATATGTTATGTTTATTTTTGAATATTTTATCTTGTTTTGGGAAATTTTTTGAGAATTATATAGTTTTGGAAAAAGGAAAACACGTGGACCGTGTGACAACCCGTCATGTCAGACAAAGCTGTGGGAATTGAACCCACAACCAAAGTGCGAATGGTATTTATCACCTACCACTGGACTACGTGAAGTCCCTTGTTAGTTTGACTGATTCTTTCTAGTTATATGATTTTATGAATTAAGAGTAAGTTGATTTTGAGATATTTATGAAAATTATTAACCTATCATGGAGGATATGTGATTAGGTTAATTACTTTTCAATACGAGACTTTAGGAGCAACTGATGTCGTTTGGAGATAAATGTTATGATTTAACTTGGAAGACTATGTGACTAAATCCTTCAAATATTTGGGTTTCAATCTTAGATTGGTTTACTTTGAAGAATTTTATGGACAAATTGTTTATCTAATGGTCCTCATTGAACTTTGGGTTTTGTTGGACAAATTTTGGAGGTTCAGAATAGATTTTCTTTTTATAAAGGGTTATCCATTTATGGATTATATTGTCTTGTACTAGCCTTTTTGGTTTTGGTTTTAGTTAAAGTCTAAAGTCATGGGAAGTGTATAGTTCTCTTTTGTGGATTAGGTGATTCTTTAAAAGTTTATTATAGTACTCTTAATATGAACAAGTCTTCCTAAATACTCACATTTTGGAGAAAATATTAGTTTTTTGTAAGGAATCTAATAAAAGATGAAAGTCAACATGATAAGTGATTATGTTTCCTTATGAATTAATTCCCCAATAAAAAGTATCTTAAAACAAAAATGTTGTCTATTAACTATTCCTACTGGGGAATCGAATACCGTTTAACCCATCACAAGTTTGTGATTATCTCATGGTTAAATTTATCCTAAACATGTTTTCTATCACTCTTCATCAGAACATGACCCTATGTTTTATCCTCCATGTCCATGTTTTCATACTTGGAATCCTAGTATGGGTTAACTCGGGTGACCTTTATACTTATCTTTCTTTATTTTAAACTGATTGTTTTACCGACTCTTCTTCCGATGTGGGACTTTCAAGGATGTTTCCAAGCCCAATTTTAAAAATTTCAAGGACGCAATTCCAAAAAGGGGGAAGGATGTAACACCCCAGGTAAATAAAGAATATGAAATTTTCATATTTATCCATATATGTGAATAAAATATTAATATGACTTTAAAGGGGACGCTATGCTCGATGGCGTACCCAACACGCAACAACGAGTTTCTTGGGAATCTTACGTTGCACTCTAATAATAAAATAATATTATTTTGAATGGAAGTTAACATGTATCCATTGTATTGGAGAGAATGGATATAAATAACTAAAATATGATTATATATGTTTTTAAATGTTTTTACATTTATCCAATAAAAGATAAAGGCTTAAAATACGGAAAGAATTCAATTTTAGGCGTATATGCCCCAGTTTTCACTAAAGGTTCACATATCACCTTTTGATGGAGAACCCTCTTTAAATATAGTTTTGGTCACACTTATACATTCTTTTCGACCAAATAAAATCTTTCTTTATAATTGGGACATCAAAATTTACTTTGTGTATGTTTTTGTTATTCTTCCGATAAAGTTCATTTTTTATGAATAAGTGATAAATGTTGTATTTTAATTCAAAACCTCTTTTAATATAATTTATTTATATTATTAGATTATCTTTTGAATTGGTTTTAAATTTAATCCATAAAATATTTTTACCATTTTATTCAATGGTGGACTTTGGAATTAATTTCACTTTGAAATTCGACATAAACAAATATCAATCTTTTGATATATATTGTTTCTTAAAAA
Organism: Viscum album; assembly: GCA_963277665.1. Lineage (NCBI taxonomy): Eukaryota > Viridiplantae > Streptophyta > Magnoliopsida > Santalales > Viscaceae > Viscum > Viscum album. Next base: position 32,452,036 of record OY728120.1, on the reverse strand, counting down.
CACGCTATTTGTTTTGACAGCGGTAGTTAATTATTAAATTAATTAATTCTACTTATATTCTTTGAATTTGGTAATATAATAATCATTTTTGAATTTGGAATATCGAATATAGCTTAGAGTAAATTTTTGGTAATGTTCAGAAAAACTCCAATTTTTGATGAATAGTGAAACCACTTAGTGGTAATCAATCAAACTAATTTTTCAGTTAAATGAAAGTTTAACACTAATGTGTATTGAGTTTTGAAAATCCGACATACATGGTTGTCATTAGTATGTAATATGTGGTTCAATGGGATGAAAATAATTTTTTGGTGAATAGTAACTTTTTTTCATTAATCGTGATTAGAGGTAATTAGTGTAATTTAAGGTAAAAATGATATTATAAAAATATGAAAACACCATTACACTTGTGCTACCCCTATTGGATGATTCATGGCCGACCAAGACAACACATGGGTAGATTTAGGGGACCCTATGGAGCCTCTTGGGTGAGATAATGACATTAATTCCTTTTTTAAATAAAGGTGAAAATGACACTAACATAAATTGTTTTACTAAAACAATTTTTATAAGGGGTTATACTAATCATATTTTTGTCTATAAATACTCTTTGGAAAGATAAAAATCTTTCCTACATAATGATATTTTTTTATAATTTTTATACGTTAAATAAATTAATTTAATTATGACATCATGATGACGCAACGATGACCTCGTTAATGAACAGTTTAAATAAAATGAAACGACGATATAAAATCTAAGACCTACACTTGTACAAAAACTATTGTATGTGAATATTTAGAAGCCTTATCATCTTATCATCGAAATATATCAATGTGGGACCTTATAAATTCGACACACTTTTGAAAATAAAATAATAGTTTCATGTTTTCCAAAAGTGCCCCTCCTCTCCTCTTATAAAAGGCCCCCAACTCTACCTCATTTCACACACTCCTCAAGCCATTGGCTCGGCCATCCCCTGCCCATTTACTGTCTCCACATCCCTCTACTAATCCTAGAGGATTCCCTTTGGGCATAATCCTTTCAAAGGAATCCTTTAGTCTCAAATCAAAAGGAGTTACACTTTTAAAGGTAATTCATTCTCTCATGTTAATTTGTTTTATTTTTCTTCTCCAACCCCCTAAACTATTTTTATTTACTTCTTTTGTAACAACACCAGTATCTTAAATATACTAGGATGTTGTTATAAGATTTATTCGAGCTACACTCTCACACAACTACATCAAATGGTTAAAGAACATACGGTTTTCGTGGATAGCGAAATTATGCCTCCTGAAACGATGATTGTTCAACACTCATTTAACACCTTAAAAGGTGGACATTATGATGTCACTATTTTTATATATGATATATAATATGTTTATTATTTCTTTAATATTCTGTATTTTTCATTTATGGCACACCATTATTGTTTCCATTATGGGTATACATGATATCTTCATTTTAGGAAGTGCGGACTACCGCCCCCTCAAAGTGATGTGATTCGTTCATGCCATACGTGGGACATATAAAGGATGGATTTAATGTTATTATATATTATGTTATACTGGAATTATAATATAGCTATATATCATTATTATTTCTTTCCATTAAAGTATGAGATAGAAATGAAAGTAGCGTTCATGCGTACATACGGCTTACCGTCTCCATGAACGGTGCATTTCATTTCTTATCCCCTAATGTAATGTACTATTATAAGTACATGTATATAATGGATATATATGATCAATGATACATCTTAATGGTGAATATAATTCTGGAATTAAAATATACATACCTCTCATTTAGTTTTAATTCCATTAATATGACAAAGAAATGAAAGTAGTGTTCATGCGTACGTACGGCTTACCGTCTCCATGAACGGTGTATTTCATTTCTTACCTCTAAATGATTATGTAATATTATAAATACATGTATATGCTGGATATATATGATATATATGATATCCAAATCAGTAATGTCATTCTGGATATAATGAACCTTTGACCACACGAACAACATGTAATTGTAAGAAGTCCACTTTCGACTTAAGAACCAAATATCGACAAAACAAACATTATTAACTTAAATGATTACATAATGTTTATAAGATGACAATAAGTAATCTAAAAGGAATAATGAACTAGAAAAAGGTTCTTAATAAAGTGGAAATTAACTCAATTTTATTATTCAGGATGTTAAAGAATGATCGAGTCAAGTCGGACCCGAGGTAAGGGATCCTACACCTCTCTTTCCTTTTAAGTACACTCCTTTAGGTCATTCCTTTTAATATCATCTTTCTTATGATTGGGATGTTCTTTTATATTACTCCTACTGTAATTGTTATGTTCATATGATGAGAGACCCTATTTTCCTCTCATCAATCCATTTCGGATGTTTTGAGTGGCGCCGTTAGGCTACCGAATCTTCGTAAGAGATCTAACCTCTCTCTTTCTCTTTAAGTACTCTCCATTTTATCACTACTTTTAAGCTCCTCTTTTTTATGGTGGTGGATGTTCTTTTATATTCCTATTTCTGTAAATTTTATTTTAATTTGATGAGATACCCTATTTGATCTCATCAAACCATTTTTGGAAGTTTTAAGTGGCGTCATTAGGCTGCCGAGTTTTCGTAAGAGATTTTTCATATCACTTTTATTCCTGTGAGATTCATGCTACATTTGCCACAATTTCCTTTGAGTGGTGTATGTACTGACCATTATTTTACTCATTGTGTAATATTCTTTCATTTATGAGTATTTACATCAATATTGTATTGTCCTTCATTCACGGGGCGTATGTTTCGAAAGATACCCATGTCGGTAAGGGAACCTTTCACCCTACTCTTTTTAAAAGACTTATTTTGTTGGGTATTTTATTTTACATATTGTTATGTTGGGATATGTTCTCATATATCCTTATTGATGTAAATTTTATGTCCAAGTGATGAGATATTCTTTTTTATCTCTCATCAACTCATTTTGATGTGACGCCGTTAGGCTGTCAATGGAACTTCTTAACCCAATTTCGATTTCTTTGGGTTCAACATGTAGTTATTGAATATGTCATCCTTTAAATATGTTTGAATGACCTTTGATTATTTTACACTTAATATCCACTTATATTTGTTGTATTCGTTTGTAACACATAATTATGTAATTGATTTATACTTAAACCAAAGATACTGTCTTTGTAAGGGATTTCATCTCAATCTCCTTTCATTGAGGCATATTTTGTTTTATACACAACCTTCTTTTATACGGTGTATAAACCCCTTTGACTTTTTCGTTTATTCAAAAAGAATCTTTTTTATACGAAGCATTTACTAAACGAAAAAAGAGAATGTTTTTGTCGTACGTATGCAGCGACAACGACTTCTCCGCCGTCGTGACCATTATTTGAGTTTCGGATTCCTCTACAAGCCATAACTTCTTTTTATAAGAAAAATAAATACCATGTTTTAATTTTATTTTATTTTGGTATTGAAAATGGTTTTCATAATGTTTTTATATCAATGTGTTGTATTGATATCTTGTGATTGAAAGGTGGGAATGTTATGTTTCCTTTATGCATGTTTTATGTGATACGATTATGTTGAGGTTCTTGGGAATTATTATGAAGATGGGTGGTTCCATGATAATCTAAGGGCGGGTGAGCCCGATATAGCTCTACAATGCATTGGGTAACGCGAAGGACTGAAATGATAAGGTTTCTCTGAAGAGATTTAGGGAATATACTGTGATGGGTATTCCAAACGTAACCAAGAGGGTTACTCCATACGTAAGAATGTTATGAATGCCTCAAGTTACCTTTATATATTATGATTTCATTGATTTATTCATGGTTTGATGAGGTATGTTAAAGTTCCTATGTTTTATGGGTAAAGTATGATTTCATTCTTATGTATATATGAACTCATGTTTCCATTCCATATTTTTATAACCCTTACTGAGCTTTTTATGCTCATCCCAAGTTTTTGAAATGTTTTTCACAGGTCAAGGGAAAGGTACATGATGTGATGATAGTTTCAAGGATGTGTCAAGAAAGAATATGTGTTTTATTTTAAATATGTTTCTGTTGATGGGAAGAATGAATATTGTCTTTTATGTAACCACTTTGTTTAAATGTGGAATGTAATGCAAGTTTCATGATCTAATTCTCTAAAACTCTAAACCTGAAAAGATCCTCAATGTGTAATCTTGTAATAACTCAAGATTAAGTAAGGTATAAGGCTAGGGCCATATTGTTGGTATCAAAGGTCAGTTTAGATAACATTAGAGGTTAGGGTATTCTCTAGGAATAAATGACGTTACCATAATGGTTAGGATTTCAGAAAGAGTCCTAGTTTTAGATAAAGTGATTGAGTAAGTATATCTTAGTGTTTACCTTCCTCATTAGTACATGGTGGTTTTGTTGATATACTCACACTGACATTTCTATTTTTAGTGAATGGTTGGATCTTGCAGGCACCAAAGTGACAATTGGTTGGAAGGAAACCGTGGTGGTTCTCTGATTAAGAGACTCGATGAAATCGGGTATTCAATGAGTAAACTCGTGGTTGTTCTAAACCAACTATCAAGGAGTCATGATCAACCACGTGAACCTTGGTATGTTATATAATGCATCATGTACGAGATGAACAATCGATGTAGAAGTTCAGGTAATAATTAAAAAGGTAACCATTAGGGTTTATATGATCCTTACATTTGAGGTAATTAGGGGTTATTATATGTTATGATGGAAAATGAAAGGCATGAGATAAACTTAAGGTTAAAATATGTTATGTTTATTTTTGAATATTTTATCTCATTTTGGGAAATGTTTTGAGAATTATATAGTTTTGGAAAAAGGACAACACGCAGACCGTGTGACAACCCGTCGCGTCGGACAAAGCTGCGGGAATTGAACCCACAACCAAAGTGCGACTGGTATTTATCGCCTACCACTGGACTACGTGAAGTCCCTGGTATGTTTGACTGATTCTTTCTAGTTATATGATTTTATGAATTAAGAGTAAGTTGATTTTGGGTTATTTATGAAAATGATTAACCAATCATGGAGGATATGTGATTAGGTTAATTACTTTTCAATACGAGACTTTAGGAAAACTGATGTTGTTTGGAGATAAATGTTACGATTTAATTTGGAAGACTATGTGACGAAATCCTTCAAATATTTGGGTTTCAATCATATATTGGTTTACTTTGAATAATTTTATGGACAAATTGTTTATCTAATGGTCCTCTTTGAACTTTGGGTTTTGTTGGACAAATTTTGGAGGTTAAGAATAGATTTTCTTTTTATAAAGGGTTATCCTTTTCTGGATTATCTGGTCTTGTACTAGCCTTTTTGGTTTTGGTTTTGGTTAAATTCTAAAGACATGGGAAGTATATAGTTCTCTTTTGTGGATTAGGTGATTATATGAAAGTTGATTATTGTACTCTTAATATGAACAGGTCTTCCTAAATACTCGCCTATTGGAGAAAATATTAGTTTGTGTTAGGAATCTAATAAAAGATGAAAGTCAACATGATAAGTGATTATGTTTCCTTATGAATAAATTACCCAATAAAAAGTATCTTAAAACAAAAATGTTGTCTATTAACTTTTCCTACTGGGGAATCGAATACCGTTTGACCCATCACAAGTTTGTGATTTTCTCATCGTTAAATTTCTCCTAAACATGTTTTCTATCACTCTTCATCAGAACATGACCCTATGTTTTCTCATCCATGTCCATGTTTTCATACTTGGAATCCTAGTATGGGTTAACTCGGGTGACCTTTGTACTTATCTTTCTTTATTTTAAAGTGATTGTTTTACAGACTCTTCTTCCGATGTGGGACTTTCAAGGATGTTTCTAAGCCCAATTTTAAAAATTGCGAGGACGCAATTCCCAAAAGGGGGGAAGGATGTAACACCCTAGGTAAATAAAGAATATGACATTTTAATATTTATCCATATTTGTGAATAAAATATTAATATTAATTTAAAGGGGACGCTATGCTCGATGGCGTACCCAACACGCAACAACGAGTTTCTTGGGAATCTTACGTTGCACACTAATAATAAAATAATATTATTTTAAATGGAAGTTAACATGTAGCTGTTGTATTGGCGAGAATGGATAGAAATAACTAAAATATGATTATATATGTTTTTAAATGTTTTTACATTTATCCAATAAAAGATAAAGGCTTAAAATACGGAAAAAATTCAATTTTAGGCGTATATGCCATAGTTTTCACTAAAGGTTCACTTATCACCTTTTGATGGCGAACCCTCATTAAATATAGTTTTGGTCACTCTTAAAAATTCTTTTGGACCAAATAAAATCCTTCTTTATAATTTGGACATCAAAACTTACTTTGTGTATGTTTTTGTTATTCTTCCGATAAAGATCATTTTTTATGAATAAGTGAAAAATGTTGTATTTTAATTCAAAACATCTTTTAATATAATTTATTTATATGGTTAGATTATATTTTTAATTGGTTTTAAAGTGAAACCATAAAATATTTTTACCATTTTATTCAATGGTGGACTTTGGAATTAATTTCACTTTGAAATTCGACATAAACAAATATCAATCTTTTGATATATATTGTTTCTTAAAAACACGCTATTTGTTTTGATAGTGAGAGTAAATTATTAAATTAATTAATTCTACTTATATTCTCGGAATTAGGTAATATAAACATCATTTTTTAATTCGGAATATCGAATATATCTTAGAGTGAATTTTTGGTAATTTTCTTAAAAACTCCAATTTTTGATGAATAGTGAAACCACTAAGTGGTAATCAAGCAAACTGATTTTTCAGTTAAATGAAAGTTTACCACTAATGTATATTGAATTTTGAAAATCCGACATACCTGGTTGTCATTAGTATGTAAATTTTGGTTCAATGGGATGAAAATAATTTTTTGGTGAATAGTAACTTTTTTTCATTAATCGTGATTAGAGGTAATTAGTGTAATTTAGGGTAAAAATGATATTATAAAATTATGAAAACACCATGAAACTTGTCCTACCACTATTGGATGAGTCATGGCCGACCAAGACAACCCATGGGTCTATTTAGAAGACCCTATAGAGCCTCTTCGGTGAGATAATGACTTTAATGCCTTTTTTTAAAAATAAAGGTGAAAATGACACTAACATAAAATGTTTTACAAAAAAAAATTTAGAAGGGGTTATACTAATCATATTTTTGTCTATAAATACTCTTTGGAAATATAAAAAGCTTTCCTACATCAGGATATTTTTGTTATAATTTTTAGACATTAAATAAATTAATTTAATTAGGACATCATGATGATGAAATGATGGCCTCATTAATGAACAATTTAAATAAAATGAAACGATAATATAGAATCTAAGACCTACACATGCCCAAAAACTATTGGATGGGAATATTTAGAATCCTTATCATCTTATCTTAGAAATATATCAATGTGGGACCTTACAAATTTGAAACACTTTTGAAAATAAAATAATAGTTTCATGATTTCCAAAAGTACCCCTCCTCTCCTCTTATAAAATGCCCCCACCTCTACCTCATTTCACACACTCCTCAAGCCTTTGGCTCGGCCATACCCTGACCATTTACTCTCTCCACATCCCTCTCCTCATCCTATAGGATTCCCTTTTGGAATAATCCTTTCAAAGGAAGCCTTTAGGATCAAATCAATAGGAGTTACACTTTTAAAGGTAATTCATTCTCTCATGTTCATTTGTTTTATTTTGCTTCTCCAACCACCTAAACACTTTTTATTTACTTCTTTTGTAACAGAACCAGTATCTTCAATATAATAGGATGTTTTTATAAGATTTATTCGAGCTACACTCTCACACATCTACATCAAATGGTTAAAGAACATACGGTTTTTGTGGATGGCGAAATTATGCCTTCCGAAACGATGATTGTTCAGTACTCATTTAACACCTTCAAAGGTGGCCATTATGATGTCACTATTTTTATATATGATATATAATATGTTTATTATTTCCTTAAGCTTCTTTATTTTTCATTTATGTCATACCATTATTGTTTCCATTATGGGTATACACGATATCTTTATTTTAGGAAGTGCGGACTACCGCCCCCTCAAAGTGATGTGATTCGTTAATTCCATACGTGGGACATATAAAGGATGGATTTAATGTTATTATATATTATGTTATACTGGAATTATAATATTCCTATATATCATTATTATTTATTTCCATTAAATTATGAGATATAAATGAAAGTAGCGTTCATGCGTACGTACGGCTTACCGTCTCCATGAACGGTGCATTTCATTTCTTATCCCTAAATGTAATGTACAATTATAAGTACATGTATATAAGGGATATATATGATGAATGATACATCTTAATGATGAATATAATTCTGGAATTAAAATATACATACCTCTCATTTTGTTTTAATTCCATTAATATGACAAAGAAATGAAAGTAGCGTTCATGCGTACGTACGGCTTACCGTCTCCATGAACGGTGTATTTCATTTCTTACCTCTAAATGAATATGTAATATTATAAATACATGTATATTCTGGATATATATGATATATATTCTATCCAAATCATGAATTTCATTCTGGATATAAAGAACCTTTAACCACACGAACAACATGTAATTGTAAGAAGTCCACTTTCGACAAAAGAACCAAATATCGACAAAACAAACATTATTAACTTAAATGATTACATAATGTTTATAACATGAAAATAAGTGATCTAAAAGGAATAATGAACTAGAAAACGGTTCTTAATAAAGTTTAAATTAACTCAAGTTTATTATTCAGGACATTAAAGAATGATCGAGTCTAGTCGGACCCGAGGTACGGGATCCTACACCTCTCTTTCTTTTTAAGTACACTCTTTTATGTCATATCTTTTAAGCACATATTTCATATGATGGGGATGTTATTTTATATTAATCCTACTGTAATTATTATGTTCATATGATTAGAGACCCTATTTTCCTCTCATCAATCCATTTTTGAGGTTTTGAGTGGCGCCGTTAGGCTGCTGAATTTTCGTAAGAGATCTAACCTCTCTCTTTCTCTTTAAGTACTCTCCTTTATGTCACTTCTTTTAAGCTCCTATTTTTTATGATGGGGGATGTTATTTTATATTCCTATTTCTGTACATTTTATTTTAATGTGATGATATACCCTATTTGATCCCATCAATCCATTTTTGGAAGTTTTAAGTGGCGCCGTTAGGCTGCTGAGTTTTCGTAAGGGATTTTTCATCTTACTTTTATTCCTGTGAGATTCATGATACATTTGCCACAATTTCCTTTGAGTGGTGTATGTAATGACCATTATTTTACTCATTGTGTAATATTATTTCATTTACGAGTATTTACATCAATGTTGTATTGTCCTTCTTTCACGGGTCGTATGTTTCAAAAGATACCCATGTCGGTAAGGGAACCTTTCACCCTCCTCTTTTTATAAAGACTTCTTTTGTTGGGTCTTTTATTTTACATATTTTTATGTTGGGATATGTTCTCATATATCTTTATTGATGTAAATTATATGTCCAAGTGATGAGATATCCTTTTTTATCTCTCATCAACTCATTTTGATGTGACGCCGTTAGGCTGTCAAGGGAACTTCTTAACCCAATTTCGATTTATTTGGGTTCAACATGTAGTTATTGAATATGTCATCCTTTGAATATGTGTGAATGAACTTTGATTATTTTACACTTAATATCCACTTATATTTGGTGTATTCGTTTTTCACACATAATTATGTAATTGATTTATCCTTAAATCAAGGATACCGTCTTTGTAAGGGATTTCGTCTCATTCTCCTTTCATTGAGGCATATTTTGTTTTATACACAACCTTCTTTTATACGGTGTATAAACCCCTATGACGTTTACAGTTATTCAAAAGGAATCTTTTTTATACGAAGCATTTACTAAACGACAAAATAGAATGTTTTTGTCGTACGTATGCGGCGACAACGACTTCTCCGCCGCCGTGACCATTATTTGAGTTTCAGCTTCCTCTAGAAGCCATACCATCTTTTTATAAGAAAAATAAATAACATGTTATAATTTTCTTTTATTTTGGTATTGAAAATGGTTTTCATAATGTTTTTATATCAATTTGTTGTATTGATATCTTGTGATTGAAGGGTGGGAATGTTATGTTTCCTTTATGCATGTTTTATGTGATATGATTATGTTGAGGTTCTTGGGAATTATTATAAAGATGGGTGGTTCTGTGATAAACTATGGTCGGGTGAGCCCGATATAGCTCTCCAATGCATTGGGTAACGCAAAGGAGTGAAATGTTAAGGTTTCTCCGAAGAGATTTAGGGAATATACTATGATGGGTATTCCAAACTTAACCAAGAGGGTTACTCCCTATGTAAGAATGTTATGAATGCCTCAAATTACCTTTATGTATTATGATTTCTTTGATTTATTCATGGTTTGATGAGGTATGTTAAAGTGCTTATGTTTTATGGGTAAAGTATTATTTCATTATTATGTATATATGAACTCATGTTTCCTTTCCATATTTTTATAACCCGTACTGAGATTTTTTTTCTCATCCCAAGTTTTTGAAATGTTTTTCACAGGTCAAGGGAAAGGTACATGATGTGATGATAGTGTCAAGGATGTGTCAAGAAAGAATCCGTGTTTTATTTTAAATATGTTTCCATTGATGTTATGAACTAATATTGTATTTTATGTAACCACTTTGTTTAAATGTGGAAGGTAATGCAAGATTCATGATCTAATTCTCTAAAACTCTAAACCTGAAAAGATCATCAATGTGTAATCTTGTAATAACTCAAGATTAAGTAAGGTTTAATGATGGGGCCTTATAATTATATTCAGTCTCTTGGATATTGACAATTCCCAAGGTATAAGTTAAATTGAGAATTCAACATCAATTCAATGTGGAAGACCAGTAAATTCCTCCGGCAACACTTTAGTGAATTCTGTCACAATAGGCATGTCTTTTATAATGATTGTGTCCGTAGAATCAATCTTCTATGCTGGGATACTCATTCTCATATGGAAGTAATATACAGGCTATAGATAATGGAGATAAGGAACATTCATCTTCCTCCTTTCATTTGTATAGAATCAGGGATCGATTCTCCACATGGAGAGTGATTTCCCTCTAACGGAAATTTATGTTGGCTCTATATTGGGAATGTCAATCCATGCTAGAATTTCATCAAATTAAATCGAAGGGAGTATGATGAAGTTCACCAGGAATTCAAATGCACCAAGAATGATAGGGGAGGAGTTATATTCATGGGATGTTACGATATCCCCATTTTCCATACTTACTGACATATTTACTATGATGATTTGTGGTGGTGTTGGAATTGTTTTACTAAAATTTCAAGATATTAAAGAATGAAAAGAACCTGAATCAAAATGTAAGTTCTCTATTCATCAATGAATGACTAGCATACATGTCACTACTTCATTGTAGGGGTTCACTTCGGTGGTAGTGATGGAAAAAGCTCAACCTTTCTACATTAGATATTGTTGGTTGCCTCCAAAAAGCCTTAGCATTGGGAATGAATTTGTAAGATGCTCGTGTTCTTTGTAGTTGAAGTAATGAAAAACACATGGAGAGTCAAATGGAGAGTTCCTATCCTCTATTGCAGCCACAGTTTTTTCCTGTCAGAAGTTAATAGCATTGTGTCCTTCTGTTCCAAAACTAAATCATTTCCCCACACACTTCAAGAAATTTTGGGGGTACATCTTTCAACTCCATTGGAAAGTGGGGTGTTGGACCTTCATAGCACCGTGTGATTTATCCATCGGACTACTAAAATTGAAATCGACCATATGCTTCTTATCACCATGATACCCCTGAGATTAGTTGATCTCTATTTCAACATTGATGGCACATCAAACAATTTCCCCATAGTTGTCGATGTCATGGACCGCCCGGGCTTTCCGCAGGGTTGGTTTCAACCCAACAAAGAAGCTGTCAACCTTGCATTTGGGAGTAATGTCAAAGCCAGAGTCATATCGTGCAAGACTTGTGAATTTTTTTTCATATGCTCTGAAGGATTCATTGTCTTTTTTCTTTTGGGAAATGAAGTCACATTCCATCTTAAGTTAGAGGGTGAATAGGAAATATTTATCGAAAAACATTTTCCAGAAATCCTTCTATTACAACACCTCGATCTCCTCTATAGGCTTAATATTTTTTATCAATTTCCACCATTGATCGGCTTCACCCTCTATTCAATAAGCAGCAAGAAGAACCTTCTCCTATTCGGAACAATGAAGGATAAAGAAGAACTTTTCAATATATTTGATTCATTTTTCGATGATTGATGGATCAGATGATCCATTAAATGTTGGAGGCCTTTGTCTCAAGATGCTCTCGATAGTGACTTGTTATTTTTTTGGGGTGGTTGAACGATCCTCTTGACCAATGTTTATGTTCAATTCATGAGTTAACTAAGAGAGAATCATGAAAATGTTTGTGATTCCCACCATAATCAGATTGGGAATATCATTATCATAGTCATCACATTGATCTACATATCATTTATTATCCAAAGTCCTCCCATTACAGGCCATTAGGGGAAATAAATGGAAATTTAGGGGTAAAAAATAAAATGTAATCCAAATACAAAGACAATTGACTTATAAATTACTTCTATTCCTTTACTTCTGAATCGATAGGCTTCAATTTATGTTATCAATGATCCACTTTCTAACATGTATTCTCAGAGGCATATTTTTAAATTACCTTAATAATGGTTCATATTATGCTTTTTAATTTACCAAAGTGTATCCTCTAGGTGTGTCATAACCCAGAGTGAAAAAAGGACCATTTTCTAATACCTTGATACCTATGTCAAGCGTAAAACTCCTTTTTGGGTATTCACCCCTAGGTAAATTTGTTCCAGAGTCGCCTATACCTGCTCGTATATGGACATGGATTTATATTTTTTATAAACCACTTAATTAATACCCACCAAATCATAGGTATGTTTTTATTATACTTAGTCTTGTCTCTATGGTCTCACTAGTGATTTCAAATCCTAATCCTCAAAATAACTAAACCAATAATCTGATACAAACTATGATAACCCTTCTCTTTATTACATACATAAACATGATTTATTACATAAAATATACACTTGATACAATAAAGAAGATTGAGAGTTCATTTGTATTTGGGTCTTTGGAACATTACATAATAGCATAAGGCATAGAACTCAAAATCTTATTGAAAACATCATTTACATGACCACTTCATTCCCCCCTACTTAGCATTGCATAGGACAACATAAGAACATGCATAAAAATGGCGAGTTATAATTCCCAATATGGGAATAAACATCGAATAACAGGAGGAATAGAATACATGTTAGACAATAGGCCTATCAATAAATAATATGAGAAAGATGAACATAAAGGCATGATAAATAATGATAATCATAACATGTAAATGTGGCAACAACACTTAACATGGAATTAGCATGATCCAAGGATCCTTGCATAAGCATCATGATAAAAACCTCATTGCACATGATGCATAAGTAATACCTCATTGAACATGAACGAACATGAGTCATCACCCATTGCACCTGACATAACATGATAATATGGTTTACCTAATGCATTGGAATGCTGTCAGGGCACACCCTTCTTAAACATTTCATTTCATGCATAAGTGTTCCACAAGATCATAGAACATGAATACATAAAACATTATTATTTATTCCCCAATTAAGGAATGAGGAATTCATAAATGAAACTATTAAATCAATATTTAAATGCTCATAATATTGAATACCGTAGATAGAGAAATAAGAATGGTATTCACTACATAATGATTTTGTCTTGGAAAATTGCGGTGCAATTTCTACTACATAACGTCGTCATATATGATTTCATAAAAATGGTTGATGATAGATAAAGGGGTGTATAATCATATGTACATGAAAGGGACTATAATGGGATTCAAATACATACATGTACCAACATAGGAAATGGAATTTAGAATCATAATAAAATATAATTTCTTGAATGTAAATGAGGAGAGAGAAATTCCTTACAGAATGTTGGCATGTTAATGGGTATATATGGAAGGTACCGATAAGATATAAATGGGTATTTAATCATTCAGAAATAAAGAGGAAATCATACGGGTGGTGAAAAATTATACCCTGACATTTATAATTGAAAATTAAAGGGCATAATAATATTAATAAACATGGATAAAATGAGAATGGTAGAAATCCATTACAAGGAAGGGTGTTCTCAAAGGCTTGGGTGAGGGTTGAGAGAGGCTTATTGGGAGATTAGGGTGACTTGGGAGGATTCCAAAGAGAGTAGGGAAGATGTTGGATGGACTCCAAATCATTTGAGTGAAGAGGAAGTGGGATCTTGAGTGGGTATATATATAGGAAATTAGAAGAAAATCTTTAATATTTAGGTTTAGGACACCTCACATTAAACTAATCAAAACCACAAACCAGCCCATGGTTTTTGCAAATGGTTTTTTCCAAAAGGGAGTGGAAGAAAATATTTTATAAGGCTAATGACTGAACTTCTTCAAATAATTGGGTTGCTAATGTGGAAGTGAGTCACACTCTTAAGGAAAATTATTTAAAAAGATAAAACGTTTTATAAGATTTGTAGGGTCCACTAAAGCTTTGTAAAATAAATAAATAAAACCCAAAGTCACATAATTTTAAGGGTAAAACATATATTTACCGAACATAATGTTTATTGTATTTTATTAAATCAATATTGTTTCATTTTGATGTCATAAAATACATTATATATTTAAACAGTATATAATTTTTCCAAAAAATTCAAATGTCTCAGTAAATTATTAAAAATTCACTTTTGGATAATTTAGATGTCCTGATTCCAAAAATAATTTTTATTTTATCTAAATAATTTTCTAAATATGAAAATTTTTACATTAAATATAATAACCGAAATTTATCAAAAATTCATGGGTTTTGAAAAAAGTGCATTTGAACATTATTAAAAATTACAATTGGATTTATAAAATTATAGGATATTAGTATTTAATATAAATTATTTTAATAATAAAAATAATATTTTATTAAAATATTATATAATTAAAAAATCCATTAATTCAACAAAATAGATTTCTTAGTTTAAAATTAACAAACAAATAGTATTTGTGCCTAAAAAATTATTTACAAAGTAAAAATTATAAAAAGAATGTATATTCTCTATACAAGAATAATGTACATAATTGTATTACTATAGTATTGTTAAATAACTCCTTATAACATTGACATAATATCTTAGGTTATGGTGTGTGATGGTGACTGTCTCTTAGGGTTGCTAGGAAAACATTGCTCGAGTGGTAATCTCAATCAACTTCCACTTCTCTCGTAGGCAGTTCTGCTCGTTCTTAACATATTCAAGCTCATATAGGGTTTGGTCAAGAGCGATGAACAATGATGCCACATCCTTTATGAGCACTGAAAAATGGTCATTATATGGTTCCAGTCTAATGGATGATGTCATCGCATCTTTTTTCTGAGTTAATCAGATTTGTTAGAGCCCTGTATTTATATTAATCATGCGATCACTGTTCAATAGCTATATTAGAAAGAGTCACAATTCATAATGGTATTTTAATATCTAAAACATATAACCAAAAAAGTTTATACATTTTACATAACCATACAAAGGAATTTAAATAGAACAAAAGGAATCTTCATTAATTAATATTGGGGTTGTTACATACATTGTTGGAATAAATTGGCTTTATCACATGATGATTGTAAAATCAATGATCGAAAACTTTTTATTAATTAATAGTATATTTTATTAAGTAAGAATATATTATAAAAAACAATATTAATTAGTTTCAATTATTTCTAATTACAACTAAATCTAGTAAATTTTTTGTATAATTTAATATAATGTTAGAAAAGATATTATATATTACTGATAAGGTGTAAAAAAAGTAATTTTTAATCATAAATCTATTTGAAATGAAATATTTATGCCAACTATTTCAACAATTTTCATTATGTCACCCGAAATATAGTATGAATGTTATGACATATTCATTCCAACATCTGCATGAGGAGAAATGGATTCATTGATGACATGACATGTATCTTGAGTAGATGATGTTGTAAATTCCATAATTATTGGAAATTAAAAATCATTATTTTTTATTAGTCAAATTGTTTTTATTTAAAATTAAATAGGTTAATTTTTAATAATTAGTTTTAATTATCAATTAGTGGGTGCTATTAGTAGTAACTAAATATAATTTACAAATATATAGATTATATTAATATATTATTGTAATAATTTATAGATATTACTAATTAGTAACATTAATTTTTAGTACTTTTTTTAAAAATAATAGAAATTAGTAAAAATCAATGATAAAGTACAATAATTAGTAGTAATTATCAAAAATTAGTAAAAATTAATGGTAAATATATATATATTTTTTGAAATTAATGTAATTATTACAAATTTGCAGTGGTTAGTATATTTTACTGAAATTTAGTCGAAATGAATAAAATATAATAACAATTAGTATTAATTAGTAAACATTAACGGTAAATCACTATAATTCGATAAAATTATCATAAAGTATCACTAATTAGTAAATATTATTGGTAAATCCCTATAATTGTTTAATAAAATAGGCATAATTATTAATAATTAGTTATAATTAGTAATAATTAGTATTTTATAGTAATAATTAGTAACAAATAGCAGAAATTAGTGGTATTTAGTAATAACAATTGTTAATTAGAAATATTTAGTAATATGTAGTAATTTTAGAATAAAAACAATAGAACTAAAAAAACAGGTCTTTAGATTTCTAGGGATGTGAAATAAAAAATTTGGACATGATTGGTATATATTGGTTTTATAACATGATGATTATAAATTCTATGACTTATAAATTTTTAGTAATTTGTAATCTATTTTGGTATAGTATATTAAATTCATAAAATAGTGGTTTATTAGTGGTAATTATTTAAAATTACAACTAATTAGAGGTACTTTTTTATAATTTATTATAATGTAATAAAATATATTAAATATTACAAATAAGGTGTTAATGATAGAATTTACCATATTCAGGTGATTAAAAAATATCACTTTGTACAACCTATCCCCAAATTTCTCATTAGGTTTCTACAACCTAGGCACTTAGGATGTGATGCGTTAATTGGTGCAGCAGTAGTAGGAGGGGAAATGAATAATATTAAATCGCTATAATTAGTGAAAATTAACAATAAAAATTTAACCATAAATTAATTTAATAATTAAGAATTAGTGTTAATTAGTAATAATTATAAAATATTGTTGTAATTTGTAATGATTAGAAAATGTAAACATTAAAATACAATAATGTTTTTTAAAAATTAAAGATAAATACTAAAAATTAGTGTTAATTATTAAAATTAGGGACAAATCAATATAATTATTCAAAATTACTGATAATGTAGCATTAATTAATAAAAAATTACCTTTAAAGAATAATTTTATGTAGAAACTAATTGTAAATCACTAATATTATTAATAATTAGAAGTAATTAGAAGTAATTAGTAGATATTAACATTATTTTGTAAGTATTATTTAAAATTAAAAATAAATAAAAATATTTTCTAATGTTTATTAGTAATTAGTAAAAATTGGCATAATTTAGTAAAAATAAACTTTAAATATATAATATTGATTATAATTACATTTAAATTATATATTTTTTTAATTTTTATACTCTTTATAGGTCATATTTTTCTAATATATAATTATTCATAAAAATAATATTTTTTAGTGAAATATGGAACAATTCGACAATAGACTGTATTATATGATAATAATTTGATAAATCATTTTAGGAATCCAAATATTTATGGTATAATTCATTCATACATTAAGATTTTTTATGATTTTTTCTAATTTTCATCATCAAAACCATAATTTTTTTCAGTAGGGTCAATTATTTTTCTATTAAAGAAATGTGATTCGAGGAGTTTTGACACATTTGACAATGTTGAGGCCTATGTATTGAGATTTTTAATGATGTTTATTGTTTGGTATAAATTGGGTGAACACAGTTCTGGTTAACATACGAATAATTTTGTTCCAGACCCTTCACAGATTCAAAATGTTTTACCTAATGTGGCTGGTCTGTCTTTTCAACAAACTGAAACTCAAGACAACATTGATTTAACTAAAGAGATAAAACTATCTAAATATTATGAGATTTTATTTCTTCATAGGATGCCTTGTATATTAGTTACATTATTATGAAATATAATGTGGTTAGAATTTGTGGCTTTTAACGAAATATATGGAATTTCAAATATCTATTTGGATCACATATTCTATATGGTTAAAGTACTGTTACCAGATGTAAATGTGTTTCCTACAAATTTCAATTAGTGAAAGAGGCTTGATCATAGTTTGAGTCTTAGTTATCTGAAGATTCATGCATGTTCAAATGATAAAATATAATATTATGGTGATAATGAGTCATTAGTTTGTTGTCTACATGTGGAAAATCAATATGCAAAGAGGCTCAAAGAGGGACATCTAGATTCATTCCTATAATGCTGTTGATCTATTTCCCACATACACCATGATTGCACCATTTTTTATGGCCTAGAACAGAATGTTATTGATGTCAGCAAAAAATTATATATTTTAACTACTAAAATATTAATTCATTCTTTTTATGGTGATTTATGATTTTTTGAGAAATTACATACTTTGTTTTCTTTAGACGAATAAAATGTGTGGTTGGTCCTTTCTAGTAATCATTTTTATCCATTAGGTTCATACGATATTAAAAATTCATATTGTCTATTATTTATCACACTGTAAAATTTACCTCCTTGGATATTGATTAATGACCCATATATATTTTTGATCTTAATTATTCTAGGCCATCTTAAAAATAATAATGATATTTATTTCAATCCATTAAATGATTGGTTGAATTTATTATTTAGTAATGTTGTCAGTACATATGATGTTGTGTCAAAATATTATTTCCAATTAAAATATTTATTAATGTGGTAAATTAGTGACTTCCCAGCACTCTTCATGTTATTTTTCTTGAGTACACATCATCTAAAATCATTTCTATAATGTATGAGTTAAAGTAATTATTTTATTCTCTTAAATATAATAAAACAATATTTTTTTAACTTTAATTTATGATATCATAATATTAATAGATAGTTTTAGAGGGAAAAAAATATTATTTCAATAAATGACCAACTAAAAGATATGGACCTCTAATAATGGTTAGAGGTATTGAGTTAAAATCTATTATCTCTATAGAACCTATCATTTCATGTTGATTAACATTAAATCGAAAAAAATTGATAGCTTTGGGAAATAATAAAGTAGGATAAAATGAAACACTTTTGTGCTCCACTATATTAGTCTTATTTATTGGTTAGTTACATGTATGATTTCATTAATATTATAAATAACTGTTTTGATATTTTATTTTATATATTTTGAGACACACCTGGTTATACTAATGATAATATAATGGCCCAGTTATATATTTCCCAAATTTTCTTGTGATTATAACTTGAACAATTTAAAAATGATATATACCTTATGTTAAGGTAGTTAAATGAGGATTATTTAGTTAAAAAATAAAATCATTTATTATTTTTTCATTGAAATTACTGATTTTAGGCTTCAGATGGTTATGTTTCATATTTGGATAAATGTATTACAAATAGTCACATTATTATATTAAATGGTCATGACTAAAATTTTATAATGTAATGACATATACCAATTAGATTTATATTTTTTTTTGTTTTCTATGATTTGGGATGCACTAAGAGAAATATCATATGTTTATGAGACAGTAGTTAAGAGACGACAGACAATGCTTCCCTCAGTAAAGCAAAATAATATTTTGTTTTAATTTTATATAAATTGAAAGATATTCAATTTACATTTATTCAATAGAAGATGAGATATTACATTCTACGTATAAAGAAAAAATGGTGCACGTCGATACAACATCATTAGATGTAACGATATGATAGATGTAATAATAAAATGAAGAAAAAGGTACCCATTAAAGCATCAATTGAAGGATCAAAGTAGTATGCTTATTTATAGAAGGTAATTTCTTTTTCTATACTCTCATTATTTTAAATCTGAATATCCATCAAAACATAGCATAATTGTTTGAATTGAGGGAAATGTTATGGATGAAATGAATAATGAATTATTTGTTTTTTATCAAACAAATTTTGTATTTGGTGATGTTCATAAATGAGGGATTTCAGATGATGAACATCACATAGCTCAAATATATCTTCTGATCAAATGTTAATAAATGAAACCATTTGTACAATAGGTTCTACTATCTATTATTCTATATTTTTTGAAATTATATTAATAATATTTTATATATAGGTTATATGATAATCATATCATGAAATATTTTATGGAAAATGAAACATTTTCTCTTGAATAACATCTGCCAAAATTTTTTTTAATTATGGTTTGATTTTTTTTAATGTATTTCATTTAAGGATTAACATATAATATTTATTTATTACATATTATATTCATAAATGTTTATTAAATTTTCTTTTATATTAACATGCAAAAAAATAAATAATTTAATTTGTGTGTTGGGTAACCAACCATCCAAAAAGGTTAAATATTATAAGGCATATATTATAAATTGTTTATTATTTCAAACACAAATATTTGGGGAATCAAAATAACAAAAAAATAAAACTATTTTTTTGAGGATATCATCAATGAGAATGTGAAGTAAAATTTTATTGATTGATGGAAGAAATAATTGATCTGTGTTATCAATGATAAAATTGTGTAATGATGTTTAAATTTATTTGGTTAGATACTAATAGAGGCTTAAGTGTTCATCACCTCAATAGAATAATTGATATTAAATATAAAATCATTCTTCAAATAAGTGACCCATTTTATTGGCCCGTATGGAACATCTAATTTATTCGGAAAATCATTTTAATTCTTAAATAGATTTATGTGATTGGTGGATGATTATAAAAAAGAAATACATTTAGAATGAATTTAACCAATATGAAGCTGATACTCCACTAGAAATTTATGATACTGAGGAGGAATTTTATGTTATTGACACTGTCATATATGAATATGAGGATTGAGATAAATATTTAAACAATTAAATTCTGGATATAATCATATATAAAATGTATAAATATATAATAATTTTTTAAATTATTTTGTAAAAATAGTCATTTCATGTTATAGATGGATGAACAAAATTTTTAAAATCATCTTCTTGAATTGTGGGATGTTTCACAACCTTGTGATGTTCCCAATGATACATCATCTATCCCTATCACTACTAGTAGTATAATGATTCCATAGAGGGGACGTGGTATTGTGATATAAATGACTAATGAACTTATCCCCGAGCTATGTATATAACTTGAGTTCAATACATTAATGTGGAGGAATGTTCTGTTTTTTTATTTTAAGTAGTTTTTATTAATTTTCATTAATTTATTTAAATACTAATTATTTCATTATTTCATCAGTTATTTAATATATTTTAGAATATATAAGTTCGATAGTGGAGTGCAATTTTATATATTTATTTTTGTGCACCATGGGTGACATGGGATTAGATTACTATTGATGTTCAGAACTAATCGTTTGGACATTGGATGGTATGTAAATAACTAATAGTTATTTTGAAATTTATTTATTTAGAAACATTATATTATTAACTATTGTTAGGGATTTTTCTATCATGTTAATGATAGATTTCATGCCTCTATATAGGATTGATTGGAGGTTACTATGCATAAACATTGTTGAATGTTTTTTCACATCCTTTTAAGGAAACCCACATGGAATGTCTGTGTACCATATTTAGATCAGTCATGATGTTCCCACCAAACTGATTACATCTCAACTCATTCTTTAGATGAATTATGTTTATACTTGATGGGTGGTAATTTATAGAGGAGTGAATCATTAGGTCGAATGAACTGTGGTACCCAGGAGGTGACACATCTAGCCGGAAGGCATATATTCAGTACATATCTGGAACATATGGTATGCATAATTTTAATAATTTATACAATATTAATTGTGAAATATATATTTTATAAAAAATATGTTGTGAAACATCATGATATTATAGAGTTTGACATCTACAAGATGATGTACAATGTTCCTATCACTGGAGAGATTATAGCTCATTGCAAGCATGATAATGTTGTCATTATAATGATTTTTACATTTGAAATTAACAAAAAATATTATTTAATAAATATTAATTTTAAATTGAAATTGTGGAATTCATATGAGGACACAACATCTCAGGCACATGATGAGATTCTATCCAAAATGATGGATCAGAGAACCAGTGCTTTAGGTTTTGATGATGAAATAAGGATGCAAAAGACTCAGTATTATGTTAAAAAATGGGGAGTTGTTGGAAATAAATCATGATTTACACATAAATGTTAATATGGTAAAATTTTGATGACATTCCAACATTAAGTGATCTCATGGAGAGTCATCATCATATTCCACATAGTATGAAGAGCACCTATAAGTTCAAAATGATCTTCTAGAGAGCATGCGTAGGCAAAATAAAATAGATCCATCAATAGTAGGAGAATGAAGAGGAGGAGGAGGAGATTCGTCAATTGCAGAAGCAACAAATTGGTGATATTGGAGCACATGAGACATTTTATTTAGGGAATAGCAATAGAGTTACCTACAACATCTTATCTAGATGATACAAGTGATATATGTATTTTTATTATCACATTTATTTATGTCAACATTTTAATGTACATATTTTTCAAAATATTTTTATTTAACAAAATATTTTTTTGTCAATATATTGTGTTTTTATGTAGTTATATATATTTCTTATTTTTATTATATTGTTAGTATTATTGTATTAGTATTAATTTTATCATTTTTCTGATGGGATGATTCTCCCATTGAAAATAATTATTTTTTAAATGAAATCCACCCATCCCAGAAAATATTTTTTGTGACCCCATTTTTTTGGAATGGCCCATTTTCCATAGGGCCCACTCGTAAATTTTCATTCATAAAGAGTTCGGTTTCCATTTGGGAGGGTGGAACAAGTTGTAGATCCTGATTTGTCTATGAATGGGGATCTAGTCAGGATTGTTGATTCAAGAAAAATTTACATCATTAGTGAAATATACCTTTGTCCAGTGTTCTATTGATGTGTGGTTTTGATTCTCTTGGGACATGGTAACGTGAGGTGATGATGATAGAATAATGGACACATATCAATGATATAAAACATTTTTATATTCATTCAGGTGAGATAATGTTTTTATGTTGGGGAGTTTTGAAATCATGTTAATTATTTTTATGTTCCCATAGACCATTCATTTGGTCATGTATTGTATGTGGCATGGCTTGGCATGTTTTGAGATAAATTTAGAAAAATATTTTTAACATTTTTGGATAGTACATAGTTTTCATGTTGTTTTTACAAATCGTTCTGGTCATGTAAAAACATTGAAACCCTATATTGTGAGAATTTTCATGGTTGGAACACAATTAGGAAACCATGTTCCCCCCTTTGAGAAACTGTGCAACCCACAATATAGTTTCACATGTATAGTGCTTGGTTTCTCTAATTATGAAACCCTATATAGGAAACCATGAACACACTTTTATTCAATTTAAAAAATTATTATTCAAATCAAAAATCCCCCAATTAATCCCATGGTCGACTTCTACTCACCCAAACTCTAATTACATGGATTAAGATGCTCTGATAAAGTGGTTTTGGCACCTCCAATCATTTCCCTTGTTCCATAGATGTGTGGTGGAAGTCATTTAATCTCTTACAGGTATTTTAATATCATATCTTGTGTTTTCTTCAGATATCTCTTTTTGTAGTCCTTAGAGTTTTATTGATCATTGTTTTAGTGATTTATGTAAACTATATTTGATTGGATCACGATTCTCGGTTGTATTTTTGGATTTACATCACCATAAATATATGTTGGAGTTCTTATTGCGAGTGTTGATCATATGATTTCTATTATTAAATGTAGTTAGTTTTGTTTAATATTTCCATATAATTGAACAATTGATTTTCATTAATATTTTGAAATGGAATTCAATTGATGTATAAAACATAATTTGATATTATTTGATGTTGGAAATTATAAGGGAATGGATTCTAGGAAGACCCACCATTTCCAAATGGAACTAGAATTTGGGGTGTCATTTGAAAATTGTTTAATTGTGTAAGTGATTTGAGAAATGATGTTAGAAAAATAGTTTAAATTTGAATGATGAAATACTTCATGTTTTATTTTTAAAAGGAATGAAATCAATAAAAACCCTTTTTTTATTTTGAAATTGATTTGGAATATTTAATTTTACAATTTTGAAATTGAATTTTATATGATTTTTTATTTATAATGAAACTAATTTCAAATTATTTACTATGTGATGGGGTACATGAAAGCCTAGGTAGTTAGTGGTAATTATGGTACATGCATGTAAGGATATTCATCTTCTATCGATGTTTTATAAATGATAACTCTGACAAATACCTAATTAGACATATCTTATCCTAGATGGGATATTGATAAGACCAATTTAGCTTTATCATGAGGGATGTTTGTACAAAAACTAGTCGAGATAAATGATATTCGAATTTTGAGGATCCTATAACTGGAAACTAACATACTCCAGGGTAGATAACCATGGATATTTTTTATTTTTTTGTATATAGTACATTGATTATAGAAATATTTTATTTTTTCCAAATGATTTAAATAAATGAATTCAAATAATTATTTTATTGAACCCAAAATTGAATATTTTTACATCCTCTGAGAAGAAGAATTATTTTTTAAAAATAAGAAAAATAGTAATTATTCCTTGTCAAATTTTATTTAAATTGGAGGAATTATTTTTTTATCATTAAATATTTTATGGAACCCTTATTGAGAACTAATTGGACATTATAAATGACATATATCTTTATTATTTTTGAAATTGGTATATTTTATTATGTCCATTCTGTGCAAAGGTAAAGAGAAAGTTGGAGGGATCATAATTTATTTGTCCTTTAGGCTTTGAGTTATGTTTAATTTGAGATTCTTGAGTTTTATCTTTCAATTTATTGAGAAATTTGATGATTTACTACTTTGGGGTTTTTATACCAGTTTGGTTTCTGGTAGATTCTACCATTCATGTTTTGAACATACCAACTTGTATCTCTGTTTTATATTTTTTTGTGGAAACTTCATTCCCTAATTTCACATGTATGATGTCAGGTTCTAGTCTCCAACATGTGTGGATATGGAATTCCATTAGGCCTTTGTCTAATCTGGATAGGGAATATTTGTACTATGGAATCTGGGATGGTTCATAAAATTTACATTTGGGGAATTATATTCTACATCATCCTTAGACCATATATATTTTAATCTCATCTATTTATTTTGTGGGATTTCATTTTTTCATTCCATTTTACCTCTCTTTGGTGAAAAAACCACCAAATGAATGTCGTAAATAAATTATACCCATACTTTTTTTTTGGTTATGAATCATTCTATTCAATACCCATATTCATTATATTACTATTTGTATGTTATCATTTATTCATCATTGTTTTAGATGGTAAATATTATTTAAATATGTCTTTTAGTTAAAAAATTTAAAATTATTCTTTTTCATTTTGAATAAAAATAATTTTTGATGTTTTTAAAAAATGGGAATGTTGATATTTTAACATGTACTAGGTGGTGGTATTTTCATTCCTTATTAAATGTTATTAATTATTATGATTCCTGTATAATTTTCTATGTTTTTTCAATGATAATATTACTCCCATTATTCATTGGATATTTAGTGTCATAATTTTTTTAATTGAAATGGATATTTATTTTTTCCATGAGGCATTAAAAATAAATGTATTAATGTTTTTTCATATATATCATCATCCTTTTAAATATTATTATACATAATTGGGGATAATATATATTTTTATCATCCACATTAATTATTTGGATGGATATTTATCATATTTTTCATTTCATTGACAATGGAAAACAATGATATTCAATATGATAGTTTTTATAAAAAAATATTTATATTGCTTATTTATTATATTGTTTATTGACTCTTTTTCATATAGTTAATTTCATTAACACAGTAAGTATTATGTGGGGTATGATATTAAATATCACAATATGCAATTGTAGGTCTCAGGAGTCAGATGATTTTAGGTATTTAGCTTATTCAAAACAGAATTATTAATGATGTTTGATCATGAGGCCTTGATGGCATAATTATGATGTTCATCATTATACATTCACTAATTATGAAATAAGTTATTTCTTTACATTTTATTATTTATTTTTTTATGTCATTAATGGACATATTATTCTTTTAAAATATTAGTTATTTAACCAATTTTACTCTTGTTTATCTATGGAATATTAATCATGGAATATTTATTCACTGATTGATTTCACAATATTCATCCCCTTACAATGAATATAAGCTCACCAATTTTTTCCATATCACTAAGGTATCCTGTAGTGAAATGATAATGATTTTGTTAGAAATAATATAAAAATTAAAACTATTCTCAAAATAATTTACATTGAACTTCATGTATTCTAATGTAATATGTTAATCATGTATATATCCATTTTCATATTACTACTAAAATATTTAATCCAAATGGATATAATCTCTTTTATCTTATACCAATGTAATATTTAAAATTCTGATTTTGGGTTACTATAATTAGTGATGTTACATGATTTTTTATTGATTGTAAATTATATTATTATTGTTTATTCTTTTAAATTTGTTAAATTTGTTTATATCTTTTGAAATATTTTATTAAGACATATATGACAGATACATAGATGGTTCATATTAGATTTCCTAGTGGGATTCATGATGTATTTATTTGTATTTTTATGGTGAAAATTTTGTTATTTTTTATAATGTGGAAGTAGTGTCCAACCAATGGTGATCAGGAACTCCCTTTAGGGATAGTAATAGATTTATTCTAGTGACATATCATGTTAGCCATAACTTCTTGTTTCAATTATCCATGGTATTTTTATTAGGAGACATAATTTTCCCATGACATTTTAAGGCCATATTAATAATTTATATCCTCTATAATACTTGGATGAATTCTAGTGGTCTTAGAGTGGCCTATACTAGTATTTCATTTAGGTAATCTACACTATGACATTATAATTACATATTTAATTTTATGATTGGGTTTTTTGGGAGTATATTTTTTACAAATAGTTATAACCTATGTAATTTTAAAAATAATTTTAAAAAATAACATACATTATATATGAATGAAACGAATAATTGAATTAATATCATGAAACTTATTTAATCCTACATATTTTTATTGATTACTTTTTTAAATCTACTAAAAATTTAATTAATTTAATAAATTTTAGATATATTAATATATATCCCTTATACGAGTTATTTTAATTATATTTCCCAAGTAAAATAATTTTTTTAACACTCAATTAAAAAAAATGAATCAAAATAAAATAGTTTTTGAAACACAATTCATGATGTGTATTAATATAATATGAAATAAAAAAAATAAACTAAAGAAGTAACACTCAAATAGATTACCATCCTACACTTTTCAAGATTTATTTTTTTTCTCTCACGTTAGGGAAAATTCAATGCCAGTTCACCAGTATCCAAAAATTATTATTCAAGAGTGATTGAATGTTCGATAATGATTATGTATTCAAATTTGTGAGAATATAAAAACAATTAATTCAATGAAATTATAACAAATCAAACCATTAATATTATTTATAGTTATTTAAATCATAACTAATACCAAACATACAATAGTTTAAATTCATTATATGAATATTTAGATCTGTCACTAAATATTTTAATTTTTATAAAACTAATATCATATATAAATATGTTTTATTTGTAAATATTCAAATAGAATTAAATAATTGAATATTTTTTTAATTTGATTCATAGTATTTAATCATTTCATATAATCATGAATATCAAAAAATTATAATTCAACATTCATATTAATTATCATTACAAACCTAGAACGTAAATATCGATATTACATATTCGTATATATCAATGTAAATATGACATATTATTATTCATTAGAATATAAAATTTATGAAATAGAAACACTCAATATCTCATATCTAAAATCATATGACCACTTTATTCCATATTTTATAAGAAATAATATTATTTAATGTATATTTTAGAAAAATTACTCGTAATGTATACATTTCTATATAATGATAAGAAATTTAAAAATAGATATGATATAGTTTATAATTACATTGAAAAAAATTTTGGAATTAATGTCAAAAAAACATTTATTAAATTTTATATTATATATATATATTTAATAATACATATCATTCACATTATTCTCATGAATACTTATTTTTTATTATTATTTTAATTTTAAAATATATATATGTCAAATAATAAAATATAGTTACACCATCTCAAAAAATCATTAACATTATAGGTATTATATATCAATGATGGGATGTATATACTCTAAAAATGATATATAATATTCTATAATATAAAATAAAACGGTAGTTGTGATCTATTAGAAATGTTATTATTAAGAAAAAATAAAATTCAAACCATACAACAATACCATGTTTTAACTCATGACATGTTCCAAAATAATGTTTTTAACTAATTTATTGCCAATAATTTCGGAATATACGAATAATACAATATGAGCATGAGTTTCCAAAAAACTATTTTTACTCATATTGAATCATAAAATATAAAAATATATATTATATGATATTTTGGAAAATAAAATAAAATCAAATATTTTATCGTATCATGCAAATGTATATAATTGGATTAATAAATTTAATAAATCATGATGGGATACATTTTATCATTCCCTATGATATCATATTTTTTAAAATATCAATAATTTCCCTAATTTTTATCGTATATATATGATAACAATGGTGAATTTTCTAGGAATCATATATTTTAATAAACTAACCCATGATTCAATGTACAATTACTAGAATATATAAATTACAATACCATATGTTTTTTCATAATATTTATATCTTGGATACAACTATTTAGGAAAAAAATTATTCATTGAGAAATATTTGACCTAAATAAATTTTAAATTTGATGCAGACTTCAAAAAAAAGTCTAACCGGACAACTCCATACATTTTATTTTTTATACTAGTGAAAATATAATTTTTTGTAACATATTCGATTAAAAAATGGAACTAGATGAAATAACAACATATAACAAACAATATTATAATATAAATGAATATAACCATAATGAAAAACCAATAAATATATAAAAAATCACATTAAAAGTCCTAAAATGAACTAAATAATAGAATCCAAGGGGATGGATAGGTGAAGATAAAAAATAAAAAAATATATTGAAGAAACTGATTTCCTAAAAATTTGATCAACTATCCATGTACCAACTATAATAAATTAATCATTTGTTATCACCTCATCCAAACTCATACAAAATTTCTCATCAGCCTCCAAGAAAAAAAATTTAACCATCATTTACCAATATATAATAAAAAAAACTTATAAACATGTGATGTTTTAATATAATTAGCAATAACATTTAATCACATGGATTCCAACACATTCTCTGTATAAATATTTATTAAAATTTAAAAAATACATTGATATAATATTCTTTTCATTTAATGAATTCAAATAAAATAAGATACTATAGATATTTTTTTAAATGTTTTCTTATTATTATTTACCAAAATAATTGGTCACAAATAAAATCATTAATTATTATTTCAATAAAATGAATTTTGAAAATTTAAAAAATTATTTAATATCTAATAAAATTATATTTACAAATAATGTGGTTTGTAATTGCGTAAAATCATATAATTTCATTTGTTATTGAAAATATATTTAAAAAAATATATCTTCATATATTTTGAAATATTAGAGTCATAAAAAATAATATCATATGATTAATATAAATTAATAAAGAAATTAATTTGATATAATAATCTACCAAAAACTTTGTATCATATAATAATATATAGTTATGAAAATAATTTGTCATTATGTAATAGAGAATGATAAACATAACTAATTAAATAGTAAAATAAATTACATGTAAATAATAAAAAAAGAACATGATCAAATAGAATAAACTATAATTGAATTTCAATCATAAAAAATAATATAATAACACTGAATTGTAATCTTAGGATGCCACCCTTTGTTCTAAATAGGCAATTTGTAAGTGGATTTAAGGGAACCATCAGTCATACACTGATGAAATATTAATTAACAAACACATGGTTCTCTCCCTTTATCCTCTTCAAGTTAAACCCCAATAGAAAATGAATAACATACACTAGCTGATACTTACCAAAGCCTAATATACAACTACTATAGTACTTTTCCCATGATTTTATAATTTTCTTATCATAACTCATTTGATGTTTTATAAATTGTGGTGATTAAGAAACTCAAAATATGAAACATTAACAAATATACAATATATATATATGTAGTTAACATAAGAACATCTCTATCCATAAAAACGTATTCATTAAATATCCCATATTATATCATTACTCAATAGTAAACAACTCATAACCTAAAATTAAAAATCCTTATAAATCATATCTTCAAGGGGTAATGTGATCAATGTTGATGAATTAATTATAAAACTCATTATCTATTGATAAAATAGATTTTATTCAATTAAATACTTGTTAAAATAGAATAAAATGATTCTTTCTAGGTCATAAAAAATAATTTGATGTAAAAAATATTTTAAAGGGTAAAGTTTTTATTATTATATTTTTCGGGTATAGATGAATAAAAATAATTTAAATAAAAAATAAAACGAGATAAAAAATAATTATACCTTTAAATACCCACTATAAATTTTTTATTTATTAGATCTAAATCATAAAACATTAATTCACTAAAAAAATTGGTTGTTTAAGAAAAATATCATAGTCATTTCATCACACACCAAAAGTGAAAAAAATTACATTATTACAATTTTACATGTTAAAATTAATAAATTCCCATTGTTCCAATTAAAATTTTTATAAGATAAATAAAAAACAAAGAAGTTTTTTGAATTAAGCATTGATATTATATAAAGGAGAAAATAAATGAGAATCTACAAATTATTTTATAATCAAAATTAGTTTAAACAAACAACTTACTAAAGGAATTAAAATTTGTGTTAAATGATGCCTCTCCTCTAAGAGAGATGAATGATTATTTTTTAAATAATATTTGAAACCATAAAATTCAGAAAAATAAAAAATAATCTATGTTCAAGCCCTAGGTTGTGTTGAATTTGGTGAAAAATTACATGAATGAATAAAGAAAGTGAAATTAACTTCCTGAGTTTTTAAGAATTATTATTTTTGAATAAATTAGAATTCTTTGATGGATTGAATTTCACACTACACCAAATTATGCATGATTAAAATGAAACACCGCATTAAGAATTAAATATATGAAACAATTAGATTATTATTTTGTAAATACAACCTTATTCTGTGATTTTTTTTACACCCAATGTCGACTTCTGTTGATATCACATATCACAAACTAGAGCATGTTTTAACGAATTACAATATAATATTACTATTATTAAAAAAATAATTTATTTTTTACCAATAAATTAGAATAAACTAATGAATATGAATATATAAATTATAAAAATATGGTTGACACATATATATCGAATTAACTATTTGGTTACAAATTAATTTGAAATGAGTGTAATAACTATTTCAAAATAAATATATTTCTTTTTTAAAAACCTATTTTCCCTGTAAAAATATATTTTAAACAAATAAACTGAAAACCTAATTATGAAGAATTATTTTAAAAAAATTTACATATAATATATTCAATCAACTATATAACCATCATGTAATTCATTTTCTAGACAAGTTATAAAAAGATATCTAACTATACAAAAAAATGTATTTTTATAAAAGGTAGTTTTATTTCCTATTAATGGAACTCACATTTTTTAGAAATAAATTAAAATTTTAAAATTCTATTTATATAAATAATAATAAATTTTTAAATTAGAAAAGAAAAATATTCTTATAGAGATTTTTTGGTATTTCTCTCATAGGTTTCATTCTTTATGAACAGTAAGAAAAATATAATTTTTATTAAAAAATGAATTCTCATTTAAATAATTTATAATTATAATTATTTAAGAATTTTATTTAATATATAATTATTTAAATTACAAATCCATTAATACAGTTTAGTTAATTTTAATAAATTTCACATTGAAGATGGATATTAGAAAATTAAATCATTTGAAAATATTTATTTTAAAAAGAAAATTTCATGTCTCGTCTGGGAGATTAATATTAAAATAATTTATACCACTTTGGTGATTAGAAATTTGTAAAATAGATTATATATTTTAAATTGGAATAAAAAATAATTAAAAAAGGTCATATTTATTTTTTTATTATAATTATTAGTGACTATTGTTAAAATTAATCACAGTGGTTAAGATAAAATGAGTTTACTAATGGTATAATCATTAAACATAAGGGAAATAATAACCAAGAATATTTTCCAAACCCCATCGAGTCGAAAGATTTTGAAAATATAAATTATTTTATGTAAATTTTCTCATTATTGGTGGAACATGATTTGAGGGATACCAGCCCAAATAATCATTACCTTTTGTTATTTAATAGTATCCTCTGACATTACTTATAAATGAAATGACCGCCCCCACCCACACTCTTAAAACCTCTACATCCATTTGGATTGTAAAAATCTTATCAAAATAAACTCTCTAAATCCATTCCATCATCTTATAATACTCTCAATAGAAATGAATCATATCAAGGATGTCCCTCGGTGCAATCCAAAAGAAGATAGCCCATGAAGAGGTAATGTTCATCGACTAACACATTTGTTTTATATCTCCTAAAACCACTTAAATAATTTTTATATCATGATTATATAAAAATATTACTATATAATGTAAAATGATATGTAATTATTTAATTTTTATAACCTAAAACATTACACACTTCCATAAAATGGGATACACAGTAGTTGTTCGGGTTTATGGTGGACTACCACCTCTTGACCTGATATTCTTTATTCATTAATTACCATATACCATGGTACGAAATAATGATGCATTTGTGGATTATATATGATATATATTATTTTTATTATGTATATATGCAACTATAATTCATATTTAAAACATAAATTCATGTATTTCAATATTTTAGAATGTGATAATGTCATTCATGTGCATGACATGTTTCCACCTCACGAAGTGATGTGATTCATTAACACTTTAAATAGAAAGTATTAATGATAGATTTAATATATTTATGTGGTATAAATATCCTATAAATTATATATGAAATATATATATATATATATATATATATATATCATTTTCATATTATTCATAAAAAATATAATAGGAAAATGCAAAAAATGTTCATGGGTGTGTATGGTCTACATTCTCCATGAACGATGGATTTTATTTCCATTTTTTATGTTTTATATATTATAATAAATAAATATATATGATATATATATATATGTGTGTGTGTGTGATTTTTATATCCTAGATTAAATTATTTAACTGAGAAGGTCCGGATCAAATACATCAGAATATAAATAATAAAACAAAAACATAGACATAAAACAATGTGATTGTTAATGAAAACATAGCTATACCATGGAATTGTTAATAAATATGTAATATAAATTCGTAATAAAATATTATGTCATATGATATTTAAGAATGTGGTTATGTTTTAGATTTATAATAAACTAATATTAATTATATAGGATATTTTAAAATTTGTGAAACAAATAAAGACATAATGTAAGGGGATTTCTCGTGTCACATTTATTTCTGTGAGATTTAAATCACATTCACCACTCATTTATATTTAATTATATATATATATATATAAATGAAATTTTTTATAATTAATTAATTTTATTTCATAAAATTATATGTTTTCATTGATTTTATACTTTCGAGACACTCATGATTCAAATGTTACTCATGTATTATGGATTTTCTAACTCAGTTTTTTACTTTTGTGAGACAGAGTCTTTATTCATCACCACATTCTTCAATATAGTTTATATAATTTCCCCAATTGTTCATCAAGATTATTCTACTTGTTATTTTTAAATATCAACTCTATGATCTCTTTTTCATGGGTTTATTGTTTCAATTTTACTATAGCGGTACGAGAATTTTCTCTTATGATTTCTTCTTGGACACATGAGTTATGTTATCCACCTATATTCTTTTACTAGGTGTATATACTGCCCATTTGAAATTTTATGTCATGATTCTATGCCATTTAATGATATTTCATGATTCATGTAATGTTATTATTTCCTGATGATTTTGATTCTATGCTACTAAAGTGGATGATTTTATCACTACAAAAACATCATTTATCTAGATTGTTTTTTAATATTCTTCTACTTATGAATTGTAATGATCCATCTCTTTAATAATATAATTAATTTGGCCTCCAATATTTATTCATGAAATCATCATCTAATGGTAAAATTTTAATTCTAATTCGTATTTAATAAATTTATGAAATATTTTTATGAAAATTTGACCTTATTTCTCTCCTCGGATGGAAATCAATTTTATTAAAAAAAATCATGTTTTGTTCAAATATTTTAAAAAATGTTCTATATTTATCATATTATTTTTAAATTTATTTTTATCAAACATTTACCTTTTTAAAAATGATTTTATAAAAGGAATATTTTTATTTTCAATCTAGGTACTATTGTAAACCTTTTTCAGTGAAAAATGAGTGTTCAATATGTATAGAATTTTCCTACATCATGACCACCCATTTCGTTAAATCTTACATTATAATATTCTAATAATATTTTAAAAAGGAAATGTTTTCATCAATATAATTTAAATATTATTATTTAAAATTTATTTTCAATGAAATTATTTTTCGAAAATGTATTCTATTTTAATTTTTTTATTATTCAAGGTTATTTTCTAAAAAATGGGTTTTATAAATTTATTTGATTTAAATAATTTCTTAAAATTGGAAGGTATTTTAAACTTATGAAATAATTTAAATGATTTTTAAATCATAATTCATAACCTTTCAATGTCGTTTTCAATGAAAAGTATTATATAAATATTCTATTCCCTAATAATTTAAATATCAAATAATGGTTATTTTAATAAATTAATGATCCAAGTGATATTTATAAATATTAATCCATCTCTAATAACCAAATTTGATATATTTTTATGATTTAATAGGGATATTATACAACTAAACCTTTAATATTCTGTATTGGAAAGGTTTGTGATTATGAGGATATGTAATTTTTGAAACCCATTTCTCTTCAATGGATTATAAAATGATTAAAATATTAAAAAAAAACTTCCTTTAATTTGATATTCTATGGTTAAATGACTATTGAAAATTCCTATTTTCCTTAGGTCATGATATGATGATTTTTTTTGATTCCCATTACATTTCATGGGTTATGATATAACCTTTATAATACATGTATATATTTATGCTTTCTGGTATGGTGAATGTTTTATTTTATTTTAAAAAATTTATATATTATTTTTTTATATAATGTGTTAGAATTATATATCCCTTTTATTAATTGCGTAATTATTTATATCTCATGAAATAGACATGGCTGGAATAGAGAGTGACTGACTGAAAATTAATTTTTTATTATCAATACACATTAAGGAGATAGTGAGAAATAATAATGATCATCATTATAAGAAAAAAACAAACAATATCTACCTCAACCCAGAAACTACATCATGTCAACAAACCTTCACAAATTTGTGACTATTAGGATAGCAATCCCATTCATGGATTCATGGGCATAGAACCGATGGAAAAGCCATACACACTCAGACCCACAATCCAATTGACGTGAACATGTGAAGTCTTTTTACTCTTATCACTATCTGAAGTAGATCCAAAAACAATGTTAAAAACATCAAACTTCACTCCAGAATGCACAAAGGAAAACCACCAGTAACCCATCAAATACAATAAACATCCTCAATCAGTTAAATAGTGTCTTTCAAAAGTGGTTTTATCTTACCATAATCTATGTCTCCAAATAATTTCCATGCGATAGATTGAACCTAGATGTTAGGTACGTCCTTCATCAGAATTTCAAAATCAGCAGAAATATGATCCTAAGTCTGTATTTACTCCACATACTAATCATACCTTTTTCACTATAATAAGTTCATGTTTATCAATCCATGCATATTTTTCCATGTTATGAATTTCCATATTGTCCTCCCCATCATTTTAGCAATATCCTCTTTGAAAGCATTGAGTAGAAAGACCTACTCAAACACTTCTTCTTCAGAGCATAACAGTAATTCCACGGGATGGCCACCCTGTGCCCTTATTCTCTAGTGACTCACATCCACTAAGACATTTTTTTAATGTTAGTATTCTTTTCCAAACATATCTCAAAAGGAGGTGGTAAATATGAGTAATCCCCCTACCCTTCCCCCTCTTATAACTCATATTCTCCTTCGTACATGATGTTTCTCCTGCCGAATGAATAGTTTCAGTTTCATTGAATGTGTTCCCATGTTTTCAATCTATATATAGAGGTATAAATAATTCAATGTTCAATCCAAACTTTTAATGTGCTTTGAAACTATTTGTCAATAGAATTGAAGAATAGTTCTTTGTACCTCATCCCCTTTATTCCCTAGTATTTTCCCAGTATAGCTCCCCCATCACAGTCCCATATAACTCTTTCTGAAGATGATCACAATCCAGTTCAAGCACCACGATGGGAGAATTCTCCTTGCCATGCACCATATGAACTATGATATTATCACTTCCTAGTCCCTAAGATACCCCCCACATAGTCTCTTAGATAATTGAATCTCCCACCCTTACACTGTCAATTTGATGCAGTGAGGTGGGTGGAAATGGCGAGGTCTTATTTCATCTTACTAAAAGTTTATGCCACCGTTGGATGGTCCAGGGACATCAATGCATTCTGTATAAGTAAGCATGATTGAATTTTCCACCCAGTATCATCTGCAATAGTGACTTCATGAGATTCTGAACATACCGGAGGCCTCGGTTACAGATTCTCTACATCATCATGCACTGATTTTTCCTTTCCTATATCCCTATTCCTCCACATAGAAAACTGATACCCCTTATGAAAACATTCTAGTGAATGAACGAATCACTTTCATCTTGAACAAAAGGTTGTCCAAGTTTCATATAATAACTATTGATTGAATCCATTATCCTTGCCCACAGTAATCAACACATATTCAAACAGGTCTCTTGTCACATCCATTTCAATACATGCGTGTGGGTTAATTGGGTTGAAAAGAGCATCAGTACAACTAACTGAACACATTTAGCTACATAACTGAATTCCTATCATGCATATAACAATGGGATTTTGAAATGGAAGGGGTAGGTTAGGGAATCTATCCCATGTCACTATTGATGGATTATCCTTCATCATATGTAGATCGAAGGACCACCAATTATGAATGTATCTAAAACCATTAAATAATCGAGGTGATCTTGCCCAGACCTTGATGAGGTCTGCTTTCGATGAAAAACATATCATAATTTTATTATTTTCTAGGAGACCCATAGTCACCATGTCCTGCCAGACCCATGTCCCAAATATGAATCTATCAAATGAATTGATTGAGGGATGTCGCTGCTAAAATATGTCAACTAAGGTACGCTTAAAATGGAGAGATGATTATGAGAACTCCGTAGATGTAATCTTATGGTTTTGGGAATTTATTGAGTAAATCCAGGACATTAGGTCAGAGCATGATTTGTGGGAATGGAGGGAGAAAATCTATATTTTAAAAAGGAGTGAAGGATGAGGTTGATCTGTTAAAGGACACGGATGGTCCCTCCCCCATCAGTGGGGGTGGGACCAGTGTAGAGGTCGACATAGTCATGATAAAAAGAATTTATGTAGTGAAATCATTCCTATAACATAGATTTATAAGTGATCTTTTACCACTTTTCAATTAATTTCAAATATTTATGTGTATAAAATAGTTCCAAATCAAACCCTTATGTTATGCTCTCATATATTCTTATCTTCATTCCATTATGATCCATGTCTTATTCATGTGTTAAGATATAATGGTTTATTCTCATGATTCCCATATAATTCATAAATAATTATCTCCAATCACTTATTACATGAATCATTTTTTGAAATCTCTAAAACAAAGGATATGACCATAAAATGTTATATTCATGTCACCAACCCCTTATGTTCATGTTATAATTACATATCGCTTTTATTTACACTTACTAATAATATGAGATCACCATTTCTTATGTTTTAATTCCCCATGTAATGATTAATGGTATCATATAGGATATTCAGGTCTATAGTACTAATTTTGAAGATAATTAAGTGATACATTTAAAATCCATCCCCAGTACAAGAAGAGTTTGTTACATCTTTCCAAATTCTCTAAACTATAAGGGTGCTCTGGAAAGTGTTTTTGTAATGAAATGATTATTCATTCAGAAATATTTTACATCAATATATGTTAATATAGGGTATTAATTTATAGTATCAATGTAATTGTATCTAAAATTATTGGAATATAGGTTGATAAATCATTATTGAGTTCCCCATAGATATTTTATAGGGAATATCTAGGTATGTCACTAAAATTTTTCAAATGATGAGTTTATGTATAGAAATAATGTATTTTAATTTTGTTAAAGGATTGACTGATTTTATTCTTATAATTACATCTCCGTCTGGAGAATACTAGTGGATGTGCATATAGAACAGATGCACATAGTGTAAAAAACCTCAAAAACAAATTTAACAGTCTAGATTTATTTTATGACTAGTGCATAACTACAAGCCTCTCTTGACACATGGTTTGACACTTCAAGTGGATATGATTTATAAATATAAAGACTCTTTATGAACCATCTTGAATGGTTTGAATAGAATATGACAATGAATAACCATAGAAAAACTAAAGGATTCATAGATTCAAGAATTATGTTTTAAAATTTATACTTCCTATATGTTATTTTTAACGATTATGTAGTTCCCCAAATTTATTAATGTTTCTCAAACTATTATATGTTTTTAATCAATGGATGGAAATGAAGGAATCATGTCAATGTGTATTATAATGGACAATGTGGTGATTTTACTCATTATGTATAAGGCCCCAGCCTTAAACCTTACTTAATCTTGAGTTATTACAAGATTACACATTGAGGATCTTTTCAGGTTTAGTGTTTTAGAGAATTAGATCATGATACTTGCAT
This sequence comes from Viscum album, assembly GCA_963277665.1. NCBI lineage: Eukaryota > Viridiplantae > Streptophyta > Magnoliopsida > Santalales > Viscaceae > Viscum > Viscum album. The sequence continues at coordinate 32,412,568 of OY728120.1, read as the reverse complement.
TACATTTCACATTTAAACAAATTGGTTACATAAAAGACAATATTAATTCTTCCCATCAACAGAATCATATTGAAAATAAAACATGGATTCTTTCTTGACACATCCTTGACACTATCACTACATCATGTACCTTTCCCTTGACCTGTGAAAAACCTTTCAAAAACTTGGGATTAGCATAAAAAGCTCAGAAAGGGTTATAAAAATATGGAAAGGAAACATGAGTTCATATATACATAATAATGAAATCATACTTTACCCATAAAACATAGGCACTTTAACATACCTCATCAAATCATGAATAAATCATAGAAAACATAAGACATAAAGGTAACTTGATGCATTCATAACATTCTTACGTAGGAAGTAACCCTCTTGGTTACGTTTGGAATAGCCATCACAGTATTTTCCCTAAATCTCTTCGAAGAAACATTAATGTTTCACTCCTTCGTGTTACCCAATGCATTGGAGAGCTATATCGGGCTCACCCACCGTTAGTTTATCACGGAACCACCCATTTTCATTACAATGCCCAAGAACCATAACATAAATGTATCACATAAAACATGCATAAATGAAACATAACATTTCCACATTTCAATCACAATATAACATTTTAGTATATTGAAATAATGAATCCATTCAAAAAGAAACCATTTCCAAAACCATTTAAAACATTTAATAAAGAGATTTTTGAATCAAAGTGTCCCATACCACCTTGATGCATAAAATTTTAAACCATTAATATCCATATAAATAAATCCTTGAAAACATTTTGAAAACATGGATATTAATAAGAACAAATAATTAAAACATTTAAAAAGATATTTTGGTTAAAGGGGTTTTACCAAAATTAGAGACACTTGAATACAATAATTGAGGAATAACATTTAGTCAGAACTTTATAATATCATGAGAATAAATGGATTCATGATATAATACTCCAAGGGACAGTATATACACCATATAAGAGTGAATTGGTGCATAACAATAATGAACTCTCAATAGAAATGTCAAATGTGATGAAATCCCTTATAAAGAAGGTATCCTTAAATTAAGGACAAATCAATCTCAAAAATATGTGTGACAAATATAAATACACCCAATATAAGCGGATATTAAGTGTAAAACAATAAAAGGTCATTCACACATATTCAATGGATGACATATTCAATGACTACATGTTGAACCCAAAGAAATCGAAATTGGGTTAAAAAGTTCCCTTGAAAGCCTAACGTTATCACATCTAAATGAGTTGATAAGAGATAAAAAGTGTATCTCATCACTTGGACATAAAATTTACATCAATAAGGATATATGAGAACATATCCCAACATAACAATATGTAAATTAAAAGACCCAACAAAAGAAGTCTTTTAAAAAAGAGGAGGGTGAAAGGTTCCCTTATCAACTTGGGTATCTTTCAAAACATACACCCCATGAAAGAAGGACAATATATCAGTGATGAAAATACTCATAAACAAAATTATATTACACAAAGAGTAGAATAATGGGAATTACATACACCACTCAATGGAATTTGTGGCAAATGTAGCATAAATCTCACAGGAATAAAAGTGAGATGAAAAATTCCTTACGAAAACTCGGCAGCCTAACGGCGCCACATAAAACTTCCGAATATGGATTGATGAGATCAAATAGGGTATCTCATCAAATTACAATAAAATTTATAGAAAGATGAATATAAAATAACATCCCCCAACATTACAAAGAGGAGCTTAAAATAAGTGACATAAAGGAGAGTACTTAAAAAGAAAGAGAGAGGTTAGATCTCTTACAAAAGTTCGGCAGCCTAACGGCGCACTCAAAACATCCAAAATGGATTGATGAGAGAGAATAGGGTGTCTCGTAACATGAACATAAAAATTACAGTAATTGTAATATAAATGATCATCCCAATAACAAGAAAGATGAGCATTAAAAGGAATGACATAAAAGTGTGTACTTAAAAAGAAAGAGAGGAGTAGGATCTCTTACCTCGGGTCCGACTTGACTCGATCGTTCTTTAATCTCCTGAATAATAAACTTGAGTTAATTTCTACATCCTTAAGAAACCTTTTCATGTTCATTATTCCTTTTATATCACTTAATACCATGTCATAAACATTATGTAATCATTTAAGTTAATAATATTTTTTTTGCCGATATTTGGTTCTTAAGTCGAAAGTGGACTTCTTACAATTACATGTTGTTCGTGTGGCAAAATGTTTATTATACCCAGAATAGTATTCATGATGTAGACATCATATATGTCATATATATCCATTACATTCATGCATATATAACATTACATAATCATTTAGAGGTTAGAAATGAAATGCACCGTTCATGGAGACGTTAAGCCGTACGTACGCATGAACGCTACTTTCATTTCATTGTCATACTAATGGAATTAAAACTAAATGAGAGGTATGTATATTTTAATTACAGAATTATATTCATCATTTAGATGGATCATTCATCATATATATCCATTATATACATGTACTTATAAAATTACATTACATTTGGGGATAAGAAATGAAATGCACCGTTCATGGAGACGGTAAGCCGTACGTACGCATGAACGGTACTTTCATTTCTATCTCATACTTTAATGGAATGAAATAATAATGATATAGAGGTATATAATAATTCCAGTATAACATCATATATAATAAAATTAAATCCATCCTTTATACGTCCCACATATGGCATTAACGAATCACATCACTTTGAGGGGGTGGTAGTCCGCACTTCCTAAAATGAAGATATCACGTATACCCATAATGGAAGCCATAAAGGAAAGACAAAAATGAAAAATACAGAAGCATAAGTAAAACATAAACATATTATATATCATATATAAAAATAGTTACATCATAATGGCCACCTTTTAAGGTGATAAATGAGTACTGAACAATCATCGTTTCGGGAGGCAGAATTTCACCATCCACGGAAACCGTATGTTCTTTAACCATTTGATGTAGTTGTGTGAGAGTGTAGCTAGAATAAATCTTATAAAAACATCCTATTATATTGAATATTCTGGTTTTGTTACAAAAGAAATAAATAAAAAGAGTTTAGGGGGTTGGAGAAGCAAAATAAAACAAATGAACATGACATAATGAATTACCTTTAAAAGTGTAACTCCTTTTGATTTGAGCTTAAAGGCTTCCTTTGAAAGGATTATGCCCAAAGGGAATCCTCTAGGATGAGGAGAGGGATGTGGAGAGAGTAAATGGGCAGGGGATGGCCGAGCCAAAGGCTTGAGGAGTTTGTGAAATGAGGTAGAGGTGGGGGCCTTTTATAAGAGGAGAGGAGGGGCACTTTTGGAAAGTAAGAAATATTACTTTATTTGAAAATGTTTTTCGGTTTTAAAAGGTCCCACATGGATATAATTCCTGGATAAGGTGATAAGGGTTAGAAATCCACCCATACAATAAGTTTTGGACATGTTTAGTTCATAGCTTTTACATTATCGTTCCATTTTATTTAAATCGTCCAATAATGATGTCATCACTACATCATTATTATGTCATAAATAATTTAATTTATTTAATGTCTAAAAATAAAAAAAAACACTATGATGTAGGAAATATTTTTATCTTTCCAATTACTATTTATAATCAAAATTATGACTTGTATAACCCCACGTGAAAATTGTTTTAGTAAAACATATCATGTTTGTGTCATTTTTACTTTTACATTAAATAAAAAGTTATTTATGTCATTTCCCAACCAATGTGGCTCCATGGGGTCCTCAAGTTGACCCATGGCTTTTCTTGGTCGTCCATTACACATCCAATGAGGTTAGGAAATGTGTCAAGTTCATTTCATATTATTAAAACATTATATTTACCTTAAACTACACTAATTACCTCTAATCGCGATTAAAACTTAATAAGTTACTATTCACCAAAAAATTATTTTTATCCCATTGAACCACATTTTACTTCCTAATGACAACCATGTATGTCAGATTTTTGAAATTCAAAATTCAAAGATGTCAAACTTTCATTTAAATGGAAAAATCAGTTTTTATAAGTACCACTTAGTGGTTTCACTATTCATCAAAAATTGAAGTTTTTCAGAAAAATCCCAAAATTTTACCCTAAGCTATATTTGATATTCCGAATTCAAAAATGAAGTCCATTTTACAAAATTCAAAACATATAAGTCACATTAATTAATTTAATAATTAATTCCCGCTGTCAGAGCAAATAGCGTGTTTTTATAAAACAATAAGTATCGAAAGATTGACACTAGTTTAAGTCTAATTTCAAAGTGAAATTAATTCCAATGACCACTATTGGATTTAATGGAAAAAATATATTATAATTTCACTTTAAAACCAATTCAAAAGATAATCTAATCATATAATTAAATAAGATTAAAAAGAGGTTTTGAATTAAAATACAACATTTTACACTATTCATTAAAAAAATGAACTTTATTGGAAAGATACCAAAAATTTACAGAAAGTAAATTTTGATGTCCCGATTATTAATAAGAGTTTTATTTGGTCCAAAAGAATGTTTAAGAGTGAACAAAACTATATTTAATGATGGTTCAACATCAAAAGGTGATAAGTGAACCTTTAGTGAAAACTAGGGCATATACGCCTAAAATTGAATTCTTTCCGTATTTTAAGCCTCTATCCTTTATTGGATAAATGTAAAAACATTTAAAAACATATATAATCATATTATAGTTATTTCTATCCATTCCCGCCATTACAACGACTACATGTTAACTACCATTTAAAATAATATTATTTTATTATTAGAGTGCAACGTAAGATTCCCAAGAAACTCGTTGTTGCGTGTTGGGTACGCCATCGAGCATAGCGTTACCTTTAAAGTCATATCAATATTTTATTCACAAATATGGATAAATATGAAAATGTCATATTCTTTATTTACCTGGGGTGTTACATTATGAACCAAATATTATGGGAAAACCTCATTTATATTTTCACATAAAAATCTCAAGCTATGAGCCTTGTTGGTAAAAAAAATGAGAAAAGGTAGAAAGAATTATTGTTTTAGTCCATCATGAGGAAATTTTCACATTCATTTTGTGGTTCTGATTCTCCACTAGTTGTTGAGAAATTTATTTGAACTAATAAATAGTTATTTTCCATACCATAGTATTGAAATAATGAAAAATACATTTTATATGTTTACCATTTGGATGGTGAAATATATCAATTTTGGAATCTTAATAGAAATATGAGGGAACAAAAATAAATTGAATATTGATAATCAGAATATTTTAAATTGAAATTTATCACTAATTGTATCCCCTTTATTGAATTAATTATGATGGGGATGTCATTCCATGAGTACAGTAAAATTTATGATGAATATATTAGTACCTATGAAGATAATTTTAAAATACATTCAATATACACATCTCTATTATTGATTAAACATGAAAAAAATTGGATTTTTCTTTTGTGTAATAAACCAAGTTATAGAAATTAATTTTCAATAAGATACATAGTTTTGTTAAATTTGGGGCCGAAGCCTCAATTTATTATTTAAAGCAAATACCTATTTTTAGACTGGGTAGAGGGAGACCCATTACATAGTCCGAAGGCCCAAGACCAAGTGGCCTGAATACAAGGCTTGAAAACCCATTTTTCCCCAATGTACCCCTCAATGAACAATACTACTATAGTACATGTGCTGCTACAGTGCCTGCTACAGTACCGCCACCGATACAGTACTACTACAGTTCCCAGTAATTCGCCAATGTGCTATAGATACATAGTATCTATAAAGAAGCTGATCTATTATCACAGAATATAGAATTTGATATTTGATATTCCCATCATTCCTTTGGTTTTTATATGAAAAGTAAGATAGAGTCCCATGAAAACATAAATGATGGAATGAAATTATAGGTATATTTTTGATATAAATGTGGGGTGAAGTTCACAGTTGAATTCATGAATGGGATTAGACTGTGGTACAAATGTGTAATGGATGTTCATCGAGAGGTGGAATACATAATTGATGGGAATAAGTTATATAATGATTCAAGTAATGATATAGATCCATAAAATGAACCTCACTCACTTTAGTGTTTTAATTTCACGGAGTTTTGTAATTATTCAACAAAGTTCCACATTCTATGGGGTTAGGGGGATTATAAATAAGAAAAAACTACAAGGAAAAAAGGAACAATGGAAAACATATTCTATGTTAATGGATTATGTGAAGGATGAAAATTAGGTAATAATTATCCTACTCTCCTTAGTTGAGAATTTCATTTTTTTTGTTTGAATAATCCCAATAAAAATATTGTTGTTCATCCTTTAGTGAAATTTCATGAAATGTTGTAAATGAAATTTGGAATAATGAAATAACATAATCTATCAATTTGAGGATTATCTCAATCATCCATTTAAAATGATTTAGTGTAATATTAGAGAATAAATTTGGAATGAAGAAGCAAGTATATATTTAATGTGGTTTTATGACAATTCATGATAATAACATTTTTCAAAATAATTCTTGTTGAAAGTATTCAAATGTTTGGTTTGTGGAAATAAATATACAATTAATTGTATTTTGGTGATTAATGTTAAGATGATTTTGGATAAATTTATTAACATCGTTAAAGTATATGGATTGTTAAAAGGGTTATAAGGTTACACATTTATGAAAATGTTAATGTTGAACTTATATTGAAGCTTTATATATTAACCTATTATATAACCATATGAGGATTTATAAATATCAGATAACTAGTGATAATAGTTATGCTATGATGGTATGTATAGACATATTAATTGACTTATCATTTTATTTATAGATATCATGATATGTTAGTGCTTCATGAAAGAAAAAATCACATTAATTTATACGAATATGAGATGAAGTTGTAATTGATCATGGAATAACCAAAGGATATGATTTTGAATATGAAATGGAATGATATGATGTAATCATATATTATTATAAAATTATTTCAAATTTAGGAAAAATGTCTTGAAATAATATTTTACCTTGTTCTCATCATTTTTATGACATCGATGACCTTTTCACATAAATTTAGGATATGGGTTTTTAGTTGTTAACTATATATGGATCGGCCATATTCTTATTATAAGTGGTATCTATCACTCTATATTATAATTTATCATTTTGATGGATGTCAAAATATTCACTTATCACCTATGTTCTCCTATATGTCATCCTAGTTATGAGTTACATTGTATAGCCATTATATTTCCAACATTATATTTTTCATGAAATATTTTGAATTAAATTTTATGATGTGGGATTATTTGAAAGGAACTATCAACATTAAGACATTGAGGACCCAAATTATTTTCAATAAAAAATCATTTTATTGAGGTAGAATGTAACATATTGTGTTTATTAAATAATTATTTTTTCAAAATAGTAAAATTCATTGATAGATTGCATTACATAATAGAAAATGTTATGAATACGTCATATATAATACAAAGTTAAGACAACTAATTATGAAATAATTATATTATATTTTGGTATACACATTAGTATGTTTGGCTTCTATTACACAAAATTTCAAATTTCTTTGATATCTTGCATTACACACAAAACAAAGTATTACCAAACTACAATATGATATTAATATTATTGAAATATTATTATTATTATCACCTAGACATCAGAATTGATGTTATGAATAAGAATTAATAAATTATGAAATATTATTTGAAAATGTTTATAAAATGAATACCTTGGTTACCAATTAATTAGAAATTATAGTAAGAACAATTTGTATATTATGAAATTCTTTTTCTAAAAAACAATTTTAATATTCATAAAAACAATTTACCTCACTAGATTAATGAATCCACTTTGGAATAATTATTTTAATGATACATACATATATATATATTTTATTCAATCAACTATTTAATATTCATCTTTTTTTTCCAAAGATGAGATATGAATAATTAATATTTTATGGATAAAACATTATATATTTTTTGAGGCTACTTTTTCTTCATTTTAATGATTCACTTGTTTTAAAAATAATTTTTAACAATTGAATAAATTATATTTGAAAAAATAAACTTAATTTCTTATTTATTGACATCAAAATTATCTTATGATAATTTCTTTAGTATTTTCTAAGGATATATATTTTTTGATAAACAATGAAAATATCCGAATTATAATTATATAATAAATTTATATTTAAAAAATTCCTAATGTAAAATAATATTTTGAACATGTTTAAATGTAATGTATTTTAATTATTAATATATTAATACCATTAGGTAATTTGAATCAATTTCATAATGAAATTTTACTTTAATGAATTTAAATCTTTTGAATATTTTCTGTTACAAAAATGATTCCCTTCATCTCAACTGTGAGATTAATTTTAAATTAAATTATTCCAATTCAATAATTGATATTTCAAAATATATATTAAATATTTTTAATCTATATAATGTTTTAATTTATTAAAATTCTAAATGATTTTTTGACAATAATAATTAGTGAAAACAAATAAAATTATTCACAACATTTTTGAGATAAATGACTTTACTAAAGGGATAAAAATTAACCATTAGTGGAAAAATGACATAAAAAATATTACAAAACCCAATAAATGTAACATACCATGTAAATAATGAATAATATATATTTTTATCTATGTCTAATAATGAATTAGATAGTGTTTTAGAGGATTAAAATGAGAATAAATCCAATCTTAAGCATGAAATACACTAATATTTTTAAAAGATTATTTTATAGCCTTTTGATGGAAAACCATTTTTAAATATATATTGTAACAATTTTATAATATCTATTTTTCAAAAAAAACATATCCTTTATGATTTTTACATTTAAATTTACATTGGATAAATTTTTGGTATTTTTCAAACAATGTTCATTTTTTAATGAATAGTGAAAAATACTCCATTATACATCAAAACTGCTTTTTCATTTAATTCATTTATATGATTAGATTAATTTTTGAATTGGTTTTAAAGTTCAATTAGAATATATTTTTACCATTTAATCCAATATTGGTCATTGGAATTAATTTCACTTTGAAATTGGACTTAAACTACTGTCAATCTATTGATACTTATTGTTTCATAAAAACACGCTATTTACTCTGACAGCAGAAATTAATTATTAAATTAATTAATGTAACTTATATGTTTTGAATTTTTTAAAATAGACATCATTTTTTAATTTGGAATATCAAATATATCATCGGGTGATGTTTTGGTATTTTTATGAAAAACTTCAATTTTTGATGAATAGTGAAACCACTAAGTGGTACTTAAGAAACTGATTTTCTGTTTAAATGAAATTTTACCACTTCTATGTTTTGAATTTCAAAAATCTGACATACAAGGTTATCAATAAAATGTAAAATGTGGTTAAATGGGATTAATTTATTTTTTTGGTGAATAGTAACTTTTATGTTTTTAATCGCGATTAGAGGTAATTAGTGTAGTTTAAGGTAAAAATAATGTTTTAATAATATGAGATGAGCATGAAACATGTCCTACCCTCATTGGATGTGTAATGTCCGACCATTGAAATCCATGGGTCAACTTGGCAACCCCATGGAGCCACATTGGTTGGGAAATGACATAAATAACTTTTTATTTAATGATAAAGTAAAAATGTCACAAACATGTATTGTTTTACTAAAACAATTTTTACATGGGGTTATACAAGTCAGAATTTTGAATATAAATATTCATTGTAAATATAAAAATATTTCCTAAATCATGAAATTTTTTTATAATTTTTAGAAATTAAATAAATTAAATTATTTATGACACCATGATGATGTAGTGATTACCTCATTATTTAACGATTTAAATAAAATGGAAAGATAATGTTAAATCTAAGACCTAAACATGTCCAAAACCTATTGTATGGGTTGATTTAGAACCCTTATCACCTTATACTCTAAACACACAAATGTGGGACCATTAAAATCCGAAACTCATTCTATAATAAAGTAACATTTCTTTACATTCCAAGAGTACCCCTCCTCTCCTCTTATAAAAGGCCCCCACCTCTACCACCTTACCCACACCTCTCAAGCCGTTGGCTCGGCCAAACCCTTCCCATTTTGTCTCTCCACATACCTCTATTACTGTTTGAAGCCTCACATTGGTCAGAAGTGTCCCCAAGGAAGCCTTTGAGCTCAAATCTAATAGAGTTACCCTATTTTAAGGTAATGTCTTCACTTGTTTTCTTTTGTTTTATTTTAGTTCTCCAGCCCCCTAAACTCTTTTTATTCATTTATTTTGTAACAAATCCAGTATATTAAATATACTAGGATGTTCTTATAAGTATTATTCAAGCTACACTTACACACACCTTCATCTAATGGTTAAAGAACATACTGTTTCTGTGGATGGTGAATTTCTGCCTCTCGGAATGATGATTGTTCAACACTCATATAACACCTTCAAAGGTGGCCATAAAGATGTCACTCTATTTATATATGATATATATTATGTTTATTTTTTCCTTATGCTTCTTTATTATTCATTTGTGGTATACCATTATGGTTTCCATTGTGGGTAAACACGATAATTTCATTTTAGGAAGTGTGGACTACCGCCCCCTCAAAGTGATTTGATTCGTTAATGCCATATGTGAGACATATAAAGGATGGATTTAAAGTTATTATATATGATTTTATACTGGAATTATAATATACCTCTATGTCATTATTATTTCTTTCCATTAAAGTATGAGGTAGAAATGAAAGTAGCATTCATGCGTACGTACGGCTTACAGTTTCCTTGAACGGTGCATTTCCTTTCTTATCCCCAAATGTAAGGTACTATTATAAGTACATATATATAATGGATATATATGATGTATGTTACATCTAAATGATTAATATAATTCTGGAATTAAAATATACATACCTCTCATTTAGTTTTTATTCCATTAATATGACATATAAATGAAAGTAGCGTTCATGAGTACGTACGGCTTACCGTATCCATACACGGTGCATTTCATTTCATACCTCTATATGATTATGTGATATTATAAATACATTTATATTCTAGATATATATGATATATAAGATATCCAAATCAGTAATGTCATTCTGGATATAAAGAACATTTGACCACACGAACAACATGTAATTGTATGAAGTCCACTTTCGACTTAAGAACCAAATATAGAAAAAACAAACATTATTAACATAATGATTATATAATGTTTATAACATGGAAATAAGTTATATAAAATGAATAATAAGCTTTAAAGATATTCTTACGAAATTAGAAATTAACTCAAGTTTATTATTTAGGATGTTAAAGAACGATCGAGTCAAGTCAGACCCAAGGTAAGGGACTTCGTCTCAATCTCCTTTGATTGAGGAATATTTCATTTTATACACAACTATCTTTTATACGGTGTATAAACCCCTTTTAATTTTACATTTATACAAAAGGAATCTTTTTCTATGAAGCGTTTTACTAAATGACAAAAGGGAATGTTTCTTTTAACGTATGCGGTGACAACGAACTTTTCCACCGCATCGAGTATTGTTTGGTCTTTGGCTTCCTCAACAAGTCGTGATGTTTTTGAAAATGAAATAAATAACATATTCGCTTTTATGTATTTTGGTATTGAAAATGGTTTTTACAATGGATTTGTTATTTCAATATATTTTAATGATACATTGTGATCAAAGTTTGGAAATGTTTTCTTTCCATTATATTTGTTTTATATCTTATGATTTTATAATGGTACTTGGACATTTGACGGGTGGTTACGTGATAAACCATATGACGGGTAGTGACGTGAATAACAGGATGGGTGGTTATGTTATAAACTCCAATGAATTGGTTATGGAATTCAGTCGTATGGGTATTCCATTAAGTATGTATGGAAGTTGGCCGAATGACTATTCCATTAAGTGATATGTGTGGAAGTCGAACTTATGGTTATTCCACTAAAATATGTGTATGTCCCAAGTTACCTTTATATGTTATGTGATCTTAATATTGGTTTTATGGTAATCTTTTGGTTACAGAAGGGTAAGTAATGAACTTTTATTCATTGAAGAGTTTTTACTACTTCGAAAAGGTGAAAAGTATTACTTTGATAAATTATACATGGTTTACTTGTTGTTTTTAAAAACTAATAGTTTTCATTCTTTATGTATCCCTTACTTAGAATTTTATGCTCATCCCAAGTTTTTGAAATGTTTTTCATAGGACATAACGTGGAATAGGGTCAAGGATGGGATAAAGGGTAAGTCATGCTACCTAAAACATGGAACTAGACATGTTTATTTTAAAGAGTTTTTATTTTATGGAAACTTCTTAAATGTTTCTACTTTATAATCTTTTGAGATGTAATAGTTATGTTCTAATTCTCTAAAACATTAAACCTGAAAAGATCCTCAATGTGAATTATTCATTTAATTCAATATTAAGTAAGGTTTAAGGTCCGGGATGTATAGTTGGTATCAGAGGTCGGTTTAGACAACTTTAGGACTTAAAAAAGTTATAAATTATAAATTAATTTATCGTATGATTGAAATGATATAGCATTTACGGATTACCATTATGCTTCTCCTACGATATTTTTGTGTTATGAATGGTTTTTAATAGGGGAAACAGAACAACTTCTCTAGGAAGGCATACATCGGGAAATGACCTTTCAAATCAGTATCCTGAGATGGTTAGAATCAGAACTAAACAGTTTTTTGCAGGGATGGCTCAGTTGACTCTGGTGAAAAATGATGGTTGGTTTTATTTATGATATTATGGTGTTTTCTAAAAGTAAATAGGAGCATGAAAGTCATTTTAGGGTTATCTTTCAAACCTTAATAGAAAAGAAATTATGGAAAATTCAGCAAGTGTGAGTTTTGGTTACAACAAATTTTTTTTCTTGTGCTACATTGTTTCAAAAGATGGCATAACTGTTGATCCTGCTAAAACAAAAGTTGTTGAAGAATGGCCAAGACCCACAAATTTAACCGAGATCCGTAGTTTTCTTGGTTTGGCAGGTTACTACCGAAGGTTTGTTGAAAATTTTTCATGGTTATCTAGTCCAATGACTATGCTAACACGGAAGGGTGTTAAGATTATCTCGACAAAAGAATGTGATGATTGTTTTCAGGAACTGAAAAGAAGATTGTTGAAGGCTCCAGTATTGGCACTACCTTCCAGAAATGGGGATTTGTTTATCTACAACGATGCTTTATTGAATGGAATTGGTTGTTTCCTAATGCAGAATAATCAGGTAATGGTTTATGTTTCATGTCAGTTGAAAACTCATGAGGTAAATTACCCTACACATGATTTGGAATTAGCTGCTGTTGTTTTTTATTTAAAAATTTGGAGTCATCATTTTTATGGAGTAAACTGTTAAATATATAATGATCACAAATGTTTAAAGTATATATTCACTTAGAACTAATTTAACATGAGATAGAGGAGATGTCTAGAATTAATCAAGGATTATGATTGAAAAATTCATTACCATCCGGTAAAATCAAATAATGTGGATGATTCTTTGAGTCGAAAAAGTAATACTTCATTAAAAATGATGTATTTGGAATGTGATACTTTGGTTAAGGATTTGATTAGCTTTGGCATGGAAGTTGTAGGTGCCAGATGTTCTTCTATTTTGTTTCAGGTATCAGTGAGATCATCCCTATCAGATAGAATTAAGCAAGCACAGAGGGAAGACAGTGAGTCGCAGAAAAAGGTAGAGATGCTTCAGAAGGGTACGTTGCCTGAATTAAACATTGATAATGATTGTGTTTTGAGGTCTTCGAAGAGATTATGTGTTCCTTGTGATTCATAGTTGAAGAATGAGCTATTATGTGAGGCTCATAGTTCCCCGTTTTCAGTTCATCCTCGTAGTAATAAGATGTACAGAGATCTGCGGGAGAATTACTGGTGGGATGGAATGAAAAGGGATATTGCCGATTTTACTATGAAGTGTTTGACTTGTTAGCAGGTTAAGGCAGAGAGGCAGTTACCGAAAGGTATGCTTCAGCCTTTACCAGTGCCAAAGTGGAAATGGGAAAATATATCCATAGACTTGGTTGTGGGATTACCGAAGACATCTAGAGGTAATAATGCAATCTGGGTTGTTGTTGATCGATTGACTAAATCTGCTCATTTACTTCCTATTCGAGATACTTTCTCTCCAGATAAACATTCTCGTTTGTATCTTAAAGAGATATTCAGGTTACATGGAGTTCCCCTCTCCATTGTATCTGATCGTGATCCCAGGTTTACTTCTAACTTTCAGAAAGACCTTCAGAAGTCGTTGGGTACTGAATTAAATTTTAGTATAGCTTTTCATCCGCAATCTGATGGGTAGTCAGAACGAACAATTTCGACTTTGGAAGATATGTTACGTTCTTGTTTAATGGATTATCAGGGAAGTTGGGACCAACATCTTTCTTTGTTTGAGTTTTCTTATAATAATAGTTTTCATTCCAGTATACAGATGACACCATTTGAGGCGTTATATGGGGAGCGGTGTTGAACTCCAGCTTTTTGGGATGAAGTGGGTGAAAGGAAGTTGATGGGACCAGAATTGATAGAAGAGTTGGCAAAAAAATTCAGTTGATTCAGAAACACATGAAAATATCTCAGAGTGGGCAGAAGAGTTGTGTGGATAACCGAAAGAAAGATCTATCATTCAAGGTAGGTGATCATGTTTTTCTCAAGGTTTCTCCATGGAAAAGTGTGATATGATTTGGTAAGAAAGGAAAGTTGAGTCCAAGGTTCATTGGACCATATGAAATTCTAGAGAAAGTTGGATCAGTTTCTTACCGAGTGGCTTTACCTCCGAGTTTATCTCAGGTACACAATTTTTTTCATGTTTCGATGCGGAGAAAGTATATGCTAGATCCATCTCATGTTTTGAGTCCAGAGGTAGTTCAGTTGGAAGAGAACCAATCTTATGAGGAACAACCGGTCTAGATTTTTGATCACAGGGATCAAGTGTTACAGAATAAGGTGATTCATCAGCTAAAGGTATTGTGGAAAAACCACATGATTGAAGAGGCAACATGGGAATCTGAAAATGCGATGAGGGATAAATACCCCCACTTATTTGAGAAGTAAATAAATTGGTGGGACGCAATTTTCTAAAGGGGGAAGGATGTAACATCCCAAGTAAGTAATGAATAATAGATATTTTTATCTATGTCTACTAATGAATTAGATAGTGTTTTAGAGGCTTAAAATGAGAATAAATCCAATCTTAAGCATGGAATACACTAATATTTTTAAAAGATTATTTTATAGCTTTTTGATTGCAAACCATTTTTAAATCTACATTTTGACTATTTTTTAATCTCTATTTGTAAAAAAACATATTATTTATGATTGGGTCATTTAAATTTACATTGGATAAATTTTTGATATTTTTCTGAAAATGTACATTTTTTAATGAATAGTGAAAAATCCTGCATTTTACATCAAAACTGCTTTTTCATCTAATTAATTTATATGATTATATTATCTTTTGAATTGGTTTTAAAGTTAAATAAGAATATATTTTTACCATTTAATCCAATAGTGTTCGTTGGAATTAATTTCACTTTGAAATTGGACTTAAACTAGTGTCAATCTTTTGATACTTATTGTTTCATAAAAACACGATATTTTCTATGACAGTGGGAATTAATTATTAATTTAATTAATTTAACTTATATGTTTTTAAATTTTTAAAATATACATAATTTTTTAATTTGGAATATCAAATATAGCTTAGGGTGAAGTTTTGGTATTTTCAGAAAAACTTTAATTTGTGATGAATAGTGAAACCACTAAGTGGTACTTAAGAAACTGATTTTTTGTTTAAATGAAATTTTACCACCTCTGTGTTGTGAATTTCAAAAATCCGACAAACATGGTTTTCATTAGGAAGTAATATGTGGTTCAACGGGATTAAAATAATTTTTTGGTGAATATTAACTTTTATGTTTTTAATCGCGATTAGAGGTAATTAGTGTAGTGTAAGGTAAAAATAATGTTTTAATATTATGAGATGTG
This sequence comes from Viscum album, assembly GCA_963277665.1. Lineage (NCBI taxonomy): Eukaryota > Viridiplantae > Streptophyta > Magnoliopsida > Santalales > Viscaceae > Viscum > Viscum album. The sequence continues at coordinate 32,396,526 of OY728120.1, read as the reverse complement.
TTTGACACATGTCCTACCCTCATTGGATGTGTCATGGCCGACCAATACAATCCATGGGTCAACTTGGGAACCCCATGGAGCCACTTTGGTAGGGAAATGACATAAAGAACTTTTTATTTAATGTTAAAGTAAAAATGTCACAAACATGAGTTATTTTACTAAAACAATTTTTACATGGGGTTATACAAGTCAGAGTTTTGACAATAAATATTAATTGGAAATATAAAATGATTTCCAAAATCATGATATTTTGTTTATAAATTTTAGACATTAAATAAATTAAATTATTTATGACACCTTGATGATGCAGTGATTACCTCATTATTTAACGATTTAAATAAAATGTAAAGATAATGTAAAATCAAAGACCTACACATGTACAAAACATATTTGATGGGTGGATTTAGAACCCTTATCACCTTATCCTTGAAACACAACCATTTGGGACCATTAAAATTCGAAACACTTTCTATAATAACGTAACATTTCTTTACTTTCAAAGAGTACCCCTCCTCTTCTCTTATAAAAGGCCCCCACCTCTACCACCTTACCCACACCTCTCAAGCCTTTGGCTCGGCCAACCCCTGCCCATTTTTCCTCTCCAAATCCCTCTCTTACTCCTTTAATCCTCACTTTGGGGGCATATGTCTTCCCAAGGAAGCATTTGAACTCAAATCTAAGAGAGATACCCGATTTTAAGGTAATGTCTTCACTTGTGTTCTTTTGTTTTATTTTGCTCCTCCAACCCCCAAAACTCTTTTTATTCATTTATTTTGTAACAACCCCAGAATATTAAATATACTAGGATGTTTTTATAAGAGGGATTCGAGCTACAATTACACACACCTTCATCTAATGGTTAAAGTACAGACTGTTTCTCTGGATGGAGAATTTCTACCTCTCGAAACGATAATTGTTCAACACTCATATAACACCTTCAAAGGTGGCCATTAAGATGTCACTCTATTTATATATGATATATATTATTTTTTATGTTTTCCTTATGCTTCTGTATTTTTCATTTTTGGTATACCTTTATGGTTTCCATTGTGGGTAAACACGATAATTTTATTTTAGGAAGTGCGGACTACCACCCCCTCAAAGTGATTTGATTCGTTAATGCCATATGTGGGATGTATAAAGGACGGATTTTAAGTTATTATATATTATGTTATATTGGAATTATAATATACCTCTATATCATTATTATTTCTTTCCATTAAAGTATGATATAGAAATTAATGTAGCGTTCTTGCGTACGTACGGCTTACCGTCTCAATGAACGGTGCATTTCATTTCTTATCCTCAAATGTAATGTACTATTATAAGTACATATATATAATGGATATATATGATGTATGTTACATCTAAATGATTAATATAATTCTGGAATTAAAATATACATACCTCTCATTTAGTTTTAATTCCATTAATATGACATAGAAATGAAAGTAGCGTTCATGCGTACGTACGGCTTACCGTCTCCATGAATGGTGCATTTAATTTCTTACTTCTAAATGATTATTTGATATTATAAATACATTAATATGCTAGATATATATGATATATATTATATATATTATATCCAAATCAGGAATGTCATTCTGGATATAAATAACCTTTGACAACACGAACAACATGTAATTGTAAGAAGTCCACTTTCGACTTAAGAACCAAATGTCGACAAAACAGACATTATTAACATAATGATTAAATAATGTTTATAAAATGGAAATAAGTGATATAAAAGGAATAATAAGCTTTAAAAAGGTTCTTAGGAAAGTAGAAATTAACTCAAGTTTATTACTTAGGACATTAAAGAACGATCGAGTCAAGTCGGACCCAAGGTAAGGGACTTCGTCTCAATCTCCTTTCATTCAAGAATATTTTGTTTTATAAACAACTATCTTTTATACGGTGTATAAACCCCATTGAATTTTAATTTTATACAAGAGGAATGTTTTTCTACGAATCGTTTTACTAAACAACAAAATTGAATGTTTCTTTTAATGTACGCGGTGACAACGACCTTTTCCTCCGCCGTGAGTATTATTTGGTCTTTGGATTCCTCAACAAGTCGTGATGTTTTTAAAATGAAATAAATACCATATACTCTTTTATGTAATTTGGTATTGAAAATGGTTTTTATAATGGATTTTTTATGTCAATATATTTGAGTGATATATTTTGATCAATGTGTGGAAATGTTTTCCTTCCATTATATTTTTTTTATGTCTTCTGATTTTATAATGGTACATGGACATTTGACAGGTGGTTACGTGATAAACCAGATGACGGGTGGTTCCGTGAATACCAGGACGGGTGGTTACGTTATAATCTCCAATGCATTGGGTATAGAAGTCGGACGTATGACTGTTCCATTAAGTATGTATGGATGTTGGCCGAATGGCTATTCCATTAATAGATATGCATGGAAGTCGACGTTATGGTTATTCCACTTAAGTATGTCTATGTCCCAAGTTACCTTTATATGTTATGTGCTCTTTATATGGGTTTTATGGTAATCATTTGGTTACAGAAGGGTAAGTAATGCACTTTTACTCAGTGAAGAGTTTTTACTACTTAGAAAAGGTGAGAAGTATTACTTTGATAATGTATACATGGTTTACATGATTTTTTAAAAAACTAACAGTTTTCATTCTTTGTGTATCCCTTATAGAGATTTTTATGCCCATCCCATGTTTTTGAAATGTTTTTCACAGGACTTAACATGGAATATGGTCATGGATGGGATCAAGGGAATGTCATGCTACCTAAAACATGGAACTAGACATGTTTCTTTTTAAGAGTTTGAATATAATGGAAACTTAGTAAACGTTTATACTTTGTAATCTTTTGAGATGTAATAGTTATATCCTAATTCTCTAAAACTCTAAACCTGAAAATATTTTCAATGTGATTTATTCATTTAATTCAATATTAAGTGAGGTTTAAGGTCGGGGCCTTATATTAAATGTCAACTTTAAGACCATATTCAAAATTTTATCATGAATGTATAATTTTTCTATGATCCTAATGTAATGGATACCTCCCATTAGTGATAACCATTTTTTGTATTTATATGTTCTCCACTCACATCCCTTATAAAAGTCCACCCTCCCTCTTTTAAAAAATATCAAGAATTTTTTTCTAAAAAAACCTACCCAAATCAACTCCCAAATCTCTAATTTAGTCTTAAAATCCTAAATAAGTTTATAAATCCAACCAAGTAATTCCTTTTGGGAAATCCAAAATGTCATACTCAATGATTTGGAAACGTTCATCAATGCATGTATTTGTTTTATTTCTTAATCTGACCCATTTAATTAATATTATATAATTATTATGCAATAATATCAGTATATATTATAAAAAGAGTTGTTATTATGTATTTTTTATGACCTAAAAAATCACACAATTCAATAATATTGGATACACAATCATCGTTCAGTTGTATAACAGACAATTAAACATTTGGGTGAAATATTATATTATTTTTTGGGAGGGACATAAAAATATTGAAGGAAAATAGTGTGGCTATTAATATATGGGTATGGATAGGTTCTATACATTTTACATACATTGGTATACTGTTATTCTAGGAAATAATTAATAGTTTTTACATGAATAATATCATTTCATGAAATATAAATCAAATGGAAACCTTGAAAGGCAAGTCGATGTCTCAGGTAAGATGAGTATGTATTGTTAATTATGGGATCACTTACTTTTTTGGTTATTCCTTCTCCTTATAGAGGTATTCTAGGTATATTTATAAGTATATTCATATTTTCATTATAAATTTCATTTGGACGTGTTCAATCCTTGAGAAGAACCTTATAACGGTTTCTAGAAGTGAATGTATTAAACCAGTTTACCTGGGTGGTATGGAATGAAAGGATATAATTATTTTTAATGAGGCATTGATGAATAATTTTACATGGAATCCTCAACTTTCAAATTATACATCTTCAAAATTATTACAAAGAATATTTGGTAACAATCTACTAGATGGATATTCAATGTACATTACCTCCTCAACTTGGACTTCAATAATCACGATTATACTAAACTGTTACAATCTCCAATATGGATCGTATGAAAGGATTCTCCCATTAACAATTGGAGAATTATGTTGATTTCATTTCCAATATCTAATGTAGTTAATGTTCCATAATCCATGAAATATCTTTCAATTGCATACATTAGTGTAATTTTAATGTTTATATGCTACTCCAAGATAACCTTAAAATAGAATTTGATAGATATTATTATAATGATTTGGATAATCTCATCTAGAAATTCATATTTCATTGGATGTTCTGTATAAGTGATTATTAAAGATATAATATTGATTCATCATTTTTTTTTCCATCTTGTATTCTTGAATTCCAATGTTATTATATACCACATACGACCTTTTTTCATCTTTGTTGAATATAGAAAACTGGTTTTCTTTTACACTAGCTACTTCAACATGTAGGGTTCATCATTGTTCATATATTTCATCAATTCTTTAGTGAATATGAATCTGTTGATCACATATTTGTCGACTTTCATTTTTCTTGTATGTCATGGATGTATGTCCATGAATTTTTTTGATGTTGATTGAACCTAGATGGATTTCAAAAGATCATGAATTCGGTACATACTACTAGTTTCAGTGACCATATTCTTCCACTGCTACATTATGTATTAGTCATTCATATCTCTTTCAAATGGAAATAATGAAATTTGAGTACTTTTGAGTATAAAATTATCAATATAAATTATGTTATTTTGGAGTTATAATGAGGCGTGATTGTTGTTGCAAATATCCACACTGGTGATATGAGGAACCACTATTCCGATTTGATAATATTGGGATCTATTAGTGTTATTAGAAGATGAAAAAAGATATTCATTGATAACTTCATAAGATGGATGCCTCCAATCTCTAATTAGTTGAAATCTAATGTTTATTGGGGTAGTGTTGAGTGCACCGAGACTCTTCGGTTGGGTTGGATTCTTCCACACTCATAGGGAATTTGTTTTGGATGCCTTTATAATTTCATTGGTAATTATTATATGATTGAAGTTGAAATATAGGATATGATGAAATATATTAGGAATGTTGTTTACGAAGGAGAGAGATGATATTTAGAAGTAATTGTATTAATCTATAATAATTACTATTCTTCAAAACATATCAACAATGTTCCATGGCATATTTTACCTTTTTGGATTGAGTATCTAAATATTGTATATTACATGTTATTATTTTGATTAATATCAACCATGAGGCTAATAGTGTTTCTAATTCTCATTAAAAGGGAATTATTAGGGAGGTATCCCCTATCCATTCCTTTCTTTCATTGGATTTTTTCTAGGGTTTGGTTAACGTTGATGAACATGGTTTTGTGTACACAATATTTGTAAATCCTGCTTGTAATATTTCTTCTATTGTTATTACATTTCAGTAAAAGAAATTAGAATTATAGTTTCCTACATCCAATATTATCTATTATATAATTTAAATTTATTTCATTAAAAATACGAAAAGAAAATGGAAGAAACATTCATACATACATACAAACAACCATCTCAATGAACGGTGCATTACATTTCCCATGTTTATATATTTTATATTGATAAAAATAAATATATAATAGATACATATAATATTTTTATCATGCGTTATGTTTTTGAAATGATAAGATTAAGATCAATTAAAAATAACCAGAAATAAAAAGTCAAAACTTCTATGAAAACAACATGGTTATTACCCGAAACATAACATTAACATGTAATTGTTAATAAAAAGAAAATATAAATTAATAATAAAATCATACATGGAATTATATATATATATATATGAATATGGTTCAATGTAACATGTATAATACATTTATATTTATTATACATGATTTCTGAATGTGATTGATTAATGTCATGACTTAATGTAAGGGGATTTCTAGTGTGACATATATTTCTACACAACATACGACATATTCCCTACACATTTATTTTGTGTTGTGTGTATAATTCACTATGAAATTATATATAATGAATTCAATATATGTATGTAAATTTCTAGTTTAAATTAATTTAATTATTTCATAGGCCTCATGATTTCAAGGTTACTCGATTAATAATGGATTTACATCTATCCTTTTACTTTTTTGAGAAACTAGCTATATATAATGAATATTTCTTATATGTTGTGTATATACTACAGAGGAATTTAATTTTTTTGTTCTTATATATAATATTATTAGTATTTACTTATTCATTTTAGGATCTCTATTTCATGGGGTTATAGTTTAAATGTCATAAAAGGTGTATGGTAATATTGTCTAAATTTTCCTTCTTTGAGACACATGTTATATTATCACATATATTCTCTTACTAATAGTATATACTACATGTTTGACATGAATTATCAAGAATCTAATAAATTTATTGATATTTCTGGTTAATTTTAATGTAGTTACTTCAAATGGATTTTGATTTAATGTTTCGTAAGTAGTGACATTTTATTGCAACAATCTCATCATTTTTTGGGATTGTTTATGATTATGCTTCCATTGATTAAATATTATGATCCATATATCTTGAATTATTTTTAATTTTATTATATTATTGATCTTCATGTTATATGTATGTAATTTAACAATTTTTCAGACATTCTTACAGAATAATATTTATAATATTTTTGGAAAATTATTCCATATTCCAATCATCGGTGAGAAGTCCGTTTTATTAATAAAAATATTTTTTCTAAAAATGATTTTAAAAATGTTCTAATATTATTCAATGATTTTCAGAATATAATGGAACCATGTTTTATCTTTTAAAAATAATTGATGGAATATTTTGGTCATTTTCTAATTAAGGAACATTTCAAATCTATATACAGTGAAAAAGGAATGATCAGAAAGTATTTGATTATCTGCCATCATGACAACTCTATTAATTAAAGATTATTTAATTTTTTTTGAATAATATTTTCTAATGATTAATTTTTCATAAATATTTTGAAAATATATTTATTTCAAAATTATTTTCATTGAATTTAATTTTAAATAGGTTATCTAATTTAAAAAGTTGTATAAATGGTATTGAATGATTACTTCATAAGATTTCAATGTTACATTCAACGAAAAGGGATTCAAAATGTTTTATGGTTTATAATGTTTTTTAATGTATATAGGTTATTTTCCTTACAAAATTATTTAAATTGAATTGATGTTATATTAGATAATATTTCAATGATGTTTTCAATGGAAATGAATTTGTAAATATGTTTTGTACTAAAAATATGATTTCTAAAGAAAAATAATTTTCATTATGAGATGCTCCAGGTGATCTTTATAAATCCTCCAACATCTTTTATGAAATCCATTGATATATTTTATTCATTGGGGGATATAATCCAAGGACATAATTCGAAATATTTAATAGAATGGTACCCCCTATGGAAACCATTCATAATCATTTATAGAATTGTTTTTGATTAAGATGAAAATTTATTTATGAAACCTATTTATGTTCCATAGCTGATACAATGATAAATAGATTATGAAAACCTATTTATTTAATGGGGGTATTCTATGATTATATTTTGATTATTATTGAATCTTTACCACTAGTTATGTTATCCTTAATGATATATGATTCCAATTTTATTTAATGGGTTATGATATGACATTTAGGATTCCTTTATTAAATTACGGGTCATGATATGATGAATGTTCTATTATATATTTTAACATGTATATATGTTATAATTATGTAGATGGTGGAACTGAAATCCAAATCTTATTAATTTGTTAAATACATGTATCTCATGAGATATTTAAGGATGGAATGGGGAGTGAACCCAGTTTAGTTATGGTCTTTCCCCATAAAGATGTTTTTGAAATAGAGCATTGATTATTAAGATGGTTTGGAGAGTTATCCCATTCCCACAAGATATACATCATTATAATCTTTTAAATACTATTAAAAATATTTATTATTTTATGTGTCTTCAAAAATTCCATGTATTATTCAAATTTTATGTTCACACAATATATGATCATGATTCCATTATGAACCATGTCTTATTCCTATTTTAGGATCTCATGGATTGAGCCCTTAATTCCATTATATTTTATGTTTTATGACCCTTGAATATGTATTCCATGACTCATGTTTATAATCATAGATATATATGTTATGATATTCAAATAGAATACTCATGTTCTCATACCTTTTTTTCATCATAGGCATATGTATCTTCTTTGTTTACCTTTACTAATATTATGATCTCACCGTTTGTTTTATTTCCATTTCCCGATTTCTAATGAATAGTTTTAAGAAGGATATTTTTGTGAAGATTACTAAATAGTATGATCTTTATCGAAGGAATTAATGATAATTCAATATACTATTAGATTATGTTTCATATTTCCAATGGAAGTAAACTATTATGGGCCACAATCTTGTTTTTGAGTAATGTAGTCAATAATCATCCAAATATATTTGATATCCATGTATTTTAGGTTTCAGTATCTATAGTGAAGATAATTATAAGTGATATTTGGTGACATAAAAATAATAATCCCAAAAATATGAAGATAGATTTGTAATTAAAACCTGAAAATAGAGGGATGTTCAAGGGAAGAAACTCTTAGATGACTCTCAAAATCATGGGGGAATTTGATGAGTCACCAAATAATATGTATTTTATAATATAAATTTATTTTTTTATTTCTAGTAATTCATATTTATTATGCATAGTTTCTCAAACCATGAGTCAAAATATACATAGATATAGGAAAATTATAGTGACCTACATTATCCCAAAAAATAGTTAGGGTAACTGTACACCCTAACTGTACATAAAAAACACTCAAATCATCAACAGTTTCATTCAGAATCTCATGATAAATGATAAAAAATTACCTAATATATATTGACATCATTGTTTTCCAATAAATGTGTTTAATATAGTTTTAAATTAATAAAAATAAATGTCATGATGAATAAGAGTGATTTTAAGAATAATCTATATGATTTAATGAATATTAACATTCAATATTATCTTGATTCTCCATCATAAGATATTTATAATTAATAATATAATGAACCAACCCAAATGATTGTGCCTCATTCATTATTAAACTAGATAAGGAACCACTCATCAATTTTTTTGTCCTTCAACATTTTACATTGGTTTATTTCACATAACCATAAAAATTATAACACCTCAAGATTTTTTTACATTTAAATATACCATTTGTTTCAAATCCCATAGAGAAACACAATATTTATCTATAGTGAATATCAATTTTACATAAAAATGTAATATGTTACTCTATATATAAATGAAACATAATCTCAATACTACATTTTTTTACTAAAATTTAATAATATTAATTCACATTCTAAAATATCAAACATTATAAAGAATGAATTTTATAAATGAAATATTATGGTTTATTTTTTGGATTTTGTGAATGATATCATTGATGTGGTTTGTCTTATAGGTAAAAACCGTTACAACTATATGATTTACTTAGTTTAAAATGTAGTTTTGAGATATTTTTTGAGATATTATAGACTAAACATAGAATATACAGTAGTTATACTATAGTTGATGCATTGTTCACACAGATTGGGCCCCTGATCAAAAGGCATTTTCATTTCAGTGATAGGTCCTCTAAACAACCCAAATACCTTAAAGTTATATATATTAATGGATATAAATATTATTTAATTTTGGAGACATGACCTTAGAGATATGAAGCATAGAATGTTTGAATTATTATAGAATCCCTCTTCTAGTGGATTAACATAGACGTAATCACCTCATAGAGTAACCAAATACTATTATTGAATGAGGGATATGGCATAATTATTTAGTACATGCTCCATAATACAAGTAAACTATAATTTGTTAGAAATGTTTGATGGTGAGAAAGATGCAGACTTGAAGAGGTATTTGTGATTGGATATTCCTTTTAAGACAGATCAGTAAATAATATTTGGACTTATTACATTAGGATTCCAGGTCATGAAATTTAATCATTTTTCTTCTTGGAATCTAGGTAATCTAAGGTTTCCCTCTAAAACTTGTAAAAAAGAGGGATTATTAGATAATAAAAATATGAATTAGATAAAATTAATGTTATCTATAAGAAGTGATGATAAAATAAATTTAATTTTGGTTAAAATATTCATATATCATAAAATAATTGATCATATTACTGTAATGAATAATATCATTATTATTTATGGAAATTTGTTTTAAAAAAATTATTATATATTATATGATTAAAATTTAATGTTATATTTATCATATTTGAAGTGTTAAATATTCTGAAATATATTTTTTATCATTGAAAATTCAATAAATTTTAATTCAGTTTGTTTTAATACAGATAATATTTCTTAATATTAAAATCAACTATTTTTGAAGTAATTTTTTTGTTAGATTTGTATCAAAATTTTAATAAATTAATGAAATTATTTTTAGTGAATAATTTTTATGAAATTATATATATATATATATGTTTATTAGAATAAATCATGAATCATATCTTAAATATTATTTAGTAAGGAATAAGAATAAAATAATTTTTATAGTCAAAATTTACATATACAAAAAAATAATTTTTTTGTGTTCTGTATATATATTTGAAACATAAAATTTTCACCTGTTGAAATTTATTCATAATTTTTTTCATATATTGAATCAGATTTATCAAATTATATAATAATGTAAGTTTAATTTTTATGGATAATAATAATTTCTCAAGGTAAAAATTAATTAGACCAATAAATTAATGTATGATGTAATTGGTTATATTAGGGGATAGATTCATAAAATATTAAAAAAAATAACTAAATGTTTTTATGAAAGAATTATATAACTCTCAATTTCCTATTTACATTTATATCAATTTATGGTTATTTTACATACAACTGAAATTCCTTTTATTTTAAGGTATGAGTATTTTTAAAACATAATGCCTCTTATCTTCTATAAAAGGACCCCTACCCTACCAAATTAAACCCACAATAATCCTTCTATTTTTTTAGTGAATAAATTTCTAAATTATATATTGAATTACCCAACTATCCTATATCTTGTTTTGTAACTATTAGTCAAACGAAGTGGTCCCAAATCTTGTATTTACATGAGGCTCTCTAGGAGTATATAAATGTATTCAACTTAACTATTATTAACTCCATATTTATAAATATTTTTCATATGTATATAAATGTTCATAAATAATGTTAATAACACTACTAAAATTCATTTAAAATCATTATTTTTATAATAAATTAATATTTTCTATACAACAAATGTGTTCTAACCAATTCATTTGTTATATTGTATTTTACTTTGAAATGTTTTAACTAGAAACATGAATGATGATATAACATGTTCCTCCTTAATCAATAATAAATCCAAAATAATGAAAATATTATATAATGAATTATAAATTTTGGGTGATTTTATAATTCTAGAGTGGAAATATTCAAATATTTATTCTCTAATAAATTTAAATCTTTTGTTTTTTATTAATCACTAAAAATGAAATTTTTAATAGTGTTCATTTTAAACCCTCTACATATGTTTAATGAGAAGAAGATATGAAATGATAAACATTTTAAAAAAAACTATTAATTAATATTTTAAATTTTTTAATGATGTAATAAGAATAATAACTAGTAATGGAATTGTGAACTCAAAGCATGCAATGAAAATTTAATAACTAATTCACAAATATTAATTTTAACAAGAATAAATTAATATATTGGTTAAAAATATTAATAAATTATTGACATTATGTAAATTAAATATGAATACAGTTCTTATGGATAATAATGGAAAATTTATATAATTATATTGGTATAATAATCCATTTAACCAAGAGAGTGTTTGAGGTAAATGATTAACTTATAATATCACATTGAAATTGAGATTATCCAGGTTAATATTAAAAATTATGGTAATTGTTTATATAGAATCTATAAAACAAAATTTATCCTTTTATCCATTGGTTATGTATGGGTTTTACATGAATCATCTGATTTCACTACACTTTGGTTCAAAAAACTATTAAAATGTAGTTTCTAAGTGAAGTCATATTTTTCTTATTGTTGTGTTTGTGAATATTTCTCATTTATATAAATATTAATTACATTTACCTATGGATATCCTTCTATATAGTTGTATGATTTACTGAGGTCCTTTTTTACTGATTTTATTTTTTATAAATTAATAATAAGATACTTTTTAAAAATTTGTCTCCATGTGGAATTTTTGATTGAATCAAAATTTCATTGTAATAGGGTCAAGGAAATATTTTTTAATTCTTTAACCATAATTTAATTTATGTTCCATTTCATCAATTTTATATGAAAATATTTCTTTTATATTTTCATTTTTTTCTTCTATATTTTCTATTAACAACTTTTAATAAAATATTTCCCACGAAATAAATTTTATTTAAAATATAATGGGTATTTCTACAATTTTTCTAGAAAACAATTCTCTTACAAAGTGTCTTTTTTCAATAAAGTAATATTTTAAAAACATATTACTTCACTTGGGATATTGTATAATTATAAAAACTAGCATATTTTTCTGGATGAGTAATGATAATGTTTTGTATAAATGTTCATCATAATCATTTTTTCTCAAATGTTAATTACTGAATGATGTTTAAGTGGAATACATAAATATTAATTAGAATTATGTAATGATTAGGTCAGAGATATCCCTCTAATTATTTATGTTATTGTTTTTATCAAATTATATCAATATGGAATCTGAGTATTGATCTTTAATCGATTCTTAGATGTAGTTAGTTTCATTTTATTCAATATTTCATTAGACACACGTAGTAATGCTATATGAACTATGTTATTATAGACCTATTAGTTACACATGGAAGATGTTAAGATTTTATATAGATATTTTTATTAAAATTATTATTTTATTCAATATAGAAATGGGATGTTCTCATGGATCATTAATTTTGAATCATTAATGAACACTCCAACAACTCATATCTTTTGTTATAACAAAATATTTATTTCATGATTTCTAATTTATGATCATTTTTTATGGGTTGTAATTTCATTATTTTATTTTAATGTTAATTGTATATATTCTTATATAGAAAATATTTTATTTTTCTCACATAATCTTATTGTTTTATTTCACTTATATTGACCCCTAACTGACCATATATTTTTACACACTATTATATTTTCCGTTCCTGGGGTTTTGAAGAAGAGGGTTTTATAAAATATATCTAAAAGGGTCATATGTGTGAAGAATAATTATTTGAGATGTTGAATAACGTTTAAATAATATTTTGATAATATATATTGTCTCCAAATACACTAAATCTATTGGATGAAGGGTGAGGTGTACTATGATATGTAATGAATAATCATATAAATTGATACCACATGTATGTATGGTATGATTGGGTTTTCCAAGCTACAATAATATGAATGATTATATAATTAAAGAGATTACATTATAAAAAATAATTGCATATAACATTAAACAACAAATATTGAAAAATAGGTGATGTAGGATGAACCATAAATAGAATAAGATGAAACAAATGTGTTATAATTTAGGATATATTGGGATTTTTTTTATTATCATATAATTACATACATTTTTTATTATTACATGATACCCACAAAAACCATTTTGGTTATATTAAATTTGTTGAAACATGGTAATTTGAGTCGAAAATCAGTGTTATGTTTATTGGAAAAAACATCCTAATAAAAAAACCATTAGAATAAAATATAAACTACAATTTCACATTTATATTATCACCCAAATTTCCCAGTCTATTAACTAATATAAAAATTATGTTAAACTTCAAAACTTTCCAAATATAGAAAAAATATCCTTTGTTTCTTTCAAATTACATCCTCTAAACAATATTGGTTGTTCTTCAAAAACACTACATGTTAAGATGTGGATCAAAACATTAGAATATTTTTTTTCCTTAACTTCTAATTGTATTAAAAGTTTTTATTAGTTGTTTATTTATTGGATGGTGTACATAATAAATGGTCTACTCTCATTAAGAACACATGGATATATGAATAAATTAACACTATGGATTATGTGGCATAAAAGATTATATTTTCAAATAAATAACATTCATGAGATAGTATCATAAAAAATGTCTCATAATTCCATCATTTAAAATTATAAGTGGATGAATCAATAATTTAAAATAAAAATTCCTTAAAATGATCATATATTACACCTCTATTTTTATCATTTACCGAAAAAAAGATTTACCATTTCATTAGTGGCATAAAACCATGTCATTCAAATTGATTACCCCAAAGTGAATATATATTAAAATAATAAATTGATTGAAGTGGTCCTAATGAGTAAATGGAAATCAGAGCCTCCTAATTATTTAGGTAAAATAAAACTTAAATTGAGTTTCATATAAGTAAAAATTGTTCAGTCAAAAGGGTGGAAACAAAATTCTTCTTCTTATGTGCCTAAAATATAAGAGATAGAACCAAAGAAATTTCCCTAATGTATTAAAATGAAATTTTACATATTATAGAGTATACAATCAACAACAAAATTAATAAAAAATAGGATTTGTTTAAATAAATAAATAGAGGACAAGAAGGTCCCAACTAATGTCCCACCCAAACATTAATATGCAGAACATTAGATTTTTGAATGTTTTTAAAATAAATTCCACCACTATATTCATAGATCAGTTAAAGAGGGTGTTTAAAGATTACCTAAAAAAATTAGTAGTCTTTCCATTTGATCCTATCATATATTCAAAGAGATATATTGAGAATGAAGACAATTATAGTGTGGTATAAAAGAACTTATGAAATAATTAATAATTTTCAAACCATCAGAATTGTGAATTTGGGTTTTTAAAATAATTATTCCTGAGTATTATAATCTCTAGAGTGTATATTGGGGTATCCCTCTATGATATAGGTTATTAAATAGTGGTGTATGATAATTAATTATATATAGAACCATATTTTTCATGTATTTTGTAGATATTAATAATAAATTAGGAGAAATATCTCATGATTTACTGATACCCTAACCATATTGACATAGAAGGAAGTATAGTTTCCCTAGATTGATGAATGTGGAGAAATTATAAATGGGATTTACAAGAGTTTATAAACTACACCTTTATTTACAATACCATAATGTAGTGATGGGTTAGTGATAAATAGTGATGATTTAAAAGAATCTGGATATATCCTTTTGAAAAATGATAATTTGGTAGCTTATTTCGTGCATCAATTAAAGACCCATAGGAAAACAATTGATGTATGATCTAGAGTTATAAATAAATATTTTTACATTAAATATTTAGATACGTTTTCATTATAGTAAATTGCAGGAAAAATATAAATATATCTCAATATTATAAATTATATATCACACAAAACTTGTTTAACATAAACTAAATAAAATTATTAGAGTTAATAGAATACTAGTTTTTTATAAATTTAATTACATGATGTAAAGTAATGTAGTTGATGCTCTATGTTGGAATGTGCATCAATCCATATCCACGAGGTAGATTAAAAATGACGAAATACTAATCGATTTTCAATGGATATATTACAATGTCATAAGATAAAAGGATAATTAAAATTGTAATTAAATAAATATTATACCTTATATATATTTGAAGATTAAGATAGCTCAAAAAGAGGATATTGAGCACCAAATTACTGTAAGGAATATTACCACATCCAACATTTAAAATGAAGGTATTGTATGACTTAGAAAATGAATATATTCCAATTAAAGACTTCAATTAAAGAAAGAATTTTTAGATAAAGAAATAATATCATTATTGTCCATATATTCACCAAGATGAATGTCACATAAATATATCTAAAGGTATTTCAGTGTGGTAATATTATAATGAACCTATAATTTTCCATTGTATCCATATAATATTTCTATTTTTATCTCTCAATTTTTTATTTGAGTTGGAATTGTGAATTAGTTTCTAAAGGATCTCAGAAGTAATATATTAAAAATATTAGAAAATATTTCATCATGTTTTTGAAAACTAGAATAATAATTGAACTTCCAATTTAATAGAGACTCATATGGGAAATCTGATTGCATGGTTTTTGTTACAATATAGGTTTTATACTATGAATGGGATAAGGTTGGTCAGTGTCAGATATTCTATGGATGATGGAAGATGGTGGGTTCATTAGGTAAATTAAAATATTTATTTATTTATTTTACATTATTTCTTAAAAATTAATTCCCCTATGTAAATAATAATTATGAAGAATATATAGGGTTTCCTACATAACAATATGGTATTTGAGAGGATTAAGTGATCATTGTTGGTGTTTTCAACCAGGAGTATAGTTAAAAAACAATGATTGAGGTGATTCATGAGAGGGATGGTGAATGTAGTGTGATACTCTACATCACCTCTAGAGGAATTATTCCTCAACAACTATAGATATGTTCATAAGGTATGGATCATTAATATTTAGATTTCAGACCCTCAAATAGTTTTTTATGCATAGATTTAAATAGCTATTATTTACAATGAATTTTGTTCTTCCCATGAGGATAGTTTTATATAGTGTTCTTGAAATGAATTTATTAAATCATAATATCCCATGATTCATCCATTTTTTCATTAATTTTTAAATTCTAGATAGGATCTCATTTTTCGATTATTATCTCACTTCATTATTGTTCTTATCTCACCATTGTTCTTATCATTATTCGACAAAGGAACTTGGGGTTGATAATTCAATATTGGTGAGATGTGTTGTTGCATGATCGCACCACAAGATTCATGATGATTTTATGAAATATATAGATATATTTTTTTCAATCCTATTAAAAATGATAAGTGTATTTTGGTTATAGATTCATTGATCATGACCCAGTATGATGTCGGGTGGCATGGAAGTCACCGCTTGGGTAACAGGAATCTAGACTTCAATCTACCAGAGGATAGAAAAAAATGATATGAAACAACATCCATTAGATTGATATATTTAAAATAGGTATAGAGGGGGTGGAATCCAGAAGCATGGACAATTTTCTTTTATAAGCTATTAAATGGACCAGTTCTATTATAAATTGTATAATAGTGCTTGAGTCGAATCGATATCAATGATAAATGTTTTACGTCAATTGATTCATATTTTTATTTTTAATTATGGTGTTGCTTTTAGATATTAGTTGAAATTATTTTTTTATAATGATTGATTTCAAAATATAATATTTATGTAGAGGAATTAATCAATAGGGAGTTAATATTATAATATAATTATTCTTTTTAAAACATTTTCTTTAATTGGAATCCACTTTATATGGTGATCTCAATCAAAACTAACTACTATTTTGAAATTTATCAAATCAATACCTATCGTTATAATTGATGCCAAATCCCATTAATGAAAGGGAAGATATTTCATTAAACCTTGTTCAATTTTTGTTCAATAATCCATGTAAAAAAATATCAATCATAACATTTCATCAACCAATAACATATTTTGTTTTACATACACAATGTTATTTTAATGAAAGTTAAATGAGAGAAATCTAAAAATCACATAACAAAAACAAACTATGACAGTCACTAACAATTGATTTATTCAGGTATATTTTTTGTTAATAATCTGGATAAATACATTTTTGAGATGAGTTAAAATAATAATAAAATTAATTAGACAAGAATATAACAGTGAGCCAAACACGCATGAAAACTATGATGGGACCAAACATGGAATTATGATTGAATAAGAAAGGAAAACAGGAAAGTGGTTTTAACATAATTTGAACTATTTTAAAAAAATTAATAACTCACAACATAAGGTGGATAAAAAATATATATTATTATTATTAATAAACATGCATTAATATAAATTTTAAAAGAAAAAAACAGACATGATTATAAATGATAACAAAAAATGAACATGAAAAAATGTAGAGATGATGTCTCAATTATTGAAACAATATTAATGAACGTCCTAGGAAAACCATTTCAAACCAATTTCCATTCCAAATATACTCCTTATTTTGTGAAGTTCCACCCACTTCATGGATAATCGGGGTGGGAATTTATTCCCATAGTTGGTCAAATAATTTCATTCCGAAACATCCCGTCAAATTGTCTCACACATTTGAGTATATAGAGAAAAAAATAAAAATATTTCATCTTATAAAATGATATATATATATATATAGGGATGTGGAATGTTTTGTCTCTAATTTTATATGTATATGGTCTTTTTTATCAGAACATTGTGATGGGGTCTTGTTAAATATCAAATTTTCCCTTGATCTAAATATGAAACAATTACTTTCTATGAATATGACGTCCAATATTAACCATTTCTTCTATAATTTTTTTCATTAGTATCATTAATATCTCTCAATAAATGTAAAAAAATTTGATATATATATTAAGATAACAGTAATGGATGGTCGGATGTTTTATAATTATGAACATAATAGTTGGCTTGATTTCATGAATTTATCGGGCCCCATGTAGGATTAGTTTGGACATTGAATATTTATCAATGATTTATCTGGATAGCCTCTAATAAATTGTGTAGTTTCATAAAATGGTGATTATATATATCCCATAAATTCCATATACATGTAACATCTAGTTTTCTACAAATACTTGGCTAACCATGTCTAGTGGTAAATATGAATCATTAGAAGGATTACATAAGCCTTCAAAATAAAGGGCACATAATGTAAATTATTCTGGTGATATTTCTGATTGAAGTATAAATCATACTCAAATATAGAACATTAAAATAATGCACAAAAAGTATATTGAATATTAATACATGGGTATTTTATACAAAATATCAACTATCACATGAGAATAATAAAAAAAGTTACATAAATATTTATGAATAAATAAATAAAATCAACTCCGCTATACTTAGGTTTGTGTATTCCCTCTTGTAAATAAAAAATAAAGACACTAAAAATTCATTTTTCCAAACCAGTGAATATTAAAATTTTATATTCATTATTCACGTTTTCTAGAATGGTTCATTCCACCATAATGAATTCCAAGAAATTTTTTTTTATCTAAAATGTTCGAAAAAAAATCATTTAGTATGGTAAAATGTAGAAATGGAAAATGTTGGAAATCAAAGATCACTCCTCTCATGATAATTTAAATTAATTCAAGGACGTTCACTCAAACCCAGACTAAAAGTGAATACCACATATTTTGAAGGAACTGTTATCTTATATTCCCAATTATGATGTGAAATAGATTCAAAAGGTATTTCTGATATTTCTTTTTGTTTTTATAGGATTGTGGCTATATAAATATGAAAATATAATAAAATAGAGGTAAAACCCTCACATGAAAAAACCAATATATAATTGTTTTTAATTCATATATATAAGGAAGTGGAAAACATATTTATAGGGGAAACATTTTTTAAGGAATAAAATAGTCGATAAAATTGTAGGGTGATAAAAAAATTAAATATTTTAAAAACAAAACACATTTATAATGATTCATAAAAACGTGAAACATGTGTTATTTTTTCATTTTTATTTTTTCCACTCTTTTTATTAGATTTTTCAGATGGATAAAATCTCACACTTATTATTTTTTCTCTTGTTTTATCTCCTCAATACACTAATTTTAATTTTTATAAGAATCTTAATGGTTGATATATAGTGATTTA
The DNA here is from genome assembly GCA_963277665.1 of Viscum album. Classification (NCBI taxonomy): domain Eukaryota; kingdom Viridiplantae; phylum Streptophyta; class Magnoliopsida; order Santalales; family Viscaceae; genus Viscum; species Viscum album. Next base: position 32,376,792 of record OY728120.1, on the reverse strand, counting down.
TTTCCTTCTCATGACAGAACCCATTATTTTCGTTCATTTTTTGTTTTATTTTCTTTTCTATATTATTTTTTAACACTTTTCAATATAATTTGTGAAAAATGACATATGAATTAATCCTTTTCCAAAAATACAAGAATTATTACCTCTCACCACAATTAAATGGATGATTTCACTGAATCATATGGTTTGAAAAATATTGAACGTGACATGTTGGGTACCAAATTTAATAAAGATTATTCTAAAATGGATGTTAAATTTCATTCAAGATTTACAAAAGATTGATCATCAAATAATTATAGGAGATTGGAAATAATTTTCCTCACTTTTCATGTAAAAGAAATAATTATCAGATGGAAATATATGATCATTTACCCAAATAATGTCATCCTTGAGTATTCCCTCTTGACTATAAGTGCTTCCATTGGGTAAATAAATGAAAACTCATGCTGGGATTTAGAGACATTGACAAATTTTGGTGAATTTTTTGGGTTTTTAGAGGGATTAATAGAGTAAAAGGAGTGTATTTGGGTTTCATTCCTTTATTTTCCTTCAATATAATATTACAATGTGATTTAGAGGATTAATCATGAATCATAGAGATTTTCATTATTGATATAAGTAAATACATTAACCTTGGGGATGGGAAATGGTTGATCTAGTAGTTAATAATAATTTCATTAATACAACTAGTTATGGTTTAATGAAAGTTAAACAATTTTGTTTTTAATGTTTGTTAGGCTAGGACAGGTAACTAACTAAATAACTTTCATATGAAATTCAAATGGGTTCATAAATGAAAATGCATGTCCCACATTAGGATTTACTTGATTTATGATATTGGTATGTGATTTTATTATGTTCAAAATTGATTAGGCTCACTTGGATTGAGGTATCCTAAATTATTAGGAAAATTATTTCTCCTTTGACATTGAGGTGAAAAAGGTTATGTTTTTTTTGGAAGTTACCATCACCTTGACTATATGGGTATTGGTTTGTATTTTGAGGAGGGAACTAAGAGGGATTAGATAGGGGATTATCATTCCTCAATCTAGGTTTATATATTAAATAGATGGTATTAGAATGGGGTTAGATGGATAATTCAATGAACTGGCCTGATTACAGATGGATGGGGTTCCACTGATAACATGATTCATTGAGATCCTTTGGACATGAAGCATCAAATGGATCATCATAATTTTATAGAAATTGTTTTGATGGAAGATCGGGTGAGCTGTAGATTCTAAAGAATTTTATTGGTCTATGTAATATTGATTGTGTAGAATATTTGATTGGGAATTTCCATCTAGTACTTTTTTATACACATGAACTATAAGTTCACTCATCCACTCAGTAATCATGTTGTACTTGATGGATTAATTCTCATGGACTTGTTTGAATTGAGAATGTTCTTGAGTATGGAATTACTCTATGTCTACATCTAAGTTTCTTATAAGATCTGATATAGATGCAATAATTTGTTCATAAATAGAGATACAACTTTTAGTAATGATGAGAGTCCTCTATATATCAAATATAGCTCCCATAAAATTATTAGATAATTATTTTGTTAGTGATTTTGTGGTATGGGAATGGTTCCACAATGTTTTGGATCATATCCAAGTTTTCATGGAGTTATTCATTGGGGGAATCGATAGATATTACGAATTTTATTACTGATAAAAGTAGTTTGAGATGAATTAAATAATTTATCAAGTAAAATCTACTTAATGTCATTTTATTTGTATATGGATCCATAAGGAATGTAATTTGGCCAAAACAGGACAGATTAATCTAGGGTGAAATATATTTATCAATGATGTATTTTTTTCATTAAAAACCCCTTTAGGCTCCAAATTTGAGCACACCACATAGACCCATTAAATGTGAATATTTGTATCCTCACTATTTATCCCATGGAAATGAGTTAGAATACAAATAAAACAAGATTTGAGATTGAAATAATCCACAATTTATGTATTTTGATTACCAAGTGTATGTTAATACATATCAATGGTAATGATATCTTAATGGGTTTTCTCTATTGGATTTTCGATATATAGTTAAATTGGATGGGAAATGAATGGGCCTTGAGTGATTTGATTATATATAATGTTTCACATATGTATGAAAATGGATCACTCAATTTTCAGATTAAACAAATCTGATGGATTGGTTGTTTCCTATCAATCACTCAAATGGATGGTTCACTACAAATGAGTATAACATCACTCTAGTCAAATCCATGGTGATGATACTATTATTGAGATCCAATTGTTATTTATTTATCTTTTTAATGTGGTGGTTTGTTTTTAGATCTTACATGAAATGATTGGATGATTAATAATGATTTAATAATTTAACAATTATTGTGGTTAGTTTATAATTAGGAAGATAAGATTTTGAAGTCCATGATATTCTCAAAACGTTTCATTAAATCAACATCTACATTAAGAGGTGATTTTTATTGGAAAATAAAAATAATTTTTTTTAATCCAAAACATAAATGGTAATCATATTCATATTTAAATCACATTGTTGAAAGGGTCAATTTTTCATGATCCCAAGTGTATTTTTAGTTCCAATAATCAATGAACTCCACATAACTAACAAAACATGTCATTAATCCAAAAAATATTTTGGATGACAAAGACAATATTAATTCCAATAATGTTTAATGGGTGAAATATATCAATAACATAACCTCCAAAAATTATGAATTAGCCTAATGAGATATTTTTTCATAAATTTGTTAAGTTTATAAAATGGATATTTATTTTAATGGATATATATTTAAAAATATTAAAACTAATGAGATAAGAAAAATATTTATGGGAAAAATAAAGACATCATCGGTGAAGAGAGTAAATGAAGACATTAAATTGAATATGAAAGCAAATGATGAAATTGGTTTTATGTAAATTTAAACTATATTTTAACTATTAATAATTCAAAAAAAAGTTTGATGACAATTATAGATAATGATGAAGATATATTCATTAATATTCAATTGAAATTTAAAAAATCATTCTCAATTATATATGGAATAATTAGAGAATGAACAAGGAAATAAAATTGGGGAGAAGACTTTATTTTTAAATTAATAATGATGAAATTACATTGAAGCCCTTAGAAAGGATATTTTCATTCAAAATATCCTCATTAGGTTTTCAATTTCCAATGACTATTAATGAGTAGTTGGGAGCGTATTTAAACACCAAGGTGGTGGATTGGGTGTATTCCAAAACTGCCCATCAAATTGGGTTTCAAATTTCTCTATTTATATAATATAATAAAGATATATCATCTTCTTCAAATATTTATATATGGATTTGGAATGTCTACTCTCCAATATTGTCACCCACTGGACATTTAGAGACAATGTTATAGGCATTTTACCAAACCATGTCTAGCTATCCTATTTTGTGTCATGTTTTTCAATGGTCTAAATGTTAATGAATTTATGTCTATAAAGATGGAATCAAATAGAATACATTTATTCGAAAACCTAGGTAGTCCATAACATTAATTTCCATTAACTATAAATATATGAATTATATATATATATATATATATATATTTGGAGAAATGTATTGGATGATTGAATATTTTAAATTCTAATACAGAATTGTCAGATGAAATTTGAATCGTTGATTGGGACACATTTTGATTGAGTTGGGTGTGAAAATTTTTATTTCTGATTTTTATGAATATCTAAGAAGAAATTTTTGACATTAATAAAATTTGTACTCTTTTTTTAAACCCAAAAAAAGAACCTTTATGAATATTCCATTTGTCTCCATTGATTTTATTGGCCTTCTTATTTTAAATATATGAAATTTATATAACCTAATTAGAAAAATATCTAGTTGATTTATTTTTAGTATGTTGAATTAAGAACCCAAAAAAATGAATAATCCAATTTGGAAAAGTTTGGTGACAGTTATGAAGAAAATAACAAAGAGAATCGAATCGGGATTAATTCAAATAATGCAAAAACAATTCATTTAATATTAATACATGGGTATTTCCCAATAATTATTTAATATTCATTCATAATTATTTTTTCATGACCCGTCCTCAGGGCCATTTCTGTGACTATGCACACCTTGCACATACGTTTATTGAGTTTACTTGAACAAAACTTCAAAAATTGATTCCGGACACACCAGGCCTCGGAATCAGGCGCTGTCAGAAACTGCGGACTCAAAAAATTCCAAATAATTTAAGAATTTTTTTTTAAATTTATGGGTCTTTATATTACCCCCATATGAGGCCTTTACGCCCCCATAATGTTAAAAAAGACACTAGGAAAATAAATGGGGGTACTAAGTATGAATCTGAGCCTCCTGCTCCCATTTGATCTCTTAGAGGATCTCATGCTGCCAGCGAACGCGCACCAGAGGAATCAATCATCCATGCAGGACCCACTACTATCGATCCTCAATCTCCAACAGAACCTCTATGAAAGTCGCCCCATCATATATGTCAAACTCCTCGTGGTCGATGAAGTGGGACGGGTCGTGCACATATCTCCTCAGCTGAGATATCTGGAAGACATCGTGCACCCGATGCAACTGAGGTGGAAGGGACAGGTGGTATGCCATATCTTCTACTCTACTAGGGACCTAGAACGGCCCGAAAAAATTCGAAGATAACTTGACACCTCAGCAAAATCTCCAGAGACCTCATTGAGGTGAGACCCGTAAGACGATGTGGTCACCATCCTCAAACACCAGTGGTTTCTATCTCCTATCAGCATAGAAATTCTGTCTACTCTGTGCAGTCTTCATCTACTCCTGGATGATCTGCAACTTCTCCATCGTAGCCTGCACCATCTCTCATCCTCCAAGTGTTGACTCCCCTGGGTCAGTTTAGAATAGAGGTGATCTACATGTTCAGTCGTACAGTGCCTCGTAAAGGGCCATCTCGATGGTGGAGTGGTATCTATTGTTGTAAACAAACTCCACCAATGGTATGTGATCGTCCCAGCTACAACCAATGTCAAGGAATCATGCACGGAGCATGCCCTCGAGAGTCGGAATGGTTCTCTCTATCTGACCATCCGTCTAAGGATGGAAGGCGGTGCTTAAGAAAATATGAGTCCCAAAAGCCACATCTAACCCCTTCCTTAGACGAGAATTGAAATGAGGATCTCGATCGGAGACGATATTCGATGGCACACCATGAAGCCATACGATCTCCTGAACATAGAGGTGTCCCAAGCTCTCTACTTGGCCCTTCTAACTTATCAGTATGAAGTGGGCTGACTTGGTGAGTTGGTCTACGATCACCCAGATAGAGTTGTGTCCTCTTTATATATGTGGAAGTCTCATCACAATATCCATGGATATCTTGTCCCACTTCCACTTCAGAACCTCCAAGGGATGAACGAAGCCTACAGGATCCTGGTGCTCTACCTTCAATTTCTGACAAGTGAGGCATCGAGAGACAAACTCTGCTATTTATTTCTTCATACCTGGCCACCAGTGCTGTTGTATGAGGTCTTGATACATCTTATCCACTCTTGGATGTACTGCTAGTGGGGAAGTATGGAACTCCCTCAACACCTCCTCCTGTAGTTATCTTGGTACCATGGTATGTCCTCTGAAGAGGAATATGTTCTCCCCACCCATAGAAAATACATCAGGTGCCTACACTGAGGATATCTAATCACGTCATGTCTCACAGTCAACGTCCCCATGCTGTGCCTCACTGACTCACAGAAGAAGTGGAGAAGTGACTATGAGAGACTGAAGAAAGGCTGCTCCATCACTATCCACAGTGGATATCTGCAATGTGGCCAGCTGTTCTATCACCTCCCATAGTAGCTAAATGACTGATATCTTTCTGAGACCATTTTCTACAACGTTCCCCTTCCTAGGAGTATAGACTATCTAAAATTCATCGTCTTGGAGGAACTCGAGCCATCGTCTCTGTCTCAGGTTCATGTCCCTCTGCGAGAAGATGTATCTGAGACTCTAGTGGTCAGAATAGACTATAAGAAACTAACCCATCAGATAATGTTTCCACATCATCAAGTCGAATACCATTACTGCTAACTCCCGGTCATGGGTTGCGTAGTTCTTCTCATGCTATCTCAATGGTCGTGAAACATACGCAATCACTACCCACTACTCCATCAGGACACACCTGATTCCAGTCACTGATGCGTCCCAGAAAACTAGATACCATATTCCCTCCTCTAGTAGCCTCAACATTGGAGCACTGGTCAACCTCTGCCTCAACTCCTAAAAGCTCTACTGGCATCTATCTGACCACACAAAGGGTATCCCCTTCTTTGTCAAAGTTGAAAGAAGTGATCCTACTCTAGAGAAGTCTAGAAAAAATCTCTGATAGTACCTAGCGAGACCCAGGAAACTCCGCACCTTCGTCACACTCCTGGGTGGCTCCCAAGCATGAACTGCCTCAATCATTGCTGGATTCACTGCATCTCCAACCTCCGAGATGATGTGACCTAAGTAGTGAACCTCTCGAATCCAGAACTGGCACTTCGAGATCTTACCATAAATATAGTGCTCCCGGAGTGTATCTAGTACTACCTGCAAATGGTTGGCGTGCTCCTTCTCAGTAGTCGAGTAAATTAGTATGTCGTCGATGAAGAATACATCAAAGAGATCAAGGTAAGGCTGGAAGATCCTATTCATGAGACACACGAACACTTCTGGAGCATTGGTTTCACTGAAGGGTATAACCAATAACTCTTAGTGGCCATACCGACACCCGAAGGCTGTCTTCTGCACATCCAATTCTCGAACTCTGAGCCGGTTATAGCCATACTAGAGGTATATCTTCGAGAAAAATTGTGCTCCCTTGAGCTTATCAAAGATTTCTTCAATCCTTAGGAGTGGGTAATTCATGGTCACATGATTAATGCAATGGTAGTCGACACACAGTCGCAATATCCCATCCACCTTCTTGGTGAACAAAATTGGAGATGCCTAGGTGAAACACTAGGTCGGATAAATCCATTCCCCTACAAGTCCTCCAGCTGTACCCACAGCTCACGAAGCTCTGTGGGAGCCATATAATATGTTGGAGTACAAATCAATGTTGTCCCGGGGTACAAATAAATATATAAGTCTACCTATCTAAGGGGATTTAGTCCTAGAACATCATCAGGGAAAACATCCGTGTACTGATCCACCATAAAAAGAAAACTTGGACTCCGCTCATCAACTGCTCTGAGGATGAGACTAGACAACTGATGTGTGATCTGTTGCCTCCTCCTCTATGTAAGTCCATCATGCACTAGAAAGGCTCCCTTCTCACTGTTGAAGGTGAAACCGGTCCCATATGTGCGGTTACACTGCATGTTTCACCTAATACAGTAAATATGACCATGAACTGTGGATAACCAGTCCATAACCAAGATGAGGTCGTAAGGCCTCAACACCGCTACAAGAATATCCCATCCGAAGCTCTCTACACCTTGAGTAAACTCAAACTAATGACACCAATGCGTAATTGTCGAGTCTGCTCTGGTAGGAGTCTCTAGCCGTAAGGACCGAGCCAATAGATCTGTCAGAATCTCCATGATCCGAACAAGGGCCGCATCAATAAATGAATGAATCTCACTTGTGTCTATGAGTACTGAATCAATGGTGGAGTAGACATAGATAGTACCTCGAATCATCCCAGGTGCGCTGGGGTCGTATGATTCATCTTCTTGGAGCTGAGCCTGCTTCTGTCCACCTGCTCCCTTTGGTCGGGGTGACCTCCTAGTGGTGGTGGTGGTGGTAGAGCCTCAAAACGTCGTCCAACACCCGCAGCTCGGCCAGCTCCTCTTCCATGTCCACCTGATCCTGGTGGACCACCATAGTCAAACCTCTACCTCTACCTGAGAGGTCCCTCTACTATCTGCTTCTCATCTGCATGGCTAGTCAGGTAGTCACGAGCCATGTGGCCCTGCTCGCCGCATGCATATCACTACCTGCTCCTCGAATAGCCGACTCTGTCTCAAGTGCCCTGCATAGACAAACATATATCATTGGGTCGACCACCTGATGGACTGGCATTCTTGGACATCTATGTCATATATCTGTTGTCGGCTACAGAATACTTCGCTACATGTCTCCCAATAGTGGGTCTCGCCGCTGGTGACTGCTCAGTGAGAAAACTCTCCACTAGAAGGGCTCACTCCAGTACCACCGCCTGAGTCGTAATGCTGAGTGGAATTGTCGAAGCCTTAATCTCATGCCTAAGTCCCTTCTCAATGGTCTAGGACTTGAAGAATGAGTCTCATAACATATTCGAGGAGTAGTGTGAGAGGTCGGTGAACCTTGCTAATTACGGAGCTACTATCTTGTTGTCCTACTGCAGATGATGCAACTCCTGAATCAGTACCACACGAAGGGTGGCGGGAAGAAAATCAGAGTGAAAGAGAATCTCCAAGTCTATCCAGAGTAATGATGCCTCTTCATTCACCTTGAGTTTCAGGCTCCACCATCTACCTGCTACAACGTGTATGAGACTCGCGGAAAAGATCACCATAAGTTCAGCCGGTGTCCTAAGTAATCTGAAAACTATCACGATAGCCTCCATTCAATCCTCACCTGCCCATGGTTCCGTCTCTCCCAGGAACCTGAGTGACCTTTGAAACTGTAACTCGTGCAACACACATAGGTGGTGTGCACTGTCTACTGTTGGGGCTGGTGGTATTGGTGGCCTAGCGGGTAGTGGTACAACTGGTGCCTCCACCGTAATGGGGCCCTACACCAAAGCCTCGTCACTCGATGGGCTACTATCTCATACGTTACTCGTAACCCTAGCTGGCTGCCTTCGTGGGGCCATCCTGAAAAAAAAACAGTTGTGCCATAGTTAAAATAGTATACCTGGTGAGCTGACATAAATTAATCACAAGGAAACATTTTTTGAAGGAAACACACATGCAATCACTGTTTTTGTGAACTGAGTCGTGGATTAGAGGTCACAGTCCTGGTGTATGGATGTGTCAGCTTCCACATCAAAACTGGACTCGCTAGACTAAAAAACACACTCAATACTCTTAAAACTATTTCTTCACAGAAAATAATGATCAGATTCTTGAGTTCTGTGGTAGAACCGACTCCTTTGATACAAATTTTTCATGACCTGTCCTCATGGACCATGCCATGACTACCACATTCCCTCATGTACATTTACTGATCGTAACAAATAAACTGCAGAAATCGATTTTGGACACACCGGGCCTCAGAATTAGTTTCCATCATAAACTGCGGACTCGTAAAATTCCAATGAATTTAAGAAAAAAAATTTCTGTGAAATTTCTGGGCCTTAACATATTTAAAATATATTATTAAAACATATGAATAAATGAATAACATCACAGTATAAGGTATATCAGTTCTAGTATCTAAATAAATAAATTCCTCCATGTGTACGAAGAATGTATATATAAACTATTTTTCCAAGATGAACACACATAATATATCACAGGAACTCACTATAGTTATAGATTATCACTGAGTTAAATATCACACTATGTGTGGCTGGGCCCACACACCATGTGACATTACATGGGAAGTCATGCCGTTTTTTGAGTGCGCGTGCCCTAAACCATAGAGTAAGTCACTCTTTGTAAACATAACAAAACATTTTTTAATGGAACATGTCTAAATGATCAATGATTCAATAGAACATTACTAGGAACTCGATTGAACATATATTCCTTATTAAATCATGGTCATTCAATATGGAGAAACAGGGATGGCTAAGTCGGGTCTTCGTAATGAGATTCCTAGGTGTCTAGAATGAATAACACATCATGTTGCCCTATATTCACACCATACACTTTTTCCAAAAAAAACATGACCTTTATTATCATCTTTTTTCGGTCTCAGATTTGGTATTGTGAGATACCTATACTATGTAGTTTTATATGTTTTATGTTTTGTTGGAAGTCCTCCCGACATATGAGATTAGTAGTGAGGATTGGTAAAAAGGGATGCTTCTTTGGTGATGTTAGGACAATTTGAATGATCAGGTGTGACATTCAAAGTGTTACAATGAATTTTTCTCCCTATCTCACAAGATATTAGCTCCCATATATCTTTAATATAATTATATATGGAACTCCATCTTATTAAATTATGTACGGGTCATCTATCTATTGAGTTTTACTCCCTATCATTATGATATGGTGGAAGGATGGTCCTCTATTAGAGTTATTTCTCCCTATATTATGGTATATAGTTGTGATGTGTGGCTCCTCCCTACTCATTCATGATATGTTGCCTGTGATTTTGGGTTTGGACAAGGGACCTTTGGAATAATAAATAGACTCACCATTCTTTTCTAGTTGTTGGGATGGATATCTATATCCTCTCTTATCCAACATTTATTTATTATCTATCATAGGTTTTCTTCAGTATCTACCCGTTTGGGTTGATAAGGCTATTTTTATTATATATCACCACACTTTGATTTTGTGGCATCCAAATGGATATTTATATACTCACTCCATCATGGGAATTTCAAACTTGCTTGATGTGTTCTATATACAATATGAATATTAGTGATGACATTGGAGGACCCAGAATAGGAGGAGCATAGTTGTAGTTGGAGATGATGACTGCATTCGGTGGTAAGTCTCAAGGATTTTGATTTTGTATCTCTTTGGATTTCCCATTATATTTATCTCTTATTGAGAGCTCATTTCATGATGGGAATTTATTTTCCATATTTATATCTATATTATTAACTTGTTTATCATTCTAGTATTTCATAGAGGTTGTTTAATTCCTCAATTATATTGTTTAGGTATCATTCATTTATTATCTATGGACTATTTTATAGAGCATAATGTTTGTGAATGTACATGTACAATAGGATAAAGCCTCATATATAATATTTATTCCTACTCAACACTTATTTTCACCCCCTATCCAAATGGAGGAAGGATTGGAGAATCCCTATTGGTTTACTATCATCCCCAGAAGTGAATTAGTGGGTTGAGTATCTACATTATTTTATCAAAAGATCATTTTCCCTTGTTTAGTGTTTAGATGGTGACATGTACTGAAACTTTTTCTATTATCTTATGGAAATTATTTTTTAGTGTCTATATTTTGGATCTCTGGCCAAATAACCCATTGATAGTGCAATGTATAACATATGCATACACTAGGAAAAAATTTCCTACTTGTCGACTCATAAAAATGAGGCATCTTTTATAGGGAAGAAATGGTAAACATGTCATATTGTATTGGGCATTTTCACTTTATTATCATTCATGTGTCAACATATGGTATATTATCATCTAAATATGGTAAGTCTTGTTCACATTTGGGATTCTTCTACAATGACTGTTGGGTAAGATACCTATATAATTCCATAAATACAAATAGTTTACCAATGAGACCTCTGTTGAAGGAGTAATTCATAAAGTGACCCTTTTTGGAAAACATAAAATAGTTCTTACACCTAATGGGATGTGTGTGTATACAGTTCTATTTTTTCAAGAATATGATCAATTACGTGTTAGATTGGAGGTATATACCAAAGTTCAAGTTGATGTTCAAACATACATATCACATTACATGTGTTTTAGTGGTAGTGAAAACTCGGGTTTCTTGGTTATCAAAACCTTAGGAAATGGATAATTGGATCATGTGGTTGGTTTTTGTTTTATTACATGTTTAGACAATACCTGATTTGTGGGTTTCACTTACAATGAATATTCTTCATAGTTGAATTGGGAATTTGGTGAGGTTTGATCACTCGGACTCTTACAGAGATCTCAATGTCTTTGATATACATTCCATAGTTTTTCCTTTATAACTATTATATTCCATTCTTCCATACTGTTAGGATTTTGGATCTTTTTGACCTGTATCAGGGTGATATGTGGGATTCCAAGTACACCATGAGGTTTACAGACTCCAAAAACATCACTCTAAATATGGTTCATGATGGATAATTCTGTGAGCGGATGATTGAGAAGGCACTGAACATATGAAATTGAATTTTTTATCACAGTAATGAATTTCCAATAATGATGGAGTGATAGATGGGTATTTGGATATACATACAATTATATCATAGAAAAAATCAATGGCAAGATTTGATAGTTGATATTATGGGGACGATTCCACTCTATCATCTGGTAGGATTCAGTCATTGGGTATTAGAATTGGAGTCTTACATATTCCCCAAATTAATCATGTGTATCAACTGAATCAGGTTCACGAATATGGTGATTTCATCCTATTGGGTGGGTGATGTTGTGCTTGTGACATGTTCTCTCACTTGGCTCATGATCCCCACCCATACATGTTGTCGGTGGAGGATATATGGTGTTTGGTACTCAATTATAAAGTGAATTTTATTATCATGGATATCCATGGAATGGTCATGGATTCCCCCAATAAGGTGGTTCTCTTGAGGGGGAGTAATAGGAGGTTACAAAAATTTCATCCTTCTTAAATCACCACCACCAAGTGGCCTACATCACGCTCATAGGGCTATTTGTCAAAGAGGTGGGCAGTTTTAGGCTACAGAGGGATATGATTAGGCTAATCAAGAAAATATTTGAGGTACTATTTTTCTTCTCCTATAGAATTTCTCTGATGGCAGTAGACATATGCATGAGTCCATTTGATACATCAATATCCTTTTATTAGGAGATAGGACATCCATCAAATTATTTTTTCCATTAGATATGGATAGTGGTCCCTATAGGAAAAAATTCTCAATATCATACATCGTTGAGTAGTGCACCTTAGTTCTCAACGAAGAGAGTTTATCATGAGGCCTTTTGGTCATTAAAATGAAACATTGTGAAGTAATCATAGATATAGATTATATGTGCATACTATGTTCCCTAATTAACTATATTACACAAGATTTACATTTCACCAATAAAAAAGGATAAGATACCCTTTTATGGGAGAAGGATATCATACGATAGAGCTAGTGGGGCCTGTGAATAGGAATAAGAAAACTATCACCCACAAATTTGAGTTTTTAGGCTTTTTAGTATCTTATACATGTATATAGCTTCTATTAATTGTGTGGGATAATATTAGTATCTTTTTAGAAGATGTCATGGGATAACCTCTGAGTTGGGGAAATGAGTTTTTCATCTACATGCACCATTAGAAAACATCAATATCTTCTCAAGCTATATGTAGTGGCCCCTACTAAGATCTAGGATATACAATTATAGTTAGAGGACCTATGAGAGAATTATATTATTTTAACCAATGTTTCCCCCTATTCTTTTCTAGTTTTGCTTGAAAAAAACACTAATAGTAAATTGATTATTTATATTTATAATTATTTCCTAAACCATGTGAGGACCAAAAATAAGTATCCATTTATTTGATTGAGGAACATGTCCACAACTATGAAGGTTGGATATTTTTTTCAAAGATTGATTTCAAGTGCATCTATCATTATTTGAATGTATGTGTGTATGATATTCTAAAGATGCAATTTTGATGTCTTTATGGGAATTATAAGATCCGGGAGATTCTTTTTGAGGTGAAAAATTCTCCCACTATGTTCATGGGAACTATAAATGGGATATTTTACTCAAAATTGAAATAAATCATATTTTTCATTATTGATTTAATTATCATATACTCTAAATTGGAGGAGGAGAACACAAAGAATTTGATAATGGTCCTAGGCTTACATCGGGTGGAGCATTTATATCACAAGATCTGGATGTTTTAGTTTTTGATCAAAGAGGTACAATTCTTGGGATAAATCATGGTGACATTTTGGATCTTTATATGTTTGATTAAGTGCAAGCTTAGTAACCTCTATAGAGAATATCATATGTGAAATTTTTTCTTCATTTGGTGAGGTGATACCTATGATTTCTCTAATATTATTCCATGATTATAGCCCATTTGACGTCCATAATGTGAAAATAAAGTCATTTTCCATGCCTAAATAGTATCAGATATCCTTTGTGGAGATAAGGATTAGGTTTTTTAGTTCCCCTGCATTGAGGAAAGCGATGGAAGGTGTCATCTATATGGTGATATTTGATGACTCAAGAGCTACGATCAAATTTATATTAATCCAGAACAATGAAATAATCATTAATGGGTTGTGGATGTTGAGACCTAATGATCATAAATACTTGGACCATGACTTATTGTATTCAACATTAGACTTTTTTCTAATGTTCTAGTGGTTTTATCTTACTGTATTTTTTTATATCTTAACAGTAGAGTCTAAGGTGATTTTTCACCCAAAGAGATATCAGCTGAAGATAACGTTAGTGGTTGGAGTTTCTATAGGATAATGGTTTTTCATAATCTACACATTAAGGAAGGTAAAAATTGTTTTGATTCCATTTAAAGGACATTTTAATCACATTTTGTGGGAGTCACATTAGAATCATTTCCTCATTACAACTTTACCTGGTGGATGAGAGGTGTATAACACATCTTCAATTTATTGTAGTAGATCCACAACCTTTTCAATGATGGAGATAATATTATATGGGTGATATCTAATATGGTCCTTTTAAATGAACAAATATCCATAGGGGATCAAACGAGGGATTTTTTGAAGGATGGTTGAACCAAATTGTTTTTTATAGATGAATGGTGGTTCCAATCACAATGCTTGAGGATCTATTGATGGTGTTTCATACCTTACCCTTGGTTATATATTCAGGAGTGGAAAATATATACAAGTACATTCATTTCTTTTTTGGTGTACTAGTATGATGTGGATTCTTATCGTGTTTTCTTATTAATGTCTTATATATTAAGAGGTAAGGGAGGAACATCATGATCCATCATGTATAACTCATCCACATGAGATTTTGAAAAATTAGTGGGTTGGAGCATTGATAGTTATTAGGATATATATTCCATGTATGGTGAGAGTCCATGATTCTATATGGGTGAACATAATTTATCTTACAATTTCACAACACTTTCATTCCATTATAGAGTACAATTAAATTGTGAGTTTAGGGTAGATGTATATATAGGGTATCTTTGAAATTCATGTGGGTACCCATGATTATCATCTTCGAATGGGATTGCAGGTACACATCGCTATCTTGTATTGGTTTTGTGGTGGAACTTTAGACATCATTATCTATATGAATATTTTTTAACTGATATATTGAATGAGTGACTAAGAATTCCATCAATGTTTTGGATCATATGTTGAAATCCTATGAGTTGGACATTCGCTGGAGAAGAGAGTTTCACTTTCATTTAGTGTATTTTTCTTATAATATGAAATATAACATTACAATTAGAATGGTAAATTTTCAATCCCTATATGGGTAAACTATTGGAAATCCATGTTTTGAACTAATATTGGGGAGAAACCACTTTTTGGACTACAAATAGTGTTGCTGATGATAGAAATTTTTTGATTAATTCATGAGATTATTAAGATTTTAGTATAAAATAAGTAAATATTATGTGGAATAAAATCATATTCCTTGGGAGTTAGATATGAGATAAAATGTTTTCTTTAGAGTATCCCCACAATACTGATTATTTTGATTTATTTAGGGAAGAAATATATGATCAATATAAATCATGCCATTCCATATCCAATGGAGGGATTCAAATGTTTACTATCTCGTATCCTTACCCCCACAGTTGCATCAATGAAATGCCATGTTAATTGTGTCAAAACTAATGAGAGATGGGAACCACTTGACCAATAATATTAAGTGTGGTGGTATTGATATTGAGGACATGGCCCCCGTATCAGAGTACCCAGAGTTGATCATGGTCTGGTAGAAGATGATAATGTGTGGATAGACATTTATCCTAGTTTATGTTATTTTTTGGATTAGTAGAATTCAAGAAATCTCCTAGGATCATGAGTCTCTAATCTAGGATCGGTATCCCTACCTTTTTTTCTAGAATGTACATTTCAGGGAGAAAATTCTTCATTTATGGGGGAATTTAATGACTATATTTTTTATATTTTTAACATATGAATTATGCTATATATATTTGGATATTTATTCAAAGTTGGTACAATGTTTTGTCTGTCATAAGAACCTGAAATTTATATATAAAAAATATTAACATATATTAATGACTGTTTGGGAACATTTTATGAATAAATGTGTTTTTTCAATGAATGATACCTTACATTGAAAATCTGATATCACAGTTTTTTCCAAAATGTGGGGTTCACCCTACACATAACAAACTATTTCCTCGTCTTTTGACAATTCATGGAAGTTGGACATTGGCAGGTGCATTATGTGACATAATTATTTTATCTATATATTTAATCAAATATCTATAATCCTAGTATACCTCAATAAATATTTTGTAATGGTTAATCTACATGGTCATACACATAACCCCGTAAAATTAGAGAGGAGGAAGTCACTATTATTGGTGTTGATGATCTGGAACAAGGATCGATGAAAATGGTCATGGTAATTATTGAGACTATTTACAAAAAGAGTGGGATCTTAACCATTATCACAAGAGAAAAATATTCCTCATCTGTGATCAATCCATTATTGAGATAAAGATCATTATTTTTTGGATTTCATCCATTTTAATATTTTTTAAACAAATATTTTGATATCTTCATATTTTATTGGATTTTCATTATTTGCATACGGCCAGTTTTAATTTTAATTAATGATTCTAATTTTATAATTTTCATTCACCGATTATTCACTCATTAATTGAATTATTACTAAATAATTTCTCTATATTTCATCTACTTGTGATTATATTACTTTTTTTATTCCCTACAAAAAATTGCCTGTTTTTTTGAAAATTATTTTCCAAAAAGGTTAGTGATTGACATTGTCACAAAAAATTAAAGCTAGATAAAACCCTTGAATTCATTAGGGATGTGTGAATGACTTAAAGATATGTTTTCATCAAATTGTTTAATATGAATACAATTATATGTGGGGTTGAATAATCTATTTAGATGTCTTATTGTTATGTTAGGAATAGTTTTTTCTGGTTAGTTAAACATAATCAGGATTTTATACCACCAAATGCTTGAAAAAGATTATCAGAGATGAATTCCATAAGATTTTTTTATTTAAAAAATGGTAATTAGTAGTAAAAGTAACATCAATTGAAGATATGGTGTCCTCAGAAATAGATGATTCACTTTCTATGAAAAAAAATTCTTCATGACATGTATCCTAAATAATAAACAACTTCAATCATGTGTTCATTATGTATCTTGGTTTTCATCTTGAGTGTAATTCCATACAACCTGTGGCCAGGCCCATATTCTATGTTACCTTACAATGATAGATAATACATGTGTTGATGTTATATTCCCAATACACTTGGGTGGATGGACACATTGTGTCCCCCAGGGAAACATATTGTGAAGCCACATGGTTAGAAAATATGTGTCAAGTCAATCACAAACCCAAGTGTATTAGAGGAGTCAAAAACTCTTGGATTCTATGTACAAGATGAATAAATTTTACAAAAACTTCTACCTTTTGTATCACCTTATTTCGGACATAAAGATTCACCCATGAGTAGCTTATCATTATTATTTTTCCACATATGACCAAATGGTTTCATTTATTTTATCTTAATAAGTTTAAAATCTAGTGATTAATTGGGGGACTCTTCATTAACCAATTCATTTAAAATATTAATACTCAGGTGTGATCATAACAGTTTTTCCAGGGTTGGTAACCCCCACTATCCTAGGGTTATAGTTTCCCTATTTATATTATATAGGTATAGATTGAACACCCTCACATTATAGATGTTTTTGTTCCTCTAAAGACAGAGTGGTGATCCCCAACATTGAGTTATAACAACCATAGGGTCCTCCATTATAGATTGGGCCTCCCCCATGCGATATGTAACAGAGAGGTGAGGGTCCTCCATAATAATTCTTGAGAGGATTTGTATGTTGGTTTTCTAGGATTTGGGACATTTTGAGATGCATGAAGTGTCATATTTCTTAGCATTATGTGGATATGGATATCCCCTTTCTATCTTTTTGTGGGTTTCTTTTTTATCATATATATTGTTGGGATTCATTTGACTATTTCCTTAAGGACTGATCTAAAAGTTTTTATTCTATTTAACCCCTATCAGTTTTTTGGGGTTTCTTACTAGGTATGTATATACTAACCCTTGAAATGGAAATTCATACACATGTCATGTTTTATGTAGATGACATGAAGATCCTTTGTGACAATGGTGGTCTTGTTTTGGAAGGAACATAGTGGTACATGGCGGTGCTAAAAATTTTGGATGGTCGGTCGGGAGGATTTCATGTCGGTATAAATTTGATTCTCCCTTTTTTAGTTTTCAGGTAGGGTCCTAATTTCACATTGGATGTGTATTTCTCTCAATTATAAATTTTTTATTACCTTATGGAAATTTGATGTATATTCTTGAGGATTCATCATGAATTTATTATAGTCTATATGATTTAGTCGTTTAACAAATTATCACTGTTTTATGGAGATGAAATTCTACATTGGCATAGGTACTTTAGGCTATGTCCTCCCAATATAGTGTTATTCACACATGATGCTCGTCACTAGTTGAAGACGAATTAGAAGTGGGATTTGCGAGTCACTCTAAATTTAGGATTATCATAGGTGAGGTCATG
This sequence comes from Viscum album, assembly GCA_963277665.1. Lineage (NCBI taxonomy): Eukaryota > Viridiplantae > Streptophyta > Magnoliopsida > Santalales > Viscaceae > Viscum > Viscum album. The sequence goes on along the minus strand of OY728120.1, from coordinate 32,358,204 downwards.
GTGTGTTGGTTTCTGAAAAATAAAAATAAGAGGATTTTATAGTTAAAGTAAATGTCCATTTAATGATATATTAAATCATTTTCATAATTACAATATTAATTAGATAGTTATATTATGTATAAAAATAGTAAGCAATTTTTATATCAAACTGGAAATAGTGAAACTGAAATCTTTTCAAAAGGATTTATTTAAAAGAAAAATTTTTAAATTTTTTTTATAAAAAAAATATATTATTTTAAATCAGAATATATATATTTACATAGGGTGAAACTTTTTTTATTTTTGGGAAAATATTGATATTATAGTGAATAGTGAAATATATCAGGTTTTATAATATGTCTTCTTTTAATAAATTAACTAATTTGAGAGACACAATAAGAATTAAAGATATTTTAATATAACATTTTTATTTTTTTTATATTTTATAAAAATTATTACTTTTTGAATAAAAATTAAATAGGTTTTTAATATATGATTTTCTTTGTGTATAAAGTATGGTTTTTCAAGAAATAGTTTTCAAATACATATTGTTCCCCCTTCTAAATTAATTTAAATAAACTCTATTGGGGAATCTATTAAATGGTACTTTTGTATTTCATTTTTTAAATTATTAATTAATATACATTAAATGATTATTTTCATTCATAGAGGAAACATTGAATCATATTTTTATAAAAATAATTCCCTTCTTAAAAACACCACATCTTGTAGAGTTTGTGGTATTAATATTCAGTTATATTTCCAATTACAATTATCAGAATATTTAAAAATAGATTATTTATTTAAAATCATCATAATTTATAATTTTTTGAAATATTAACATTGTTTTTAAAATAAATATTAATGAATGTGATTAAAATTTATTATAGTAATTAATGTAAAAACTAGGTTTCTTAGTGATAATTTGTAAATCATAATGGGAAAATTGATCGAAAAACATGTCCAAACGCATTATTTAATTTTTTTTGACCATATCACATTTTTTTGTGTTTGGGGATTTGTTGGTGCCTTGTTTAGTTAAAAATTAGTGTTTTTCCTACTTTTCATTCTAAACATACCAAGTGTGTCCACTCCCCCACTTATGAAAGGCCACCCACTCTCCATCTCAATTCATATTGTAAAAAATAATTGGTTCTTAGAATAAATAAAAAAACTTCTAAAAACCCATACTATCCTATTAGAAAATTACTTGGGGCATAAATCTATCAATTGAAGCCGTTTTTGGAAAATCAAATGGACTTACACGAGGAAGCGGTAATGTATATCAAAATGATTTTTTGTTTTATTTCATTTATCAATCTCTTAAATTTTTATTATTAAGTGATTATAAAATTTAAAAATAATTATTATTAAAATTTTATGAATTTAATAAAAGGGTATTTCAAGCACCCACACACTAGTCCACCAAATATGTTTTGAAATTATCATTCTTGTGTACTGTATATTACCTCCTCACAAAATGATGGAAATAATTTTCCATTATCGTATCTCATGGCTAGGAATTATAACTTCTATAGAGATTATTGATGACATTTTGAGGATTAATAAACAAAACGATTCATTACATTATATATAACCACTTTTTATTTCAATTTTTAGGAGATATTACAATGTTACTAGTATTTACGGTGGACTGCCATCTCTCAAATATATGTGAATAGTTTTTCATAAACACATTACACGGAAGGTAATAAAGGTATAATGATGAATATATATGATATAAATCATATAATTTTGACATTAATTACATATTTATATTTCTATAAATATAATATATCATTTCCCTTTCTTACATTTTCACACACTAAAATAGTTATAACATCATTCATGGAGGTTTGGACCCCCGCCTCCTCAAAGTGCTGTCAATATTTTTTCATCACCCAATAAAAATAATGATATATATATATATATTGGTATTTATGATTTAATTATTATTCTATAAATTTATATTTTGTATACCTTCTTTCCAAAATGATTATTGAATAAAGAAAATGTTACCCATGATTATGTATGGTCCACCGTGTCTATGGTTGTATCATTGGTTCATTCTTCGTAAAAATTATTCATGATTTATTTTTAAATTTTAATTTATTTATAAATAAGATAATTGTTTCATGATTATTATTTTTTAGTTGTTTATATAATGACCTCATTATCCATAGTAATCCTTCTAGTGTCATTTTTGACCAATAAGTAGAATATGGTCAAAACAACCAACATAAACATAATTATTGGGTAATTTTATCAAATATGTTTAGATGGGAAATAAAATTAAAAGTAAATTCTATAGATGTTATCAATAATGAGAATAATTAACATATTTTTATAATTTCAGATGATAAAGACTCATGTGACTAGTAAGACTCAGGGTATGGGATTTTGTCTTAATCTCCATTCATTGAAGAATATCTTGATTTTATAGACATATATTCTTCTTAAAGGTTTATAAATATATCATTTTAAATTTTATAAAATTAATTTATTTATTATCATGGATTCAATTTTTTTATGTCATTTTATTCATTCATGGGGAATGTTATTCTAATAATCCCAACAGATAGGGGACGTTTCCTTTGAAAAATTATTCCTTTAATGTTTGTCATTAAACACTATTTCTATTTTGTTTCCATGATTTAAATTGTTTTTTAATTTCTTTATGGAAATTAATGATTAAAAATATTTATATTTTTTCAAATTTTGATAACGTTATGTCATTCCAAAGGAATCATTTTTAGGGTTTCCAATGGAATGATAATAATGATTTTCTTACCGCATAACTATAATTTCATTCCAAGAATCCATTGAATGCTTAAATGTTTTATTAAATTAAAGACCCTCTATATTATTTATTTCTATATTGAAATTTTTTATTTAATAAATGGTTTAATTTGGAACTAAAATTTTGTCTTAAATTAATTGGGTATTTTGATATACAAAAGTAATTTTCTTTGCATGTTCAAATTATTTCTTCCACCATGAAATAAAAAATATATTATTCATATATGGTATATGTGAATTATATAATGGGGTGGTCCAGATTTTCTTGGATGAGCCCATCACTGTTATATAATGGGGTTCCCCACATAGTTCTTAGTGATCTTGTTATATCTAAAATGATGGCTGCACCCTGATAGTACTGCTCCGTATTGAGTAATGTTCCATGTCATAATATAAAAGTATGAAGTTACCAATGGGTTTCTTCATTTTATTTAACTAAAATTTAGTATCTTCTAAAATTGGTATTAAATGGGTTGTGAATCATAATATCTAATTTTTATAGATTGGTTTTTAATTAACATTACCTGTCTTTTTAATAACATTATTTGAGAAAAAATGGTATTTTTATTTTTCATTTGAAAATGGTATATTTAATATGCACAATGAACATTTAAGAAAAATGTAAACATTATATGAATTTTAATTCTTTCACCAGACTAATGTTTTTCAATAATCTTGGGTCATTTTTTGAGATTTTTATGCTCATCCCAAATTTTTTAATTGTTTTCATAAGATTTATGGATGAGTAATGGGATGAAATATGTAAAGTAGAATGTTGTAAATATTTCAAAAAAACCAATAATGATTTATATTAAGTGTTTTTTTATTATGGAAAAATAAGATAATTATTAGATGTGATAAATTTTTTTATATAGTTTTGTAATGTATTAGTTATGACCCATTTCTATAAAAGTGTAAACCTGAAATGATTTTCTATAGTAAGAGAATGTATTCTGACATAACACTAAATACATAAATAAATTTGATGGGGGAATATAGAGGGTATCAGAGGAATGTTGTAGATATATGATATAGCTCAGATAATGAATATAATATTATCTTGAATGATCATACCTTAGGATTAAGTTAATATTTTATATAATTTATCAATTACTATGTATCTTCAACAAAACCATTTCTCATCATAATGGTTTTCTATAAAGGAATCATGGATGTTACAGTGGGATGTAAACAAGAGTATCACAACATTACAAATAGAAATCCCAAGATGTTTGAAATAGGGAAAAATAGTTTATTGTAATGGGGGTTCGGTTGACACATTCTATAAATGGTGGTGGTATCCATGTTAGAGAGGAACTTGATATAACATGAAGAATGATGTCTGTTGTGATTAATTTCATGAGGTAACATCACCAAATATTTAGTTGGTCATTTTATCACGTGGAATCCTAAATATATATAAATGATTTGGAAAATAAATTTAATTCCATGGGATGTTTAGAATAACAAAAAAGATAAATTTTGTCCCTTATCATTTTGAAGGTAAAGCTAGTTGATGATGGTCATTGGTTAAGTATACCTGAGTTAAATATGATCGTGATTCCATGGATTGGGAGAATTTCGAGGATCATTTAATTCAAAAAAAGTTCAAAAAATTTGTTAGATTCTGGATGGAAATACAAATTAATCGAAATGATGAAAAAATATGATGATTTTGTAGCTGCATATTAGGAAAACTACACAAGACCATCCAATTATATTCTTGACTAATTAATTGTTTTGAGACCTAAATTACTACAAATGTTGAATAATATTTCATATGAGGAGCATCTAATTCATATTATTTACCATAGACACCAATTTTTGGGAAATATGGCCATTAACCATGTCAAGGATATATTGAAACCTATGTGGTTAGAGGGGAAACATGAGAATTTGAAAATTATATAAAGGAATGATAACCCGTAGATTTAATAAGTCAAACAAACTGAGAGGACACTATTTAAAAAAGGGGGAAATGATCTTCACACTCTTATAATTATATAGTAAATCATTTTTTATGTTTATAGTACGAATTCTATTGTTAAATTAATAATAAAAATATTGAATAATTTTTAAATTCCAAAAGAAAATAGTTTTGATAAACACTTATCTAATGATTATATTAAAATAATAATTTCTAATTTTTCAATGTTATACTTTATAAATTTAACATCATTTCTCAATTAATAATATCAAATTTACGATGTGTATATTTTTTTATTCTTTATTTTGAAAATCATTGATTTTTCAATGAATTGTTTAAAATTTGTATTCTTATAAAAAACTATTTTATTTTTAATAAAATAATTAAATTAATAGTGAATATAATTTTTGAATATTTATTAAATTTATTTAATTATTATGTTATATTTAATCCATATAGTTACTTTTGAATAAACCTTATATTATTTTTTTAATATAAGTTGATTTCTGGGTTTAAGGATTGATTTATCTTAAAAAGTATTTAAAATGATTTAGTCTCCACATTTTAAATAAATATAAATAATAAATAGTAATTAATGTTCTAAATTATATTTATATATTATATATCAAAATTTATTAATTTATTTTCATATAATGGTTATTTTTAGTCAGAGTTAATATATACTCATTTTTTTAAAAAAATCATCTCCTCAAAAACCCACCATCTCACCATGTGTGTGTGATTAATATAATTTTTTTTACAATTCCATTACTTGAATATCAATAATGTATTCTATATTTTTAATAATAATTAATTATAATTTCTATAATTGTCAACTTAGTTTTTGGAACTAATGATTAGTGAAGGCAATTAAAATTAATTATAGAGATTAAGGTGAAAATGAATATACTTATTGGTTAAACAGTTAACATAAGGGATAAAATGACCTATTAAACTGTCCAATAACAATTATATGGCAATATTGAGGCCTTATCCATTATATAATTTATTTTTTTAATTTTTAGATCTCGATTTTAGGTTAAAACGATGATCACCTGTCTTTATTTTGAAATCATTCCAAGTGTGTCATAGCCCACAGTTATAAAAGGATACTCCCTATGCTCCTACCTTCACAACATGAAAACGAGTCTATTTAGAAAATAACAATGTTGAATAATTCTGCACATCCCTAATCACCTTCTAGAATATATTCATTGGAATCAAACCATATGAGGAAGGCAATTGGTGCAAACCAAAGGAATATACCTGAGTAAGAGGTATCATTTATGATTTTTTTATCTTTCTACCCTACCATTGAATTATTTTTATACAATTGTTATATAATAAAATCAATAAAATCATTAAAATTAAATATTTATATATTTATATATTTACGGTATTAATAACATGAACAGATACATCAATCAAAGGGGTTACGTAATCATCATTCATATGTATGTAGGACTCCCACCTCATAAAACATTATCCTTCATTTTTTTATTACAAAATCTAATTGTTGGTAATTCTATTATATATAAAGGTTATATATTTTATATATGAAATTAATATACCTTTTTAGCAATAATATTAAATATATAATTTTTATTTTCTATTCCTTAAGAGATAAGATAATGTCGATTTTGTGTACGGCGAAATACCACTTCGTGAAGCGATGTGAACCAATTTTCACTTATTCATTACATGGAATGGAATATGGGTAATTATAAAAATATATATGATATAAATGATATAATTCTATTATTAATGAAATATTATATTTTTTATAATATAATAAATAATTTTACTTTCTTACCTTTTCACACATTGAAAATGTGATAACATTGTTCTGGGATGTGTAGACTACCTCCTCCTCAACATGATGTAACTATTATTAATACAGACATCAAAATATTGACATATATAATATATATAATTAAATAATATATTACATAATATATTATTATCATTCTAGAAAGGAAAAAAAGGTTATACCTTCTTTCTATAACAATCATTAAAAATGGAAATGTTGCTCATGCATACATATTACATACCATCTCCAAGATTGTATCATAGGTTCATTTATAATAAAAAAATTACCAATTGATATTAAATATATAATTTATGTATAAATATAATACTAATTTCTTGATCATTATTATAGTGGTGTCTAAAAAATAGTCTCATTGTCAAAAATCAACAAACCATGGTTATTTTTGACCCATAATACAAATTTTGTCAAAAAATCCAACTTTAGAATAATTTATTATGTATCTTCACATGAAATGTTAATAAGTGAAATAATTAAGTTGAAAAAATTTCCCAATTAAGTAAATAATGAAAATTATTTTGTTATTCAGGAAGATAGTGGCACGTGTGAGAAGTCAGACTCGAGGAAAAGGGCAACATCACCATCTTCTTTTGTTGAGGAAATTCTTGATTATATAAAAATATATTATTTTATGTGGTATATATAAAACCCATTTTACATGTATATCATGAATTTAAAATTTTTATTTTAATTAATGTTTTTAATTGTTATTAATTCATGGGGCATGTGATTCAAGTGTTTCCCAATTGATAAGGTATGTTTCCATTAAAAAATATCCCCTATTGAAGTTTACCTTTAAAACTCTCTCTCTATTATTTCCATGTTTTCAAATCATTCATGAAATGATTTCTTTTTGAAATAAATGGTTGTTATATTTTATATTATACCTATTTTACATTAATTTAAATTCTTTCCAATATAATATTTTTACCTGTTTTAAACAAAATAATGAAAACTACTTTTCCTACCATTGTGAGTACTATTTCATCCCTAGATACCATTACAAGAATACATGTTTTGTTTAATAAGAACACTATTTTATTAAATTTTGGTTATTTTTGAATTTAAAATTTTGTTCTGAAAGAAAAGGGTATTATGGAATTTAAAATGGGAATTTAAAAGGGAAGGTTATATTGATATCCAAAAGTTATTTTCTTAAGATTCTAAATGAATATTCCAAAAGTTAATGTATAAAGATGATTTATACATGAAATAGTTGTTAATAATTATATGATGGAGCACCCCTGGTAGCACAATCTAATCCCATTATATGTTACATGATGGTGTATCTTATATAGATCTAGGTGTTCCCATTACAGCTTATGCAATGGGGGGGCCCAGATAGAGCTCGGTGAGCCCATTATAGATTAAATATTTGGTGGACCCATAAATCACTCCAATAAATTGAATAATGTTCCTTATAATAATAGACAATAAATATGAATTTACAGAAGGGTTTTTTCGGTGGATTTAATAGGTATTTTGTTACTTTTGATAAAATGTGTGTTGATTTTTAATATGATGTTGTTTTATTTCCTATGATGATAAAAATATATATAATGGATAATTTTTTAGTAATATTCATGTTTTCACTAGAGTAATTGTTTTTATTCATTTTTTCCCTTACTGATCATTTTCTTCTCATCCAATGTTTTTTAAAAAATCTATATATTAACGAATGGGTAAGGGAATATAAGAATTCAATTTGAAGGTTATGATTATTTTCCAAGAAAGAAACCAACATTTCTTTATAATTATTATGTTATAAGAAAATGGATACTAAAAAGAATTTTCCAAATTTTATATCATGGTCTTGTAACATATGACTTATGACCTAATCATGAAAAAATATAAACATTAAAATATACTGAAATGTAAGATAATTATAAATTGCTGAAAACTGATTATTATGCAATATATAAGGTCGGGGACTTATAGTAAACCTATTTATCCTTGTAATCCCATTGAATTATAGAAAAATGATGGAATTATAAGGTGATGATAGAACACATACCCATACTTATATTAAAATGGGATAGCTACATAGGGGATATTGTTTTATTACATTATATGTCTTCTATAGTCCATAATTAAAAGTGATTTTTTGGTCATTTCCGGAAAACGCTGGAATAAATAATTGATATTCAATACAATTCATCAAATTATCCACATAAAAATACATACATAAAGGATCTCAAAAATATGTATAGTGTACCATATTTCATTGAATATTAGTAGGATCCATTGTGCTCCTTAATGTTTTGGGGATGTATTTTGTAATGGCCCAGAACTCTCTGGTACATTCATTTGTTAAATGTGGCACTGGAGGTGTGCTGGGAGGTCAAGGTGACTTGGGGGGTGCGTTTGGGTGAAAATTTAAGGAAAGATAAATGGAAATAGCTTCCACACGGTTATCACACAGTTTGGATAAACCGTGCGGCCAAACCGTGTGAGGCTGGTGTTGGAGGCAGTGGCTGATGTACAGTTAGCGCATGGTTTGGCTAACAGTGTGGACTAACCGTGCAAGGAGTGTTCGGCGTGGTAGAATCTAACACATTATTAGCACACTGTTTGTTAAACCGTGCGGACTAACCATGAGGGAACCTAAAGTTAGATCTTAAAATTGTGGATCTGAACTCTTTTGCCCCTAAATGGTTCGTTTAATCCCCGAAGCGGCCATAACTCGGGATTACCCATCCTTGGAGGTAGAAGAACCTCTCCCAAGAAATTTGGAGGTCATCTAGAGCCTTTTCATGGCGAATCGAAGTCGGTTTCTTGAGGTATGTGATCGTTCTTACATTATTTCCTAGATCTACTAACATCTACTCCTCCTCTTCTCTCAATTTCTTAGATCAATGCCTGTTATGGGTAGATCTAAGTGTTTTTATGTCAAATATGATGATCTTTGGTCTTGGTTGTGTTATGAGAGGATATCTAAGGATGATTTTTGGAGAATCGACCTGATTTCCTGAGCGTTCTTCGACCGTCATGGTTTCGTCAAAAATCGTTGAGGTAGGGACTTACCTTCCTCTCTCTCTCTCACTTTTGTACATCATGAAAGGTGGGTATCATCTTGTTTTATGAGATACAGTTGAACCGATAAAAAATGATAATAAATGGTTAACGAACATGTTTGGGGAGAATTTTGATGGTATTGTTGTTTTATTTCCATCAATGCTTCTACTTTGATTATGTTGGGAAATAAATGGGCTTATGCCTACTGAAAATCACGGTCGTTGGGGGCCTTTGCTTGTGCCATTAGATATTTCCTTGTTTTCTAGATTGTTCCATGGATGGAATTCTTAGAAAGTTGAAATTGGTTAACCATGTAAATTGGGATGATTAAATGAATAACTATAACCCTTGTATGATAACCCTGATTAAATTAAATAAAAGAATGAATTTTGTGGGTTCTGGTTGGGGTTTAATTATGTGAAGGAGTCTTTTATGGGTTGTTGTGGAAAAGGTGAGCAGTGGGGCTGCAATTGGCTTGGTTGTGGGTTGGCGTGTATTATATGGTTTTGATGGGCACCAGAGCGGCGATGAATGGTATTGAAGGGATAATGATGCGGTACGAGTATTGTTTCAGAGGTGTTTGTGGTTGTGGTGGTTGGTAGCAAGGCTGCAGGGATGGGTTGTGAATATGAATAAATGTAGAAGATTTAAATAATGAATTATGGGTCATTGTAGTTGATTAAATAGGGAAAAATCAATGGAATTGATTGGATGATAAAAGAAAATGGTTTCTTGTTGCTTATGATTTCCCTAACTTTATTTGTGGTTGGCAGGGATATGTTTTACGAACATTTGATCTTGTTTGGTTGTTGTTAGTTTCTATGTAGTTAAGGAACTGATAAACTAAAACTGTTTAAAACATGAAACGCCTAGTGGGGTTTGGGGTTGTTCATTGTGTGTATACTTTCGTGGTAGTAATGTCGATGCATGTTCTCAGATATTTTGTGTAGCAGCCTTAGGATGGGCTGATTGGATGATATAATTGTATAAATATGTTAATTTTATGTTTATTTATGCACCCCACCGATGTTGAGCACCACATTTCGAACACCCAAGGTACGGGGGTGAAATTCCCAATCATTCATAGGATAGCTGGTTACTGTTCTCCATGTACTCCCACTTCCAGGTTCAGTAGCCCAAGATCCTTCGGGAAGGTTACGACAGATGTTTACTAAGAGTCTTCGGGATGATATGTGATGTGGTTCCCAGGTGTCATTGAGATGAGATGTGATGTGGTTCCCATGTGTCTTCGGGATGAGATGTGCTTATGGGCGAGGATTGAGTGTCGGTGGAATGTGGGATGAGATGTAGTTATGGCCAAGGATTGTGTGTTGGCGGGATACTATGAGCATTTTATAGCTAGGTTGTGGCACTAGCTCTAGCTTCGTATGGCTAGGTTGCGGTACTAGCTCAGGAAGAGGGAGAAGCACCAAAGAGTTAGGCGTGAGGGCGAGAGAACAATTTAGTTGGAAGGTGGTGCAGGGTACCCATATATTGATAATATTACTATAGTACTCTATTGAATTGAGATATTTAGTGAGTGTGGCTTGTAAGGTTGGGTGGATAGATTCATTGCTAGGATTTGGTTCCTTCTATTTTCTCACGGGTCATTAGGATTTCTCCCCACCTGTGCATGAGAACATTAGGTTTCCCTACTGAGTATACATGTATGCTCACCTGACGTTTACTTTCAGGTGTTCAGGAGGACTTCAGGGACCGTGTAGGACCTTGCTAGTTGGGCGTTGGGGTTTTGGTGGTTTCAGTTTTTTCTTTCCTTTCGTGGTATCACGCTTTGGATCATTTCTTGTACTTCTAATTTTGTTTCAGTATTGTATAAAACATGCATATGGTCTTTGTTTTCGGTTTATTTGCATTTACTTGTTCCATTTTATTTTGGAGTTTGACTCATCCTATTTCCCAGTTATAATTAATAAAAGGGTAATGCCTCCCCTAATTGTGAAACTCATACCCTTGGAGATAGTCAGCACTCTAGGGCCTAATGGAGGCGGGACTCGGGGGGTCATTATCTCCCTTTCACCATTGCTAGCTCTGGAGGGTCATCTTTGGTGGGAGGGGGTCATAACAGAATGGTATCAGATGGATGTTGAGAGATAGGATGGAGTCTGGAGTTAGGCACAGTGAGGATTGCATGGGATGGTAGGGAAACAGTTTCCGGTTATCTTGGAGCGTGAAATAGGCCAGAGAAAACTGGCTAGCACACGAGATTTTATTGCCCCTCCTGATCAGATGAAAAGACTCTGGACATACCGAACGACCAAGTGATGTAACACTGATTTCAGGGTAGAGACCCTAGCAAAGGTACATGAATTATAATTACTTGGGTTATTATGTTTCTAGGGAATTTTGGTGATTTAAAATGAATAAGAAGCCTAAGAAAATTTAAGAACAATATTCTACACTATTCGGGCTTAGGCATTCCTTGTTTACCTTGTAGTTATGGCACCTAGCAGATGACCACAAGTAGTGCGGGTGATCGAGGACCATGAGGTTGAATTGGATGATCAACAAAGGGATGACCCAGGGGAGGAGGAGGATCAGTGGAAGAAGACGCTTTGAGCCTTTCAGCGAAAAACTCTTCGTACATACGAGGGAAACATCTCAAACATTGAGACAGAGAGCTGGCTACAGGAGCTGGTGAGAGATTTCATCTTAATCCGGGCTCCGACAGAGTACTAGGTTCCTCTGGCTGTGAGCCATATGCGTGATGCAGTGCGTTAGTGATGTACGCTTTATCTTGGGGAGAAGAGAGAGGGTGAGGTCACTTGGACTGACTTCGAGAAGGAGTTCCGGGTGGAATTCTTCTCATCCACGATGAAGGCTGATAAGAGGTAGGAACTACTCTCCCTCTAGCTGTGGAGTATGTCATCAAGGGAGGTGGGGATCAAGTTCAAGTATCTCCTTCGCTTTTCTCTCAACCTCTTTTTAGATGAGGAGTATCAGGTGACATGTTTGGAGGAGGCACTTCAGCCTTCTCTCTAGTATGTTATTACTCCCTTCACCCTACCGACGTACTTGGAAGACCAGAAGAAAGCAGAAGTGGTGGAAAGGATGCACATGCTGGGAGGTGTGTCGCGAGAAAGAATCAAGTTGGGATTGTCAAAGGTGAAATCCATCAGCAGTAGACCTCCAGAATCAGGGCCCTCTAGATTCCGACCAGTAGGGAGTAGTCCTTAACAGTTTCAGTTCTGATCTCCCAGTCCTCACCCTTTTCCTTAGAGCTCGGGATCGAGGTGTTTCATCTGTGGAAGCCATGGGAACCTTCGGAACCAGTGCCTAGACTGTGTATAGTATAGTGGAGGTAGACGAGTACAACACCCACATCAGCCACATCAGTTTCCAGCCAGGTCCTCCAGCAGCAGCAACAGGAGCAGTGTGTTTCCGCTCCTCGGGGGGAAGACGTTGCAGGAGGAGGCCAACCTTAGGGCGCTCCTTAGTGACCTCGACCAGGGTGTGGTTGGGGAGGTGGTCGATAGCCGAGAGGCAGAGGAATTAGGCGTTTGAAAATGCACACCGTAGAGGTAGCAGTTCCAACAGGGCCAGTAGTCGGTCGAGGTACGATCAACTTGTTTAGTACCCTTGATTATTCCTTGTTTGATTTAGGAGCTTCGCACTCCTTTGTAGCACCCATTCTAGCCTGTGTCTTGGGCCTAGACATAGAGACAGTTTCTATACCAATGGTTTTGAGTACACCAGCCAGAGGTCAGACCAGCTTGTATCAGGTTTTCCAGGGATGTAGGTTGATGTTGGGGCCACACAAATCCAATGGAGATCTCCTTCGACTGCAAATGCATCCATAAGATGTCGTTCTAGGCATTAACTGGCTATTCTCATTATGTGCCTCCATTGATTGTTTCCAAATAAGGGTTGTGTTTACAGACATGGGTGTCTGACATGTGACTTTCATCAACTAGCGGGGTTACCAGGATGGTAACCGCCAAGTGGAACCCCTCCTTTCCTTGTTAGCTGAACTTTCAATGGAGTCGACTGATACAGAAATGGTTTATGTCTTGGGGATCATCAGTGAGTTTATGGACGTCTTCCCTGAAGAGGTGGCGACCCTACCACCTCGACGTGATGTTGAGTTCGGGATAGACTTGTAACTTGTTTCTCGTCCAATTTCGATGGATACCTACCAGATGGCGCCTTCTGAGTTGCGGGAGTTGCGGATTCAGATTGACGATCTGATGAAGATGGGTTTTGTTCGACCATGGGCGTCACCTTGGGGTGCTCTTATCTTGTTTGAAAAGAAGGCAGATGGTGCTCTCAGGATGTGCATAGACAAAAAAAGACTGAATCAGGTAATGGTCAAGAACTGTTACCCCCCTCCCGATGATAGACGATCTCTTTGACTATATAATGGGAGCAAGTTGGTTCTCTAAGATCAATCTGTGGTCTAGATATCACCATTTGAGGGTGAAGGAGGGTGACATCTAGAAGACTGTCTTCAGATATAGGTATGGGAACATTCAGTTTTTAGCCATGCCTTTCGGTGTTACAAATGCACCACCTGTGTTCATGGGACAAATGAACTCCATCTTCCGGGAATACCTGGATCGATTTGTAGTCATGTTTATTGACAACATTCTGATCTACTTGATATCAGAGGAGGATCACACTGAGCACTTGAGAACAGTTTTAGTGGTCCTCTAACATCACCAACTCTTTAGGAAATTGTCCAAGTGCATTTTCTGGATGCGAGAAGTGCACTACCTTGGGCACGTGGTGACCAACCAAGGAATAACGGTGGACCTATTAAAGGTAGAGGTGGCTGTTTATTGGGTGGAACCTAAGAACATAGAAGAGGTTTGTAGTTTCCTTGGACTTACAGGTTACTACCGGAGGTTCGTACCCAACTTCTCCTGAGTTGGAACACCTTTGACAACCTTCATGAGGAAGGATCAAGCATTCATGTGGGATGAGCAGTGAGAGGCATCATTCAGTTACCTGAAGGAGGAGTTGGTCAGTGCCCCAGTGCTGAGATTTCAAGAAGAAGGGGTGGCGTATGAACTGTTCTTTGATGCTTCATGGAAAGGCCTCGGATGTGTGTTGATGCAGCAACAAGGGGTGATCTCTTATGTTTCTAGGTATTTACATCCTCATGAGTGTAATTATGCCTCCCCACGATCCATAGCTTGCGGCAGTTGTTTTCGTGCTAATGTTGTGGCAGTGTTACCTCATCGGGGAGTGCTTTGTAGTCTTCATGGATCACAAAATATTGAATCATATCTTCTCCCAGCGAGACCTGAACTTACAGAAGTGAAGGTGGATGGAGTTCCTTTAGGACTACGACATCAAAATTTAGTACAAATCTTGAAAAGGGAATGTGGTGGCTGATTCCTTGAGCAGTAATTTGCAGAAGGATGTTGTTCGAGAGTCGACAGATGCTTGGAAGGAAATGGAGGAGTTGGATACCCTACATGTGGATGCAAGGATGGATGGTGGTAGTGTTTGAATGTATCTGATTACAGTTCAGTCTTCTCTACTACGACAGGTGGAGGAGTCCATGTGGGGAGACTCAAAAAGTGATGTGATGTGTGACCGGGTTTCCTAAGGCGATGCACTAGAAGGGTGGATGGAGGATGGTCAGAATCAGATGCTTTTCCATGGGAAAATGTTTTTTCCAGAGATAATGCATGAGAGGTTTCTTGGTGAGTTCAATGACTCAACCCTAGCAGTACACATGGGGGTTTCTAAGATGTACTAGGGTCGGAGGAGGTAGTTTTTTTGGCTCGGGGTAAAGTGGGCGGCGGCAGAGTTCGTGGACAAGTGCCTAGTGTGTATGTGGGTGAAGGTTGAACACTGTGTTCCAGGTGGTTTGTTTCAACCTTTATATGTCCCCGAGGTGAAGTGTGATGACATATGGATGGATGTTTTCATAGGGCTACCCATGGATCAAGGATGCTGCGGCACCGTCTGGGTGGTAGTGGACCGGTTGACGAAATCGACCCACATCCTTACAATCAAAGAGTTGGTTGTAGTGGATGCCTTAGCACTGTGGTACATGGATGAGGTTGTGTGGTTTCATAGAGTTTCGAGGTCCATAGTCTTGGATAGGGATGCACAGTTTACCTCATGATTCGGGAGTGGATTGATGCTCGCTTTTGGCACCCAACAATGCATTAGCACTGCTTTGCACCCCCAAACAGATGGGAAGACAGAGCACACCAACTAGAATTTGGATGATATGCTATGACCATGTGTTTTGGATATTGGAGGATCATGGGTACAAAAATTTCCTCTGATAGAGTTCTCTTACAACAATAGCTATCACTTCACCATTTGCATGACTCCTTTCAAAGCTTTGTACGGGAGGTTGTGCCGCTCACCCGTATGCTAGACAGTGTTCAGAGAAGTAGGTGTTCTTTTCCTAGAGGTGGTGAAGATCATGAAAGAGAAGGTTCAGCTTATACGAGGGAGGATGAAGGCATCCTAGGACCGGAAAAAGTCATACGCTGATAATAGGAGGAGACCCTTGGAGTACGAGGTCGGAGACCACGTATTCCTGAAAGTCTCCCCCTGGCAGGGTCCGTAGAGGTTCGACAGAGGGATTAAGCTTTACCCCAAGTTTTTCAGACCGTTTGAAGTGCTGCAGTGGTCAGTGAGGTGGCTTATCAGCTGGCTTTTCCACCACAGCTACAAAGGGTGCATGATGTCTTCCATGTGTCCCAGCTTCGTCGGTATCTATACGATGATTCACACGTCCTTGAATGAGGAGAGCTAGATATTATGAACAATTCAACATTTGTGGAGTGACCAATGATGATCGAAGGATGTGAAGAGAAGTTACTTCATGGATGAACCATTACTTTTGTTAGAGTGCAAAGAAGGTATGGTGGGCTTGAGTAGAGTACCTGGAAATGTGAAGCACATATGTGTGCCCAGAGCCCAGAGTTGTTTTGAGTTTTATAATGTTTTGTTTCATACCTGTTTACGATGTAATGCTTGACCTAGTTAAATATGATTTGTGTTTCAAGTGCGTAAGAAGTGTTCTGGAATGTGGGGAGTGGAGGACCTGATTTCTAGTTAAGACGCATTAATGTGGATGCGCCTAAACCCATGTGGGTGATTCAGTGCCCCCCAAAGAGGATAATATCTTAAAATGGAGGAAGGGAAACCCCTCACCCAAATGACCGGACAGATTAGTCATTTATTTTTCATGGTTTCACTAGGGGAGAGGAGTTGTATGATTGTTATTGTTCAAGAGATATATGGAGAAGGGGTGCACCTTGGTAACAAGGAGGTTTCCCCCTGAGAGGTATCTTTCGGGGGGAGTTGTTCAGACCCTTCTCCTTTCATTAGGTGAGTTTTTTGGATTCTCAAGGAAGAGAATGTTTTGAGAGGTATCTGATGTAATGTCCTAGACCTCTCAGGTCCATTATATTGTGATATGTGGTACATGAGGTGTATCAGGAGGTCAAGGTGACTTGGGCATGAATTTGGGTGGACTTTTAAGGAAAGCTAAAGGGGAATAGATTTTGCATTGTTGGCGCATGGTTTAGCAAAACTGTGTGGACAAACCTTTCAAGGTTGGAGTTTTAGGTAGTGGATAATGCATGGTTAGAGCACAGTTTGGCTAATCATGCGGACTAACCATGCGAGGAGTGTTTAGTGAGGTAGAAGCTAACGCACGGTTAGCACACGGTTTGTTAAACCGTGCGGACTAACCGTATGGGCACTAAATGTTATATCCTAAAATTT
The DNA here is from genome assembly GCA_963277665.1 of Viscum album. Classification (NCBI taxonomy): domain Eukaryota; kingdom Viridiplantae; phylum Streptophyta; class Magnoliopsida; order Santalales; family Viscaceae; genus Viscum; species Viscum album. The sequence continues at coordinate 32,340,937 of OY728120.1, read as the reverse complement.
TGTATCTGAACTCTTTTTCTTCTAAATGTTTCATTTAAGCCCCTAAGCAGCCATAACTCGGGATTACCCTTCCTTGGAGGTAGAATAACCTCCCCCAATAGTTTTGGAGGCGATCTAGAGGCTTTTCATGGAGAATTGAGGCCGGTTTCTTGAGGTATGTTATCATTCTTGATTGATTTCCTAGTTCTACTTAGATCCACTCCACCTCTTCTATCAGTTTCATTGATCTATACCTGTTACGGGTAGATCTATGCACGTGGATGTTTAGTATGATGAGCTTTGGTCTTCGATGTTTTAGGAGAGGATATATGTGGATGATTCATGGAAAATCGATCCGGTTTCTTGAGCATTATTTGACCATCGTGGTTTCTTCAAAAACCTTTGTGGTAGGGATCATACTTTCATCTCTCTCTCAATTTTGTGCAATATCCAGGGTGGGTATCCTCTTGTTTTATGAGATACGGTTGAACTGGTAAATTAAGATAATAACTGGTTAAATAATGGGTTTGGGGATATTTTTATTGGCATTGTTATTTTAATTCCATTAATTCATCTCCTTTGATTATGTTGTTAATTTAATGGGCTTATGCCTACTGAAAATCACAGTCATTGGGGGACTTTTCATGTGGCATTAGATGTTTCCTTGTTTTATGGATTGTTTCGTGGATGGAATTCATAGAATGTGGAAATTGGATAACCATGTAAAGTTGTATGATTAAATGAATACCTGGAACCCTTGTATGATCACCCAGATTAAATTAAATGAATGAATGAATTTTTTTGGGTGCTGGTTGGGGTTTAAATATGTTAAGGGATGTTTCGTGGTTGTTGTGTAAGGGGTAAGCAGTGGGGTTGTGGTTGGCTTAGTTGTGGTTTGGCATGTATCATATGGTTGTGACAGGCAGTAGAGATGTGGTGAATTGTATTCAAGGGATAATGATTCGGTATGGGTATTGTTTCTGAGGTGTTTGTGGTTGTGGGGGTTGGAAGCAGGGCTGTAGGGATGGGTTATGAATATCACTAAAAGTGGAAGAGTTAACTAACAAACATGGGGTCATGGTAGATGATTAAATACACACAATCAGTGGAATCGATTGGGTGATAAAATAAAATGGTTTCATGTTGCTTGTGTTTTCTCTAACGTTATTTGCGATTGGAAGGGATATGATTTACAAACGTTTGATCTGGTTTGGTTGTTGTTAGTTTCTCAATAGTTAAGGAACTGATAAACTAAAACTGTTGAAACATGAATCACCTAATGGCGATTGGGGCTATTCATCATGTGCATACTTTCGTGGTAGAAATGTCGAGTCACGTGCTCCGATCTTTTGTGTAGGAGCCTTAGGATGGGATGAGTGGTTTATATAATTATATAATTCTGTACGTTTTATGTTTCTTTATGCACCCCTCCCATGTTGAGCTCACATTCCGAACACCCATGGGACTGGGGGTGAAATTCCCAAAAATCCAAAGGATGGCTGGTTACTAATCTCCATGTGATCCCTCTTCCAGGTTCTTTAGACCATGATCCTTTGGGCAAGTTAAGATAGATTTTTCCCACAAGTCTCCGAGATGAGATGTGATGTGTTTCCCAGGTGTCTTCAGGATGAGATGTGATGTGGTTCCCAGGTGTCTTTCGGATGATATGTGATGTGGTTCCCAGGTGTCTTTGGGATGAGATGTGATTATGGCCGAGGATTGAGTTCTGGTGGAATGTAGGATGAGATGTGGTAATGGATGAGGATTGTGTGCTGAAAGGATACTATAAGCGTCGTATGGCTAGGATGTGGCACTAGCTCGAGCTTCGTATGACCAGGTTGCAACACTAGATCAGGAAAGAGGGAAGCATCAGAGCGTTAGGCATGAGGGATTGAGCAGTATTTAGTGGGTTGATGGTGTGGAGTACCCATACATTGATAATATTACTATACTACTCTATTGACTTGCGATATTTGGTTAGTGTGACTTGTATGGTTGGGTGGATAGATTCCTTGCTAGGCGTTGGTTTCTTCTATTTTCTCATAGGGCATTACGATGTCTCCCCACTTGTGCATGGGAGATTTAGGTTTCTCTACTGAGAATACTTGTATTCTCACTCTACGTTTACTTTCAAGATTTTAGGAGGACTTCAGGGACCGTGCATGACCTTGATAATTAGGCATTGGAGTTTTGCTGGTTGCAGTTTTTTTCTTTTCATTCTTTGTATCGTGCTTTGGAGCTTTTCTTGTACGTGAACATTTGTTTCAGTATTGTATAAAACAAGCATATGGGCTTGGTTTTGGGTTTATTTTCATTTACTTGTTCCATTTTCTTTTGGAGTTTGACTCATCCTATTTCCCAATCTTAATTAATAAAAAAGGGTAATGCCTCCCATAATTGTGAAAAATCATACCCTTGGTTCTAGTCGCCACTATGGGGCCTAATGGAGGAAGGGGTTGAGGGTCATTATCTCCCTTTCACCATTTCCAGCTCAGGAGGGGCATCTTTTGTGGGAGGGGGTCGTGAAATATTTAAAATTAATTCCATATGACGTTTGAATTTAGAATCACTTATCATCATCAGACTAATGGTCAAACAAAGAATACAATTCATACTCTATAATATTTTTTGAGATCCTATTTAATATATTTCCATGTATGTTGTGATCAATATGTTCTTCGAGCAGGCTTATCAGATAAAAAATTTCAACTACAAATTTTAAACGACATTGTATGAGGCTCTATAAGGGAAGATATGTATAACTCCACCATGTTCGAATGATGTTAGAGACAATAGGATTATAGTGACTAATCAATTTTAATAAATGATGGATTATTTTCAAAACATTTAGTGACATATTAATTTAAAAAAACATGAGTGAATAGATATCATGATAATAATTAACTAGATTTAGAATTTCAACTTTGAGATAAGGTATCGCTTTGAATATCACCAAGGAAAAGAGGTAAGAGATTTGTAAATAACGGATTGTATCTTACCTCTTAGTGATTAATTTGATCATATCATATCATTATTATTTTTATCGTGTATCAATTTTAAGGAATATCATACTGGATCTGTCACATATAGTAAACTCAAATGTTTTATAATTGTAACAATATCTCTTTTAAGAGGAAAAACTGCTAGAAATCATTGATCATATAGATAATGTATTAAGAAATTAGGACACTAAATTGGGTAATTTTTGTTGTAGAAATTATAATATTAGGGTTGAAATGTTGGAACTGAAAGACCAAATGATTTAGAAGTTCCATTAATTTTCATCATAATATTAATTAAATTAATAGGGAAAATTCTTTTAAGTGGTGTAGAATAGAATGCCCCAATGATTCTTTTGCATTGAAATAAGTGTTTTCTGTTTGATTTGTTATAAAAAATGCTACATAAAAAAATTAATTATTATTTATTTTAAATAATTAAATACATTACAAGACAACTAAATGAATCATAATAAGAAAAATGAATTATTGATTAGTATAATGAAATTGTACAAGTTCACATGGGAAAATAATGTTGATTCTAATGAATCCGTTTTTATGCATTAAATATTTTTATTTAATGAGTTAATTTTGATTAATGATATTTATAATATGTATCTATGTAGTATAAATAATTATTCATTAAATATATTTATGTCAATCAAATGATTAAGTTGTTATAAGTGATACTATCTTTATTTTTTATGGTGAAACAGAAATGTTTTGTTTAAAATTATAATTTATTATTTAATATTATAATTTTTATGTAAAAGTTAAATTTATAATATTTCATGTAATATAATCTATTAGATATATTTTTAGGTATAAAAAATCATACATTATATAAATAATTATTAGCAGATAGTATAAAAACAATTAATAAAAAATTATATTTTTTACATATTTCTCACCTATATGATTTGTATATTAATTTGGGTAATTTAATGTAATAACTAATAAATAATTATTTAATAAAATTAATTATATATATATAAATATATATATTAATTAAAATTCATAGATATATTGTCACTTTGTAAATAATAATAATATATTCATTTTTATGACTAAATATACATTTTCATCAAAATTATTTGTTAACCATTGTGAATAATTATTTTAAATCTAAATATGTTCCCCTTCAGATATTGATTGAAAAAATAAAATTTCATATTCTTAACGATCTTGTACATTATAATGAAAAAATTTAAATTCCTTTTTATTCATAAATATTATGTTACAACGGTCAAAGTCAGTCACCATGGTTAAATGATAAAATGAGAGAAAATGGTTATATAAATAGAACAAGACATAAAATATAAAAAATTATTTATTTATAAATTATCAGATTCAATAATTATCAACAATAATTTTACTTCATATTTTTCCCCTAATAACTAATTTACATGAAAATATAATTTCTATATATTAAGAAAATATTATTTAAAAAATTGCAACAACTACCATATATAAAAGGGCCGAACATCCGCAAACATAATCAAATACATTTAATTTGGTTTTATCTTTAATATCTAATGAAAAAATATCTATAAAAAACTTATCTCATGATTAGAAGCATTTTTTATATGAATAATCAAAACTCCTGTATTTCAATGAGGCTCTTAAAAAATAGATTCAAGTCATCAGCATATATTTTGTCAACAATTTTATAATAATCCATTCAATTATTCATCAAATAATTTTTAAATGTTATTTATCAAATAAATAAAAAAAATTGGGAATCATTTTGGTTCATATAGGGTATATTATTACTATACGACAACAATTTCATACATATTTATTTATTAAAACATGTTTTTTGTTTGGGATAGTCCTGACACTAATATAAATTATATTATAAATTTTACCACATGAATTGAAAATTTAACCCATATACTGTTATTATGATTATATATTAATTAATATATTTATTTGTCATAATATTATGGTTAATATTTCATTGCATTCTCAAAATTAATTTTATGTTGTTAATTCAATGATCACTAGAAAAATATTTTTTTTTTCAAGTGTTCTTCATGAACAGTCACATAAGTTCCATGAAATACCCCTGGTAAAATTGAAATATATAAAAAAATATTAAATAATAATGAAAATTATATATATGATGAAACTATGATCATAGAATAAGGATCATAACCACAAAAATGAAGAATATGTGAAATAGATAAAAAATAACCCTTAAATATAAAATCCAACAAAACACAATTAATAATCGGATAATAATCAGTTTTAATTAATTTGTATCAATTAAAATAAATATGTATCATTTCATGAAATAAATATATAATAGAATTACATTTATTATCTATGGAGTTATAACATGTTTGACCAAGAGAAATTCTAAGGTAAGGGTAAGATTCCAAAATTTTAATATTGAGATTATATTCATCTAAATAAAAAATTATAGAAATTTTATATTATTTCATAATAATACCCCATATATTATATTTTAATATAGTTGTTTTTTGTTTTACATAGCTTCATTATATTTCACCTCCATCTCTTGCCCAACCCAACCAAATGGTTTCCTGTAAATGGAGTCGATATTATTTCAATTTTTTAGTTACGAAAATTTTTTAGAATAGATTTTTTTTTCATAATTTATCGATTCCATTAAAAATAATTTTCTGATTTCAGTAAATAATTTCCTATTTACACTTAATTTCATTATGAACATGTGAAATTATGAATTGTTTTATAATTTTATTCATGGGATATTTTATATTGACATTGAAATTCATTATAAGGTGAAAAAGGAATATTTTTAAACAATTTTTATCATATTTTCCCGATGTATTCATTAATTTTATTTCAAAAAATTCATTTATATGTGTTTACAGTTTCCAAAAAAATATATATTCTAATTTCATTATAATATTTATCCTTTAATGTTAATTTTAAAACACAATTTTTATGATAGCTTAATTTTAATGGAAATTTTGATAATATTTTGAAATTTTTTTTCCAATAATAAATTCACAGGTAAATTCCCTCATGATATTATCTACAAACTCTCTTATTATGTATTTTATACACTTTTTATGTTCTTTGGGGTCATAAAAAATGTTTAAATAAAATATCAAAACAAATAATATAATAGTAGTGATGTTTCGATCCATAGGGAAAGTGGGTATGTTGTCGATAGTTATTTGAAATAAAAAACAAGAAAAAATGGAACATAAATAATGTGAAATTTGGTGTTTATGATGAAAAAATAATGAAATAAAATGATAATAGTGTAAAAACAAATTATGTGATAGAATATAGATTATAAAATTCAATTATGCATCAGAAACAGTGGATGAATATTAAATTTATTTACAATTTTATAAAATTGAAAACTCTCAACTTGAAAATGAATTGTTAGATGTTTTCTAATATAACATGAAAAAAATATCTACTCACAAGAATTGTCACAACCCGTCCTCGGGTCCCATGTTGTGACTACCCCATGTCCGCCTCCCATAGGCCAGGGGCTGGTGACTAGCACCAAAGGAGTAATCCTCGATAAAAAGGGAAGGCATTGCCTTTAGAATGTAAAAAAACAGCAGAGTATGCAACCGAAAGTAAACACTAAGTAAAACTGTATACAAAAGAATGTGCTGAAAGGAATGGGCCAGAAATAAAAGCCCAATAGTAAATTACAGTACAACTGAAAATATAATACAATTGTAGTAAAGTAAAACAACACCTACTAAGTTTTCCTCTTGGAATCCCACCTGAAGGGTGTGTACAGATGGCCTCCTTAGCATTCCAGGTCCGTCTATCCGCTCCATGTATGTCTCTTCAAGTGTCCCACCTCTAGGTACCGTCCAGCTCCACAAGTCTCTACCTCGATCAGTGATGTACGTCATCTGTAACCAACACAATGAAGTGTGGCCAAAGCATGTGTAGGAGTAAGTATAACGATACTAAGTAGCGACCCCGAGACCCCCGAAGGTCTCCCAAAATCAATGAAGGATAAACCACAAACGAAATATACAATAATGAAGTATCAACCAATATTAAGAATATACCAACCCTACTTAGGTATATTCTAATACATATACCTATGTTATCAATCACAATTAGGCTCCAACACTCGAGCCCAATCACAACCCAATCCACACAGGAAGGTACAGTCAACCACATCGAGGATAAGGATTGTTACTCAAGATTCAGCTCACATAGGTATGCATCTTTCGTATAGAAATAGAGATGATCATATGTATTCATTGATTCATCTAAGTTGACAGACCCACACATGATACAGGACTAGCTTAGCTGTCGGATCCACACAGGATGCATGACCAGCAACTCTCTCGGACCCACATAGGATAGAAGTACAGAGGTCAATACTGTCAGATCCACAGAGGATACAAGAATAGTAGTCATCACCGTTGAACCCATGGAGGATACCAATATGTTAATCATCACTATCGAACCCATGTAGTACACCAATACAATAGTCGTCGCAGTCACAACCAGCTCTAGGGTTCCTGCACACAATACGCTCGATTCTGGGAGAGTCCACTCCTCAAGCAAAGGTGTTCGATACATCAACTATCATGAAGTCCAATGTTTATGTATCTCCATGTTTCATCTCATCAAAATGAAACCCAACTCGACTGATGAAGCATCAATCGGACGCCCGATCTGAGAGTTATTGGGTTTTCTCTTCCAGGGGCTAGGTTGGAATTAATCTCATTTGAAACATGAATGTTTTCCAAAGTTCTCCAAAACACAATTATAGTATCCCTAATGGACCGCCTCATCACAAGGGTCCCAGTTCCATAGACGGCGCATCAATCAGACGCACGGTCTGGAAGATATTCATGTTTAAGAGAAACGGGCTCGGCCCGTCAAGCCTAGTGGGTTGGTGGGCCGGCCCAACGCAGTTCATCGTGATTGACCAGTCTTGGTATGTCGGCCACCCCGGTGGAGCATGGTTTGGCCCGGCCCAGTTGGTTGCGGCCCACCCATGAACCTGGCCCGGAGGGTTCGACCCCATTAGGGGGTCGGCCCAGCCCGGTGGGGCGCGACCCACCTATCGACCCGACACACGATTGCGGGCTGGTTCAGCTCGCCTGGCGGTACCTAGCGGTGCTGCCCCTTCCTGCTTCCTTGCCGGCCGATGCAGACCGGTTTGTCTGGCATGAGGGGCCCGCAGAACGGGCCGCTGTCTCTCCCACCCTACACCAAGTTGCACCGCGACCTTCAACCTGGCCGGAAGGCGTCCGACTGGTTCACCTACCGAAGCGGCCCACGGAACCAGGTCGTGATACCTTCGAAGCATGGTGCCAATAGGTACCACTGTTCTACAGCCCATCTGGCCATGGCCAGTCGGTTCTCTTCATCTAAGAACCCCATACAGCGGGCCACGATTTCCTCCACATGGACGGCGTGACGATGACGGTCATCCACCGCTACGGCCCGGGCTGGCCTCGGCCTACGGTTGCCGCCTCCTCCAATCGCTGCTTCCTCAGGGTCTTGGCCTCTTCCTCTGGCACGGTGCGATGACACCGTGCACTCTCGGCTCCGCCTCAATCATCAAACAAATCAAACCAAAAGAGTTTCGTTGGGCCATGTTTTTTCGACACGTGCCCTCCGCATTATATGACAACAAAAGGCCATTAAGGAACAAATTAAACACAAATAATTGAGGATGTTAATTTTATTCATTTAAAATTAAATAAAATTTCCAACCTTGATTCTGATGTTCTCTAGTCAATGCCACAGAAAGAGATTCCGAAGACGACGTGGATTCGTTGACGTCAGGGTGCGTCCGAGGAGGAAGAGGATGAAATACAGTGTTCCTCGTTAGCATTGCCTCACATTCTTTCCCCATTTGAAGGTGATAGTATAATTTTATTCAAGTTCATTGATTGATGGAGCATTCTTTGTGTTCTTCATCAAGAGAGTATGTCGTTCTTTGTGTGAAGAACTCTCCCTTTCCAATTATCGTAATGCTCTCCCAACAGAACATGTTCCAAGACAAATTAATAGCTTAGGCTATTATTTTATACTCACATAATTTTCAAATTAATTCAGAAAATAGAGGAACAAAAAATTAATTCTTCATTAATTGAAAGTGTGTTGGCACATTCATGAGAGGAGGGTGGAATGTGGAGAGTTTAAAATAAAATAAGAGAGGTGGAGTTAAGGGGTGTGGGGTTTCAAGGATTATAAGGGAAGATGATGAGTTAAGTGCTTGGGTGGGCCCCACAACACATTATCCACTCATGAGTGGTTATGTGGGGGTAGGACCCACCACCATCCTACCCTTAAAGAAAAAAACATCCAACTCATTAAAAATGTGTTACTACACATTTTTATTTAATTTCAAACTTTTAAGTAGAAATCGAAAAATATAACTTCTCCTCCCGACCAAACTCAACTGTGGTAAAGGCCACCTTAGGAGAATACTGGTGCTATGAGTTCATCGGTGTCCTTGGTTTTAAATTCCAAGCATTGTTTCGAAAGATATAAAATCTCACTCGTACTTCTATTGAACGTACCCGAACAAAACTTCATAAAATTATTTCGGGCACACAGGACCTCAAAATCAACCGCCGTCAGAAACTGCAGAATCATAAAATTCATAATAATTTAAGAAAAACAAATTCTTGTAATTTCAGGGTCTTTAAATTACCCCCACATCTGGGATTTATGTCCCTGTAAAGCTATAACACAAACTAGGGAAACAAATTGGGGTAATGATCATTCATCTGAGCCTCAAACTCCCATGTGCTCTCCTGGAGGTTCCTGTGCTGCCAGCGAACGCGCACTAGAGGGACCGACCGTCCATGCAGGACCCGCTCTTATTGGTCCTCAATCTCCAATAAAACTTCTATGAATGTCACCCCAACATCATTTTCCAACTCCCAATGGTCGATGATGTGGGATGGGTCATGCACCTATCTCCTCAGCTGAGATACAAGGAAGACGTCATGCACCTGGTGCCACTGAGGTGCAAGGGCCAAGAGGTAAGCCACCTCGCCTACTCTCCTGAGGACCTAGAATTGCCCGAATAAATGCGGAGATAACTGGACACTTCAAGCCATCACCATTGTCTTAGGTTCATGTCCATATGCGAGAAGATGTACCAGGGACTCTCCTGGTCAGAGTAGACTATAAAATGATCTCCCATAAGATTTTGCCGCCACATCTTCGAGGAGAAGACGACTCCTGATAACTCAAGGTCATGATTAGTGTAGATCTACTCGTGTTGTCTCAACTGTTGTGAACCCTAGGAAATTTATTCTTGATCACGCATCAAGACACACCCATTTATAGTCCCTAATGTGTCACAGTAAACTACGTACCCAACGCCCTCCTCCAATAGCCTCATGATTGGAGAACTGGTCAATCTCTGTTTTAACTCCTGAAATCATTGATGGAATCTCTATGACCACAGGAAAGGTTTTCCCTTATTTGTCAAATATGAAAGCGGTGATGAAACTATGGAGAATTATGGCACAAATCTCTAATAGTACCCAGCCAGACATAGAAAACTCCGAACCTCCATCACACTACTGGTTGACTCCCAATCAATTACTGCATCGATCATCACTAGATCCACTGCAATTCCAGCCTCCGAGATGACATGACCCAAGAAGTGAACCTCTCAAATCTAGAACTAGCACTTCCAGAGCATACCATAAATCTAGTGTTCTCAGATTGTTTTCAGTACTACCTACAAACGGTAGGCGTGCTCCTCCACAGTAGTCGAGTAAATCACTATGTCGTCGATGAAGACTACAACAAAGCGATTGAGGTAAGGCTGGAAGATCCTATTCATGAGACACCTGAACACTGATGGAGCATTGGTTATGTCAAAGGGCATAACCAAGAACTCTTAGTGGCCATTACAACACCTAAATTCCATCTTCTACACATCCTTACCTCGAACTCTGAGCTCGAGATAGCCTAAAATGAGGTCTATTTTCGAGAACCATTGTGCTCCCTTTAGCTGATCAAAGAGTTCGTCAATTCTCGAAAGTGGGTACATGTTCTTTACGGTCACCTGATTCAGGCAACGGTAGTTGACACATAATCAAAATCTCCCGTCTTCTTTCTTGGTGAACAAAATCAGAGATGCCTAGGGTGAAACACGGGGTTGGAAAAATCCATTTCCCTATATGTCCACTAGTTGTACCTGCAGATCACGAAACTCGGCAGAAGCCATCCGATATACTGGAGTAGATATCACTGTTGTCCAAGGGTACAAGTCAATGTATATGTTACCTCTATGTGAGGAAGTAGTTCTAGGACATTTTTAGGGAAAACATCCGCATACTGATCCACCACATCTGGAAATCTCGGACTTCGCACGTCAACCGCTTCGAGGATGAGACTAGACAACTGATGTTTGATCGGTTTCCCCCTCTTCTGCCTAAATCCATCCGGCGCTCCTAAGGGTCCCCAATCACCAGTAATGGTGAACCGAGTCCAATCCATGTGGATACACCACACATTGTGCCTAATATAGTCGATCTAGGCATGGACTATAGATAACTAGTCCATACCCAAAATGATGTCATAAGGCCTCGATGCCACAACAAGAAGATCCCAGCCAAAGCTATCACCTCCTAGATTAAGCTCACACTACCAGAACCAGTGTGTGATCCTTGAGTCTTCTCCCGTAGGAGTCTCTAGCCCTAAGGATCGGGCCAACGGTTCCTTCAGTATCTCCGAGCTCTGAACAAGGGCAGTGACAATAAAAGAATTACTCGCACATGTATCTATAAGTACTACAGAAAGATTGGATTAGACACAGATAGGACTTAGAATCATCTCAGGTGCTCCTTGGATATAGGCCACGACTGCCTGGAGCTGAGCCTGCCTCTATCTGCCATCTCCCTTTGGTCGGGGTGGACCTCTTGGTGGTGGTAGTGGTAGAGCCTCGAAACGTCGTCCACCACCCTCTACTCGGCCAGCTCCTCTACCACGTCTGTCTGCTCCCAGAGGACCACCATGATCAAACCTCTACCTATACATAGGAGGCCCCTATACTATTTTCTTCTCATCTTCATGGCGGGTTGGGCAATCACGAGCCATGTGGCCCAGCTCGGCGCATGCATAGAACTGCCTGCTCCTTGTAAGGATGGGTCTGTTTCATGTTCCCTGCACAACCGAACCTGTATCCTAAGGTTTCCCACATGATGGCCTGGTCCACTTGGACTTCTGTGACAATTTTCTTCTGCCGGATATAGAAGACTCCTTTATGTGTCATTCTACAAAAGGTCTCACCACTGTTGACTGCTCTGCGAGAAAAATCTCCACTATAAGGGCTCTCTCCAACACCCCCACCTACATCGAGATGCTAAGGGGAATCGTCAAATCCCTGATCTCTTGCCCGAGTCCCTGCTCGATGGTCCAAGCCCTGAGGAATGGGTCTCATGCCATATCCATGGAGTAGCGTGGGAGGTCAGTGGAACTCACTATGTACTAAGCTACTATCATGATGCCCTGTTGCAGATGATGTAACTCATGAATCCACCCTGCACGAAACGTGGTTGGAACAAACTCTGAGCAGAAGAGACTCTCGAAGTCTGTCCAGAGTAATGATGCCTCGTCATGCACCTGGAGCATCATGCTCCACCATCTGCCTGCCGCTGCATGCAGGGGACTCGCAACAAGGACCACCATAAAGTCGGATGGTGACACTACCATTCGGAAAACTCAGACGATGGCCTCCATCCAATCACCAGTTACCTATGGGTCCATCTCTCCCCAAAACCTAGGTGGCCTCTATCGCTGGAACTCATGCAACACACTCAGGCGGTATGCACTCTTTGTAGTTGGGGATGGTGGTATCAGTGGCCCAGTGGATAGTGGTAACGATGGTGCCTCCGCTGTGATGGGATCCTACACCGATGCCTTGTCGCTCGGTGGGCTACCATCTCGTACGTAACTCGAAACCCTAGCTGGCTGCCTTCATGGGGCCATCCTAAAAATAAATAGGTGTGTCGGGGTTAAAACAGTATACCAAGTGATCTGACACAAAGTTATCACAAAGAAAACTTTTTCAAAGGAAACACACACGTAATTAGTGTTTTCGTGCACTGAATCGAAATTTAGAGGTCAGGGTCCTAGTGTATGGATACGTCGGCAGCCGCACCAACATTGGACTCCCTGGACTAAAAACCACACTCAATACTCTTAACACTATTGCTTCATAGAAAAGAATCATATTCTATGTTCTGTCATGGAACTGACTCCTTTGAGATCAATTTGTCACGACCCGTCCTTGGGGCCCGTGTTGTGACAAATCCAAGCCCACCTTCCATAGGCCAAGGGCTGACGACTAGCACAAAAGGCATAATTCCAGATAAAAAGATAAGTAATTGCCTTTATAAAGTAAACAAAAGCAACAGAGTATGAAACTCAAAGAAAACACTAAGTAAAACAATATACAAAATAATGTGCTGAAAGGAAAGGGGCCATAAATACAAGCCCAAAAGTAAAGTACAGTACAACTGAAAAGCTAGTACAACTGCAGTAAAGTAAAACAACAACTACAGAGTCATCCTACAGGAATCCCACTGAAAGGGTGTGTACAGATGGCCTCCTCAGCACTCCATGTCCATCCGTATGCTTCGTGTACGTCTCGCCAAGTGGTCCACCTCTGGTTAATGTCTATCTCCAAAAGTCTCTATGTCGACCAGTGTTTTCCATCATCTACAACCAAAAGAAAATGTGTCGGTATAGCCCATGCAGGGGTGAGTTTAACGATACCCAGTAGGGACCCAGAGACCCCTGAAGATCTCCCAGAATCCACAATGTATAAACCATAATTTATAGATACAATCATGAAGTATCAACCAACATGAAGTATCAACCAACCCTACTTAGGTATATTCCCATACATATACCTAAGTTATCAATCACAGTTCGGCTCCAACACTCGATCCCAAGAACAAACCAATCCACATATGACGGTAATGTCAACCACATCGATGATAATGATTGTTAGTTAAGGATCATCTCACACAGGTATACATTTTTAGTATAGAGATAGTTATGATCAGATGTAGTCACTGATTGATCTTAGCTATCAGACCCACACAGGGTACAAAACCAGCTAAGCTGTCAGACCCACACATGATACAAGACCAGCTACTCTGTCAGACCCACATAGGATACAATAACAATATTCATCATTGTCGAACCCACAGTGGATCCCAGTACGGTAGTAATCGCTGATGAACCCACGGAGGATTCTAGTATAGTAGTCATCACAGTCACAACGAGCTCTAAGATTCCCCCACATAGCACGCTCAATTCTAGTACTGTCCACTCCACGAGCAAAGGGGGTTGATACATCAACTATAACGAAGTCCAGATTTTTTTACCCCGATGATCCATCTCATAAAAAGGAACACAACGTTATGGACGTCGCATCAATCAGACGACCGGTCTGAGAGTTTTTTGGCTTTTCTATTCTAGAGGACCGGTTTGAATTACGCTCGTTCCAAACCCAGCCATTTTACAAATTTGTCCAAAACAAAGTGAGATTATCAAAAAAGGACTGCCTCGTCACAAGTTTGCTAGTGCCATAGACAACATTTCAACCAGATGCATTGTATAGAATATATTCACATTTAAATGATACGTGCCCGAACCGTCAAGCACAGTGGGCTGGCAGGTCTGCCCAACCCGGTTCGGAGAGTCTTACCCGGATCGGTGGGTCGGCCCAGTCTGGTGGTGCGCAGCCCACCTAGGAATATGGCCTGGTGGGTTCATCCTGGTGGGGTGTAGAGCACCCATGGACCCGACCCACGGTTTCGGGCCGTTTCGGCTCTCCCAACAGCACTGAGTGGTGCTACCCCTTCATACTGCCCGGCCGGCCGAATCCGGCCGGTTTTTTTGGTGCAAGAATCTCACACCGAGGGCCACTCTCTCCCATGTAGTGCCAAGAAGTGCTGCAGCCTTCATCCAGGCCAGCAAGCAGCCTTCCAGTTCACCAGCCGAAGCGGCCTGCATAAGCAGGCCGCGGTACCTCCACTGCGCGGCGGCAAGAGGTACCACGATTCTTCAGCTCGACCAGCTATGTCCTGCTGGTTCACTTCATCCAAATGAACCACACAACGGGCCGCGTTTTCCTCCACACGGCCGGCACGACGTCGCCGGTCCTCCACCACTACAGCCCGGCCTGGCTGCAGCCTTCGGTTGCCGCCTCATTCAATCACCTTCGCCTAATGGTTGTGGCTTCTTCCTCTGGCGCGGTGCTACAGCACCACACCCTCTAAGATCTACCTCCATCATCAAACAACTCAAATAAAAAGAGGGTAATGGGGCCATGTTTGTTCTACAGTCACCCTCCATGTTATTTGATAACAAAAGGCCACTGATGCACAAAGTAAATATCGAAGAATCGAAGATGTAAATATTATTCATTTAAAATTAATTAAAATTCTCTACCATGATTCGGATGTTCTCTTGTCGGTGTCACAAAAAGTGAATCTGAAGACGACATCGATTCGTCAACGACGGGGTACGTTTGAGGAGGAAGTGGAATAAATATGGTGTTCCTCGTGAGTGTTGCCTCAGGTTCTTTCCCTAGTTGAAGGTGATAGGAGATGTTTCTTCACGTACTTCGAGTCATGGAGCGTTCTCCGTGTTCTTCATCGAGAGAGTATGTCATTCTTTGTGGGAAGAACTCTCCCTTTCCAATTCTCCCAAAGCTCTCCCATGACAATATGTTCCAACCCAAATTAATAGCTTAGGCTATTATGTTTTCCTCACATGATATTCAAATTAATTAAAAAATTATAGGAGACAAAAAATAATTGTTAATTAATTGAAAGTGTATTGGCACATTCATGAGAGGAGGTTGGAATGTGGAGAGTTTAAAATAAAAGTGGAGACGTGGAGTTGGGGGGTTTTAAGGAGTCTTAGGGATTGCAAAGAGTTAAGTGCTCATGTGGTCCCCACCACACATTATCCTCTCTTGAGAGGTTATGTGGGGGTGGACCCCACCACCAACCTCCCTCTGTTGATATAAACCACAAACTAATTAAAAATTTGTTACTACACGTTTTTATTTAATTTATAACTTTTAAGTAGAAATCCCAAAATATAAATTCTCCTCCCGACCAAACAAAACTACGGTAAAGGTCCCCTTAGTTGAATACCAGTGTTGTGAGTTCATCGGTGTCCTCTGATGTCAATTCCATGTATCGGTTTAAAAGATTTAAAATCCTGCTCGTACGTCTACTGAATGTACACGAAAAAAACATCAGAAAATTATTCCGAGCACATCGGGCCTCAGAATGACGTGCTGTTAGAAACTGAGGACTCGTAAAATTCCCAAGAATTTAATATAAAAATGTTCCTTGACATTTCCATGTCTTTACATGAATAATATGTCCCTTCCTCAAGAAGTGGAAACAAAATATATGAGTTGAAAAAGAAGAATAATTATAAATTAATTGAAAACAATATAAGATTAATCAATTAATATTTTACCAAATCAGTAATATAAAACATGTATGAAATGTAAATGTTATTCATATAAAAATATTTATGAAAAATTGAACAAAAAAGAATAGAGAAATAGGGTGTCTTCCTTCATTAATCACATGCCTATATTTTCCTAACTTATCAACAAAATCCAGCTACATTGAATCTCATCCATGTGTTCTGTATAGAAAATTTCTAATTTACCCTCCCTCACAACTATAATTAGTCCTCATTGGTTTATGAAATGTTAGGTTATTGTTTTTTTGTAAATCCCCTCTTAGTGATAAAAATTCCCATTTTGTGAATCTCTTTTACTGTTTATTTTTGATTATTTATCATAAATCACATTAAAAATATACATATTAGGATATGAACTTTCTCAACACAAACCCCATGGAATCAGTTATTTTATTTTTATTTTTTAAATTTTATTCAATATGAACTATTCAATATGAATATTCTTACACAAAATGACATAATATTCTTAAATATATCACAAAAAGTATTTCATAATTTACTTCATATACCTCAATACATATAGAATTAACGCATCTATCATGATCATTTTTAATAGTTAGAAAATATCATAATAAAATATCTCATCTAGAATGGTACAATATATCTTAAATCATCAATAAACATATGTTCAAATAAACATCCTCCTTCACAGAGTGTCATCTAATATTTAATGGAAGAATAATTACTAAACTCAACTATCATTTTTATAAAATTTCAATTCATCAAAAATCATTGGAATGTTTCAGTAGTACTCGACCACCATAAATCCCCATAAATAAATTGATCAAAAAAATGGAAACATGAACCATACCTGCTAGATGTCTCATCTGCACTAGTCGAGTTACTCCCCACATCAGTTTCAGGAAAATATTATGTTGAACACTTAGTATTCATTCGAGTGTAATCTAGTAACCATATCATTGGAAAATATAAGGCCAAAATACATCAATAATTAATCCCCAATTTCCAATCGAATTGAGTAAACCAGAAATCAATGTTGAAATGACATGGGTTCTTCATCATCAAACTAAAAAAATATATTTGAACTAAAATCTGATGAAAAACATCATACATAAATTGTCATTAACTAAATATCTATGTAATAATGGATAGGATTGAGTTATAATAGATTCTCAAGTACAATCATGTTTGAGTAATATTTAATTTTATTATAGCATTAGCTATAATTTACTCATCAAAAGTAATAGAGAACTCAGGACTCAAGATCATCATTTCATCATCACATGAACCCATGGTTGGTTTTTCATATGAAATACTGCTTTGGTTACACAATTTGACCTCAGTTTGAAACAAAATGTATTTTAATTTTGAAATTGTTGGATCTATATCATCAATTATTTGTCACTATTTTGACCCCCTTCAATGGTTGAAGGTGGAAAATCTTTATTCCCAATGCAATTAATGTTATTTGGATTGGAAATGAAGAACATTCAATTGGTTCAACATATTTATAGTTCAGATTAACCAATTATTATTCTAATTTTAAGGAATTTTCTTACATAGGTGATTACATAAAGAAAATTAGGACAACTTAATGGGTGTTGGGGAGACGATCTCTACTTTAGGGCATATTTGATCTGACCCATTAACAAAATTTTAATCATATGTGATGAATGAATTGTAGTTGATCCTAAAACACTGAAGGTCGATTGTAATGTTACACGGTAGACAACATATTACCAAATATATTTATGAGGAATTTTGAAACATTCACCCTCACAAAAATAAAATAATAATAATTGTAATTTGAAAAGTAATTAACATGAATCCTCATAATAAAAAGTTATTAATTTTTTCAATTAATTATTTTAAATATGAAAAATGGAAAAATTTAAATTCTGTACATCAAAATGGAATTATAATTTAAATGAAACAAAATTAACCATAAATTATTTCAAATAAAAAATATTAATTCTTGATCATAGAATATTAAAATTAATACCTAAAAATAAAAATAATATTAAATTTCAAGGAATTTTCTTCAAAGGATGTTAGAAAAAAAAGCATGCTATTATACATGAAATGATATAGAAAACATAATTAAAATAGATATACATAATATTCCCCCACACATAGATAATTTATTCTTCCTTGGAAATAAATCATTTAATTTTAGTGGAATAAAATAATTATAAAGAAAGAAAAGGGTGTGTGATACCATGAATTAGTTTACAATAATATTATTCCACATGAAGTCTCTCATATAATATATTCAATCTTCCCTTTTTAAAAAGGTTACTTGGTAATAAGTAGGTTTTATTTTAAAAAATGAATAATATTGGAAATTATGAAATTCTTTAAAAAATAACAATGCATTTAATAAACACCTGAAAAATTATCTTTATCAACTAGATAACTAATATAGATAAGTAGAATTCACAAATATTCGACCTTATTTTTGGCTGAGAAAAAATATTAATTAAAAGGAAAAATAAATAACCCATCCAATATCATAAAAAACATAATGAATTTAAAATGGAAAATATGGTTAACAAGGATTTTTTTTCATTTCATATCCCATTTAATTGAATATACTAAAAGTTATTAAAATATTTAGAATTTTTATATCCTATGAGTATTGAAAATAATAGCCTGAATGTATGAATAAATTTGAATAGAGTTGGAAATTTATGAACTAGATAAAATCAATGAGGATGCAGAAATGGTAAACCTACTTTTATTGGAAAATTTTCTAATA
This sequence comes from Viscum album, assembly GCA_963277665.1. NCBI lineage: Eukaryota > Viridiplantae > Streptophyta > Magnoliopsida > Santalales > Viscaceae > Viscum > Viscum album. The sequence goes on along the minus strand of OY728120.1, from coordinate 32,321,755 downwards.
TATGAGATTTTTTTATTAACTAAATAAGAATGTTAAATAATTTAAATAAATCTATAATAAAATAAATTTCATATTAATTTTTATGTATACAATATGTATGTATTGTTTACTACAAATAAGATCTATCCCCCACACTTAAAATCCAAAAAAGTATATATTTTTGAATCTTAATCATAGAGAATCAATTTAAGAAGGTAATTTTAATAATAATTCTCTTTTGAGTATAGATCAATGTGTGTTCAATGGTTTCAAGACTGCACAATCATGTTGTTTTCCACAATTATAGAACATTAAACTATATATAATTTAAATTTACAATTATTATGAAAATTTCACAAACAAAAAGATATATATTTAGTATCAATAATCAACATGAATAATAGTTATTCCAGATGTAAAAAAATCAAGATTCTTAGTGTAGGATCGAAATTATGATGTAGATTCTCAATATACAAGATGGGGGGAGAATTGTACACTTTAAAATTTTCATTAAACAAGGAATGATATAAGTTTAGCAAAGTTAAAATAAGAAAATTCACAACACCTATAACACCAATTGGAGAATTGGAACAAGGTATGAAGTTACAACCTTCTAGTTCTACACACTTTGTTATATCTGGAAGGTGATTCTGAAAAACCGGTTCTGGCAATATGGTTCCAAAAAGATGGATCCTGAAATATGATTCTAGAAAACATAAACTTAGTGAATGTTTACAATATGACATTCTACCTTAATGCATATAAAATCTAAATGAATCAGAGTACAATTGTATGGAAATAAAAGAATATTATACTTTACTAACATTATAAAATGCATCAGAAAACAAGTAGTAAAACTTCTAATAACAACATATAAATCTTTTATCCCAAAGAGAAGGGTATCCAACAACCTTGGATAAAGGTACCTTGATATATACATTCAAGAAAGTCTGTCTTACCCACACCAGGGTAAGCACTCGATATGATGATTGGAGTCTTTATCTTACTATCCCCAAAAGCCCCCAACTTCAAGGAAGTTGGTACCTCTGTCTTCCCCAGAAAAGAATCTGTCGAACTTCAATGTAGTCGGAACCTCTGTCTTCCTATCCCCGAAAGCCCTCAAATGTAATAACCAATATTCAAAGTCGCACGAAGCAATCTGCACAAGGAAAAGTTTGAACAGATCGTTCAAACATTTTTCACGAATCTTGAGAGTTAATAAGATCCTCACTCTCTGGAAAATAACATCAATAGCATGTAAGCACATGTTGTCAATGATTAGTATTGAGCTCATTCAAATGAGATCATATTTATAGGAAAATTTCCAACGGTCGGATCCCTCTTCCAATGGTCATATTTTACTTAAATTTCGGAGGGTCCTGTACATGTTTCACTCAACCAATGGTTAGTTAGAAACAGAACGGATGACATATTTTTATAACAAAACATATGTAATAGAGTGCACGGCATCGTTTTAGAATGAAACAAGTGTAAGAATAAGAAAACTAGAATTTGGAATGTAAGTAACTAAAAGATCGGAGTCTAACCAAAGATGTTCGGATTCTGTTTTATAGGAATTTGGTACCTGAATTCTATAGAAATACAGAGTCTGAATTTCTAAGGAAATTTGGAGTCTGGTTTCATCAGGATTTAGAATCTGATCTTATACAGTTCGGAGTTGAACTCATAGAAGTTCTGAGTCGAACTCATAGAATTTTGGATTAGAACTAGTATTTGTTCGGAGTCGAACTCATAGAAGATTGAAGTAGAACTGATAAAAGTTTGGAGTTGAACTCTTAGAAGATCAGAGTCGAAATCATAGAAGTTCGGAGTTGATCTTATAAATGTTCGGAGTCCAGAATTTGGTGTTGAACTTTGTTAGAGTTCGTATCCAGAATTCAGAGTGGAACTTTATTAGAGTTCGTATACAGAATTCGGATCCTAAAATAGAATGCTTCAAACCTTAGCATTATATGATTTCGAGGTTTTGTGTATGAATCCTATTTTCATACATAAGAAAAATATTCCTATATATAGGAAAAATATAGGTTAGGGTAAATTTCTTTAAAGAAGGAAATTTTCCTTATAGAATTAAGATATATATTTTCTTATGTATAAGGTGTTTGTGATTTTCAAAAAAAGAAGGAATGGAAAAGTCATAAGGAAAACCTTATTGACTAAAAAATATCCCCCTTTTTGGAAATCACAATCATCCTTATGAAAAAGAATATATGGACTTTGAAAAAGATCATTAGAAAATGAAATTAAAACTTATCTACATTTATTCATGATGATATTGAATACAACCAACTCCCCCGTAGGCACTAAAACTCTAAGGATTTTATTCTAAATTTCTGGAGTAGAGTTTTCTTTATCATGGGAATGAAAAACTTCATAGTGAGAAACTCCCCCTTACTTTACGGATATTTCACTTAGAAATTTTTCTTTCACTATTTAAAATTTTTCATTCTACACTTTTGAGAAGTTCTTTTTCCTTCTCCTTCTTTTTGAATTTCAAAAAGAATTGAAGGGAATGGAAAAAAAAAATTACCTAAAACACTAGTACATAACAAGACAAGATGTAACTACCCAAAATTTCATTAGAGTTGAGAAAATTTTTACAAGGAAAGACAAATACAACAAAATATCGGAGTGGGATTATTTTTCTTCATTTTCCTTTGAAATAAGCTTCTTCATCAAGGTTTTTAGTTTCGTCAAATCTCTTTGGTCCCCCTCACCTTGCATCTCCAAGGATTTTATCTTTTCATCTTGGGATTTCAAAGCTTCTATCTGAGCCTTCATGGTCTCTTCCTACATCTTTAGTAATTCATCTTGTTTTCCAGCTTCTCCTTAAATTCAATTCTTAAATCTCTTTTCCATTTCCAGTTCTAAGATACGAAGTTATGCTTCCCATTTATATCTCTGACTTATTGATTCCGAGTACATTGCAAAAATTATCAGCTCTTCCTAAAAATTCTTGATCTTGTTTTCCTCAATTTCAAAGGCTTCATTCACCTCATTCTGAAAATTATCATAATCACCCATGTCTTCTTCAACATTCTTAGACCAAAAAGTTATCTTGCTCTAAGATTTAATGTGCAAATCATAATTGATAAGAAGGATTCTATGGTCGGCTTCAATTTTCACACACTTATCCATGAACATGGATATGGATTCTGATTTCTGATTCATATTCTGTTGCAGTATCTGGCATCTGGAGTCTATAGTATGAAAAATTGGAATGGTGTCCACCAACATCTTCATAGATTCAACCAAAAGGTTGTGACTATGTGCTGATGACTCTGAATCTAATAATCTACCTGGTGATTGTTTTTCTTCAATTTTCACCAGTTTTATTTTATAATAACCATAAACCTCATTATTTCTAAAAATTTATTTTGTTGGAGTATCCATCAGAACATTCTTCCCCTTGTCACCTTTTAGAATGGGTTGTTCATCTAGAGATTCTTCCTCACTTTTAGATAATTGTACAATCAGTTCATCATCTGGTTTCTCTTTTTCTACCCCTTCTTCAATGAAATTTTTCTCGTAAGATTCTTCCTCATCAAACAAAACATTTTCCTTCTCTTCCTCTAGATCATCATTATCCTTCCCACTTTCTTTCTCAAATTCCTTTTTTAGAGTGGGTAATTTTGCGGATTCAGCCTTTTCTTTATACTCTACTACGTTTTTGATCAAATCATCAAGATCATCACTTCCTTCCTTCTTCTTCATCTTCTTCTTCAACAACTTCTTCTTCTACTTCTTCACCAGCTTGTTTTTCTACTTCTTCAACTACCTCTTTACCGTTAGATTTTCCCGGAGTGACATAGTTATTTTATGGATTCTCTAGTAAAGAAGGACAGACAACAAAGTTTTCCGGAATGGGGATCCTTTCAGATGCTATTTCAGTATCTCTCAGTAGTGAATGTACAAACTCAGTTTCTGACATCTTTTTCTTCAACTTTTTTCCTTTATCTTCTTTTTCTAACAAATCCACGGCTTTTTCCCTTAAGGCCTTAGCCTCAGTCAGGTCCAATCCTAATTTTGGATCCCCTTATTTTCTTTTTTCTTTGTCTTCCCTCCACGTGGCTAGCACTTCATCTGTATAAGCTTTTAGGTTCTTTGTCTTGGGAGTTGTTGATTGAGTTTCCTTAGATTTGGGGGTTTTTTCATCAGCCACCACATCCTTAAGATTTCTCTTCTTAGTAGCTTTCTTCACTTGCCCAGCCTTCTCGACATTTTCTGGAATGGCCTCAGCCTCTCCCACTGGTAAAGGGTAGAATTTTCCGAAATCAGAAGAAAAACCCATCTTCATCCTTTTTAATGTATCATCACTGACAATCATAAGCTTAAAATTCTGAATATTAGACTTACAAGAAACTTTGAAAGAATCTAAGCACCGAACTATTGGCTCTGATAGTAAGACAGGGTACATAATGATTTGGGATCTCATGTTCCCTTATTTTTTATTCTTAATCGTAATCAAAACATGCCTTATAAAATTTATCTTCCATAGATTTACCAGGAAATCTAGGAAATAGATGTCACTCATCTTCAGATTATCCTTGTAACATTTTCTTGGTACGAGAAAACTTTGTACCCACAACTGTAGAATCCGATTATTCAGAGTGAGATGAGAAATCTTATCCATCTTAGAATCTTTGAGTCCAAGACATTTCAATGCCTTCATCTTGTTGAAACTTCCTGGCTCATTCATAAGCTTATGTGAGAAAAATCCAGCTTCCCCTTCGTAATATAAACCCACCAAGCTTGCAGCCTTGGTGTATGATAATTTGTAAGTCTTACCACAAGACTTAAAGGAAAATAACTCTCCGCCCTCTTCCCGATGGAAAGAAACAGACTCGTAGAATTCAATAAGTAAATATGTATAAACCGGATCCTATTTTTCTAACATAGACAAGAAAACATCTTCCCAGCCATTCAATCTGATATTCGTGGATATAAGAGAATCAAACATGTAAAAATATGGATGCACTAACCTTTCCCTGAAAACTAAACACTTTTAAATTGGTTGTGTAGTTGACATATGTTGAGATGTAGCATCACCAAAAATTCGGAGTGGAGAGTTCTGGAAGATTCAGAATGGCATTGTGAAAGATCAGAACGGTCCTTAAGAAGAGAGTCAGGGATTTGAGATGCAAAAGCTTTGAAAAACCGATGTGGGACGACTCTGAGGGTCCCTTTTATATAGGCTATGGAGGTGAAATTTGGTCTACAAAAACCATCTAATGGTTGAAAATCATTTTGATCTGATCTGACGGTTGAGAACCTTCCCGCAAGGAAAACATGACTCAGATCTTTTGAGCTTTTTAAGAAAAACATTCGGATTTAAGGAAAACTAGAATCCGAATAATTTTAAAAATCATTGGAAAATACCATCAAGGAAAATATGACTACGAAAATTTAAGTAAGGAAATCATACCTTTCAGATTAGCTAGAAAGATTGTTTGTAATTGGTAATATTCTTCTTGAGGAAAAAATTAAATATGAAAAAATTAGAACGACAAAAATGAGTATGAAAAAGTTCATTATGAAATTTACAATATGAAAATCTCATTACAAAAGTCCAGTATGAAAATATCATTACGAATGTTCCAGTACGAAAATCACATTACGAAAGATCCAGTATGAAAATCTCATTACAAATATTCCAGTACAAAAATCTCATTACGAAAATTTTAGTAAGCAATTCTCATTACAAAAATTTTAGTACGAAAATCTCATTACGAAAGTTCCAGTATGAAAATATAATTATGAAAATTTTAGTACAAAAATCTCATTACGAAAATTCCAGTCTGAAACATTCATTCTGGAATTTTTCATTCGGAGAATTTCCATTCTGAGAATTTTTTTAAAAACATGTTATGAAAAAATTTAGTTACAAAAATTTGAAATGAAAACTGACTACAAAAGTTTTGATTAAACTAACAAGAAAATGTACTCCCCTTACGAAAAGGAGTTTATCACTATATGGAGAATTGTTCAACAGGAAGATAATGAAGAAGGATTACCTCACTGTAATCATTCTTAACTTATGATTAATGTATTCAATTCTATCGGAGGGTAAAGATTTTTTGAAAATATCATCAAGTTGATCTTGGATTCCGATAAACTGAAGAATGATATCTCCTTTAAGTGTGTGATTCCAAAGAATGTGATGCCTAATATCTATGTGATTTTCATGGGACTGATGTGCATGGTATTTACTAAGGGAAATGGAAATTGTGTTATCACACAAAATTTGAGTCTTAGTAAAAGTCAAGCCATATTCTTTGAGTGTGTGTTGCATCCACAACACTTGAGAACAACAACTTCCAACTACTACATATTCATCTTTAGCAGTGAAGAGTGATACTGAGTGTTTTTCTTGCAAGACCAAGAAACTAATGAATCTCCTATGAAATGACAAGTTCCAGAATTACTTTTTCTATACATTATACAACCACCAATGTCAGCATCCAAAAAGAATTTTAAGACAAAATCATTTCCAGAAGTATAGAATAATCCTAGATCCAAGGATCCCTTTAAGTAGAGAAAAATTCATTTCACTGCCTTTAAGTGAGATTCCTTAGGATTGGATTGATATCTTTCACATAAGCATACTGAAAAGATTAAGTCTGGTCGACTACCTGTTAAGTAAAGTATATTTCCTATCATACCTCTAAAATTTGTTTGATCTGCTGTTTTCCCATCTTCATCAAGATCTAACATGTTTGAGGTACCAATGGGAGCACTTATAATCTTAGTATTGTCATATCCATACTTTTTAAGAAGATATTTAATATACTTATGTTGGGGTATATAGGTTCCTTTTGGTTTTTGAGAAATTTGAAAACCAAGGAAAAATTTTAACTCACCCATCATACTCATTTCAATCTCGAATTTCATTATATTTGTAAATTAATCAGTTAATGTTTTCTTAGTTGAACCAAATATAATTTCATCAACATAAATTTGAAAAATCAAAACATTTTTCTTATCATTCTTTATAAAAAAAGTTGGATCCTAATTTCCCTTAACATAGTTATTTTGAATAAAAAATCTTGTAAGTCTATCAATCTAAGCTCGTGGGGATTTATTTAATCCATACAAAGATTTGGTACGTCTAAAGACATAATCATGATGATTTGTATCTTCAAAACCAGGAGGTTGTTCATCAAAAACTTCCTCTTGAACATAACCATTGAGAAAAGAACATTTCACATCCATTTGGAAAAGTAAGAAATTAATGAATGCTGCAAAGGCATGTAAAATATGAATAGATTCAAGTCTGGCTACTAGATCATAGGTTTCTTCATAGTCTATTCCCTCTTGTTAGTTATTTACTTTAGCAACTAGTCTGGATTTATTTCTAACTATGACTCTATTATAAACACACTTATTTCTGAAAACCCACTATACTCGAATAACAGAAGTTTCCTAAGGTCTTTCAACCATGGTCCAGACATTATTCCTTTCGAATTCATTTAGTTTATCTTTCATGGCTTTAATCCAATCATCATCACCTAAATCATCATCACTGCTTTTTGGTTCCAATTTGGAAAGGAATGCTAGATGTTATACTTCATTACTTAAGGAACATCTAGTCCATACAGTTTCATTGACATAACCAATGATACTATAACTGGAATGATTCTTATGAAACACCTGGTTTGGGTTTTGTAAAACCTATTCATCAACATAGGGTAGGAAATCTTCTCGGGTAAATGTTTCAGAAGAATCTTCTTGAACATTTTCCTTATTATAAGGATTTTCTATCAAGTGTTGATAATATGTTTTTGAAAACACATCTGAGGATGTAGGTTGGGATGGTTTAAAAAGAAAAGGATCAGACTCATCAAATTTTACATGTACTGTTTCCTCAATAGTACAAGTGTTTTTATTAAAAACTCTATATGCCTTAGAAGTTGTGGAGTAACCTAAGAAAATTCCTTCATCAGATTTTGGTGCGAATTTGGGTAGATTTTCCTTAGTATTCAGGATGAATACTATGCAACCAAAAACCATTAAGTAGGAAATTCTTGGTATTCTATCATTACATAACTCATAAGGTGTTTAATTCAGAAAAGGCCTATTCAAAACTCGATTTATAGTATAACAATCAATACATACAGCTTCAGCCCAAAAATGCCTAGATATAGAATATTCACTCTACAAGGATCTAGTTATCTCTTGAAGAATTTGATTTCTTCTTTCAACTACACCATTTTGTTGAGGTGTTCGAGGTGCTGAAAATTAGTGAGTACTAACTTTTCTACTACAAAAAGTTTCAAATCATAATTTTGAAATTATCCTCCAAGATCAATATGAATAGTTTTTAGTGGAAGATTTTTATCATTTTTAACATGGGCTCTATAACATTTAAAATAAAATAAAAAGTTTCAGACTTCTTTGATAGAAAATAGACCCATGTAAATATAGTGTAATCATCAACTAGAACAAACACATATTATTTTCCTCCAATGCTTCCAATTTGTGTTGGACCACAATGATCCATGTGCACTAACTGTAATGCATCAATTGTTGACACTTCACCAATTCATTTAAAACTAGATTTATGTTTCATTCCATATTCACAAGGATCACAAACTTTAGAAGAATAAAATCTAAGCTTTGGTATATCCTTAACTAGTTTCTTCATAGATAGTTTACATAAGTTCCTAAGGTTACAATGACTTAATATTCTATTCGATAACCATGAATGATATTCCATTGCACTTAGACAAGGTAAATCCTAGCTCCTAAGGTCTTTAATGTTCAAAGTGTAAACATTCTCTTTTTTATTGGAAGAGAGAATAAACTCTTCCTTGGAATTGTGTACTAAGAACTTATCATTCCTAAAATTTACAAGGTAACATTCATCACATAATTGAATTAGGCTAATGAGGCTGTGCTTAAGACCCTTAACAATCTAATCATTTGAAATCAAAGTTCTATAAAGAATAACAATATTCCCTATACCAAAAATTTCTCCATGAGAATTCTCTCCAAAAGTTACTTTTCCTGCATTCATCTTGATAATATTTTTAAAATAGTTTTTATTACCAGTCATGTTCAGTGAACATCCACTATCCATGTACTAATTATTGTTCTTGGTACATCCATTATGTTCCTAAAAATAAGAAAGGAATTAGACTTTCAGAATCCAAAATTTTTTGGATCTGAGATTCTAAGATAAATTTTTTTTGGGTATCCACATTTGTTTAGAGAAATATGCTTTATTAAACCCAAGAGATTGAACTTTATTTAAATAAAAAAATTTCTTCCAGTGCCCACCACTCTGACACATAGTGAAAAAGGGGATTTGGAAGGAACAAAATAGTTGTTTTTGAAAACTGGTTTTTGGTGAGTATAACCCACTCCAGTAGTGCTTCCTTGAGGTCAAATTTGAGAATACATCTTGTCAAAATTTTCCTTTCTAGAGGTAAATTTTTCAAGGAGCTTATTTATGGAAAATATTTTGGCTTTTAGACTAATGACTAAATTCCAATCCTCAAGAATCATTTCCGTAGAGTTATAATTTTCTTAAAGAACTTTTATCATTAAAATAGCATTCTTAAGATGTTTAGAATGTTCTTCCTTATCAAAATTTTCTTTCTAAAAGTATTTAGAACGTTTTTCTAAAATATCTTCTTTATCTTTAAGATTTGAAGAAAGATATGAAATATCTTTTATAAGAACTTCTTCCCTAGTATTTGACTTTTCTAACTTCTTAGAAATTTTACAATTTTTTTCTTCAAGTAACTTGGAAAATATAGATACTTCTTTATATAAAGGTTCTTCATTTTTTGAGGACGAAGTATCTTCATTAGAAGTACTATTTTTGGAATAATAATTCTTATCAAGAGATAAATTTTTTAAAACCTCAGAAGAGCATACCTTTTCCATAAGACATGTATGTGAAAAAGAAGTATTAGCAAAGAATCCCATATTCTTCTGAGCTGATGAATCGTATTCTAAATATTCACTTTTTGAAGAGTCCCCATAGCTAGCACTGCATGTAGCATTAGATTTCAGACGTTTCATAGCATTAGTTTTGTAGAACTTCTTCTTGTTCCTTTCAAAATTCCTCTCTTTTCTTTCTTTCTTTTTATACATGGGGAAATCGGGTCATATGTGTCCACATCTATTGCACTCATAGCATGTGACCTATGAATCTTTATTATCTTTCAATTCCTTCTTCTTATACCTGGATTGGAAATTTCATTGACCAGCTATCTTGTTCATCCTTTGAAAATGATTTTCTAACTCATTCAAAGAGACTTCACCCTCACTAGATTTGGATTGGATAGTAACCTTCTTATACATGGATCTATTTACTCTCTCGGGATTATTTGATTTCACGTGATTTGATGTAGTAGTAAAATCAATGTTACCATTTTCATTCTTCTTTTTGATGTTGTCAGCATCACTCTTCCTCCTTATATCCTGTTGGAGAAGTGTTCCAAATAGCTCATCTATGGAAATTTGGGTAACCGTCCTATTTTTATCAATAGTTGTTCTCATTGATTCCCACTCCTTGGGCATAATATCAATAATCTTGACAACTAGTGATTCATCATCCAGACCTTTATCTCCCATAGATTGTATACTATTCACGATGGCCATAAATCTTTGTTGCACATTGCTTATAGGTTCTCCATAATGAATGTTAAAAACATGATACTCAGCTCTCAACATAGATCTTCTTTTCTAAATCACATTAGATGTACCAAAATGAGTAACTTCAAGTATCTTCTATATACATTTAACTATTCCACAAGATGAAATTTGGCTAAATATATTCCTAGTCATTGAACATAGTAGATTATTGTGTACCTTTTAGTTTAATTGATAATAATGCTTCTATTGGTTGGTAAAAGCACTCACTTCATTATCAGGAATTTTATAACATCCAGTAAGAATAACAAAGTTATTTACTCCAATATTGATAACAAAAGTCTTTATTCGATCTCTCTAGTATTCATAATCATTTCCGTGAAAAATTGGTGGACTTGTAGTATTTTCGTTTTCAATGGAAAAAACATTTAAACCTGTCATCTTTAAAAAAGTATTTCTACACAAAAACTTGTTAATAACAAATATTTGTATTCATGGAAAAATATTCCTACGAAATGAAAATATAGAACAAAAAAACTGAGCAAGGAAAACTTATATGTTAGTATAAGTATTTCAGAACCTTGGCTTTGATACCAAATTTAAGATTGGTATAGAGTATGAGGTTTTCACCCTAAGATACGAATTATAGGATCGAAATTAGGATGTAGATGCTCAATATACAAGAGGGGGGTGAATTTTATAGTTTAAAAATTTCCTTAAACAAAAAATGATCTATGTTTAAAAATGTTAAACTAAGGAAATTCACAACACCTCTAACAACAATTGGTGAATTGGAACAGGTTATGAAGATAAAAATGTATAGTTATACACACTTGCTTATATCATGAAGGTGATTTCGAAAAACAGGTTCTGGAAATATGGTTCCGAATAGATGGATCTGAAAATATGATTCTAGAAAAATTAAACATAGTGAGAGTTTACAATATGAGATTCTACCTTAAAGCGTGTAGAATCTAAATGAATCAGAGGAAAAGTGTAGGGAAATACAAAAATGATATACTTTCACTAGAACACAAAATGCAATGGAAAAGAAGTAGTAAAACTACTAGTAATAAGATATAATTATTTTAACCCAAAAAGAATGGTATCCAATAACCTTTGATAAAGGTCCCTTGATTTATACTTTCAAGCAAGTCTGTCTTATCCACACCGGGGTCAGCCCTTGATACGAAGATCAGAGTCTCTATCTTGCTATCCCCGCAAGCCCTCAACTTCAAGGTAGTTGGTACATCTATCTTCCTCCGAAAGGAAGCCCTCAAAATTTAATGTAGTCGGCACATCTGTCTTCCTATTCCTAGAAGCCCTCGAATGTAAGCACCAACATTCAGAGTCACACAAAGCAATATTCACAATGAAAAGATTGAACAAGTAGTTCAAACATTCTGCACGATTCTTGAGAGTTAATAAGAGCCTCTCTCTCTAGAAATCACTTCAACATCATGTAAGCACAAGTTGTAAAATATCAGTATTGAGCACATTCAAATGAGCTCCTATTTATAGGCAAATTTCAAACGGTGGGCTCCCTCTTCCAATGATCATATTTTCCTTAAAATTTGGATGGACCTGTACACGTGTCACTAAACCAACAGTTAGTTAGAAATAGAATGGATGACATCATTTTATAACAAAACATATGTAACTGAGTGCATGGCATCATTTTATAATGAACCAATTGTGAGCATAAGAAAAACTGGAATTCGGAATGTAAGTAACTAAAAGTTCATAGTCTAACCAAAGATGTTCGGATTCTATTTTATAAGAATTCAGAACCTGAATTATGTAGAAATTTGGAGTCTGAATTTCTAAGGATATTTGGAGTCTGGTTTGATCAGGATTCATAATCTGAACTTATACTGTTCGGAGTCGAACTCATAGAAGTTCAGAGTCGATCTCATAAATTTTTAGAGTCAAACTTGTAGAAGATCAGAGTTGAACTCGTAGATGTTCGGAGTCAAACTCGTAGAAGTTCATAATCAAACTTATAAAAGTTCGAAGTTGAACTTGTAGAAGTTCGGAGTTGAACTTATAAAAGTTCAGTGTCCAGAATTCTGAGTTGAACATTGTTAGAGTTCATATCCAGAATTCAGAGTGGAACTTTATTAGAGTTTGTATCCATAATTCGTATCCAAAAAAACAATGCTTCATAGCTTAGCATTATATGATTCTGTGGTTTTGGGTATGAATCCAATTTTCATACATAATAAAAAAATTGCTATGTATAAGAAAAATATAGGTGATGTTGAATTTATTTAAGGAAGGAAATTTTCCATATATAAGTAAGATATATATTTTCTTAGGTATAAGGTGATTGTGATTTTCAAAATAGGAAGGAATAGAGAAGTCATAAGGAAAACCTTATTGACTCAACACTTAGTAGAAATTTTAAAAAAAGAACGGAATCACATAAATTACACTATGAAGTTCAGAATAGATCTTTTTAAATTTTTAATTGTGGAGGGAATTTCCCATGTACAAATTTTTTTGAATGAAGTATATTATAAAATCAAAACTAAAATTCATATTCCATGGAAGAATGAAATTATATATATATATATATATATTCTTATATAATAAATATTTAACTCTCTTGAATTTTTTTCCATCACGTCCTCATAACACGAATCAGTGATCACACACTATTAAAAATTATAGTGACACATGGTTTATCTAGGAATCTACATTCAAAGTTCGAACATAAGAACCATTCAATAAACACATTAATGATTTATATGATAAGACCATGATAATAAGGATTGGATGTAACAATTGTTATTAAAACCCTATGTGACAGGATTACCATCTAAAATTGTACGAAAATTAAATTGGGTATTCATGTAATGATTCATGACATAAGAGAGAGATAAATTATTATGGAAAATAAAAATAATAAAAAAACATTGAGTTTCTTCCCAGGATGTTCTATGTATTTTGTTTTTTTCTATATTCACCTTAAAATATTCCAATAGTCACATGAGGGTAATGTTTTCCTATATAGGACCCACTATAATTGATTTTCCCAATTATTATTTAATGAAATTTAATTTTTATGAGACTTATGATTTCTAATCATGTAACAAATTCCATTCATAATAGAAAAACTCTTCTACAAAAACATTACATAATAAATGCATTTCTTAAGGAATTCAACAAGTATAGAATTTTATAAATATAAAAACAAGATCCTTTAGCTATTTAAATAATTTATTTTAATATCGATAAGATGTAGATATTTCTATGATTTCCAATGAATCCATAGGTTCATTTTTAGAAAAAATATCATTACAATACCACTTGCCATGAATGTTACACACATTTGATTAAATTCATATTTCATATATTTAAATATCTTTTATAATGGTGTAGAAGATTTGGGTGCTTCTGTGGATTTATAATCGACATTACAACCTCCAAGTTGTTTCAAACATCAAAATATACGATTATGAGGGTTAATGATTATTTTTTATAGTAAAATATTCATGAAGAGTGTTTTCAAATCCATTCGGAGTACAATATATAACATGATATATAAAATGAATTTATAGTTACAAATAACTATTAATATCATATTTAAATTAGTATACACTCAAATAATGAATTAAATGAAAAATAAAGAAATAGTTATTTTATTTTTATTCACATAATATAATTTCATAGAAGAATGATCTTATTCTGAAAACTCTTAATGTAAACAAAAAATTCACATGAATTACTTGCATTGAAAAATTTATTTTCTATAAACCATATTATTTGTGCTTGGAAATTAATTTAATATTAAATTCCCATAATATATCCCAAAATTTAATATTGATGTGTTTTAATCCCCTTTTAGTATAGAAATTTTAATGCCATGTACTTTAAATCATATTCAAGTTAATTCAATTTATAATAACTCCCTCCACCATTAACATCATTGTTTTCCATTACATTGAACACTAAAGTAGATGTATTATTAGTATTAAAATAACATAATATCTGTTCATAATAATTATTTAGTCAAATTGGAATCCATCTTCATCTTCTTTATGAAAAAAACACAAATTTCTAGGGTTCAAAATTTCAAAATAAGGAATATATAATTAATCAACAGTTCCAAAATTTCCTGCACCATTGAATTCTTAATAGTTGTTATTTTATGAATGATTAATAATGACCTATCATAATTACACGTCTCTTTATTACACATTAATATATGATTTATTACATAAAATTACATATAAACATCCTAAAATACATTGAATTCTAGTTTATTTTGGAAATAGGTAAATTGCATTAAAGATTAAACATGAATTACAACGTCTTTATTTAATAATTCTTTAACACAATTGAGATTAAAACAATATTGGATAACCTAGGTAAATACATAAGAAATGAGTGGTCCATAAATTCCAGTATGGGAATAAAAATGGTATAACATGAATAAAATAATACATGTTAGAAAATTTATATTAATTATCCATAAAAGAACATGAATAATATGTCATGATGTAGCATGATAATCAAATCATTTGAAATTTAGAAACAATATACAACACTAAATCATAAACATGTGTCATTGAAAACCTGTGAAGAATTCATGGTAGAAAATGTCCAACAATAGAATCATGTACAACATTGTCCCATAATTAAGTATCATGATATTAAATATTATCTAATGCATTGGAGCACTATATAATTTTTGGTGCACCTGTCATGTTAATTTCATTCTCCTTCTTAAGTGTTAAACATTGAGAAACAAACATGGATTCATTTATAATTATAATTTATACCACAATTATTGTGTGTGGAATACATATATTTAAGTTAAAAATAAAATTTTATATGTGTATAAAATTAAACATACTTGATAGTAAATTGGTATGGTATTCACTACTCAAATGGTATTACATGGAAAATCACTGTAAAAATTTGACAGCCTAATGGTTTCTCTTAAAAATACATAATATGGGTTTATGAGAAGAAACTAGATTCTCAAAATTCATAGATTAAGTGGATAATAATAGGTACATGGAAGGACTTGTCCAAAAATACTTAATTATAAAAATATTTAATATCATAATAAATAATCATGAATAAGAAGAGAAAGGAAAACATGCTTATGAAATTTCAGCATGGATATTGGTGTACATGGGTGCGATTAATTAGAGTTAATGGGATCTCTAATAATTTATAAATAATAAGGGATGTATGGGTGGAGGTGAGAAAACATACCCCATCATTAGTATTTGCAAATAAAAAGGACACAATAAGATAAATAAACATGGGTAATGATTAGAAAGGAAAGAAACCTTTGTTGACTGTGTGGCACCAAAAGCATGAAAAGGGTATTCTTGAGAGGTTGGGGAACCATGGATGGATTTTTGATATAGTAGGTCAGATTATGGAGGTTCTTCAAGGATTTTAATTCATGATAATTTGGAGAATTCATGAGTTTATAAATGAAATGTGACGGGGGTAATTAATATTTCACAAACAAATGTTTTGGACACTATATAAATAAATATTCAATACCATAAACCTTACCATTTTATTCCCTTTTTCTACAATGTTGGTTGGTTTTTATTACATAATTAGTTATAGGGAATAAAATATTTAAGTATTACCCTTTCTTATGTAGATGTGCATCACTCTTTTATAGAAATGAATCTGTAATCATAGAGTATATTCTATAAGTTGGATGGTTCATAATGGAATAATAAATATAATTAAATAAACATTAAAATCACTTTATGTTAAGGGGAAACATATATTTGTACAAGAATACCCATTATAATGTTTATTACATCATTTTTGGGTGATTATGATTCATAAAAAAAACCATAAATTTATAATGTATTTAATTTTTAACTGAAAATTTTACCATCTCATAAAATAATGAAAGACTTACCATTGGATAATTTCAATGTTTTTATTAGAAAAAATATTTTTTATTATATATATATAATTTTATATATATTTTCATTTTCAATTTTAATAAATGATTCAATATTTATTGACAAATTCATGGGTTTTAACAATAATAGTATTTTGAACCCCTGTAACAACTTTATTTAAATTCATAAAAATTTTAAAAACAAAAACAAATTAATTATAGTTATTTAATAATAAAATTTTAATAAAATAAAATTTTATAAAAATCAATTAATTATTCAAAATAAATCCCTTAATTGAATTTGAATAATACCTGAAAATGAATTTTGTTAATTTAATCAAAATCAAAATAATTTATAAAC
Organism: Viscum album; assembly: GCA_963277665.1. NCBI lineage: Eukaryota > Viridiplantae > Streptophyta > Magnoliopsida > Santalales > Viscaceae > Viscum > Viscum album. The sequence goes on along the minus strand of OY728120.1, from coordinate 32,304,902 downwards.
AATAAATAAAAATGAAACTAAATTCATCATTCTATAAAAAATATATATCTTTACAATAAAGGCCTTGATAAATATCCATTTTACACTGGCATATTCCCTAAGAGAACGATGTACGATGGTGAGACTATTGTGTGGTCATTCAGTGAACATGGATTGAGATGTGATCTCTATGAGCTGGACCTTCTCCCATAAATGGGTTCATTTATGATTACATTGTGGGGTATACACTTTGGATTGTTCAAGAACAAAGACCATAGTTTCCATATCTCATGGAAGCTCAGATAATTGGGCTTCACGAGGTATGATTAAAATGGTTAAGGGCCTAAAATCATTTTCTTCAGTCATTTGGATTTATTAAAATCCATATATCTATAATAATAAAGTGGGAATTATTCAATGGATACATTAAAAATGATAAATATTATTAATTGTATTTTAAATCCAATAATATATAACCAAGATTGTTCATGTGTCCTCTATAACCATAATATATAATAACAAATATAATTATATAAAAAATGGAAACTTCATTTATAATTGTTCGGGTCATTATAATCTTCCCCACATATAAAATTTCTTACTAAATATTTTAATTTACCACTTTAAAACAGATGAATGTAACTCTATTTAATCACCACCTACAGTTCCCACATTTATTGTTTAAACATTTGGTTTCTCCACAACATTTTTACCTCTAATATTGTCTTATTCTATATAGATTTGTCTCTATGATCTAAGATCATCAATGGATTCTCTTCATTGGTAAGATAATTCTCTAATGGAACAACCTCCAGATTTAGTACATGTGAGGGGTTAGGTTTGTACATCTTCAATATTTATACATGAAATAAATCATAAACATTGTATTTGTTGGGTGGGAGTGAATGTCAATAGGACACCACTTCAATGTGATCCACTATCTCAAATGTCCCGATATATTGTGGACTAGTCCTTCCATTCTTCCTAAATATCATCATTTTCTTCAATGGTGATAGGAAGAAGAATATTATGTCATTGATATAAAACACTAGGTCTGGTTTATGGTTGACAACATAGATATGTTTTCGACATGGAACATCCTTGTTGTGTTGCTGAGTGGTCTTAACCATTTCCACTATTTCACCAATCATTTTAGGAACTAATTGTTTTTGTTCACCAACATCATTCAAACATTTAGCTGTTCAGAACCTCTTCCTATATAGGTCTACATTTGGATCTTTTTTTATGCTTCCATGGAAAATTTTGTTGTAATAGAGATCAAAAAAATGAAGTTGTTGATCCCATCCTTCTATGAAGTCAATTATGAATTCTCTAAACATATCGTCATGTGTGTGGAATGACTGTTCTGATTGGACATCATTTTGAGGGTGATAAGTTAGGATAATGTTAATCTAAATATTTAGATCATGCAAATGACTTTTTTAGAATGTGAATATTAAGTATATATCATAATATGATACAATTAATAGGGGTACTCCATATAGTCTAACCACTTCATTGATGTGTATTTGTGAATGTAGATATAGTGAAAATTCCCCACATATCATAATGGATTGTGTAGTCATTATGTGAATATTCACAAAAATAATAAATAATTATTCTATTTTAATGAATTTTGAAGATCTATGACAAAATATATGGTGATGATTTCCCATTTCTATATAGGTATGCATAATGGTTTCCTCATCCCCTTCGATTATTTTCTTTCCACGTTCTCTTTCTGACATACAAGACAACATGGTATATATTATACACCATCCTTCCTCATATTTTCCCAATAATATAATTAATGTAGCTCTTGATACATCTTTTTGTTTTCTTTCTTATAGGGATATGGTTGTGCAATTTGAATCATCCAATACCTCATCTATTAACTCATGATTTGATGATACACAAAGTCTTAACCCAAATCTCACAACACCTTCATCATTTACATTGAACATCAATGATTTACAATTCATTATAGCTTTCCTTTTCTAATTAATTTCAACATGAACTATTGAATCATACTTTATTCTCCCTTTAATAGATGGTTGAGTAATATTTTTCAATGTATTGATGATATTCCTTCATTTATGATTCCCATTTCCATCATTTCCAAATCTAATAAGATCATAACCCACATAATTCTCATCAGGGACGTAATTTTGTTTTGTATTCTATGTAGAGAATCCTCCAATTCATTAAACATTATAGTATATTAGTGGATTGATCATTAATTTTTTCAATTAGAACAATCCATCTTCATTAGTTCATGTTCATCTCTTTTTATGAAAATATATACTTGAGGCTTATGTGATCCATATATTTTTGACACTTCTCCCCAAAGAGATAATGCTACCAAATTTTCATAGAAATGATCACTATAGCTAAATCTATATCATTTTTTGGGTATTTTGATTCCTGAAAATTCAATTACATTAAATCAATGTCAATTATTTTTAAATTTTTCAAAAGTCACAACCTGGGCACTTTTTCGAAGTATCACTAAATTCCCTATAAACCTCTCGATTAGTTTATTGTGTGATAACATGCATAGTCATAAGCCTCCTTTTCAAATCCTTTAATATTTCATCACACTCATCATTCTAAGAAAAACATAACATCATTTCAAATTATTTTGGTTAGTTTGTTTATAAATCATGAGAAATTTCTCATCAATTAGTGATAATACCCAGATTCCCCAAAGAAACTATGGATATTTGTCACAGATGATGGACTCAGCCTGCATTTAATTGCATTTTTAATTGACGGGTCTTTTGAAATCCATTTCTTGTAATGATATTCCCTAATTAAAGATGCTTCCCTTAACTATTAATAATATTTTCTATACATGGAGTAAATATTTTCCTATCAAATGATCTTTAGCACAATACTCAAATGGTCATCATGATCCTCTGAAATTTTGGAGTATTTTATAAGAGTATATATATATATATATAACCATATATTTTTCAAGGTAATATCTAAATAATATATCCATCAGGTCCATGAAGATTTCATGAGAATTAGTGTGTTCTAATGGAATTATTCTAAATTCATAGTTCCTATACCTTTTATGAAAATTAGTCTTGTAGATATTTTCTTTCATCACCCTAACATAGTAATATCCTGAACAAAGATACACTTTTAATCTGTAATGTTCTTCATGTAGCTAATCCCATAATTCCTCAAACCATGGACGTGGATACATGTTCATTATTGTGATCTTGTTGAGATCTTGATAATCAATGAAAAAGCATATTTACCCATCATTATTTTTAATGAAGTTAACCGGTGCACCCCATGGTGAAGCACACGGTCATATGAAACCTTTATTAAGATTCTAATATATTTATTTCTTCAACTCCAAATGTTTATTAGAATCCATTCTATAAAGATTATTAGAAAATGGTAACACCACCAGAATAGGATTAATTGAGAATTAAACCTCTCATCTTGGAGGAAGATTAGGAAATTCCTTGCAAAAAAAATATGCTTATTCCCTCACAATAGACATATTTTCAAGGAATTTTATTTCCATATACTAAATCATTTAAGATAGATTCTATTTATCATAGGGAAAAAATGTCCATTTTTGAGAGGATGGTGAAAATGAATATTCATCCTTATTTTTTCACGTGTACATTACCGTGTATTGATTGGAAATAAAAAAGAGTGATTACCTTCCAACATAATTTTTTGTTGGCTCTATATAAGGAAATCCAAAAAATGATGAGAATACACATGGGATAAAATAAATGGTTCATTTCACATTTTCACTTATAACTCCACTTCTATGATTTGGGATTGGGTTGGTATTGTTTTACTAAACATTCATGATATGAAGGAATTTATAGAAACCATAACGAAAAATTATATATGCTATTTTGGAATAAAAAAAACTATACAGTTCAACACCTCTTTGTCTATATTCACTTTGGTAGTTGTGGTGGAAAAATCTATCACTTTATTACTATTTTTTTGTTTATGGTATTCAAAAAACTCTTTCCTTAGTGAATTGGTATGAAAAATTCTAGGGTTTTTTTGTAATTATAGTAATAAAAAAATGTGGAGGGTTGATTGGGTTATTTCATTTCTCTATAACAGCAATGGGTTTTCCAACTAGCAATCACTAGCTATGTACCCTTCCTTCCGACACCAATAACATTTTCACATCCCATTTAGTAAATTTTTTGATTAATTGTTTCCTTACCTTTGGAAAATGGGATGTTGAAATTTAATTGCCATATTATATCTCTATATCAATCTTCCTGAATTGATCTAAATTTTTTGCTTCATATCCTTCTGATACCCCCGCGATTCAACAATATCCATTTCAAATTTTAGGGCACATCCTAAAATTTCCTCATAGGTATCAATGTAAAGGATCACTTTGTTTTCTAATATGATATATTTTATCCCACCAAAGAAACAATCAACAATGAACATGATGGTAATAATAAATCCAGAGGCTTTTCATGAATGTATTTTGTTTTTTTCCTTGTATTCCCCAATAGATTCATCATATTTTTTCTAGAGGGTAATGTAACACATTTCAAATTTAATTCGATTGGTGAACAAAACATATTTATCAAGGAAAAATTTATATAAATCGTTTCATCCCATTGTCTCAATCTCTTCCTACGGCTTTGTATTTTGGATCAATGTACACCATTAGTCATCATTCCCCTATATATGATAAACTAACATAATAGCATTATCTTTTTTAGATGATTAAATGATGTAGATTATCTTATCAATAGAGTTTATCTAATTTTTTCTATTATGGGATCTGATGATCCGTTGAATATAAGAGGCCTTTGTCACATGAATCTCTCAATTGAGACGTGTTCTATTTTTTGTCATTTGGATACTCCTCATATTTTAGGACTCTATTGAAAATATAAGTTAGCTGAGGGAGTATCATTATGATGTTCATAATTACATCTTTTATTAGGTTGGGCATCTCGTTGGGGTAGTCATCTCATTTCCCTTCGTAGTAATTTATTAACTAATCCCTCCTATTTTCATCCATTTTCAAGAATAAAAGGAAAAGACAAGATGATTATTTTAGAACTATTAAACGCATGAAGGGGAATTCAATGACATTAATAGGATACCCAATAATTGAAAAGTATTTTCATAACTTATGAATTTCTAGGTATAAATTTATGTTGTAGAGTGTCTATTTCATAACATATATTATTATGGAGATTTTTTGTTCCCTTAATAATGGTTCATTATGAAGCTATGAATTCACCAGTGTATATCCCCTTAGAGTGTCAATCTAGGTTTTCATTAAGGCTTGTTGTCGTGTAATAGGTTACCTCAAGTTAGGCCTAGGACACCTTGTCCGAGTTATTACCCCTAGGTATATCTATGAGAGAACCAATTCTAGTTGTAGTATCTAGATAGGGATATATTTTCATGATTAACCATTTAATCAATACTCACCAAATATTTTTTGTATGTATTCTTATACTTAGTCTTTTCTCTGGGGATTTTACTAGAGTATTCTAATCCAAATACAAAAAAAAATAATCTTTTTCTCTCATACCAACCATGACATTTTTCCTCATTATTACACATGAATGAATGATTTATTAAATAAAATTACAGTTAATAAAACCTGGAAATATAAATAATACTAGTTTATTTTTAAATTAGGAACATAGAATTATAAAATTAGACATGAATTACAACATCAATATTGAAAACTTCTTTTACATTCTTGAGCTAAAAACAACTCTAGATAATGTGGGGAAATACAAAAGAAAACATTGATCGTGAAATCCCAGAAAGGGAATAATCGTGGAATAACATGAATATATAAAACATGTTAGATAAAAAATATCAATGGTGAATAAAGGAAATTGAAAAATATGGCAAGATGTAGCATGATAATCATAACATGAGAAATGTGGCAACATCGTATAACACTTGCTAATAAACATAGGTCAAGTCTAAATAGCCGACACCTCATATTTGATAAAGTAAAATAATGTAATCAAGAACATCCCTAAGATAATATGACGTATCACAATACTAAACATTACCCAATTAATTGGATCACTATATAATTATTTTTATACTTGTCAAATTAATTTCTATCTCATGCTTATGTGTGCCACACAGATCATAAAAAATGGGTTCATTCATAATTATAATTTATTAAAAAATCAATTAGTGTGTAATTAATACATTTATTTCACCAATAAAAATTTATATTATCATAAAAGTTAACATCATTACCTAAAAATGGGTACTGTATTCATTATAAAATTAGTTTAGAATGGAAAATTACGGTGAAAATTCGGTAGTATAACAATATCACTTAAAAAATTCATAGGATGAGTTTATGCGAGATAAATGGGTATATAATTATTTTTTCATTAATTGGAATGTAATAGGTTCTTGTAAGGACATGTACACACATATATAAATATAAAAATAAATCATACGATAATAAATAATCATGACTAATAAGATAAAAGAAAAGGATGCTTATGAAATTTTAGCAAAGTAATGGTTTTACATGTTATGGATTAATAAGAATGAAATAGGTATCTAATTAGTTATAACTAATATGGTAAGTATGGTAGAGATTAAAAATTATACCCCATCATTATTAAATGAAAATAAATGGTAATAACAATACAATTAAGCTTTGATAAATAAGATAACAGAAGGAACCCTTAAATGAGTGTGTGGGTCCAAAAAATCGAAAGTGAACTTCTTGAGAGCTTCTGATGACTTGGGCGGCATTCTAGAGAATGGGAAAGAGTATGGATGTTATTAAAATATTTTGAGTGAAGAGATCTGGGAGATTGGGTGGGTTTATATAGGAAATGATAGGGGAATTCTTAAATATTCCACCAACAAAGGTTTTGGACTCTATAAAATAAAATATATAAAACCAAAAACCATCCCATCATTTCTTCCAAAGTGGGTAGGTTTTTATAATTTTTTTTGGTAAATATCCGAAAATATAAAATATTATTCTAGCTTATGTGTAGGTGATCCACTATTTTAATGAAATGAATTTAAAATTATAAAAAAATTTATATAATATGGAGGACTCATAAAGGCATTATAAAATTTATTAAATGAAGATAAAATCCCATTATTTTGCCTTCAAATCATATATTTGTTCTATTATTCCCTTTATAGTTTTTATTACATCGTTTTGGGGTCATTATGATGTCATAAAACACAATATATTTATACAGTATTTAAATATTACCCAAAAATCTACTATCTTAGAATGTTATGAAAAATTCACCATTTCATAAATAAAATGTTAGGATTCCAAAAATATTATTTTTTATATCAATATAATTTTATAAATATATAAATTTTCCATTTTAAGATATTGTTATACTTTATTAAAAAATAATGAGTTTTCTAAAATAAGTTTTTTTCGAACCCTTATAAAATGTACATGTCCCTTAATTAAAATTATATGAAAATTTATAATTAATAATCCTGATTTGTTAATAAATTTTTTATAAAGAACTATTTATTTTTTAAATCCATTAATTAATCAAAATAAATACTTTAATTGAATTTTTATATTACCTGGTAACACAATTTATGTTTAATTGAATCAAAATCAAAATGATTTAAAATTTTACAAGAAAAAAGAATATCAAATTAATTTTTCCACAAAATATACATATTTATATTTTTATAGTCTTGATAAATATCCCTTAATTACACTAATGTGTGTCCTAAGATTATTATACATGACAGAGAGACTTTCGTTGGGCTATTCAGCGAACATGGTTTAGGATGTGATCCCAATGAGCAGGATCATATCCCATAAACAATTTTTCAGATGCTTATGTTTTTGGATATCATCATGAAATTTGTAAATGGAAAATCCCAGAGATTCTATCTACCTAAAAATGTATGATAAATTGGATTCAAAGGGAATGATTCTAATATTTGAGGCAATACCTTCGTTTTTCTGAGATAATTGGATTTCATAAATGCCTTATATTCATAAAATTCATGTGATCACTATTCAATAGATATTTAACAATGATAAATATTTATAATGTTATATTAAATCCAATAAGATATAACTAATTAAGAACATGTGTTTTATATAATCAAATTCTATAATAAGAAAATTAATCTAATCAAAAAGGAAAATTCTTTTATAATAGTTTGGGTCGTTACACCTCGGGTCCTCATACCTGGATATTACATCATTATAAATTTCTTTCAAAAAGGTCATGAAATGGGCCCTTTTATTGAAAATAGGGAAATCAGTGTAATAAAGGGATGTGTACAGACATGAAATATACATCATGAATTAATAGTCAAAGACTATGTTTTTCACATATCATTATACAAATCAGTTTATCATCATCAGGTACTATATTCCAGTCAATTATTTTATTCCCACATTCATGGCCTCGACCCCTAGGATGGATACCTCTCCTCTATGTTATAGGTTGTTATAAATGGCCATCAATATCCTTTCTCTTTCATTTATCATTCTCAGCCTCTAATTTATACTCAATCCTCTTGGACATATCATTAGTTATCCTCACATGAAGTCTTGTATTTATATCATTATGAACTACTTAATCCTATAAAAAAATTTATGAATATCATTAAATCATTTCAATTTCTCTGAGGGGCATGACTGCATCTTTGAAGAAGGCACCAGACACTCTTGTACCAGATATTCATTTCAACCTTCATTGGATTTTCCAATCACACTAAATTTGTTTTTTATTACCACATACTTCATAAATTATTCTTCTAATCTTTGTTCAATTCTGACAACATAGCCACTTGTATAATCATGATGACACAAGAAAACTACTATGATGCTCTTATTGGAGACATTATTTTAATCGGAAGAATTCAAGGGACCAAATCGATGTCCCTAAAAAAATTTCTATGAATAGAGGTTCTTAATATGAACTTATTGATTATGTCCAGTTGAAATCAATAATTTTAAATTATGTCCTAGGATTAATATCCTTTATTTCCATTTTAACAGTATACATAATGAGCCACTAAACATATCCTTAGAACAAAATTATTATCATCATCCATGGTATGGTTAGTATACCCATTCTATAGTCTAGGATGTGTAAATGCCAAATCCCTGGTTATTTCATCCATAGATGTCAAGATGTAATTATCTTCCAAAACCAAAGAATTTTCTTAAGATTTCTACTTCTTATAGGTAGAAATATCTTCATCTAACCCCTCCATAAATTTATCCCTAGGAACCTATTGTAGATTAATAGTTGGGTATTAGGGAGGAAAAAAAGACACCCATTGAGAATATATTGTTTGAGATCCTTCCATAAATGGAGTACATAACATGTCCACCCCACCACATGAATTATGTAATATATACTTATTTTTAAGAGGTGAATGTAATGCAGCCTGGCCATAATGAACATTATTAAAAGGGAGTGTAACTATCATCAAATTCTCATAATCCTTTGTTATAACAAGTTCTAAGTAATTATCATCCATGTTCTTATTGTGAGTGCTACTATAATACATTGAACTTAAAGGTGTCCAATCATTCAGCTTCTGATTTCTATTATAGCATCTTGATGAAATTACATTTTCTTGAATTATCTTTTGATCCAACGATTCTTATGTATTCGTTGTATCAAAATATTGAACATCAGTATCTATTTCCTCTTCAACAACATCGTCCCATAAATTTTTTCCGTGATTCTCATTAGTTCTGAAATTATAAAATCCACAAATTTGATCCCCACTTAATATCATGAAAACAGCTTGAGAAAACTCTAGCTCCAATCATCGGGCCTCCACCTAAGTATTATTAACACATATACTCCTAGAAAAAATGTAGATCATCCTAATGTAAATTATTCAGTACATGTCATGATAGAGCAAGACCATTATTTTTTAATGTACTCTGAAATATAAACGTGTACCACATATTCTTTCAAAATCATAAAATTTTATCTTGTCCTCTAAGAAAGAAAAATAAGAACAAACGATTGATATTTTCTACTTTTATTCCCTAAGGAAAATAATCATACATTTTGATGAAAATGTTGGCATATTCTCATTCTCAATATGAAGATTAAATAGATCATTATCTGTTGAGAGAATAAATCTATCAACAAAATTAGAGAACAAATCAATTTAAATTATATATCGATTGAAATGACCATATCTCACCAACTTATTTTCATTTTTTATCAATATAGGAACTCTAATTACCGATGAAATTTTATATAACATTTTGGGACGCCATTATAACAATCTCAGTCAATAGACCTTAAGCCATAGTTGTACATTGTAATTAATAACATCTATGTGATGGAAATTATGATCCCATTCATGGATGTGAAAGTTGCCATATTTGAGTGAAATTTATCCAATACCCTAGGAAAGCATTATCAAATATTCATTGGGGAAGAGAATGTGGACATTTTCTGAGCCCAAATAAATACACCAATAGTTGGTAAAACCTCATATTTCCAAAATCAATTCTAGAAAAGAATAAATTTTCAATGATTAGGATCCCTTGGGTGTTATTATTCAATATATTATACAGAACATAACAATTTATAGGCACTCTGAAATAATATATAGATTATATTGGATGATGGAATCATTACCCATGTGTTGTATTCATATTGAAATAGATCACATGAAGAGAGAGAAAGACCTATTGGCAGAACCCACATCCACTATGATTTCCATCATAACCCCTCTTAGAATGATCTTCCAATTATCAATTCCATATGAAGCATTTCTATGGGAATGGAATTGCATTTGGGTGAGAAAAACATCCATTAGAAGGCCTGAATATGACATTCTAAATCCCCAATCTCCGTTCAGGTAGATTGAGAATCTTTCCCCACCCACTTTAATTAATTTTTATACTTTTATCTTTTAGGATTAAATTCATCAACATACACATACTCATTCACAAGGACATTGATAGATTTGTTCCCTTCAAAAAATAAAAAAACCATCTTATAAGAGGAGGAATGATATTCCAAATATTCTATAAAGGTCATCCTCATTTGTACTCTTCACAAAAATAAACTAAATAAATCATTTATTCAAATCCTTTGGAAATTAAATATAATAATGTGGGATATCCAATGCTTATTATGGGTGAAAAGGGAGGATAACTATGCATGAAATGAGCATAAGGGTATGAGAAAATGGGCATAAATTTTGAACACCATATACTATATGTTATGATCATAAACCTGAATCATACAAAAATATTTATGGTTAATATGACTTTAATCATAAGGAAAAAAATAACTTGATTCATGTTTTCCTAACATTGACCTATGATATTGATTCATTACATAAACAGATGAACAAAAATTCTTATATCAAGGTTTTCCACTAAGATATTCATAACATGTTAGGCTTTTCCCTACCACTCATGTACTTATTCTTGGATTTTCCTAACCACCCATATACTCTTCTTTAAGGAAATGTGGTAACCACTTGTATACCCCTGAGTTCATAGAGAATTTACCTTTACCCAATTTAGGTGAGGATGATAATGGTAGCACCAAACAGATTATAAAAATCATGTTTATGGTTTCTTGATGATTAAAAACTTTATTTATATCATAACCCATGATATGAAATGGGTATCATAAACATTTCATCTTATCATTTCCTGTAGTGAATAGTCAAACTTCATAATCATTTCATCCACGAATTACCCTTGAAATGATGTAGGTTTCATAAATATTTTCTCTTGATAAAATCCATGTTTGTGAATTTCATTTAATAAACATCATTCCATCAAAAAAAATATCATTCATTGAAACAATATGAATTGTATCCCTAGATCATATACCTGGTAAATCATAAGTAACCTCAATGAAAGTCTTGTTGGTTGGGAAAAAATTAAATAATTACTTGGGAAATTTTTTATTGAAGTTTGTTTTTATTTTATAACCAATTTTTAATATCTAAAATATTATGAAAATATTTTAATTTGATAATATTGTTAATAATTTATAAATGATGTTTTGAAAATCATTGGAACACTTTTCGTTGAAAATAACCCTAAAATTTTATTAATGCATTAAAATTCATTTAAATTTTTTTAAACATTATTTATTTTAATGAACTTTTAGGTGAAAATGTTCATAAAAAAAATATTAAAAAGTTTTTTAAAACATCTTTAATGTCATGGATTTGACATAAAACATATTTCTGGACAAATTGAGAAATAAATTTAGATTTTATAATAATGTTTGTATTAATTATCATACATACCAAATATTACAGAAATAGAACCATTATAGGAATATTTGAAGAATAAAAATAGGAGATAAATATCATGATATGTCCTGAGAGGATGATTATGATATTTCTACATTTTATACTAAATCATACTTAATCATGTTAAATGATGAGATTGTGTCCTAAAATCACTACACCTTTTGTAACATTGACTAATAATCCCCATGAAGGAATAGCTTAAAATGGAACATAAAATATCATGTGGATTAATAAATTCATGATATTACTAGTCAAATGGTCAATATATAAACCTTGTACATAAATAGAGATACATTACATATTGTACATCTCAATGAAGGAAATTTTACACCAAATTCCCTTACTCATTTGGTACATTTGAACTATAAAAACCATGACTGATAGATCCTTGAAATGATATGCAAGAAACAATAATGTTATGTCTAATAACCAAAACATACTGTAATGGGTAGTATACATAACACAATGATATAGGGGGTGAAAATGATATTTGTCTCATAAAATTAAAATGTGAGATGTAAATCCCTTACCTTATTTCGTGACATCTTTCATAATCATTAAAAGTTAATTTATAATAAACAAAAGTTTATTATAATTATATTAAAAACCATAATCATATATATATATATATATATATCATCACATATTATTTTCTTATGACATTTTATTACCAATTTAGTAACAATTACATGTTAACGATACCTTTCAGGTAATAACCATATTGTTTTTCATTTATGTTTTAATGTGACATGTTTTGGGGCTTAAAAAATTATTACTGTTTCATTTTTCTACATAATAATAACCATTATATAAAAAACATATATATTCAGTATATATTTATTTATATTAAATCATGAAATTCAGTGATTGAAAAATTAAATACATTGTCCATACATATGATAGGTTGTATGTACGAATGATTTTTTTTCATTTTCATTTTGAGTTGAAAAATAAAATTATAAGAAAAATATTATTCTTTCAGAATCATATTTATATCATATATATCATATGTATTTATTAAATAAATCTGTAATACATTCTTTTAGAGTGTGAACGAATCATATAACTTCACGAGGCGGTACATCACTATACACATGTGCGTGGATATCGTATTCCAACAGAATGGAAAGCATAAAGTATCTATGATATAAAAAAATTTCATAATAAACTCATATATTTGAAATATATCAATTAAAAAAATTATTTTCATCATTATTCCCATCCTTGGAATCTTTTAATAAAAAATGAATGATATCGGTTAGCGAGACGGTAGTCTCTCGCACACATAAATGATGATTTCCTAACGCATTTGATTGAAGTTTGTGAGGTAGTATTTTATACTGATAACATAAAAACATATCAATATATATAATATATTTCAGTTATTATACACGGTTTACATAAAAATAATTTCAGGTTTTTGATTATGATATAAAACACAAATGTTCATTGATGAATGTTAACTCCTCTCCAGGTATGTCCTTTTATTTTTCACCAAAGGCCGTACATGGTTGTATTTTCACCATATATAAGGATTATAATTTGAGAAAAAGGAATATGGTACATCATTGAGGTAGATATTTTTCATAGAAAATGTATTGGTAGGTGTTAAGAGTATAGAAGTGTTAGTTCCCTCATATAGTTTAGGAGAAGTGGAATCCTTGTAAATACTCAAAAGTATTCACTATAGAGAGAACCCTCATACCTCATATAGATATAAAATTGAATAATAATTGGTGTATGTATTTATTTGGTCTATATATACCCCCACCACATAAAAATAAATTACTTTTTGTAATAACAGTAATCAAAAAATATGTGGAATTGAATCATAATAAATAGTGAGCTCAAAAAATTAATAACAGTAATCAAAAAATATATTTAAGAAGGACATGAAAATAATGGTATGAGTATATAAGAAGGAAATTTTAAAACCACACCCTAAATATCAATTATCAAAAACATGTATCATTGAATAAATAATGGTATTTTATAAGACATGGATCATCATGAAATCTATGAACACAAGTAATGAGAGCATGAAATTTAAATTAGAAATTTGTTTGTAAAAAAACACAAGCATAGAAAAAATTATGTCATGGATACCCACAATTACATTCATAACATGTCATTATTGAGCTAACCACCCATGTACCTATTTCATCATTCGATTGAAAACCTGTGTACTCTCCTTAATATTCATTATCTGACCAAACAATGTACCCTGATAACAGGTAGAGTATTTATCTTTTACTAATGCATTGGACAAAGATATGTTTCCATCCAATCACAAAATGAAAATCATTTTTATGTGTCCCAAAAAATAATAAAAATGTAGTATATCCTAAACAGGTATATTATATGTGTATCATAAACATTTCAATATATCATAACATATATATAAGTGATAGGTTTCATAATCAGATTATCTTAGAATAACCATTGAATAGATATAGGTTTAATCACAATTTAATAATGTAATAACCCATGTAATTGAAATGGATTTCATTAAAATCCTTCTATTTAAACCAAACCATTCATAGAAATAATTTGAATCGAATCATGATATCATAAACCCCAAAAAAACATTATTAACCTCTAAGAACATCATCATATATAGAAAATTTATGAATGAATACATGTTAATTTTATATGGTAAAATGTATTTTCATTGATAATATATTTTTAGAAAATATTAAATTAATAAAAAAATCTCATTGAAAATAAATTTTAAAACATAGAATGGATGCTTTGAAAATCCATAGAATACATTTATTTGAAAAGTACCATTGAAACATATAAATGAATATATAAAAAAATTGATACAATTTTTTAAAACATAATATAATTTAAAAATCATTATAGTTTAATGTGATAATAAAATATAATTTAAAATCATTTTTGAATTATTTTTTTAAAAAATGGTTTTTGAATAAAACAAAATTTTGGCCAAAGTTTAGAATAAAGTCAAAAATTCTTAAAAATACATTCATAAAGGTATTAAGCACCATGGATGGGGTAAATGGCACCACTACACTAATATATCATGAAAAAAGGGTAATAAATTTATTTAGGATTATTTAAGGCTCAACGAGAATATTTTAACACTGAATTCTTCATGATAAACAATCTCGTAAAATGATGAGATAGTACAACAAAATCATTACCACTTCGGTAACATTAAATCATAAAAAAAATAACAAATTAAATTAAATTTCATAAATACATATAATCTATTTATATTACATGTTAATGATTATTTTTATACACCTCATAACAAAATACAGGTTAAGAACATAATGTACAACTCAAGGAAGGAAAAATTGAGACAAAACCCCATGGTGGATTTTGTAACATTTGAACCGTAAATCCCCTGAAAGAGAGTTCCTAAAATGGATATCCAAATTAATATAATTTTTATTATAATCATTAGAATATACATTCATGGTTTGTATAAACACAAGATAAAATTAATGGGTGGTGAACATGGCATGTGTCTTATAGAAGGAAAAATTGAAATGAAAATCCCTAACCATATTTCATTACTTCCATCATACGTATTCATACTTCTTGTATAATAAAAATAATTTCAATATAAAAATATTCTAGAACCATAATTTTTTTATTTATATATATACAAATATATCATAACATATATTAAATTATTATGAAATGTTATTAATGGTTTATTAATAATTCAATGTTAAATTAATGTTTCTGGTAATAATCATTTTTTCCTATATGTTTGAATTTGATATATTTTTTGGTTTTATTAATAATATCATGGATCCATAAAAATAAAAAATTTAAAAATGATATAAATATAATATATATTCAGTGTATATATATTTATAGTAACTCATTAAATTTAGTTATATGAAATGAAATACACCATTCATGGAAATGGTAGGCCATATGTACATAAGAACACCAGTTTATTCATTTTCATCATGGGAATGAAGAAATAAGATTAAATGAAATATATTTACATTAAATAATAATGTTTATGTAACATATAATACAATGTTTTATTAACATAATCTTTAATGCATCCCATATATAGCATGGACAAATCAAAATTCTTCCAAAGGTGGTATTGCTCTATAAACATGAATAATGCTATCATATTCTCAAAAAATTGTAATAATGAATTTATATTTTATATAAAAATTCAAAACTCATAATATCATCATAAATAACATAAATATCATATAAAAATAGCATTTACATCCTTATTAGCAACCTTGATTGGCAGAAATGGAAAAATAAAGTACATCTGTTTTTGAGGAGGTAGTTCACAATACACTGGAATGATGATTTAACATCCCGTTTTTTTGAAGTATTTTGGGATGATTTTATAACCAAAATCATAAAAAATTTATTATATATATTATATTGAGGTTATTATATGATAATTTTATAAAAATAATTGACGAGTTTTTAGTAAGAAATATAACAAAATGTTTTTTTATGAACGTTACCTCTTCTCCAGGCGTCTCTATTTTATTGGAATGAAAGTATTTCCTTAATTAGATTTATCACCAAATTATGGATTATATAATGAGTGGTTGTAATTTGTTAATTTATTTGGGAAGATATTATTGATTCCAAATGGGTTGTGTATAGTTAAGAAGGGGGAAGAGTCAGCTCCCTTTTATAGTGGATGTGGATTTTCGTGTAAATAATAAAAGGTATTCACAATTTCAAGGTATAACATACTGAAAATGGCTCAAATATTTAACAAAAATGGATGTAAGGGTCTATATCATATAGTAACACCTGAAATAGACAAAACAATATTTTCATAATGGTCTTCCACAACATATATCCATTTTGGTTTTCACTAGAGTAACTAAGTATGTAACAATCATAATATATCCATTAATACTAAATTAAAATAATTTTATAAGATAATTTAGAACCAATTATTATTAAAATGATATCAAATTCATAAATTAATAAATCTTTTCTTTTATAAATATGTTTTTATAGAAGCATAAGCAATGTACTATATAATTTCTTCAAACATAATTTTATTAACAACAATTTAAAAATTTAGGGGTTAATGTGATGAATATTAAAGTTGAATTGGTCAATTAATTAGCCATATAGAATATTAATTTTAATTTAAAAATAATTTTGGTTGATGTTATGATTTATTTAAATTTCAAATCATTTAATTTAATATATGTTATTATAAAATAATAATATTGAAAATTTTAATTTATTTTTTTTATTTTGAATTTAAAAAATATCATTAAAATGGTGGAATATAAATATATTATATTCAATCTTTAGTATACATATATATTTAAACAAAAAAAATAGTTACATAAAATATTTAATGAAATATACATCACAATTAATACTTTTTTATCATTTACTTTCATTAATTATAAACTAAAAATTTCATGTGTTGGTGTTTCGTAAGAATGTAATGAAATTTTATAACATCTAAAAATATAAATTAAATTATAATGATAAAAATTATATTTATTTTTAAATAATATTTATAAATAAAAATATGATTTGTTTCCTTATCTAAATTCTTTATATATATTATATGGTAGCATGATTCTTTTTTCTAGTTTCTATATTTATTTTATTATATTGGTCACATTCGTGGTATTTTATTCCAATAAATCATATAAATATATCCCATGGGGTTTTGTGTCAAAATATTTCCATCCAATGATTGACAGAAAAGTTTTTAGGTCATTTTAAACCTTATATTCCAATTTTCACAATTAAGTACAATTGTTTGCCTCAATCACTATTAGAAATTTTAAATTTTTTGACTAATCTAATTTGTAAAAAATTATGTTTTCTTTTTTATAAATTATAAATTATTCTAATTTAAAATATTTTATCCATTTTTTAATTTTCTATTTACATAATTAGTTTAATTTAAATTTAAATTGTCCATCCATGTGAGATGAAAAAGAATGTTTGTAATGTGAATCATGATGGTAATATTACATTGATTTTATATCAAAATTAAATTCGAAAATGTGTCCAAAGACAGAAATTGTATTTATAAAATTATTATTATTTGACTATTTTTACATTAAAACCAATTCAAAATATAGTTCAGCACAATAAATTATATAAATGAAATGGAATTTTTCAATTAAAATTCTATATCTCACACAACTCAATAGAAAATGAAACATCTCATAAAAATATCATAAGATCCCCCAAATATAATTTTTTAAAAATAATTTTTTTAAACTAAATTCTCTAAAAGTGTAAAAGATTAATTTAAAATTAGTTTTTTTGTAAAAATGAAAAAAATAACCTTATAGAAAAAATACAATTTTAAGAGTAAAATTAGAGTTATTCTCATATATTGTCTGGAAGGCATATAAGATGACTCATAAACATTTGGTTGAATATATTACATAGAAATATTATTAGAATAATTAATAACAAGTTATTTTGTTGATTTATTGATATATAACACACTTTTTTCATAAAAATAGTTTTTTTTGGAAAAATATTTCTTTTGGATTTCATTTCTAATTCACTGGTCACAAAATAATTCATTATTTAAAATAGTGTAAAAAATATTATAATAATCTTTATGATTTTATTCAAACTCACTATTGAAATATTTTGAATATAACACTAATATTAAATAATAATTCTCAAATAGTTTGAAATGTTTTGTATAAATTGGTGTTATGTGTAACACAAACTGAAAATAGTATTGTGTATAATAGAAGCCAAAAATATTTTTTTGTACACCAAAAACTAAATATTGTGATGAACTAATCATAATATTAACATGGTGTTTATTATAAATATTTCTTACCTTGGTGTAGTGTGCAACAAAATACATCAATGAGTTTTAATTTATTCGAATAAAATAATTCATAAATGATTGAAGTGTTACAATATCCTTGTCTTCAAATTCAAGGTCACATTATACTATTTCATAAATACATGATAATGGTTTTTTAGTGTTTAAAACCTCTTATCCAATATTTTCCTGAACATGAGATATAACATTCTCAATACAACTATAACAGTAAACCTTTTCAAACCTAGTAACCCTATGAACATTTGGATAGTAATTTTTATATTCCATTTTCTATAAAAAATTAACATTGATACCTTAATGTTTTTCACATAATCATTTTATTATTTTCATTATTCATTGAGTTGGTTATGTATATAATCTATCATCCTCAGACTCAGATTCTTCATGATCTATAAATAATTCATGAATATTGATTTAACCATCATGTTCAATCTCATTTTCAAAATTACTAATGTTGTATTCTACATCACTTATATCAATGTTCCCTTGAATGATTTCCTTTTACTATGATTCACTTGTTATATTTTCCTATATTTCAATATAAATTCATGGGATACATCAAAATTAGAAATAATTTTCAACATTAATTTTTCTTGTCTAAAATAGTCATGAAGTTATGATACAAATATTTATATTGTTTAAAAACATTTATTGACATATATGGTGGGGTGTAGATAAAATTTTAATAAGTATATCTAAAATATCCAAAAAAGACAAAAAAAACGATTTTTTGAACTTAGATGGTAAAATAACTCAATTTTTAATAAGAAAAACTCTATTAAAACACAAAAGCTGTAAGAACAAATCCACAAAAATTAATTAAACTGATAAAAGACACATAAAAGTATACTATCAAAATAATATTTTAGAAACAATGTAGTGAATAATGAAATCACATTTTTATTATAAATATAAAAATTATTATTATTATTTAACCTAATAAAACACTAATGTATTCCATCCTAAAAAATAATGACACAGTTCTGAAAGCATTGGTGGTCATTGTGGAATGAAAAAATATATTTTAAAATCATACACTATAATTTTAGTTAGTTTTAAAAACTGGGGGAAGGTTGGTGATTTTTTATGTCATATTTAAATAATATATTACGAAAATAGGGAATTTAAATTATGTGTAACGCGGTGTTTTTGAAGATAGAATTTTGAAATTCAATATGAGTAGTCTTAAAAATAACAACATTAAGGAGATTAGAAAGTAAATTTCAACTATTAAAGGTAAAATTTCCTGAGAAATTTCAAATTTATATATTTTTTAAGAAAATATGTTAATCTCAACATGATATTTAAATTTTAGATATACCAATAAACATTTCTTCAATCCAATAATTAATAGCAATTATAAAATGTAGACAATGAAAATACAAGTATAATTTGGAAATTAATAACTAAAATAAAATAATAAATTGAGTATATTCTCTCCCAAATCAGATCCTTGTGTTTACCTCTTTTATCCTCATTATCCACCCATCATTATGATGATGGTTGTGTTCTCCAGGAAACATATTACACTTTCACTCTACTATGGAACTTCAATTAGATCAAGTTGATTCATCTAAAAATTATTTCTATGTCTACAGTTCAATCCCTCCCTAGTCAAATAATGAAATGTCATGTCTATCTATGTTACTATTAATATTCAATCATTTTTCTAATATCACTATCAAAATAAAATTACATAGTCATGTCCTTTACTAGCACCAAAAAATTAAATTAATCACTATATTTGTATACCATGTGTTTGATCAAAGATGATATCATGAAACTAAATAGGCTCCAAAATGTTTTATTAGTGTTCATGATTCTTCCTCTTGAATGTTTTAAAATTTTAATTCTTCTTCCCTATCAGAGGAGAATCATATCATTCGTATATTTCAACTAAACACTCTATAATTTCATAAAAACACTCATATGTAACAACCCAAAACATCATTGATCTTTAGTAATGATATGTTTAACCAAAATTACTACCTTATAAAACCTTAACTATGCTTCAATATTCTATTTTATCAAGGATCATTAAACATTATGCGACAATCATCCACTATGGTCCATATTTCTGTCAGGATAGATCAATCTAGCTCACAAAATTCATGTTGTTGAATCCCATATTTATGAAATTATATTTCATCAATAATCATTAGATATGTTCATTAATTTATCTATATCATTCATTTCCCTGAAACTATAAATGAAATAAAATGTTAAACATGAACTAGATATCCATGAATACATGATGTCTCCCATCAGGAAACTCATAATATAATCATCCTCAAATAATATATTGAGAAAATTATGTGATTTCAAGTTTTCTCATTCAATTATTAATTTATAAATAATGGGACCCTCATCAATAATGGTCAACCCCGTATTGGAATTTAAATTGCATTCTTCATAGATCAAATATGGAATTCTTTCCGATCCTCACTATTTCATTGGTAAATTATATTTGAGGATTGATTTGATGAAAAAAATTAAAAACTTATCTTTGTGAGTGTGACATATATAATAAAGGGTTGATGTCAATTTTTAATAAATTCTCTTGAATGATCGTGTTCAATTAATTATCAATTTTATTCTATGGTAAATAAAAATGACCTCATAAAAAACATTTGAAAAATCATGTTTCAATATCTTCATTTATTCATAAATCAGACCCCTATTTTTTCCACGTGATTATATATTTGACGTCATCATTTGTCCTCAATTTGAAATAAATCTATTCAATACAATTCAATTTAGAAATAATTTATCCAATAACATATATATTTTTAAACTAATTCAACCACCATTGATGTGTATATGTGCGAAATCCTATTCTCTAATATGATTAATGTCTGATTTATTAGGAATGTTGAATATTCTATCGGTTCATCTTACATGGAGTTTCTCTTCTATTCTTATTCTATATTTGGTGAAATATCACACAATATCGACTTCAAAAAATCCATATGGTCAATGGAATGGGTTTCATGTGGTTGATCTCCATGATGGGGTGGTCGGTCCAACCATTTAAAATAATTTAAATGTACAATGATGGATATATTTTTGTTGATCCCAAAACACATAAGGGCGATTAGAGTATTGGATGGTAGATTACACTTTACAGAATTTCAGTTCATGAATATATAAATATTTCACCTTCAAAACGATTAAAATATTAAAATTTTTAATTTCAAATATACATATATGAAAACGTTAAGAAAAAAATAATAGTTTTTCTAAAAAATTATTTTGAATATGAAAAATTATAAATTATTAATTTTAAAATCTAATATTCTATTAAATTGATGTGAAGATAAATAACCTAGAAATATTTTCAATATAAAAATATTAAAACATGAACATGTAATTTGAATATTATTCTCTAAAAATAAAAAATATATAATATTTCATAGAATAATTTTTCAAAGGTTATAAGACACGTAATACCTATATTTACTCGGATAGTTAATGTTTTAGAAATAGACAATAGTTAATAAAAATTAAATTATTTATCTTTTAATTAGTATTTTAATAATTAAATCAAGGAAATCATATAACAATTATTTAGAAAGCATACATTAAAATATAAAAACATCAATGCTGTGTGAAAATATTCACAAAACCCATTTTATTTAAAAAAATTATTTTTGGTAATGCGTGTATAATGAATGTATTCATGTAAAGATAGAATAATTTTATCTAATTTACCATTATTTGATTTTTGGGTCATATATCACCCTCCAATTGAAATGATATTGTTTTATATATCAATATTTGATTTTGGGATGCGAGTATTGACGCTTGACCGAATATGGGATGTAGGTAGAGATTCATGATTTTTTATATTATTTAAAATTGTAAGTAATTCTTAATCCACACATTTAATATTATTAGGTTTTTTATACTTGACACAATTTATTATTTTATATTATTTTGTTAATTCTAAATTCTTATGTTTTTAAAAAAAATATTATACGTTTTCTAGGATCATAATTATTTACATTTGATTCCAAACACTAATTAATCTTCTCTTAATTTCTTAAAAAAAATAATTTCACGATTTATGAATTATATTCCATGTTCTATTATGTCTAATAGACTTATATTTTCTTCAGGTACCATTATTATGTTATCATGACTGCCTACTAATTTTATGCTCAATTATTGTCATGTCCTGACATAAAATCTAGTAAATGATTCCTCAATCATGTGGGTCACATAGCATCAAGGGTACATCCTTGGAAAATAGTGGTTGAAGATTAGGAGAGAGGGTCTAAGGTGGTATAATAGAGAGACTATACCCTCCCAATCAGAGTGTAGCATAGCAGTGTAATAAAATATGTCAATAAGGTAAGAACTGAAAATACTAAATAAAAGTATATAGCATTCATAAGACAAAATCAATAACAATGAAAGAACAAAGGTAATATCATATAAAAATAATTTATGTCATGTCACTCTACAAAATTGTATGAGACACATGAAATGAAAAAATTATTGCATAAAATGTACGAAAAAAAATGAACGATCTGGAGATGGGATCAATATCTTTTCCCAATCATATTCTCCCTTAATCCAAATAATAAAAAAATCATGAAAATAAAGTGTCCACTTTTACTAGTCACTTTTTAAATCCATGATGTATATCTAGGTACCAAATTGTGACCCAACTAGGGTTTTATATTTCACTCATTAGGCCACCACCAATGGTGTCAATAATAAATATTATCATTTTAATTTAAGTAGATGTAATGTGAAAAATATAGATATAATTAATATAAATGAATTATCATGTTTGATGCTAAATGTTTTTACAAATTTAATCAAATTCCAATTCCAGGGCTATCTACAAAGAATGATAAACATTCACTATGTTCTATTTCTTGTAATCCTATGTCAGACCCCATGGGCCAGATCAATGTAATAAATACCAAGGAATCGTTAATGACCATTGTCATTAAATCATGTGTATGACCCACAACTATATCCATGTAGTGGTAATTTACAAGAAATCCCATGTATTCTACATCCATGGGGTGGAAATGTTTATTTCATATTATATAATCACAAATCCAAGGAGTAGACATGTCTATGGTATATAATGCTTCTTTGAATTCAGATACTCTAAATTTCCATGACATTCCATATAATCATGGATGTTATACCCAGCCATCCATCAACATCATGATCTCATAAAGGAAACAATTTCCATTCATTATCTATTCCAGTAGTCAATTATGTCAATTCATTATAATGTTCATAATCATAAATAATTAATGTGTAAATAAAACACATTCCACATATTCCATCAATCATTTAATAATTTTAATTTCATATAAAAACAAGGAAATTGATGTATAAACCCTCTCTTAGTAACCCATTTTATTAATCCAAGCTCCCACTATGTTGGTGAGGACACACACAAGCACAATGGGGTGGGAACTCATGGGGATAATACATAATAACACCTTATGGGTGGTTTTGGATGAGGATGACCACGTCAAACCATATCATGGATCAAAGTCGACCACCTATCATTGTTTTTAAAATTTATTCGTGGTATTTAATTAATTTTCGAGAAACACATGAAGGTTTTGGAATGTGGAATATCAAAAACTAATTAAAAGACAACATGGCCATACATAAAAAGTTATAATACATCAACCATATACTCGTGTTAGAACACTCTTCTATATTCGACACCAAAATCATTGTAGATCTATGGAAAGCATAGAAATGGATCAAGATTCTGAAAAGGGTGGTAAATTATATTAAAACAAAATAACTCTGTAAATATAATGAAACTAAAGAATGGACAATGATGAACAAAGATTTCACCATCTCAGATCCAATGAGAATAAACGCTATTGAATCAGAGTCTCTCTCATGAAATAAGATCAAATACAACTATAAAGGCATAAAAACTCAACGTGACATGGTTTTGTCATATTTTAAGAAAAAATAAGAACATAAATATGTTAATAGTATATTAAGGTAATGATGGTTATTATATAAAAAACAATGGGACCCAGAGTTTGGACATATGGTTGGCCAAACTGTGCACCAAAAATACACCCTTCTCAACCTCAACATGTAATCTCCATTGTTTTGGATAGCTATTTTCAAACAATGCCACATTCTAGAATCAAAGACTCCCTTGACACATTCATATTTCATGGTTAGATAAATTGTACACGGATCTTGCATTTTGTGTCTATTAAAAATTTTGTGTGATCATACACGGGTGTTTGGCTCTTGGTGCATAGTTATGGGGAACTATTCTCCCACAAGATCCCTTTAAATGTTTTTGAACCTTAATTAGTAACCATGTAGAAAGGGTGACATAATCCCAACTAATTTTGTGACCCATCATTTTATCCATAAAATGTGTCCTCTAGGATCTAAACAAGACACACACACATTAGATATAACTTTGACCTCAATAGGTCAAAACCAAGCAATTAAACATGAATTAAATAGATTTTTACCAAAATTAAAAACCTAATATCATATAAAATCCCCATTTAAATACATTTGATGTTAAGTTTCCCACCAAATGG
Source organism: Viscum album (assembly GCA_963277665.1). Lineage (NCBI taxonomy): Eukaryota > Viridiplantae > Streptophyta > Magnoliopsida > Santalales > Viscaceae > Viscum > Viscum album. Next base: position 32,279,255 of record OY728120.1, on the reverse strand, counting down.
TGGTAAAGAATCTGTTCTGAATACCTTTCACCACTTAGCATGTATGTCAGTGTCCCACTCCCAAGTCTGACGCTATAAATGGTTGTGTTTCTATAGCACTCATATATTAGCAACTGACTGACATCATTGTTCATATTTTATCCATTCAACAAAAAATATAATATTCCACTAAATAGATATTGCTTCCTAAAACCCAACCTCATCGAGATAATTAGTATGAGATGGGTCTTAATGGTACTGACATATTTGAGATACATAGAATACATTTTGAATCGACCAGTTCTTATGAGGTAACTGCATCCAATAGAAAACTAGCCTGAATATCTCCAAAAGGTAAAACTTCTCGGCATACCACAGTGAAGAATTTTCCTGACACAAATTCTATCTATGTCTGAGACTCATCGAGATATGTAATAAACTGATCACAAACCTCAAATAGTATAGGGTGTTATTGATGATTGTTATAAGGATTCTATCTAGACTATATATTATCCAACCTCTTTCTGAACAACTGGGCCTGCTCTATAGTCTCTTGAACAAGATTATGTCCAAACAATGCTTCTCCAATTTCATCTAAGAAGTACATAGGTGAATAGAATGGTATATCATACAATTCCCCATAAGGGGTCATCTGCATTGTCACCTGGTATTTTTTTTGTAGGTGAACTCAATCAGTTGTATATTCCTCTCAACTACACCCCAAAATCCTGGATTCAATTTATATTCTTTTAATCTACAACATATATAGTTTTCTTTAACTGTCCATCGATCTATGGGTTGCATGGAGTGCTTATAAGCACCTGTGTAAACAATTCCCTCTTGTTTCCTTCCCAAACTAGGGATATAAAATGATCATTCTATCCCAAAATCAAATTTATTAAGAACCCCATCTAGTTGGATAATCTAATGGATATAAATTCTCCCAAGGTAATGTAGTAAGAATTTATCCATGATTAGAATAAAATTTGATGCCATCAGGCTCCTTTCAACAACAACCATTTTGGCATCACTCCCTCAAGATGACCCTGGTAACCTGGTCATAAAATCCATCTTTTCATCATCCAACATCTAATTTGGAATGGATAAATACATATAAATCCCATATGTTCACTAGTTCTTTTCCTTCCCCTATTGATAGGTGGATCACTATGTAGCCAAACAAGTTACCTATCATTTCATACCCTTCCAAAAATAATAGCATTTTAATTCTTGATACATATTAGTAAAATATTCATGTAATGATGAAGCTATGACATGAAAATATCTGTTCATATCCTTACATATGGCTTATAAAACTTATGAAAATCCACATTTAAGTATAAATTTAACCATTCCAATGGCCAATTATGATTCATGTGGTAATAATTTTATAACTATATTATCCTTACACTATCAATAATAGTGTATGTCTTTGTTAAGTATGAAATAAATTTTTTCCCTTGACAATGGTACACATCCATGTGAATATAATGGGAATTATCTCATAAATACCCACTCACTACTAGCCTCCTATACTACCCATATCTGATTCATCCTACTCAGTGTGTTGAAAACTGCAATTCTCAACTCATGCATATTGGAAAGGTCAAATTAAAATGACTCTAAGAATTCATGCCAAAATCATTTCCAAATATTCAAGAAACAATATAAAATATATACTTCTGGTGGTTTTGGTATGCATACACTATGGAAAAGATATCCTATTAAATAATGCCTTAAATAGTGCAATATATTTACAAAAATGGATAACTTGAGATCTTGTGTCGGGTAGTTCCTCTCATGTGGTCCAAACTAAAGATATATGTACACCATGACTCTTTCCACCTATATTAGAATAACAAAAACTATGATACATAATGCATCATAATACATCGTTTATCTTCTACTCGGCCTTTGAAGAATCAGTACTGATGGTAATGTCAATCTACGTTTCCCCCCAGGAATGTTTCCCTCTAAATAATTCTACCATTTAAACACCACACCATTCTTATTCATTCACATAAGATTTGATGCTAGAATTATGAGCCCTATATAATATTCCTAAAAACCACCTATCACCAAGATACATATTATATCTAATAAATTCATATACCGATCAAAGGATAATATATATAACACCTTCTAAGGAAAAACATATACTACTATTGATAAGATAATATAACCCATTAGGATAATATTATCAATCATGGAGTGAAAATGTAGGAGCTTATCCAATTAGTGATTCTCTCTTAGTGTATCCAATATGATAACATGATTTTTGGCATAGTTATATTGAGTGATAAAATAAAATATGATGTCTTCCATAAATCCATGATAAAGGAATCAAGATTAGGGTGGAAAACTAGATTCATCAAGGCCATGAATAACTCTGGGGAATTAATGAGATCAAACTAAATAACTTGATACCCATTAATACCATACCTATATAGGAATCTATATGAGGTATGTCTGTATGTTTAATAGGCACCTCATGATATCATGACCACACAAGAATATTAGAAAAAATATGATATCTTAAATTCTCTTCTAAGGGATTATCTATCCATGAAAAGGGATGATGATTCTCAGTCAAAAAAAAGTTCAATTTTATGTAATCCATAAAAAGACTGAGGGTTCTATACAACTATTTATCAAAAAGGACCAGTGAACCCCATAGATATATATTAGGTCATAAATACCCATTTTCATCAATGTCTTTTAGAATCCTCTTAGGATATTGAAACTTTGCAGTATCCATCCTAAATAGACGAATGGATACAAGTGTATCTCTAAGAACTAGCACTATTGAAAAATCTTCTTCCCTATCATTCGGTTGTCTATAACAATAATCCATGAAAATGTCCCTTAAATAGTCAACCATTTGTGGAATTTCCTCCAACCATAATCCCAATTGATCTATATTTAATCTAGAAATATAGAATGTCATCCTTCCAAGCCCAAGATGCACCAATCCTCCTCTACCTACCAAGATATCCAATCACCATTTTGAATAAAATATCATTCAATGATGATGTGAAGGTCATCCTTAAATGAGTACAAGAAGCATGGGTATGATAAGACAACATCTAATCCTTCATGATTATGATGTCATACTATGTCATATTGAGGTCATAGAGATCCCATATGAAGTGACTGCCAACTAACTCAATGGGAACTCCCTATATTATTAAACACTCTCAAATATAATCCCCAATGATGAATTGAGTGTTCTAATACCATTAAAAAATAAAAAAAAGAATAAGGTACTCCACAATGAGTGGATAAATGAAACTGTTAGATACTCCTATATATCATAGAGAAGAAAAGAAGTAAAATATACTAGGATATTACCTCTCTATATAGAAGTACAGACACATTAGTCCATAAGTATATGTTGTAAAAATTATAGTTTTCATTAACTATGGCCCTGATAAAAAACATAACGACCCAGATTGGGATCACTCTACTATCAAGGTGCGACTGGTGTTTATCTCCCCCATCCATGGACAAAACCATAGCATGAATGACTGATAGTACTCAAAATCCTATCCTGACATGGAGCATTGAATCCCACTTCCAAACCTGCAGTGCGAGAGAAATATCTACCACTAACTTATGGGAGCAAGGTCCTACATAATTTCAATATATGGAAAATCATATAGAAATATTGAGACTTTATATTGTCTATATCAAATCATCTCCTCATATGTCCTCATATCCAAAAATAATAACAGGGGACATAACTACCATCACTCAATCATTGGCTGGTATTCCCATCATGAGTATCCTAGAAAAATCATTTTCTAACACTACACACTGAACCACCGGGCCAAGAGGCTATGTTTTCTAACACTGTTCCCCCATATTTCTTTAGGTAACCTTCTATAATAAGACCCTATTTTACTATATGTGTTATAGTAATCAACCAAAAAACATCAACCTATTATTGATTGCCTAATTTAGGACCACCCTTTAAGCATACAACCCTTAATATCTCATCATATAGTTAAATTGTAACAAAACAAAAAAACTCTATAAAGTATGTTGAATAAAACATACTGGTCATTTACCCTACCTAAACATGAAAATCACTGGACCAATCAACCCTGAGAGTCTTGGAAAATAAGCCTTCATGAAAAATTAATTTTAAATCCATCCAAACCATATCACATATCATATCTGTGTGTCTCAAAACATCACACCAGTTCATATAAGCTCCCTAAAGTATATATTTCCTGATCCTCAGGATCTAATCAAAATAAATATATATATACTTCAAAAATTATATAGTAGTCTCGAGCTAAAACTCTACAACATGTGGAATTATATAACAAAAAATGTGGGAAAATTATATTTCAAAAACACATGCATCATATCTTTCATAGATGATATAGGCTACAAGGTTCCATGAATGGCTTGAATAATGTATTAGAATTTGTCATGGAACATGGAATCAACACCAATATATTGTACAACTGGAGGGTCCTAAATAGGCACTACTGGAGGCTATATTTTTTCTCAAGTCCAACCATCGTAGGATCACGTTCATTACCACCCTCCTTCAATATGAATCATGTTATTCATGGTTTCACAACACTAAAAATTCCAAAACCCAAACCTTTGAAAATAATATATATATACATTATCATAGATAAAAATTTTGGATAGGATGGAGCCTTCTTATAAACATTATAATGACCTATGAAGACTTCTAAATCCAACCCTGGGGAATAAAAACAATCTTCATGACACCATATACAATACCTATTTCCCACTCCCAAAGTCACCTCTTAGTGAATATCTCTATTTCAAAATACAGTTCATGGTATATCTAATAGTGACCATCCCATTTGATTTCAGTTTCATTTGAAATTGCATTTATTTTACAATTCATATATTATTTTAGAACCAAATAGGTCACCGCATCCATCCTATAAGGTCCCATATGTCTAATAAATTATATAATGGAATCCTTTTAAATAGAACCATAACATATACTAGTTGATGTGACCAACTGTTTAGATCTCAATATACTATAATTGACAACATATGTGGCTAATATAAGTAATATAAGAATAAAATATTTAGGCAATTAAATAAGTTTATGTACCAATTATTTTTCCAAATCTACTAAAAGAATGTTATTTGATAAAAATAATATAACACAATGCACACATAATAAATTTCATGTAGTCTTACAATTCATCCTTTATGGAATGGAATATGCACGACATGTGAATCCTATACGATTCATAAAATTTTTCATGAATAATGATTACATGCGTTATCAGGCCAAGGATAAAAATAAATTCCTCAATCATGTCAATAATTAAAGCCCATATCATGTGCATCCCTCATCAGTGGAATCAAATCAAATGTAAAAAAGAAAATTTTAGAGTAACATGCACCATCCCTAAAAATTGGGATTTTTTATTTATATGTGATAGATTCTCCATGGAATATCTAATTTCAAAATATTAACACATCATAATGTCTTGTCTAGTACTCCCAAACTGTATGATAAAATAAATGAAACTTCATTGATATCACTTTCTATATCCTGGCCTAGTAGGCACTAAATGGTACCCAGAGATAGTGGGTTACATGTTCTCATGTGAACCTCCCTATACTCCATAGGCTTCCACATACCAGTAAGGGTCTAAGGTGTATTTTTTTTACTCTATTCTCATAATTATATTGTATCATAGTGGTATAATCAGAAAATCCAAAAGCAGAAACATAGAAAATACTAAATAGTAGTAGATAAAATCTATTAGGTAGTAGTATTTATAAAGAATGATCAATGTAAATATCATATCAGAAATTAGGTACGTCATTTAAATATACAAAAGGGAAGATAATTCATGGAAATATAAAACTAGTACATTACATATATTGAAAGACAAAATAACTAAAAAGAACTATCTCTATATAGAATCAGGTTCCTTTCCTGGTCCTAAGATCCCCTACATCAATAATAACCTATCAAGAATCATAAATTTGTAAATTTCCTTTTTATATAACTTCATTTATGAATTTTTTAGGTAACAAATATCATAATGAATAGGTTGTGAGATAACTCATAGTATGACATAACTAAAAATGTCTAAAACGAATCTTGTCTGTGTAATATAAAAAGAAGTAGCATGAAACCTAAAAAATAAAAACATAAATGAATCATCACGTGCGATACTATATGTTATATATACTATAATCAAATAACCATACAAATTCTATTTATAAATCATGATAATCATCATCTACATCCAATGATGATTAATCCAATTTCTGATGCCAAGTGATGGATCCAAGGTTAAAAGTCCAAGGAATACTCAATGGCATATTCCATGATATTAACTGTGAGTCCAATGACCATATCCACATCTTAGTATTGTATATGTTATTCCATTTAATTCAGATCCACAGAGATGAAATGTTATAGGAATCAAAAATAATCCCAAATCCAAGCAGTAGAAATGTCAATGAAATTCTATGTAGTTATAAATTCATAGAATAGAAACATCAACAACATTTTGTATAATGTCAGATGATATACCAAAGATATCCATCATCACCATGTTATTTTTATGGAATCATTGGTAGTTATTTATCAAATCCCTTAAACAATTATCTTTAATTCATTACCTAGTTCATAATCATACACAATCCATGAGTTTATCCGACTCATTCCAAATTTACTTTTAATAAATTAGCCAATTTCAATTCTTTTAAACACAAAGGAAAGGTGGAATAATTCCTCTTTTAATAACCCATTAAATTTATCAATGAACCAACTATGATTGTGGCAGCACACACACACACATACCTAAATTGGTGGAAACTCATGGGGAAGATACATAATTACCCCTCATTTGTAGTCTAGGATGAGGTTAAAAACCTCCAACCATATAATGGTACTATGTGGGAAACCTATCATATTTCCAACAATTTAATAAAGAATTTAAAATTTTAGGTCTAACTCTAAGAAGATCCAATGTTCAGCACATTGGAAACTATCAATAAAACAACTATTTTATATGGGAATAGTAATATAACACATACATTATACACATGTATGAATACTCATCCAGTAATGGCTTATAAATTTTCCTATATCGGAATAAAATAGTTAAATTAATGAACACCATAGGAATAGGGAAAATTATCTTACTCCAAAACAACTGCATTGATTTAATAGAAAATAGAGAAAAGTAAAAGTTGAATGAAGAGCTGACACACATGAATTCAACAACATCAAAATCTCATGGATGAGAATCTAGAACATGAAATAGGATGAAATCCTTCCATAAAGGCTTAATAAACTCAACGGGAGAGGGTGATTTCCACAAAGAAGAATAAAAAAAATTAATATATTAATATCACATTTATGGTAAAAATTGGCATTTCACATACAAAATTAGGTTGCATTGTTTGGCCGCATGATTGAGCAAACCTGGAAAAAAATATGATCAATTCACTACCTCAAATGAGAATTATAATTTTTCATTCACATGGTTTTCCAAACAACACATAGGTTCTACCACATTCCATAGTCCAAGCCTTTCATCTCTTGTTCTTATAGTATGGTTAGTCAAACTATTCACTGACTATGCATTTGAACTATGCCAAAAATTATATTCTCTTATGTAAGAGTGTTTATCCTTGGATAAAGGTTTTGTAGACCCATTATTCCTATTATAACTTCTAAAACACCCCGTGTAGATAATAGTAATTATTAATAATAGGAATCATGGTATTTATTACACATGTCTCCAAACATGAATTTCCAAAAAAAAAGAACAAGGCCTATTGGATTCAAACAAGCCTTAGGAATCCACTAAACTCTCACAACCTCATTAGACATTCACATTTTGTCAAAATTAATAAACAAAATTGGAATTCAAAAGATCGAAACCTCAATGAAAAACCATTGATCTTACTATTATTATATTTTATTGAAATATGTTTTGTTCACCACTTACAGAGAAATAGAGAAACCATTTCTTATAATCTCAATTCCCTTATTTATGAAGAAAAATATTACATTATATTTTTTATAATGGAATCATGTGTAAATAATATTTTTGGGAGATATTGAGAATTATTTATAAAATAATTGGGTTATGTAACTAGTGTAAAAATACAATACACAAATTGATTTTATTGTATTTATAATTGAATTATATAATTAATAACCATGTAAAATGATGTATTATGTATATATGTCAAGATATTGTATTATAATATTGTGTAGATGGAATTGAAAGTTTTTAAATTTGAAAATTTAATTCAATGGGATGTCTATGTTCTTTTATATTGAACAAATTATATAGAATAAATCCAATAAATAAAGAGGATAAAAATGATAAACATGTTCAAAAAATGTTCTTCTTGTATCTATTGGGGATCCGAAATTTTAAATATTTCTCAATATTTTTCATAGTAATTTTTTATCATTATAGAATAAATAAAAATGATTAATAAAATGCATCAACCCCATAATTGATAATTTTGTTATTATTTATTTCCAAAAAATAATAATTACCCTAATAAATATTATAAATAATGAGAAACTAAATATTAAAAGAATTCGTTGATAAAAAATTAATTATAATGGATAATTATAAAAAAAATTAATATTAATGATAAAATACCATACAATGTTATATATGGATAAAATAGAAAAAAATGATTTTTGGTTTTAGGTAATGCATCTTACACTATTTACGTTTTATAATAAATATCATATATTTATTTGTTATTAAATAAAACTGTCCACCACTAATAAAGAAAAATTTATATAAATGATGATGTGAATATAAATTAGTCTTATAGTAATATCTTTTATGTTTCATATAGTCATCTAAAATTTTTTAAACCCATTCTATAAAATTTACTAGATTTTATATGGTTTCTTCATAATGGAAATGTTCACTACCTAATATATTTGATATAAAGTTACTATGTTCTTAATTAAACTCCCCCAATACCAATTCAAATACCCCAAACCTTATTCATGGTGATTTATTATTTCCCTATTACTAAATAGCAAATTATTGATGAGTACTCAAATTAATAAATATTTTAATATCTATTGTGATTTATAGACATAAATAAATTTCACAAAAATGAAAAATATAATTTATTATATGTTATTGTACGCCATCACTTTTAACTAACATTTATTCTCATATAAATAATTATTACATATTTCCATTAAATATAGTGTATAATTTAGAAATAAGTGATCTTAGATGATTGTTATGGGTTAACATATCAAATATATATGAATAAGTAAATATATAGTAATTAAAAACATGATATTATAACAATATTTGTCAATATAGGTCCATTTGTATGATAATACCATGCATATCATTATTGTAAAGTGAAATATTTTGGACATCCTAATATTATATCGAAAACCAAATTATATAAAGAATTACATATGGATAGAGATACAATCATTACCTAATAAAAATTATTATATAATACGTAAAACTATATTATGTAACTATATAATTTGTATCCCCAACCATTATATTAATTTCCCAAAAAATATAATATATCATAAGTGAAACATAAGTGTATAGTATAAATCATTCATTACATTTGATCATTTATTAATGTTATCCCATGAGAAATAAAATTATGTCTTGAAATATTAAATACCTATTTATTGAAATATGGTGACTCAAGTGTAGATAAATGATAAATAATAAAGGGTACATATATTGACTCTCATGTTAAAAAATTATAAATTATAAATTTTCTATTTATTTTAATTTTTTCCAGGGATTAATGAGAATTTTTGTGCGTGGAATGACTTGTAGAAGAATATAAAATTTTTAGTACAAGATAATATGCCATTTAAAGAGTTTCATATACTATGATGAATTTTGTGGGGGCCCATAAATTTGTCGAATTATTGGTATTTTTTCAGATATGGCTAGTTGTTAAAGAGAGATCTATGGACATTGAGAATCTTCATATTATCCATGAAGAATCTAGTTTCCTCCTTACTATTTTTATGTAGTGGATTATAGTATTTTTGTGAGTGTTTCATTATAAATAATTTTTTTCATTATGGTCAAATGACCATTGGTTCCCCTCCCATTAGAGCCACTCTCCCTCTCCCATTCTCTCTTTTGTCCCTCTTCCATGTAGTGTTTAATATAAGTGCCCTAATTGAAAATTGGTCTTTAAAACAAGGAGAATTTATACCATAAATTCATTAAATATGACACATGTGTTTTAATGATATGAAAAAAGGAATGTATTATTTTTAGTATTTTTATTTTATTCCAAATATTAACAATTAATCAACATCACACAAAATATATAACAAGAGGATTAATATTAAATTGTGGAATGTTACATTGACTCTGTCATTTTTTCTTACTAATTTCTTTGTTTTTCATGTGATTCAATTTGGGAACCATGTGAAGACGAATTAATATATGTTCCAATGTAAACATGGCTTAAGAAATATGGAATATAGTAATATATTCTTAAAATATATTTTCACACAAGAAGTAATTCATTTAATATAATCTGTTTAATTTAACGATTTTTAATAATGAATTCAATAATGACAATAATTAATGGGAAATTGTTCATAATGAAATTAATAATATTAAAAATCTTTATTTAATGGTTTATGTATATTAAATCATGTTGTAATTTAATAATTTTTTTAAAAATAAATAACTGAAATAAATAATGTTAATTTTATATTTAATGGGTTTTTTTATTAATATTGTTTTGATGTGAATGGTTTATTATTGGGAATTTTTTATATAGTAATTTTTTTAATTTATTTTGATGTCATATTTTGATACATACCTATATATTTAAGGTTAATATATTTTCATTTTATGATGGTTTATTTGATTGTATTGTGTTTATTTAATTATAATGATTTAATTGATATTGAATATTATTGGGTTATGATTTACATATTTATAACATAGAATATTACATAAATTGTGGTGATACTTTTCAATTTATCTTGTTTAAATTTCATTCCCTGATTCAAGGGTTGTATTATGGAATAAAAGATTACCCCAACTATAATTTCTATGGGGTGGGACATATATAAATTTAATAGAGTATTTGGTAAAGGATTATTATAGGTGTTGATTCCCATGGGAGTTGATTTTTTGATAGAGAGGAACATGATATTATTTCTCATTTCCCTATTTTCCCAATCCTTGATTATTATCTCTTTAAATTATAGACATTTCATTTACCTCAATTTGTGATATGAGGGGATTCACTCTATTTAATATTTTTTCTAAGGAAATGACCCAAGGATATTTTATTAAGATGATTTATATAACTTATTACATAAATGTATGATTCTTGAGGATGATCGCATCATAATAACATTATTTTCAATATGGTTCTATGTATATTTGGACCCTCTAAGGGACATAAGAATACTATATGATGAACCCATCATATAAGGATTATGATGTATTGTGTTAGTTGTTAATGGATTATGAAATTTCAATCAGTATGCTCAATGTTGAGGGTATTCACAGTTTTCCTAGATGTATAACAATTATAAGTACAAATATAATAACAAAAACATATAAAATGTAGGAGGATAATTGATAGTTACATGAAAGTGAAACTATGGAATTTTTAATAGATGTATTAGAGAAAAGGAGGTTTTTTGGGATCCGATGTAATAAAGAGTATATATATATATATATGCTATTGATGGATGGATGATTAATTATTGGATATAATTATATATAAAATCGGTTATATATATTTTATAATATATCATACTGAAAATCCCTAATAATGAATCACATTCAAATTCATTTTATGTTAATTATTCTTCATATATGTGGTTTTTTAGAAGATAAAAAATGAGTCCATTTTTTTAAAATATTCCTTATAGAAAAATGTGTTCAATAGATATATAAGGCCCTGGATTTAAACAGTACATAATATTGAATTAAATGAATAATTCACATTGAGGATCTTTTCAGGTTTAGAGTTTTAGAGAATTAGGACATAACTATTACATCTCAAAAGAATATGAAGTAGACACGTCTACTAAGTTTCCATAAAATAAATACTCTTAAAAAGAAACATGTCTAGTTCCATGTTTTAGATAGAATTACTTTTCCTTGACCCCATACTTGACCCTATTCCACATTAAGTCCTATTCAAAACATTTAAAAAAACTTGGGGTGAGCATTAAAATCTCAGTAAGGGATACACAAATAATGAAAATTATTCTTTTTTCAAACATCAAGTAAACCATGTATACTTTATCAGCGTAATACCTTTAACCTTTATGAAGTTGTAAAAACTCTTCACTGAATAAAAGATCATTACATACCCTTTTGTAACCAAAAGATTACCATAGAACACATATAAAGAACACATAACATATAAAGGTAACTTGGGACATAAACATACTTAAGTGAAATAACCATACGGTCGACTTCCACACATATCACTTAATGGAATAGCCATACAGCCGACTTCCATACCCAATGAATTGGAGGTTATAACGTAACCACCCATCCTGGTATTCACGGAACCACCCGTCATATGGTTTATCACATAACCACCCGTCAAATGTCCATGTACCATTATAAAATCATACGACATAAAACAAATATAATGGAAAGAAAACATTTCCACAATTTGATTACAATATATCACTTAAATATATTGACATAAAAAATCCATTATAAAAACCATTTTCAATACCAAAATACATAAGATAGTGTATGGTATTTATTTCATTTAAAAACATTATGGCTTGTTGAGGAAGCCAAAGACCAAATAATACTCGAGGCGACGGAAAAGGTCGTTGTCACCGCGTATGTTAAAAGGAACATTCCTTATTGTCGTTTTGTGAAACGCTTCATAGAAAAATATAAATTTTTTATAAAAGTAAATGTCGAATGGGTTTATACACCGTATAAAATAAAGTCTTGTATTAGAACAAAATATTCCTCAATTAAAGGAGATTGAGACGAAGTCCCTTACCTCGGGTCCGACTTGACTCGAACGTTCTTTAATGTCCTGAATAATAAACTTGAGTTAATTTATACTTTATTAAGAACGTTTTTCAAGTTCATTATTCCTTTTATATCACTTATTACCATGTTATGGACATTATGCAGTCATTTAAGTTAATAACGGTCATTTTGTTGATATTTGGTACTTGAGTCAAAAGTGAACTTCTTATATTTACAAGTTGTTCACGTAGTCAAATATCCTTTATCTCAAGAAAGATATTAATTATGTAGATTCCATATATATCATATATATCCAGTATATACATGAATTTATAATATTACATAATCATTTAGAGGTATGAAATGAAATGAACCCTTCATGAAGACGGTAAGCCGTACGTACGGATGAATGCTACTTTCATTTCTATGTCATATTAATGGAATTAAAACAAAATGAGAGATATGCATATTTTAATTCAAGAATTACATTCATAATTTAGATGTAACAAACAGAATATATATCCAATATATATATGTACTTATAATAGAACATTACATTTGGGGACAAGAAATGAAATGCACCGTTAATGGAGACGGTAAGCCGTACGCACGCATAAACACTACGTTCATTTCTATATCATACTTTAATGGAAAGAAATAATAATTATATAAAGGTATATTATAATTCCAGTATAATATCATATATAATATCATTAAATATATCCGTTATACGTACCACATATGGTATTAACGAATCAAATCACTTTGAGGGGGCGGTAGTCCGCACTTCCTAAAATGAAGATATGGAGTTTACCCATAATGGAAACCATAAAGGTATGCCATAAATGAAAAATATAGAATCTTAATTAAAACATAAACATATTATATATCATATAAAAATATTGTTACATCTTAATGGCCACCATGAAAGGTGTTAAAAGACGATTGAACAATCATCGTTTCGTGAGACAGAAAATCACCAACCACAGAAACAGTATGTTCTTTAACCATTAGAAGAAGGTGTGTGTAGGTGTAGCTATAATAATTATCATAACAACATACTATTATATTTAATATACTGGGGTTGTTAAAAAATAAAGGAATAATGAGATATTAGGGGTTTGTAGAAGAAAAAATAAAACATAAGAACACAAGCGAAGACACTACCTTTAAATCGGGTAACTCTTTTTGATTTGAGCTCAAAGGATTCCTTGAGAAGGATTCTGCCCAAAGTGAGGCTTCTAGGAGTAATATAGGTATGTGGAGAGACAAAATGTGTAGGGTTTGGCCGAGAAAAAGTCTTGAGAGGTGTGGGTAAGGTGGTAGAGGTGGGGGCCCTTTATAAGAGGAGAGGAGGGGCACTCTTAGAAAGTTATAAAAGGTTACTTTACGTTCAAATGAGTTTCAGATTTTAAAGGTCCCAAATTGATTTATTTCGAGGAAAAGGTGATAATATTTGGAAATACACCCATCCAATAAGTTTTTGACATTTGTAGGTCTTATATAATACATTATCTTTTCATTTTATTTAAATCGTTAAATAATGAGGTAATCGTTGTATAATCATGATGTCATAAATAATTTAATTTATTAAACGTATAAAAATTATAAAAAAATTATCATGATGTAGTAAATCTATTTATATTTCTAATAAATATTTATAGTCAAAAATATGATTTGTATAACCCCATTTAAAATTTTTTTTAGTAAAACAACTCATGATTGTGACATTTTTATTTTAACATTAAATAAAAAGTTATTAATGTCATTTTCCTAACATTGTGGCTCCTTGATGTCCCCAAACTGACCAATGGATCGTATTGGTCTATCATGACACATCCAATAAGGGTATGACATTTGTCAAGGTCATTTCATAATATTAAAACATTATTTTTACCTTAAACTACACTAATTACCTCTAATCGCGATTAAAAACTTAAAAGTTACTATTCGCCAAAAAATTATTTTAATCCCATTGAACCAAATATTACATCTTAATAACAACCATATATGTTGGATTTTGGAAACTCAAAACACAGAGGTGGTAAAAGTTCATTTAAACGAAAAAAATCTGTTTTTTTAATACCACTTAGTGGTTTCACTATTCATCAAAAATTGAAGTTTTGCAGAAAAATACCAAAAATTCACCCTATCCTATATTTGATATTCTGAATTCAAAATGATGTCTATTTTACAAAAATAAAAACATATAAGTTGCATAATTTTTTTAATAATTAATTGTCGTTGTGCAAACAAATAGCGTGTTTTTATGAAACAAAATGTATCAAAAGATTGACACTAGTTTAAGTCTGATTTCAAACTGAAATTAATTCCAACGAACACTATTGGGTTAAATGATAAAAATATATTCAAATTTCACTTTAAACCCAATTCAATAGATAATCTAATCATATTAAAAAATTATATTAAAAACTGTTTTTGAATTAAAATACAACATTTTTCACTATTCATTAAAAAATAATCTTTATTGGGAAAATACCAATAATTTACACCAAGTAAATATTGAGGTCCCGATTCTAAAGGAGAATTTTATTTGGTCCAATATAATGTATAAGTGTGGAAAAAACTATATTTAATGATGGTTCGCCATCAGAAGGAGATAAGTGGACCATTAGTAAAAATTAGGGTATATATTCCTGAAATTGAATTTTTTTCATATTTAATGCCTTTATCCATTATTGCATAAATTTATAAACATTTAGAAAACATATATAATCATATGTTAGTTATTTCTATTCATTCCTGCCAATACAATGGATACGAGTTAACTACAATTTCAAATAATATTATTTTATTACTAGTGTGCAACATAAGATTTTAAAAAACTCTTTGTTGTGTATTGGGTACGCTATCGAACATAGAAACCCCATTAAAGTAAAATTAATATTTAATTCATAAATATTAATAAATATGAAAATGTTTTATTCTTTATTTACCTAGGATGTTACATCATTCCCCCCTTTTGGGAATTATTTCCTCGCAATTTTATTCACTTATCAAAATAAGTGGGGTTATTTATCCCTCGTAGCATTTTCAGATTACCACGTTGCCTCTCCAACCATATGGTTTTTCCACAAAACCATTACCGGGTGAATTAACTTATTTGGCAACACTTTCTCCCTTCGATCAAGAATCTGGACTGGTTGTTCTTCATAAGAGATATTCTCTTCCAACTGAACTACCTCTAGGTTAAAAACATGAGATAAATCTGGCATATACTTTCTCAACATCTAAATATGAAAAACATTGTGTACCAAAGATAAAATCGAAGGTAAATCCACTCTATAAGAAACAGATCCAACATTCTCCAGAATTTCATATGGTTCAATAAACCATAGACTCAGCTTTCCCTTCTTACTGAATCACATCACACTTTTCCATGGTGAAACTTTGAGAAAAACATGATCACCTACCTCGAATGATAGATCCTTCCTCTGGTTATCTGCATAACTCTTCTGCCTGCTCTGAACTGTTCTCATGTGTTTCTGAATCAGCTGAACTTTTTCTACCATCTCTTCTACCAATTCTGGTCCCATCAGCTTCCTTTCACCTACTTCATCCCAAAAAGTAGGAGTTCGACACTGTTTACCATTTAATGATTCAAACGGTTCCATCTGTATACTGGAATAAAAACTGCTGTTATATTAAAATTCAACCAAATAATGATGTTGGTCCCAACATCCCTGATAATCCATCATACAAGAACGTAGAATATCCTCCAAAGTATGAATATTTAGTTCTGACTTCCCATATGATTGAGGATGAAAAGCTATACTAAAATTTAATTCAGTACCCAATGACTTCTGAAGGTCTTTCAAAAAGATAGAAGTAAACCTGGGATCACGATGAGATACAATGGATAGGGGAACACCATGAAACCTAACTATCTCTTTAAGATACAATTGAGAAAGTTGACCTAGAGAGAAAGTATCTCGAATAGGAAGGAAATGAGATTATTTAGTCAAGCGATCAACAATAACCCAGATCGTATTATTACCTCGAGATGTCATCGATAATCTCACAATAATGTCCATGGATATATTTTCCCATTTCCACTCTGGAACTTGTAAAGGCTAAAGCATCCCTTTTGGTAATTGCCGCTCTTCTTTAATGTACTTACAAGTCAAACACTTCACAGTAAAATCTGCAATATCTCTTTTCATTCCATCCCACCAGTAATACTCCCACAGATCTCTGGACATATTAGTACTTCCAGGATGAACTGAAAATGGGGAACTATGAGCCTCACATAACAACTCATTCTTCAACTGTGAATCATCATGCACACATAATCTCTCCCCAAACCTCAATACACAATCATTATCAATATTAAATTCAGGCAACTTACTCTTCTGAACCAGCTCTACCTTTTTCTGCAACCCACTGTCTTTCTTCTTCGCTCGCTTAATTATGTTTGATAGAGATGATCTTACTAATACCTAAAACAAATAGAAGAACGTCCTACACCAACAACTTCTATTCCAAAGTTCATCAAATCAAAAAACAAAGGATCTTATTCCAAATGTATCATGGTTAATGAAGCCTCACATTTTCGAATCAAATAATCAGCCACTTTACATTCTTTTCCCAGATGGTAATGAATTGT
Source organism: Viscum album (assembly GCA_963277665.1). NCBI lineage: Eukaryota > Viridiplantae > Streptophyta > Magnoliopsida > Santalales > Viscaceae > Viscum > Viscum album. The sequence continues at coordinate 32,261,657 of OY728120.1, read as the reverse complement.
ACAATCATAATCCTTGATTAATTCTATCCAACTACTCTGTCTCATGTTCAATTATTTATGAGTTAATATATACTTTAAACTTTTTTGATCAGTATATATTTCACACTTTACTCCATACAAATGATGCCACCAAATTTTTAGAGCAAAAACAACAGCAGATAATTCCAAATCATGTGTAGGGTAATTTACCTCATGAGTTTTCAACTGACGTGAAGCATAAGCAATTACCTGATCATTCTGCATAAGGACACAACCAAGTCCCTTCAACGAATCATCACTGTAGATAACAAAATAACCATTCCGGGAAGGAAGTGAAAAAACTGAAGCATTCACCAATCTTTTCAACTCCTGAAAACAATCATCACATTTATTTGTCCAGATAATCTTAACACCCTTCTGAGTTAGATTAGTCATTGGACTAGATAACCGTGAAATATTTTCAACAATCCTTTGGTAGTAACCTACCAAACCAAGAAAACTACTGATCTCTGTTACATTTGTGGGTCTTGGCCATTCTTCAACAACTTTTGTTTTAGCAGGATCAACCGTTATGAATTCTTTTGAAACAAAGTGACCAAGGAAAGAAATTTTTTGTAACCAAAAATCACACTTGCTAAATTTTCCATATAGTTTCTTTTCATTTAAGGGTTCCAATATAACCCTTAAATTACTTTCATGCTCCTCTTTAATTTTATAAAACACAAAAATATCATCGACGAAAACAACCAAAAACATATCCAAGAACTCGTGAAAAATTCTATTCATAAGGTCCATGAATACAGCTGGTGCATTGGGTAACCCAAAAGGCATAAATACAGATTCATAATGGCCATATCTAGTATGGAAATCAGTCTTCGGAATGTCTGTTTATTTTACTTTCAACTGATGGTACCCGGACCTCAAGTCAATCTTTGAAAAATACTGAGCTCCCTGGAGCTGATCAAACAAATCATCAATATGAGGAAAAGGATACTTGTTCTTAATTGTAATTTTATTCAAGGCTCTATAATCAATTAAAAGTATCATTGAACCATCATTCATTTTAACAAACAAGACAGGAGCACACCATGGTGATGTGCTAGGTCGAATGAGACCTTTATCTAATAACTCCTGCAATTGTTTCTTTAACTCTAAAAGTCCAACTTGAGCCATTTGATAAGGGGGTTTTGAAATTGTCTTAGAATCAGGAACTAAGTCAATAGTAAATTAAACTTCCCAATCATGAATAATACCAGGCAACTCATCAGGAAAAACATAAAGATACTCATTTAACACTGGAACATCATTAATCTGAACAGTTCCCTTGTTTTCAACTATATGTGCAAGATAAAATTCATTTCCATATTTTACTAGTTTCTAAACTTCCTGATATGTTATCAAAATCAAGGGTTCATTCTTGTACACAAACAGAAAATATTTATGAATAGAAAACATTTTAGCTCTGTAGAAAATCTTAGCATGATAAAGAGAAATCCAATCCATGCCCAAAATAACATCAAACTCTAATAGAGGAAAAAAATAAGGTTTGCAAGTAGATTCTTTCCGCACAAAAGGATTGGAAGGTTCTTATAATTTTATTTTGTCTCGACGTTTCGTCCGGGTGTTTTTACCAAATGTCCAGGATTCATATCTTGAGATGAAATTTCTATTTTACTAGATAACATCTCCGAAATGAGTGAATGTGTAGACCCTGAATCAAACAACACATTGGCATAATCCAAACAAACAAACAGTGTACCTGATACTACTTCTTTCGATGGCCCAACATCTGCTGAAGTAGTTGCGATGGATTTCAACACCCCTTTTTTCTTGTAGTCTGGCTGCTTTTTCCAGTTGATTTCTTCGTTAGAAACTCATTTTCATAATGACCCATTTAATTACACTTAAAACATCTTACCGCTGACTTTTCATTTCCTGCTTGATCATCTTCCTTATAGTTACGGGCAATATGACCAGACTTACCACACCGAAATCACTTTCCAGACTTGGATAAACATTCTCCAGTATTCATTTAACCATACATCTCATAGGATTGATATTTGGTTTTCTTACTTACTTGCTTCTTTGATGAATTCTCCCCCTTTGCCTGCCAACTGGACCTCTTATTCTTTTGTTTGTCAAAGAACACCTAATCATCAGCAAACTCCATTTCCACCTTCTCTGCACATCGAACAAGTTTTTCATAACATTTGAACTCATGAGAATCTAAAGCCCTTCAATACTTTGTCTTTAACCCTGAGTAAAAATGGTTGATTTTAATATCAATTTCTCATATGATGTTTGATGCATACCTTGCAGTCGAGTGAACTTTGCTTCATTAGCAGCCACTGAGTCATCCTCCTGCCTAAATTCTAGGAATTGTTTTTCCATCCTAAGATGAACAAACTTAGGAAAATATTTCCCATGAAACATACCTTTGAACTCGTCCCGGTGAAGATCATTAATCTCATCGCTATCCCTGATATTTTTCATCATCGACCACCACTGATCTGCTTCACCTTCAAAACGGTAAACAAAAAAACTAACCTTTTGATGTTCTAAACACCCCATGACATCAAAAATATTCTCCAGTTCTTTAATCAACCCTTGAGCTAGCACAGGGTCAGATGATCTTCTAAATTATGGGGGATGTTGCCTCATGAAATGTTCCACCACTAACATGTTCCTCTGTAGTTGATCTTACTGATCCCATGCATGGATACCACCAATATTTATAGCATGAGTCAACTGTGTCATCACAACAACAAACTGTTCAGTTCCAATTCTGACCATCTCAGGTTGCTGATTTAGAAGGTTGTCTTCCTCTTGATGACGTCCCAACATAGCTACCTTATTTCATATGCGGAAAACCATTCTGAAAACAGAAATATCTTAGGCGATGGAACATGGTAATCTTTAAATGCTATATCATTTCAGTCATACCATAAATTATTTTATAATTTAAAAATTTTCTAACTCCTAAATTTTTCTAAACAGACCTCTGATACCAAAAATAAGGCCCCAACCTTAAACATTACTTAATATTGAATTAAATGAATAATTCACATTGAGGACCATTTCAGGATTAGAGTTTTAGAGAATTAGTACATATCTATTACATCTCAAAAGATTACAAAGTAGACACTTCTACTAAGTTTACATAAAATAAAAACTCTTAAAAAAACATGTCTAGTTTGGGGTTTTAGATAGAATGAATTTTCCTTGATCCCATCCTTGACCCTATTTCACATTAAGTCCAGGGAAAAACATTTCAAAAAAACATGGGGTGAGCATAAAACTCTAAGTAAGGGATACACAAAGAATGAAAACTGTTAGTTTTTCAAACAACAAGTAGACCGTGTATACTTTATCAAATTAATACCTTTAACCTTTATGAAGTAGTAGAAACTCTTCACTAAATAAAAGATAATTAGTAACCCTTTTGTAACCAAAATATTACCATAAAAACCTTATAAATAACACATAAAATATAAAGATAACTTGGGACATAAACATACTTAAGTGAAATAACCATACAGTCAACTTCCACACATATCACTTAATGGAATAGCCATACGGCCGACTTCCATACCCAATGAATTGGAGGTTATAACGTAACCATCCATCCTGGTATTCACGACACCACCCGTCATATGGTTTATGACATAACAACTTGTCAAATGTCCAAGTACCATTATAAAATAATAAGACATAAAACAAATAAAATGTAAAGAAAACATTTCCAAACTATTATCACAATATATCACTTATATATATTAACATAAAAAATCCATTATAAAAACCATTTTCAATACCAAAATAAATAAAATAGTATATGGTATTTATTTCATTTAAAAACATTACGTCTTGTTGAGGAATCCAAAGACCAAATAATACTCGTGGCGGCGGAAAAGATCGATGTCACTGTGTATGTTAAAAAGAACATTCCTTATTGTCATTTTGTAAAACGCTTCGTAGAAGAAGATTAATATTGTATAAAATTAAAATTCAATGGGGTTTATACACCGTATAAAATAAATCCTTATCTTAGAACAAAATATGTCTCAATGAATGGAGATTGAGACGAAGTCCCTTACCTCGGGTCCGACATGACTCGATCGTTCTTTAATGTCATGAATAATAATCTTGAGTTAATTTATACTTTCTTAAGTACCTTTTCCAAGTACATTATTCCTTTTATATCACTTATTACCATGTTATGAACATTATGCAGTCATTTAAGTTAATAACGGTCATTTTGTCGATATTTGGTACTTGAGTCAAAAGTGAACTTCTTATATTTACAAGTTGTTCACGTAGTCAAATAACCATTATCTCAAGAATGATATTCATGATGTAGATTCCATATATATAATATATATCCAGTATATAAATTCATTTATAATATTACATAATCATTTAGAGGTAAGAAACGAAATGCACCATTCATGGAGACGGTAAGCCGTACGTACGCATGAACGCTACTTTCATTTCTATGTCATATTAATTGAATTAAAACTAAATGAGAGATATGTATATCTTAATTCTAGAATTATATTCATCATTTATATGTAACATAAATAATATATATCCATTATATATATGTACATATAATCATACATTAAATATGGGGATAAGAAATGAAATGCACCGTTCATGGAGACGGTAAGCCATACGTACTCATGAACACAACATTCATTTCTATCTCGTACTTTAATGGAAGGAAATAATAATTATATAAATGTATATTATAATTCAATATTAATATCATATATAATATAATTAAATCTATCCTTTATATGTGCCACATATGGTATTAACGAATCAAATAACTTATAGGGGGCAGTAGTCCGCACTTCCCAAAATGAAGATATCTAGTTTACCCATAATGTAAACCAAAAAGGTATGCCATAACTGAAAAATATAGAAGCTTAAATAAAAATAAAACATATTATATATCATATATAAATATAGTGACATATTAATGGCCACCATGAAATGTGTTAAAAGAAGATTGAACAATCATCATTTTGTGAGGCAGAAAATCGCCAACCACAGAAACAATATGTTCTTTCACCATTAGACGAAGGTGTGTGTAGGTGTAGCTCTAATACTTCTCATAAAAACATCCTAGTATATTGAAGATACTATTGTTTTTACAAATGAAAGGAATCAAGGGATTTTAGGGGGTTGGAGAAGAAAAATAAAACATAAGAACACAAGCGAAGACACTACCTTGATATTGGGTAACTCTTTGATTTGAGCTCAAAGGTTTCCTTGGGAAGACTTTTTCCCAATGTGAGGATTATAGGAGTAAGAGAGGGATGTTTAGAGACAAAATGGTAAGGGTTTGGCCGGTCCAAAGGCTTGAGAGGTGTGGGTAAGGTGGTAGAGTTGGGGTCCTTTTATAAGAGGAGAGGCGGGGAGCTCTTGGAATGTTATAAAAGGTTATTTTATTTTCCAATGCATTTCGGATTTTAAAGGGACGACATTGAGGTATTTCGAGGATAAGGTGATAAGTGTTCTAAATCCTCCCATCCAATATGTTTTTACATGTGTAGGTCTTATATTTTACATTAACTTTTCATTTTATTTAAATCGTTAAATAATGAGGTAATAGCTACATCATCATGATGTCATAATTAATTTAATTTATTTAATTTATAAAAATTATAAAAAAATATAATGATGTAGGCAATATTTTTATATTTCTAATGAATTTTTATAGTCAAATATATGACTTGTATAAACCCATGTAAAAATTGATTGAGTAAAACAAATCATGTTTGTGACATTCACTACTGGAATGGAGAGCTATACCAACACTTTGGTGCCAACGGTTTTAGAAAACCATTGGCATATGTGGATTACAGTACACTTTTCCCAACGGTTCAATGAAATCATTGGGAAACATGAGAATCAACCACATTTTCCCAATGGTTCAATGAAACTGTTTGGAAAACTTCATATTCAATCACCTTTACCAACGGTTTCAATGAACCTTTGGTAAAGCATTGTTTTCCCAACGGTTTTTAAAAACCGTTGGAAAAAATTCCCTCCAAATAAAGAGAGCCTCCAATTCTCTCTTCGCGTGACTGCAGCCCTAAAATTGATTCTTTCCCGACGCCCCCAATTCTCTCTTTGCGCGACTACAACCCTAAAATTGATTCTTTCCCGACGCTCTCTCCTTACCAGTATGAAACTCCATCCATCCTCTTCGATCAAACTATTTTTCGGTTCTAGACTTCAAATCTGTAAGTCTTAACTTAGTTCTAATGTTCTTCATCTATTTTTTTATTTTCTATTTTTATTTGACCTAAACTTGAGGGATCTCTCTATACCCAGATTGAGAAACTCGTTCCACTTGATAGATCCATCTTAAATCAAAGAATTTTGTAGTTCTACACTCTAAATCTGTATGTACTACTTTTGTTTAAATGTTTTGAATATATTATTTTTTTTCTATTTTAATTTGGAATAAACCATTTTGTGATGTTTATGGCATCAAATACCCAATAAGTGCACTTTTATTTGTTTTTTTTTCTTCAATACTTATGTTTCATGATTGTATGGATCAACATTATTTGAAGTCTATAGAGCCAATCCTTCTGTGTATTTAGTGAACCATATGAACCAATGGAGGTGCTGGTGAGATGTATCCCCACTCAATGATGATAAAGAGTTTGTTTAGTCATATTGTCACGGGATAGGTAATGGATAGAAGGATGTTCCACGTGAAGTGATTGCGGATGGTTGGGGTAGTGGCTAGGTGGTTTTCAATTTTTTTAGTGGGGTGATATGGTAGTTTCTATGGACTTTAGTTTAGTTCAAAAAATGGATATGTGTTTTGTATTTATAGTTTTTGTTCAAGTAATAATGGGAAGGTTACTGATATTGAGGATGAATTGGATGTTGGTTGGCTGATGGATTGGAATTGTGATGTTTTTTGGATTGGGTTTAGATAATTTTCAAAGAATTATATGGGGATTTCCTCTCTTTAACAAATCTCCCCTCCTCCTGGACCATAGACACCCCCCTCTTGAGCCCTAGACACCCCCCTCCTGGAACTTGGAAATCCCACCCCCTCTTTCCTGAAACCTGGATAGCCCCCCCCCTCCTGGACCATGCACAACCCCCTCCACCCTCCACCCAAGACCTTCTATGGTCCCTCCTCCACCCTCCACCAGGGACCCCCAACGCTCCTCCTCAGTCCCCGAACAGTCCCCCGAACAGCCCCTTGTACATCCACCCCACCCACCTCCCTGGACCCCGGACCCCCCCCCCCCCGAATAACCCACTAGACTGCCCCTGGACAGCCCCCCACCCTCCTCCTTGGTCCTCGGATAGCCCCACGAATAGCCACCAGATAGCCCCCCACCCCCCTCCTTGGTCCCCGAACGTCCCCCCGGACAACCCCCCCCCCCCCTCCTCCTTGGTCCCCGGACAGCCCCCCCGGACACCCCCCAGACATCCCCCACCCCCCTCCCCCCCACCCTCCTCCCTGGACCCCGGACAGCCCCCCCCCCCCCTCCTCCCTAGACCCCGAATAACCCCCCAGACAGCCACCACCCTCCTCCTTGGTCCCTGGACAACCCCTCGGACATCCCCCCACCCTCCCTGGACCCCGGATAGCTCCCCGGATATCCCCCACCCTCCTCCTTGGACCCCGGACAGTCCCCGGACATGAATAAAAATTTCCTTTTGTACCATGGTGTATGCAAGTAAATGAGACTCATATGCCTTATGTATAATTCTATTACAAGTTGATTAAATGTTATAACTCATGGATGATATGTAATTGTTGGCATGCTGATTTCACATGCCTTTTTTTATTTATATGATCATGCAATGCTATATAGGATTATTCCATTTTTTATGTCTTGAACTATATGAATTTCTTGGTAAGATTATTAGCTCATGCTCATCAAATGCATGTGATGATATTCTTTAATTTGAATATAAATACTTGTTGTACATTCTCCACGTTATGTGAATTATGACTTGTTTGATTTGGTTTACTTGTTACTTTTTAGGATAAGACATGGGTTACAAGTTAAGGACTCATGGATGGACTCATCATGCTTAGGAAGAATGATCCATGATTCATATGTGATGTTTCTGAGTCAACCCCACCTCAATCCAAAGCGCGGTGTGGCCGACACCACTCAGAGAGTATCTCATTTGTTTAAAATGGACTTCATTTTTAGTGAAAACAACAGTTGACATATGGAAAACCGACCAAATTCATTAATATTCTATTAAAACATTAGAAAATGATCCATGGTTAATATGTGATGTATAGGAGTAATCCTCACCTAAATCCAAGCTGCGGTGTGGTCGGGATCACTCAAACTGTCTCTCTTTTGTTTAAAATGGACAACATGTTAAGTACATATAGAAAACAAACCAAATGGATTCTGACTGTGTTGATACTTTATCACAACGATAAATAATTAATATGTGATGTGTATGAGTCAACTCTGCCTCAATCCAAGGCGTGGTGTGTTCGAAACCACTCAAAGTGTCTTTTTTTCAAAAGGTCATCATTTTATGTGAAAACAACACGTGGCATACGGAAAACCGACCAAACGCATTCAGATTCTGTTGAAACATTAGGGAAACGATACATGAGTCATATGTGACATGTATGAGTCAACCCTGCCTCAATATGAGGTGCGGTGTGGTCGTCACCCCTTGAAGTGTCTCTCTATAGTTTAAAATGGACTTCATTTTAAGTGAAAACAACACGTGGCATACGAAAAACTGACCAAAAAGATTCTTATTGTGTCGATAATTTAGAACAATGCTCCATGGAACATATGTGACATGTACGAGTCATCCATGCCTCAATCTGAGGTTTGGTTTGTCCGACACCACTCAAAGTGCCGCTCTTTTGTTTAAAATGGACTTAATTTTAAGTGAAAACAACAAATGACATACGAAAAACCAACCATACACATTTGGAATGTGTTTTTTATTTTTTAATTTGACCCATTAGTCATATGTGATGTGTATGAGTCAAAATCACCTCAATACTAGGCCCGTTGTGGCCGAAACTAATCAAAGTGTCTCTCTTTTGTTTCAAAAGGATATCATTTTAAGTGAAAAAACAACTGACATATGGAAAGCTGACCAAATGCATTCAGATTCTATTGAGACTTTAGGAAAATGATCCATGATTCATATGTGACATGTACGCGTCAATCCAGCCTCAATCCGAGGCATGGTGTGGCCGACACCACACGAAGTGTCTATCTATAGTTTAAAATGGACTTCATTTTAATTGAAAACAATAACTGACATACGAAAAACCAATCAAATGCATTCGTATTTTGTTGAACCTTTCGGAAAACATTCCATGAGTCATTCTTGATGTGTACGAGTCATCCCATCCTCAATATGAGGCCCAGTGTGGCTGACGCCACTCAAAGTATCTGAGGCTTATTTGAAATGGACAACATTCACTACTGGAAATCACATTTTTTCCAACACTTATATACCAACGGTTCCTTGAAAGCTGACCACACGCCTTAGGATTCTATTGAAAATTTAGTAAAACGATCCATGGGTCATATGTTATGTGTACGAGTCAACCCCGCCTCAATCTGAGCCACAGTGTGTCCGGGGCCACTCAAACTGACTCTCTTTTGTTCAAAATGGACTAAATTTTAAGTGATATCAACAATTGCCATACGGGAAACTGACCAAACACCCTTGGATTCTGTTGGAACTTTAGGAAAACGATCCATGGGTCATATGTGACGTGTTCATGTCAACCACGCCTCAATCTGAGGTAATGTGGGGCCAAGAACACCCAAACTTCTTCTCTTTTGTTCCAAATGGACAATATTTTACGTACATACGCCAAACTGATCAAACAGATTCTGATTGTGTTGAAACTTTTGGAAAATATTCCATGGCCCATATGTGACGGGTACGAGTCAACCTAGACTCAATACGAGGCTCGGTGTGGCCGACACCACTCAAAGTGCCTCTCTTTTGTTTAAAATGGACATAATTTTATGTGAAAACAAAAACTGACATAAGCCAAACTGAAAGAACGCCATCAGATTCTATTGAAACTTTAGGAAAACGATCCATGGGTCATATGTGACGTTTACGAGTCAACCCCGACTGAATCCGAGCCGTGGTGTGGCTGGGACCACTCAAACTGTCTATCTTTTGATGAAAATGTACTGAATTGTAAGTGATATTAACAACTGTCATACGGGAAACCAACCAAACGACTTTGAATTATTTTGACACATTATGACAACGATCCATGAGTCGTATTTGATATGTAAGAGTTAATCCTGCCTCAATCTGAGGCGCGGTGCAGCCGACACCACCCAAATTGTCTCTCTTATGTTAAAAATGGAAAATATTTTACGTACATATGCCAAACCGATCAATCGGATTCTGATTTTGTTGAAACATTAGGAAAATGATTCATGGATCATATGTGACGTGTACGAGTCAACCCCGCATCAATATGAGGCCCGGTGTGGCCGACACCACTCAAAGTGGCTCTCTTTTGTTTAAAATGGACTTAATTTTAAGTGAAAACAACAATTGACATACACCGAACCAACCAAACGCATTCAGATTCTGTTGAAACTTTAGGAAAACGATAAATGGGTCATATGTGACGTTTACGTGTCAACCCTGCCTCAATCCAAGATGCGGTGTGGCCGAGGCCACTCAAACTGTCTCTCTTTTGTTTAAAATGGGCATAATTTTAAGTGAAAAAAACTGAAATACGCAAAACCAACCAAAAGTCTTCTGATTCTGTAGAAACATTAGGAAAATGATCCATGGTTAATATGTGACGTTTATGAGTCAACCCTACCTCAATCCGAGCCGCGGTGTGACCGGGACCACTAAAATTGTCTCCCTTTTGTTCAAAATGGACTAAATTGTAAGTGAAATCAAAAACTGTCATATGGGAAACAGACCAAACGCCTTAGGATTCTATTGAAACATTAGGAAAACGATCCATGGGTCATATTTGATGTGTACGAGTCAATCCTACCTCAATATGAGCCACGGTATGGCCGAAACCACTCAAAGTATCTCTCTTTTGTTTAAAATGGACATAATTTTATGTGAAAACAACAACTGACATACTTCAAACCAACCAAACGACTTCTGATTCTATTGAAACTTTAGGAGAACGATCCATGGGTCATATGTGATGTGTACGAGTCAACCCCGCCTCAATCCGAGTCGTGGTGTGACCGGGACCACTCAAATTTTCTCTCTTTTGTTCAAAATGGACTAAATTGTAAGTGATATCAACAACTGACTTACGGTAAACTTAACAAACACCTTCGGATTCTATTGAAACGTTAGGAAAACGATAAATGGGTCATATGTGATGTGTACAAGTAAACCCCACCTCAATCCGAGGCACCGTGGGGTCGGGCCACCCAAACTGCCTCTCTTTTGTTGCAAATGGACAATATTTTATGTACTCACGCCAAACCGACCAAACGGATTCTGATTCTGTTGAAACATTAGGAAAATGATTCATGACTCATATGATAAGTGTATGAGTCAACCCTGCCTCAATCCATGGCCCGGTGTGGCCGACACCACTGAAAGTGCCTCTTTTTTTAAAAATGTACTTAATTTTAAGTGAAAAAAAAACTGAAATACGGAAAACCCACCAAACGCCTACAGATTCTATTGAAACATTAGGAAAACGATCCATGGGTCATATGTGACGTGTACAAGTCAACCCCGCCTCAATCCGAGCTGCGGTGTGGCTGGGACTACTAAAACTGTCTCTCTTTTGTTGAAAATGGACTAAATTGTAAATGAAATCAACAACTATCGTACGGGAAACTGACTAAACACCTTCAGATTCAGTTGAAACTTTAGGAAAATGATCCGTGGATCATATTTAATGTGTAAGAGTCAATACCGCCTCAATCCGAGGAGCAGTGAGGCCGACACCACCCAAACTGTCTATCTTTTGTTAAAAATGGAAAATATTTTACATACATACGCCAAACTAATCAAACGGATTCCGATTGTGTTGAAACATTAGGAAAACGATCCATGGCTCAAATGTGATGTGTAAAAGTCAACCGCGCCTCAATATAATGCCCGGTGTGGCCGACACCACTCAAAGTGTCTCTCTTTTGATTAAAATGGACTTAATTTTAAGTGAAAATAAAAGTTGACATACGCCAAACCAACGAAATGCCTTCAGATTCTATTGAAACATTAGGAAAACGATCCATGGGTCATATTTGACGTGTACGAGTCAACCCCGCCTCAATCTGAGCCACAGTGTGGCCAGGACCACTCAAACTGCCTCTCTTTTCTTCAAAATAGACTAAATTGTAAGTGATATAAACAACTGACATACGGGAAACATACCAAATGCCTTTGGAATCTGTTGAAACTTTAGGAAAACGATCCATGGGTCATAAGTGACGTGTAAGAGTCATCCCCGCCTCAATCCGAGTCACCATGAAGTGGGAACCACCCAAAATGCCTCTCTTTTTTTCAAAATGGATAATATTTTACGTACATATGCCAAACCGATCAAACAGATTATGATTGTGTTGAAACATTAGAACGATGATCCATGGATCATATGTGATGTGTACCAGTAAAACCATCTTCAATTCAAGTCCAGTGTGGCACTTATGGAGTCACAAGTGATGAGACTCCTATGAAAATACCTTTTCCCCATATATTATAATAGTGGTTGTCATATGAAGATTGAAATGGGTGTAAGTAATATTTGATTTATTGAAACACTGATTAAAATATACTGGATGATTTTTGTCATATATAGATTCAAATGGGGAATTATTCACCATGTCTCTAATCAGAGTGGTGGTGTTCTTTTTTGTTGTTTTAAGTCTGTCAGAGTTTTTAGTGGTGTTTTTTATACAGGTGTATGCACTGGAAGGGCTACTGGAGGGGCTTCTGTGCAACAATTCTGGAAATACAAAATACCAACGGTTGTAAACCGTTGGTATAATTTGTGAAAGTATTATACCAATGGTTCAATAAACTGTTGGTAAAAAACTATACTTAAATATATTCAAATGGTTTCATTGAAACTATTGGGAAAAAAGCTATACTAAAGGTTTACAACCATTGGTATAAGATCAAAATCATTGAATTCCCAACGGTTTTATTAAAACCGTTGAGAAAAAAACTATACCAACGATTGTGAACCATTGGTATAAGATCAAAATTATAGAATTCCCAATGGTTCTAAACCGTTGGGTAAACCTATACCAACGGCTCTTGTTGAACCGTTGGGAAATCAATACATAGATTGGGATATCCCAGCGGTTTACTTCAAACGGTTGGTATATATCTTTTCCCATTCCTTACTTCCCTATGGTTTGGAAAACCGTTGGTATAGAATATACCCACAGTTTTCCAGCCTATACAAACAGTTTATAACAATTGGTATATCCTCTATTTCTAGTAGTGTTTTTTATTTTATAATTAAATAAAAAGTTATTAATGTTATTTTCCTACCAATGTGGATCCATGGGGTCCCCATGTTGACCGAGGGATTATTGTGGTTGGCCATGACACATCCAATAAGGGTAGGGCATTCTTCAAGGTCATTTCATATTATTAAAACATTATTTTTACCTTAAACTACACTTATTACCTCTAATCACGATTAAAAACTTACAAGTTACTATCAACCAAAAAATTGTTTTAATCCCATTGAACCAAATTTTACTTCTTAATGACAACCATGTATGTTTGATATTGTAATTCAAAACACATAGGTGGTAAAATTTCATTTAAACGAAAAAAATCAGTTTTTTATGTACCACTTAGTGGTTTCACTATTCATCAAAAATTGAAGTTTTTCAGAAAAATACCAAAAATTCACCCTATGCTATATTTGATATTACGAATTCAAAAATTATGTCTATTTTAAAAAATTCAAAACATATAAGGTGCATTAATTAATTTAATAATTAATTCCCGCTGTCAAAACAAATAGTGTGTTTTTATGAAACAAAATGTATCAAAACATTTACATTAGTTTAAGTCCGATTTCAAAGTAAAATTAATTTCAACGACCACTATTGGATTAAATGGAAATAATATATTCTAATTTTACATTAAAACCAATTAGAAATATAATCTAATCATATTAATCAATTATATTAAAAAGAGTTTTTGATTTAAAATACAACATTTTTCACTATTCATTAAAAATGATCTTTATCGGAAAAATACCAAAAATTTACACAAAGTAAATTTTGATATCCTGATTCTAAATAATAATTTTATTTTGTCTAATAGAATGTATAATAGTGACCATAACTATATTTAATGTCGGTTCTCCATCAAAAGGTGATAAGTGGACCTTTAGTGAAAATTAGAGTATATATGCCTAAAATTGAATTCTTTTCATATTTTAATCCTTTATCCTTTATTGGATAAATGTAAAAACATTTAACAAACATATATAATCATATTTTAGTTATTTAAATTCATTCCCACCAATACAAAGGCTACGTGTTAACTTCCATTTAAAATAATATTATTTTACTACTAGTGTGCAACGTAAGATTTCAATGAAACTCTTTGTTGCGTATCGGGTACGCTATCGAACATAGCAACCCCTTAAAAGTAAAATTAATATTTAATTCATAAATATTAATAAATATGAAAATGTTTTATTCTTTATTTACCTAGAATGTTACAAGATATGTTTAATTAATTAAATGAAACAGATTTAACACTATAATGGAAATTTTATTTTAGATGAACTAAAATAATTTTAAATAATTTTAATTTTAGGAACATTTATCTTCCATGTAGATTTATTTAATGATAATTCATTATGAATTGATTAAATTTCAGGAATATTAATTTAATAATATTCAATTATTTAATGATATTGAGAATAAATGTATATAGATACAAAATTCTGATAATTTTTTTAATGAACTACATGAAGGGTGGCTATGAAAAGAGAATGTAATCCCACATATTAAGAAAAATTATTGTGTGAAGCATCTTAATCTTCTCTTCCTCTCATTACATCACTCATTATCTGTGTTCAAGGTGTTACTACCCCATCAATATTTTCATATCCTTATTATACTATCAAGGATATAATGGATTGTGTCCGCCACACTAATTATATGGTAAATTAATTCACTTCTTCACGATGTTTACAGATAATTCTACTTCCCCAAAGAAGAACAAGTCTATTGTAGAAGGATTCAATATGTACTCCATTTTATAATTTTTTGACATTTTTATTCATGATGATTAATTTTATTGTGTTTTTGTTTTATTTTACAACATATAATGATATGTGTGTCATACAAAACAAATTTTCAGTATCAGAGTGTAGGCTTCTTTGATGAATCAACATGGTTATTAGTTTATGAAAATAATAGTAATTGGAAAACATTATTTATAATTATAAGAAAAAATATGAAATGATAATATTTATTTCTTCATTATGTAATAATAAGTGAAGTATTTCGTTTAATCAATAAAAAATCACAAATATTAAATATTAATACTTAACAGAACATTTGAAAAATAAAAATTCAATCTTTATGATATAGGGATAAATGGGTTTTTAGAAATAATAAATGGATATTTATAAGGTGTTTATAGATTAAATAATATATGATATTTAGATTATATAATAATGTTTAAATAATATATATTGAATTATAAATTATTTATAATTACATAAATATTATATAAATTATATTTAATATACAAAATTATGGTTTCATATTGAAATTAATATAAAATTTATATATTCAAGCTAATTTATAAAATGTTTATAATTATCATTTATTTATGAATATTTTATAAATGCATAATATTTTATAAAATAAATTTATTTTTTCAGTTATATATTAAACTTCCTAAATACCAATTTTTAGTTCATAATTAATTAATTTGAAATTATTAAAATTAAAGGGGACTTATTTTGAACAGAATTGAAGCCTTATGAAATTGTGGTTTGCTACTTGATATGATCAAGGATTAAATAATGATCATGTATATAATATTTAGATTATGTAAAACTTATACATCAAATAAAATGAATTATAAATAGGTTATATATCATATTATATCATAATTTTTAAATGGAAGTTTTATATAATTATTTACATAAAAAATTAAATATTTGAAAGAATATATAAATTTTACATTAAAAATTATTGAATGTCCATAAATTTAAAAAATAAATTATTAAAGGATTTATATGTTGATTTTATTTAAAATTTCATCATAAATGATTACCGCATTTTGAATTATTTGATGATTTATTTATTTAATGGTTATTCCAAATTTTATTTATAGTCTCTAATTTTATGTATTATGAATGACTGTATAAAAAAATTAAGATAAAATGTTTCAAGGATAAATTGTTTAATATTAATATTTTTTTGATATCCAAAAATTCAATTTTCTTCTACCTTCAACTCCATTTCTAATTACAGTTATGATCATGAGAATAGTTTTTTGGAATAATATTTATATATCAGGTGATATAGATTACATAATTTTTTTATGGAGAAAATATTACCCATGTAGTGGGACTTTGGGTCATACCACCTGCTTTCATGGTGGCTTTCCATCGATATGAAAGTGAATGGGGTTCAGTATCTGTTTCTCATAGTTTAATTAGGTGTAGTTTATCAATATTATATAAATATATTAATTTATATAAATATTTCATGTAAATTCTACATATTATAAATTAGGATATGTATGAATATATATGAAATTATGTTTTTCGGTGGTAAAAAAATTGTTAGTTTTTTAAATAGTAACACATTAATGTAGTGTGAACACACTGAATTGGTTATTATAATAAAATTTTTAGAAGAATAAAATCACTAAAATTAAAAAGAACTTGATAATTTAATTACTATATATAATATAATAAATTTTAATTTTATATGAATATGATATAATTTAATGGTTGAGACTAAATGAATATCCCCTAAGTAATATGTGTTTGATTTTGTCAAATAAGACACATTTCAATATCATATTTATCTGAATATGTATTTCATTCCATATATGGGCTCCCAAGGATTATATGTTTTTATGAAAAAAAAGTAATTGGAGTACTTGAATATCATTGGGTATGTCATTCCATAGCTGGGTTCCGTGGATTCACATTTGCAAGCCTTTTTTGGTGTTTTAATTGGGTAATACAAGGTAGGATATCCTAATAGGTCAAGATTAATGGGGGAATATAGTAAAGAGAATCCATATTACGGATTTTGAAATGGGTTATCCACTCTTATATTTAGGAGTCATAACTATTTGTATTGGGATACATCCCTTCCTAAATAAATAAATTGTGATATAAATTCCATAAAAGACTCATTTCATAATAAAATATGTTTTACCTCTCATTAAATGGATATGATGTACCTTTTCAGTTATTTTAGTAGGATCACATTCATTAATCAATGATGAAAATATTTAATGCATCATAATAATATGATAAATAGTTATGGTTAAATAAATGAATTATCACCATAAAACTAAACATTATATTAATACTTGAAAGGAGAATATGAATATAATAAAATCCTATGACTGGTATATTAAAATCAGTTCTTGAAATTGTGAAATATTATATCTGTGAGAATAGTTCCCTCTTATGTAACATAGATTTAAAATTATACAGCAAGGGAATCTATTTTCATATAGTAAAATGGAATGATAAATTTAAGTTTGCAACAGAATTTATCTAGAACGTTACATAAAGAACTCTAGTCTCATATAATCACTATGATTGGGTATGATCATGATTATCTATAAGATTAAATATGTTTTAAATTATATAATTATTCCAACATAGATTGTGATGGTTAGGTATTTTTTTGATTTTCATCTATTGATATTTCTAAAAAAGATGGATTACTAATATAGAATATTACTCAATATTCTAAAAATCTAGAGAATATTTCAACAACGAATATGATTTCTATGTTCTAGTACAAAACTAATAGTAAAAGAAGATAAGACGTCTAAATTGGATGATGAAATGTTTGAAATTCTAATTTCATTTCATCAGGAATCTTGATAATATTATTTTAATACTAAGGATGTTACCAAATGAAGTGATTTTTCCATAAATGGGATTTCCTAAATTATCATATGGGATTTGAGAACACTATGGAATTTAGATATTAGGATTTGCAGTTATAAGAAATATTTCTCTGATTTTGATGTTTTTGGGTTACAGAGAGGATGTTTTATATTTATAGTAAATATATAGGCGTTCAAAATTTAAGGATGAATTGATTTATATTTTATTTTATAGTCGTGAAATGATGTAAATAGTTATTATATGGATAATTTTAATATATAGTAATGTGTTAATCTTGGATGAATCTATGTAAAAGGTGTGTGTGTTCATATCACTTCTCTTATATGATATGTGTGGGGTTAATATAAAAAGGGTTGTTAAGGGATTTATAAATTTATATACATGGTTTAGGATTTATAAAATTATGTAATATGTTTT
Organism: Viscum album; assembly: GCA_963277665.1. NCBI lineage: Eukaryota > Viridiplantae > Streptophyta > Magnoliopsida > Santalales > Viscaceae > Viscum > Viscum album. The sequence goes on along the minus strand of OY728120.1, from coordinate 32,243,152 downwards.
TTATATGAGTATTTTTATAAATCCGTTTATCCAGGATAAAACAGCTTATCCATGTATTTTTCAAAATAGGTGGGAAGGTCTTCGTACAACCATTAGTGGTATATTTTTTTAATGTCTTATTTTCAAATAGGATAAATTTAAATCAGATAAAATTCCAATTATGATATAGAAAAAATATTTTATTCAAAAAATATTCCTATTAAAAGGAAATAAATGTATTTTCTTCAAACAAAATTTAGTTTCTGTTGTGTCTTATTAATATATTTAAAAGAAAATATAGTGACTATGAAGCTAGTTGGAGTTTTATTGAACATAGATAACATATAATTTTACATTAAAAATATTATTACAAATTGAGTTTAATTTATTATTATTTTTATATAATAATGATTTAGGATCTGAGGAAGTTAATAAAATCTAAATAGTTACATTTTGTTATTATGAAATGGTAAATATCAATGGTCTGCACAGTTATTTACAAAGTGATATTCAATTCATTTCCTAAAAGGATTATGAAATATTGGTAATAATAATTATAAAAGGTTATATATTTTTACCAAAATAATGTGAGTAACAGTTAATCATAAAAGAGTTTAGGATATATTGGATAAAAATATAAATAGACACATTTGAACATAATTAAATAAAAATTGCACTATTCCTTGAAATGCTTACCGCATCAAATGTACAAAATGTATCCTCAAGTATCCTAAAAAGTGATTGTGGTATTTAGTTAAATATAAATATAATGATTTAAAATATTTAAAATAAAAAATTCTTTATCAAATTGTTCTTAAATGTTGTAGGATATGTAGGTATAGTGAAAATAAAAATAGTAATATTAATCAAAAAATATTTCAAGGAATAAATTTTTTGGTAAACATTCTTATGATGACGATTACATACATAGAAATAGTTAAAATTTTAAAATAGAATATATTATTCTATCATTTTACGTTATAAAGATGATGAATTTGAATAAATGTTCATAGGTATCATCTTATGAAGTTTGTTTCATATGTCTCACAATTATTAATACTAACTTTCCTTATAAATGTCAATCACTATAAGGATAGAGGTAGTATTGAAGTATATTTTCCAAAAGGAAGGTTATGGAAGTTATATATGGATTTAATGCCCAGAAAAATAATCCATCACTCTAACTACCACATTTGGGTGATGTTATATCTCAATAAATGATTAGTTGAATTGGTTGTAAAAAATATCAAAAATTTATAATAAATAAATTTTCTATTTTTTCAATCACTCTTCTGTAATATAACATTAATTCACTTGAAAAATGAAATGATAAATGTTCCATCATGGTAAAAACATTGATTTTTTACTAATGGATGATCATCATGGAGTTTAATGGGTTTTGACAAATTCTAAAGGTTATCGTTAATTGACTTGTGTATCCATTTCAAATGGTATTTTATATGGTATTTAAGAATAGACTTATGAATTTATAATTAGATCCATATACTTGTGAATTTATAATTAGATCCATATAGGGTTGTGGATATACTTATAGTGGTATACTTATTATCATTATTTCCTACTTGAGGTTTATGAAATAACAGTATTTAAAACATTCATAATTTAATACCTTACATAGGAGAGTCCTCATATGAACGTATATAATCAGAGGGTGGTTGGGAATTTTTGGTCATGTCATCGATTTTAGTGAGAAAAATATGATATATTTCCACATCTATAATAAGAAAATACATTTGGACCATTACTAAATTTTAATTAGGAAATAACAGGGCATGCTTAATTTTCTCCCATATGATGGGTTTAACTTCTTAGATACGTAAAATGTGATGTTCTTATGAGATAAATGAATGAAATGTAATGTATTCAACCACATGTCCAATCTTGTTTCTAGAATCGTGAAACTAATTAGGGGCCTATATTTGATTGACTTGTTCCATGTCATGTGTATGCTTGATGTTTTGGTTGAAGGGGTTATATAAGATACAAAACAGTTATATGATACATCATGTGGTAGAAAATATTCATATAGATATATGAGTTTTCATTCCCTATGAAGCTTTACTAGAACTATTTCTTCCTACAGGTTTTCCTTTTTTACATTTACAAAATATGGATTTTTTTTAGTTTTTTTCAATGTTAATTTGGCATTGATGATCCCAAATGTAAGACCTAGAAAAATGTAAAATGTTTTTTACAAATGTTTTTTAGAAATGGTAATATTTTGATGAAAACCCACACCCAAAATTGTTTAGATGAATCAACAAAATTTTTTGAAATAGTTCATAGATTAAATATGGATTATTATCAAGAAGGATATTATCAAATATTCACTAAAATAAATAAATGGAATATTTAATTTAGGTTTAATTACAATTCATAAAGATTAATTAAATGTTTTTCTATAATGAATGGATTAAATGGATTTAATATTAAATTAATATGAATCTATGAATTCATGAAAATGGGAATAAATGTATATTTATACTTAAATATAGATGATTAATTTTATTAAATGAAACATATTATGGATGGATATATAAAAGGATGTGATTCCTCTTGTTAAAAATTGATTTTTATCATTCCTCTCAATTATGTTTTCCTCTTACACAATTGTTCATTACGGTGCATGAATGAACTAATACCAATTTGGTATTTGTTTTTTATCAGGAAGTAATTTTGGATCCATTTTTTCTTGTTCCACCCTTTGTTACAAGTTGATTATATTCATTTATTCATTATCTTTATAAATAATTTTCATTCTCCCTAAAAGTAGATGACTAATGTTGATGGTATGTTCAGAAAAACTGTTTTTACTATTTCATTTATGATTTCATTCTTGAAGATATATATGAAAATATTTAGGTTTTATTCCACTTTATGTGGTCATATTTTTATTAAATGAAACCCAACAATTTTGGAGTAATTCTAGTGATATGAACCAATGATTCAGTAGAATGTATTTTGTTTTATCATGAAAAGTTAAATTTTCTATACATATAGAAGATACCACAACTAAATGAAATAAAATATTATGTGAGTTGTTCTTGATGTTTGAACAAGGTGTCACCAATAGAAGAATATATGACGTTGATTGATGTTTAATATTAGTTACCATAAAAAATAAATATTTGATAATGACACAATATACTAAAATAAGTGAGGTATTTTGTGATTTCATTGTTTTAGAAGGAATACATGATGTCTTTTATGAAGATCATTAGAAGAAAACTAAGTTGAGTTGTTGGTGGTAGCAGCTCTACTAAGGATAATATGCACTATACTATAAATAATGAATTGGGAATTTTCATTCACAAAAAATAAATACAAGTGAATCAAAACATTCAGGATGAAAAAAGGTAAAACCAGTAAAAAAAGAACACACTTTTTAAACATGATTTAATCATTTTTACGACCTACAGGTATGGTTAGAACACCTCAATCAGCCATAATTTATTAATCTAAAAAATGGTACATGACAATATATAGAATAAATTTTAATGAAATAAACATATATATGAAATTCAATCTTCGTATCAAAATTATAGAAGAAACTATAATATTACAGGTTAGAGAGGGTTGATCATTAGTGGTCTTTTACTCTTGATGTTGATGGGATGAGGCTCTGGTATAAGGCCTATATTGGAGGATTCATATTTCTTTATGAGATTTTGAATTAGTCAACAAAGTCACAAATCTTCCAAAGTACGAAACATTATCTGCACTCCACTAGTTGAGATTATGATAAGAATCTTGAGGGATGTTATGCCAGGACTATATCACCAGTTAAGCATAATAATAACACGACAAACATGTTTGTTTCACTAGAGTGTAACAAAAATAACCTTGGAAATACAAATATGATCAAATGATAGTAATGCCCCGACCCCAGTTTCCTAGAGTCGGTGCATTATTACATAACATTGGCATGATGCCAAAAGATCAAGTCTCAAAATACTAATTAGGTTCGTTGACATGGAAATTAGATTCATACATAATTTCAACTTTACAACTTGAAAAAATACAACATTGATATATTTCATTAGAAACATCCAAGCCTCCTAGGTTATGCCTACTGGTCACACATAACTAGCTTCTTCAGATCCTGGGAAAATGAAACATAAGAAATGGGTGAGCTCAAACGCTCAGTATGGGTAAGTAATACAACAAAAAATACCATAAATATTAAGCATGGTATATAATTGAAACCACATGCATTTACCAATAATAAACACGAATACTTTTATGGATAGAATATGATCTGAGTAAAAAATTCTATAATAAAACATAATCATGGGTATTATACTAGTGGAATGTCCACATGAACCATCAATATTATTTCCATAATGAGGGAATGTATAATGTCGGGAATTCTGAAAAATTTTGTCAAGGCCTCAGCCAAGAAGCCTAAAAATGATTAAGGCCTCGGCCAAAACCATAAAACAAATTGGGAAAGGGAATCATCCAATTCCATGTCTATTTGTCTCAAGAGATCTAACGATGCATCGAGGAGCCATAGGGGGCTCCACCCGTCACTTACTAAGTCTATTACATTCCTCATATGAAATGGTTTAAACATATCATAAACATTCATATCAAAACTAGAATATGAAATTTTAATACATTAACAATAAATCATGAATGGTATAAAAATATCACATCCACAGTCAAACATATCACAAAACCATCAATACAATATGGAAATTTCGTATCATAATAAATCAACTCCAAAGAAACATAAAATCTATCAAATGATGTTGACATAGATGAAATCAAAACCCTTTTTAGAGAAATATCTATTTATATTTTGAAATAATTTAAGAGTCAAATAATTATTAAATAGTGAATTTACATTGAAAATATTATTATAAGCTTGTAAGGGAAGTTTCGAGGAGTTTATAACTGTAGAAAATATCTACACCCACCGTTTAAGTTAATAAAATACATTCTTACCTTCATTTTGACGAAATGTTTAAAAAGTACATTATTTGGAAAACGACAGAAAGATTCCATTATAAACATCTTATAAAAAGTAAACAAGTGTATAAATGAATTTAACACATATTCTTTAAAATAGTAAGAATGTTTTTAAATACATTTTTATGAAACATGGATTTGGATGATAAAGATGTCCCAGTAGATAATTACATATAAACAACCTTGGATAATGATGAGATTGTGAAATAAACCCTTACCTTGTAATTTTCCTTGGTTGAGGGTAGGTTAAAATCCTTTATAATGGTGAATTAATTGTTACTAAATTATAAAATAATCATATACATTAATATGATATCATATATGATCTTTTAACATTGATTTGTTAATAATATCTTAGTATTATCATCATTTCAGGTGTTAACAGATTCGTTTTTATTTATATTTATTTTTATGTGAGCATATTATTTATGTATGGGATGTATATTATTCATATCCATAATTATATCATGTCCATAAACATTATTTTTAATCATCAAATGAAAATTAGACTTGAATGGATATGATGGGGAAGGAATCTCATTGCGTTCGTGGAGACGGTAGTCCGTACGTACGCACGAGCGACAATATCATTCTTTTGAAATTAAAATAATATATAACTGGATGAAATATTATATATAAAGAATCATTAACATTTTATATTTATTATTCAAATGAATTACACATCATTATTATACCCATCCGAATAATAATGTTTTGAATAACAATTACACCACGACGTGGAGACGGTAAGCTGTACGTACACACGTATGGTGACATGTCATTAAAAAGAATGGATAGAATACTGAATAAGTTTTTACCATATTTATAATAACATCACAGTATATAGAAGAAATTGAGTTATTATTTTATAATGGAAAAACAATGAATGAAGATGTTGAAGAAGAAAGGAACTTGAAAAGGGGTGGTGAAAACATTACCTCTTCTTCGGGTTCTTCCTTTTGAGTTGATCAAAAGGGCTTCTTAGGTTGGAATTATGATCAAACTAAGGCCTCTAGGTTGAAGTGAGGGATGTTGGGAGTATATTTTGGCTGGGTAGGTCCGAGCCAAAAGGCTTTTACGGTGCGAATAATTGGTTATAAGTGGTGACCTTTTATAAGGGGGAGGAGGGGCTCTTTATGAAAAACTTAAAGTATTGATTTAGAATAAATTCATATTCGGTTTCAAATGGATCCAAAGTGGATTATTAAAAGTTAAAGTTGGGGATTGGTGGAAATCCTTTCATCTAATAAATTTTATATAGGTTTGTGTCACCATATTAACCTTATCATTTATATTTAATTTTTTGTAAAATAGTTTGTCATTTACTATGTCACATTGTATGTTTATATTATATGGTTAATAAACATACTATATACTTATAATAGACCACTAATTGGTCTATTAATGATACACCTATCATTATATAGGACTTTTGGACAAACCTTATATTTTTAGGAATAGGATATCAATTAATAATATAATATTTGTTTTAAAAACTCATTTATGTCAATTTTGACAATATTTAATAATTTATTTTTCATAAAGTCATTGAAACTTTATTAATTAGAACCAAATTAACTTAATAAATTCTAACATGTCATATTAACCAATAAAATTCTTGTATTACAACAAAAATTTCAAATTATATTTATTTTAAAATTCACAATACTAATTGTTTAATTCTTTCATAATAATGAAAATACTACATCATTATTGTGTCATAAATAAATTTCGTTATTAAATTTCTAAAAATTATAAATAAAATACCATTATGTGGCAAATCGTATTAGATATCTAGTTAATATTAATATTCGAAATTATAACATAAATAATCCTATGTAAAAAAATTTCTAAAAGATATATGCTTATATCATTTTTGTATTTACTTTAACTTAATTATTATAAAGTGTCATTATCACTTACAAGTGGATCCATGGGGTCCCAAAAATGACCCAAATATTCCCATGTCCATAAATGTATCAACCAATAGGGATAAGACATGTTTTAGGGTAATTTATTATTATTATTATAATATTTTTGACCCTTATTTACCAGATTTACCGTTTAAAAATGGTAAATAAAATATTTTCCGAAATAATTATTCAAAATGTATAAAAATAAAAGTTACCTATTTACACAATTTGGACCTCCTGATTATAAATATGGACTAAATTTTTCTAAATTCAAAACACATAAGTTGAATAAATTAATTTAAAAGTATTTCCTGTTATCAAAACAAAAGGCGTGTTTTTAAGAGATAATTACTATCAAAATATTGGCACTTGCTTCTGTCCAGTTTAAATGTGAATTTATATCCAATGACCAAAATTTTATTAATTTGTAAAAATATATTCTAAATATACTTTAAATACACTCATATTAATAATATATCACTATTAATTATTTCGATTAATTTTTTTTAATTAAAATTTAGTAATTTTCACTATTCCTCTTGATATGTTTTCAGAAAAATACAAAAAATTAACCCAAAGCTAATTTCGATATTTTGAGTCCAAAAAAGATTTCCCTTCTGAATGATAAAATGTATAAAATTTCAAAATGTGGTTATTACTATTCATAACGACTAGTTTGATTGGTTGCGGTGTGTGTTAGAACTCGAAGTTGTGTAAAACACACGCTACTGTATTATTCAATGAAAAGCATAACGTGGAAGTTTGGGGTGTTTTATTATCCCCTCCTTAAATAAATTGCATCCTCGAAATTTATGTTCTGTATTGGAAACTTGGGGTTGACATTTCAAAATAGCTTAGTTGAAATCCCACATCGAAAAACTGATTAATGATCCCTCTATTTAAAATAAATAGTGGTAAGTATGAAGGTTACTGAAAATAACACATACTAGGGTTACATGTAGGAAAACATGGATATGGGAGAGAAATATAACCATCAATATCTGATGGGTATTGGAAGAGAACATGTCTATGAAAAGGAAAATAATCACAAAGCCATAAATTTGTGATGATCTAAGGTATCATCAGGACAATGTTTTTTTCTAAATTCTTTTTCTTAATATTGAAGAATTTATTTATGATATTGTATAAGATCATAAGGAGATATACCTAATTTATTATTATAGTTTTATCCATTAATAAATTTCTACCACAACCACATCTTTCACTAAAAAACACAACACAACTCAAAAATACTCTATTTATCCGAATTGTATAGGGTTCCAAATATAATGAATTTATAATTCAAATTTCAGAAACTTTAAAAAAGAAACTAAATTATACCATAAAGGGACTTCACATAGTCTAGTGGTAGGAGATAAATCTCAATCTAACTATGGTTGTGGGTTCCATTCCTGCATCTTTGTCCGATGCGACAGGTTGTCACACAGTCTGCATGTTGTCCTTTTATAAAAATCCAAAAATAACCTTTCAAGAATAATCCATTCTAACCTTTAGACTTATCCCAAATACTACTATCCAAATTCATAGTCCAAAATTTATAAGGAAGTTAAACACAATGAAGATCCTTTTTTACATGTAATAACATGTGAACACCTTCATTGTGTATTATTTTAAAACATGGTAACATCCTGAATTACCATACAACCGTATTAACTACATTCATGCTCCCATATTCTTTATATAATACTAGATATAATACTATCCAAAAATTTTATAAACTCCAATGATGAAAAATCAATAATCAGTTTCAAGGTATTCATGAATATCCAATATAATTATTCAAATCAATCATCTCTTATTCCAAAATCACTACCTCGTTATCGGGACCATATTAAGGATTACCTTTCCTTCGACCATGTATTTTACCAAAACTGTATCTCGCTATTAAGTCATATTTCTTAGAACCATATAATCTCAAATACTTAATAAAATAGTACTGTAGTACTCTTTATTTATCTCCATAATTCATATAACCATTATATTATTGATACAACACTCAAATGAATTAATCCTATAATAACAATATATGAACACTAGTCATTCATCTTCATATGGGGTAGTATCACAACTTGATTATTATCCAATAAATTCATTTGCAGTATACTCATATGATTTGGACATTGGTTTCTGTAGTGTCCCAACTCATTACAAATGAAGAATTGTACATTTGAAACCTTATTCTTACCCTTATCGTCACATAAATGGTGTCCTTTTTCTCCACACTTATTAAAAAATATCATTCCCATTAGGGAAGTTCCCTGGTGTTTCTTCCCATAGTGATCACATATGGGAAATTCTTCATTTACCTCTTCCCTTTTTCCATCTTTCTCTCTTCCATCCATTTCTTCTCTTGCTTCCCTTAAAAGCCATAGGACTTAGAGAATTTTTTACTTATATTATTAACAGATGATACTATTTTTTCATATGTTGATAATACATGGGAGACAATTTCCCTTCTAAATGTTGGCTTAATACAATGAAATATATGATCATTCTTGTTAATTGGATCATACGTATTTCAGGAGTTCACATTCCTTCAAATGGGCACCATTTCTATACAATGTCATAAACTAGATTAGTTTATGAATCGAAATATGTAATTCCAAACGTCCAAAACCCTTAACATAAAATGAACAGTTTATGGATATAATACATAATCATAAAAATGATTTCTTTGAGGATGTATATACTCATTAACCCTTCATAATGGTTTGTAAAGAAAATTAGAATGATCCTAAACATATCCCTCAGGAGTGTCGTAACCAACAGTGCAGTGAGGCTCATTTTCGTGCACCAGTTCCCATTCGAGTCTATCTCAATGTGGTGTTTTCTGGTTTTACCCCTAGGTATATATGTTCCAGAGCCGCCTCTACCTGCTCGTATCCAGACAAGGGTGTATTACTCGGAAAAATCACAAAATCTCTACAATACCAGAATTCTAGGAAGTTCTTCTATACTGATCCTCAAAGTCTATCTTAGGGCTATGTGCTCTAATTATAGTTTATCTAAATCTAGTTTCCAATGTTTGTACTAATCTTCCTCGGATACCATCTGTAATGCCCGGACCCCATTTTCCTAGTGTTGGTGCATTATTACATAACATTAGCATGATCACAAAATATTATGTCTCGAAAGACCGATTAGTTTAGTAGACTTGGAAACAAGATTCATACATAAGATCAACTTTACAACATGAAAAGAATTACAACCCAAATATATTTCATTAGAAGTATCCAAGCCTCCTAGATTATGCATGTCGTTCACTCATAAATAACATCTTCATATCCTAGTAAAATGAATCCTAAGAAAGGGTTGCGCTCAAATGCTCAGTAAGGGTATGTAATACAGCGGAAAATGACAAAAATATTATGTATAGTAAATAATTGAAACCACATGCCTTTACCAATTATAAACATGAATACATTTATGGAATGAATATGAGATTAGTAAATAATTACATAATAAAACATAATCATGGGTATTCTACTAGTCCAATGACCACCTGAACCATCAATATTATTTCCCTAATGAGGGAATTTATAATGTAGGACATTCTGAAACATTTTGTCAAGGCCTCGGCCAAGACGTCTAAAAATGATTAAGGCCTCTTCCAAAACCATAAATCAAATTGGGTAAGGGCCTTGACCAATTACATGTGTAGTTGTCTAATGGGACCTACCAATGTATCGAGGAGCTATAGCGGGCTGCACCCGTCTCTTACTAAGTCCAATACATTCCTCATTTGAAATGGTTTAAACATATCACAAAAATTCGCATTAAAACTAGCATACGAAATGTCAATACTTTAACCATAAATCATGAATGGTATAAAAATAGCTCATCCACAGTCGAACATATCAAAAAACCTTCAATGCAACATGGTTGTTTTGTATCATAATAAATCAACTCCAAATAAACTTAAAATCCATCAAAGGATGTTGACATAGATGAAATCAAAACACTTTTTAGAGAAATATCTCTTTCTATTTTGAAATAATTTAAGCATCAAATAATTATAAAATAAATAATTAACATTGAAAATATTCTTATAAGCTTGTAGGGGAAGCTTAGATGAGTTTATAATGGTAGAAAATAGCTGCACCCACAATATATGTTAAAAAAAAGACATTCTTACATTAATTTTCTCGAAAAGGCTAAAAAGGACCTTGTTTGGAAAATGACGGAAAGATTCATTTATAAAAATCTTATAAAAAGTCAAAAGGGTATAAAACATTTAACCCAAATTCTGTAAAATAGTAAGAATGTTTTGAAATACATTTTTAAGAAACATGGATGTGGATGATAAAGATGCCCCAATAGATAATTACGTATAAACAACCACGGATAATGAAGAGATTGTGAAACAATCCCTAAACATGTACTCTTACTTGGTTGAGGGTAGGTTAACCTCCGGTAAAATGGTGAAATAATAGTTAATATATTATTAAAGAATCATATACATTAATATTCTATCATATATGATATTTTAACAATGATTGTTTAATAATATATTAGTATTATCATCATTTTGAGTGTTAACGGATTCATTTTTCTATATATTCTTTGTTATGTGAGTCGTAATTGTTATGTATAGGATGTATATTATTCATATCTAAGATGATATCAAGTCTTTAAAAAAAATTAATCAACAAATGAGAATTAGACTTGAATGTATATGATGGGGAATGTATCTCATCATGTTCGTGGAGACGGTAGACCATACATACGCACGAGCGACAATATCATTCTTTTGATATTAAAATAATATATAATTGGATGGTATATTATATATACAGAATAATTAACATGTTATATTTATTATTCAAATTAATTACACATCATTATTATACTCTTCCAAATAATAATTTTCTGAATAACAATTACACCACAACATAGAGACGGTAAGTCGTACGTACGCACGTAAGGTGACATGTCATTAAAAGGATGGATAGAATACTGAATATGGTTGTACCATATTTATAATAACAACACAGTGTATTGAAGAAACTGGATTTATCATTTTATAATGGTAACAACAAAGAAAGAAGAAGTTTAAGAAGAAAGGAACTTGAAAAAGGGTGGTGAAAACATTACCTTTTCTTCAGGTTCTTCCTTTTGATTTTATCAATAGGGCTATTAGATTGGATTTTGGAAGACACTATGGCCACTAGAATGAAATGAGGGAATTTGGGAGGATATTTTTTCAGGGTTTGGCTGAGCCAAAAGTCTTTGATGTTTTGATGAGTTGGTTAGAAGTGGTGTCTTTTATAAGGGGGAGGAGGGGCTCTTTAGGAATAACTTGAAATATTAATTTATAAAAAATTCATATTATGTTTTTAATGGATCCTATGTAGATTTTTGAAATTATATGGTGGGGATGGGTCTAAATCCTTTCATCCAATAGATTTTAGACATGTTTGGTCCAATATATTAACCTTATCATTTATATTTAACTCTTAGTTAAATAGTTTGACATTTACTATGTCACTTTGTATTTTTATATTATATGGTTAATAAACTTACTATATACTTCCAAGAGTCCACAAATTGGTCCATTAATGACGAAAATATAATTATAGAAGTCCTTTGGCTGATCCTTCGAATTTTAGGAAAATAACATAAATTAATAATATAATATTTCTTTTAAAATCATTTATGTAAATTTTGACAAAATTTAATAATTGATTTTTGTTAAATCTTTAACAACTTTATTAATTTGTCAAAAATATCATTTAAGTAATAATAACATTTCATATTAACTAATAAAATTAGTTTATGGAATCAAAACTTTCAAATTATATTTCTTTTAACATTTATTATACTAATTGTTTGATTCGTTCATTAATAAGGAAAACACTGCATCATGATTATGTCATAAATAAATTTAATTATTCAATGTATAAAAATAATAAATAAAATACCATTATTTTGGAAATCATCTTATATTTATAATTAATATTTATATTCGAAAATATATCATATAAGACCCTATGTAAAAATTGTTTTGCTAAAAGCTATATTCTTTTGTCATTTTTGTATTTACATTAACTTAATTAATATAAAGTGTCATTATCACTTACATGTGGATCCATAGGGTCCCCAAATAGACCCAAAGATACCCATGGTCAGAACTCTTTCAACCAATAGTGTTAGGACACATTTTAGTGTAATTTAATATTATTATAATATTATTGTTTTACAGTTATTTAACGGATTTAACCTTTAACCACGGTAAATAAAATATTAACCGAAGTAATTATTCAAAATGTCTAAAAATGAAAGTTACCTATTTACACAATTTGGACCTCCTAATTATAAATATGGAATCCATTTTTATAAATTCTAAACATAGATGTGGCAGAAATTAATTTAAAATTAATTCCCGCTATCAAAACAAAAAGCGTGTTTTTAAGAAATAATAACTATCAAAAGATTGACACTTGCTTATGTCCAGTTTAAATGTGAATTTATATCCAATGAAAAAACATGTAATAATTGGAACAAATATATTCTATATATTCTTTAAAAACTCAAAAATTCATAATTTATCACTTTTAATTATTTCAATTAAAAAATTTGTTTTAAATTACAATTTAGCGATTTTCACTATTCATCAAAAATTGAAAGTTTTCAGAAAAATACCAAAAATTCACCATAAGATAATTTTGATATTCAGAGTACAAAAATGAATCCCATTTTGATATATAAAATGTATAAAATTTCAAAAGGTGGATATTACTGTTCATAACGGCTAGTTTGATTGGTTGTGGTGTGTGTTAGAACTCGAAGTTGCGTACAACACACACTACTGTATTATTCAAATAGAAGCATGTCATGGAAGATTGGGGTGTTAAAATGACTATTTAATTGCATAAAGGGTTCATATATTACAATGACATGCCATTTCACCTCAAAACAAACTGGACAACTAGAAAATGCCAAACACCAGGACCCAAGGATAGCTAATGAAACAAGAACCCAAATAATTGGGGTACATGAATGCCCACAATTAAAGGGGAATATATATAATCTACGGACAAAGATAACACTATTATATATTGATGAAATTGAAAAAATAAAATGCTAAGGAATGATGAATGAACGTACTTGTTAATGAAAGAGGCTGACATGAGTAGCCCAATTGCTTATTATCACAATTAGATAACACCAAAAGAATTATATTACAATTATTTTTTATCAATGGGAAATTGATTACTTTTATCTGAACATTATATAAGTTTTTAAAATACCCCAAATTTATTGAACCTTTTAACCATTATATAATCAATATTTATCTTATTAACATATATAGATCTAGATTTAATAATTTATCTAATAAATTGTATTATAATATATATGTGTCTGGATTTACCATGGAATTCTAAGTTGGTTAGAAAATTTAGAGAAAGAAGACTATCAATAAAATCAGTAATAATAATATCATAATGATTGATTTTAGAAGTAAATCCCATGAGAGATAATGATTACTAGATAGTCTCAACTTATATTATTTTTTCTGATTCTGGGGATGAAATGGAAACTACAAATAGAATTTTACATTTATAGGATATTGGGCCCTTATAAGAAGTCAATACATTACAAGTAAATTAATATATAGTGTCAATATTAAATTAATAGTCAATATCTACATATCCAATGATAATTTCATGAATATAAACATTTCTAAAATTAATCAATATAAATTTAATGTACATGATATATACTATAGAATAATATTTTGGGAATACAAATATGGCTTCCCTAGACTGGAAATAAATCTAATTAGTGTGAATATTTCAAAGGCTACATCTGGTCTGGTTCATATAATGGAATAGATGACACTTCTAGAAATGTTTTCATATGGAATTTTAGATATAATCTCAACATCACAAACATTAGTGGGTGATTATGTTATTGAATAGATAAAATTATGTCAAAATAGAATAATAATATGATATTTATATTTATATGGATATTATTTTAGACAATTCACAACATAAGAATGTGAGGTCAGACATAACAGTTTATTAGTTCTATCCATAGTAATATTTATAGAAAATATTACATTTTTTAACACTATGACCATCACTTCAAAATAAAATTTTAATTGAAATTTTATATGGATGATAACATTTATGTTATTGAATATAATATTTATAACATTCACATATAACAGATGGTAATCAATGTTATTATTTATTTACTTGAAATAATTACAAGAATCAAATTGACTCGTAATGAAACTGTTATTAAGTATAAATGAATCAAACATTCTATACCACTATCATGATTCTTGTTTTAGATAAAGAAATTATTTATTTAAAAGAAAAACATTGATATATTTAAATTTTTAGAATAACCATTAATATGATTCAAGTATATATATTTTTATTATGATCTTCACGAGTTAAATAAGTTTTTGCATCATGTTATTCAATATGAGGTTCATTATAGATATCAAAAGAATTAAAAAAATTATATAAATATACATTAAAGCTTGTTAAAATAAAATAGAATAGTATATTCTTCATCATTTGAGGAATCCCATGGGGAAAAATATATCTTTTAAATTTTAGTTTATTTTCATTAGTGTCATCCACCTTTATTTTATAAATCCACTTACAACCAATTAATTTAGAATTTTGTGCGTTTATCAATGATATATCATGTTTTATTATTATTTAAGGAATATATTTGTTCATTAATGGTTGAGATCCACTATTTTGATTATTTTTTATTAGGTTTTATCTCATATGTTTGAGGGTCTTTATCTGCATAATCCTACGAAAAATGAGAAGTCCTATAATATTGGATAAATTGCGAAGGAGGTATAGGGACCCTATTATCTCTAACATGGGAAATAATTAATAAGTATTACTAGAAGAAGGATTATTATCATAACATATATCAAAACTGGAACATAAGTCTTATTATTTTAGAGGATGATTACCAGGTGGAGGAGGTAGTACATTAGCCTGAATTTGGCATAATGGATCACTTTTAGTGGCCATATCAATGACTATATCATCTCTATTTTTTTTGATAGATATTTGTTTATGGTGACGTGACTCATGAAACACCCCATATCTACCAATTACACATTTTTTGTAGGTGGGTTTACCATCTTCAAATTTATAACCCTTAACACCCTTAGGGTACCAAAAAAATTCTCACTTTCATGCTTATGGTTAAATCATATCTGTATTGAAATGGTTATATACAGATCATCCAAGGAATCATTTGTGATTATAAGATGATGTTTTATTATTTCATAGTTTATTTTGGGGGAATTATATTGATTATCATAGGATTTGAACCTATCTAATATGTAAACTTCGACTGTACTAGCCTCTTCCCAAAAGTATTTATGGAGACTCGTGCATGAAAAAATGCATTAGAATCTCTCAAGAATGGTTTTAGTTATTCTTCAAAATTTTAATTTTGTTATGGGGTTTCTGTAATAGTCTACTGAACATCAATTATCATAGTTTAAAAAACTGAAAGAAATTAGCATAGATTTATTTGAACACATTATATGATCTCATTGTTTTAATTTCAATTGATACCTGATTCTCAACAGATCATTTCATGTTTTAGTTAGTTTGGAAAACATAGTATTATCCCCTGTGTTTGTAAATCCATATTTTTCGAGATAATTCTTTATTAAAAGAACTAAAATAGTATCATCCACTATGGGAGGTTGTCCTTGCTGGTCCCAATAAATAGGATTGAATATATTCTATAGAGTATCTATCTTTGAAATTGGACTTATTGAAACACACAATGTTATCTTAATCCACTACACAATCTACACAAAAGGGAAGTTTAATATATGTAAAATTAGTTAAAGTTCATTGTTTATTATTTTCCATGATATCCATGGAGTTTACATTCCCTAATCTCATATTCCATAATGGTGTGATAACAATATTGGTCACATATAGATTAATCAATATTTCAGAATAAGTTTCATAATTCAAAACAAGTATATAATTAACAAAAGTACCCATGATGATAGATCAAGTTCCCTTGGATATTTTTTGGCAACCTAATTACAACATAAAAGTATGCCCCAACTGGTAAAAAATTATTTAAGATATCATATGACTATAGAGAATTCTAACAAAACTAACATCAAAAAATGTAATGATACAACAATTATATATATATATTAAAATAGAACATATACCCATTAGACGACACCACCTATTATTTCAAGAAGGTTGATTTCATACTACTAATTAAACCAAACCATTAAAGGACTCTCTATAAGGCCACACGTGGAATGTGAAACCTAAGTCAAGGATCCACTAATGGGTGATTTAGTTGATTGAAACATTTGATAAATTAATCGTGTTATTACAAGAAGAAAATAAATTTGAATGGTCAAATTTTTTTTTGTAACGATTTATTGTTTTTTCATTCAAATCTCAATTTTATTGTTCTAGATATTTCCAAAGTGGAATAAAAAATATATTTCAATAGAATATTAGATTAAATTAGGATGTTTATTTTTTTTAATTTTCTTTACTATTCTATTTCTCATTAATCCTACATTTTTTTCTACCACATACATAAAGGCACCCTTACTAACCTTTAACTGTAGTTTTAGAATGTAATTTATTACACAAGTAGGGATTATTTGACCTCTTATATGGTTAGAGAGTCACAAGCATACATCATTGTATTTAAAAATGTGATACATCAATTTTATAAAGAAATTGAAATAATACTAACTTGATCTGCAAAATAAACAATCACATTTATGTTGGCTAAAAAAATTATTTTATTTTATTCATTTAAATGGGATTTAATTAAAACAATATATTACAATATGAATGTAAAAATATGATGATTATTACAATGTATAGCAACTAGTGATTCCATCATATAAATTTTAGTAGTTAATGAGATATAAAAGCAACAACCATTGAAAAATTTATATATCTAACCACATTATCATGTAAATAAAGAAGTAATGAACTATTGGCATTAATAAGAACATAATGTGATACATATAAAAAATATAGGAATTTGTATTGTCACACATTGTAACAATGTGTTTCTTAGGTCAAGGTAGAACATTAATTAACACTTTCTAATACGAAAGGCCTCTCATATAAATCCTCTATCTATTGAAGTCATTTGACCATCAAATATTATAATATTATACATAGTTTTTTTCATCATCTACTATAGGAGTAGATACCATTTTTTTGAAAACTTTGTAATTCTACACTCCCCTAAAATAGAAAGGATAAATGTGTATGCATGATTATAAAATTATTAATTTGAATTTGAATAATATTTTTGAATATAGTGATTTCAATTGTAGAAAAATTTTGAGTTACTGGGTAATTATGGTATGAAAATTTTGTGGAATTAGAACATAAATCCAATTGAAATATGAACCATATTTGAAATCTAAAGATATCCAAAGGAGACCATAATAAAACATTATTAGAGGAAGATGTTCTGGTAATAAAAATTCCTATAAATTAATGAATAACTAATGATGATGCCCGTGAAGGTATCCAAACAGCCTAGTGAAATGTGGGTTCTAGTAAAATATATTTTAGAAGAGTAATGTTTAAAAATATTATTTATAATTGTGTTTGAATTCACATTAAATGGTATAATATAATTATTTTAAACCACTAATTTCAAATGCGTTTTCCAAGTGTATTTTAAAAACAACCTCACAAACCATAGAATGATATATACTATATAACCACTTGATTATAAGATGAAGCCTGAGTGTACCCAAAAAAGATGCCACAACAATTGTAACGTAAATACTATTCTTACATAGTTTACTGAATTATATGAAAAAATAGTTTAAACCCCATAAATATTTATTTAACAAAATCTTAGTAATTGCTATTATCTGTATCCTCTTCCATTGGGTTTATTCCTCTAGGTTGCACCTACAACTGATGTTTTACAAATATTTGATATTGTGTCCAGCCTCTAAAAAATGTAACATGGGGATATTTGAACAAAGGGTCACTTTTAAAAGTTATAAGAGTTAATGTTACACAATATTGAGACACACTTGTAATATAAATATTTATAGAATGAAATCATGATTTAATCAGATGTATGTTAAGTTATGTTAGTGTCTGAATATTTTTTTTATATAAGTTCTTTTCTGAAAATTAATAAAACAAAAATTGGTTATTTTTTTAGTAAAAAAAATAGGATGTAAATGAATTATATACCAACCATAATGCCTTTTGGATAAATCTAAAACACCTCATAGTAGCTCACTCTTTTTAGGCAGATCCTCCCAAATCGATGACATGGAATGAATAGTAAAAGGATTTTTCAGTGGATACTCATTCCACCTCATCCCACATAAAAAACCACTCATCCACCACTTCTACACTCAAAATTTCTATAACCCTCTCTAAATAACATCCCTACTATCTCAATTTCATGCACTTTTCTTCCCCCATATGTTTGATTTTTTTGCCTTAAGGAAATATTGGATTTTGGAAACATATTTTATGTGTTTATTTATAATATTTTGAAAAATTGTTTTATTTATATTGTTTAGTTATTTTTTCTGTTAAATATATATAATTTATAAATAATATTTAATATTAATATATAAATAATTATTATTTAGAAATTAATATTTAGTATTGAATTTATTTTTAGTCGTAGTAGTGGAAATATTATTATAAGCTGAATCTCATGTGCTTTCTCTTATTAGTTTTTAAATATTAGTGAAATAATTAATAACTAAATTATAATAAATGAAGTAATCATAATAAACATAAAATTTACTTATAAATTAATTATAAGTAAATAAATAGTAATTAGAAAAATAATATTAATTAGATGATGACTAAATTTTATTGAGATTATGATTATCTAATAAATATCTAATAAATAATTATTAAATAATAAATATATGATAAATGACTACCAAATGATTATGTAATGGCTAATTTTAGATTTTTAATGATTACATAATGATTAATTATAGATAAATTATTGATTAAAAATTGATTTTCTTATAATTAACTAGTGATTAAGTAATGATTGACAACTGATATATATATGTTGCACTACTGATTATCTATTAATTATGTAAAAATTAACTTAATAATAACTATTAAATATCAAATTATTTACCCATAATTAAGTGATTTTAATGTAATAAATAACTATTTAATAACTATGGTTGTTATTATGAATAAATAATCCTTAGATAATTATAAAAATTTGATAAAATTATGATTAACTTAAGATGAAATAATGAAAAACTGATAAAGATCTGATGTTTAAATGATGATGAAGTAATAAAAATTAATTATCAACTATTAATAAATTAATAATTAACTATGAACTAACTACTTAATAAATCATACATACATAATGAATAATGATTAACTAACTATTTATTAATGAATTATTGAGATGTATTTTACATAGGATTAAGAAAATAATAAATAAGGATTACATAAAGAAAAAAATTGCATTAAATAATGATTATCTAATGATTGATAATTGAATGACTATTAAATAACACTAAAATTGAAACTGAATAAATATTAACTAACAAATTATTAGTGAATGAATAATAAAATATTACTTATTTGTTAAGTAATAGTGAATAATTAATTTAATAATTATTAACAAAGTATTAACTAATGAGGAAGTACTAATTATACAATAATTAATTATTTATTACCTATTAATTAGGTATATACTAAATAATTAATTACTATTAACCAATGAATGAAAAAATAACTATTGATGACTGATTAATGATTCATTAATGAATGGTTAAGGAATGATTAATAAATTATACATTCAATTCAAGTAATCTTTTATGTTGTATAACATTCAAGTTTCTTACCATCTTCTTATTTCCTTATTATTCATGATCTATTCAGTATTATGATTCATTTCTATATTTATTAACCTTGTCTCTAATATTTTTAATTTTTTTCTAAAACCATGTTGCATTGTTGTTAGGGTGATGAATTTTTGTAAGGGATTTATGAATTATTCTTTAATTTTGAGTTCTTAAATTTTCTTATTCATTCTTTATCTCTTCTTACCCAAGACACATAAAATATCTAATAATAATGAATATTTTATATTTTGTCATGTTCATGGAAAATTCATCATCACTATTCCACTCCTCTCCCACTTATTCAAGGAATAAAAATATTGTTCGTGATGTGTCAAATTACCATCATTGTGGACCATGAAATTTCAATTTCCATTAATTTTGTCATGTCTGGTCACGAAAACATTTCAATGTTGAACCAGGTTATAATATATGTATTAATTATCATTCATGGTTCTAGAATTATTTTGTAATCATTATTTTAATTTATAATAACAATTGTGGATGGTATTAATAAAGAACCACTAAAATGATCTAAAAGAACTTCATTAATATTTTATCTTTTGAGTCATACTCATATGAAACATCAAAATAATAAATGGTATAATTTATGTTACTAGATATATATAAATACATTTCCATTCCAATTCTGGAGTTTCACTTCCAATCGACATGAACATCCATTATGAACTAATCAATGAAATCAGGTAATGAACTCACCCAAAACAGTGCAAGGAACAAAATACTAAAAATTAAGGGGTCGAAGTAAGACAAGTCTGATGTAGTGGCATTCTTAACCCTATTTCCATCCTTTGGGATAACATTATTCTTCATTATTTGTGTTGTACTTAAATTATTTGTGTGATTACTTTTGATTATACTATTTTTAATTATGTATATTTACCGAGTGTGTACATAATCCATCCACTCTATTAAGTCTCACTTAAATTATGTGATATCATTAAGGGACTTTTCTATTAAAATCCTCTTTTAAAATTATATTTAAAAAAATAAAAATCAATGTTTTTATTCTAATACTAATGTTGTAGGATTATGTTCTAGATCTTGGGCACTGTTTATGATGAATTTTGGGACCAATATTAATTTCCAATGCATTGTGTATGTGTATATTGGAGGTCAGCCGTATGGTTACTCCAAGTGTAAGTGTGATGTTTAAACAAATAGTAAGTTATCTATGAGGGTTAAAAATTATAAGGTAGCCGAGGGGGTTACAAAATTAGATAAATAATTACCCAAGATAACTTTATGGTTTAACTTCTGTTCTTAGGTATTGTGGAAATCTAATGTTTCCCAATGTAACTATATATATAACGGTGATAAGTATGTATTTTGAAAATTATTTCATACGTTACAAGTATTCATTGACTAATGTGTTCTTTAATTATTTTTATAACCCTTACTGAGTTTTTGTGCAGATCCCATGTTTTAAATGACTTTGCACAGGTTGATGGATAAATTCGAAAAACAAGGAAGCCATGTTAAATATTAAAGAATTATCTAGGAATCAAGTTTTATGTTTTAATGTTTTTTATTTTGAAAAAATGGAAACCGTTTTTATGGTATGCTCTCTATAACAATGTGTAATGCTATAAATTTATTATGTCCCAATTCCCTAAACATCTAAACATGAAAAGATCCTTATTGTAAAAAAGAAGTGTTTTCTTGACTAAATTCAAGATTATGTATGTAATAAGTTCAGGTCCTTATAGTTTGTATCAAATGATGGTTAAGATAACTTTATGGGTTAGGATTATGTTAAAAGAATACAATAAATGATTTTTATCTAAAATTTAATGTTATTTAAAAATTACCAAGTATCTTTGTCACAGATATGTTTGTTTAGAATGGTTTTCTTCATACGGAATCGAGATTCTGAAGAGAAGTGGAAATAACAGAACGAAATCCTTCCAGATCTACATCCCGGAATTATAGGGATTGGAACAAATCAGTTTTTGATAGTAATGGCTCAGCTAACGTAGAAACAAAATGGTGGTGGCAACCATAGAAGAGAACAAATAGAAATACCACAACAAAATATCACATTAATTGAAAATTTTATGAGGCAACACCCTCCTACATTCCATGGATCTTCTAACAAAAAATCATTTGAAGGATGGATCAGAGCCCTTGAAAGGATACTTGATGTTATGTGATGTTCAGACAATAAAATGGTAAGTCTTTCCATTTATTATTTTGAAAGTGAATTCAATCAGTGGTGGTCAATGGTAAGGAATATCTGGGGTATATAGGATTTTGATACCTTAAAGTGGGATGTATTTTAAATTCTTTTCCTTGAAAAATATTTTCCTAATGAGGTGTTACTTGGGATGGACAAGCAATTAAATTAATTGAATAAAAAGGAAATGGATTCAGTGTATTTGTATGAAGCGATCATCACCCAAATAGCGAGGTATGCTCCAAATCTTATTCTATATCTTGAAAGAAAAATCAACCGATTTTACTCAAGATTTAAGCCAAGGTATCAAATGGTGTTGGCCTCCCATGAATTAAAATTTTAATAGAAACTAGTATAATGTGCTAAGAGGGTAGAGATGGAGTTTTTTGAGGATTACATGGATTTTTTCAACAAGGAAAAGAAGAGGTCTAGGTGGCATGTGATGGGTATCAATAACCAAAGAAATCTAATGGTATGGAAATCCTGTTTTTAGTTTGTGAAAAGTGTAGTAGGAAAAACCCTGGGGAATGGCTTAGAAAAACTAGGATGTGTTTTAAATGTGGTATGTTTAAATATATGACCTGATATTGTAATGAAAATGAACCTCATAGTAATACTAATAAGAAAACTATAAATTATTTAAAATGTGCTGACATGTGTCATTATGCAATGGATTTCCTAAAGAGATATATGAAGGATGCAATGAATCCCGAAAATAAGATGAAAGGTGTTGTGAGATCCTTTGTCACTACATCGGTAGATGTTGGGCCATCCATTGATGTTATATCTGGTACTTTTTTGTGCATTCTAATGTTCTGTTAGATATAGGGTCTACATAGTTTTTCACATCTAGTCAATTTTAGGGTAAATTGGAAATATCATGTCTCCAAATAAGACCAGGCCATATTTTTAAAACACCAGGGGGAAATATTATAGCAAAGTGGAATTATGAGAATCTTTTTATTGTGGTTTGTGGAAATTCATTACTTGAAAACCTTGTTGTTTTACCCATATTCAAGTTTGATGTTATTGTGGGAATGGATTGGCATTTTTTTATCATCATAAGATTGAATATAGAGATAAATAAGTTTTTTAGAAAGATTTTTAGTTTGTATATAGTAATGAACCCATACAATTGATAAAATATCTGGTAGCTGAAAAACTATAGAAAGATGGAAATTATTGTTATCTTTTTTATATTGTTGAAATCATGGTAACTGTTCTGATTGATGATGTTCATGTAGTAAATGAATACCTTGATGTTTTTCCTGATGAGTTACCCGATGTCATACCGAATCAGGAAGCTGAATTCACAATTGAAATATTTATTAATACAAATCCAATTCCGAACCCCCATATTTTATGGCTCAAATAGAACTTCTTAAATAAAAAAATTAGTTGCAGGATTTGCATGATAAAGGATTCATTCATCCTAGCACTTCACTATGTGGAGCTCCTATTTTTTTGTTAAAAAAATATGGTTCCATTAGAATTTTCTTTGATAATAGATCATTGAATAACATAAATGTTAAAAACATGTATCCTCTACCTCATATCGATGACTTGTTTGATCAGCTCTAGGGATATTAGTACTTTTCCAAGATTGACGTGAGATATAGGTACCATCACCTCAAGGTGAAGGAGGATGACATCCCAAAAATAGCCTTTCGTACTAGATATGGACATTATGAATTGGTTTTGATGCCCTTTGGGTTAACTAATACATCTGCTATATTCATGAATCTTATGAATTGTGTATTCCATGAGTTATTGGATATGTTTTTCGGTGTATTCATTAATGACATTATGGTATTTTCTAAAAATGATGTGGCTCATGAAAAACAGCTAAGGGTTGTTTTAGAATCTGTAAAAGAAAAAAAAATGTATGGAAAATTCAGTAAGTGAGATTTTTTCTTGCAATAGATTTCTTTTCATGTGCACATTGTAAATAGATAGGGAGTAAAATTTGATACTTCCAATATAATAGTGGTTGATGAATGTCCATGACCCACAAATGTTATAGAGATTCATCAATTTTGGGAATTATGAGGTTATTACCAATGTTTTTTTAGGAACATTGCTCGGTTATCTGGCCCAATAAATAAGTTAACTTAGAGAGGGGTTAAATTTGTTTGGACAGAAGAATGAAATGATTGTCTTATGGAACTGGATAAGAGATTGTTAAATGCTCATGTTTTGGCCTTGCCTTCCATAAATAGTGATTTCTTCATCTACAATGATGCTTAATTGAAGGGACTTGTTTTGGTTTTGTTGTAGAATGGTCGGGTAATTTTTTAAGCATCAAGACAACTAAAACCTCATGAGTTAAATTATCCCACACATGATTTGGAATTGGACCTATGGATTTTTCATTGAATATTTGGAGCTATCATTTATATGGAGCAAAATGTCAAATATATACTGACCATAAATGTCTGAAGTATATTTTCACTCATATGGAATTAA
Source organism: Viscum album (assembly GCA_963277665.1). Taxonomy (NCBI): domain Eukaryota; kingdom Viridiplantae; phylum Streptophyta; class Magnoliopsida; order Santalales; family Viscaceae; genus Viscum; species Viscum album. The sequence continues at coordinate 32,217,714 of OY728120.1, read as the reverse complement.
ATATGAGGCAGAGAATATGGTTTGAACTGATAAAGGATTTTGATTACATGATCAATTACTATCCTGGAGAAGAAAACAATGTGGCAGATGCCTTGAGTCGAAAACATCATGTATCATTTACTATGGTACATTTGGAACATGATCCCTTGATTAATGATTTAATGAATTTTGGCATAGAAGTTGTTGGTGCATGGAATACAACTGTTTTGTTTCAGGATTCAGTGCAGTCTTCATTGTCATATAGAATTAAGCGAGCATAGAAGGAAGACCATGGGCTACAGAAAAAGGTAGAATTTTTTAAAATGGGTAAGCATCCAAAATTTAACCATGATAAATATTGTGTTATAACATTTGGAAAATGGTTGTGTCTACCCTGTGACTCTCAGTTAATGAAATATTTTTTGGGTGAAGCTCATTATTCTACATTTTCGGCTCATCCTGGCAGTACTAAGATGTACAAGGATCATTGAGAGTATTACTGGTGGGATGGAATGAAAATGGATATTGCTGATTTTACCATGAAATTATGGACATGCCAGTAGGTTAATGCAGAGCGGTAGTTATTGAAGGAGATGCTTCAGCCTTTTCTAGAGCCAGATTGGAAGTGAGAGAATGTATCCATGGACTTTGGGGTTGGAATACCTATGACATCTTGAGGTAATAATGCAATTTGGGTTATTTTGCATCAGCTGACAAATTCTTCACATTTTCTTTCTATTCGAGATACATTGTATTTGGATTAGAATCCTCTATTGTACCTCAAGAATGTTGTTAGGTTTCATGGAGTTCCTTTTTCTGTTGTATCTGTCTGGGATCCCAGGTTCACTTTAAACTTTTGGAAGGGACTTCAAAAGTCGTTAGACATAGAGTTAAATTTCAGTACAGCTTTTCATCATCAATTAGATGGGCAATCAGAATGAATGATTCAAACTATAGAGGATAGGCCTCGAGCCTTTTCAATATACAACCAATGAAATTAGGATCATAATATTTCTTTATTTGTGTTTTCTTATAATGATATATTTCATTCCAGTATACAGATGAAACCTTTCAAAGCTTTGTATGGAAAGCGGTGTCAGAATACAGCGTTTTGGCATGATGTCAGTGGAAGAAAGTTGATGGATCCAGAATTAGTAGAGGATGTGGCTGAGAATGTGAAGATAATCTAGAAACACATGAGGATATCTCAAAGTATGGTGAAAAGTTAAGTAGATAACTGAAGTAAAGACTTCTCTTTTGAATTACGTGACCATGTTTTCCTTAAAATATCCCCAAGGAAATGTGTGATGTGTTTTGGTAAGAAAGGAAATCTAAGTCTATGGATTATTGGTCCTTTTGAAATCTTGGAGAAAGTAGGACCAGTTTCATTCCAATTATTTTTTCCTCTATGTTTATCTCATGTACATAATGTTTTTTATGTCACGATATTGATGATGTATGTACTAGATGTGAATCTTGTTTTGGGCACAAAAGCAGTTAATCTAGAGGATAACCATTCATATGAAGTGAAAACAGTTCAGATTCTTGATCTAAGGGAACTGTTATTGTGTAATAAGGTAATCCACTAGGTAATGGTTTTGTGGAGAAACCACACGGTTGAAGGAAAAAACAAGGGATTCTAAAAATGCTATGAGGGAAAGGTACAATCACCTGTTTAATATGTCAATAAAATTGTGAGGATGCCTATTCCAGAAGGTGGGGATAATGTAAGACCCCATGTTTTTCTAAAAAATTAATAGAAATGCTTGAAATTTTGTTAAATTTAGTTATTTATAAGTATCATTTAAACATAATTTTATTGCTTCTATATTTTTAATTTCGAAAAATAGTCATCTAAAATTGTGTTTAGTTTTATATTTGGAGTCTATGGGAACCAACTTTTTTTTTGGTTAATAATATAATAACCTTATGAATAGTAATATGACTTTAAGGAATAGTTAATTGTAGTATTATGTTATTTTCTTAAGGTTCTATGATAACGACATGTTTATTAATTTCTAAATGTGATATAAAAGAATTTATAGTTTTTAAATTATTAATTTTTGAATTAAGTATGATTTAATTAAAAAATTAAATTAAAAATATTGGGAAAAGTATTTTCAAAAAATTGACTTCAATTTTTAACTATAAATTTAGATAAATTTTTAAGGTGAATTTTGGTGATTTTTCAGAAATAGTTGATTTTTCGGTGAATAGTAAAAAATACAGTTTTGTGTTTTGGTGTATTAATGAAATCAATAATGATTTAATATGGATTTAATAAATCTGGTACACTTGTGTACTTCGAAATATGTTATGATGTATCCTTATTGTTTTTTTCCATTGGAAAATACCATGGTCAAAATCATGGTTTTTCAAATACAACTAATGGGTTGTCCCATGGAAATTATTAAAATAAACACTCAGAATTGAAATAAATACCAACCCATTCCTTCATTAACATTAGTTAAAATTCCTCATCAATGAAGATCTATCATTATTTCCTACATATTAGCCCTCCAATGTTTCCCTCAATCCCCAAGGTCCCAACATTCACGTTCTAGGAGTTACTTTGAAAGGTAATAAAATTCTCAATTTAATTTTTTCCTTTCATGTTGTATATTATGTAGTATATATTTAAAGCTTCCATACCATGTTATTATTTATATATTATTATTGATTTGTTCTATATTTTGATTCATTTCTGGATGGGTGACATTTTTTCCCTCTCTTTTTAATAATTTTTATACCATGTTTCTTAGTCGCTAGGCTGCCAAATTATTGAAAGGTATTTCTCTACTATACTTTTCTATTTAGTTCCTATATTTTCCTATTCTTTATTCATCTATTCTTAACCAAGAGTCATGAAATTCCTAGAATAATGTATATTCTATATGTTCTCATGATCATGGAAAATTTAGCATTACTATTCTTTTCCTCTCCCACTTATCCACGGAATAAAAACATTGTCTGTGTTGTGTCGAATTACAGACATCATGGATGATGTGATTTCCATTTCCATTAATTATGTCTAGTCTGATCATGAATCCATTTCTATGGTTGAACCATATAATACTATATATATTATTTCTCTTCTATACTTATATAATTGTTTTGTTCTCATGGTCTTAATTTATAAGACAAAATGAGGTTTTTATTAACAGAGAACCACTAAAATTATCTAAACGAACATCATTAATGATTTAACATATGAATCATCTGCATATAAAAATCAATATATTAAATGGTATAAATTAAGGTAATGGAAATATTTAAATACCATTCCATTACAATTTTGTAGTTTCACATCCAATCGACAAGAACATCAATCATAACCAATCATGAAAATCTTTTATGGAACTCAACCAAAATAGTGCAAGGAACAAAATACTAACAATTATTGGGTGATATGAGGTTATGAAATGATCATATAAGAAGTTATAAACATGAAAATGTTTCTTAAAAATATTAATAACACTATTTTAACAATTATACAAGTAGTTTAAACAAAATTTAAGTATAACAAGTCAGAGGTAGGGGAATTCTTAACCCAATTTCCATCTTTTAGGTTAACCTTATTCTTCATTATTTATGTGGTATTTAAATATTTTGTGTGATAAAAACTGATTAAATAGGTTTAATTATTTATATTGATAGTGTATATACATATTCCATCCACTCTATTAAGTCTCACATCAATTATATGATATTTATAAGGGAGTTTTCTTTTAAAATCCTCTTTTAAAATTATATTTTACAAAATTCAAAAGGAACGTTTCAATGCAAATATTCGTGTTGTTTGAATATGTTTTGATTCTTGGGAATTGATTATTATGGAAGGTAGGACATATATTTCCATCCAATTCATTAGTTATGTGTATGTTTGTGTTCATCCTTATGGTTTCTCTAAGTGTAACTGCAATGGTCACACAAATAATAAGGTAGTCGTGAGGGTTACAAATTTTAAGGTAGCTAAGAGGTTTACAAGATTATGTAAATAATTCCCGAAGATTCCTCTATGGTTCTACTTAAGTTCTTCGGTATTGTGGATATCTCATGTTTCACAAGGTATTTATATATATATATATGTGATAAGTATGCCTTATTAAAATGATTTTACAAGTTAAAAGTATTCATGGACTAATGATTTCTTTCCTTCTTTTGATATCACTTACTGAGTTTTTGTCCTCATCCCAATTTTTATAATATTTTTCACAGGTTAATGGATGTGTATGGTTATGAAGGAATCCATGTTAAATCTTGATGAACTGTTAAAGAATTATGTTTTAATTTTTAATGTTTTTTATTTTGAAAATAATGGAAAATGTTTTTATGGTATTCACTCTTTAACAATGTGTAATGCTATGAATGTATTATGTCCCAATTCTCTAAATCACTAACCATGAAAATATCCTTAATATAAAATGATATTTTTTCTTGCCTAAATTCAAGATTATGTATATAATTATGCTGGTTCCTTATAATGACAACAAAACATGATGATAAGAATATAAAACAAGATAATTGTAATGATGATGACGTTTAAAATGATTAAACATATATATAAAATAGAGATGATAAAGTGGAATATTCATATGTTGGGTAGGAAGTTGTTATAAATTCAATAGATGTACCATATCATTGATGAATAATAAATCATCAAAAAAACATCACATCGTGGTTGGAACTAAAAGAACATTTCCCTGAATATTAATTGAATATTATCACAACATAAAATAAGTTTCCTAAAGTTCTAGAGGATATATTTGCTAAATATGACAGAAAATATTTGTTGGAAGAGATTTTTAAAAAAATATTGATGAGAAATATACAAAAATGATTTTGTTTTGATATATATTATATAAATTTAGTTTGGGGGTCAAAAAAATTACCACGTGTGAAATAAAATTATCATTGTATGTTTCTGTTGAGGGTGATTCTTGAAATCAATCATAGAAGTTGGAGGAGTTACTTGATTTTAGCATCTTAAATTTATGTTTATCCAAACCATAGAAAATTTCACACATCAATGGATGCTAATTTTTTTCCATCCATTATTTTTGGGATTACCAGGACATTCAATGATGATCATGGTTCCATTGTTCAAGAGAGGATACAACAAATTGATAGTTTCAAAAATTCTTTTAAAATGGAATGGATTGATAAAATAATAGAATTTTCATGGTTTCTGGTGATTGGGATGACATGTATAGGGTGTTGTCCCTAATTGGAGGGAAATTGTGTTCTTATTAACCTTTTGGGAATCATGATTCCACAGTTTTAGTTTCTATCATTCAGATTCATATCATTAAGTGTCACCAGTATGGTAGAGTAATTCAGTGATATTTATTTTTTCATTATATTCCTTTTTGACCCATGAATATGGAATCGCTTCATATCATGATGGTGATGGGGTGGCAAGGCTTTGACTTGTGATGAAGAGATATAGATTTTATCCTTTTATGCAATATACATTCATCATTTCTTATTAAGGTAGTCCATACCATTTGATTCCATCTATCACAATTACTCAATTATAATCCGTTGTATAGATTAACGTTTATTTTGAATATTACTTCGCCCGAAAGATAGATTTAGTATATATTAATTCAAAAAACATATATTATATTTTTACTATTTATTTAATTAATTTTTAAGATCTTTATAGAATACATGATTGGAAAATAGTATCTGCATATCAGTTCTAGAGGAGAATGTGGTTTCTAAACAGGAAGCATGGCATGATGTTGTGAAGTTGATGATATTTGTGAGTCATATGTACATGATATAATATTTTATCATCTTTTATTTGAAATAATGTTCCTAAAATTGTTAATAGTTTTTTATTAGGGACCTCCTTCAACGTATTTTGATGTTGAAGATCCTCAAAGTTCATTATGTTGAATGCAACATACTGCAAGTGATTTCTCAACTATTCCACAGGAAATGGTCACACCTATAAAAGTCTATCATCAACTAATTGAGGAGGTGAACAACATGTCAGGTGATCCATTTAGGATGTAAGTATATTCACATATTTTTATGGTATATCTAATTGGATCTTGTATCAGGGGTCATTCTCAAGCCTCCACTTTTTATGACTGAGCCTTCAAATGCCATATAGTTCCACCAGTAGATAATGACAATTACTTCCACTTGAAAAATGGGTAAAGGATCATATGAAAATAATAACATCTAAATTTAACCACCTTATGATCATTTACAGGTATAGAATCAAATATTGAAGTTACAACTCTTGTGGAATACACCTATACAACTCATAATCCTCCACCACATCATATAGGTTAACATTATCATATAAGCATCCAATTAGAACACTTGATAATGGGATAGTACCATATCATAGACCATAATTATTCTCATTCATTTATATGTTTTTATATGAAAATAATGGATTTAAAAAAATAATTTATTAAACTTAAATATTTTTTTCTATTAATTAAATTAATGAAATATGTTTACATTCAACTATTTTTTTAACATTTTTTTCCAAAGTTTTTCTTTTAATTTATATTGTACTTATAGTTTAAATTTTATATTCATTCAAATTAGACTTCGTTAAAAAGATAAATTAATATTTAATATAAAATAGGTTGCAATAAAATTTTATAAAATATAAACTTCAAGAAAATTATATTTGATATATTAAACATAGAAAAAACATCATAAAATTAGTAGAAAATAAAAAATCATCATTATAATAAATAAAAATAAATTTCTTTAAAACAAATATGCATTTAAATAAAAATATTTAAAAATTTAAAAATATATATAGACATAAATTATTGTTTAGAAAAATATAAAGGGAATTTAGAACACTAATTAAAAATATAATAAATAATTGTAAATAAAAATAATTTGCAAATAAATTAATAATAAAATGTAACATTTTTAAAACAATAACATATTGTTCCATTAAAATTAATTTACATTTATTTATTTATGGAAATACGAGTCATTTTATATTATTTTTCATATGTTTAATTTTTGCTGCAATTTTCATTTGTATTTTATTTATACTATATTATAAACGGACTTTCAAAGTCACTCACCTAAATTATTTTTATGATATATGAAAGTGACATGGAATGAATATCAATTATAAATAATAAATACAATATAAATAAAATTTGAAAAACTCAATTCATATATATAAAATAAATGAAAATAAAATAAATTTAGAAATTCTAATAAATGAATTTTTATTTACATGTACCAAAATTAATTTAATAAAAATATAAAATTTACACATAAAACATTAATGGGAATAATTATTATTTATTTTTTTTTCATTAATTACATTATTATTAAGTATTCATAATTATATTGTTATAATAAAATTATTATAATTAAATAATTAAATATTTTTGATAAACCATAATGGATTTATAATTTAATTTGGAATTTATATGGAAATGTTTATCACCCCTGATTATCCACTCCCATATCAGTGTTCCTCCCCAATCCCTGATGTCTCTCAATTTGTATCAATTGTAATCCTTCATAGGTTTTGATCTATTCAGTTTCATTCACACTTTTTGAAAATTTATTTGTATAAATTAAATATTTTTGGGTGCTGAATAAATTATAACTCCAAAATATAGTGAAGTTAATTTTTTTTGAATGAAAGTGATGTTATTCATAGTGATAAAAATGATATTTTAGCCAGGACATTGAAAAATGAGAAGAATAACGATCCTCATTATAAGTCGAAGTATGAATCTTTTAATTGGTGAATGGATGATACATCACCAAAAGTAGTTACAATGAGTGAGATCTATTCCATCAAATTCAATTGGATAAATCCTTTTATAGAACAAGAAATCCAATTTTGTTATTAGTATAAATCAATTAAAACCATTGTATTTTTTCCTAAAAACTAATTTCTTACATGAAAAATTTACATGTTGAACATATAACAAACATGAATTCATTTATCATTATTTTTGTATATTAAAAATAGTAGGAAAAATGGATCTTATAGAATAGATGATACATTGGGAATAGTTTTTCAAAAATGTATAACTCTCAATGATCACACTGAAGTTAATGAACTATTAGTTTTAAATTTCAGTTTAAAAGTGTATGTATCCAAGAAGGAATTTTAAAGGAGATATTGAGAAAATTATATTATTTTGAAATATAATTAAAATGTACCCCATTTTTTAAAATAAATAAAAATTTAATGAACTCTCAGGTAGTGGTCAAATCGAATAGAATCAAAGAGCTTAATATTTCATTATAAGAAAGAGGTATGATTAATGAAGGAATGTTCTGGAATATAAAATATAACAATAAAGAGAAATTGAAATAAATTGGATATTAAAAAACTATTTAACTATAATTTCCCTTTAGTTGGAAATAAATTATTGAATCATGGAAGACACCCATGTTCATTTTTCCCTTTACGTTGATAAAATACCCTCTTCCATAATCCCAAATGTGATTCTTACTATTAGAATTTCTAAATCTAGAAAAGGGAAAAATATAATATTTTTATAATTTCCATCTATCGATAAGTTAAAAGAAAAAATGAAAACCCCCATTCCAGAAATTAAGTACGTGGAAATTGAAATTCATTAAGTGGTGTAGAAAAAAACAATCATTCAAGACAAAAAAAGAATTAAGAAAATTGATGAAGAAAACACCAATGCAGTAATGTTTAAGAGTGTATTAATGGAATATATTCCCAAAATTTTGTAATAAAGGAAGGTACTTTGACTAAATAGATGAACCCTCCACTATCAAAATTTTAGTTCGTATTAGAATTTTATATTTCATGGATACTGCTACTGTTTTGGAATGTTCAGGCACTATGCCATTAATTTTGGGAAAATGTTTTGAAATATATTAAAAGGGGAAGTCTTACATTAAGTTAAAGTCAAAATAATGTGATGAAAAAATCAACAAAGGAAAAGTACAGTGGAAAAATGAATTTATTTTCTATATCTAATAAATTAAAATATTTCAAAATGTTTTATGGAAATTGTGGATGATGTGAACATTATGATAGTGAGTGATAATTTACTTCATACATTAATAACATTGTTTCACCAAATGATAAATGGACACAAAATCTAAATGATAAGTAATGTATGACATTATTTATGTAAACCTTATGTTTTATTGTAGTAGAAGATATAAATAAATGTACACTAATGAAGAATGTAATGTAAGATGTCACACCAATTATTATATATTAAAAATATGTAAGGTAATATCTCACCAAGGAAATTTAAAATAAATGTATTAATATTCAAGTTATAGGGGGAAAATGAAATAGAAAATCAAATCCATCTTTGAATTTCATAAGTAGATTGGAATAGTGGATGACATCGATGATAATGAATCTTTGGCTTGTTTGGAGTACCAGTAATAGGTTACAAAATAAAATAAAATAATCTATGTGGAAAATGTAAGAAATTTTTTAATGCTCTTGGAAAAATATTTCCATGGTTACTGAAATAATATAAATTCATAGGTTAATGGGAGGAAAATTCAGAGGATAAAAATTTTATCACCAATGTGAAATCACAACATAATTTGAATGAAAAGGCTAAAATTATTTCTAATGATTGAAATATTTATTTCAAATCCATTTAGTGGATGAAATGTATTTTGAAATTAATGAAAATAATAACTATTATTCATTTATAAAAAAATAGGTTTCCTTCACAAAGATTGAATATTAATTGAATGAAGAAGAAATCCATTCTACTAAAGTAAATATCTTCTAGGAAAACAACTTATGATTTTATAAAAAAACTAATGTAGAAGTGAATGTATTATCAATGATCTGAAGACCTTATCATCCTTATTTATATTACAAATGATAAAGGTAAGAAACATTCTATTAATAATTTATTGTGAAAAGGGTAAAAAAATGTATTCCATTGTGATTTAGTCAAGGAAGAGTTTTCCACTAAATAAAAGGAAGATGGTGAATCTAGAGACCTAATGAAGGTGAGATTAAGGGATATATTATGGACAAACAGAGATTAATAACCTAGAAAATAATGTTCATTTAAAGTAAACCATAAATGATAATAATTATGATGTTTAAAAATTTTATTATGTTTCAGATATGAAAAATATAGTGATTTGATGATTTTTTCATTTACATGATCTGATTTTTATACCATCCAACTAAACAAAATAACTTTTAAAAAAGTGTCTATAGATAAAGTGTCCAAATTTGGGTCTAATTTATTGTAACATTATATAATTATTTCATAATGTATAAACAAACTCTAGGGAATGGGATACCATTCTATTAATGGAAGTAAATTGACCATCCAATGTATCCAATGAGGAAAGTTAGTCAGAATGATTTATCCCGTTGTGCCAAGTGTGGTGAAATTCCACATAATTTTCAATATGGGCCTTGTATCTGTAAATATGATAATAAATGTACCATTGGATGGTGATATTTCCATGGAAATAGTTTCAGATGATAGATGTTCCTTTTTCAACTAAGGCTAACATAATTATATTAGAATAATAAATGTTCAAACCCATTGAGCATGGAACAAACCACAATATGGAGCTAGTCCAGAAATTTTTTAAATGCACTTGAGGAAATAAAAAACAGAACCTATGGTGAAACCAACAAGAAAATACAAATAAACAAATATCATAAGGACAATATTAAAGTTAATCCAACATACCAATATATCATGTGGAATTAACATGAAAATAAATGGGGATGGCCTCTGGAAATCCTTGATTTTTGTCCAAGAATGGGAATTCTCCCACTATATCAATAGAGTTTTCAGGTCAACCATGATACTTATTGTCATGAACAATATATAATTCTCCGATTTTAGGGTCTTTAAATATGAAAATTGTTCCAAATAATCCAAATTCCATAGTATGTACCTGTAATTAGAATTTCCATCACCTTCTTGTTAGGGTTTCTATTTCCCATGATATGGTATAAGATATCATAAATTATTCACTTTTAAACTCCTATGAAAATTACCTTCGGAACTCTAACATGGAATGTCTAACTAAATCCTCCCACATTCTACTAAATAATGGATTATAAGTTACATCCATTTCTAGATTCCATTAAAAGAGAAAATGGGATGAAATATTGATAACCCAATACATGACCACCTCGTCCATAGATATAACATAATTTCATATTATCTAGACTAAATTAACCTTGGATGTTATGTCCTTGTACCAGATAATTCCTCCCCATCCATAATTTTCAGTAATTAAAGAAGCACAACGGGATATGGCTTAGAAAAAAGAAACCTGATGAGGAGATCGTGAGTATGTGATTGTCTTGTTTGTATATCATCCAAATATTATTGAAGATATCACATTAAATAAATTTCAAGATAAATTGAATAATTGATATATGGTTTATTTCATTCCTGAGTGTATTTTATAGATTCGTGTACAATAAGAATCCATGCATAACGTGCACCCAGTTTTGATTCCATGATATAACCACTCCATGTCCAAATATCTAGCCCAAATGATGTAGGAGGATGGATATGATTTTATTGATCAAAGGCCATAAAATATTAAATTTCCCCATTGGTGAATATAGTTCCATACAATATTTTTTAATGATGAAAAAATATCAAAGGGAGTTGCCTTGCATAAACATCCATGAAGTCAGAAATTGGAAACAATACATTGACCACAAGACACTCCTCATGTTATTACCTCCTTTATCTGCCATCACTTCTATCATATCCCAGGAAGAATTGTGGTATATTCCATCAGAATAAGAATCAAAATAAAATAATAAATTATTATTTTTTAAATAATTAGTACATCCTACACTTCCTTAACAACAGACATAGCATGAATGGGGATTAAACAAATAACATAATGGGAATAGTAAATTATTCCTCCAAATGAGAGGAAATTGTTCTAAGTATTTGATATGGTTATAGATTCTTTGAAACCGCCCCCCTAAAAATTTGTTATATTAAAACTAAAAAAATAAATAAGATATATAATGTAATCCATGAAAAGGAGAATCTTAAAAAATACTAGGATTGACTCAATAATTTTAATACCCCTCTATGATCATAAATTCAAAATACAAACTGTACCCTTCCTGTGGATTATGATCTGACCAATCCATTTAAAAGATTCTCATATAACCCTATTGAAGACTTGCATGGATTTAATACAACCATTAATGAATAAAATTGTATATTTATATAATATTAGGTGGGATGGACTACTTATGTTATTCATTAATTAGACGAGAGGGATTCTACCATTATGAATGCACATATCAATGTACGTACTGAGGGTATTCTGAACTAGAATAAACACACTGGGTGGAAATAGGTCCCCCTTCCAATGACAGATGATAGTGGTAAGGAATCCAAATTTCATCCCTATAAAAGTAATTGAGCGTAATTTTCAGATGTAACATCTTAATATAAAATCAATCACCCAAACTGAGAAGCACATGAATATCCATTATCTTGAGAATGATACTATACTCTAACATATCAAATCCCTTATATATGTGAACATGGATACAAATACTGAAACCATGTGTTTCCTTATTAATGTAAAAAAAATTCATGACATATTCCTATAACAGTATTGGTGGATCTTCAATTGATGAACCGATATTGATCCTTAGAATCCTAGTTATGGAGATGAACAATAGGTATCCTGTTGATAACACTAAAAAGAACCTGGTATGAGACATTTCATATACTAATGGGTATATACTAATTTGGTGGAGGGGGTTCTTTCAAATTTACAATTAGAAACAATTTGGGTATACTGGTCACCGTAGGAATATAAACTCCCTAGAAAAAATGTTGAGAAGAATGAACAAGCTCACCCATAACCAGATTCAAATAAGAAATATAGAAGAATATTAGTAAGATTTCAAGTCTATGAGAGATTTTAGGCTTGTGGTAAAGGATGAATTTCCATATATTCATCTACTATAGGATGTTATATGATGTTTTTGACATCATAAAGCACCACACAGTCGATATAATTAAAGGGATCTACATGGTACCTCTAATATTCTTCCTAAACGAAAAGGTTAGAGCCTATGAGTGAATTTATAAAACTTTCCTCAATCATACATCCACCAACATGATATCCTTGTTGAGTGATACATCCTTTATTTGGTTTTTTAGATTACTATCCCGCTTCTCCAAATAATGGATGCCTGAAAATAAAAGATGTTCATTTCCCTTTCTTCGATCCATGTTGAACTAGGATATTCATGAGATAATCATTATTTTTCTTGGATAATCTATGTATTTTTGTTTGTTCTATAGATATGAAAATAAATTTCTTGTCATAAATATCATCTTTAATATTTGTATTACTTTGATCCATGTCAAAATTTCTAGATTCCTCCTTTTTAATGTGAGAGGGTTTTTTTCATGTTTACATATCCCCCATTAAATGCATGAGTTCATTGTGAATTCAGAACCACTTAATTTCCAACATGGGTTTGTTCAAGTATGTTCAAAATACATGTTGATAGATCTTATCATATTTCCACAAATTAAAAAGAAAAAACTAACACTAATAAATCTTTTAGGAACTAGACCTATGAGGATTGTGGTGTGATAAGAGAAGTCCAAAACAATATGGACCCATGAATTTCAATTAGAGGATATTGATTATAAGATTGGAATTAAACAATAAAGAATACACCAAGTGTGACCAAATATCCTCAAGTTGTTCAAAAAAGTGTAATTATCTACAAATAGTAAAATTTTCAATGGTTTATTATGGGGAAAAAAAGAAGAAATTTTTATTATCCTTCATAGTGTAAACCGTTCTACATTTCATTGGTAAATAATCTGACACAACATTGTAATCACTAAAAATGAATCAAGGTTGTCCCCGAGAATTATAGGATCCATGTCAAAATGACCTTGATTATCTATCCAAAACCTCCCATTTGTCATAAAAAATGGAGATTAAGAGACTATAAGATTCATTACCAACATTGTAATGAGTCGGGGTTTTTTATATTACTATCAAATATTTTATAAAATTTTTTCAAGATGATGTACTGACATGGCATGGGATTTTGATGCCAGATGTGCCCATAATAAATCTTTGAAATATATTATATATATTAAAAATCATGCATGTGAAGTTTTTATAAAAAAGTGGAATAATATACAAATGTTTGACATGATTTATAATTTCAGGTTACCATTGAACTCAGAATTTGTTGTTTAACCTAGCTACAACTTAATATTAGTCAGTGTGGGTCATTTGTTGAATAGTCCTCATAATCATGAAAATGAATAAAATAATTCAAATATATAATTTAATTCAATTTTTTAAATGCATGTATTTAGTTTTCTATAAGGAAAATATTTTGAGGGACATCTGAAGGTATGGTGTATAACCCTAGAGATTCTAGAGAAACTTTTCAAATAGATCTAAATAATTATCTCAGTCAAACTATAGTGGTTCATGGGTGGATGATAAATTCACATAAAGTTTAAACGGATCATGCCTATGAAAACAATAAAACAATCACTATTCATCACTAAATGATGCAAATTAAGGTATGAATTTTGTTTTAATTAATTTATTCCCATGTTCATTATTTCATCGATGAATTTTTATCAATTGATGATCTGATTGATTCACAGATCATGCATATTGTCGGTTGGGATTATATTAGTGGGGTTTTGATAGGAGAACAATATTTGTGATAATTATTTTATTCAATTTTCATTTAAATTGTGATTGTTTAAGATCAACATGAACATCTATCAAGGATTGATCCACTCTTTGGTAATTTTTTCTCTCTCTCATGATTCATCATTCATTGTTGTTATTGTTCTTTGGGCATGAAAATTAGAATACCATGATCAATCGATCATTGAAATCAAAATTCTTGGTGCCATGATCTAGTATCATATATTTGGGATCGAAATGTAATTAAATATGTGTGATAATGGAGATAGGGTGATTAAAATTTTGGTGGATCCCCGAATTCATGTTCTTCAGCATTCTTCTATGTGGAATGAAAAAAATTGATTTGATCTTTTTCACGATAAGATATAAAGTTGAAATACATTGATCGGTTATGGAACTACTTGAATGTGGATTAATCTTAAATTTATTATATAAACAACCACCCTAGAGGTGTCAAATCCAACGATGGAGGAACAACATGATTTTATAAAAATCCTGAACAACACAACATGTGTACTAGATCTACACGCCCAATGGGACCCCCTCAGTAGTAGCTATGGATCTGGGGGAATTTAAAGATCTCATGGAATGTGACCCCTATCACATGACATGTGGTCCCTCCCCAGATAATCAAAATGTACATTTAATGGTATATGAACATGGGGTGGAGTGTGTAATTTTTCTACATGGCATGTAGTCCCCCACATGACTCGGCCAAGACCCAGTACACGGGCATACATACATGGGCTGGAGCTATGTACTGATACATAGGTAAACTGAAAGGGTCATCTAAATGTCTTTTAGTACTACATAGACATGGTTTGAATGATACATGCAATTTACACGGGAAAAATCCATTGTCAAGAGGTCCAACATATATACATTTTACACACCATGTACTATTTCTTACATGTATTAGATCTATTTTCCATTATATCATGGAAAAGAATTGTTAGGTTCTATTCCTCCAATCATTTCCTTTAATTTAGGTATGAATCATTTAAAACTCCTCAAGTTATGATCCCCTTAGCAAGAATTGATGAATACAGTTTTGTGAATCCATCCTAGAGGTTGGGAGTGGGGTCCTCTATTTATCTATTTTTCCCAGGTGGAGTTCTTGGTATCGACATGTCCATCTCAACTTGGATGTTGTTCCTCTACATAGTAGGGATAATCCAGATTTTGATTATTATTATTAACCCAAGTCCATTGTATTGATCCTCAACATTATATCATATTCTCAATAGATCTATTAATGCATTCATTAACATGATGAAACATGATGAGAATTTCCACACTGAATGATGTCATTAATTTTATCAGGCTCCTGAGCATGTTCTCCAAGATGAGTTCTTTATGGAATCATTATGTAATAATCATAGTAATTTATACTATTGTTTTTTACCTCTAGACTTTTTGTATTTGTTGAGTAAATCTATATGTTATAGTTATATTTTTGTAGACATATACCTTTGTAGAACTGACATTATTTCTATTAATATATGCTTTTTTTAATGTTTCCTACTGCGTATTGTTATACTCAACACATAAAGTGTTTTTCCCACATGTTTCATGTGTTGTGTAGACAATTGAAATTTTGATCGAGTATTAGGATGACCTAAAACAGATAGTTCTTAGTGACACTGGAGAGAGTGAGGTGTGTTCCTGTAGCTTTTAGACTATAATCCTGGTAATTTTACATTCATGTTAGACTAGTTTTACAAACCTCTTTGTGGGGGATAACTTTTGGCCCTGTATGCCTTATATACATCCAATCATTCTCTAGTTGTGGGATATATATATATATATATTAATTTTTGTTTGTTTACATTTTTTCATTTATCATTTTTGGGATTGGACATGTTTGGAAGTGTACAAGTATGTAATAAATTTCATTCATGATAGTGATATGCCTACTCGGTTCTAGCCACCATCTATGGGCCTATTAAAGGTGGGTTTGGGGAGTGGTCACATGGGCCCCAATGGGACAGGTCACGATGGATGAGTATTAGAGATGTTCAGTTATAATTTAGGACTAAAAGTTTATGATTTTGGTTTGGGGAAATAGTGTTTAGTGTTAAGAGATCGGCTTTTAGGCTACAGACTCTTGTGTTCATGCGACGGACGATGTTAACATACACTAGGACTCTAATCACCTACTTTTTGATGACATACATGAGAACATTTATTAAAGGTAAAAAAAATTTAAATGCATCATAAATAAATTGTTTTTGGTTTCCATGCACTTCTTATGTCTTTATTCAAGATATACTCATTGATAATGGTAACTCATGATTATTTCATGATGCCTCTATGACATAAACCACCTAGGATTCAACATGATGATAACAATGATAATGTCCTTGGTGATGAGTCTTCATTATAGGAATGATTTTCTTAGATGTTAGCTCCATGTTGTTCGGATGCATTCCTCCTAAAGAAAACCGCATTGTATCCATAGTACTAGAAGATGGGGAGTTCATAATGAGTGTGTTTCATGAGTTTCAGCAAAAGAGACCCCTCATGTTTTCAGTTGAGACCGACACATAGTTGGTTGAGGAATGTCTAGAGGCATTGAATTCAGTTTTCCATCTAGTCAGGACACCGACAGTTCTAATGGTGTTTCTATAAGCAAGATGTCTTCATGTCTTTGTAGGCAGATGGTGGGGTTTAGTTACCAAATCATATAATGATATGAATTTTTTATAGATAGAATTTGAGAATCAATTCATAGAAGTTTTTTCACCAACTATATTGATGTATTTACATATATTAGAACTTTTTTAGATCTAGAAGAATATCATTCCAATAAGTACTTGTTCATATTAGGTTACCAACCCGTTGAGTTACTCGATGGATTTGGTTCCTGATTAGTTCTTTAAGGCTCAAAACATTGAGTGGGGTATGTATAGAGACATCTAGACCAACATTATTTTTCTATGTATTCCAAAATATTTTGTGGTTCTAGATAATGGTTCGGTGACAAGGAGTTTCTTTTATGAGTATATACAATTTATAGTTTTCAATAGTGGTAATGTTGGAGTAAAGACCTTAGCATCAGGGACCTCCCATCAATATCAAAGGCCGAGACATTGGAGATGTTTCAAGAGGAGGTCTTAAGGCTTATTATCTATAGTATAGGTCTCACAGTGTGCGTCTAACCCACACAGAGAGAGGCAATTTTATGTGTGTGATTGTAGGGTACATCTCGCTAAAGATTCACCGACCATCCATATAGCTAACAAATATACCATCGATGGGCCGTTGTGTCAAAGAAAATGAATAAATAATTAAGGTCTATAGAAACACAAATGTGCTAGGGCATTTTGGAGAGTAGGAGGAGTATTTTGACCTTTTTACATGTTACCACCACCACCCTAAATAGTCCACACAAGGCTCAACAAGTTGGAGAGAAGGGGAGGGGACAAATAGAAATGATTGATGATTATGGCCGAGTTGATCTTGTAATAATTCAATGTACAATCTATTTATTTTGTTACCATAGTTGTATTAATGATATATATAAGTTCTATTCCTTCCATTCTCTCTATATTTCTTTTTTAATACATAGAGATTCTAGTTCAACCATTAACTATAACCTTGTTATTGGAGATACCTACTGGAGAAGACTCAGTGATCATGCATGTATTCCAATAGTGTGACATTACTCTTGGAGGAGAAATTTTTGGTTCTGATGACATGGTTTTTGCATAGATGCCTTTAAATGTCATTCTTGTTATGGAACTATTATATAAAAAGTATTCCCAACAAGGCTATTTTATGTGAAGAGTGTATTGTTTTTGAAGTGATTGAACCAGGTCCTATTATATTGGGAAAATGGGATCCCACAAAATGCATGATGGACTCATGCATTAGAGGGGGAAGTCGATCACTTGTCAGTGGGATAGCCTGATACTTGGTGTAGTGGATGTTATGTGTTCATAGTTTCCAGAAGTGTGAGAGGTGTATATGGATATCATCCTCAAAGATTCTTCAGTTTTAACTCCCCACCATGAGATGGACATCGAAATTGATCTACATCCAAGAATAACACTGATATTTGCACTCGTATATTGGATGTCTTCGTTAGAGCTTTACGACATGATGGTGCAGTTTGAGGAATTGAAAAGGAAGGGATTTGTTAAACAAAACAATTCACCATTGTTAGCCCTGGTTTTTGTTTCCAAGAATCAAAATGGGATATTGAGGATACGTGTACAATATCGGTGCTAGAACTAGGTGATTGTGAAGAATAATTATCCACTATCAACGATCGATAACATCAATGATAATTGACAGGGGATCATTGGTCTTGATGATTGAAGTTTGATTAGGTTATCATCAACTATGAGTAAGGGATGAGGATATACATAATAAATCATTCAGATGTCTCCATGGTCACTAGGAGTACTTGGTGATGCCCTTTGACATTATGAACACCCAGTAGTGTACATGGGACTCAACCACTATATCTTCTTTCAATTTTTATACTAGTTCTTGGTATTCTTCATCAAGGATATACTTATGTACTCAACATACATTGAGGAGCATGAGGGACACATAATGACAGTTGTAGACGTATTACAATAGCTCCATCTATACAAAAATCTCAACAAAGTTCCATTTTTGGATTTAGGTGGTCCTCTTTCTGGGATTTGTTATCTCAATGGATGGAGTGGTAGTGGAACCATCTAAGGATTAGGCAGTGTTGGCTTGGGATATACCTAATAATGTGGAAAAGGTGTGGAGATTCATTTGGTTGATAGAATATTTCCATGGATCTATATGTGATTTTCTCAGGATATCAACTCCCATGATAGATTAGAATCATAATGGGAAGCCATTTGTTTGGATACAGATGTTCTATATGTATTTTTAGTTGTTTCTTTTGTGTTTAACAAGAGCACCAATCATGATATTTCTAGAATAGGGGGTCAGTATGTAGTGTTCTTCTATTCATTAGTGATATGGTGTTGTTGTGTTTAAATACACATGAATATGGTGATTAGCTGTTGTTCACAACAGTTGAGACCACATGAGCCTAACTACATGACACCTAGTGATTAGTAAGTAGTGGTAGAGTTCTCTTTGATGATGTGAAAACACTACCTGATAGGCTAGTGGTTTATATTCTCTTCTAATCACAAGATTCTCATTTACATCTTCTCATAGAAATCACATAACTTGAGGTATAGGTGTTAGATATAACTCCTCTAAGATTATATCTTTGAAATTTTATATGCTCTTGGGAAGTGGAAGTTGGTACTCGATTCTCTAATCTGGAGATATAATTCATTGTTTCTGAATAGTGCATCACAGTAGTTGGAATCATTGCATTTATCTCTTTGGGTTGGAGGGGGAGAATCAAATCTGCAGAGGATGGTTGTCACCCCTCTAATCTTACAACAATTATGAGAAGCATATCTTGGGGACATAGACTATGAGACCTTTTGTTCATATATATCCACATGGAAATATCTTGATGTGTTTTCTTAAGGTGGGTAACATGTCATTATTTTTAGAGGATGCACTATGGTAGTAGTGATGTTGTAGGAGGTTGTTTTTAGAGTGACTCACACATCTCATTTTAATGTACGTCCAGTTGTTGAAAAAATGTACTTGGAACTCTAAAAGTTGATTTTGTGGTTAGGGATAATGAAAGGGGTTGCATAGTTAGTCCCATGAATCCTTCATAGTGAGAAAGTAAGGATAATCACCAAGTTCCATTGGTATTTACTCAAAATCTGGTGGTTTCAGAATGGATGTGGTAAGGGATATCTATGAACTCTTGACATGATTACCATGTATGTTCATAGGAGAAGATGACATCTTGGTGATAATTGACTAGATCAACAAGTCAGCCCACTTTTTATCAATTTGAGAGTACAGTAATGTAGCGGGTATGGGATTCATCAACATGTAGGAGATAATTTTAATCAATGATGTTACATCAAGTATTGATTCTAATCATGATCATGATACTCAATACTGACTTGGGAAGTTATTTTATGAGGAGTTTTGGACTGAGTTACACATGAGAAAGGTGTTTCACCTAAAAACCAATGGCCAGACGGAGTGGAACAGTCAGGTTTTTTAGGACATGTAATGAGCATGCATGTTTTAGTTTTTTGTAGTTGGGAGCTACACCTACCATTTTTGTAGATTTCATATAATAATAAATACAATTAGAACATATGCATGGAACACATGGAGGATTTTTTGGGGTGACGTTGTAGGTCACAACACTACTAGACTAACCAGGGAGTGTCAGCACTCTTTGGCCCAAAGTTGGTAAAGAATATAATAGAGAAGTTGTAGATCATCCGTGAGGGGATGAAGATTAAAAAAAGGTATCATATGTCTTGTGATAATATGTTATGGAGGCATTTGGAGTTTTAGTAAGGGAACAATGTGTTCCTAAGGGTTCTAACTCAACTTTTATTACAAATATTTGGTCGGGGTGGAAAGCTATCTCTAATGTTCATCGTCCCTTTCCATATACAATGTAGAGTTGGCGAGATAGAATGTCACTTAGCTCTACCTTCATAGTTAGACTAGGTAACTGACATATTTAATTTGTGTGTTATTATTAAGTGAATTCGTGACCCATAACATGTCAGCAAATGAAGAGATATCGTAAAAATGGATGGATACACCATTACTGAGTACCCAATAGAGAGTGAGGATTTGTAGCAGAGGATATTTAATGGGTGATCGATTTCATTGGCTTATGTCTGGAAGTAGCATTTGAATATCCAAGAGAAAACATGTAAGAAGTAGTTCAAATTCATGGTGAGTACCCTCATATTTTTTTGTATCCATTTTTTTCATTTGGAGACATAAATCCCCATTGAGTGGAGAATTTAATAACATAGATTTTCTTTCTATGATTTTTAAAATTTAATGGTTTTCTTCAAGGAAATTTTATAAGACGGAGTGTGATTCTATGTCCTAGTAATCCAAGAATAAATTTTTTAAATATATTTAACTTATTAAATAGCATTCACACATGGTTTTCCATAATATTTTGAATAAAATCGAAAAGGTTTGTCAGATCGCCAATATGAGGTCACTAATCATCTCAACATGTGGGGTTTTACATATGAATGACCTAAGATTAGTCTGTTTGGGTTGTTTGTGGAAAAGTTATCATGAGAACATAAATTATAAAAACTACTCAAATATATCATTTTATTCCATTTTCCAATTCAATGATTTTCATTCCATTATATGTATAATTAAGGGTGAAATCATTATGTTACATGCCTAACCCTAAAGACTTCATAGGTCCATTTAAGAGAGCTCTAGAGAATCCTCTCAAATGAATAATGGTGGATTATGGATCGATGATTGTCACACATTGATTTTCAAGGGATATATCCTATAATAGTGACACAAAAATAATTCTTCATTAGAAAATGATCCAAATCTATGTGTGGAATGTGTTTAAAACTGTTTATTCCATATTATTTATTTCAATCAAGAATGTGAATCAATCGACAAATAGTTTGATTCACGGATCATGTGTATTGCATTCTAGGATTATATTTTCTAGGTTTTTATGGGACTGTAATCATTGTGGTACATTGTTTATTCATTTTTATAATGGAAATGGCTTTATATAATTATGAACATGGTCATGGTTTATTCCCCTTTTTGGTTCAGGTGATTTTCTCCCCCGATTCCTCATTTTTCGGTAGTATTATCTATATAGAATTCAAATAGACACATCGTGATCAATCAATCGTTGGGAATCAGATTCTAGGTGAAACGATTTGAAATCATTAATTTGGGATCTTCATGGAAGGATTTTTATTTGACTATGGAGACTACGAGATTAGGACAACAGGGGTTCGTCGAATTCACATTCATTTCCGTTCTTTGATGGGGAATAATGAAGGGTGACTTGATCCATTTTTGGAGAATATAGTATGAAAAAAATTCATTTTTCTTCAATGGAATTGCTTTGAAGAGATTCAATCTTCAATTAAATGGTGAATCTATCACCAGATAAACATTTAAAGGCCTCAAAATGATCATGTAAGAAATAATGAGATTTCAAATGAATCACAAACAACAAGTCATTTAAACAAAATCAAAACTACCATGTGGACCCCCTAATAAGTGGAAAGGCAATTATAATATGATAAATGCCACACTGTGTGTGACCCCAATCACCATTCATGTGGTCCCTCACCAGATACTCATCATGTAGTTTGGGAAGTATACGAACACAGGTTGGAGTACATTGTTTGCCTACATGGTATGTACTCCCCCACAGGATGTGGACTAGACTAGGGACATGGGAGAAGCCATGTACTGGTACAAAATAATTTGTACATGGATAGAGCTATATAATTATTCATGGGTAGACTACATATTTAATATGCACATAGTGTAGTATTACACCGACATATATTGAATTACATGGGAGATATACATGCACAAAACTTGGGGTCAAGGGAAACAACGTGTAACACTTTTACACACCATTAAATCCTTTTTATAGTTTTTTAATCAATTTTACAATGTATAATGGAAATTGTCTCTTATGTTTCATTCCCATTATCCTTTCCTTGATGGTGGGTATTAATCATTTCCTACCCCATAAACAACAATCCCTTTAGCAGGACATCCAAGATAGAGTCGTTTAAATCCCTCTGAAAGGGTTGTAGTGACATCCTCTATTCACTATCATTCCCTTGGTGGGGTTCTAGGTATTTATGTGACCAACACTACGTGGATTGTTATCCTGTACATAGAAAGTTTAATCCATATTGAGTTTTTCGGTATCAAACTGTGGCCTTGGCAGTAATAGTTATTTGTGTATTGTATTTTACGTGGAACTATTATATAATTATTCTCATGATGATATCAACAATAAGTACCTCTCGGATAGACATCATCAATGTTATCCAACTCAAGCATTTTTTCCATCTGATTGGGTTTACAAGGAGTCTTCCATCTGGAATCCTAGGATAGTATTCTAACGTTGTGGATGACCTCCATATTGTGTGTTTTTATTTAAGTATACATATATATTCATTTTATGTGTGTTTTATACATAAAAATGTTTATAAATAACAATATTTCATTTGTTACAAGCTTCATGGTTTTGGGGTGTTCTACAGAGTATTGTTAAACACACCCATGTATGGGATTTTCCATCACATGTCTTATCTTTTGAAGATGATCAAACATTTGATGGAGTCCTGGGATAACTAGGAGTATACTATACATAGTGAAACTTTACAAACTGAGGTGTGTTCCTATAGCTTTAAGATGAAATTCCTACTAACTTTACTTATAGGAAGGGCTTCTATAATAGACATCTATTTGGTGGGATTGTGTTTGTCTAGGATTTCCTTCGTTACATACATTTGTACTTAGTTTGTGGGATATAGATTTATACATTCCTTGTTTGTTCATGTTTTTTTTCATCTCATCATTTATTGGGTTTGTAGATATGTGTGTGTGTACATAGACATTGGAACATTGACATATGTTATTGATATTCCTACTTGGTTATACTGACCAACACCTAGCCTTATGGATGTGGGATTAGGGAGTCACAACACATGCCCCACTAGGAAGGGTCGTGACATATATTGGAAGTGATATGTTCATTAGAGGCTCAAATCTCCTCTATTTATATGTTGTCTTACCAAAAATACATTTTATGTTAATTATAGGGATATCAATGCATGTAGTCACATAAACCCATCCTATGAGGAACCCAGATAATCTATGTAGCTTGTTTTTTGGTTCTTGATCATCCATAATGGAAACTCTATTATTTTGAAACTCATTTGAAATAAAATCCTACATCCACCTAGAACCCAAACCATGTGAATTCCAAATTATTATGGAAATAAACATAAGAGGTGAGTCCAAGATTTAGTGGTCTATGTCATCGAACTACTTTTCTAGGATCAATGTTCTTAAGACTCATATATAGAGTGAAATCTATGAAAAATAACAATGGGAGAATAAGAGGATACACTATTATCATGATCAAGATTATCCAAATCTAGTTTATTTGATGAGTGGTATAATAACACCTTATAAAAATTTAATAGGGGGTTATGTGAACAACCAATAGCTCATGATTTATTGAGTATAGAAAAGGAGAATCTTTAGGATGTTCTACCACCTTACCTCATAGATGGGGCTTAATAATATTAACTAAGATATGTGTAGATATTGGCCATCCATAACTCTATATTCCTTCTTTGACCTATGGTGTACCATATTTATAAAATCCCCCTGGTCTACAACGAGAAACAAAGAGGGTGGACCAAAATCAAAAAGGGGAGAAATATATATTTGAGGTGGGTATCGAAGAGATAATGCACCACCACCCCTATAGTGGTGATCAAACACGACTAATATAATATAATATAATCATAAAATTGTAGAAACAAAGAGATCTATAATATATCATAACCAACCATATGTAATGAAGCCTCGAAAACGTAGTGCTTCATTCTTCATGGTATCATTGAGTAGTGTTGAATACAGAATTATGAGAACAATTGAGTGGGAGAGAAATAGTACATATTATTCCAGCAAGAGAAAGTATCCCTAACCCATAATATGATGCATTTTATAGAGGTTTTATGGAGATCAATTTCAATACACTACTGAGACATGGGGGAATCTTGAAAACAGAAAGTGAAATAATCCTACAAATTAAAGGATCACATAGTGTAACCAATTCCCCCATAGAATTTTAATTTTATAGAAGGGGGGATAACTATAATATTTGTCCACATTGTGACTTGGGGTAGGTAACAAACTAAATGGAACCCCACCATCTATTTTAATAGGTTCAATCATCACTTGTTAAATAATCAAGATCATTGGTACATATCCATCCTGATATCTTCCCTGTAGAAAAGAAACACATAGAATGATTTCTAATATAGCACAAAAACCCTAAATAGCGAAGTAAATTTCTAGGAACAAATGAAATATGGGAATAGTGAAAGAAGATGTTTTTCCTTTCAAAACATAGCCACCATATTTAACTTACTGAAATTCAACTATTCTTAAAAAGATACATAGAAAAAATTAATAATTATAGATCTATCCATCAATATTGATAAGACCCCCCTACAAATGAACCTTATGAATCTATGTAAGAGATGTGAACTGGGTAAAATTGAATTATGGATGAAAAAATATAGGATATATCTATAATTTAATGCATGAATGTTTTTGATCTACTTGTTGAGATGGATATGGAAATTTTAGTAAAATAAAAATCA
The DNA here is from genome assembly GCA_963277665.1 of Viscum album. Taxonomy (NCBI): domain Eukaryota; kingdom Viridiplantae; phylum Streptophyta; class Magnoliopsida; order Santalales; family Viscaceae; genus Viscum; species Viscum album. The sequence continues at coordinate 32,191,768 of OY728120.1, read as the reverse complement.
TACGAAATAACCCCAAAAAGTAGTTTTTATAAAAAATTTCATCATGTGGTAATTCAAATAGGTATATTTATTTCACATATACTCGAACATTATTTCTACACTGGGCATGGAATATTTAGAAATAGTGTTTTTAGGTTTGTTTATTATTACTTTAAGGAATGATGTGACATCAATTTGTAAACAATTAATGGTTTACATTAATCTAATCTAAATTTATGTTAATAAAAATAAAATAATTTAAGAATTTTCCTTCATCATAAAAAAAAATAAATATGGTGAACTAAGAATAATATCATTATTCGGTAGATAAAATTCTTACCTCACATAGAATCTATTGTATTTATAGTCAATAATATAGAGATGGAACTCATCAACATTAATGGAAATTTTAAATTGATAATAAATTCATAGAAGACAGTAATTTAACCATTGGAATATGTATATGATGTATTATATTTATGTTCAATATATTAAAAAAACTCAATCTGAAATATGGAAGATGATGCTATATATGTGTGTTTAGAAATAAAAAACGTTGGAAGGAAATTAATTTGAAGAAAAAATCCAAAAAAGTATTAGAATAATCCTTAGTTTCCTTTATGTGACATTGGGGAATTTCCAAATGATAAATTGAGATATCAAAGGGTTTCTTTAACGAAAATAAATAAATAATATGTTATACTAATATATGGAATAGGAATTATTGTTAATAAATATATACAAACGTAGTCAAAAACATTTTGATATTGATTTCACTAATACTCTTTGATTAATAAGAATTTTAAATCGAATATTGATTTACAGATGTTTCCCAGATGTGGATTCCTAGATGTTAATAAATTGCTTAATCACTTGAACTATACTATAGAGAAAAAATATTGTGTGATGTTATATTGAAATCACTAACAACAAAATATTTTTAGTTAAGTTTATCATTGAATTTGTAATAATTGTATAGACCTACATTATAGTGGATTGAATTATTTGATTCCATGGGAATATCAAAAGTGAATATACACTTTAGTTATAACCATCAGATTAAATAAAAAATGATGTTCCAAAGACCATAAGATCTAACAGGGGGATGCCATTAGAGAAAAAAACTATATTATTTGATGTATAATTTGACTTCACCAAAATGTGGAATAAAATAAGATGAAATAAAATACAACAATCATTGATGTATTTTAAATTTCAAATTCATCAGAAGAATATGAACTATGATTTCTAATGATCACTATAAGAAGAGTGGTTTGAGTTCACATAAATAATTTTTATGACATCGACACAAAGCCGAACATGGTTTATAATGTACAACCTCTTGATTATAATATTTATCATGATTGTAACGGAATTAAAAAGGTTCAAAATATGAAATTAATATACAACAGTTCTTGTATAGCTAAAAAAGGCTATGTCCATGTTGTTTGCATATTCTGAACCATTAGTTTAGTATATTGTGAGTACATTTGGCCTATAAGGGAAAACCTAAAGGGTACCCTTAAGAGCAATCAAGGATCACTTATTATTACACATGAATTTTCTTTATTTGAATGATTAATTTCTTTGAGATTATAAATGTGATCAACTGTGGAAGAACATAAGAATAAGAGAACAAAAAAACATAATGCAAGATTTAACATTCATAGGATCCTTTAGAATCCTATATGCATCATAAGTACGCTACCCTCTCAAAGATATTTTATTAAGCATGGTGAAATTTTTTATATATGACAAGATGATGATACGATCAACAAGAAGTTATTTTTATATTTTATGGATTCTTACAAGCCAGAGAGGATAGATCACTAGTTTTCCTGAGCTCTTTGAGTATATGAATGCATATAAAAACTATGATTTAGAGTAGATCTAGAATATAATCATGTTTGGACATGTAGAGGAAATCATCGACCCTTTCCCTTATTAATTCTATCCCAAAAATTAACCTACAATTTACTATACCGTTTATTTTAATAAAATCCATCAATTATGAATTTACTAAAATTATTGTTAGACTCACCTGTTTTGATAATCCCAAATCATGTTTAAATACTAATCATGATATATTAAGTCATTTTTTAATCCTTTTAAATCTGTATTCATTTTATTTATCCGGAACAATTTATATTTTTTTAGTCTCATAACTTTGTTGCATCAGTTTATAGTTTACATTTCTCTAAGTATAAGTGCACTGTTAAAGGCTATTGGTAAGAACCTTATGTTCAAGGTCCCAGTTATAGCTCACTATTTCTAAAAGGTCCCCGTTGAAGATCTACATTACCTGTTGGAAGCTACCAATACAAGTTCAATATCACAATTCGTCTGATTTTATGCTTATCAAAGCTTACAGACAAAGAGTCACTGTTACAAGGTCACTATTGTGACAAGGCTTCTATTAGAAGTCCACTGTTAGACTCTTTCTCAAGGCTTCTATTAAGAGCTTCATAGATCATGTCTACCGTTAGTATAAGGTTTCCGCTAAACAACTCCTATTGTCGATGTAGTCTAATGTTGTTCAAGACTACTGTTAATAGAAGTCTAATGATTGACATACTCCATTATTAATGAAGTTACCTGTTGAGATAGTATACCGCTGAAAAAGTCACTTTTGAAGTAGTCCGATATTACAGAGCTACCTTTAGAAGTTTACTGATTGATGTCTACTGCTGATCAAGCTTAGAGGATGAAGCCTATAGTTAAGGGTCTACTGTGAGCCTACCGATGAAGTCCACCGTTGAAGAGCCTACTATTGAAGTTTACTGTGTGACATGCATCTGATACCAGTCTAATGATAACCTATTTTTTAAATTTCAAATTTTATTAATACTATCATAAAGGTCATTTCTGGACAAGTTAATTCACCTAACCTTATTTAATGATATTTGCAGGCATATCAGGAGACAGTACGAGGTACGAGGAAGACCGTACGTGGATGAAAATTTTATCTTGTCAACCCCTGCTAAATAGAATAAGAAAAAGGTGAACCAGAACAATATAAAAAGGACACACATAAAAATATAGAAAATAAAAGGGGACACACACAAATATAGATATATAAATACCTGATATATAAAGAAAGAAGAAGATCACTCGAGAACTCATTCTGAAGATCCTAGATCTTCACAAAGATCTGTTGAAAAGAAAATTTTCAAATCCTTGGTGGTGTGATACAAAGAGATTATAACTCAAGAATATGATCTTATCTAAATATAAAAGTCAGAACCTGAATTTTGTGACACTCTGTTTTGGAGGAAACTTGCAGAGAAGGAAAAAAATTTCATTTCCTTCATTTCAAGGCGTCCAGAGCTGATCTGCCAACACAAAGAGCATTCTAAACTTATTCCTAAAATCATTAGCTCTACTGTGTTTAGGTATTTTTTATTTGTGAGTAGTGTGTATGTTATACACACACTGACTCTTATTATTCAACTAAGGGATACTGAAAATCCCCATACCAAACTCTCTTTACCTTTGTTTCCCATGCATAACTATGGAAGAAGCCTAGTTTGGCTTCTTATATTATTTTCCCACGTATAACTATGGTAGAGGATTCCAAACCTAGACAGTTTGAAAACTGTTGTAAATACTGATATAGGTTTTGTATCATTCTTTAAATTAAACTTCATGGTGGCAAGTGATCACCAAGTTGAGAGGATTAGGACTTGGAATAAGACTGAGCTTCTTGTTTATATTGTTGTTCTCAACTTTCAATTACCAAGTTTTACATTTATCCGCTGCTTATATTTTCGAAGATAGAAATCGGTTTTTACATTCACTTTGTTAGAAAGTTGTTGTTACTATGTATATGTGATTATATTAATAAAATTGTTTCAAAAGTTGAATTAGTACTCATACTGATTCAACTGAGGAGTAATCAACCTTTGAGAAACCTGTTGAACAATAAATAACTTATATCTCTACTTCCTTAATAAACTGGGTTGTTTTAATTTGAGGGATTTTAGTCCTAAAATATTTTAATAGAAATTTTAATTGGAACTCAATTCACCCCCCCTCTTGAGTATCCACTCCGATCAACATTTGGTATCAAAGGATTCTATATTCATACCATTAAACTAGTTTTTCAATCTTTTCAATTTCTTTTCAACTGTGATTTTAGTTGTATCTTAAATATCTAAAAATTTATGTTATATAAAAATTTTCAATTCTTTAATCTTTTCGTTTTCTATTTATAACCATGTTGAGGGTGTTTCTACTAACAGAAAACCTTTCTTTAATGCCAATAATTATGATTAGTGGAAATTGAAAATGAGAATATATCTTGAAAACATAGGACCTGAAATTTGGGACACAATTGAAGAAAAACATGTATTACCTACTACTCCTAGGGACACGTGGTCTCAAGTAACTAAAATTATTTATAATAACAATTGTAACGCAATTAATTCCTTATATTGTGCTTTGGGTGATGAAGAATTTAATAGAATATCTTCCTGTAAGACTGCTTCTAAAATTAGGGATACCTTTGTTGTTTCCCATGATGGAACAAACAATGATAACGAAATTAGATTAAATACAAATACTATTAAATATGATCATTTTAAGATTAATACAGATGAATCTATCTCTAAAATGTATCTCACCTTCAATGAGATAGTAAACACTATGAATATTCTTGGGAAACCAGTGGACAACAATGACCAAATCATGAGGCTACTTATATGCCTACCTGATAGATGAAGAGGCACTTCTGTATCAATCCGAGAATCATGTGACATCAGCAAGCTACCTATAAAAGAGGTAATTGGTAAAATAATCATGTATGAAGAAGAGATTAAGGTGAATCAAGAAATAGAAGAAGAACCAAGAAAAAAGTCAGCAGCAATCAAGACTTCTACCTCAAAAAGAAAAGACAATGAAAAGATTCAAGTACCTGTAGACAGTTAAATAAGTGAAGAGTCAAACATAGACATTGATGAGGAAATTGAACAACATGGAAGAAGATTCAAAAGAATCTACCAAAAGAATAAATTCTTTAGTAAGTCAAACTTCAAAGGAAAGTATGATCATAAAGGGAAATGGAAGAATGATAGGAAGTGGAATGATAACACAAGTGAAATAGTATGCTATGAATGTAAATGAAAAGGTCATGTGAAAGCATACTGTCCCAAGTTGAAATTCAAGAGAAAATATGATGATAAGGCCAAAGGTTATAAAAAGGATATGAAAGAAACTTTGAGTGATTTAGAAGATAGTTTGAGTGGATATGATTCTTCAGACTCAGATCAGAACAAACAAGCTAATCTATGCTTTATGACAGAGACATCTGAGGTACCAATTAATTCCCCTGTGCATAATACTTATTATTCATGGAATGAAAGTGAATAATATAATAATGAAGATATTAATAAAGTAGATATATTTTAATATTTCTAAATGCTTGAGGATACTTTTAATGAACTCAAGGACAAATATAAGTCATTAAAAATACAGTATGTTTTAAATGCAAATTACAAGTCAAATCTGGATATAGAATAAGAGGAACTTGCTAAACATCTGAAATAAAATACATAGTTAAAATTATCTAATAATAATTATGAAAGGGTCTTGAGAAGTTCATTGCTGGTAGGGATACCTTGACACAATTACCAGGAAAACATATTTCTCCAAGGTATACAACTGGTCTAGGATATCAGCCCGGATAGAGACAAATTAGCAAAACTAAATTTGTACCATGAACTGGGCAGTTTGTTGCTAGTTCTAGTTCTGGACCATCTTTTGAGAAAAAAATTTCTAAAGAACCTAAAAAAGTATTTATATCTCAAAATGTGTTTTTTTATTTCAGAAAACCTATAAATAAAATATGGGTTCCCAACGATTTACTGGATATCCTTTCTAGACATAAGAAGATATGGCTACCAAAATTATCCGATATTTAATCAGTTTTATAGGGAAGTTGTTTAAAGAGTTCCTGTAAGACACTATGGTATTTGGATAGTGTATTTTCAAGAAATATGACATGATACTAGTTTTTATTCAAGAGTCTAATCAAATTTGATGGTAGGCATGTCAGCTTTGGTGACAATGCAAAAGCATAAATCGTTAGCTTAGGCCAGATTGGTAACCCTAATACAAATTTAATTTCTAAAATAATTTTTTTTGATGGATTAAAGTACAATTTACATAGAATATCGCAGTTATGTGATTATAGATTTAATGTTAAATTTGAAAATGATGCATGCAATGTTTTTAATTAAAAAAAATTATTTCATTTTCACTGCGTGTAGAAATGAGAACGTATATGTTGTTGATCTAAATTTCTTAGCAAAATAACACTTTTCCAGCCATAATGCTTTTCATAATGATTCTTGTTTGTGACACATTAGGTTTGGACACTGCAATGTGCACTAACATAGGAAGCTATCTAAGAAATGTTTAGTTAGAGACTCACCTAAATTATAATTCCAACATGACAAGGTGTGTAATACCTATCAAAAGGGAAAACAACAAAGAGTTTATTTCAAACTAATGAAAGATGTTTCAACTTCTCAACCACTTGAGTTGGTTCAAATTGATTTGTTTGGAACATCAAGTGTTTAAAGTTTATATGTGAAGAACTATGTTTATGTTCTTGTAGATAAGTTTTTTAGGTATACATGGGTATACTTTAATCTCACAAAAGTGAAGCCTGTTCCTATTTTATCAAATATCCCGAGTCTGTAGAAAATATTAGTGGACTTAGAATTAAGAAACTAAGAATTGATCATGGATATGAGTCTAAAAATCATGACTTTGAGTCTAATAGCTCACATAATAGCTATAGTCACAACTTTTCTGCCCCTAGGACACCTCATCAAAATGGTGTTTTAGAAAAAAGAAATTGGACCCTTCGAAAAAATTTCTAGGACTATGCTTAATGATTATGACTTACCTGTTTATTTTTGTGCTGAAGCTATAAATAATGCCTACTATATCATCAATAGAGTTTTAATTATACCTATTCTAAAAAAGACCCCTTATGATCTTTGGAACAATAGGAATCCTAAGGTTAATTACATTAGAGTTTTTGGATGCAAAGTCTTTATTCTTAAAACTAATTATAATCATGAAACATTTTCTTCCAAAAGTGATGAAGGAATTTTCCTGTGTTATACTATCTCAAGTAAAGCCTATAGATTGTTCAATAAGAAAACCAAATGTGTGGAAGAATCAGTTCATGTCAAATCCAATGAGACTGATCCACAAGATCCTAAAACCTCTCTTGAACATCTTGAGTAAGAATTGTCAATTTTGAACCTTAATGATAAAGATAGTGAATCCCCTCTAAATGTATCCAGTTCTAAGAATTTTCCAGAATCTGCACCTGTTGATTCTAAACCAACAGAAAACAATGAAGAATCTAGTTCAACCCTTTCTAGAGGAATTAAGACTCTTAAGAATAATCCTCTATATATTGTTGTGTGAGATTTAAATATAGGAACACAAACGAGAGCTTCCCTAAGAAACCAGGTTAAAAATCAATCATTTCTTTCACAGCTTTAACCTAAGAATATTAATGATGCTATCAATGATGAATTTTGGGTAATGGCTATGCAAGAAAAATTAAATCACTTCGAAAGTAACAAAGTCTGGGAATTAGTGGGAAGTCCTAAGGACACTTTGACAATAGGAACTAAATGGTTGTTTAGGAATAGAGTTGATGAGTATAGAAATATTTTCAGAAATAAGGCTAGGTTAGTTGCGCAAGGATATAGATAAGAGGAAGGAATAGACTATGAGGAGACCTTTACACCTATAGCTAGATTAGAATCCATTTGGATACTACTTTCTTTTTCACCTCATTTGCATTAAGAAAATTTATCAAATGGATGTTAAAAGCACTTTTCTAAATGGGTATATAGTTGAGGATGTGTTTGTTAAAAAACCCCCTGGTTTTACAAATCCCCATTTTTTAAATCATGTTTTTAAACATTATAATGATTTATATGGTTTAAAACAAGCTCCGAGAGCATTGTATGATAGGCTCGACTCTTCTCTTATTTCAAAAGGTTTTACCAAAGGGATAGCTGATCCTCATCTTTTTATTAAAAGGATTTTAAAGATGTTTTGATAGTACAAATTTATGTGGATGATAATATTATTGGATCTTCTAAAAATTCGTTATGTATTGATTTTTCAGTATTGATGAAAAATGAGTTTGAAATGAGTTTAATGGGAGAAATCAATATTTTCCTTGGAATTCAGATCTTTCAAAATAAAAATGGCATTGTTTTGAATCAAAGTAAATATATTAAGGATCATTTAAAACGATTTACATTGGATGGCATTAAAGGTAGTGACACACCATTGAGTACCACTTGTAAGTTGGATGCTGATGAAGCGAGAGACCCAATGGATCAAACCAACTACAGAGGCATGATAAGGTGTCTAGTCTATCTTACAGCTAGCAGACGTGACATTATGTTTAGTGTATGTATGTGTGCTCTCATTCAAGAAAATACAAAAGAGTCTCATTTAACTGTTTTAAAAAGTAGTTTTTAATATCTCAAACATACTCCCTATTTAGGACTATATTATCCTAAAGGACAATCATTTGATTTATTGAGTTATTCGGATGCTGATTTTTCTAGTTTCAAGTTAGATACGAAGAGAACCTTTGGTACATGTCACATTTTAGGCAAGTCACTAGTATCATGGTGTAGTAAGAAACAGAATTGTGTTGCATTATCCCCTGCCAAAGCTGAATACATAGCTGCAGGTAGTTGTTGTGCTCAAATTTTGTGGATGAAACACACTTTAATAGACTATGGATATCAATTCATACATGTCTCTATTATGTGTGACAGTAAAAGTGCAATTAATATTTCCAAAAATCCAGTATCCCATGCTAGGAAAAATCATATTGATGTTAGACATCACTTTTTGAGGGATCATTATCAAAAGGGTGATATCACTCCTGAATTCAGTGCCACTGAACATAAATTGGATAATATATTCACAAAGCCGTTGAATTCTGAGAGGTTAAATTATATCAAACATGAGTTAGGTATGATTAATTTCAGTATAGGACACCTCACCATTGGAACTCATTGATGCACCTCACCATTGCACCTCACTAATACACCTCACTGTGGAACCTCACTGATACACCTCACTGTTGGACCTCATTGATACACCACACCATTGGAACTCACTAATACACCTCAATGTTAGACCACACTGATACACCTCACCATTGGACCACACTGATACACATCACCATTGGACCTCACTGATACACCTCACTATTGGACCTCATTGAAAAACTTCACTGTTGGACCTCACTAATACACCCCACCGTTTGACCTCACTATTCCACCTCATTGGTGTACCTCACTATTGGATACCTTGCTGTTTGATTTTATTGTATGTGGGAATCCGAACCATTTTTCCCCTTCATTATTTTTTTTATTTTGTTTAAATCCCTAAATGATAAATCTAATTGAAAAGAACATATCTCAATCCACTAACATTTCTCAATCTCGATCCTTGCTCTCAAAATCCCTATACCATAACACTTCATTTAAACCCTCGAACCTCCATAAAACTCCATGGATAGAACCAACTGACCCCCGACTGTCAATGAGGATTCGCAAAGGCCAAAGAGTACTCGAGCTGAGTCTAGTGGAACCAGTAGTACCTTGATGGGACCTATCAACCCGCATTTTACAAAGAGAGAAATCATGGTTGAGAAGGAGTTGAGTGAAGAATGGATATTGTCGAGCAAGTGATTAGTTCTTGAAGCACTAAATACTCAAGGATGGACCAAATTCATTTCTAATAATAATAGACTATACTACCCAAATCATGTGAAGGAATTCTATGAATTCATGATGTTCTAAGAGGAAGATGATTTCATAGGCTGGTATCTCATGTTAATGGAAATAAAGTTAGTTTTTCATCTACTAAGTGGGTTGGTTGCTTGAGATTTCCTCATGTAGGAGTTTTTGAATACTAATCTTGAGTGGCTCCTCCAGACAATGAATTTTTTTAGTATGAAAAAGCTCCAGAAGAGCTGACAGGAAATGGAAAATCGAGGATGATCATTACAGCTAAGATGAATAGAGGAGACGGGCTTTTGTTTAAGCTCATTCAACATGTTATTAGTCCCATGAGAGGGTATTTTGCAGTGATGAAGTATCAGGACATATTCCTAATGTACTTGATGAAGCATGGGGAGATGATCAGCCTATGTAGGTTACTGATGGATCAAATGGAGGATATGACTAAGTCAAGCTCAAATTCCAATGCCCTATTACATGCCAAGCTAATTTTAGTAATGCTAAATTTAAAGGGTGTAGCTGGAAATAATGAAGAGATGATAGTGACTAAGAATATTGTTTGTATCACCAAGTTTAATTTCAAATTAATGACAATTAGATGGAATCCCTGCAAGAAGGCGTGGGTGAATGATGAAGGAAAGGTGTAAGAAAATATTGACCCCACTACTCACCCATCAAGGCCAAAAGACAAGAGAGATCTAGGCCAGAGGATTGATGTGCTAGAACCGGCTTCTTCAGATGATGAGGAGGAAGTTGAAGGAGTTGTGGAACCTGAAAGAGAGAACACCCCCATTGATGATGTGAGTGATCATGATTTACCTTATCATTCTGTCAGTACAATAGCTTTAAAAGAACCTATCCATCCAAAAGAACTTCCAAGAAGATAGAATGTTCTAAAGGATTGTGATACTAAGACCAGTGAAGAAGAAGAAGTATCTCAAAATATTGTTAGAGACACCTCTGAAGATGATGAGGCTACTAAGTCAGACCACTCTAATCATGAGGCAACGAAGTCTAGTGATTAGTATGAGGGAATGGAGGCTACTATTGCTGATGTATATGATTAGAACAATGAAGAAGAGGAGCTCTATTTGAGACCTCTGTTAGATAATACAGACATGACCGTGTCTGATCAAGAAGCATGAGTGGCACCTACTTCCATTGAAATAGACGTCATTGATGACTCTTTGGAGGCTGCGACTCACCCCACCGGTGGAACAATGGAGCAGACATAGGTTGAATCTTTTGGAGTTGAAGAGGAGGTTGTGGAGTTACCTAGAGCAGAACCAGTAGAGGAGAATACTCAGGAGAGACCTCCAAGGGAGGTGGACAATTTTGGTTCTGTATATGTTCTTCATGACATTGAAGAATGGTCATAAGATCCTGGATACTTGGTACTTGGGATGGACTATGATGATTCAGATTGTGATATTTCAACTAAAAGACACCAAATATCTGCTGTTTTAGAACATGTCGTAGTACCTCCAGTGGTTCCAATTCATGAGAACCTTGTCACTAAGTATGATATGGAGAAACTAAAAACTGATATGCACCAGATTTTTGATAATAGGGCCTTTTAAAAGGAAAAGGCAATAGGCTTTATTCAAGAGTTTACTGTCTCTGAGAAGGCTAATGTTCAATATTTCAATCAAGCCAATTTATCCAAAGATATATCTCAATACCAGAATCAACTCAAGGATGTGTCTCAGTCTGTGGAACATCTAATACAGTCAGTGGAAAGCCTAAATGCTCTAATGGATTCTAAGGGCCAAATAGACAACAACATTGACTACATCAGAAGTGTAGTGAAACAGATGGTTGTAGTGTTTGATTGTTTTAAGGAATCCAAGAAAAACCATGTGAAGGGCTAGGATGAAGATGTGAAGAAGATCATCAGTGGGTTGAACATTCCTTTTAAGGAAACTGTTTCTTTCTCTATAAAACCCTTAAATGCTTCGACCCCTGCTTCAACTCTCTATTGCCCCACCTGCGGACTTGTCAGCATTCAAGATAGTGTCCATTAAAGAGTTAGCAATTATTTTTGGTGTCAGTACACCTGACCCTCAATCTGTGACTCATATTATCTCCATGAACAAATATGTTCAGAAGGTATTTAGTGACTTCATGAGAGAGGCTTCCCATGACCAGAAGAGTCTAAAGGAACAGATTAATTTCTATTATAATAGGATTTACTCCAAGTATCAGATGGATTCTCATTTCATGCTTCTATTGGAAATCCTCAAGATTCCACTAGTCACCAGAGCATTCAAGGAACAAGTCACTCACCTGGTCCAGTTGAATCCAACCTTAGAAGAATTTATGGAGAACAAGGATGATTTCCTATCGGCTATGGAAAGAGGAGGAAGCATTATTATGGACTTCAGAAACCTTCTCCTACCCTTTATTCATGTGGACTGTACTCCTATCTTAATCCCCCTTACATTACCTGCATTTGAAATGAGTAGTACTTCCATGATAACTCCTTCTGAGGCCATAATAATCCTTACTCCACTGATACCTCAGAGAGCTACCCACTACAGACAAACAAGAGCTTCTGTTGCTGCCCCTCCAGTCATTCCTGCAGCAATTCCTAAATCTGCTGATCCACCAGCTCATCCTACATCTTCTTCTTCAAAAGGGAAAGAACACTTTCCTACGAATGATGTGGATTGAGTTTTTTATTTCTTTTGTAAGTGAAAATGTATTCTTTTTGAGTCATGTAATGTAATTCCTTTAATACAAGCTTTCTCTATTATCTCTATCTATGTTTCCTTTTGCTATTCAGAATGGGGGAGAAATGGAAATGGTACCAACACTGTGATTTTATTACCCACTAATGGACCCTTTCTGATTTTACACTCTTATTAATCTCTGATACTTGGGAAATTAAAACTGAACTAAGGTTCTTTTTTATCTTTGTTTAGTAACTATATTATATGTTTATCTGTGATATCTATAATTAATACATACTGGCATAATTTTTTATTATCAAAAAGGGGGAGATTGTTGGAATCACCTATTTTGATAATCCCAAGTCATGTTTAAATATTGATCATGATATATTAAGTCAGTTTATACTTCTTTTTAATCTGTATTCATATTATTTATCCTGAACAATGTATATATTTTTTAGTCTCATGACTTTTGTTTCATCAGCTTACAATTTACATTTCTCCAAGTGCAAGTTCACTGTTAATGTAAATTGGTAATAGCCTTCTATTCAAGGTCACTGTTACTAAAAGGTCATCGTTGATAATCTACAGTCACTGTTGCAAGCTACCAGTACAAGGTCACTATCACAATTCTATTGTTGCTCTGCTTATCAAAGCGACAAAGAGTCACCATTACAAGGCAATTGTTGTGACAAGGATTTTATTAGATATCCACTGTGAGACTCTTTCTCATGTCTTCTATTAAGAGCTTCACATTTCACGTCTACGGTTAGTATAAGGAAACCACTAGACGACTCCTACTATTGATGTTGACCACGGTTGTTCAAGTCTACTTTTAGTAAAAGTCTGCTGATAGACATACTCCACTGTAAATGAAGATACTGTTGAGATATTCTACCGCTGAAAAGGTCACTGTTGAAGTAGTCTGATGTTAAAGATCTACCTTTATATGTTTACTGATTGAAGTCTACCCCTGATCAATCTTACTAACTGAAGCATACAATTAAAGGTCTACTGTGAGAATACCATTGATGTTTACCATGTGACATGCATCTGCTACCAGTCTAATGATAACATATTCTTTACTTTACCAATTTTATTAATACTTTCATAATAGTCATGTCTATAAAATTAAATGCACCTATCATTATTTAATGGTATTTGCAGGAATATTAGGAGACATTACGAAGTACGAGGAAGACCACATGTTGAGGAATCATTTCTCTTTTCAGACTGAATCAAATAAGAAAAAGGGGAACCAAAACAATATAGAAAGGATATAAATCAACATATAGAAGACACAAGGGGACACACACATATGATAGATATATATATACTACCAGAAATACAAATCTAGAAGAAGAGTACTCGAGCACTCATTTTGAAGATCCTGGAGCTTCACAAAGACCTGTTGAAAAGAACATTTTCAAATGTATGGTGGTGTGCTACAAAGAGCTTCTAACCCATGAATCTGATCATATCTACATTTGTATGTCAAAACCTGAATGTTGCGACACTCTATTTTGGAGGCAACTTGAAGTGAATGACCAAAACTTCATTTCCTTCATTTCAAGGATTCCATAGCTGGTCTGCCAACACAAAGAGCATTCTAAACTTCTTCCTAAAATCATTAGCTCTACGGTGTTTATGTATTTTATATTGGTCAGTAGTGTGTATGTTATACACACACTGAATCTTATGCTTCAACTGAGGGATACTGAAAATCCCCATACCAAACTCTCTTTACCTTTGATTCCCATGCATAACTATGGAAGAATCCTAGTTTGGCTTCTTAGTTTATTTTCCCACGTATAACTATGGTAGATGTTTCCAAACCTGGACAGTTTGAAAACTTTTGTAAAGAATGATATAGGTTTTGTATCATTCATTAAATTAAACATCATGGTGTAAAGTGATCACCAAGTGGAGAGGATTAGGTCTTGGATTAAGACTGAACCGCTTGTTTAAATTGTTGTGTTCAACATTCAATTACTCTATTTTACATTTATTCGTTGCTTATATTTCTTAAGATAGTAATCTGTTTTTATATTCACTCTGATAGTTAGTTATGGTTAGTGTGTATATCTAATTATTTTAGTAAACATGTTTCAAAAGTTGAATGAGTAGTCATACTGATTCAACTAAGGAGTAATCAACCTTTGAGAAGCTTGTTGAACAATAAATCACTTATATCTATACTACCATAATTAACTGGGCTATATTAATTTCGGGGATTTTAATCCTAAAATTATTTAACATAAATTTTAATTGGAACTCAATTCACCCCCCTCTTGAGTATCCACTCCAACCAACATTTGGTATCAATGGAATGTTTATTCATACGATCAAACTGGTTTTTCTAGATTTTCAAATTCTTATCAACTATGATTTTAGTTGTATCATAATGATCTCAAAATTTTTGTTATATCTAAATTTTCAGTTCTTTAATGTTTTAGTTTTCTATGGATAACTAATTTGAGGGTGTTACTACTAACATACAACCTTTCATTAATGGCAATAATTATGGTCAATGGAAATTGAAAATTAAAATGTATCTTGAAATCATAGGACCTAAAATTTGGGACACAATTGAAGAAAAACATGTATTACCTACTACTACTAGGGACACACAGTCTCATGTAACTAAAACTATTTATAATAACAATTGTAACACAATGAATGCCTTATATTGTGCTTTGGGTGAGGAATAATTTAATAGAATATCTACATGTAAGACTGCTTATGAAATAATGGATACTTTTTCTATTTTTAATTAAGGAACAACGAATGTAAAAGAAATTAGATAAAATACCAATACTATTAAATATGATAATTTTAAGATCTATCTTGATGAATATATCTCTGAAATGTATCTCAGGTTCAATGAGATAGTAAACACTACGAATTTTCTTGGGAAACCAGTGGAAAACAAAGACCAAATCTTGAGGCTGCTTATATGCCTACCTAACAGATGGAGAGGCACTTCTGTATCAATCCAAAAATCATGTGACATCATCAAGCTATCTGTAAGGGAGCTAATTGGAAAACTAATGATGTATGAAGAATAGATTATGGTGAATCAATAAATAGAAGATGAACCAAGAAATAAGTCAGTAGCAATCAAGACTTCTACCTCAAAAAAGTAAAGACAATGAAAAGATTCAAGTACCTGTAGACAAATCTACAAGTGAAGATTCATACTTAGATAATGATGAGGAAATGGCACAACATTCCAGAAGATTAAAAAGATTCTACTGAAAGAAGAAATTCTTTAGGAAGTCAAAATTCAAAGGAAATTATGATCATAAAGGGAAATGGAAGAATGATATGATGTGGAATGAGAACAGAGGTGAAATATTATGATATGAATATAAATGAAAAGGTCATGTGAAAGCAGAATACCCCATGTTGAAATTTAGGAGAAAATATGATGATAAGGACAATGGTTATAAAAAGTCTATGAAAGCAACTTGGAGTGCTTCAAAAGACATTTCGAGTGGATCTGATGCTTTAGACTCTGAACAAAACAAACAAGCCAATCTATGCTTCATGATAGAGACATCTGAGGTAAAAATTAATTCCCCTGTGCATAATACATATTATTCTCAGAATGAAAGTGAATATTTTAAGAATTAAGATATGACTAAAGAAGAATTATTTGAATATTGAGAAATCCTTTAGGATACTTTTTATGAACTCAAGTACAAATATAAGTTGTAATTCCCCAAGCTTTCACGATTCTCTTCTCTTTTAATAATGCAATAGCTTGCATTGTACGCAAGTTCGAGAGTCTAACACACCGCGACCAATCAAAGTAGCTGTTATGAATAGTAATACCCACTTTTTAAAATTATATAAATTTTATATTTCAAAATGAAATTCATTTTTGTATTCGGAATATCAAAATTAGCCTGTGTTGAATTTTTTGTATTTTTCTTAGAACTTCCAATTTGCTTTGAATAGTGAAAATTAGATAAAAACAACATTTTAATCAAAATAATTAATAGTGATAAATTATAATATTGAGTGGTTTTAAAGTATAATTAGAATATATTTTTACCATTTTATCCAATGGTGGTCATTAGAATTAATTTCACTTTGAAATTGGACATAAACAATTGTCAATCTTTTGATATATATTGTTTCTTAAAAACACGCTATTTGTTGTGATAGCAGGAATTAATTATGAAATTAATTAATGAAAATTATATGTTTGGAATTTTGTAAAATAGAAATAATTTTTGAATTCATAATATCAATTATAGCTTAGGGTGAAATTTTGGCATTGTTCTGAAAAACTTCAATTTTTGATGAATAGTGAAACCACTAAGTGGTAGTTAAAAAACAGATTCTTCATTTAAATGAAACATTACCACTTCTGTGATTTGATTTTCAAAAATCCGACATAAATGGTTTTCATTAGGAATTAAAATGTGGTTCAATGGGATTAAAATAATTTCTTTGGTGAATAGTAACTTTTGAGTTGTAATTAATCGCAATTAAAGGTAATTAGTGAAATTTAAGGTAAAAATAGTATTATAAAAATATGGAATGACATTTACACTTGTCCTACCACAATTGGATGTGTCATGGCTGACAAAGAAAATCCATGGGTCAACTTGGGGACCCAATGGAGCCACCTTGGTAGGAAAATTACATAAATATCTTTTTATTTAATGTTAAAATAAAAATGTCACAAACAAGAGTTGTTTTCCTAAAACAAATTTTAAATGGGGTTATAAAAGTCATATTTTTTACTATAAATATTCATTATAAATATAAAAAGATTTCCTACATCATGATATTTGTTTTAAAATTTTTATTCATTAAATAAATTAAATTATTTATGGCACCATGATGATGCAGTGATTACCTCATTAATTAACGATTTAAATAAAATGAAAAGATAATGTAAAATCTAAGACTTACACTTGTCAACAACCTATTGGATGAGTATATTTCGAACTCTTATCACCTTATCCTCTAAATATATATGTGTGGGACCTTTATAATCCTAAAAAGCATTTCATAATAATGTAACATTTCAATCTTTCCAAGAGTGCCCCTTCTCTCCTCTTATAAAAGGCCCCCACCACTGCCACCTTACTCACACCATCAAAGCCTTTTGGCTCAGCCAACCTCTGCCCAAATACTTTGTCAACTTCCCTCCCTTACTCTTAGAAGCCTCACATTGAGCATAAGTCATTCCAAGTAAGCCTTTGGCTCAAATCAAAAAGAGTTAGCCGATTTTAAGGTAATGTCTTCTCTAATGTTGTTTTGTATTATTTTGCTTCTCCAACCGCTTAAACTCATTTTATTCCTTTATTTTGTAACAAAATCAGTATCTAAAATATACTATGATGTTTTTATGATTATTATTTGGTTTACACTTATACACACCTTCGTCTAATGGTTAAAGAACTTACTGTTTTTGTGGGTGGCGAAAAACTGCCTCACGAAACGATGATTGTTCAATATTCTTTTAACACCTCTAATGGTGGCCATTTTGATGACACTATTTTCATATATGATATATATATTATTTTTAGGTTTTCCGTATGCTTCTTTATTTCTCATTTGTGGCATACTTTATGATTTCCATTATGGGTAAACGCGATAATTTCATTTTAGGAAGTGCGGACTACCGCCCCCTCAAAGTGATTTGAATCGTTAATGCCACATGTGGGATGTATAAAGGATGAAGTAAATGGTACTATACATTATATAATACTGGAAAAATATTATACATTTATATAATTATAACTTCATTCCATTTAATATAAAATGGAAATGAAAGTAGCGTTCATGCGTACGTACGACTTACCGTCTCCATGAACAAAGCATTTCATTTCTTACCTCTAAATGTTATGTAATATTATAAATGAATGTATATACTGGATATATTTTATTTATATGATATATACATCATGAATATAATTATGGATATAATGGATATTTTACCACAAGAACAACGTGTAATTATAAGAAGTTTATTTTTGACTCAAGTACCTAATATCGACAAAACGACTGTTATAAACATAAATAATTACATAATGTTCCTCAAACGTTAATAAGTGATATAAAAGGAATAATTAACATGAAAAAAGTTCTTAAGAAGGTAGAGATTAACTCTAGTTTATTATTCAAGAGATCAAATAACGGTCGAGTGAATTCGGACACGAGGTAAGGGAATTTCGTAACCCAATTTCCATTCTTTGGGTTAATATCCTACTTTCAAATTATGTTATGATATTATTATGTCATATCTTGTATTTGTAGTTTCCTTATTTGTACTTATATTGAATACACATAATAGATCTATTTTATTTAAGAAAATGTTCTTTGTAAGGAATTCGTCTCAATCTCCTTTCATTGAGGCATATTTTGTTTTATACATAACTTTCTTTTATACAGTGTATAAAACCCTCTGACTTTTACGTTTATTCAAAAGGAATCTTTTTTATACGAATCATTTTACTAAACTATGAAAAGGAATGTTTTTGTTGTCATACATATGTGGCGACAATGACTTCTCCGCCGCCATGATCGTTATTTGAGTTTCAGCTTCCTCTACAAGCCATAACATTTTTTAAATGATAAATAAATACCAAGTTCTAATTTTCTTTTATTTTGGTATTGAAAATGGTTTGGAAAGTTTTTTTATCATATCAATGTGTTGTATTGATATCTAGTGATTGAAATGTGGAAATGTTATGTTTCCTTTATTCATGTTTTATGTGATACAATTATGCTATAGTTTATGATATGTTTAAACCTATTCATATGAGGAATGAATTGGACTTAATAAGTGATTGGTGGATCCTGCTATAGCTCCTCGATGCATCGGTAGGTCTCATGAGACAAACTAGTGTCTTGGCATGAGGCCTTGACAAAATCTTAATTGTGGTCTTGGCACGAGGCATTGGCTACGTGGTTATGATAGTCTAGAATTATGCATTCCATCATTATGAAAGTGGTTATTGATATTGCATGTGATTATTCCACTAGTATAATATCCATGTGAGTAAGAAAATGGCATTATTTAATTTATTTTTGCCATATTATGCTGAAGATAATGTTTAAAAGGCTTTTGTTTTAGTTATACATTGCCTTAAATTTTAATGTTTATTTACGAAAGCTTCCTCAATATTTTTATCCTTACTAAGAATCTGAGCTCACCACTTTCAATGTTTTAATGTTTTCCTAGATGTGAATAAGTATTGTATGAATGACCTGCATGGATAGTCAGAATTGTATATGAGTGTGGACTATGGAGACTTTGTTCTTGTAGTTTTTCACATTATGATGTAATGTAACATTTATGAATGTATCTAGTGTTTCCAAGGCTACTAAACTAATCTGTCTTTCGAGACTTGATCTTTTGTGATCATGCCAATGTTATGTAATAATGCACCGACTCTGGGTAACTGGGGTCGGGGCGGTACAGTTGGTATCAGAGGCAGCTTAGTACTAACCTTGGAAGCTAGATTTAGATAAACTCTGATTAGAGCACATAGCCCAAATATAGACTTTGAGGATTAGTATAGAAGAACTTTCTAGAATTTTGTTGTAGTAGAGATTTTGTGAGTTTTCCGAGCAATACATCCCTGTCTGGATACGAGCAGGTAGAGGCAGCTCTGGCACATATTTACCTAGGGGTAAAACCCAAAAACACTTCTTTGAGCTAGACTCGAATGGGAACTGGTGCACGACAACAGGCGTTGCTGCACTCTTGGTTACAACACTCCCAGGGTATATGCTTAGGATAATTCTCATTTTCTTTACAAACCATTATTAATTTTTTTGAGTATATACTTCCTCAATGAAAACATTTTTATGATTATGGATTATATCCCTAAATAGTTCAATTTATTTTAAGTATTTTACAAGTATGTAATTATGTATATTGAATCATAAACTAATCTAGTGTATTCCATTATATAGAAATGGCTCGTAGTGGAAGGAATGGAAAACCTATCAATGCACGCACTCCATGTAGGGATTGTCCTTCTACTCAAGATAATTATTGTGGAGCTAGAGATACAACTGGTGCTGATCAACTTATCACTATACTTGGACAACTCACTCAGGTTATGAATAATAACCTTACTCGTATGGATCACCCTGATCCACAACGTTGAGGATCAATGTTAGACCGCTTCATGAGGAAACAACCGTCAACATTTAATGGGGGTACAAATCAATTAGTAGTTGAGCAATGGATAAACTCCTTAGAGAAAATATTCCATGCCTTGGGGAGTAGCGAAATGGAGAAGTTTGTCATGGCAGTTTACCACCTCACTAAAGAAGCCGATCAGTGGTAGTCGCTGATTCAAAACACAAAATAAGATGATGACGTATCGAATATGGAATGGAGGGAGTTCAATGAGCTTTTCTTTGAAAAATACTTTCCTCATGACCATCGAGAAGATATTGAATGGAAATTTCTGAGTGAGAAAAAAGGAGGATAAGAATGTCTCAAAGTATGAGGCCAACTTTACAAGGTTAGCGAGGTATGCTACAGATTATATATGTAACCCAAGAGGTATGATTGTTCGTTTCTTTTATGGGTTAAAACCATTTCTTCTTCGAGCTTTAGTATCACAATCATTCTCATCGTACGAAGATATTGTCTCGTGTGCTATCAAGACAGAAAAGGAATTCTCTAAATATTATGACAATAAAGTAAAGAAAGAGAAGAAGAGAATGGTGGAACAAGAGACATATAAAGGGAAAAAGGAAAATAATGATTTTCCATTATGTGATAATTGAGGGAAGAATCACCCAGGTACATGCATAAATGGAATGGGAGTTTGTTTTAAATGTGGAGAAAAAGGTCACGAGGCTCGTGATTGCAAGGAAAAGAAAGAGGATATCAATGTTGAATGCTACAATTGTAGGGAAATGGGGCATTATGAAAATAAATGTCCTAAGCGTCAGGGAAACTTACCTCAGAAAAGGCCAAGGGATGAAGGCCAATGATTTTTTATTACTACAGTTGAAGTGGAATAATTAATGTATTGGTTCTTTTGGACTCAAGGATTATATTTTGGTTATAAAAATAATGTGATATATATAAGGATTGTACTTCAATACTTGTGGTTTTAGTAAGGTTTTAATATGATGAAGGTAATCATATTTTTAGTATGTGACAAAAAGAGAAACTTTCATTTTTTGGGGAATCTGATGTTACAATTGATTTTGGAATTTAGAGACCTTTTAGAGAAAGTCTGAAAAGAGGTATTTTGGATATCTATTAAGGTTGGAATGGATTAAGTTGAACCATGGATAGTATTGTCTAAGGTTAAAACATTTATGAAGATTATATTTGGAATATTATAATACTATAGTTTTAGGAAAAGGACAACCTGCAGGGTGGGGCATAACCCGTCATGTCGGACAAAGCTGCAGGAATCAAACCCAAAACCATAGTGCGACAGGACATTATTACCTACCACTAGCCTACAGGAAGTCCCTGGTTATTACAAAATAGTTTTACTAATCTAAATTTTATGTGTTAATATTTGGAACTATATACAATTAGGATAAATAGAATACTTTTGAGTTCTATTACCTTTTAGAGTGAATGATGGGTTTGTGTTAAAAATTTATTAAAGAATGAAAGTCTACATGACACGTATGTATGTTCCCTTACGTTCTTAGTAAATCTCCTAAATAAATTCCTCAACTTTATAAAAGGTAACTTAAATCAAAAACGTTTCCGGTTAACTTTTCCAATTGGGGATTCAATGACTATTTAACCAATCACAAGGTTGTGATTTTCTTATGGTTAACTTTCTCCTAATCCAGTTTTCTACGACTCTCCATCAGACCTTGATGGTTTTTTTATTCCATATCCTTATTTTCATAGAATCCTAGTATGGGCTATCTCGGGTGACCTTTATACTTCTCTTTCTTTCTTTTAATGTTATATCCTTATTAACCCTATTTCCGATTTGGGTTTTCCACAAAGGTATTTTCTATTTTCAACATTTTATTTTCGAAGAACATTTTCAAATTGAGAGGATGCAATTTATTGAAGGAGGGGATAATGTAAATCCCCATGCTTTCACGAAACACTTCTCTTTTAATAACGCAATAGCTTGCATTGTACGCAAGTTCAAGATTATAACACAACGCGGCCAATAAAAGTATCTGTTATTAATAGTAATACCCAATTTTTAAAATTATAGAAATTTTATATTTCAAAATGGACTTCATTTTTGTATTCAGAATATCGAAATTAGCCTATGATGAATTTTTGGTATTTTTCTGAGAACTTCCAATTTTCTTTGAATAGTGAAAATTACTTAAAAACAACTTTTTTAATCAAAATAGTTAATAGTGAAAAATTATACTATTGAGTGGTTTTAAAGTATAATTATAATATATTTTTACCATTTTATCCAATGGTGGTCATTAGAATTAATTTCACTTTGAAATTGGACATAAACAATTGTCAATCTTTTGATATATATTGTTTCTTAAAACACACTATTTGTTGTGACAGTGGGAATTAATTTTGAAATTAATTAATTCAACTTATATGTTTGGAATTTTGTAAAATAGACATCATTTTTGAATTCAGAATATCAATTTTAGCCTAGGGTGAAATTTTGGTATTATTCAGAAAAACTTCAATTTTTGATGAATAGTGAAACCACTAAGTGGTAGTTAAAAAACAGATTTTTCGTTTAAATAAAACATTACCACATCATTGATTTTATTTTCAAAAATCTGACATACATGGATTTAATTAAGAAGAAAAATGTGGTTCAATGGGATTAAAATAATTTTTTTGTGAATAGTAACTTTTAAGTTTAATTAATCGCGATTAAAAGTTATTAGTGAAATTTAAGGTAAAAATAGTATTATAAAAATATGAAATGACCTTTACACTTGTCCTAACACTATTGGATGTGTCATGTCCGACCAAGAAAATCCATGGGTCAACTTGGGGACCCCATGTAGGCACTTTGGTAGGAAAATGACATAAATAACTTTTTATTTTTTGTTAAAATAATGATGTCACAAAGAAGAGTTGTTTTGCTAAAACAATTTTTAAATGGGGTTATACAAGTCATATATTTGACAATAAATATTCATTAGAAATATAAAACTATTTCCTACATCATGATTGTTTTTTTATAATTTTTAGACATTAAATAAATTAAATTATGTATGACACCATGATGATGCAGCGATTGCCTCATTAATTAACTATTTAAATAAAATGAAAAGATATGTAAAATATAAGATTTTCACCTGTAAAAAACCTATTGGATGAGTATATGGAGAACCATTATCAGATTATCCACTAAATATATAAGTGTGGGACCTTTAAAATCTGAAAAATCATTTCATTATAATGTAACATTTCAATCTTTCCATGAGTGCCCCTTCTCTCTTCATATAAAAGGCCCCCACCACTACCACCTTACTCACACCATAAAAGCCTTTTGGCTTGTCCAACCTCTGCCCAAATAATCTCTCAACATACCTCCCTTACTCTTAGAAGCCTCACTTTGGGCAGAAGTCTTCCCAAGGAATCCTTTGGCTCAAATCAAAAAGAGTTACCCTATTTTAAGGTAATGTCTTCTCTAATGTTGTTTTGTTTTATTTGGCTTCTCCAACCACTTTATCTCTTTTTATTTGATTATTTTGTAACAAAACTAGTATATAAAATATACTAGTATGTTGTTATGATATGTATTTGGTTTACACTTACACACACCTTCGTCTAATGGTTAAAGAACATACTGTTTTTGTGGGTGGTGAAATACTGCCTCATGAAACGATGATTGTTCAATATTATTTTAACACCTCTAATGGTGGCCATTTTTATGAAACTTTTTTCATATATGATATATATATTATGTTTAGGTTTTCCTTATGCTTCTTTATTTCTCATTTATGGCATACTTTATGGTTTCCATTATGTATAAACGCGATAAATTCATTTTAGGAAGTACGGACTACCGCCCCCTCAAAGTGATTTGAATCGTTAATGCCATATGTGGGATGTATAATGGATGGATTAAATGGTACTATAGATTATATAATACTGGAAAAATATTATACCTTTATATAATCATAACTTCATTCCATTAAATATGAAATGTAAATGAAAGTAGTGTTCATGCATACGTACAACTTACCGTCTCCATGACCAGTGCATTTCATTTCTTACCTCTAAATGTTATGTAATATTATAAATTAATGTATATACTGGATATATATGATTTAGATGATATATAAATCATGAATATAATTATGAATATAATGGATATTTTACCACATGAACAAATTGTAATTATAAGAAGTTTATTTTTTACTCAAGTACCTAAGATCGACAAAATGAACGTTATAAACATAAATAATTACATAATGTTAATGAAATGTTAATAAGTGATATAAAAGGAATAATGAACTTTAAAAAGGTTCTTCAGAAGGTAGAGATTAACTCTAGTTTATTATTCAGGAGATCAAAGAACGGTCGAGTGAATTCGGACATGAGGTAAGGGAATTTTTTAACCCAATTTCCATTCTTTGGGTTAATCTCCTACTTTCGAATTATGTTATGATATTATTATTTCCTATATTGTATTTTTACTTTATTTATGGGTAATTATATTTAATACACATAATAGATCTATTTTATTTAAAAAATTGATCTTGGTAAGGACTTTTTCTTAATCTCCTTTCATTGAGGCATATTTTGTTTTATACACAACTTTCTTTTATACGGTGTATAAACCCATTTGACATTTACGTTTATTCAAAAGGAAACTTTTTTATATGAATCATTTTACTAAACGACGAAAAGGAATGTTTTTCTTGTCATACGTATGCAGCGACAATGACTTATCCACCGCCATGATCATTATTTGAGTTTCAGCTTCCTCTACAAGCCATAACTTTTTTTAAATGAAAAATAAATACCAAGTTTTAATTTTCATTTATATTGGTATTGAAAATGGTTTTGAAAGTTTTTTTATCATATCAATTTGTTGTATTGATATCTTGTTATTGAAATGTGGAAATGTTATGTTTCCTTTATTCATGTTTTATGTGATACAATTATGTTATAGTTTATGATATATTTAAACATGTTTATATGAAGAATGTATTGGACTTAATAAGTGACGGGTGGAGCCCGCTATAGCTCCTCGATGCATCGGTAGGTCTAATGAGATAAACTAGTGTCTTGGCACGAGGCCTTGACAAAATCTTAATTGTGGTCTTGGTATGAGGCCTTGGCTATGTGGTTATGATAGTCTGGAATTATGCATTCCATCATTATGAAAGTGGTTATTTATATTGCATGTGATTATTTCACTAGTAGAATATCCATGTGAGAAAGTAAATGGCATTATTTAATTTATTTTTTCCATATTATGCTGAAGATAAAGTTTAAAAATGCTTTTGTTTAGTAATACATTTCCTTAAATGTTAATGTTTATTTACGAAAGCTTCCCTAATATTGTTATCCTTAATGAGAATCTGAGCTCACCCCTTTAAATGTTTTAATATATTCCAGGATGTGAAGAAGTATTTTATGAATGACCTGAAGGGATAGTCAGAAGAGGATATGAGTGTGGACTATGGAGACTTTGTTCTCGTAGTTTTTCACATTATGATGTAATGTAACATTTATGAATGTATCTAGTGTTTCCTAGTCTACTAAACTAATCGGTATTTCGAGACTTGATCTTTTGTGATCATACCAATGTTACACAATAATGCACCGACTCTGGGTAACTGGGGTCGGGGAATTACATAAGTCATTAAAAATACTTCATGCTTTAAATGAAAATTACATGTCATATCTTGATATAGAAAATGAAAAATTTTCTAAACTGCTGATGGAAAATACAGAGCTAAAATTACATAATGAAAAATTAAGAATGGATCTTGAGAATTTCACTGCTAGTATGGATACCTTGACACATTTCCTAAGAAAAAATATTTATCCATGTTATACAACTGGTCTAGGATATCAGCCCATACAGAGACAAATAAGCAAAACCACAATTTTTCCATGAACTGGATAGTTTGCTCCTAGTTCTAGTTCTGTACCATCTTTTGAGAAATAATTTTCTAAAGGATCTAACATTGTATTTATGTCTCAAAATGTGTTTGTTGATTTCTAAAAACCATTAATGAAAATATGGTTTCCCAATGTTTTACTGGCTAACCTTTCTGGACCCATGAAGATCTGGGTACCAAAATTATCCCATATTTAATCATTTTTGCAGGGATGTTATTTAAAAAGTTCATGTAAGACCCTATGGTTCAAGGATAGTGGATGGTCAAGACATATAATAGGATATTATTCTTGCTTCAATATTCTAATGAATGTTGATGGTGGGCATGTCACCTTTGGTGACAATCTAGAAGGAAAAATTGTTGTCTTAGGCCAGATTGGTAACCCTGATACAATATTAACTTCTATAGTACTTTTTGTTGATGGATTAAAGTACAATTTACATAGAATATCTCAGTTATGTGATGATGGATTTAATGTTAAATTTTAAAATGATGAATTCAATGATTTTAATTTAAAAAATTATTTAGTTTTTACTGCATGTAGAAATGAGAATGTATATGTTGTTGATCTAAATTCCTTATCCAAGTAAAATGTTTCCTTCGTAAATGCTTTTCATAAAGAGTCTTGGTTGTGGAATAGAAGGTTAATACACAATAATGTTCACTCACTTATTAATCTATCTAATAAATGTTTAGTTAGAGACTTACCTAAATTATAATTCTAACTTGACAAAGTGTGTAATCCCTGTCAAAAGAGAAAACAACATAGAGTTTCTTTCAAACCAAAGAAAGAAGTTTCAACTTATCAACCCCTTGAGTTTGTTCACATGGATTTGTTTGGACCATCAAGAGTTTCATGTTTAAATTGGAAGAACTATGTTTATGTTCTTGTAGATGACTTTTCTAGGTATACTTAGGTATACTTTCTATCTCCCAAAAGTGAAAAATGTTCCTATTTTATCAAATATTCCAAGTCTGTATAAAATCTTAGTGGACGTAGAATTAAGACCCTGAGAATTGATCATGACTATGAGTTTGAAAATCATGAGTTTGGGTCTTATTTCTCACATAATGGCTATAGTCACAACTTTTCTGCCCCTAGGACACCTAAAAAAATGGAGTTGTAGAAATAAGAAATATGTCCCTTCAGAAAAATTGCTAGAACTATGCTTAAGGAGTATTACTTACCTGTATATTTTTTGGCTGTATTTGTAAATATAGCCTGTTATATCATCAATAGAGTTTTAATTTGACCTGTTCTAAAAAATTCCCCTTATGATCTTTTGAACAATAGGAAGCCTAAGGTTAATTACTTTATAGTTTTTGGATGAAACGTATTTATTATTAATACTAAAGATAATCGTGAAAAAGTTTCTCCCAAAAGTGATGATGGAATTTTCCTGGGTTATTCTATCTCAAGTAAAGCCTATAGAGTGTTCAATAAGAAAACCAAATGTGTGGAATAATCAGTTCATGTCAAATTCGACGAGACTGATCCACAAGATCCTAAAACCTCTCTTAAACATCTTATGGATGATTTGTCAATTTTGAGCCATAATGATAATGATAGTGAATCCCCTGTAAAAGTATCCAGTTCTCGAAGTTTTCCATTATCTGCACCTATTGATTCTGAACCAACATACAACAATGAAGAATCTAGTTTTACACTTCCTAGAGGTGTTATGACTCTTAATAATAATGCTCTAGATGCTATTGTATGTGATTTAAATAGAGGAACACAAACTAGAGCTTATCTAACAAACCAAGTTGAACATCAATCATTTATTTCATAGCTTAAACCCAAGAATATTAATGATGCTATCAATGATGATTTTTGGGCAATGTCTATTCATGAAAAATAAAATTAATTTGAAAGAAACAAAGTCTAGGAATTAGTGGAAAGACCTAAGGACACTTTGACAATAGGCACTAAATGGTTGTTTTGGAACAAAGTTGATGAGTCTGGAAATATTTTCAGAAAAAATGCAAGATTATTTGTGCAAGGATATATTCTAGAGGAAGGAATAGACTATGAGGAGACCTTTTCACCTATATATAGATTAGAATCCATTAGGATACTACTTTCTTATGCATTTTTTCTGAATTTCAAACATTATCAAATGGATGTTAAAAGAACTTTTCTAAATGGGGATATAGTTGAGGATGTGTTTGTTGAAAACCCCCCTGGTTTTACAAATCCCAATCTTTCAAATCATGTTTTTAAACTTTCTAACTCTTTATATGGTTTAAAACAAGATCCAAGAGCATGGCATGATAGGCTCAGCTCTTTTCTTATTTCAAACGGTTTAACCAAAGGGATAATTGATCCTACTCTTTTTATTAAAAGGATTTTTAATGATATCATAATAGTACAAATTTATGTGGAAGATAATATTTTAAGATAATCTAAAATTCATTATGTATTGATTTTTCATAGTTGATAAAAAATGAGTTTGAAATGAGTTTAATGGGAGAACCCAAATTTTTCCTTGGATTTTAGACCATTCAAAATAAAAATGTCATTATATTGAATCAAAGTAAATATATTAAAGATCTTTTAAAACCTTTTAGTATCGATGACATTAAAGGTAGTGACACACCTATGAGTACCACTTTTAAGTTGGATGCTGATGAAGCTGGAGAACCAGTTGATCAAACCAACTACATAGGTATGATAGAGAGTCTACTCTATCTTACATTTAGAAGACCCGACATTATGTTTAGAGTATGTATGTGTGCTCTCTTTCAAGACAATCCAAAACAGTCTCATTTAACTGATGTAAAAAGGATTTATAAATATCTCAAACATACTTCCAATTTAAGACAATTTTATTCTAAAGGACAATAATTTGATTTATTGGGTTATTCAAATGCTGATTTTTTTGGTTGCAAGTTAGATAGAAAAATCACCTTTGGGACATGTCGCATTTTAGGAAAGTCACTGGTATCATGGTATAGTAAGAAACAAAATTCTATTGCATTATCCATTTCCGAAGGTGAATACATAGCTGCTGGTAGTTGTTGTGCTCAAATTTTGTGGATGAAACACACTTTACTAGACTATGTATTTCAATTCAAACATGTCTCTATAAAGTGTGATAGTACAAGTGCTATTAACATTTCCAAAAATCTAGTATCCCATGAAAAAACAAATCATATTGATGTGAGACATCACTTTTTGAGGGATCATTATCAGAAGGCTGATATCACTCTAGAATTCATTGGCACTAAACATCAATTGGCTGATATATTCACAAAGCCTTCAAATTCTGAGAGGTTAAATTACATCAAACATGAGTTTGGTATGAATAATTTTAGTATAGGGAACCCCACCGTTGGACCTCAGTGATACACCTCACCGTTGGACCTCACTGATACACCTCACTGTTTGACCTCACTAATACACCTCACTGTTGGACCTCACCGATACACCTCACCATTAGACCTCACTGATACACCTCACCATGGGACCTCACTGATACACCTCAATGTTGGACCTCACTGATACACCTCACCATTGGACCACACTGATACACCTCACCATTTGAACTCACTGATACACCTCACTGTTGGACCTCACTGATAGACCTAACTGTTGGACCTCACTAATACACCTAACCATTAGACCTCACCATTGCACCTCACTGGTGTACCTAACTATTGGATACCTCGTTGTTTGATTTTATTGTATGCAGGAATCTGAACCGTTTTTCCCCTTCATTATTTCTGGTTTGTTTTTTTTAATCTGTAAATGGTAAAACTAAAGGAAAATAACATATTTCAATCCACCTTCCTATCACAATCTCGAACTTGTCTCTCGAAATCCCTAAACCCTAACTCTTATTTTGAACCCTTGAACATCCTTCAAACTTCATGGCTAGAACCAAGCGACCCCCGACTGTCATTGAGGATGCGCTAAGGCGAAAGAGGGCTCGAACAGAGTCCAGTGGCACCAATAGTACACTGACGAGACCTATCAGCGAAGGCCATAGAGGGCTCAAACAGAGTCTAGTGGCACCAGTAGTACCTTGAAGAGACCTATCAACCTACATCTGACAAAGAGAGAAATCATGAATGAGAAGGACCTGAGTGAAGAATGGCTGCTGTCGAGCAAGTCATTAGTGATGGAAGAACTAGATGCTCAAGGATGGACCGAATGCTTTGACAATAATAATAGACCGTACTACCCAAAGCGTGTGAAGGAATTATATGAATACCTGAGGTTTGAAGAGGAAGATGATGTGCATAGGCTGGTATCTCGAGTTAATAATAATGATGTTAGTTTTTCATCTGCTGAGTGGGCTGGATGTTTGGGAGTTCTTCATAAAGGAGTTTATGAATACTATTCTGGAGTGGCTCCTCCAGACAGTGAGGTCCAACATTATTAACATATTCCTGATTTACATGCAGAATCATGGGGAAAATATCAGCCTATGTAGGTTACTGATGGCACAATTGGTGTATATGACTAAGAAGAGCACAAAGTCCAATGCCCTATTCCTTGCCAAGATAATTTCAGTAATGCTAAAGGTAAAGGGTGTAGCTGGAAATAATGAAGAGATGATAGTGTCTAAGAACAGTGTTTGTATCTCCATGGTTATTTGAAAATACATGAAAATTATCTCGAATCCTTGGTTGAAGGAATGGGTGAATGACGAAGGAATATTTTATGAAAAGATTGACCTTACTACTCACCCATCTAGGCCAAAAGACAAGATAGATCCAGACCTGAAGCCTGATGAGCTAGAACTGGCATCTTTAGATGATGAGGAGGAAGTTGAACGAGCTGTGGAAGATGAACGAGAGGACACCCCCATTGATGATGGGAGTGATAATGATTTTCATGATCATTCTGTCAGTACAGTAGCTTTCTAAGCACCTATCCCTCCAAAATAACAACCAAGAAGAGAGACTGTTCTATGGGACAGTGATAGTGAGACCAGTGAAGAAGAAGAAGTATCTCAAAATATTGCCAGAGACACCTCTGAAGAGGATGTGGCTACTGAGTCAGACCATTATGCTCGTGAGGAAAAAGAGGCTAGTGATAAGGATGAAGGAAAGGAGGCTATTTTTGATGAAGAAGATGATGAGAATAATGAATAAGAGGAGCATAGTTTGAGCCCTCTCATAGATAATACAGACATGACAGTGTTTGATCAAGTAGTGGCACCTACAACCATTGAAATAGAAGTCATTGATGACTCTATGGAGGTTGTGACTCATCCCACTGGTGGACCAATGGAGTAGACAGAGGATGAATCTGCTGGAGTTAAAGACGAGTCTGTGGAGTTACATAGAGTAGAACCAGTAGAAGAGAACACCCCGAAGAGAGCTCCATGTGAGGTGGAGCAATTTGGTTTAGTATCTGTTCTTCATGACAATGAATAATAGTCAAAAGACCCTGGATACTTAGTACTTTGGCTGGATTATGATGATTTGGATTGTGACATGTCAAGCAAAAGACACCCTGCACCTGTTGTTTTAGAACCTGTCGCAGTGCCTCTAGTGGTTCCAATTCTTGAGAACCTTGTCACTAAGTATGATCTAGAGAAACTAAAAACTAATCTTCACTAGATGTTTGATAATAGGTCCTCTTAAACTGAAAATTCAATAGGATTAATTCATGAGATTATTGTCTTTGAGATGGCTAAAGTTCAATCTTCCATTCAAGCCAGTTTTGTCACGACCCGACCCTACCCAGTCTCGAGCTGCAACCACCCCAAGACCGCATCTATAGGCCAGGGGATGGCGATTAGTGCCAAAGGCACAACAACTCAGGGAGGCCTTTTCATAAGTACCTATACACACACACACACACACATGTAGCACAATCAATGCAAAAATGCAGAGTAAAAATGAAAAGAAATGTACCATCTGCTATAAATAAACCACAATCTGCATCGACCTGTAAAAGTAAAAAGAATGTGCTGAAGGTAAACTGAAAAAGAAAAGGGGAAAACATGGGCCCAACCAGAAAATGTGCCACAACATGTCGACAGGTAATCAAAAGAAAAATAGTTGGAAGGGGCCCTCATGTGGAACTCGACTCCGACCACCGCATGCGGTCCAAGCTCTTGAACTCCTAAGATCCACTAAAGTCACGACCAACCTGTTCATCTTTGGCAAGGGCACACCAAGAGCAGTAAAATACCAAGAAGGGGTGAGTATAAAAATACTCAGTAGGATACCCTGAAGGCTCGATGGAGCAACAAAGAGGTACCAAAGGGTGAGAAGTAGATCAAACATAAAAAGTAAAGGAGTACAACCGAGAGTGCAGTAAATAGTACAGTAACGAGTCCATCTCAACCCAACAAGAGAAAGTAAGTACACTCGTCCAGAAACAAGGAGCCAGAAATGGTGAGAAGACGAACCTCCCCTAGAGTCTTCGCTCCCTATAGAAAAAGAGTAGAATCGTCCAACCACGAGAAGATAGACACGGTAAGAACGTGGCATAACCCACACGTCTTTGCCTCTCCTGGAAGAAGAGTAATCAAAACCCAAGGGGTGGGTATTGGAACAATGTATATACATATATATATATTATCTGTCGAGAAACCCAAATAAGATTGTAAGGGGATCTCCACCCCGTAGATCAGCCCAAGAAAGTGAGTGGCCAACAGTCCCAGAAGTAAACACCATCAATGCCCAGCATCCCGCATGTCTGCCCCAAACAGTAATTCAAAGGGATCAAATCCCCGCACCTTGACATTATCTTCTTTGGGCGGCACTGACTCGCCCGCACAGTTTTAGGTCGCATCACAAGGACGCATCTCGGTGGGGAAGGTGCCCCTTGTACTTGAGATTTTTTGGGAATGTCGAACCACACCACATCACTGCCCCGCAGTCAAGAGGTCTCCTCAAAGTCAAGGTCGTCCCCACAAAGACCCGTACAACCAAGGGCCCCGCTCTGGTATTCACAAAGAAAAATCACCTACTATCCTCATAAGAAGGGCTGA
This sequence comes from Viscum album, assembly GCA_963277665.1. NCBI lineage: Eukaryota > Viridiplantae > Streptophyta > Magnoliopsida > Santalales > Viscaceae > Viscum > Viscum album. The sequence goes on along the minus strand of OY728120.1, from coordinate 32,158,312 downwards.
GTCTAAAATGCCAACGGGTGACCCACTGCCCAGCCCTGCTGGATGGTTAACCCTAATACATCATCAGGTGACCCACTGCCCAGCCCTGCTAGAGGATAGACCCAGAAAAAGTCGATAGGCGACCCACTGCCCAGTCTCAACTGGAGGGTAAACCCGGAACAAGATGGCAAGCGACCCACTACCCAGCCTTGGTGGAGGGTAGACCCTCAAGAGTCGTCGGGTGACCCACTGTCCAGTCTCTGCTGGAGGGTAAACCCAAAGAGGTCATCGGGTGACCCACTACCTGGTCTCTGCTAGAGGGTAAACCCTAGAAGTCAGTGCGGAACCCACTTCCCATTCTCTACTGGAGGGTAAACCCGAAGAAGCCGATGAGCAACCCACTGCCCAGTCTCTATTGGACGGTAAACCATGAACTGCTATGGTCATCCCTACTAGATGGTACAACACTGGCCAATAGAACACAGAGTGAGAATCATGAAACCACCCAACTCTATAACAAAACTAGGCGAAACCACTCAACCCTACTGGTCTAAACCATCGTGAACAAGAGGAACCTCTTCGTCGTGAGTGGTCAAAAGTACGTAATGCAGAACACGACATGCACATGGGACCCACACAACGTGTGGCCCCAAGTCAACCCCAACCAAGCGCACAAAGGTTCTGTAGAACCAACATCCACATGTACCTCCCAGTGTTCTCGTATACTCACAGAGTATACCACGCCTCTAGCCAAAAGGGTAACTTGCACACGACACCTATCGTCAACGCGAAGGTGTAAACATAACAACCCCATATTTCCACCTCAATGGTTGAAGCACGGCCATCCACATCTCTTTAAACACCAACATCACTCTCCCTGGAGTGAACAAGATCACACGCCAAGGGTTCCCTACAAACACCGCAGGAAGAACCACCACTGCTACACCATTCAAATTTCCACATTTAATATGATCGCGTAAGAGGATCTGCTCGCCTAAAGATATTACACCATTGTAATACTCATAGAAAAACACACGAGATAGACTACCTGCTCACCCGAAATGGTCAACCAGTGAAAAGGGTAATATTCACCATAACTAACACATGTGGGGCCCACCCCAAGTTCCCAAGACCAAAAAAACGGATCACACCACTACGATCCACTCAGAAAAACATATGGGATTGACTAATCAATCACCCATAAATGGACACGTGGTGAAAAAGGTATTATTCACCATATCCAGGTCGGGTGGGACCCACACCATGATCCCGAAAAAGGTCGGGCGAACTGCGCCATCGCAATGCTCTTGGAAGAAAATTTCAAGAGGAATGCTCACTTGAGTGCAACAGATATCAATAGAAAAAAATGCATTCCGGCGCACCACACACGAGCATTTCTACATGGTACCTACTTCTCCGTCCCGAGACACAATGAACGGATCGCACCGTTGCGATCCTCTCGAAAAAGTACACAAGTTAGACTAATCACTTTTCTGAAACAGACACACGGTGAAGGGTAAATAAATTCACCATCAACGCCCAAAACGCCCCTCGTGGGGCCCGCACCATTTTGCTGAATTCCAGCGGGCGAATTGCACCACTGCAACGCCCTTGGAAAAACACCTCAAATTGACTTCTCGAACACCCCAAACGGATGTCGGGTGAAAAAGTTACAGGATGCTCCTTGCAGCTCAAAAGATGGACCGTGGTTCCCATGCCTCAACTCCAGTTCCAATGCTCGAAACCTCATTGGAAAACTCCGTCCCAATGCCAGGGTCGCAACACCACTGACGGTGCTCAAATCGGACGTTAGATGTGTATGTGCCGTCTAAAACAAGAAACCCCCGAAAAACGCTCGTCCAATTAACGGTCGTGCCGCACCACCGAGCCCACATCCCTGGAATTAAAATAAATTTCCGAAAACATCTCAAAAATTCTGTCTTGATCCAAGGTATGTTTTGCTGCAACCGGCAGACGAATTCGACACCCGGTTCGTGTTTTAGGAGAGTTTTAGTATTTAGGGACCGAAATGGGTGGGCCAGGCCGGTTTGGCCGGCCCACCCACGCCCTAGACCGACGGTCTGCGATTATCCACACTGACCGCCCCAAAACACCTTGACTGGCTTGGCTGGTCCGGTCTCTCTGTTGACCCGCATGGCGCGGGTCCTATCTGCTGACCGGGGTCACGAAGACCCCAGGTCTTCTACACCTTGCGCCCCAGATGGCGCTCGCCGACGACCCCGCTGACCTCTGCGCTCGCCCGAATGCCTCTTCCGCTAAAGACCGCTGTTCCCACAGCTCACCCGGCCACTCCGCCTCACCTCGATGCCAGCAGCATCGAACGCCCGCACCGCCATGCTGAAGCCTGCCGGACCACCACGCGAGCCGCCGAAAAACCCCAAAACCCACAAACTTCATTGAACCACTGCGGCCTCCTCCAAACTCGTATTTCAATTCTGAAAGGTGTGATGGAAAGAAATTAATGTATACTACATGGCCGTGGGATTTTATCAAAGATAAATCAACAATTTTACAATATAGTTGGGATTCAAAAGAGGCTTAGGAATTAAAAACGAAACAACAACCACCAACCTCACTGGGCTTCGGCTGACGCTTCGTCGTCGAACTGCACCTTGTAACCATTGCTTCAACCTTGACTGGAGGAAGAGGAGGAGGATGAGGAGAGGTTAAGGGAAAGGATTCACTAGTAGGTGAAAAATGGTAGAGGTGTGGGGTGATTTAGGTTTAAATAATGAAAATTTAATTAAAAAAATTAATTAATTAAACCCCCAATTTAAAAACCATCTGAAACTCTTGGCGAGGTTAAGATTAAACCTCTCATAGGGTAAGCGCCACCTCCCGAGAACAATCAAGGTCTCGGAATTTGATTCAATGCTTCCATTTGAAATTTATTAAATTTAACGCCTGAAGTCGCAAAATTACGAAAACCACATGGGGCCATTTTCCGCAAAAAAAGGCCCACGCTCGTGAAACTTACACCCCTCCTAGGGTAAACGGCACATTCCGGACTCAACGGTGCCCTCAGTTTTACAATCTGAGACACCTTTTAAGAGATACTTGAGTTTATCCATTAAATGAATAAATTAATTATTTAATTTTTCCGTTTAGCGTTCCGAAAGAAAGGGAGTTGTCCAAATGTCCCGTGCCGACATGTTTTATGTCGTTCCTAGGGTAAACACCCCATTCCAGAAGCATCTGTACACTCAGATTTCTGATCTATCACACCATTTATGAGTTATACCATTTATTTGTCATGTCCAGTGTGAACGCACTAAAAATTTTATTTTCGACCACACCGGGGCTCGGAATCACACGTTGTCTAAAGGCGCTGCTCTGGAATAATATCAAAAATATTAAAAAAGTATTTTATAGAAAAAACTAGGTTCTTACATCATTCCCTCCTTGAAGATTTTTGTCCCCAAAAAGCAAAACCAGGGAACAACTCAGGGTACTAATCTCACACCTGGCTCTCCCGTACCCAGAAGAACTATTGCATAGTCTCACGTCACCACACACAGGCCAAAGGATTTTATAAGTTCATGCGAGTTCTACGCTTTCCGATGACGTGCATAGGGGCACACACACCTCTTCTCGAGTGAGTTATGCGGGAGACGTCGTGCACCCACTCTTGACATTGGGGTTAGGGCAAGGCGGTAGGGAACCTCGCCATCCCATCGCATGGTCTCAAACAGATCGAAGGCTCTCGGGGGTAGCTCACATCCTCAACCAAACCCCTACGTCGCACACCATGACTGGAATCACTGCCCGCACCTGGGACAAGGCCCAGTGATTCCCTCCTTCAGAATATCCATATGGTGAAACAACCAAGGATACCTAGTCACGCAAGGTTTCAGAGTTGTTGTCTCACAACCAAGACTCTCTTACATGATCGAATGGAGAAGGAGTCACTATCATCAAATGAAGATAATGGTTTCACGCTTCTTACTCTACCGACAAATGGCCACACCGATTCCCCACGTCACCCTGGTAACAACCCAAGCATGGAGCAGGGAGAAAAAGCATTCCACACCCAAAGTCTAAAAATTATACTAAAAAAAGTAGAAGAGCTGTTGACTGTACCTCTTGCCACATCATGCTCTGTATGATCGTTGACATCCAAAGCTCACGGCTATTCGTGGTCTCAACTGTCTGCTCCGGAAGCCTGATGTGAACTGACTGGTGGAGATGGGATGACCTCATGAGGTCGTCCTCCACTTCCGGATCCTCCCTCTACTCTGCTAGCACCACCTCTCTAGGTACTACTCTGATCATGGCGTTGCCTCCGTCGTGGGGGTGCACCTACTGTCTGCCCGAAGCACTCCGCATGCCTGGTCGGGCAGTCCCGTTCCAGGTGACCTCACCCATTACAAGAATAGAACCTACTCTGTTTAGGATGCACTGGGGCCCTATGGCTCCACTATGATGTAAAACCATGCCCCTGAGTCCGGTTTTCATAAATCTACCTATGTCGAAGTTCTGCTTGTCGATGCCCGCTAGCTGTGGCAGACGTCTCAGCTCTAATGTGCCTTCTGCCACCACCAACTCTAGATCATGACATGAAGCTCTCATTCACCAATGCCTTCTCTAGCACCTTTGGAATATGTGGAAATTACCAAGGGTACTATTACAGCACGAAGCTCTCTGCGGAGACCCAACTCAAACTTCCACGCTCGGATGTTGTCGTCAGGGTCCAAGTCCGGGTAAAAGCGTGCACGGTCTGCGAAACTATCAGCGTACTTGGCCATCGTCATCCCTCCCTGTTGAAACAGTTGGAGCTCCTGAATCTGAAAGGAGCGTAAGAAGGATAGGGAAATACTTCTCATGAAACACACAACTGAATGTCACCCCTTGAAAGCGATGGCTCTCCATGAAATTGAGTCACTAGACTCCGCCATCACCAAGTTGCTCCACTGAAATGGTTGGCGACCAAAGCCACCATAAGATCTACCAGCATCTGCACAAGCCTAAAAAGGCGAACCACTATCTGTAGCCAAACCTCTGCTGCCTGAGGGTCTGGCTCACCACTGAACCTCAGTAGTGGTTGTCGCTGGAACTCGATGAGTGTACTCAACATACGCTCAAACTCAGCCTGCTCTGTTGAAGCTGTCTACTGCTCAACAGGTGGGGGTGCTGCTACCAGCCCACCTGGAGAAAGGGGCTCGCATGATGGGTATTGGACTGAGGCCTCGTAGCTCACAGGGTCGTCGTCACAAACCAAAGCTGGTATCCTGGCTAGCTGTCTTAACGGAGACATCCTTAATATTATCAAGGAGTGTCGCGGTCAGATGAGCATATATGTATATCACAACAACAACAACAACAAGGAGCTGACTCAAGAAGGATAGTCATGAATCAATACTATGTGATGCACAAACCAATTTTCCCTACAATAGGTGTCTCAGCATGCCGAGTTGACAAGAAGGTTATTAGGGTCCTGGTGAATGGATGTGTTAGCCACCACACCATCAATAGACTCCCTGGCCCGAGATTCGCTCTCGAGACACGTTAACACTGTTTCCATAAATCCCAAACAATTCCGTTTATTTTAGGGATGTCTGTATAGCATCCCAAGGAACGAACCACCTTTGATACAACTTTGTCACAACCCGACCCTACCCGGGCTCGAGCCGCAGCTACCCCAAGCCCAACTCCGTTGGCTAGGGGCTGGAGACCAGCACCAAAGGCTCAATAACTCAGGGAGGCCATTTCCTAAGTACCCCTACACACACACGCAGCACACACAATGAAAAAGTGCAGAGTAAACAAGAAAAGAAAAGTACCAACATCTAAAAATAAACCACAATGTGTATCGACCACTAAAAGTACAAAGAAAGTGCTGAAGGTAAACTGAAAAAGGAAAGGGGAAAACACGCACCCAACTAGAAAAAGTTCCACAACCCGGCAACAGGTAAACAAAAGAAAAACAGCTGGAAGGGTCCCTCACCAGGAACCTGAATCCGACCACCGCACGCGTTCCAAGCTCATGAGCTCCTAATCTCCACTGAAGTCACGACCAACATATCTATCATCTACAAGGGCACACCAAATGTGGGAAAATATGAAGCATGGGTGAGTAAAAAAAATACTCAATAGGATACCCCGAAGGCTCGATGGAGAAACAAAGGAGGTAACGAATGGTGATCAGTATATTGAACATGAAATGTAAAGGAGTTCAATTGAGAGTGCAGTAAAGAGTACAGTAAAGAGTCCAGATCAACCCAAAAAAGAGAAAGGAAGTAGACTCATCCAGACACAAGGAGTTGGAAACGGTGAGAAGATGAACTTCCCATCGAGTATTCGCTACCTATAGCAGGAGACTAGACTCGTCCAACCACGAGAAGCTAGAAATGGAAAACATGTGGCATACCCTGCGTGTCTTCACCTCTCCTGGAAGAAGAGTAACCAAAAACCAAGAAGTGGGTACTGGAACAAGGTATATAAATATATATATAGTCTATTGAGAAACACAAACATGATCGTAAGGGGATCTCCACCCCATTTCTCGGTCCAAGAAAGTGAGTAGCCAATAGGCCCAGAAGTAATCGTCATCGATGCCCAGCATCCCGCACGTCTTCCCCGAACTGCAAGTCAAAGGGCTCAAATCAACGCACCGTGAAACTATCCTCTTTGGGCGGTACTGACTCGCCCACAAGGTTTTAGGTCGCGTCACAAGGACGCGTCTCGGTGGGGAAGGCACCCCTCGTACTTGATAGTTCTGGGGAAAGTCGAACAACACCTCGTCACTGCCCCGCAGTCGAGAGGTCTCCTTAGAGACAAGGTCATCACCATACTAACTCGTACAACCAAGGGTCCCGCTCCGGTAGTCATGGAGAAAAGTCACCGACTAGCCTCATAAGAAAGCTTGAGTCTGAAATTCCAATGGGTGACCCACTGCATGGCCCTGCTAAAGGGTAAACCCTAATACATCATCAGGCGACCCACTGCCCAGCCCTGCTGGAGGGTAGACCCTGAACAAGTCGACATGCGACCCACATCCCATTCTCTACTGGAGGGTAGACCATGAATAAGTCGATAGGTGACCCACTGCCAAGTCTCTGCTGGAGGGTAAACCCAGAATATGACGACATGCGACCCACTGCCCAGCCCTGCTGGAGGGTAGACCCTCAAGAGTCATCAAGTGACCCACTACCTGGTCTCTTCTGGAGGGTAAACACTAAGAGGTCATCGGTTGACCCACATCCCAGTCTCTACTGGAAGGTAAACCATAGAATTCAGTGCACAACCCACAGCCCAGTCTCTACTGGAGGGTAAACCCGAAGAAGTCGATGAGCAACCCACTGCCCAGTCTCTGATGGAGGGTAAACGCAGAACAGCTATGGTCATCCCTACTGGATAGTACAACGCTAGCCAATAGAACTCGGAGTGGGTATCATGCAACCACCCAACTCCAAAACAAAACTAGGGGAAACCACTCAACCCTGGTGGTCTAAAACATCGTGAACAGGAGGACCCTCTACGTTGCGAGAGGTCAAAAGTAAGTAATTCAGAACACAGAACGCACATGGGACCCACACGACTTGTGGCCCCAAGTCAACCCCAACTAAGCGCACAAACATTCTCAAGTACCAACATCCACATGTACCTCCCAGTGTTCTTGTATACTCCTAGAGTATACCATGTCTCCAGCCAAAAGGCTAACTTGCACACGACACCCATTGTCAACTCCAAGGCGTAAACCTAACAACCCCAACATGCCACCTCAATGGTTGTGGAACAACCATCCACATCTCTTTAAACACCAACATCACTCTCCTAGGAGTGAACATGATCACTCGCCAAGGGTTCCCTACAAACACCGCAGGAAGAACCACCAACCGTACACCTTTCATATTTCCACATTTAATAAGATCACGTAAGAGGCTCCGCTCACCTAAACCGATTATACCATTTTGATTCTCATGGAAGAACACACGAGATAGACTACTTACTCGCCCGAAATGGTCAACCGGTGAAAAAGTTACTATTCACCATAACTAACTCGTGTGGGGCCCACCCAAAGATCCCGAGACTTATCAAATGAATCACACCACTACAATCCCCTTGGAAAAACACACGTGATTGAAAACTCAACCGCCCAAAATGGACACCTGGTGAAAAAGGTACTATTCAACGTAGCCAGGTCGGGTGGGACCCACACCATGATCCAAAAAAAGGTCGGGTGAACTGCACCATAACAATGCTCTCAGAAAAACACATCAAGAGGACTTCTCACTTGAGTGAAATAGATATCCAGAGAAAAATACGCATTCTGGCGCACCGCACACCAGCGGTGCTATGTGGGACCCGCATCCTAGTCATGAAACACAATGAACGGATCGCACCGTTATGATCCTCTCGAAAAAGTTCACAAGTTAGACTAGTCACTTGTCCGAAACGGACACATGATAAAGGAGTTAGAAATTCACCGTCAACGCCCAAAATGGCCCTCGTGGGGCCCGGACGAGCATACTGAATTAGAGCGGGCAGATTGCACCACTGCAATGCCCTTAGAAAAACACCCAGAATTGACTGCTCGCATGCCCCAAATGGATGTCGGGTGAAAAGGTTACAGAACGCTACTCGCAGCTCAAAAGACAGACCATGGGGCCCACGCATCAACTTCAGTTTCAACACCCGAATCCTCACTGGATAACTCTGGCCCAACTCCAGGGTCACAACACCACTGACTGCGCCCAAATCGGACGTCGGATGTGTCTGCGCCGTCCAAAAAAGAAACCCCTAGAAAATTCTCGTCCACATAACGGTCGTGCCGCGCCACTGAGCCCCCATCCCGAGAATTAAAAAAATCCCCGAAACCATCTCAAAAATTCCTTCTCGATCCAAGGGACATGTCTCCACTGACGGAACGCAAATCCGACACCCGGATCGAGTTTTAGGAGTGTTTTAGTATTTAGGGACCGAAACGGGTGGGCCAGGCCGGTTCGGCCAGCCCACACACGCCCTGGACCGGTGCTCCGCGGTTCACTGCGCTAACCGCCCCGAACTGCCTGGACCGGCTCGGCAGGTCCGGTCTCCACGTGGACCTGCGTGGCGTGGGTCCTGTCTGCAGACCGGGGTCACGAAGACCCCGAGTCTTCTACACCTCGCGCCCTAGCTGGCGCTCGCCGACGACCCCACCGACCTCCGCGCCCGCCCGACCACCTCCTCTGATGATGACCACCGCGCCCCCAGCTCGTCCGGTTGCTCCGCGTTGCCCCAAATCCCACTACGCCAAATGCCCATGCCTCCTTGCTGATGCCTGCCGATCCACCGCGAGAGCCGCTGGAAAACCCCAAAACCCGCAAACTTCGTCGAACAGTTGTGGCCTCCTCTGATCGCGGATTTCAATTCCGAAAGATGCGATGGAAAGAAGAGAATGTATAATACATGACCATGGTATTTTTTCGAAGATAAAACAACAATTTTACACTATTTTTGCGATTCAAAGGAGGCTCAGTAATTGAAAACGACACAACAACCGCCTACCTCGCTGGGCTTCGCCCGACGCTTCGCCGTCGAACCACGCCTTGCCACGGTAGCTTCCGCCTTGACCGGAGGAAGAGAAGGAATAGGAGGAGAGGTTGAGGGAGAGGCTTCAATAGGAGGTGCAAAATGTGAGAGGGGTTGGGTGAGTTAGGTTTAAATAATGAAAATTAAATTAAAAAAATTAATTATTTAAACCCCCCAATTTAAGCCGCATCGGAAACTCTTTGCGAGGTCAAGATTAAACCTCCCCTAGGGTAAGCGCCACCTCCCGAGCGCAACTGCAGTCTCAGATTTTGATTCTGATCTTCCATTTGAATGTTATACAATTTAACGTCTGAAGCCTCTAAATTATGAAAATGCCCCTCGCGCCATTTTCCACAAAAAAGGCCCGCACTTGTGAAACATACACCCATCCTAGCGTAAACGACACATTCCAGACTCATAGGTGACCTCAGTTTTCTTATCTGAACCACCATTTAAGAGATAATTGAGTTTAAACATTAAATAAATAAATTTATTATTTAATTTATCTGATTAACATACCGAAAGCAATTATGGAGTCCAAACGTCCCGCGCCAATAGGTTTTATATAATTCCTAGGGTAAACACCCCATTCTAGAACCATCCATACAATCATATTTCTGATCTGGATCATCATTTAGGGGTTATACCATTTATTTGGCATGTCCATTGTCAACTCACTGAAAATTTATTTTCCGATCACACCGGGACTCGGAATCGCACGCTGTCTGAAGGCACTGCTTTGGAATAATATTAAATATATTAAAAAGTTTTTTATAGAAAAAACCGGGTTATTCCAAGTATATCCAAAGATATATCTCAATGCTAGAATAAACGTAAGGATGTGTCTCGGTATTTGTAAATCTAAGACAGTCAATGTTAAGCCTAACTGCTATAATGGCTTCTAAGGACCAGACTGTAAAAGACATTCACTGCATCAAAACTATGGTGCAACATATGGTTGTAGTGTTTGAATGTTTTAAAGAATCCAAGAAAGCTCATGTGAAGGGCAGTGATGAAGATGTAAAGAAGCTCATCAGTGGGTTGACCACATCTATTGCTTTCTTTATAAAACCTTTGACTGCCTCTACCTCTGCTTCAACCTCCACCGCACCACCTGTGGACTTGTCAGCATTCAAGACAATGGTCAGTGAAGAGTTAGACAAGCTTTCTAGTGTCAGTACACCTGACCATCAATCTGTGACTCAGATTATCTCCACTACCAAATATGATCCGAAGGTAGTTAGTGACTTCATGAGAGAGGATTCTCGTGACGAGAAGAGTATAAAAGAACAGATAAATATCTATTATAAAAGGATTTACTCCAAGCATCATATAGATTCTTATTTCAAGATTCTGTTGGAAAACCTCAAGATTCCACAAGTCACCATAGCCTTAAAGGAACAAGTCACTCACCTTGTCAAGTTTACTCCAACCCTAGAAACTTTTTTAGAGAACAAGGTTGATTTCATATCAGCTATGGAAAGAGGAGGAATAATTATTATGGACATCAGAAAGCTTCTCCTGCCCTTTCTCCATGTGGACTGTACTCTAGTCATAATCCATCCTGCCTTACCTGCATCCCAACTGAGTAGTTCTTCCATGATGTCTCCAACCGAGGCCATTATAACCCTTACTCCACTTTTACCTCATAGAGCTACCCACTAGAGACACACAGTATCTTCTATTGCTACCCTTCCAGTCATTCCTACAAAAATTCCAAAACCTGATGATCCACCAGCTCATCCTCCATCTTCTTTTTCCAAAGGGAAATGACACTTTCTTGTGGATGATGTGGATTGAGTTTGTTTATGTCTTTTGATAGGTAATGTGTATTCTTTTTTATTCATGTAAAGTACTTCCCTTAATACAAAATTTTTCTATTATCTCGATTTGTGTTTCTTTTTGCTAATCATAAAGGGGGAGAAATGGAATTGGTACTAATGCTGTGATTTTATTACCCTATAATGAATCTTTTCTGATTTTACACTCTAGTTAATCTCTGATACTTGAGAAATTACAACTGAACTAAGGTTCCATTTTGATCACTGTTTAGTAATAGTATTAAATGTTTATCTATGATATCTATAATTAATATATACTATCATAATTTGTGATAATCAAAAAGGGGGAGATTTTTGGACTCACCTGTATTGAAAATCCCAAATCATGTCTAAAAACTGATCATGATATATTAAGTCATTTTCTAATCCTATTTAATTGGTATTCATATTATTTATCCTGAAAAATTTATATATTTTTTTGTCTCCTGACTTTTGATGAATCAACTTACAATTTACATTTCTCTAAGTATAAGTTCATTGTTAAAGGCTACTGGTAAGAGCCTTCTATTAAAGGCCATCGTTATAGCTCACTGTTGCTAAAAGGTCACCGTTTAAGTTCTACATTCACTTTTGGAAGATACCAGTACAAGGTCAGTCTCACAAGTCTACTATTGCTCTTCTTATCAAATCTTACAGACAAAGAGTCACCATTACAAGGTTGCTGCTGTGACAGGGCTTCTACTAGAAGACCAATGTCAGACTCTTTCTCAACTCTTCTGTTAAGAGATTCACAGTTCATGTCTACCGTTAATATAAGGTTACCGCTAGACAACTCCTATTGTCGATGTAGTCCACTGTTGTTCAAGTCTACTGTTAGTAGAAGTCTGCTGATAGACATACTCCACTGTAAATGATGTTACCAGTTGAGATAGTTTACCACTAAAAAGGCCATTGTTGAAGTAGACTAATGTTACAGACCTACCGTTAGATGTTTACTAATTTAATTCTACCACTGATCAAGCTTACTAACGGAAGCCTACAGTTAAAGGTCTACTGTGAGCCTAACGATGAAGTCCACAGTTGAATAGCCTACCATTGAAGTTTACCGTGTGACGTGCATCTGCTACCAGTCTAATGTTAACATATTCCCTACTGTAAATATTTTATTAATACTATCATAACATTCATGTCTAGACAATTTAAGGCACCTAACATTATTTAATTATATTTTTAGGCATATAAGGAGACAATATGAGGTACGAGGAAGACCACACGTGGAGGAATCATTTCTCTTGTCGTCCTCTGCTGAATCATGTATGAAAGAGGTGAACCGGAAAAATAAAAAAGAAAACACATCAAAATATAGAAAAAACAAGGGGACACACACTTAAGATAGATATATATAGTTTTTGAAATACAATGGAAGAAGAAGAGAACTCGAGCTCTCATTTTGAAGATCCTAGAGCTTCACACAGATCTATTGAAAAGAAAATTTTCAATGATATGGTGGTGTGCTACAAAGAGCTTCTAACCCAAGAAGCTGATCATATCTACATCTGGATGTATGAACCTAAATGTTGCGACACTCTGTTTTGGAGGTAACTTATAGAGAAGGACCAAAACATCATTTCCTTCATTTCCAGGAGTCCGGATCTAATCTGCCAACACAAAGATCATTCTAAATTTCTTCCTAATATCTTTAGCTCTACTGTGTTTAAGTAATTTACATTTTTGAGCAGTGTGTATTTCATACACCCGCTAAATATTTTGCATGAATGGAGGGATACTGAAAATCCACATACCAAACACTTTTTACATTTTTTTCCCACACATAACTGTTGAAGAACTCTAGTTGGGCTTGTTTGTTTATTTTCCCACATATAACTATGGTAGATGTTGCCAAACCTGGATTGTTTAAAAACTATTGAAAATCCTGACACAGGTTGTGTATCATTCAATAAATAAAACTGCTTGGTTGTAGGTGATCACCAAGTGGAGAGGATTAGGTCTTGGTATAAGACTGAACCTATTATTTAAATTGTTGTGTTCAACATTCAATTACTATGTTTTACATTTATCCGCTGCTTATATTTTCAAAGACAGAAATCTGTTTTTACATTCACACTGATAGTTAGTTCTAGTTAGTCTGTTTATCTGATTCTTTAAGTAAACAAGTTTCAAAAGTTTAATTAGTACTCATACTGATTCAACTTAGGAGTAATCAACCTTTGAGAATCCTATTGAACAATAAATCACTTATATCTCTACTACCTTAATTCACTCGGCTGTTTTAATTTGGGAGATTTTAATCGTCAATGTTTTTAACCGAAATTTTAACTGGAACTCAATTCACCCCCTCTTGATTATCCACTCCGACCAACAATTATAATTATTATATATTTTAAAATAATATGCATGTCATCAAAATATAGATGTAAATATAGAAAAATATATATGATCATTTTTGAATATTACAATTCATCATGTTTAATTATGTTAAAAATTAATAATCATGAAAATAAAAAAAACTAATTACCACTTCCTAGAAGATTTCATTTTGTTTTACATGCAGTTATTCAAAATACATTTATGATTAGCATTGAAATTATTGAAATAACCATTATATTTTTTCTTGTAAATGGTCTCGTTTAGATAAATATGAAAGATGGATATTTTTACACCATTCTTCCCAATGTGATTATAAAAACCCTATTCGTTATTAAACACATCAACATGATTCACTACATAAACATTCACTTAAGATAAATCGGAGGATCTAGAGGTAGAGTTTCTTAAGAAATTTTGAAAATTACATAACATCTTATAATATAAAACCCAACATCTTCATTGGAATCTTATTTTACATGACCACAACATTCCTTCATAATTTTCACAACGTGGATAACCTAAGGACATTAAGAAAAGGGTGAGATATACAGCCATATATTGGAGTTAACATGTAATAAAATATTCAATATAGTACATGTTAGGAAATATACATATCAATGGATCAAAAGAGAAATATAATCATGAAGGCATGATATAGAATGATTATCATAACATGGAAGTGTGTCAACAAATAATTATATTATATTAGCATGAGAAAATGCTAATCACACATGGAGTTTGAGTACACCCTCATTGAAATGGAATTATCATGAGTAAACCCTCATTTCACTTGATGTATCATGATAATAATATTTAAACAATGCATTATAGCACTATCAGGGATAACCCTTTTAAATCATTTCATTTCACGCATAAGCGTGCCACATAAAACATGGATTCATTAAAAATTATAATTTCTTCCACGAATAAGAGAAATTGAATATAGAAGTGTATGTCCTTAATCAACCAGAAAATGACCATAAATTTGAATACTCTTTATAGAAAAAGGGGTATGGTATTCATTTAAATGATGAATTTGGAAAGGAATGTTTTGGCATTACTTCAGCTTCATAACGAAATCAAATAGAAATCTTAAAATGGGTTAATGAGAGAGAAAGGGATACCTAGCCATTTGTACATGATATTGACACTAATGGGGTTATGGAACATAATATCCCAATATAAGTGATTGATTTTATATTCATAATATAAAATAATTTCTTGAATATAAATGAAGAGAGAGAAATTCCATCCAGGATTTCAACATGGAAATGGGTGTACATGGAAGGCATTAATGAGAGAGAAAGAGGTATATAATTATTAAAAAAAGAAGGGTAGTATGGTGGATGTTATAAATTATACACTAACATTTTTAGTTGAAAACAAATGGGTATTACTACATAAATAAATTTGGACAAAAATGAGAAAGGATGAAGTCAGTTACAGGGAAGCGTGATCTAGTGGCTCGGGAGAGGGTTAAGAGAGGACTCATGGGAGTTTGGAGAGACTTGGGTGGAATATAATGAGAGGAGGCTAGGAGTTTTTCATTCTATAAATATTTTTAATGAAGAGTAATGGGATATTTAGTGGGTTTATATAGGAAAGGAGTGGATATTATTTATTATTTTGGTTTTGGACAGCACACATTAAACTAATCAAAACCACATTCCAAACCATGGTTTATTCTAATGATTTTCTTAAAAGGGGAGTAGAAAAAGTTATTTTATAGTTAAAATGGCTTAAATTCTAAAAATATTAGGCTTTCTATTGGGGAGGTGAGTCGCACTCTGAAGGAAATCATTTTAAAATACGAAAATATTTTATAAGTCTTGTATGACCCACTAATGCTTTGTATGTTAAATCAATCAAATATAAAATAACATTATATTAAAGGAAATACATTTATTGGCCTAAAAAACAATTTATATAATTTTATTACATCACTATTGGGTCATTATGATTTCTAAAACACATTATATATTTAAATGGTATTTAATTTTCTTCCAAATATTCTATTATCTCATAAAATTATGAAAATTTTACCATTAGATATTTTTGATGTCCTAACTCCCATTATGATATTCATTTTATCTATATAATATTTTAAATATGAAAATTTTTAATTATAAAATAAAAACTATCATTTATTAAAATTTATTTGGTTTTGAAAAAAAATAGATTTCAAACTGTACGAAAAATTACAATGGTATTTATAAAAATCATACCATCATATATATTTAATAATAATTAATTTAGTAATAATATTTTATTGAAATATAAATTAATTAAAAAATACATTGGCTAATCATAATAAATATCAACATTTAATATTATCTAAAAAACAATTTCTGCTTTAAAAATTATTTATAATGTAACAATAATAAAATGAATGTATATTATCTATAAAAAATAAAGAAACTAATAAATGTGATAGGGTATGGTTGCATAACCCCTTAAAAACCATCATAATAACTAATGGTAAGGTGCGTTATGGTGACTGAATCCTGGGGTTTCTCAGATAACATTAGTCTGGGGGTAATCTCAATTAACATCCACTTCTCCTATAGGTGGTTCCATTCAAGCATAACATGTTGATATTTTTCTTGGGTTTGGTTAGGAAAAAAGGCCAGTGGCTCCATCTCCTTTCCAAGAATCGACAAATTGGATTCATATAGAGTAATTGTACTGGATGAGTCCATTGCTTCCTTTTTCTAATTATGTTGGATTTCATAATAACCTATTTCTATACTAATCATGTGATCACTATCCAATAGATATATTAGAAAAAATAACAATCCCTAATTTTATTTTGAAATCCAAAAACCTAAAACCAATGATATTCATATTTTATATAACAATTTTACATATTAAAACATTTAATTAGATTATGTGTAATTTTCATTAATATATTTCTGGGTCTTTACAATCTTCCCCCTTATGAAATTTCAACCCCAAAATTTCCTTTTCCCACATTAAAATATATGTGGCTAACATTGCCTCCTCACTTCCTTCGGTTCCCATGTTGCTTCTTCAAACAAGGGGTTTCACCACAAATCCTTGACGAGGGGAATTTTATTATTTCATAGAACTATTTCCCTATGATATAAGATCTTCACCAAATTATTTTAAAAAGATATTCCCTTCACCATTGTTACCACATAGGGATTGAGTACATGCGACCAACCAGGATTGTACTTCCTCAAAAGTGATACATGGAATACATCATGTACTTCAGTTTTTTTTGTATGATTTCTATTTGATAGGCCACTACTCCAATGTGATCGAGGATCTCAAAAGTTAGATGTAACTTGGACTATACTTTCCACTCTTCCCAAATATCATACTCTCTTCCACGACGATGTGCAGAGAAATACCATGTCTCCAACATCAAACTCTAGGCCTTGTCTATGATTATCAATATTTCGATTTTGTCAACTCATGGTAGCTTTAATGTGATTTATGATGGTATTAACCTTCTCCACCATTTCATATATCATTTCTGGACCTTGGTGTTTTCACTCCTCAAGTTCATCCCAACATGCAGGTGTTCTGCACCTCTTCCCATAAATGGATTCATATGGATCCATTAGGATGTTAGAGTGGAAACTATTATTGTAAGAGAACTCAACTAGAGAAATATATTGATCCCATCCGCTTTTGAAGTCCATTGATCATGGTCACAGTATATCCTCAAGTGTCCATATAGTCTTCTCATATTGGCCATCAGTTTGAGGATGATAAGCCATAAAAAAGTACAGCTTGGTATTCAGATCGTGTGGGAGAATCTTCTAAAACATTGAGGTGATTCCTATATCTCAATCATATATAGTCTATAGAGGTACTACATGAAGACTTACCATTTCTTTGATGTATATTCATTCCAGTTGATCCCATGAGAAATCCTCATAAATTTCAACGAAGTGGGTAGTATTTGTATGACGATCCACAACAACCTAGATTGCATTGTTTCCTTTGTATGTCTTTGGATGCCTAGTGATAATGTCCATGGTGATGTTTTTCGCATTTCCATGTTGGTATTGGTAATGGTTTCCTCTTCCCCTTAGACTTCTACCTCTCAGCCTTCACGTTTTGACATACCATGGATTTTTATGTATACATAGAAATCTCTTTCATTATGTTATCCCACCAAAAATGCTCTCTGATATCTCAATACATCTTTGTGTTTTCTTGGTCAATAGAGAAATTCAAACAATATGAATCATCAAAAAGATCATCCATTAAATTTGGATATGATGGAACACGTAGTCTTGACCAAAATCTCACAATTCCTTCTTCATTAACATTAAAATATGAGGATTTTACTTTTCTAATTTATTACACTTCGTTCTAAATTCCCTCATCATCCTTTTGAGTATCCTTTATCCTTTCTAAAAGAGAATGTTGAAAAATAATTTATGAAAGGATTGATGATTTTCCATTCATTATGATTCGCACATCCATCTTCATCAAATATAATACGATATGATCCTTTTCAATTCTCATCACTGATATAATTGTTGGTCCTTTCTTCTTAGATAATTCGACACTTTGTTCAATTTCTGAGGGTGGTAATAGATTTAATAGTAGTAGTATTTGGTTGGATCTAACCATATTATTTGGTGCATATTTTTTACTTTCTATGTAAATATATACTTGTGGATTTTTGATCCATATATATTTCACACTTCTCCCTAAAGAGATAATGTCCCCAAATTTTTAGAGTGATTATTACTGCAGCTAACTCCAGATCATGTGTTGGATATTTTTCTCATGAACATTAAATTTCCTTGAAACATAGACACTGGCATTGTCATTTTTAATCAACAATGTTCCCAAGCCCTTGTTCAATATATCAATAAATACCACAAAATGTTCTCCACATGTGGGTATTATGAGAAATGGAACTATGATAATACTTCTTTTAAACTCCATGATTTAATCTTCGCATTCATCACTCCAAGAATACATGACTCCCTTATAAGTTAGCTTGGTTAGACGAGTTGAAAATCATGACATGTTACTCAAAACCCATGATAATATCCATCTAACCCTAGGAAGATATGGATATCCTTCATCTATGTTGGCATCAATCATGTTTACATTGTATCTATCTGGGAGGGATCCACATATATCCCATTGCTTATGATGATATGACCCCTTAATGAGGCCTCCTTTTTGTAGAACTGACACTTTTTATAAATTTCATAGAGCTTCTTATTTTTGATTGTCTCTAGTAGATTTAATAGATTCTCCTCATTCTCCTCCATGGTTTTGGAGTAAATTATAATATTATCTATATAGACTACCAATATTTTGTCTTGGTAAACTCTAAAGACTCTATTAATCAATTACATGTTGATTGATTAAGAATCAGTGAGTCCAAAATTCATTAATATGAATTCATAGTCCCCATCCCTGGTATAAAAATAATCCATGGGGATATCCACTTTATTCACCCATACTTTATAATATCATGACCTCCAATCCACCTTAGAGAAGTATTATACTCCACTTAGCTGATTGAATATGTCATCAATTCGGGGTTGATGATACTTGTTCTCTATCATGATTTTGTTGTGATCACGTTAACAAATATCATGGTGCATTGACCAATCATTCTCCTTGACATAGAGGACTAGTGCACCCCATGGTGAAGCACATGGAGGTATAAACCCTATATCCATATTCTCCTGTAGTTGTTTCTTCAGCTTCTCAAGCTCAAAAAAAACCCATTCTATACAGATTCTCGAATATTGTAAATTCCCCTTGTATAAAACCTATTGAATATTCAAAATCTCTTCTAGGAACATGACCTGAAAATTCATGTTTAAACCCTTCACCAAATTCTCTCATAATAGGAAAGTCTTCAAGGATGGTTTATTACTTAGACTCAACTACTGGGGAATGATACGCTTTATCAAAGGGAAAAAAATCCATTCTTGAGATGATGGTTCTAAAGGATATTCATCATCTTTCTTGCAGTTGTACTAAATCAGGGGTTGATTCTCCATATACAGATTCATTTCCCTCTCACTTCAATTTATGTTTTCTCTATATCGGTAAATCCAAACCATGTTTAGAATTTCATCTAATTCCACCAGAGAGAGAATGATGAGGTTTTCTAGGAAGTTCAATCCACCAATTGTGATAAGGGTAGTTATATTCTTAAGTTGTAATGATTTCTACATTTTCCATTCTCACTGACATCCCAACATCCATGATTTGTTGTGATGTTGGGATTGTTCTACTAATATTTCAAGATATAAAAGAATCCATTGAACTAGGATCAAAAAGTACATTAACTATTCTTGAATGAATAACTAGTGTACCTATCACCACTTCGTTGTTTGTGTTATCTTTGGTGGTAGTGATAGAAAATGCTCACACTTGTTTCATTAGAGGTTATTGGTTTCCTTCGAAAACCCTTTTCCTAGGACACTAGTTTGCAATGTGCCCTAGTTATTTCTAGTTGAAGAAATGAACACTGTGTTGAGGGTCAAACAAAGTTTTCTATCCACTATCATAGTAGAAACTCTTTCTTACCAAGATTTAATAGATAAGTTCCCTTCACTTCCATCCCTAAAAAATTTACTTGTCCCCTTCGGGAATTTTTTGCGATGCTGGAAATTTATAGCATCGTTGGATTTATCCATCAGATCACCAAAAATAAAGTCTAGCTTATGCTTATTATCCCCATGATACCCTGTAAATTCATAGATCTCCATTTTTACATTGAGGGAATATCGAACAATTTACTCATATATTTTTAAGTCAATGATCTCTTGGGATTTCTGTAGGCTAGGTTTTAGGCCACCAAAAAAGCAGTGAAACTTGAATTCGGGGTTAAAAACAATGTTGGAGGCACATTGTGCTAGCCTTGTGAAGTTTTCCTCATACTCTCCAATGGATTCGTCATTATTTTTCATGATGTCAAGGAAGTCCATATCTATCTTAAGTCAGAGGGTTCATTGAAAATATTTATCTAAAACAATTTCCTTAAATCCTTCCTTTCCTATGCCTTGACCTCCTCATCAGGCTTCATTTTTCGTCAATTTACACCATTTCATAGCTTTACCTGCCTTACAATATTCATACAAACGCACCTTCATCTGTTAGAATAGTGAATGATGGGGAGGATATTCTCAATGGAGTAGGTCCATTGTTTGGAGATTGATGGATTAGTTGATCCATTAAAAGTAAGAGGTGTTTGTCTCATGAAGCTCTCGATTGTGACTTGTTCATTCTTGGGGGGGTAAACATTCTTATTAACCCATGATTTTATTCAAAACATGAGTTAACTATGAGGGAATCATGACAATGTTTTCAATTACCACTCCCATCATATTGGTAATCTCAATAGAATAGTCATCTCATTGATCTTCGCATCAATTGTTAGCATGAGTCCATATATTACAGGTCATTGGCTAGAATCAAAAGAATGTTAGGGGTAACATTTAAACGGGTAATCCAATGTCCAAAAGAGATATCTTAACAATTACATTTTTTCCTAAACATATGAATTTTTAGGCTTCAATGTATTTTATCCATGATATATATCCAAAAATATATTCTGATGGGAATTTTTTTCCTTAACAATAGTTCATACTAATATTATGAATTTACTAAATCCCACCCCATAGGATTTTTATAACCACGATTGTAGCAAGGCCCATTTTCGTGCACCAGTTCCCACTCGAGTATAGCTCAAAGCAGTGTTTTTGCATTCTACCCCTAGATACATCAATGCTAGATCTGCCTCTACCATCCCATATCCTAAAAGAAATGCATTTTATTGATAAACCACTTAATAAAATCTCACTATAAGTTAGAGATGTTTTTATTATACATAGTTTTATCACTATGTCTTTCACTAGGGTTTTCTAATCTTAATCCAAAAAATAACTAAACCTATCAGCTGATAAGAACTATAACAACACTTTACTTTATTACACACATAAACATGATTCATTAAAATAACTTGCAATGATTACAACATTGAATATTGAGATTTCCTTCGATGTGTGAAAATAGGATTATTACCCAACAACATTGCTTATAGAAGCCAATATCTTTACCGAAAACATATTTTACATGGCCACAACATTCCTTTAATCATAGAAATGCATGGGATATCCTAAGGAAATGCATAAGAAAAGTAGGAGCTATAAACCCTAGTGAGTGAGTAAAAAAGGCATGATATTAAGAAAATAGTACATGTTAGGAAATAGTGATATCAATAGATCACAAGAGAATCATGAACATAAATCCATGATATAGCATGATTATAATAACATGGAAATGTGGAAAAAAAATTTAACAAGATTTTAGCATGATCCAAGGATCATTATACATGGAGAATAAGTGAACCCTCATTTCACATAAATTAGCATGAGTAAACCCCCATTTAACATTTCTTATCATGACACAAATATTTACCCATTTCATTTGAGCAATATCAGGGAACAACTTTATTAATCATTCCATTTTAGGCATAGGTGGGCCACATACAACATGGATTCATTAAACATCATGACATATTCCATGACTATGAGATGTGGAATACATAGGTGTAGGTACTCAATCAAATGTAAATGTCTATAAAGGATAATACCCTTGATAGAGACATGGATATGGTGTTGACATACATGATGATTCTGTCATGGAAATGATTCATGTAACTTCGGTAGCATAATGATGTGAAATAGAAGTATTAAAATGGGTTGATGAGTGAGAAAGGGGTACCTCATAATTTATACATAGAAATTATACTAATGGGGTCATAGAACGTGATATACCAACATATGTGATGTAATTTAGATTCATAATTTAAAATAATCTCTTGAATGTAAACAATGAGAGAAAAATTCCTTCTGAAATTTTGTCATAGTAACAGGTGTACATGGGATGAATTAATGAGAGATATAGAGGTATCTCATCATTAAAAAATAATGAAGGGGGTATTGTATAGATTTGAAATCAATCCCAAATATTTTTAATTAAAAATAAATTTTAATAATAACATAATTAAAATTTGACAAAAATGGGAAAGGAATGAATCCCTTTATTGGATGTGTGATCCAGAATCTATGGAGAGACTTGAGAGAGGCTTATTGAGAGAATGGGGAACCTTGAGAAGATTCTAGAGAGATGAAAATAGATTTTGTTCGATCTCCAAATGGTTTGAGTGAAGAGGAATGTGATATTGAGTGGGTTTATATAGTAAAAGAGAGTGAATTTTTCATTATTTAGGTTTTGGACACCACATATTAAACTAATCAAAAACATAAACCCACCAAAGGTTTTTCCCATGGGTTTTGCAAAACGGGAGTGGAAAATATTATTTTATAAGGCCAATGACAAAAATTCTTAAAATATCAGGCTTGATTAGGTGGAGGTGAGTCACACTCTCAAGGAAATAATTTTTAAATTATAAAATGTTTTATAATTTTATGAGGGTTAACTAAAAATTTGTAAAATAAATAAAAAAAGATTTAAATCACATTATTTTAAATTTAAAACATATTTTGGATAGAAACCCCAATAATAGTATTTTGGTACATCAATATTGGATCATTATGATGTCATAAAACACAATATATATTTAAACAGTATTTAATTTTTACCCAAAAATTCTATTATCTCAGAAAATTAGTAAAAATTCACTATTGAAAAAATTTAGGGAAATTTGATAAATCATATCATAATTAATATGATCATAAGATGTGAAACAAAAAAATTATAAATAGTTATAGTAAATGGTTAAATAACCTTTAATTTCCTAGGGAGTTTTAAATCCATTTAAATAATAACAAATAAAAGTTAATAAGACTAAACGTATTTGATTTGTATTATTCAAAGAATTATTTTGGCCTTCGTGAGTAGGATACAATAATCTATACCATTTTCATATTTTGGGGTTCATATTCTCTTCCAAAAAAATATTGGTTGTTTCTTTAAAATTCCAATTTATAACAAAACAATCAGACCTGAAAAATTAGATGAATTCAGATGAAGGATTATCTTATCCATTTATTTTATTAAATATATAGGATTTCAAACTATTTTATTCTCAACAAGGAATTATTGGTTTTAATTACTTCAAATATATCATATTTATTTGGAATCACATAAATAGAAAAACATATATAATAACCATCAGTGAAAGATAAAAATATGAACCTCTTCCATGATAGGTAGTCCTTTTTGGTTCCCAAAGGTCAGAATAGGCATACACTAATGGGTGAACCCTTTAAAATATTATTTATATAATTTTACTCTATTATAATTTCTTTTAACAAAATATTCATAGATTTTATGGTTATTTAGATTATCAAACTCAACGTCCCTTTCTTAGTTAACTCCCCTAAACCATTAGATCGTACATGCCTCATTATTCTACAAGAAAATGTAGTATGTTAAGAATTTGAGACATTTATACTACCTAGATTTCTATGGTGTGTCCTTCTATCTGAGTGATATCTCCCATTTACCATATTTTTTTTGTTAAAATTCTAAAATCCCTTTAAGATCCTTAAAGAGCCAACATCTGACCTGAAAGTGTACCATTTCTAGTATAAAACTTATAGAGAATTGATATTTCTATATAGGTTGTTTACCCACCTAAGATCTTGTGAGATCACTAAAGAGTTATATTGATTCTCTATCATACTTGATCAATTACCATGAACTATAATTCCCCTAAAACTGCATAATAAAATATAACCAACAATTCTATAAGATATATTAAAAAAGGATTCTTTATTATGGAACATATAAAATGAACAACACAAATCTAGAACACATTTAATATATAGATTATTAGTAAAAATATTTATCACATTAGAGTATCCTAAATAATATTTTTTAAGAAATATTAATTATTATATTAACCAGTTCTATATCATTGTTTTCATTTGGGCGTCTGTCACTCCATATAAATGTGTCTATAATTTTCACAATTATAAT
Source organism: Viscum album (assembly GCA_963277665.1). Lineage (NCBI taxonomy): Eukaryota > Viridiplantae > Streptophyta > Magnoliopsida > Santalales > Viscaceae > Viscum > Viscum album. The sequence goes on along the minus strand of OY728120.1, from coordinate 32,133,668 downwards.
AGGTAACCAATTTCTGTAAAATGATGATTTTTTTATTTTTTTTATATTTCATTATCATTCACTTATTTATTTTCTTATTTTTTCTTACACTTCCTCATACCCATAGGGGAAAATATTTATACATTGGAATTGAATTTGGTTTTTCATGTTTTTCTTTAGAAATAAGGGATGATATAAGTTCATGTAATAATAAAGAGTACCATTTATAAATTATGGAATCTGCAATGGTAAAATATGAACTATCAAAAAAATCAACAATATTAATTATTCATATTATGACTTTACGTAAATATTAATGATAGAAATATCTAACAAAATATTATTAATTTATCTTGATTTGATCAAAATTGGGTACCCTGTCTCATTTTAAAGGTGAATAGTCTGTGTTTCTTAATGAAGTGAACAACAAGTGAGGAAATCATATTTTTTTCATATTTTAAACATATACTAGATGAAATATATCCATATGATATTCAAATAATAAATTTAGCACCAACGGATAGAAGAATCAATAGATGGGCATATTCAATGTTACTAATATGGGAATATTGATATGTTTTTGTAGTATCCCCATTATTATATATTGAGATTATGGGTCTTCTAGGTTATGTAAGGAACCAAAATGTCTCAACATTAAATGATGTGATCTCATCATTATTCTTCAAATGATGAAGACATTATAGATATAATATTGTTATATTTTATATTAGTTGGATTCCTTTTTGTTTTTTGGTGGCCCTGATACCAAATTTTTGGGGAAACATCGAAAGGATACACCCCAAACAATAGCTAAGGACCTCCTAAAATGGGATATTTTTTTAATATGATTTAAAAAGGTAATAATTGAAGAAGTAAAAAGAAAAACATTAAAAAATTTAAGGGATCAATAGTTACTGTGATTTCGAGTATTTGAGATTCGATGTAAAAAGAAAGAAAAACACACACACATAGATATTTTATTATTATTAATGAAATTCATACAAATAAAAAAATGTGATACAATACACATTAATTAATAATTCTAATTAAATATCATTTAAAAAATGGATAGGGAGGTTCTTCAGTGGTCCTAATCTCTTCAAGGTGTTATAAGTCATATAGAAATGGTACTTCACAATCCATCGGGAGCTTGAATGAAAAATTATTCTCTTAGATGACTTCGTAAACTCTGTATAATTAATGGTGTATGATGAATAACTGAGGATCAAAATAATTCCATATATATAATTAATATAAGTAAATATATGGAGGTCTGAGCTAGTGTTTCTCCAGATGAGTTATTCAAACCAATAGAAAGGAGAAAAACTCGATTGTGTGTCAATCTATCATTGAAGTATGAAAATTAAACTGGTTATTATATAGGAACTCGAAAATTACATATATAAATAATATATTTTTTAGATTAATATTTCTTTTATTTTAAAAATACATGCCTAAGGACACTGATGTTTTAGTATCATTGGACATTAGAAAATAAATAATCTTATTTGAAATATAGTCATCAAAATATCCAATGTAGATCTCCCTATTTATTTCTTTTCATAGTCATACCTGAATAAAAAATTATCTTCAAAACCTAGAGAAGTGAATAATATGAATGGGTGAGCCCAGATACTGTGTAAATGTAAACATGGGATATATACATTGATGGACATATGAAATCAAAAGATAATATTAAAGGTATTAGATCATGACTATAAATTACAATGTTCATACGCAAACTATAAAATATCTAAAACATGATTCTAGGAATAAATCATTATGATTGAAAAGGTAATCAATTATAATAGTGAGAAATTAATAAAAATAAATAACAAACCATAAATTCATGAAATAAAATTATGGATCCCTAATATTTTAGAAACGGTATTATATATCGCAAATAATTTATTCAAATAATCATTGATCATGATTCCATTCCAATTTCCAATATCAGAAGCGATCTGGTATCACCACTTCCATCCCGTAATGGATCAATCGTAATGACTTGATTCACATAGTGGATCAAGAACATAGACTTGTTACACATAATCATCTCATGATATATAAAATTTAATAATTAATTGGTGGTCTATAAAAGTATATTCCCATATATAATATGAGTAAAATGATACATATGTGTTCCATAATATCATAAAACATTCATGAAATCAAAAACACTGAAAAATAAATGTGTTTCATAAACATTTCATCAATTAATAACCCAAGGAAGAGAAATAATTTTCAAAAACCTGTCATCATCATAAACCTTCTAGAGGAAGAACATAGATAATATCATTAGATCATATCACAAATAAAACAAAATTAACATCAAATGATGTTATAATTGAATAAAATTAAATTATAATATTCTTTGTAATATTTGTCGATGAAAATACCTTTTCACATTAAAGTTATCTATTAAAAATACATAATATTAAATTTTTTAGGAAAAATATTTCATCAATGTTATCTATGAAAACATATAAATTATAAATCAAACATTATTGTAGTTATTATGGTGTTAAATTCTATTAATTACATATAAGATAAAATAAAACATTTCTTTCACATTTTTTAAAAAATTCCAAATGTGCATTTTTTTAAATATGGAAAAAGATACAATTAAAAACATTATTTAAAAGAACCCAAAAAATAAAAAACTTAGTTTAGAATGTATTTTTAGAATATTATAGATATTTTTGTAAATTATATCTCAATAAAATGATATTTAAGATAGAAATACTCAACTAAAGGGTATTATGTAATATGTATTCCATAAATATTTTTTATGTATGTTTAACAATGAAAATAGGGAAAATGAATGGAACAACTATATTATATTGAAATTAATATAAAGTAAAAATATTCAGGAAATATTTTAGATTTATAAAAATACAATACATTAATATTAATATAATAAATAACATGCCTGATAAATAATGAGATTGTGTCTTAATTCCCATACCACTTTGGTACCTTTTGAAGCATAATCCCCATTATATAAAGAAACTTAGATAGAAATTTAAATACAAATATAATTCATTTGAGTTTTCAAATAATAAAATCATGGACATTATATAGACCACATAAAAACCCATTGGTAAATATTGAATGAGTTACACAAAAAATACATGTGAGATTAAAATCCTTTACCTCAGGTTTGACATCGAAGTTAAATGTTTTTAATTTCAATATAAGAAAAAAATTATTATATATGTATTCCAATATAATGATAATATATATCATAAAATATATCATACATTTATAAATTAATATCACATATTTATGAATTTTTTTAATTAAAACCACTATTCCTTATGATAATTGATTTTTTTTCATGTTTGTTTGGGTTTGATAGTTTTGGTACATGTATATTGATCATAGTTTCATTATCTGAATAATGTTAATAATAATATAAATATCATATATATTAATCATATAAATATATAAAATTATCCATTAAATTAAATACAGAAAAATGAATTACACAATTCCTAGAGATAGTAGGTCCTACATATGCTTGAATAATGTTTTTATTTTCACTATGGATTTAATGAAATAATGGTAAATAATAATTAACTGGTCTGGAATTATTTTTATATCATACATATGTTATACATTCCTTAAATATATAACTATTTCCATTAACATATAAACAATGTTAAATAAAAATCACATCGCTATGTGGTGGTGGAGGTCCACAAGTAAACAGAAGCGACATTAGGGTTTTAAAAAGGAATGGAATGTAAGAAGTTAGATGTGATATTATAAGTATATATGTAGAAAAATATCCTAAATATAATTTCTATAAAATTAATACATAGTTATATCCATCCTTGAGATGTGGTGATAGAACATGAACTGCCTCGTTTCACTAGGTTGTAGTATACCGTATATATGAATGATGACTTTGTTTCCAATTTGATGTAAGAAGAGATGTATTGTTGTTATGAAATTTAAATAATGAATGTAATTATATGGTAGAATTTTTTATAATTTCTTCAAATATAATGAATATTTAATATATTTTTAAGAATAAATAAAATGTAAAATCATGGAAAAATATTATTCCTCTTCCTCAGACCACCTCTTAATGATTTCACCAAATTACTTCCCATGATTGATTTATGATCAAACATCAATCTATATGTTAAGTATAGGGATGTATGGAATGAAAATGGTTAGATATTTTCAAAAATAAAGGGTTATTTAAGTGTGCATAATATATGAAAGGGGTTTCTCAAGTATAATTTAGGTGAGTGGCACAATTGTAATTTTTTTATGTTTTAAATTAATGTCAAGTAAATTTATTAGAATAATTTATATAAATTAGATAATATTTGTATTTATTATGTTTAATAGATTATTAAAACCATATAATGTGTTTTTAAATAATTTTTTATATCATTATACCAATTATTTATTTATTTTAACCCCTTGGTAAATCTGTTTTAACCATCTCAATGATTTCTAGTTTTTCTACAATTTTGTACTATTCAATATGACCAATAATTAAGTTGGCCATATCCAATATTATTATAAAATATTATTCAAAATTTTGAATTAATTTTAGCATATTAAATTCTTATAAATGTTATAATTTAATTTAAAATTAATCCCAGAAACGCGTCAAATAAAGATTTTTTCTGAAAAATACGTTTTTTTATTTGTAAAAAGTTTTTGTATCAAAATATAACATTAAATTAATTATAATGATGTAAACTGTATTATAAATAACATAATTTTAGTAATTATTATTATAAATTTATTTTAAAAATAAATTAAACTTTTAAAATTCTTTAAAAAATGATAAATTTAAAAAAATCTATATTTTTCACTATTAATCAAAAATATATATATTATAAAAAAATATCTCAAATTACCATTAAGATAATGTTTTCATGTCTATTTAAAATATTAATTATTTTTTTTCAAATAGAAATTCAAAAATTAATAAAAAATTTAATTTTAAAATAATTTTGGAAAACAAGAAAAAACAACATTTAGAAAATAATACATTTTTATTGTAAAGACCCGTAAATTTCAAGGAAATTTTTTTTTTGATATTTTCTTTGGAATTTTACAAGAACACAGTTTTTGAAGGCACCTGATTCCGAGGCCTGGTGTGCCCGGAATCATTTTCCGAAGTTTGGCTCGGGTACGTTCAGTGAACAGACGAGCGGGTTTTTCTATCTTTTGAACCGGTGCCCGGAATCGAATTCTGAGGGCACCGATGAAATCACAGCGCCAGTATTTTCTTAGAAACGCCTCTTCCGGAGTTGCGTTTTCTTGGGTGTGGTTTTTAATTTTTGGGCTTAAAGTTATGAAATAAAATAATTTGTTCGACAAACTTTATTTTATTTCTATTAAGCCACTTGAAAGCCACTTAAACTGAGTTGAAACGGATAGGGTGCTATCCCAAAATATCCTACCCTCTTGGTAGGATATTTGTGAAGTGGGGCCCGCACGAGCCCCACCGTTTCTTTCCGCTAAGTAACGCACCCGCGAAAACCCATTATTATGAAAGTCAACTGACGCGTTTTCTTAAATCCTTAACACACCATTTAATTGGGCGGTTTATTTCGTGAATTAAATGTGCGGTTTCTTTCGTTGAATTAATTCAAAGAATTTATGCGTCGTTACTTACCTTTTTTGTTTGTTGGCGTAATAATAAAATAAGACAAACAAGTCTTTTTGGAGGATTACTCGTTGAGAGGTTTTGTCAGAATCCTTGAGCCTTCATCCTCCTTCGCGAAGAACGCGAAGAACGCGAAGAACACTGAACCTGCGGTAGTCGACGACGCGACGCCGTGTTCTGAGATGCCGACGTTCCCTTCCTGCAACGTTCTTCTGTGACGTCTCTTCCTCCGCAATGAAATCTTCGATCAGCTGTTTGAGGTAAGAGACTTCGGGATTCTCTTAAATCTCCCTTGTGTTTTTTTAACAAAACACAGATTTAAATTTATATAATTAAATTAAATCTGTTGTTTCTTGGTCCGTTGAGTTCGCCGACTCAATGCCAGATTCCGCGACGACGCAACGCCCTTCCGCGACGACGCGACGATCCCCTCCTTCCGCGACGAACAAATCCACGAAGAATGTGCGTACGATGACGACTACGAGGTAGGGGTTGTTGTGAATAATTCCTTTTTCCCGTGAACGTTTCTTTAAAATAAAAGAACCGGATTCCTATGATCAATTTTATTTTGTTAAAATTGTATATTCATGTGTTGGATATATTCCTCCCGTTGTTTGTATCTAACACGGAGGGTGTGGCCAAAACGAACACGGCCCGGCAACCCTCCGCCGTTCTTCGTTGTTGTGTGGATTTGACGGGCAACAACGGAACGTGCCGCAACGGAAGTTTGATGACCCCGTAGTGAAGAACGGAACCCGGGAGGAACAACGGCAGAGACGGGAAGGAAAACGGACCACCAGAGCGACTTCGGTGGCCCGCGGAAGCCGGCGGCGGTGCCCTGGCGCACCGCCGGAAGAACCGCCGCGGCTTCAGCCGCGGCGGCGGCGCCCGCTGACAAGCGCCCGTGCGGGACGCGGCTGAAGCCGCGTCCGACTCTCCAGGGCGACACCCCGCGGGGGCCGCGGGGTTGTCACGCGGGGGCGGCAGCTCCCCCCCCCCGTGCTGCTTGGGTCGTCTAGGGAGACACCTCGTGGGTGCCGCGGGGGTGTCCCGCGGGGGCGGCGACTCCCCCCCGCGTCGCTCGGCCGCTTGGCCGAGCCGGGCCGGGCTGCGCCCCGGCCGGGCCGGACCGGGTCCGACTGGGTCGGACCGGTTCGGGTCGACCCAGTTCGGGTCGACCCGGTACGGCCGACCCAAGGGGGGTCGGGCCGGGCCCGGACCCCCCGTCTTCGGACCGTTTTCGGTCAAATGCACGTAACTTGAGCTACGGGCCTCCGAATGACGCGCCGTCAGCGGAAACACGATCCTTTGATCGAGACGGTCATTTAGGTATATCACACTCAAGGTTTCGGAATACTTTGAGTTTGGCCGGGTTGGTTCGTACACGAAACCAACCGGGCCCTCGGAGCGAAAATGCTCATATCATGAGCTAAGGACGTCCGATTGACGTGCCGTCAGCTTTGGAGGATTCCTCTAAGTGAGACGGGTCTTTTGGCATACTCCTCCCGAGGTTTGGATGCCGATGGAGTATGGTACGGTTGGTTTTTCCTTAAAAAACAACCGGGCCCATAGGACGAAAAAGCCAATAACACTCAGACTGAGCATCCGATTGACGCGCCGTTTGCGACGTTGAGTTCCTGTTGATGATACAGATCTTTTGGGCACATCAACTTCGGACATTGTGACAGTTGATGTATCAGCCTCTCGACTCGTGGAGCGGACCCTCCCGAACGAGCTTGCTGTGTGCTAGAACCCTAGTGCTGGCTGCGACTGCTACTTCGACAGCGACGACCGTGCAGAGATCCTCAGTGGACTGCGGCGACGACCGTGCAGAGATCCTCAGTGGACTACGAAGACGACTGTGGAGAGATCCTCAGTGGACTATGACGACGACTGTGCAGAGATCCTCAGTGGACTGCGACGACTACTACACTCAGCGATCCTACATGGATCAGTGCTACAGGTCCTGTGTGGGTCCGATCTTGTGTGGGTCAGCGCTCAGCAGTTCTGTGTGAGCCAGCGCCTACAGGTCCTGTGTGGGCCCGATCCTGTGTGTGTCATTGCGGGGGTTAGTTACCTATCGATCCTTTGTGGGTCCGATGACTTAGATGGATCAGTGATCATCTTTATCGTCATCCGAAGAAAGTATACCTTTGTGAGATGAATCCTGTGTTACTCTCCTTTGTGGATTGTGTTGAGCTATCCTGTGTGGATTTACTGTTTACTCTCCTTTGTGGATTGTGTTATGCTATCCTGTGTGGGTATACGTTTTTTCTTTCCAGTGTGGACTGGGTTGTGCTTGGGCTCGGACGTTGGAGCTGAACGGGAATTGGTGACTTAGGTATATGTATGGGCATATACCTAAGCAGTGTCGGTTGTTACTTTGTGATTGTATCTTTCCGTTGTGGCTTATCCTTTGTGGATTTCGGGAGACCTTTGGGGGTCTCGGGGTCCCTACTGAGTAGCTTATTCTCACCCTGAATGGGTTAGGCCCGCACTACGTTGTGTTGGTTGCAGACGACGGACAACGCTGATCGTGGTGGAGGCGTGCGGAGCAGGATGGTACCTGGAGGTGGACCACTGGGTGGGACGTACTCGGAGCAGTCAGGTGGACCCGAGAAGCAGTGGAGGCTATCTGTACCCACCCTTCATGTGGGAATTTCAGAGGACGGATCGACTCTACGACTTTTCTTTTAAGTTTCTGTTTTTCCCTTTCAGTTGTACTTTACAGTTGGGCTTGTATTTCCGGCCCCTTTGCTTTCAGCACTCCTTGTTACAGTTTTTTCTTAGTGTTTACTTTTCTGCATGCTTAATCTGTGGTGCCTGTTTACTTTTCAAAGGAAATTCCTTCCCTTTTTGTTGGGATTTTCACCTTGGTGCTAGTCGCTAGCCCATGTCCTATGGAAGGCGGGCTTGGGGTAGTCACGGCACGGGCCCGAGGACGGGTCGTGACAAATTGGTATAAGAGCTGGTCGGTTCTACCGTAGACTATGATCATTCTTCTATGTGAAGAAATAGTGTTTAGCGTATTGAGTGTGGTTATCAGTCCAGGGAGTCCAGTGTTGGTGCGGCGGCCGACGTATCCATACACCAGGACCCTGACTTCTGATTTCCGACTTAATGCACGATAACATTGATTGCATGTGTGTTTCAAATTTTCTTTGTGATTACTTGTGTCAGCTCACCAGGTATACTGTTCTGACTGTGGAGCACTTGTTTCCTTTCAGGATGGCCCGACGATAGCAGCCAGCTAGGGTTCCGAGAGTAGAGCGTGACGCCAGCCCGCCGAGCGACGAGGCCTCAGTACATGGCCCATTGATAGTGGAGGCACCGATGATACCTTTACCCTCCGAGCCCCCGATGCTTCCAGTGCCGACCGCTGACAATGCACGACACCTCGGAGCTCTGTACGAGTTCCAGCACCAGTGAACACCAAGGTTTCGTGGGGAGACGGACCCCCAGGCAGCCGAGGACTGGCTGGAGGTAGTCGTTCGAGTTTTCAGGCTAGTGAGGACACCAGCAAACCTCATGGTGATCCTCGTGGTAAGCCTACTGCACGCAGCAGCGGGACGATGGTGGAGATTGATGCTCCAGGTGCACGATGAGGCCTCTCTCATCTGGACAGATGTCGAGAGCCTCTTCCGCTTAGAGTTCATCCCGGACACCCTTCGTGCAGTGCGCATTCAGGAGCTTATTCAGCTGTGGCAGGGCAGCTTGACGATCGCCCAGTATGCGGCGAGGTTCACGGATCTTTCTTGCTACTCGACTGACATGGTACGAGACCCCTTCTTCCGGTCCCGGAACGTCAAGCAGGGATTGAGAAATGAGAACAGGGCATCGCTGATCTACCTCAGCATCCCGACCCAGGTAGGAGTGCTAGAGCGAGCCCTTCTGATCAAGATCTTTCTGGCTGAGTCCACAGTGAGACCCACCGCAGGGCGGCAGATAGCGGAGTCTTCGGCAGCAGGTAGCCGACCGATGACTCAGGATTCCAGGCAGACCAGACCCGCTCGTAGACGACCTCAGGACACTGGCTCAGCGGTGCAGGGCACACAGTGTGGAGCCAGTCTTCCGAGAGGCAGGCAGTGCTACGCGTGTGGCGGGCAGGGCCACATTGCTCATGACTGCCCGACCCGCTGTACCGAGGAGTAGTAGACGGTGGAGGGGCCACCCAGGAAGAGGAAAAGGGTTGACTGTGGCGGTCCGCAAGGAGGAGTCGGACGAGGAAAAGGAGCAGTCCAAGCAGCAGGTGGCAGGCGACGCTTTGAGGCTCTTCCACCACCACCACCAGGAGGACCGCCCCGACCACAGGGAGCTGGCGGGCTGAGACAGGCACAGCTCCAGGTAGCAGAGGCCTACGACCACGGCGCGCCAGAGATGATTCGAGGTATGATCTGTGTCTATTCCACCCTTGCTGCAGTTCTTATAGATAGAGGAGCGAGTCACTCTTTCATAGCCGCTGCCCTTGTTTGGATCTTGGAGATTCCGACAGAGCCGTTGGCTCGATCCTTACGGCTAGAGACTCCTACGGGAGCAGACTCAACGATTACACACTAGTGCCGGCAGTATGAGCATACTCTAGGAGGCGAGAGATTCGGCTGGGATCCTCTTGTAGCGGTGTCGAGGCCTTATGACGTCATCTTGGGCATGGATTGGTTATCTACAGTCCATGCTCAGATTGACTGTTTTAGGCGCAAGGTGCGATGTGTACGCACCAACGGGAGCAGGTTCACCTTCACCGGCGAGAAGGGACCCTTTGCAGCAAAGGATGGACTCACGCAGAGGAGAGGGAAGCCCATCACTCATCAGTTGGATAGCCTCATCCTTGGAGCAGTGGACGTGTGGAGTCCTAGTTTTCCTGCAGTGGTGGATCAGTATGGGGACGTCTTCCCCGACGACGTTCCAGGGCTACCTCCTCACAGAGAGGTAGACTTTTATATTGATATGTACCCCGGGACAGCCCCGATATCCACTCCAGCATATCGGATGGCCCCTGCTGAGCTTCGAGAGATGCGTGTACAGTTGGAGGACTTGCAGGGCAAGGGGTTCATCTGACTCAGCGTTTCACCCTGGGCCTCGCCGATTTTGTTCGCCAAGAAGGAGGACGGGAGTATGCGACTGTGTGTCGACTATCGTCGCCTGAACCTGGTGACAGTGAGGAACAAGTATCCTCTACCCAGGATTTATGACCTCTTCGATCAGCTCAAAGGAGAATAGTGGTTCTCAAAGATAGACCTCAGGTTAGGCTATCATCAGCTTAGAGTTCGAGACGAGGACGTGCAGAAGACGGCCTTCAGGTGTTGGTATGGCCACTATGAATTCGTGGTTATGCCATTCGGCGTAACCAATGCTCTATCAGTGTTCATGAGCCTCATGAATAGGATCTTCCAGCCATACCTCGACCGATTTTTCATGGTCTTCATCGACGACATTTTTGTGTACTCGACCACAGAGGAGGAGCACGCCTACCACTTGCGGGTTGTACTAGACACACTCCGAGAGCATCAGCTTTATGGAAAGCTCTCGAAGTGACAGTTCTGGTTACATGTGGTCCTCTTCTTAGGGCACGTCATTTCTGAGGTAGGAGTCGTAGTGGATCCCGCGAAGATCGAGGCAGTTCTAGCTTGGGAGCCACCCAGGAGCGTGACGGAGGTGCGTAGTTTCTTGGGTCTAGCCGGATACTATTGGATATTCGTGCCTGACTTCTCCAGAGTTGCGGTGCCACTCTCAGCGTTGTAGAAGAAGGGGAAACCCTTCGTGTGGTCAGACAGTTGTCAGCAGAGCTTCCAGGAGCTGAGGTAGAGATTGACCAGCGCACCTATCTTGAGGTTGCCTAAGGAGGGAGTTGGTTATGTAGTCTACTACGATGCATCAGGCACCGGACTCGGGTGTGTCCTGATGCAGGAGTGGGCCGTGATTGCCTATGGATCACGTCAATTGAGGCCGCATGAGCAGAACTACGCTACCCATGACCTGGAGTTTGTAGCCGTGGTCTTTGTTCTGAAGACATGACAACACTATCTGATGGGCGAGCGCTTTACAGTATTTTCTGACCACCAGAGTCTCTGGTACATCTTCTCTCAGAATGACATGAACCTGAGACATCGGCGATGGCTCGAGTTCCTCCAGGACTATGACTTTGAGATATTTTATACTCCTGGGAAGGGGAACGTAGTAGATGATGCCCTCAGCAGGAGGACGGACATTCAGCTTCTTGAGGAGGCGACACAGCAGCTAGCCGCCTTACAGATAACATTCGTGGATAGAGATGGAGCAGCATTCCTTCAGTATCTCACAGTAACCCCTCCACTACTGCAGCGGGTCAGAGAGGCACAGCGTGAGGATGCTGAATGTGAGATGCGGCGTGCACAGATATCCTCGGGACAGGCACCTGATGGTTTCTCCATTGGATCAGAGCACGAAGTCCATTTCAGAGGACGTACCTTGGTGCCAGTCGCTTTACAAGAGGAGGGGCTGAGAGAGTTTAACACTTTTCCTTTTGCGGTACATCCTGGAGTGGCGAAGATGTACCAGGACCACAGACGACAGCACTGGTGGCCAGGCATGAAGAAAGCTGTGGTAGAGTTCATTTCTCGATGCCTCACATGCCAGCAGGTGAAGGCAGAGCATCAGGTACTAGCAGTCTTGGTACAACCCTTGGAGGTCCCGGAGTGGAAGTGGGACGGGATATCTATGGACTTCGTGACTGGGCTTCCACGCACTTCCAGAGGTCACCACACCATTTGGGTGATTATCGACCGACTCAACAAGTCGGCACACTTCTTACCCATCCGAGAGAAGGGCTCAGTAGAGAGCTTGGGGTGTCTCTACGTTCAGTAGATTGTACGACTTCACGTTGTTCCATCGACTATCGTCTCCGATTGGGACGCTCGTTTTACTTCCCGGATTTGGATGGGGTTGCAGGAGGCGTTCGAGACGCAGCTATGCCTGAGCACCGCCTTTCACCATCAGACGGATGGTCAGATGGAGAGGACCATTCAGACTCTCGAGGACATGCTCCACGCATGTGTCCCCGACTTTGGTTGCAGCTAGGAGGACCACCTACCATTGGTGGAGTTCACGTACAACAACAGCTACCACTCCACCATTGGGGTGGCACCATACGAGGTGTTGTACGACAGACCTTTCAGATCTCCTTTGTGCTGGACAGACCCTGGGGAGTCAGCACTCGTGGGACTAGAGATGGTTCGGGACACGACAGAGAAGGTCCAGGTCATCCAGGAGCAGATGAGGACAACTCAGAGCTGACAGAATTCATATGCTGACAGGAGTCAGAGGCCACTAGAGTTCAAGGATGATGACCACGTCTTTTTGCGGGTCTCACCTCAACGTGGTTTACAGAGATTTGGCCGAGGCGTCAAGTTGTCTCCACGCTTCATCGGACCATTCCAGGTCCTCAGCAGGATTGGAGAGGTGGCTTATCGCCTGCCTCTACAACCTCAGTTGCACCGGGTGCACGGCGTCTTCCACGTATCTCAGCTGAGGAGATACGTGCACGACCCGACACACATCATTGACTACAGGGAGATAGACGTTGATGATGGGGTGACTTTTGTGGAGGTACCAATGGAGATAGAGGATCGACTGCAGCAGGTCCTACGTGGGCAATCGATTCCTCTTGTGCGCCTCAGATGGCAGCACGGGAACCTCCAGGAGAGCACATGGGAGCGGGAGGCTCAGATGCGTTCTCAGTACCCACATTTGTTTCCCTAGTTTGTGATGTATCTTTACAGGGACGTAAAGCCCTGAGGTGGGAGTAATGTAAAGACCCGTAAATTTCAAGGAAATTTTTTTTTCTTAATTTTCTTTGAAATTTTACAAGAACACAGTTTCTGAAGGCACCTGATTCCGAGGCCCAGTGTGCCTGGAATCACATTCCGAAGATTGGCTCGGGTATGTTCAGTGAACGGACGAGCGGGTTTTTATGACTTTTGAACCGGTACCCGGAATCGAATTCTGAGGGCACCGATGAAATCACAGCGCTGGTATTTGCTTAGAAACGCCTCTTTCGGAGTTGCATTTTCTCGGGTGTGGTTTTTAATTTTTGGGCTTAAAGCTAAGAAATAAAATAATTTGTTCGACATACTTTATTTTATTTCTCTTAAGACACTTGAAAGCCAAGTAAAATGAGTTGAAACGGATAGGGTGCTATCCAGAAATATCCTACCCTCTTGGTAGGATATTTGTGAGGTGGGGCCCACACGAGCCCCGCCGTTTCTTTCCGCTAAGTAACGCACCCATGAAACCCATCATTATGAAATTCATCTGACACGTTTTCTTAAATCCTTTACGCACCATTTAATTGGGCGGTTTATTTCGTGAATTAAATGGGTGGTTTCTTTCGTTGAATTAATTCAACGAATTGATGGGTCCTTACTCACCTTTTTCGTTTTTTGGCGTAATAATAAATTAAGACCAACAAGCCTTTTTGTAGGATTACTCGTTGAGAGGTTTTGTCAGAATCCTTGAGCCTTCATCCACCTTCGTGAAGAACGTGAAGCACGCGAAGAACGCCGAACCTATGGAAGTCGACGACGCGACGCCGTGTTCCGCGACGCCGATGTTCCATTCCTGCAACGTTCTTCTGTGATTTCTCTTCCTCCGCAACGAAATCTTCGATCAGCTGTTTGAGGTAAGAGACTTCGGGATTATCTTAAATCTCCCTTGTGTTTTTTTAACAAAACACGTATTTAATTTTATATATTTAAATTAAATCTGTTGTTTCTTGGTCCATTGAGTTCGCCAAATCAACGTCGGATTCCCCGACGACGCGACGCCCTTCCGCGACTACGCGACGATCCCCTCCTCCCGCGACGAACAAATCCGCGAAGAACGTGCGTACGATAATGACTACGAGGTAGGGCTTGTTTTGAATAATTGCTTTTTACCGTGAACGTTTATTTAAAATTAAAGAACCAGATTCCTATAAACAATTTTATTTTGTTAAAATTGTTGATTCATGTGTTGAATATATTCCTCCCGTTGTTTTTATCTAACGCGGAGGGTGCAGGCCAAACGAACACGTCCCGACAACCCTCCGTCGTTCTTCATTGTTGTGCGGATTTGACGGGTAATGACAGAAGGTACCTCAACAGAAGTTTGATGATCCCACAGTGAATAACAGAACCCAAGAGGAACAACGGCGCAAACAGGAAGGAAAACAGACCACCAGAACGACTCAGGTGGCCCGCGGAAGACGGCGGCGGCGCCCGCTGACCCACGGCCGCGCGGGTCCGGCGTGTGCGGGACACGGCTGAAGCCGCATCCGGCTGTCCAGGGCGACACCCCGCGGGTGCCGCGGGGTTGTCACGTGGGGCCGGCGCCCCCCCCCCCCCCCGCCCCGCTCGGGTCGTCCAGGGCGACACCCCGCGGGTGCCGCGGGGGTGTAACGTGGGGGCGGCGGCTCCCCCCCCCCCCCCCCCGCATCGCTCAGCCACTCGGTCGAGCCAGGCCGGTCCGACCGGCCGGGCCACGCCCTGGGGGGGCGAGACCGGGTCCGGCCAGGTCGGACCGGGTCGGCCTGGGCCCGGACCCCCCGTCATCGGACCGTTTTCGGTCAAATGTCCGTAACATGAGCTGCGGGCCTCTGAACGATGTGTTTTCAGCGGCAACGCGATCCATGGATCGAGACGGTCTTTTTGGTATATTGCACTCAAGGTTTCTGAATACTTTGTTTTCGGCCGGGTTGGTTCGTGCACAAAACCAACCAGGCCCTCGGAGCGGAAACACTCATATCTTGAGCTACGGACGTCCGATTAACGTGACGTCAGCTTTGGAGGATTCCTCTAAGTGAGACGGATCTTTCGGTATACTCCGCCCAAGGTTTGGAATCAGGTGGAGTACGGTCGGGTTGGTTTTGTCATAAAAACCAACCGGGCCCCTGGGACGAAAATGTCAATAACTCTCAGACCGGGCGTCCGATTGACATGCCGTCTGCGACGTTGAGTTCCTGTTGACGATAAAGAACTTTTGGATACATAAACATCGGACTTTGTGACAGTTGATGTATCATCCTCTCGGCTCGTGGAGCGAACCCTCCCGAACGAGCTTGCTGTGTGCGGGAACCCTAGTGCTGGCTGTGACTGCTACTTCGACAGCGACGACCGTGCAGAGATCCTCAGTGGACGGCAGCGACGACAGTGCAGAGATCCTCAGTGGACTACGACGACGAATGTGCAGAGATCCTTAGTGGACTTCGATGACGACTGTGTAGAGATCCTCAGTGGGCTGCGACGACTACTGCACTCAGCGATCCTACGTGGATCAGTGCTACAGGTCCTGTGTGGGTCTGATCCTGTGTGGGTTCGATCCTGTGTGGGTCAGCGCTCAGCGGTTCTGTGTGAGCCAGCACCTACAGGTCTTGTGTGGGCCCGATCCTGTGTGGGTCATTGCGGGCGTTAGTTACCTATCGATCCTTTGTGGGTCCGATGACTTAGATGGATCAGTGATCATCTTTATCGTCATCCGAAGAAGTATACCTGTGTGAGATGAATCCTATGTTACTCTCCTTTGTGGATTGTGTTGAGCTATCCTGTGTGGATTTACTGTTTACTCTCCTTTGTGGATTGTGTTATGTTATCCTGTGTGGGTATACGTTTTTTCTTTCCTATGTGGACTGGGTTGTGCTTGGGCTCGGATGTTGGAGCCGAACGGGAATTGGTGACTTAGGTATATGTATGGGCATATACCTAAGCAGTGTCGGTTGCTACTTCGTGATTGTATCTTTCCATTGTGGCTTATCCTTTGTGGATTTCGAGAGTCCTTCGGGGGTCTCGGGGTCCCTACTGAGTAGCTTATATTCACCCCTTCACGGGTTATGCCCGCACTATGTTTTGTTGGTTGCAGACGACGGACAACGCTGATCGTGGTGGAGGCGTGCGGAGCAGGACGGTACCTGGAGGTGGACCATTGGGCGAGACGTACTCGGAGCGGTCAGGTGGACCCGAGAAGCAGTGGAGGCTATCTGTACCCACCCTTCAGGTGGGACTTCCAGAGGACGGCTCGACGTTGCGGAGTTTCTTTTCAGTTGTTTTTCCCTTTCAGTTGTACTTTACAGTTGCGCTTGTATTTTCGGCCCCTTTGATTTCAGCACTGCTTGTTACAGTTTTTTCTTAGTGTTTACTTTTCTGCTTGCTTACTCTGTGGTGCTTGTTTACTTTTCAAAGGAAATGCCTTCCCTTTTTTTTGGGATTTATGCCTTGGTGCTAGTCGTCATCCCCTGGCCTATGGAAGGCGGGCTTGGGGTAGTCACGCCACGGGCCCGAGGACGGGTCGTGACATTTATTCCTAAATCTAGGTTTATTATTATCCAAAGGTTAAAATATATTATATGAATGATAAAAAATTTGAATGGATCTATAATATATGAAATTAAATAAAATCATTCACCAAGAGATACTAGTTTAATTTATTTGGATTAAAACACACTGTGCACATAAAAAATTAGAAAAATATTTCTTTAACTTTAAAATAACGTTTATTTTCATTTCTAAAAAATTCATAACCAAGAAATTTATTTTATACATGTGTATACCATTAGTTTTCAATAATTTATTTTTTCATATATCTACCCTCCAACCAAATGTCTTGGCGATAACTATTGCATTAAATAATAATATTTTAACCGTGTTTCATGGTTTGTTAAAACTCAGTGTCTCATATAATATAAGACATTTAAGAAGTTAAATTTGTCTACAATAATTTCATAAAATCATAGGGTGTTACATTAAAACATTCATAAAAATATATTTTCCCACAAAATTTTAATAATCTATCATATACAACTAAGGATTCTTGCACCTTATCTTATGCTCATATTCTCATGCAGCTTTCTCAAATTGGTGGTTTCACCTCAAAACATTAATCATATGAGTGGATTTTTTATATATATTTCTCTATAAGATCTATAATTTTATCAGTTGTTCCTTATAAGAGTGGTATTTCTCTAGTGATACAACACTGACATTATTACATGTGAAGTGTCAGGTATGTACATCCTTAACAAAGTTAAATGTAACTCATTTTTAACGTGATATATATTTTATGGAAGCATTAAGGGATAATATACCATTCCAAATCAATCAAAAATCTAGTTTCAACAAATATACCAAGGTCAAAGATTTATTTTCTCCCTGGACATCAAAACATTATTCCATGGATAAATTCACATAAACACTATGTCACCAAAATTAAACTCCATATCTCACCAAAAACTATCAGTATAAATTTTTTCCAACCTTATAAAACATTTAATTATTGATGAATCACTCTAATATTATGAACCATTTCATTAGATAACTCATATCCAAATATATATCATTCTCCAAATTCATTCTAGCTAATTAGAGTTATATACATAATAGTATAAAGGGATTCATAAGGAGCCATATGAATTATCAAGTGAAAGTTATTGTTGCATGAAAACTAGACTAAATGTAGTTGGTGATACCAAAAATCAATTATTATATTGAACATTATCTAAAAAAACCCTCTATGGTTTGAATAGACCTATTATACTTATCATCTATCAAAGGATAAAAATAATCGATGAAGCTTAAATCCCTATCTATAGCCTATAAAATATTTCTCTAGAAAATTTATGTATTCCTCAGATCCCTATAAGATATAAATGAGTCTGTTACTCTATAAAACCTTACAACTTAGTTAATTTATATTCAGGATAGATGATAATGAGATATGACCTCTCTAATTTCAATGAATCATGATGCCTTCGTATGGTGATTGGAATCCAAAAAAATAGAATTATTGAATATATATGTTTTATGGATTCTCAAAATAAAACACATGGTGATATTTTTTTATTTCCATTATAGCTTGGGTAATGGTCATTACTACCCCTTGGAATTTTATCTCCCAACATTGAATTAATGAAATATAAAATTTTGGGATATATATTCAACAATACCCCTTTTCATTTTTCCCACTAAAAAAAACTATTTCATATCTCTCTATGTCTTTATTCATCAATGATGAATAAATAATGTTGAATTATGAGATTCATCCAAAAAACCCTTCTATATATATAGTATGAATTGGGAAAATATATGACTCCTAAAAAATATCAATGAAACATAATTGAGGTTGGGATTAGGGAAATCACTGACATATTTTTCTCATCTCTACTTATTCCTTCTATATCTCTTTAATACATTCAATTATATGTTGTAGAATATTTATTTCTAAAAGATATGATTTATCCCCATCCAAAAAATCAACATTTTGAAATCCATAAATATTGGATCACCCATGATTTTTAAAATACATAACATAACATAATCAATTTAGGATAATGAAGTTGCACATTTTTTGTTTTCCAATGGTGGTAATGTGTTGAAAATTCGTAATCATTAATTAGCTACAATCATAATATCTTGCATATATTCATCTATTTTTGAGTGTGTGTATATTTTATTCATTTATGATAAGAATTTATATCATATCATTCCCCATAATAATAATTCATCTATATCATTGCTGAAAAAATATTGTATCTAACTCTTATTCATTAGTTGTGTAATTTTTCTCATGAACTTTCAATTTTCATGATTCATAAAATATAAAAATATATTATACATTAGTAAGCATTCATGTCCCTTATTAGATGCATCAAAATCGATTTCAAACTCTTACCCACTATTTGTTAATGTAAGAACATGTGTAGTGACCATTGTTCTCTTCAATTCCATCAAATTTTCCTCTCATTCATCTGAACAATGGACCTTGGATTCATTATAATTTAAATTGGTGAGTGTATTAGATATTCAAGAAAAATTCTCCATAAAGAACCATTATATCACATTAAACCAAGAAAACTAAAAATATCAACAACTATGGTTGTCCTAAGACATTTATAAATTAAATTTGACTTTAATAAATTTACCTAAATACAATCACATGAGATTACATTACCTAAGAATGAATCTTTACAAATCCAAAATTTATAATTTGTAAATAAACCATACATCTTATCTGTTACCATAGACTTTAGTAAAACTATCAAGTGTCCTTCATGATCATCCTTTCCCTTTTAATATATAATAATATCATCTATAGAACAACCACAAACTAATAAAGTTAATCTCTAAATACTATATTCATTAAATCTAATATTATAACGGGGGAAATCATAAGAGAAAATCGAATCAATATAAATTCACTGTGTATATATCTCATATCTATAACTATATTCGATATGTAATCACTTTTGAACCTCAACTAATAGTACCATAGTTGATGATATACCATGGAAAAGTATTTATATTATTGTAATTGATAAAAAGTTCATCAATATAGTGTAGAGGAATCTTATTCTTGAGAGTTATTATACTAACTTTTTTGATAATCAATGATGAGTCTCATTGTTCCATCGTTATTTTTTTAAAAGAAGTGATGTACCCCATATTTATGTACTTATGGAAATGAATACATTTAATCACTCTACCTTATATCATTTCCTATATTTATAAATCAATGATTAATATTCTAACTAAAAAAGTTTTAGTACCATGTATGAGTTGTATTGATAATTTTTCATTATTATTTGGTGGAAGAATTGGGGACTCATATAAAAAATAAAAAATATAGATCACAAAAGGGTTATAATTTATATTTATTTTATCCCCAATAAACTAATATTAACACCCCTTTTAAAAAAGAATCAAAAACCAAAAAAATTAGATTTTATTTTCGTTGGATGTTCTTAATATGGTCTCACCAATATAAGGCCATATGTTTGTTCAGAATATAAAATGTTACATCACTTCCTAAGAAATTGTTTTGATATTTATGTAAAACAAGAAAATATATTCCTAATATTTTATCAAATTAAACCAGATATAGAAGAACAATATTTTCTATATTCGCATTCCAAAAAACATCAGATGAAGAAGAATCTTATAATGGATTTGTGATAATCATACCATTATGGGGTTTCACAACTAATTAATCATTCAGTCATTGATAATATGATTTATAATTCCTTGATATGTTTCCAGATATACATGAATTTATATAACTAATATAATATAGTTTACTTCAATACATTACCACACCTATTTCCACCTCAGCCACATCATTATATTTAATTACTTTATTGAAACACAAAAGTTTTCATGTCTGTTAGGTATCAATAATCAGAGTGATCAATCCTAGAAAATCAATCAACTGTTATCTAAATCATAAAAACATATTGTTAATAAATGTCATATAAGGGATACCATATATCATTTATTATCTTCATCTATTCAAAACATTAAAAATGGATCTAAAATAAAATGTTATTTTTCATATAATATCTTCAGAGTGTGCCGAAATAGTTTCACTATTAGGACACAATCCCCATGAAGTAGAATTATGGATGAGATATACTTAATAAAACATTTTTGGATTTATTACCCCAATATGATTTCTTTCCAAAACCATGATGCGTTGTTGTATCCAAAAATGATATTTCAAGTCCAGACACACTCATTTTCTTACCATGACATAGAACATTTCCTATACATAGGAATACCTTAAGGGTTTTCACTAATTATTTCTCATCAGATTTTAAAAATTATAAATATACCATACTATGATAAAAATTATTTGTACTCCATCACTACATACATATATATATATATATATTTAGATATTTATTTAATACATATCAAAAATAACAAAATGTGGACCAAAACGGTTTAGTTTCATTATAGAAAATATACACAATATTTTAATTTCATGAAAGATATTAAAATCCCCCATACAAAACCCCCATTTATTACTATATATAGACATACCGAACATCAAACCATTCCTTAAAACATGGTGAAATGAAACATATGAAAGGGGTTACTCAAATGCTCAATAAAAATAATCATAGAAGGTAGAAATCGATAATCATATGAAAGAATAATAAAATTAAAATGGTATGATATCATGACCATCGACAATAAAGATCATACTCAACCAGTGAATGTTCATAAAAATGCATCAAGATATTTTTCCTTACCATTTCTAAAGAAAACAATCATAATCCTAAGAAATCATCACCCATTAATCTTGAAAAATATTTTTATGTCCTAAAATTGTTGCACCATCGTATGTATAGAACCCATTTCGTATATCAATATTAACTACTGATTATATAATAAAATTTTGTATTAGGAATACTTACCTATTCCCCATATCCTATTCAATAATTCATCCCCACCTACATCTCACAGCGGATCAAGAACATCAACTCTTTTCCCATAGTAGATCAATAACATCAAATTTTATCAAACAATAATATCATGAGATATAAAATAATACCCATGAATTAGATGGATATATAATTTTGATCCGAACAATCTGATTTTAAAAATCATACATATGTCATCTAAAATATCATAAAAATTTCAATACCTCATATCCAGTGAAAATAAAATGGATAAAAAAACATTTCATCATTTCATAACCGATTTAAAATAAATTTTTCTCATAAATATCTCATCATCAAAAACCAAAAAAATATAATTTAATGATGATATAATTGAATAGTATCCTTTATAAGAAATAATTATGTTAAAAGGATGTTATCATTGTTGAAATTCTCATAAAATATACACTAGAATATTTTTTGAGGAAAAATTTCTTTAACATTGAAATCAGAAAATAATAATTTAAAATAATTAAAAAATATAAAGGAATCTTTTTTTGTAAAAATAACCATGTAAAATTAATATGTGTAACAAATCATTTAATGTTCATGATGGAGGAAAATTCTTTTCATTACATATATTTTAAAGGAAAACATTCCTTTTAGTCTTTTGTAAAATGTCAAAATGTAAATTGTTCAAAAAATGATATGAAAATACTTTTTAAATTTTTATAAAAAATGTAAAAAATTAGAAATATGATATTAAATAATAAATGGAGAATATAAAAAAAATTATGGATTTTTTTGAAAAACATGGACATAGAATAGAATGAATATTCCATAAATGGAAAAACAAATTCAAATTTCCTTAAAACCTTTCTGTTAGTCTCTTGAGTACATAAATTGTTGAAACATAATTGAAAGCACTTATTCTATAGAAATAATCCCAGGAGAAGTAAAATCATATAACTTTTTGAGTTTTTTTTCAATACATTTCATCATAAAAAGAAGAATAAAAAATCTTGATAAATAATGATATTGTAAAATAACTGATTTATTACATTGGAAACTTTGGAATCTCAATACCTGTGAATCAATTACCAAATGTATACATTAGATCCAAATAAATTTCATTATAATAATAATAAATTAAATTAATGTAATTATATACACTACATAAAAGTAATAAGTGGGTAATATGGTATGTGCCTTACAAAAATAAACGTGGGATGAAAATATCATTTCTTAGCACCGATTTACTTCTAACAAGTTTGAAAATCCTATATAAATAATTAATTTAGTATATTTTTTTATAAAACCTTAATAATATATATCATACCATATGTTATTTACTTTAAAACGTTTTATAACATATTTATTGACAATTCTTTATTAAAATCAGTATTATGGGTGATAAAAGATTTGTTTTTCAGGTATGTTTGGTTTTAATTGCATTGGTAATTGTACATTGATCTTGTTTTACAAATTATTATAATCATAATAATGAATAATTTATCATATATATTAATTATATACATATTTATATTCATCCATTTATATAGATATAGAAAAATGAATTACACTTTTCATGGAGATTATAGTTCCAATGTATGCTTGAACCATGTTTCCATTAGCATCGTACCATAGCCAAAAAATGTGTAATTATACACTTAATATAGGCATGATCAATTTCATCTAGTGTATCTCAGTTTTAATCTCAATTCTGTTAAGGCATTACAATTCAAATAAGCATTTATAATGAAAATTAAAAATATATGGACTTACCATCCTTCATAAATCATTTAATTTGAACATTAAATTAATTGAATGGAAGTCATCCAACATGAATAATGTATCCCATAAAATCAACCCATTTCATTTTTAAAATATAAGGGAAACCCAATTATACAGATCAATGTGTCTTTTATAACGTAAATTGTCATCTGGGGAATTTCCTACATGGGAAATCTGTACAATAAGTTATCTAATCACAAGGGAGGTACCCTTGGTCCAACTAAGAATTCAAATTACAAGGACATGGCCATTTAAAAACAAATCCAAAGGCTAATTAAAAATTACATACCATTGATTCAATTAACCATAATTTACAAATCAATTTTCTACACCACGAGATAACCATAAATGAGGTATAAAAAACTAAATTTTAAAATAAGGACAGAATGTTATATAAAAATGTTTTATGATCATTTATATATTATTAAATCCATTGGAAATGGGGCTTGGGAAATTTCGGTGTGAGGAAAAATAAAATAGCTACGAAGAAACAATACTCAATGGGGGAAATGATGAAACAATATACATGATGGTCGTAGACAACTCCCCGCTCAATATAGGCCATAGATTCAGAGTAAGACATGAAAAATTTATGAAATAGTGAAACATCCCAAAAATAGGGTAGATGAAGTTTCACCTAGATAGCATGATAGAGTTGAAAAGAAACATAGATTGATGGAAGAAGATAATAAGATATCACCCCACGATGTCCAATTCTTTGAACTGGTCTTTCATAGAAAATCAGACGATAAATATATCTCAATGCCTAGTTGATGGAAATTGGCTCTCAAAGGGAGGAAGAAATGTTGATTCATATTCTATAGGATGAAGAGAAAAGTAAATTGGTTTATTATATTAAAATAGGGAAAATTTTAATTTCACCTCAAAATATTAGGGTGCATGGTTTTTTTGCATGGTTGGCCATACTGTGTAGACCCATATTCTAGTTCATGACTCCTTAAGGTCAGACAACATGGTAAGGCACACAGTTTAACTATCCATCGGTAAACTATAAAAATTTTGACTGTGCCAAATTTCATCATCCCCGCAATGTTATGGTGTCCAACCACACTATTGGGGAAAAAATTTTCATCCATTAGGTTCCACTATCTACAATAGCATGATTTCATAGAAAACATAGTTTCCTCTAACCATGTGGCCTAGTATTTTCTCCCTTAATATTTGGCTCGAGGCTCCAAAAGAGCCCATGATTCACCCAATAACTCTTATAAATTATTAAGAATCCAAATTACTTCCATATATGGAATTTAATTGGATGAACAAATGATCTATTCCTTCTTGAAATTATGGGTCTATTCAAGAATATATGGTGGCCTTTTATAAATGAGATGAGAGGAACACTAGTAATTTTTAATGTTGATAAAATGATTTCAAGTAACATTCTATGAAAAAATGGTTCCAAAAATAAAAAATATTTTTCTTTGATAAGGTTATAGTCCAATGAAAACCAACCAATAGTTATTTTGAGATTATTCATTGGAATTTAACCTTTATTATTTTATTTTAACCTATAGTAAATGGTTTTTATCATTAACAATGATAAAAGAATTTTAAATTTTTGTTCACTATTAAAAATTAAAAAATATTAAGTTAAAATTAATTATTAATAATTACTATTAGGATTACAAATATTTAATGAATTTAATTAAATTTAATTAACAATAGTAGGAGAATTTATTTTAATATTATAACCACAAACCCATCGAAATACAGACTTTCTAATGAAAACATATTCATAAGTATTGAAAAAAAATTTATATCAAAATTCAGAATAATATCAATTCTAATGATCTATATTACATTATTAATAACATATTTTAGATATTTTACTTTTAAAAGAATCATAAAATGAAATGGAAATTTGAAAATTATTTAAACAAGAAGAAAATTTTAATAAATATAAATATTTTTATTATTCATTGAAAATTTAATGTTTTCAAAATATTAAAAAACAATTATTGTAACATAATATTGAAATTTTAAATTGTATAATTATGTTATTTTTATAACCAAATTTCTAATATTTTCCAAAATAAATTTTAAAATATGTGTATAAAATGCAATGAAGCCATTTTTTTTGAAATAAATACATTTAGAATAGTAAACTTGATTTATTCATATCACATTCCTAGAGGAAATATTATATGACTGATAAAAAATAATATTAAATATATAATATATAAATTTCATTAAAATCAATTAACAATAATGAATATTTTCATTTATTAAGATAAAAAACATTGGGTTCATAAAATCAAATTTTTAGAAAAATATTTTTTAACATTCAAATTATTTTTATTTTTTATTCCGATCAATTGATAACCAATGAATTTATTTTATACACAAGTAAAAAATATGATTTTAATATTTTACATATCTATATTTTTTCCATCTAATAAAAAATATAGATTATAACACATAAATTAAATAATAATATTTCAAGAGTATATCATGGATTTTTTAAACTCTGTGTTGTGTGTAAAAAAAAATATTTCATAAATTATTAGCATGTTACACATTAATTTCCATGAAAATTTCAAAGGCCATCATAAAATCAAAAACACGTTTGAGAATTCCATGGAGTACAATTATACTAGTAAAGAAAATTATTCAAATAATATTAAAAATGTGGATGCGTAATCTATGAGTTAGGAGATACATATATAATGTTCAATGGATTAAACCCACTCTGGTGTGAGGGTAAATAAATCCATCACATAAAGGTTACAGTGTGATATCCCCACCAAATAAGTCTGAACTCTTAAGGTTTTTGGTCGTATATGTGTATCAACATATGGGAACCACCCCATACAAAAGTACATACACAATGGTAGTGTACCCCAGGAATAAACATAAACCATGATTACAAAAAGATAGAGACCAAAATGTATAAGGATACTAATTAACTATGTAATGGTAGTTGACATACATGTATAGGTTGAAGGAGACTCGGGTAATGGTAAATGTTAAGATCTAGAATTTAAGGGTAACATCCTGAGTTTTAATAAAATAATACTAATTCTAGTTATTTTGATTTAATCATTAATTCAATAATAGTAATAAAATAATTATCAATGATTATTTAATTATAAATTATGGAAATAAATAAATAAATTATGATGATAATTCATAAAATATTCTTTTATTTAAATTATATAATACATTTAAATAAATCATTATTTTCAGAAAAATTATCTCTAATATAAAATTAATATTACTAATAAGGATTTTATAAGTGTGGTTTTAATTTAAAATTTTGTTTTATTAAATATTGATTGAACATTAAATATAAATTTATAATTTAAATGTATTAATTAAAATATAATATATATATATATAATTATTATTTTGAATTATAAATATTTTAATTTCAAGTACATTATGATAATCCAATAATTATATTACATATTAATTTTACAAACCATATGAATGAATCAATTTTATTTATATTCAATTATTATAAATATATATTACCGAGGTTAAATTAAATGATATTAAATACAATAATAATAGATAATGATAAAAAATAACATGAATGGTATTTTTGATCAATGCATCAACTGAGAGGAAACCTGAGTAGTAGGTTTTGACAGTGAAGTCACTAAGAGATAAGAGGAGGCCATGCACCACGAGATGAGGCCGAGACTGAGCGAGAGTTATAAAATGAGAAAAAATGCTCCGTAGTATTATGGTCGGATAATGTCCGAGAAATGGAAACACAATCTTGGATAACTATAAATTATTTAGATGGACATATCGAAGTGAGATAGGGCCAGGTGAGGGTTGATTGATTGAAGTTGTAGGTGATTCGAAGCGAAAATAGGGTTTTTATCATTGATGAGAGCGATACCGTGGGTGGAGATCAAATTTTATGTTACTCAGAATTGCATGTAGTTATCTATTATTATCTGAATCAGATTTCTAGATTCTATTTAAGTGTCTTCATTACCCTCTCTGTCAATATTCATCTAATACAATTTTAAATCATTCTTTGGTCTTGTTTGTGAATAAAATTTTTCCAACTACATTTAACATAAAAAAACTATTTTCTTCAAATGTTAATGTTTAAAACTGAATCAATTCAGATAAATTAATGATACCTATCATATTGTGAATGAATCATGTTTTATTATTTCATTAATCACACATCCAAATAAAATAAATTCGAATATATTTTCTATCTAGTTTAATGATTATACTCCAAGAAATGAAAATTGTCCCATTGTATTGATGTTTTTAAAATATAATGTTTCTATGAAATATATTTTATACATCATTTAATTACTATTTTTCAAATAAGGGATTCATTATGGATTTGAATATAATGAATTTATCCATGTTAGGAGAACTGGTCCATTTTTCTATGCTAAAAGATTTTATAACACCCAATTTGCAGGAACTCTGAAATTATTTTAAGCATAACATGTATTGCATAGAACTGTTATATAAATCATTTTAGTCTCATTTGTTTCCAATTAAAATGTCACATAGTGTAATTAGAGGAATAGGGTTAGGGCCTTATCTACTTTACTTTTTTTCTTTTGAAAATGTTATTGGCAGCGTACGATAAATGAGTCTCTTATAAAAGATAAAAATTCCATCTACACAAATAATTGCCAAGGGAGTTTCTATCATAGATCTCATAAATAATATTATAGGTTTTAAATTTGTTTCTGTTGGAAATCATAACTTAATTACTTCTAATCATTTACATTTTAAGATTGAGAAATTATTTTTCATATAATTTGGTATATATATTTTAGTAAGGAATGAATTTTTCTTTTCAATCAATCTTATGTGTTTCAATGTTTTTTAACTCTTTTGTGGCATTTAATGTTAATATCCTCTTGAAACATCATATTTTCTAAATGTTTTTTTAACAAAATTCATTATGTTTAAGAAAATATTTAAACTCTATGTTTGTGAAATTAAGGGACTTTATTAATACTAATTTTAAACAAAAAATAATTCAACAATATAAAATTTTATTATATTATTATAAATATGGATATTTTAAATACAATTTTTTAAGATGTTCTTTGTGTATGAGATTATTATTATTATTATCTGATTTATTTTAAGGATATTTTGTTTATTTATTGCCAAATTATGACTTTATTTTTATGGTTTTGTGAAATAGAACATTAATATTTAGTTATTAATTTACTCTAATTATATTTTATTATGACAAAATATTACAATTATTTATTTTAAAGTTATGATTTCTTATTTTTCATAAGAGAAAATAATTTTTTTATTTCTATGAGAGATTTTAATTTTATAAATAGATTATTATTTATTTTTACTCTATATTACAATATATATTTATTAAAATTTTAAAAATTATTTTACATTTATTATTTATAGTTTTATATAAATTAATATATCATTTAGAAACAAGATAATTCAATTTCATTTCAAGAATTTCAACGTAAAAGTTATGATAGATCTCCATTTTTATGCTTATGGTATTTTGATATTATCAAAATCTATTAGTTTAAATTTAAATTATATTTCTTATTTTATTATTATTATTATTATGAAATCATTTTATTTCATTCATGAACTTGAATGTCATTCATATTAAGAGGTATGGCCACCATCTTATTCAATGAAATGTCATGCATATTTATTATATCGATTAGTTTTATTATCTTAATATATATGTATGTAAGTGAAATCAATATATAAAAATTGGTTTTTGGAGTTTGATAATTGAAATATTATTTATTGAATATTAATTATCATTTTATTAAAATTTATTATATTTAAGCAATGCTTAAAATTTGTATGATTCATCTGATCAAAATGTAGCGTATGATATCCTTTTTAACATGTATATGAATACATATATAAAAATATGTGTATGAATTTGATTCCATGAATTGAAATGTTGAAAATTCTAGTAAATTTATATATAAGTAAATTATTATTAACTATGTTTATAATATATGGCACATGAATGTTGTAAATATCATAGGTAATTGTGGAATGAACCCATCACTTGGCAATTTGGTAGGCCCAAGTAATCCTTAAACATTTCATGTAGCCACAATGTTTTTGATTTCAAAAGATAGAAAAATATTTTCTAAAATCAGAAGATTAAATGAATTTTTTTTTGTATAATTAACTTCGAAAGTGGTATAGTATTATAAATTGTATGTAATTTTATATAATTTTTCAAAAGGTATTTTGAAAAGTTTTTTTATTTTATTATTTCAGAAAAAATATAAAAGTTATTTTCAATGAAATATTTTATAAATTTAATTTCAACATTTTTAAAACACATTATTTTGTTAATAAATACTCATCCCATTTTTAATGTGTGTCTCATCAGAAATCACACAATTTATATGTTGAGCATCGACATTTTTGGAGTTAGTGTAAACATATGTGTAGTAATAATTTATCTTATTTTTTTATAACTCTGATAACTATTAAGTGTTGTATAATTCTCTAGAACCATGACTTGTAAAGGTCACTTATTTTATATAGAAATGTGTATTTCTTAGTAGTATTATATAAAAAATACACAACATGTTTTAAACATCAAATATGGATGCATTGGTTTCAAGGCATGATAATTGGAATTAGGAAAACAGTATAGAAAAATCAAGAGAATAAATGTTGTCTTTGTAGGTAAAAGAATTACACGAAATAATTCTCATTATATAGTTACGTCCCATTGGAAATTATTTAATTATGAAGATGGAAATTCATAATTTTCTAACACCTGGAAGATGAATTGTCAGGGAACAATTCCTTTAAAAAGGGGAGAATGTAAAAAAATATTTTTTAAATATTAATTAATTATTATATGTATTTTGATTTGAATATTCGTTCAATAATTAATTGAAATTGACTAAATATTGAATTATCAATTAAGGAGATCAATAAATACATTATAATTATAATTCATCCAATATGATTTTATGTAAATTTTATAACAATTTTAAATGAATCATTATTTTCAAGAAAATTATACTTAAAATTAAATTAATATTTTAAATTATACTTTTAAAAAAGTGATTTTCATTTAAAATATAGTTTTCTTAAAAATGTATTGAATGTGAAAAAATATTTTTTATTTTCAATGTATAAATTATAAGATAATACGTATAAGTATTTTATTGAATTATAAACATTTTAGTTTCAAGTAAACTATGATAATCCTATTATTTTATTATAAAGTCTTCTTACAAACCATATGAAAGAATAAATATTATTTATTGGCAAGTATAATAAATAAATATTAATTATGTTATATTAATTGATAATTTAAAAATGATAAATGATAATGATAAAAAATGAAATGAATGGGAGTGTCATGGGTTTCTTCGGTAGAGAGGAATCCAGATTAGTAGGGTTTGATAGTCGAGTCCATGTGGTCA
The DNA here is from genome assembly GCA_963277665.1 of Viscum album. Classification (NCBI taxonomy): domain Eukaryota; kingdom Viridiplantae; phylum Streptophyta; class Magnoliopsida; order Santalales; family Viscaceae; genus Viscum; species Viscum album. Next base: position 32,102,683 of record OY728120.1, on the reverse strand, counting down.
AAGATGAGGCCATGCACTGTGAACCAATGCTAAGTCAAAGTGAGAGTTATAGACTGTGAAAAAAATGATCTCAATTATATATTGGAAAAATAATGTTCAGGCTAGGGGATATCATGCTGTGAGAAGGATAATCAATTTAGATGCCCAGATCTATGTGATAAGGGGATATCTAGTATTGATTGAGTAACATCGTATGAGGTTAAACGTGTAAATAAGATTATTATCATGGATGAGAGGAACACTGTGGGTGAAGATCTAGTTGAATCATCATCAGATATGTAAGTAGGTGATTATTATTATTATAATATAATTTCTATATTCTATTTTTTTGAACTCATTTCCATATTTATCAATATTCATCTCCTTTTGTTTTTCTATATGGGAGGGTCTTTATGGTGTATAGAATTTCATTAACAAAATTTATTCTCAATTTGTATTTTTCATCCAGCATCAATTCATAAAACAAGATAGATTCTTTTTCTTAAATGCTTTTTACTATATTTTCAATGATTCATGTTTTCTTGTTTCATTAATCTGTCATCAAAAAGAAATAAACATTTATATATTTTCAATCCTTTTTAATTATTTTACAAAATGTAATGTTAATTATCATCACCTACTCTTCTTTTACAAACTATAAGAATCATTAAAATTTAATTTATATAATATCGCTTTTCATTTTTTGTCAAATAATGGAGTCATTTTGGTTATTAATGGCCTTCATATATCCAAATTAGTTGAACCTCTCTATTTTTCTTTATGAACAACATCATTGACACAAAATTTGTAGCCACTCTGCATTTATTTTAAGAGAAACATATAAGGAATAGAACTATAATGTAAGTAAGTTTATCCTCATCGGTTGTCCATTAAGATGTCACACAATGGAAGTTGATGTATGGGGTCATGGAACTATCTTGTTTCATTATTATTTTATACTTTGGAAAATTATCTAGATAGTGTAAGTGAAATGAGTCACATACAATTGGAAAAATTCATATGTACAAGTAATTGAAAATAGAGTTCTGTACAATGTTTTCATAATTAATATTTTATGTTTAAAATTTATTTTATTGGGGTATCTTATCTTAATCATTTCCCGTAATTTAAATTTAATGCTGAGTAATTATTATTTTTTAATTATTTACTTAGATTTTAGTGAGGAAATTATTTTTTTATATATCTCTTTTTAGGTGTTTCAATCCATTTTCCTCTTCTTTGATTATTTTTTTACGATCAGTCTTGATAATGTTTTTTACATTAATTTATATTTAAAACATGCTTCTTCATCATTAAAAGTAAATTTTAAACTCCCACTTTGGGATTTTAGGAGATTTTATTGCTATTTAATTTTAATAGAAAATCATTCTGAAATCTAATTTTTTATTAAATTTTAAAGGTATAGGAAAATTTTCATTTAAAATTTTACTTTTAAGATTATATTTTGGAATGGATTATTATTATTATTATTTATTTATTTTATGGACAATTATTTTATTTGTCTCAAAATTAGGAATTATGTTTTATGGTTCTGTGTAAGGGAACATTTATTTTTTGTTATTAATTTACTATAATTTATATTTTCTGTGAGAAAACACTATAATTATTTATTTTAAATTAATGATTTATAATTTTTCATAAGAAAACATATTTGTTTTAAAATTTCTATTTTAATTTCCATGTGGTATTTTAAATTTATAAATCAAACTCCATTTATTATAAATGTATTTTCACAATTATATTTGATAATAATTTTCATAAATTCTTTTTGATCATGTATTTGTTGATTTTTATAAATTTATATTTCTTTTAAAAAATGTAATTCAGTATCATTATAAAAATTTAAATTATAAAAATTATGACAATGATCTATTTGTTATTATAAATTTATTTTGATATTATAAAAATATATTTGTTTTTATTTAAAATATGTTATTTATGTCAGGTTTATTATTGAAACCATCATTTTATTTCATGCATGAACATAAATTTTATTCACAATAAGAGGTATGTACAAATATTTATTCAATAACCTATCATGCATTTGTATTACATGCATTAGTTTGACTATCTGTATATATATATATGTGTGTAATTGTAATGAACTTATAAAATATCATTTTATGAATTATAAAAATGAAATATTATTTCATAAATTTTATTAATAATTTGATTTACATTTCATGTATTTAAGAGATGTTTAAAAATGGTAAATATCATTTTTTCAGAATATAGTGAATGATCTCATAGGGAATTTGCCTATAAATATATATACACATTATGTATGAATAGGTTTCTATGAATGTTAAAGAAAAAAACTCCCGTGAATATATATATATATATGTAATGAAATCATAATGATAAAACACTATTTTGTTGAATATTTTATTGGTGATAAATGATATAATTTCCTCACATTGTGTTAAATATGTTTAATTAGAATGTATTTGGAATTAGATCATTCATTTGAATATTTGATGAAAATTCCAGTTTTACCCTTAATAGTGCACTGTAGTATTTCAAAGATAAATATTTTTATATTTATTATTTGAATTTTCAATTTTGTAACAGTGTTCCTAACATAATTATCTACAACTTTTATTCAGGACACTAAAGCTAAAGAGTGCATTTGGATGGAGTAAATGATCCATTAATCCAATGGTGGGCTGGACTCGGCAGAATGGACATGGGTTCTGTATTTGGGCCATATATTCTACATAAGGGCTTGGATTGAGCCCAAATTTGAGAAAAGATCGGGGAAATGATTTGGCACAAATCATCCTTCTGGAAGGCCGGTCAAGTCACGCGTTTTGGAGGTCAAATGAGCGGTGCAAGTTGGAATAAAATATTTGGCCGAGTTTTTCATTCCACACTTAAAAAGTTATGTATCCCTAGCCCTCACAAACTCTATTTAAAGGGGTTTTTAACTCTTTGAGAGGGCTGGTCGAGGATTTGGGAAGGTGTGTCCGAAAGGGTGTCTCTTGGGAGCCCCTCACAACTCTAGGAAGAAGTAAGCCTTTGTGAAAACCTCTCTTCCAAAAAGGCTCTCCTCTCTCACCTCTTCTTTGTATTTCTTTTCTTTCATGTTTGTTTCTTGAATTTTTCTTCAAATAATCTTCTGTGTTCATCCCTCTTCTTATCATCTTAATCTTCTTAATTGGGTTGGAATCAAGATTTGATACAAGACTGGGTTCTACCCTTTCAATCCGTTGCTTATGCAAAACGTCTCCACGATGACTACACCACCCATGGAAGAGTAGTTCTTTTTAGTAATCGATCGACCTCTATCCTTCTTAATTCAATTATTTTGAATAAATGAGCTACTGTAATTCACATATTATGATCTATTAATTGTGTTTTTAATTTAAATGAAACTAATGAAGCAATTGAATTGTTAACACAAAACACGCGAGGTCGGGAATTGTGTGAACTGTGAGAGCGCAACCTTAACCGGTAATTCAAAACCACATGGGATCAATTTGTAGAGTTCAAATATAATTCCTAAACTCAATTAATCCTCATTTACAGAGTGGTTATGTTCATTAATTTACCACTGACCATAATCTAATTTTAGAACATCAATCAAAGCAGGGTGTTGCGATTGCATGTTCCAAAGTTAGCCTAAGGTTAAAATTCAGTTCAATATTTATGGTAAAGTTAATTCTCGTAGGGTTCGGGATTTAACAAATTAAGGGATCATAATTAAGTGAATATTAATTTAAATGATAATGATTAATAAATGATTGAAGATGTAGAGTTAGATCTATTACGCCTGTTAAAATAGATTTCTAAAAAAAACATCTTCTTGTTGTGTCATTCTAATCGAAACTTCATTTCAAAATTAAAAACAAAAAAAATGCAATATTCTTCCAGAAAACTTCTTCTAGGTTCATACACTATAAAAAAAACCACCCCCATCCTTTCAAGTAGTGTTTTTATTCCCTTTTATTTTTTTTCTATAATACCTCTGAAAAGTTGTTTTAATTCACTTCCTCCTTTGAGAGACGACCTTGGTCAGCCACTCTGCTACACCTATGTACCCCAAATTACACTAATCATTTGAGGGCGCCCACGACAGCGCTCTTTCAAATTGGCGTCGTTTCCAGGGAGGCAAGTAATTATTTCAACCAATTAGAGGTATTTATTTTGTTTTACATTTTATTCTCTTCCTCTCTTCTTTCTTCCTTCTTTACCCAATCTGATTTTTCTTCTTCTTCTTTTATTTTATTCTACTTCTTTTTGGACCATCAACTCAAACTTATCATTTTTATTTTACTATGGTCAACTTTCTTTCTTTTCATTTTTATTTGATATATGACACGAACTAATCCCGAAGATCTCTTAGATATTGACCCTGAGATTGAACGCAACCTTAGGGCTCGAATCAGAAATTCTCAGTCTACGGGAAGTTTCAATATTCAACCAGTTGGTGAATTCCTCTCTTCTGGAAACATTGAAATTGGATGCTATTCAAATTCAAACATAAAAGAGGAACCAATGGCTGAAAACAATGGAAATGAACTTAATAGAACCATTCGAGAATTGGCTGCACCTGATATTAACTGTCAACCAAATTGTATTGTATACCCAAATCTCGAATCAGACTTTGAACTAAAATCGGGGTTAGTTCAATTACTTCCAAAGTTTCATGGCCTCTCTGGTGAGGATCCTAATAAACATTTGAAATAATTTAATGTGGTTTGCTAAACCCTTAAACAAAGAAATGTTTCTGAAGATCAAATCAAATTAAGAGCATTCCCATTCTCACTTAATGGAGCTGCAAAAGACTGGATGTATTATTTACAACCCGAAAATGTAACTTGTTGGAACGATTTGAAACGTCTTTTCTTGCAGAGATTTTTTCCAGCATCAAGGACCACATACATTTGTAAGGAGATCTTGGGGATCAAGAAAGCACAAGGGGAGTCAATTTATGAGTATTGGGAGAGATTCAAGAAGTTGTGTGCAAGCTGTCCGCATCACCAAATCAGTGAGAAACTCCTCATCCAATACTTCTATGAAGGACTCACACATATGGAGAGAAGCATGGTGGATGCTACGGATGGGGGAGCATTGGTGGACAAGACACCAGTAGCTTCACGTGCGTTGATCGACAAGATGGCCCAAAACTCCCTACAATTTGGTGATAGAGGTACACCACATGTTCGAGGAGTACATCAACTAAGTCCTTCTTCTCTTGAAAGTCATTTTATTGATATAAGTTAGAAGAATTTACAACTATGGTGAGGCAGATTGCATTGGCACAAAAGACATCTCTACCCCCTATTTCAAGGCAATGTGGCATTTCCAAGGAGACAAGCCACCCAACTGACTGTTGCCCACAACTACAAGAGACATAATATTGTGCAGCAGTGTTCCCAGGGAGACCATTTCAGCAGCAACAACAACAACCATATCCCCAAAATAAGTTTGATCCAACATACAACCAAGGGTGGAAAGATCAGTCGGACATGAGGTATGGCTCTGGACAACAACAAAGGCCACCCTTTCAACAAAACATTCAGCATCCTCCGCCTTACCAGCAGGGTTTCCAACAACCCCAAAGGAGATTTGAAGCTCAAACATCAACAAGTCAGCAACAAGGGAATCATTCACCAAAGGTAGATTCTAATACTGATGATCTTTTGAAGAAAATTGTTCTTAATCAACAGAATGAGCTGAAGAGTCCAAGTTCGGAGCTGAGGGAGTTGAATACTCAAATGAGTCAGATTGCCACCGCCCTCCATGAACTTATGAGTAACAATTACGGAAATCTACCTTCCCAACCCACTCCAAATCCAAAGGGGAATGTTAGTGCCATCACATAGAGAAGTGGGAAGCCAATGAATGATACATCTGGACCTACCATTCCATCGGGAATCACCTCTACTCTAGAGAAGCCACATTCCATACCAACTGATGAGCAATCCAAGGAGAAAGATAATGGTAAGAAAAAGATTGATGATGTACCTCCTAAAACCCTTCCTTTTCCAAACAGGCTTGTTCAAACCAAGATGATGGCTGAAGAAGTAGTGCAAAAGGAGGTTTTGGACACATTCAAGCGTGTGGAGATCAACATTCCTCTACTTGAATCCATTAAGCAAATTCCAAGGTATTCCAAATTCTTAAAAGAACTCTACACCAATCGAAGAGGGATCAAGGGGAATGAGAAAATCAACCTTGGAAGGAATGTCTCGGCACTCATTACACCAACTCTAGCAATGCCAACAAAGTGAAAGGATCCCGGGACATTCACCATCCCATGTACCATAGGGGAGTTGCACTTCTCCGATGCTCTTTGTGATTTAGGAGCATCCATAAATGTGATGCCTCACTCTGTATTCTCTTCCTTGCAGGTTGGTGAGTTGAAGCCAACAAGAGTAGTGGTGCAATTGGCGAATAGAGCTACGGCATATCCAGTGGGAGTCCTTGAGGATGTACTTGTCCGGGTAAGAGACATGATCTTTCCAGCAGATTTCTATGTTCTTAACATGGAGGATAATCAGGTAAGTTCTCATGCCCCCATTATCTTAGGTAGACCCTTCCTCAAAACTGCAAAAAAAATCATAAATGTCAATGAAGGTACACTTTCCATGGAATTTGGACATGAATTTGTGATATTTAATGTTATGGATTCCATGATGTACCCCTCACAGGACCATTATTCTTTTGTTATCTCCCATTTTGAACCACCAAATAAAAACTCCATAGAATTTGATTGTCCTATGCTTAGGGAGATTATGAGTATTGGTTCGAGTTTGATGTCTAAGAGCACTTCCACACATGTTTCTGATACACAATCCTATCTTAGATTTTATTTTGATGTGGATTCATATTCTGATTTTGATCATGTTCACTCTGATTATGAAATGGATGTTGAGTATGCTGATGGATTTGATGCTTTATTCTATGATTTTGATGATGTCTATTCTGATACTGATGCTCTTTGTGCACATATTTCAGTTCCTTCAATGTATCCATCCATACTACACCCTCCTTCATTAGAACTCAAGCCATTGCCACTAAATCTGAAATACTCATACATGTTGAGTGGTGATAGATTACCAATTATCATTGCTAACAATATCCCTTTTGAACATGAAGAAAAGCTTTTGAATATTTTGAGGGAGAACATCAGGGCGATTGGGTGGACCTTGGCTGACATATCAGGTATTAGCCCGTCCATTTGCATGCATAGGATTCTCTTGGAGGATGGGGCTAAACCGGTGAGACAACCACATAGGAGACTCAATCACACCCTCCTGGATGTTGTTAAAAAAGAAGTTGAGAAATTGCTCGAGGCAGGTATAATCATTCCCATTTCAGATTCACAGTGGGTAAGTCCAATTCAGGTTGTGCCTAAAAAAAATGGTTTTACTGTTGTTAAAAATAAGAAAGATGATTTAGTTCCAATGAGGGTGAAAAACAGTTGGTGTGTGTGTATTGATTATAGGAAACTAAATCAGACCACTCGCAAGGACCATTTCCCCCTCCCATTTATTGATCAAATGCTCGTGAGACTAGCTGGGAAAACACACTATTGTTTCTTGGATGGATTTTCTGGATATTTTCAGGTTCCTATAGCTCCAGAGGATCAGGAGAATACTACATTCACTTGTCCCTTTGGCACATTTCCCTACCAGAGGATGCCATTTGGACTTTGCAATGCCCCAGGTACCTTCCAGAGATGCATGGTGAGTATTTTTTCTAATTTTATTGAGACCTGCATGGAGGTATTTATGGATGATTTTACTGTATATGGGTCTTCATTTGATGAATGTATAAGTAGATTGGGAAAGGTGTTGAATTGCTGTATTGAGAGGAATCTGGTCCTGAACTTTGAAAAGTGTCATTTCATGGTAGAGCATGGCATTGTCTTAGGGCATGTAGTGTCAAAACACGGGATAGAGGTTGATAGATCTAAGATAGAAATTATTTCATCCTTACCATATCCTTCATGTGTGCGTGATGTTAGATCTTTCCTAGGGCATGCAGGATTTTATCGGCGCTTCATCGATGATTTTAGTAAGATTTCTCTTCCTATGTCAAGATTACTTCAAAAGAATTCTGATTTTGTGTTTGATGTTTCTTGCAGGAATTCATTCGATGAGCTAAAACAACGTCTGACCACTCCACCTATCATACAACCCCCAAGGTGGGGGATTCCTTTTGAGCTTATGTGCGACGCCTCCAACTTCGCGGTTGGAGCTGTCTTATCTCAGAGGGTGGAGGGGCGTTCACATGTGATCGTCTATGCATCAAGGACACTGGATTCAGCCCAATCAAATTACACAACCACAGAAAAGGAGTTTCTTGCTATCATATTTGCTTTAGATAATTTCTGTTCATATTTATTGGGCTCTAAAGTAGTTTTTTTTTCTGACCATGCAACTTTGAGGTACCTCCTGAAGAAGCCAGATGCAAAGCCACGACTTATCCGTTGGATGCTCCTTCTTCAAGAGTTTGACATCGAGATAAAGGACAAAAAGGGGTCAGAAAACCTGGTGGCGGACCACATGAGTAGGCTTACTCACACACTAGAGGATGACACCATGGATCAGGTACCACTTTGGGACACTTTCCCTGATGAGAATCTCTATACCATCTCAGGTACGCATCCTTGGTATGCTGATTTAGTTAACTACATTTTTTCCTCTGAAATCCCAGCAAATTTGAAGAAGCATCAAGTTCAAAAATTAAAAAGTGAGTCTAGGCTTATGTGTGGGATGATCCTTACCTTTGGCGCATGTGTAGTGACCAAGTTATTAGGAGGTGTATTCATGATCATGAGTTTGAGTCTGTTTTTCAATTCTGTCATACACCTGCATGTGGTGGACACTTTGGACCCCAACGAACAGCTAGGAATGTTTTGGACTCTGGATTATATTGGCCTAGTTTATTCCATGATGCCCATCTGTTTTGTAAGTCATGCTCTCGTTGCCAACACACTGGGAATATTTCTAGGAGACATGAGATGCCCCAACAACCCATACTATTCTATGAGATTTTTGATGTGTGGGGCATTGATTTTATGGGTCCTTTTCCTAGTTCATTAGGATTTTTGTATATTTTGGTTGCTGTTGATTATGTGAGTAAATGGGTGGAGGCCAAGGCCACCAGGACTGACGATTCTCATGTTGTAGTGGATTTTTTCAAGGCTCAAATTTTCTGCAGGTTTGGAGTACCAAAGGCCATCATCAGTGACCAAGGGACACACTTTTTCAATAGGAATTTTGCTTCCCTCCTTCGAAAGTATGGGGTGACACACAAAACATCAATAACGTACCACCCCCAAACAAATGGCCAGGCTGAGGTTTCAAATCGTGAGTTGAAACAAATCTTGGAGAAAACCGTGCAACCAAATAGGAAGGATTGGAACAAGCGCTTGGATGATGCATTGTGGGCTTATAGGACAGCATACAAGACCCCCATTGGTATGTCCCCATTTCGGATTGTTTTTGGGAAAGCATGTCATCTCCCAGTGGAAGTCGAGCATCGGGCATATTGGGCTATAAAGAAATGCAACATGGATTTGGCCCAAGCTGGAATTCAAAGGAAGTTGCAAATTCAAGAGCTTGAGGAGATTCGCCTGTCATCATATGAGAACTCAAGGCTCTACATGGAAAGATCAACAACAGCTCATGACAAAATGATCCAAAAAAGGGAGTTTCATGTTGGAGAGAAAGTCCTTCTCTATAGTTCACGACTAAAGTTGATGCCTGGTAAGTTGCATTCCAAATGGTTAGGTTCTTATATTGTGTCTAATGTTTTTCTTTATGGTGCAGTGGAGATCACACAAGAGGACACTGGAAGGAGCTTTACAGTCAATGGGCAACGTTTAAAGAGATACATTGAGGGCCATCCTACTGATGTAGTGGATTTTATCACACTGCATGACCCCATCATCACTTGATCACATCAGGCTGTTCCTAACCCTTCCACTTTTATATTATTTGTCCTATTTAAAAATTCTGCATTTCATGTGCATATTTCATCTCACGAGTTCACATTGAGGACAATGAAATATTTTAAGTGTGGGGGAGGGAACCTTTTAGTTTAGTAATTTCAATTTCTTTCCTGTTAAAAAAAACCACTAAAATTTGTGTGTTTTTCAAAATTTGTGTGTTTATTTTACAATTTTCTATGTGTTTTTGAAACTTTTGAGCTAAAATGATTCTCATCACCATTTTTAAATCCATATCAACAAGTGAAACAATTTACCACTTGAAACTAAGCATAAATGAATGCTGAAATGACTTTGTTTCAAGTTAAAATATTTAGTAATTTCATGGAAAGTACACCGAATTTTGAATCCCATGCCACATCTCACTGTCTTTATATTTGAAATCACTTTCCTGTGAGGCTTCTGAACCATTAATTTCATATTCTTTACATTCACCTCTCTTCTTGAGAGAACCAAACCATGCTTGATTTAACCAGGATTTGATCTATTCCTGTCAAAACTTGAAGTTTTGAGGTGCATATGTTTAAATGATTGAGGCATTTGTTTGGTATTAAAGCCCCTATTTCAAAGAATCCTTTTTTTAATGGCCTACCTTGAATATTTAATCCTTATAGCCCTTAGAAGCCATGCACATCCTGTTAGGTTAAGCCACATTACAAGCCAATTTTCCCTATCCAACCAACTCTTGAAGTGAAATTGCATAATCTAGTTGAGCTTAAGTGTGGGGGAAGTTGTCTTGTGTTGTGCCACCACATTATGTAAGACTTTGGTTGGAAAATTAAATTATGAAGAGATGTGCTGCTACTAAAGAAAGTCATTATATTGAAAGTTGTGCCTTTTCTAGAGCTTTCATGACAAGTGAAGCTGTGCCTTTTCTGGAGCTTCTAATTGAGAAGGAAAGTTGTGCCCATCTGGAGCTTTCAAGAAAATCATGTTTGAGAAGATTGACATTTTTTATGCTGAAATGATGAATGGTGTAAACCATTCATGACTTTTCATGATGATGGAGTTGAATTGATACTATGGGGATTGAAGAGAAGACCATATTTAAGTGAAAATTAGATTAATGCAATTTTGCTTCAAAAGAGTCAAGCCGTCCTTATTCAGCCTCAGAGTTTTTCACATCTTAATCCTACCAACTGAAAGCCACAGAACAACCCTGAAAAGTACTCATAATAAACATATGTCCTTGACTCACATCGGGTAGCGATTTAGGAATCTATCAAGCCTATGGTGACCCTTGTATGAGTTTGGATGAGAAAGACATTGCAAAAAAAATTGATATTTGAGTGATGAGAGAAAATTCAAGCGAGGTAAGTGTTTTGTGCATGGGAGGATATATGAAGTGGAAATACACTGAATGATATAAATGGAGAACATGGAATAATGGTTTTTATGAGGCATGATATCTTTTGTTTCTTGGTGTGTAATTGTTTGATCTCAAAGATATGTGTTTCAAAATTGGTTTTGATTTGATATTGATGTTTACTTGAAATGAGATTTTGCTCAGGAGTGCAAAAGGGTAAGTGTGGGGGAGTTGATAAAACACTATTTTGTTGAATATTTTATTGGTAATAAATGATATAATTTCCTCACATTGTGTGAAATATTTTTAATTACAAAGTATTTGGAATTAGATCATTCATTTGAATATTTGATGAAAATTCCAGTTTTACCCTTAATAGTGCACTGTAGTATTTCGAAGATAAATATTTTTATATTTATTATTTGAATTTTAAATTTTTTAAAAGTGTTCCTAACATAATTATATACATCTTTTATTCAGATCACTAAAGCTAAATAGTGCATTTGGATGGAGTAAATGAGCCATTAATCCAATGGTTGGCTGGACTCGGCAGAATGGACATGGGTTCTATATTTGGGCCATAAATTCTACATAAGGGCTTTGATTGAGCCCAAATGTTGTGGAAAGCTCGGGGACATGATTTGGCACAAATCATCCTTCTGGAAGGCCGGTAACTTCACGCGTTTTGGAGGTCAAATGGGCGGTGCATGTTGGAATAAAATATTTGGCCGAGTTTTTCATTTCACACTTAAAAAGTTATGTGTCCCTAGCCCTCACAAACTCTATTTAAAGGGGTTTTTAACTCTTTGAGAGGGCTGGTCGAGGATTTGAGAAGGTGTGGCTGAAAGGGTGTCACTTGGGAGCCCCTCACAACTCTTGGAAGAAGTAAGCCTTTGTGCAAACCTCTCTTCCAAAAAGGCTCTCCTCTCTCACATCTTCTTTGTATTTCTTTTCTTTCATGTTTGTTTCTTGAATTTTTCTTCAAATAATCTTCTGTGTTCATCCCACTTCTTCTTATCATAATCTACTTAATTGGGTTGGAATCAAGAGTGGAGACAAGATTGGGTTCTACCCTTTCAATCCGTTGCTTATGCAAAACGTCTCCACGATGACTACACCACCAATGGAAGAGTAGTTCTTTTTAGTAATCGATCGACCTATATCCTTATTCATTCATTTATTTTGAATCAATGAGCTACTGTAATTAACATATTTTGATCTATTAATTGAGTTTTTAATTTAAATGAAACTAAGCAAGCAATTGAATAGTTAACACAAAACACGCGAGGTCGGGAATTGTGTGAACTGTGAGAGCGCAACCTTAACCGGTAATTCAAAACCACATGGGATCAATTTGTAGAGTTCAAATATAATACCTAAACTCAATTAATCCACATTTCCAGAGTGGTTATGTTCCTTAATTTACCACTGAACATAAGCTAATTTTATAACATCAATCAAAGCAGGGTGTTGCGATTGCATGTTCCGAAGTTAGCCTAAGGTTAAAATTCAGTTCAATCTTCGTGGTAAAGTTAATTCTCGCAGGGTTCGGGATTTAACAAATTAAGGGATAATAATTAACTGAATATTAATTTAAATGATAATGATTAATAAATGATTGAAGATGTAGAGTTAAATATATTACGCATTTTAAAATAGATTTCTAAAAAAAACATCTTCTTGTTGTGTCATTCTAATCGAAACATCATTTCAAAATTAAAAACAAAAAAAATTCAATCTTCTTCCAGAAAACTTCTTCTAGGTTCATAAACTATAAAAAAACCACCCCCATCCTTTCAAGTAGTGTTTTTATTCCCTTTTATTTTGTTTCTATAATACATCTGAGAAGTTGTTTTAATTCACTTCCTCCTTTGAGAGACGACCTTGGTCAGCCACTCTGCTGCACCTAAGTACCCCAAATTACACTAATCATTTGAGGGCGCCCACGACAGCGCTCTTTCACATAACCATTTTTAAAATATCAGGAACATTAATGTTGTAAATATTGAAGGGAATTATGGAGTGGACATGTCCCTCTGCAAGTGGGTAGTCTCAATATATAATTCAATATTTCAAACATCCATAATATTTCTGTTTTGGAAAACATGCTTATTTTTTTCTAACATCAATAGATTTTATTGAATTCAAATTTTTTATCTAAGTAATTTCAATAGTGGAATAGTATTTTAAGTTTTATATAATTTTATATTATGTATCAGACGGTATTTGAAAAATTATTTTTATGATGTTATTTCGTATACATGTGCCAATATTATTTTCGAAGAATTATTTCATAAAAATAATTTGAAAATTTTTTAACCCCCTTATATGGAAATTAAATGTTAATCACATGTTAATTTTTTTTCAAAATATATCATAAAACATTTATTTCTTACATTATAATTTGTTGAGTTAGTGTACACAGAATCATATTAGGCAATTTTTATATTTTTTTCAACTTTGATAACTATATGGTGTTGTCTAATACTCCAAAACCTAAAATGCTAAAGGTTCAATATTGTATAATGTATTATTTATTTTTCTGTTATCTTTTATAAAAAAAAATCAACATATTTTAAGCACCGAATCCATAATTATGGGTTTTTGGGCGTTATATTGACCATAATGATAAAAAAAGAGACTTAAAATTCACTTTTTAATGAATGAATAGAAAATTATAAATGGTATAAGTAAATTAAATCGATTTCATAAGAAAATCAATCAACATAGTCTTCTTAAACATACCCATACATTCTTTTCCCCCATGTTGTTTATAGAACAGATAACGCACCATGGGGGTTGATTGTATTCTGACTCCAAATATTATAATATGATAGATTTCATACAAAAGTTATCCTGGAGACAATTTAAAATTATTTTGGTTCAAAACTTGTACTAAAATGTTTGAATAAAGGAAATAAAAAATTAACTGCATTCATTTACATTTATTTAAGTGTTTGAATAATAATTATACATAAAAAATACTTTTAATCAAAGAAGAGTTACTTGAAAACTCCAAAGATTAAAATCCATTTGTTATGTATTAGTTATAGGGTCCAAATGTGATATCTAAATTGAAAATATGAATATTTTGTAATTAATTCTCTATTTAAAAAGAATAGTTATCAATGAAAAAATTTACAAGAATATTAGTTAAAGGTAGACCGAATAGTGTGTATAAGTTATACATTCTCTCAAATCTATTATTAATAGAATATGTAATATGATTGGAGTATTTGAGAACAATTTAATGGATTTATACTATAATATGTTAATGGTACAATAATAAATATAACTGAAATTACAAATAGTTTGTTTAAATACTCAATAGATTCAGATTTGGAGATATTAATAAAATATATACTTGGAATTGAGAAATATTAGAAGATATTATTGGATTTTTTAAAATATATATGATTATCATATAATGTAAATAATAGTATTTAATAATATTGGATCAATTATTAAAATCATTGGAATCTCTAAATATTTCAAAATAAGAACTGAAGTATCATAAATAATAGTATTATGCTTAGAAGAATACTCACTTGATTTATAGACTATAATGAAAAGGAAACATTGAATAGATTCTTATTGTATCTGAATTTATACCAATGTTTTTGATGATATATATAATACTCATCATAATCTCAGCTTTTATTTTAGAATGGGAACTGTTTTGAGGGTCAGGTTAAAAAATATATTCAAAGATGATCGTAAAAAATATTGACTTGTACAAAGGTACATGAACATATAAATTGATTAATACTGGGAAAATCTGCATATAAATGATATGATTATAATAAAGTGAGAGAAAAAAATTATTGAATCATGTACTAAAAATAAATTTTAGAAGATCATTTTCTTGTGATGTAAAACTAATTATGGTGATATTGCATAAAACAATTTTTTTATCCTTTATAATCAATACTAAGTTTTATAAATTATTTCAAATCCACAATACAACATTAACAAAAGAAAAAATATCATGAATAATTTTCTACTAAATATATAAATAACAAAAATATGGAAAATTATTATTATTATTTTGTTTTAGAAGGTAAATAATTAATATGGGTTGAAATTGAAAAAATATTTTTCTATAAAAGTTATTATATTTATATAATATACACTCTATTAAGAATGTCAATCTAAATAATTTATAATAGAAATAATAGAACAAAAAAATCATTTTGGTTTCCTTTACTACAAGATTAGCTTTGGGTTTTTTTAATATTTTTTAGGTGAATATGGGAAATATTTACTTTCATAATAGCACCACTTTTATAAGAATTATATGTTTTGAATCAACATCTTATAAAATTATTTTTTATAAAGTATAGTTAATAATTTAAAATATTTTGTGTAATTTATAAACTTTTGATTAATATTTGTGAAAATATATGTATCCTTTTAATTCTTTATTGATATGTTTTCCTAATTAAATATATCAAGATAAAATGATGTCTAGGATTTAATTTAATGTTACATAAATACTCCTTCAATAATAATTATTATTTTAAATTCAGTATAGTCAATGGAAATTTAAATTCACTTTTAATCACATGTAATTTTTCTTTCAAATAAATGACTTAAAATGTGTTTTTATGTGATATTTGCATTGAGGCTTAAATTATTTTCCCTAAAAATGTAATGTTAATTAGATAAAATTATTCTTATATGTGAGACTAATTTTTTAATTCAATTTTATATAGAGAATTTTATATATATTTATAAAATTTATATTACTAGGACAAATGCTAATTAGCATGGAAATAATGAATCAATTATTTTTGAATTATTCATTTACTAACATCAATGAATATAGAAAAATTTAATTAATTTTAACACATTTAGATATTGAATTTAAAATTTTCATGTCCCATCCCAATGGGGCCCGTTCCGTGACTCCCCAAGCCCGCCTCCAATAGTCCAGGGGTTGGTGACTAGCACCAAATAGGGACATTACTAACATGGGAGGCATTGCCTAAGTACATGTACACATGCACACACCTCCAAGCCTACAAATGGTGAAATGTAAAACAGTAAGGAATTAAATTCATGCATACAACTAAACCCCACCCATCAGAGTACGATGAAAGGTAGAGTACTTTAAAAGTAAACTGGGCCAAAATACAAGCCCACCAAAAACAAACAAACAAGAGTATGAAAACAGAAAATTCCAACCTGTAAACATATAAGGTACTGGGACTGCTGCTCGTAGCTGTAGGAACACCTCGGCCTATAGGGAACTCAGAAATCTCGGTCCTGTCCTGGTCTGCCCTGGACTCTGTCAAAAGGCTACTCATCTTCACAAGACACCAGACATTCGGGCAAAGCCCGTGTAGGGGTGAGTATGACAATACTCAGTAGACGACCCCGAAAACCACAAAGAAGTAAACAAAGGTATAGTGAGCTATGCATTGTATATGTCTACAAAGCATATATAACAAACCAAATATACTCAAACCCTGCCCCGTAGTCAAGGGAAAAGTCACACAACTGCATACCCCCGTTTGGGATTCTGTTCGAAGATTCTGTGATGCACTCATTCTGGGAGAACACACTCCATGAGTCTTATAACTCTGATGACGTCCTTACGAGAAGTTCTGTTAATCAGGAACCGTCATGAGAGGTAGCTGCACTCATTGTGGGAGACACACTCCTGAGAGGGAAGGTTATGATAGATAGAAGCACTCATTAGGGGAGACACACTCCTGAGTGGGAAAGCTCTCAATACATAGATGAGGATCACTGTCAGGGCCTTGGAGAATACCATGAATCATTCGGATTCACCAGTAAGGTGATACACCATATAGGTAGAGGATCAATGCCTGGTAGAGATGGTAACGTCGATGCCTGACTCTACCTAGGGTAAGGAATGTATATAGGATATCGCTCCGGGCCTCTCGGAGGGATGCCTACTCTATAACAGAAATTCCGGCTGAAGGGATTATACTGCTGTAGAAGGAAACGATCCCTGGATTTCAAGGAAATAAGAAGAAGGGGAACTAACCCAAATGAATGTTTCCCAAGATAATGTGAACAAGATTACCATGATGTTTCCCAAAAGTACATGGTGTGTAGAAAATTTACACGCCATGTTGTCTGACCCAGGGTACTACCCATGTATAATGGCCCATGTATTAGGTTGGTCGTGCAGGAAAAACATAGTTCACGGCGTCCATTATGATGTACACGTCGTGCCCGATTGACTGGGGTTGGCCCCATGTAGGCTGGCCAAGTGCCCGCACACGATCATCAACCCGTGTACTGCCAACCCGTGTAACTGCCATATGGGGTGACCCGCATTACTGGCCTCACCTGGCCGTGTGATGGAGTACACATTAGTGTATTCCATCCCATGTCCGCGTATCCCGGGATACACGCCGAGTCTCATGTAGCTGTTTATTTCATTATGTATACGTCGTGTAGCCTGAAGCCGTGTAGGTCATCCCTTTCCCGTGTACTACTCAATGTACAAGCTGTGTCTTTGGGGAAGGCCTAACACACCATGTGACCAAGGTCACATGCCGTTTGACACCTCTCTGACCCCCGAAACCATAGACACTACCAGTACAACACGACATGTTCTTCGGAAGTACACGCCATGTGTTTTGGAAATTTCCAGAAATGGCGCTCCTCACCAGCGCGCCTCCCGTGCTGCTCCGATCATCGATCCAGCTGTCCGATCGCCAAGAAACCTTCAGGTTATGATTTCCTTGACACCAAGAAGCCGCCTATAGTGTTTTCGGCCCCCTGATCGTCTCTAAAAACATTATTTGATTCTCCCACGTGAAGAACGCTCGAAGAACACACTTTAACAATTCGGTCTGATTCGTTGTCCTCCATCATCGCCGCACCTCCACAAGGTCATTGTGGTGTCGAACCATCGATTTTGGATCGTTGTGTCATGGAATAGATACACAACAATCCGCTGCTCTTTTCCCTGCATAGAACACTAAGAACACGCAAAAAAAGAATTTGGAAGGATATCCAATAAACTAATCGTGGAAAGAACCTCTGCCATCATTCGTTATGGCGTTGATCCGCTCCCGTTAATAGGTTTAATCATAGAATATATCGTCATAAAGAAATTCATGGATTATTTCCCCCAAATCAACCCAAACAAAACCCTCCTGCAATAATATATGAATCCGTGGATCAACTTGTTCGTGGTTGATCCGCATTCAATGCTTAAACTCAAAAACAAGGAAAATAAATTGAAACAACAAACCCCTACCACAGACCTGTTGAAGAGGGATCATCACGATGTATCTGTAGAAGGGATTCATCAAAATCAGAGGGGTGTCGATTGCTCACCTTGTTGTTGTCCTCCAACGCATCCTCCTCCACCCATGCTCTAAGAGAAATGTCTCTCTCTCTCACTCAACTCACATGGTTGAGAGGCTAAGCCTACAAATTTTCCATAAGCATGAATTTATAGGGGAGGATTAGGTCACTACTCAAAAAAAAGAAACGTTTTAAAAATAATAAATTAATCATTAATTTATTTTATTCCTTCTAATTTGCTTCCATGTTTAAAATTCTCAAAATTAAACTTTACAGACGACCTACGCCGGTCAAGGTTAGAACCATTCATATGTAAATTCATCATCCTGGATGCAACGGTGCCCTCATTTTTCTAATCCAGGAACACGTTTGGGAACTGCCACGACTGCGCTCGAGTGCCGACTAACTTAACTAAAAAGTTCAAATCACCATTCTGGGCTTACTGGACGTTGGAATGATGTGCCATCTTCATGCACGGTTTCGAAAAAAGATGCCATATAATATTTAAAAACAATACACAGAACACCCGAGACATTACATTCTCCCCACCTTGGGGCTTTACATCCCTGAAAAACCAAAAAAAATGATACTCAAAAAATGAGGGTATTGGGGAGGGATCTGGGCCCCCCGCTCCCATGTGTTCTCCTGCAGATTCCCATGCTACCACCAGATGCGCACCAAGGGAATCGATCACCCAAAAAGGATCCTCTCATTTCGATCCTCAATGTCCACCAGGTACTCAGTGAAGGTTACTACATCCATGATGTCTAGCTCGCCCTAGTTGATGATGTGCGACAGATCGTGCATGTACCTCCTAAGCTGTGACACGTGGAAGACATCATGTACCCGATGCAACTGTGGCGGTAGAGATAGAAAATATGCCACCTCTCCAACTATGCATAGAATATGGAAAGGTCCTATGAACCTCAGAGATAGCTTTCCACCTCGGCCAAATCTCTATAACCCTCATCGAGTTGATACCCGAAGAAAGACGTGGTCTCCCTCTACAAACACCAGAGGTATCTGTCGTCTGTCAGCATAAGACTTATGTCAGATCTGTACAGTCTTCATCTGCTCCCAGATGATCTGCACCTTCTCTATGGTGTCTCTCACTAACTCTGGACACATTAGTGATGACCCTCCAGGGTCAGTCTAGCAAATCAGTGACCCACAGGGTCTCCCATACAAGGCCTCGAATGGTGCAGTACCAATGGTTGAGTGGAACCTAGTGTCGTACGCAAACTCCACTAGTGGTAGTTGGTCCTCCTAGCTATGACCAATGTCGAAGATACAAGATCGCAAAATATCCTCCAGAACCTGAATGGTCCTCTCAATATGACCATCAGTCTGGAGATGAAACGATGTGCTCAAGTGTAGTTGAGTCCCAAAAGCCTCCTACAATCCCTTCCAAAATCGGGATTTGAAGTGGGCATCTCGATCCGAGACTATAGTCGAGGGGACTCCATGAAGCCGAACTATCTCTTGCATGTAGAGGCACCCCATGCTCTCTACAGAACTCTGCACTCTGATGGCTAAGACGTCGGCTGACTTGGTGAGTCGGTCAACAATCATCCATATGGAATCATGCCCCTTGGTCGTCCGTGGTAAGCCTGTCACGAAGTACATTGACATTCCATCTCACTTCCACTTTGGAACTTCCAGGGGTGAGCTAACCCTGCTGGATCCTAGTGCTCAGCCTTCACCTACTGGCATGTGAGCCATCGATAAACAAACCATGCTACTGCCTTCTTCATTCCAGACCACCAGATCTATTGTCGGAGATCCTGGTACATCTTTTCCACTCTGGGATGTACCGCCAAAGGGGACGTATGAAACTCCCTCAGGAAATCCTCCTGGAACGACACTGAAACACTAGTGAATGCTCTAAAAAGACGTATGTTCTGCCCACCTTGTGAATATCCATCAGGAGCATGTCCTCTAGATAACAGATCACTTAAATCCACATAGTCGAAATCCCCATGTTGTGCCTCCCTACCTCACTGTATGAGTGGAGGGGTGACAACCATCGACTATAGGTAAGTTGTATCCTCTCATCCACAAAGGATTACTGTAATGTGGCTAACTGCTGTTTCGCCTCACTCAACAGCTATGATCTTGACTTCCTACTAAGGGAATCTACCACCTTGTTCCCCTTTCCATAAGTACTGATGAACTCAAAATCATAGTCCTGGAGGAACTCTGGCCAACACCTCTACCTCAGATTCAGATCCTTCTGTGAGAATATGTACTTGAGGCTGTTGTGGTCAGAGTAGACAATAAACTGCTTGCCCATGAAGTAGTGTCGCAACATCTTAAATGCGAAGACTACCGCTTCCAACTCGAGATCATGGGTCCTATAATTCTGCTCATGTGGCCTATGCTAGAGCGAACCATAAGAAATCACTGCATGCCACTACATCAGGACACATCTGAGCCCGATCCCCCATGTGTCATAGAAAACTACGTACTCAACACCCTCCTCCGACAATCTCAAGACTGGGCCGCTCGTCAAACTCTACATCAGCTACTCAAAAGCCTGCTGGAACTTCTCTGTCCACATGAAGGGTTTCCCCTTACTGGTCAAGGCTATCATCAGTGCTGATATCTGGGAGAAATCAGGAAAGAATCTCTAGTAATATCCTACCAACCCATGAAAGCTTCATACCTCCATCACGCTTCGAGGTGGCTCCCATGCTAACAAAGCCTCCACCTTGGCTGTATCTACAGCTAATCCATCTGCTGAGATGACAAGTCCCAGAAAGTGGACCTCATGAATCTAGAACTGGATCTTCGAGAGCTTCCCATAAAGCTGGTGCTCCCGGTGTTTGTCCAGAACCATCCACAGGTGTCTTGCGTGCTTCTACTCTAATGCTGAGTACATGAGGATGTCGTCGATGAAGACCACCCCGAACTGGTACAAGTATGGCTGGAAGATCCAGTTCATCAGCCCCATTAACACTAAAGGGGCATTTTTCACACCAAAAGCATCACCATGTACTCATAGTGACCATAGAAGAATCTGAACGCCATCTTCTGTATATCCTCATCTCGCACTCGTAGCTGGTGATATCCTGATCGAAGGTCAACCTCCGAGAACCACTGTGCCCCTATTAGCTGATTGAAGAGGCCATCGATTCTCGGCAGTGGATACTTGTTCTTTACCATCACCTGGTTCAGGTGCCAGTAATCCACGCACAACCTCAAACATTCATCTGCCTTCTTGGCAAACAAGACTGGGGCCACCCAGGGTGAAATGATGGGTCTCACGAAACCCTTGATCTACAAATCCACCAACTGCACCCTCAGCTCGCGAAGCTCTATGAGATCCATCCAATATGCCGATGAGGAAATAATTTTCATCCTATGGTGTAAGTCGATGCAGACATCAATTTCCCAGCAGGGAGGTAATCCTGGAACATCTTCGGGAAAGACATCCTCATACTCCGCCACCACGGCTGGGAACTGAGAGCTCACAACATCTACTACTCTGAGGGTAAGGATATCCAACTCATGACTGATCAACTTCACCCTCTTATGAATGAGACCATTTTGTGCTGACTGGGTCTTCTTTTATCCGACAATGGTAAACCCCTTTCCATCATGGCAGACACACCACACTCTTCACCTAAAACAGTCAATCTAGGAATGGACCGAAGATAACCAATCCATACCAAGAATGACGTTGTAAGGCCTCAACGCTACCACCAAGAGGTTCCAACTGAAAATCTAGCCTCCAAGGATAAGATCACACTGTCTGCAAAGGTGCGTGATAATTGAGTCTCCTCTCATAGGTGTCTCCATGCGTAAGGATCAAGTCAACGGTTCTACCAGAATCTCGAGGTTTTGTACAAGACATGTGACTATAAGGGAATGACTGGAACCTGTGTCTATGAGTACAGATGCTATGGTAGAAAAGACACAGATTGTACCTCGAATCATCCCTGGATCCCATAGGTCATATGCCTTGACCGCATGCAGCTATCCCCTCCTCTATCCCCCCCAGCTCCATGAGCCTGTTGCGAACCTCTTGGGGGTGGTGTTGGAAGTAAGTCAAAGCATCTGCCACCACCCACAGCTCTCCCTGCTCCTCTTACACGTCCACTGCCTGGTGGGTCTACCTGATCTATCCTCTTCCTCTGCCTCGATGGTCCATCCAGCGTTTCTATATCAGTAGCTCGACGGGTCGGGCAATCCCTAGCGAGATGTCACCTACCGCCGCATGCATAACATCGCTTCTCCCTAGTCTGACTGGATGCATCCTGAGAGCCATGGACTGTCGATCCCCTATCTCAGCTCCTCCTTCGACGTCTCTCATGTCCTAATCCCGACATCTGTAGCCGGCTCCCTTCCGCCAAGGTCTCCGGTCCTGTCTCCCTACTGCTGACTGTCAGCAGCTGTCTCTGATCCGCCAAGAAGATCTCGACAATCATAGCTCGCTCGAGCACTCCAGCATAAGTCGATATGCCTAGAGGCACAACACTATCTCAGATGTCTCGTATTAAACCCCACTCTAAGGTCCGAGATCTGAAGTACTGATCCCTGACCATTCCATCGAGTACCTGGCGAGGTTGGTAAACCTCAATGAATAGTGAGCCACAGTCATACTGCCTTGCTAGAGCTGAAGAAGCTCCTAGATGCATACAACTCTCAGTGTAACCAAGGATAACACCTCCCTAAAGAGTCTCTCAAACTCCGCCCATGAAAGGGTCTCCTCGTCGTGATTCTGTGTGGTCAATCTCCACCATCGTCCTGCCGAATCCTGATGAAGCCTCGCTCCTAGGATCACCATTCGGTCTGCTGGTGTCCTCACTAGACGAAAAACTCTGATCACCGCCTCAAGCCCGTTATCAGCCGCCTGAGGGTCAAGATATCCACGAAACATGATGGGTCTCTGTCTCTGAAACTCAGGGAGTGCACTAAGCCGGCGCTCCTCGCCAACACTAGAGTCTCTGGCCGGAAAGCCAAACTCTAAACACTTAACATTTTTTCCCCAAACAAAACTCACAGACTCTTGGTCCCAAGGTAGAACTGACCACCTCTAATACCACTCTATCACGACCCACCCTAGTGGGGCCTGCGCTGTGACTCCCCAAGCCCACCTCCAATTAGCCAAAGGCTATTGACTAGCACCTAATAGGCATATTACTAAAATGGGAGGCATTTCCTAAGTACCTGTACACACACACACATCTCCAAGCCCACAAATGAATAAATGTAGAACACTATGGAACAAAATGCATGCATGCAACTAAACCCCAACCAACTGAGCATGAAAAAAGTTAGAGTACGTTAAATGTAAACTGGGAAAAAATACAATCCCACCAAAAACAAACAAATAAGAGTCTGAAAACTGCGAAGTCCAACTTGTAAACATAAAAGTTACTGGGACTGCTGCTCGTAGCCGTATGAACTCCTCGGCCTGTAGGGAACATAGAAAGCTCGGTCCTATCTTGGTCTTCCCTGGACTTTGTCAAAAGGCTTCACATCTGCACAAGACACCTGACATGTGGGAAAAGCCCTTGCAAGGGTGAGTATAACAATACTCAGTAAAGGACCCTAAAAACCACAAAGTAGTAAACATAGTAAAGTTATAGTCATCTATGCACTGTATATGTCTACAAAACATGTAGAAAAAACCAGATATTCTCAAACCTGGACCCATAGTCAAGGGAAAAGCCACACAACTGCATACCCCCATTAGGGATTCCGTTCGAAGATTCCGTGATACAATTTATCCGGGAGAACACACTCAAAGATTCTTATAGCTCTGATAATGTCCGTCCGAGAAGTGTTGTTCATCGGGAACCGTCACGAGAGGTAGTTGCACTCATTATGGGAGACCCACTCTTGAGTGGTAAGGTTACGTTCGATAGAAGCACACATTACAGGAGACACACTCATGAGTAGGAAATATCACGATACACAGATGAGGATCACAACCAGGGCCATGGCGGATACTGCGACTCATCTAGATTCACCAGTTAGGTGATACACCTGCTGGGTAGAGGATCAATGCCTGGTAGAGTTGTTCACATCGATGCCTGACTCTACCCAGGGTCAGGAATGGATAGAGGATCTCGCTCTGGGCCTCTCGGAGGGATCGAGACTCTATCACAGAATGTCTGGCTGAAGGGATCATACTCTTTTAAAAGGAAATGATGCCTAACTATTAGTGAAACGAGAATAAGGGGCACTAACCCAAATGAAAGATGTCGAGGATACGGTGAACAAGATGACCATGTTGTTTCCCAAAAGTACATGGCGTGTAAAAAATATACACACCGTGTTGTCTGACCCCAGACATTGCCCATGTTCAACTGCCCATGTCTTAAGCTGGTCATGTAGGAAAAACATAGTACACGACGTGAATTATGATGTACACGCCATGTCTGAGTGACTGGGGTTGGACCCATGTACGCTGGACAAGTGCCCTCACATGGTCATCAACCCGTGTAACTACAACACGGGGTGACCCACATTACTGGCCTCGCCTGGCTGTGTGATGGAGTACACGGTCATGTACTCCATCTGGTGTCCACGTAGCCGCTTCTGTCACACTGTACACGTCGTGCCTCCTGAAGCCGTGTAGGACATCCCTTGTAAGTTTACTACCCAATGTAAATGACGAGTCATTGGGGAAGGCCCAACATACCATATGACCAAGGTCACATTCCATGTGACACCTCTCTGACCCTCGAAACCCTAGACACCTCTAGTACTACTCATCATGTTCTTTTTAAGTACACACCGTGTGTTCTGGAAATTAACAGAAACGACGTTCCTCACCGGCGTGCCTCCCGTGTTGCTCTGATTGATGATCCAGCCATCCAATCTCCATGAAACATTCAGGTTATGGCCACCTTGACACCACGAAGTAGCTTATAGTGTTTTCGAGCACCTGATCTACTCTGAAAACATGATTTGATTCTCTCATGTGAAGAACGCTCGAAGAATGCCCTTTACCGATCCGGCCCGATTCGTCATCCTCCATCGTAGCCAAACCTCCACAAGGTCGTTGCAGTGTTGAACCTTTGATTTGGGATTGTTGCGTTGTTGAACGGATGCGTAACTATCCATTGTTCATCTCCCCATGAAGAATACGAATACGCTCGAGAAAAGAATGGGGGAAGAAATTCAATAAACAAATCGAGGAACGAACCTCCACTGTCATTCGTCATGGTGTTGATCCGCTCCCTTTAATAGGTTTAAATGGAGAAGAGATCATCATAAAGAAAGGCATGGATTATTTCCCCAAAATCAACCCAAAGAAAACCCTCCTGCAAGAATATATGACTCCGCAGATCAACTTGTTCGTGGTTGATCCGCGTTCGTCGTTTAAACTCAAAAACGGGCGAAAATACATTGAAACAAAAAAACCCTACCTCAAACCGGTTAAAGACCGATCATCACGACACGTCTTCTAAAGGGATTCATCAAAATCGGAGTGGCGTTGATTGCTCACGTCGTCGTCATTCGCCAACACGTCCTCCTCCGCCCAAGCTCCAAAAAATATATATCTCTCTCTCAACTCATAGGGTTATGAGTCTAACCATACAAATTTTCCATAAGCATGAATTTATTGGGGAGTATTAAGTCCCTTCTCAAAAAAAGGAATCTTTTTAAAAATAATTAAATAAATCATTAATTTATTTTATTCCTTCTAAAGTGCTTTATTTTTTAAAACACTCAAAAATAATCTTTGTAGCTGACCTGCACCGGTTGAGGTTAGAACCATTCTTTGGTAAATTCGTTGTCCTACACACAACGGTTCCCTCAGATGTTTAATTCATGAACCCATTTGGGAACTTCCACGACCATGAGCGAGTGCTGACTTACATAACTAAAAAGTTCAAACCACCATTCCAGGATTACTGGACCTCAGAATGATGTGCCGTCTTCGCACACGGCCTAGGAAAAAATTCCATATAATATATAAAAATAATACATGGAATACCCAATACATTACAAAAATGATTTATATATGTGTATATCAATACTAAATATTCTTCTAATCAATACCAAATATGATTTATAATCCATATTGGTCAAAAAACCTTTTTTTGTGAAATAGTTTTTCAAAAAATTAATTTTTTAATTTAGAAGATAATTTTAAAATATTTATAAATTTAATTGGATTAAATATATATTTAAATAGTTCTTTCACATTTAAATTTGCTAAAATAGGTTTTTTATATGTTCCATTAAATATAAAATTACTTTTTTTATAAATATGTTACCTAGATCAAATATATAAGAATAAATCTTTAAAACATATTAGTAAAAACCAAACAAATTTGTTTTAAAAAAGTGTGGAAACACATGTATGGGCCTTTATAGACTAATTCAGAAATAAATATTTATTAATTTTAAATATTTTATCCATTGAAATTGTAATATTTTCATTGAATTTAAAAAAAAATTAAATATGTTTCCAAAATTTAAATTGCCATCTCTTATTAAATGGGATCACTTACACACTTACAAAAATACATAAATCCATTGAATTACTACATAAAAATAACATTTTTTGGTATCCCTAGAAGCTCTCCCATAAACATATGCCTCTATTCACTCATAGTTCTCACAATCCAATCAATTTGAAGGGAATGTTTAATGGATAATCTAGTCTCCTATGTAAGTAAAATCTATTTCTTGAGTTCTTCTTTTTAATTTTACTCTACCTAATATTTTATCACTATATGATTATGTAGAATTTAGTAGGATAATTATACAAATATTTTTTTATGTTATCATTTCCAAAATTTTCATTTTCAAAATCCTATAAAAACATTGCAACGTCTATCATGTGTTTATGTCTGTACAGACCAATACCTCCATAACGAATATTTTTTTATTTTCTTTTTTATTTTTCATTATTTATCAAAAAAATTTAAATATTGTTCATAATGTTTTAAAAAATTAATATAATATCATTATTATAATATTATATTGAAATTATGTCAAAATAACCATGTCCTTAACAATAGTCACCAATCGAGCTAAAGCATGATCTTGTTGGCGTTAGTTTATCCAACAATATGAACAATCCTATAAAACTCTATTATGGACGACTATAGGAAGATGAAAACTAATGAGATAATTATTTCACATAAAATAGTTGTTTTATATGGTTGTGGAAATTGTATATCAGATATTTAACTTATTATTAATGTACATTTTCCTTTCACTCAAAATCCCCAAAATTTGCAGACACCACTTCCATTTCTACACAGCATAACTAATACACTCATGTAATAACATATTATATTTATAATTAAATATTTGATACATATTTATGTAAAATAGATTTGATATTAATAATTATTTTAGTTTCAATGTATGGTAATGACATTAACATTAATAATCATTTGAGAATAATTAATGTTTTTAGCATACAATGGTCGTAATATGATATAACTAATTAATTAACTCATGATAAAAAAATATTATTGGGATTTTAAAAAGTTAACATTTATGTTTAGAGTTATTATATAGGATTTTATGTTTTTAATTTTTTTTTTTCATTTTTTAGTTTTATCAACTAAACAAGGAAACATTGTAAGGGATTATCATCTCAAATTTCTTTCAATGAGATATTAATTATATTAAAAAAAATATTTTAATTTAAATGGATTTTATACATATTATATTATATATTACTACATTAATTATTTATTCATTATTTATTTTATAATTTCAATATAATATTAACTATCCTTTTTTATTTTTCATATAAATATTACTCCAAATGTAATGACTTCTTTTCAACATCCCTTAAAAAAATAATATATATTAAATGAGATAATTTTTATTGCGAATTTATATGATCACTAGTTATAAGGAATTTGCCATTTTCTTCTCCTATGAATATATTTTTTAAAATTTATTTTATATTTAACTAATTTTCTATTTTAGTTTTCAAAATATTTTAAGAGATTTTGTATTTCAACAAGGTTATTTCAAAATATTTAATAGGTTTTCAATCATTTTAAAAAAATATTATAATCACCCTAAATTTTATTTTCATGTTGTTATTTTTTTTACTTTTCCATAATTGATAATTCAATTTAAATGTAAAATTGGTCAATTTATTTTCACATACATTTTGAAGAAGTTTATTTATTTCAAAAGTTATTATTTTTAATATTCATTTTCAAATTAAAAGCTTTTAAATTTTTACACTCCACTTTTTTGAAAATATTATGTATTTTTCTTGTATCCTTTTTGAATTAGTTATTTAAAAAAAAAAATATATATTTTTACTACATATTTTTTGAAAACATATGTGTTTTCTAGTATATCATTTTTTAAATAATTTTATCAAAATTCATCTCCTTCCATACAATAAATGTTCATTCCTTTAATTTGTACTTAAGTATTTTAAAAGTATTTTTGAAAATATTTTACTTTTCACACATATTTAAGACCCATATTTTTTGTTTCATGAAGTGATTTTTATCACCAATATTATGTTATTATGTTTTTATTTATCATTGAAAATTATATTTTTGATATTCTATGGTATCTCATATTCGTATCAAATAATGTTTTTAAATTATTTAATATAACCATTATATTTATATGGGTTAATTTAGATATGTTTATGATAAATTTTTCAATATTGAAAATTTTTATAGATGTGGATGGGGGGGGGGGTCAAGTGTCACCCTCCAAATCAGTGATTAAATGTTTATCTATTATGAGAAATGGATGTTAATTGTGACCATTAATTTTGTTCCCAATATGAAGAAAAGGAATTTTTGGTTCACATCATGATACGTTGAAAATTATTTTTCACAACTTAATGTTTCGTCATTTTATTTGTTCATAATAAAATGTCATGGAATTTTCAATATTCATAATGTATATAATTTATTTTTTCATAGCAATAAATATATGATTCTTTTTAAAATTTCATAATTTTGTATACTTATTTTGGTTCCATAATTCACTATTATTTGACATTCCATATTTCTATATTCCCTTGATTATGAATCTTGAATAATGTTTATCATCTCAAGATTCTATATTCTATTGTCAAGGTATATTTTTTTCATTTGAGATTGCATTATTTCTATTTGTATATATATAGAGACCATATTATTTCAAAATATTTTTAATAATAAATTTCTCCACTACTAATGTTTTCTCATTTGTTATCATCTAACCCTTGAGGAAATGTAGTTATAATTTCACATATTGAGAATTTGATCACTCCCATTTCCTATGTTTTCATTTTTATGGGTTAAAAATATATATTTGATCTATGGGTTGTGTATATGGTTTTCTAGAGGTGTTTAATATGAAAATAATTTTATTGATAAAGATATTTTTATACCTAATTTTCATGATACTGAACCTTTTATTCCATGGGTTATGTGATTATTTTATAGATTTATTATTTAATTCAATATATTAGTGTAATATTTAGTTTATATTTTGTAATGGTTGTTATAGTTAGTATTAGATGAGGGTTTTTTCTATATATTAGATTAGTTAACATTAGTGGAATCACTTTGGAGATGTCTATGAGATAATTCTATGTAAATAATTACATATTTAAAATTTATTAAGGGAGAGATTATTAAATTTTGTTATCAATGAATAACATTCTCGATATTCAAAGTATAAATTGTTTTAGAATAGATGAATCTAGGGTTATTAACCCATGAATCAATTGGTCAGGTATATCTCAAATATTATTCCAATGTATAGTGAATGGACCCTTACTAAACATAGTTAGTGACACTCTAAAAGGAAATAAATTTTGTTAATCACATTCTCCATAAATGTAATTATAAATGACTTATTATATTTAGGTGATTTAGTGAAGTAATGTGAAAGGACCAAACCTAAATGATTCCATATTAATCTAGTAATGATTAAGATTAAATTGAAACATAATGTTATTATTTCAATTTGTAACACATTTTGAGGTTTAAATTTAATAATTATCTTATGATATAAATAATAACGATCCTTAATTGACTGTTATGGTTTTAGAAATCTATAGAGAAATGATTAACCAAGTAAAAAATGGTTGTATTAGTCATTTAAATTTTTTTATAATAATAACCATAATGGGATGGAAAATGTAGTGAAAACTATTCTAAATTGTTTCCTAAATTTATTAGTAATAACATGAATTTTATTGAACTCCCAAATGCATCTGAGGCAGAGATAAATACTATGGATTCAATCTTGTAGAAACATCCACCATTCCTTTTTTTCTCTTGGAATACACTGACTATTGTGTAATAGATCAATTTAATGGAAACAATATTTTTTTTCTCATGTTATTAGAACATGTGAAGGTTTTAATAAAAGTTTATAATTTAGAAGATGAGGTTGACCAATTGTGTATATTCAATAAACAATAAAATGACAAATGAGGTTGTAGAATCAATGGGATCATATATATAGTGACCTAATCCATTAAAACATATTATTGAATGGATTTTAACATTATAATATATTAATTAATACATAGACATCATGAGGCCCAATTTTTTTGTTTGAATGGGTTCATAACACATCAATATGAGAAATAAATAAAACTTATTTACCATATTCTCTATAATGAGATCTTAATTAGTTTGTAGATCCTAAAATTACATGTGAAAATCTAGAGAATATATAGATTAAATTGATGTGAAAGAATCATAATGAGGGAATAAAAATGATAAGGAAACATTACATGTGATTCGAATATATAACATTATTTCATAAAAGAGAATGCTCATAAGAAATAACATGGGATAATAACAAAATAAAAATTATATCAAAATAACTTGGAATCATATGAAATATGGAAACAAATATCATATGACATAAACATAAGTAAATTCGTGATTCCTAGTCAATATCACATAGAGGGAAAAGTCCCATAATGGATTTGGTTTACTCCATAATCCCATAAATGATTCCTCATGATACTAAAAATTTTACCCATTGCATTTGAGAGATTAACATAAGGCATGTAATACCCCCATAAAATTATGTAGGGACACTCTAGGTATATATTTTAGAGACATATATAATCAATTTTGGAAAAAATCAAAACCTTAATGGTTTCCATCATTGATGAAAATTCTTTTAAAATTTTATATATAATATTTCTTGAAAAAATAACCTACTCACATTTATATCTCTACATCAAAATATAAAAACTTCCAAAATATTATAGAAATATTTTTCCCTAAAAATAACACTGTAAACATATAATGTAATCATCAATTTATTTCATGTCCATAAGAGTGGGTAATTCTATACATGTCATATGAGATTAAAAATATATTCATTTGAAAAAATTGTGAAATAATTTAAATGTACCTATTTACAAAAATTATAAAAAATATTCATTTATAAAATTAAAAAACCCATGAATGAGTTAATTTTTTTTTTAAATCATTTTGAAAATGATAAAAATATTTTTGAACATATTTTTAAAAAACAATGAAATGAGAGTTAATCATTTTTTATTAAAGTGAGTAACAAATTCAACTTTTCCTAAAAACATTTCTCATTCTATTTTTCTAAAAAAGAGTGGTTAGTTGTAATTTTACCGGAATATTTCTTCAATAACCAAAGGATAATGAAATTTAATTTTTTTAAATAGACAATTTTCAAATAATTTCTTACAATGAAAATACAAGAATAATCAATCCTAGTTAAAATTAGATAGAAACATAAACACTTACAAATTTGGTATCATTTGAATAATAACTCCCATAAATTAGTTAATTGATTTATAACATAAAATATCATGAATTATGAATTATTTATGATATAATATGTTAATTGACAACATATCCACCTTTAAAATAAAATAAATGAAAAAAATAACACGTGTATCGAAAAAGGATGTGTTGAGAAGTAACCCTTAATTAGAGTCTAGGATTTTTCATCCAACTACTTTATATCACATATAAAAATATTATATGAATAATTTTTTCATTATAAATTCTTCCTTATTTAATCCATTATACCAGAAAAAATTTACATTATTTATTTTAATTATTAGTTTAATAACTTAATTAGTAATGTCATCAGCAGGTGTTTTAACAACGTTTGGTTCTTTATTCCAAAATGGAATAGGTGGGATAATCATGGTCAATGGGGTAAATGATAAAAAATACTCATAATAATTATAAAAAAATAATTATCATTTTTATAAATAAATTATTCTTTAAAAAATAAACATGAATTATGAATTTGAAAAATAAACTATTTCATAATCATGTTGATATTATGTCATAAATATGCATGTTTAATGATTCCATTTTTCAAGGATATTGATGGGAGGAAGGTAAGAAATATTTTACCCTTCAATTATTATCTTAAGATCATATATATTATATTGTTCTATTTATATAAAATAATATATACAATCTATTTAATGTCAAAAAAAAATTAATTACATCATTTTGCGGGGCTGTAGTCTATCGTACACAAGAATGACGTTATCATTTTTCTATGAATTGAATGTTAATAAATTATATGATATATTATGTATACAAATTTTTTAATATTTCATTTATATTATATTTAAATAATAAACACATATTCATGAATAGTCATGAGTTGCAATGAAGGAAAATGAATAACATTGTTCCATGAAGCTATAGAGCACCATACAAAAGAATGAATGAGTCATTTCCCATTTGATTGATGATGTGATGGAGAAATATTATGACAGTAAAAATATCATCTCATAATGTTGGATATATATTTTTATTATATTACAATTTTGATGAAAAAATTATATTTGTAAAAAGAATAAGCAATTTGAAAGAGCTCGATGTGGATGATTACCTTCTCTTAGAAAAACATCATTTAGATCTATTAATAAGGACCAAATAGTGTGTATTTTAGGAATACCAAAATAAATATAAGAATTCATATGATTTTGGGTAGATATGTTTCTGGATTTTATCAAGAAAATGAAATGATTATTGTCAAGGGGGGATGAAACACCCCGATATTTTGTGATTTTTTTCAATTAATTTATCCTTTTTAACATTTTTCATATCATTAAACACTGAAGATATATAATTTAATATTAAATGAATATTTTGGTCATTTATTATATTAAAAACTTTATTAATTGTCCACTATAGGTAATATAAACATTGTCCATCTTTAAATGGAAGACTGAGGTTCAGTTGTGACAAATTCATTAATGAAATTCCTTAATGACTTGTGTAAAATTCAAGAGCGATGTTTACAAAACTATAATTTGTTTTTAAAATATGATTATATAATAAAATATTACAAACAAAATATGTTACTATATTGTTTATAAATATTATTGACTAATTTATCAAAATATATGATTTATACAGTATAATTTCAATTTATAGGATACATTTTATTTATAAATTAATATGAAAATCAATTGAATATAAAAGGAAATAGTATTATGGTCTTAATGAAATTGTCCCCTAATATGTTAAATTTTCATTTATGTATTTAAATTCACTAATTCAACACATTTTTCACCTGGAACACCAACTATTCAAACATTACATGTAATACCATGTTTCTATGAAATATAATTTTATTGTTATAATCATTTAAATTAGTTAGTTATAACCCAACCATTAAAACATAGTAATATGAATAGTAATAAATTATTCAATAATATTTTTATAATTTATTTATATAAATAAAGAATATATATTGTGGAAAATATAATATTTATTAAATTCTTTATATAATTCATAAATACTATTTTCTGATATTAACAAATTTACAGGTCTATCAGTGTAAAATGATAAAATAAATTTTAGGAACATTTAGAAATTGAATTTTGGGAATTAAATTTTCAATTTTAATTTATAATTTTGAAATTATCATGGGGTAGTGTTTTGTGAATTTTCATAGATACGTCATTTTTTGATAAATTGTGAAAACTAAAGCATTATAGTTAAAAACTACCTTTTGTTAAAATAATTATTATTTTTTTATTTTACATTAAATATAATTGAAGGAAAAATTATAACATTATAAATATAATAATACAATTTAGGTCATTATAAAAATTTACAATTTTAAATTTAATATAAAATATTAACAATCTTTTGGTCATTTTTCTACTTAATAAATCCTATTTTCGTCCCATCTGCGAGATTAGAATTAATCTTAATTTTCCCACATCTATAAATTTAATGAACAAAAAACTTTATAAACCATTGAAATAACTATAATATTTAATGTATAATAAGATCAACATAATTTTTTACCCCAAATATTAGTGAAAGTGATTAAAATTAATCACAATGATTAAGATCAAATTTTGATTTTTTAAAGTCTAATCCTTAAAATTAAGGCCCTAAATGGCTAGGAAACCTATAAAACAACCATTGTTTGTCCATAATTCATCCAAAATCCTTACATTAGTTATTTATGTTGGTTTTAATGACTATAATTTATGTACAGACATGTGTACCCCAAACTTGTTTTCAAAAAATCCAAGTAACTGATTTTCCTTCCATCTAAATGGCCACCATCCCTCCCTATTCTTCAACCTCTAAAAACTAATATATTCATCCAATACCTAACCAATTAAATTACAAAATATCATACCATCTTCCAAGAATCCTTTAATTGGTCCTAATGAAATAAAATTAGGCATTTTCTCACAAACCAATCGCAGTTACCAGATTAAGAGGTAACGTCTTCTCTCAAGTACATTCGTTTATCTTCCATCTCCACCCCCTATGAATAAAATCACCACCATCTAAGTGGTAATGAAAATAATTTTATTTAAATGGTTCAACCTATGAATTCACTCACCACTATCTAAGCCGTAATGAACATAATGTTTCTGTGTATGATGAACTACTTCAACACAAAATGATGATTGATCATTTTTTCATTACCACCTACTATGGTGTCCATTATGATAAAACATTGTTTATATATTTCATATATAAAATTAATTATGTATTTAATCACATTTATTAATTTTCAAAAAATATATCTTTTTAGTATCCATTTTTAATGAATATGATAATTTTTCTTGAGGACGTTTGAACTATCACCTCGTTAAAGCGATATGATTCTTTCATACAAAACATGAATTGTATTAAGAATGGTCTTAGTGAATATATTAAGCATATATTTTTTTATAAATCTTGAATAATATATATATATATATATATCTTTTACTGTCATTATATCTAGACGATAATTAAATGGAAATATCATTTATGCGTACATATGGCCTATCGTCTCCATGAACGGTGTATTTCATTTCATACTAATATTTTCCATATATTGTTATAATACACCTAAAGTATATAAAAATTATATATGTTTCTTTTTTTTATATTTTTAAATGATGATACAATATATAAATAAAAATTATATTACAAATTATGATAGATGTGAATAATAAATTGAATATTACCCGAAGTGAAACCTTAACATAGTATTTTTAAAAAGAGTGTAATATAATATAATAAAAAACATATATGACATTAGATAAAAAAATATGGTTATTTATAATATTTATAATAAATTAATATTTATTATATAGGAGTTTTTAACATGTGCGATGATAGTCAAGAGACAAGTAAAGTGGATTTTCTCTCACTTTTCACTTACATGAGATACAGGTTACCTTTTCCACTCAATCCATTTGTGTGGTGTAAGTATTATTTATGACTTCATTCTAGGTATATTATACCAAAAGATAGGGGATTAACATATTTTTTTTTTGAAAATTCATTCATGCGGTTTATATTTTAAATTTTTACAAATACGTAATGATTTTTTGTCTGAATTTTCCTTCTTTGAGGTTTATGGTTTGTTATGAAGCTAAACTCATTTTAGAGGTTTTTGTAATTACATTTTACATGTTATATTAATAATCTCCTTATTTTAAAGATATTTTAAGCTTTAAATTATTTAATTTTATTATATATATTGTATGATCCCTAATTTCCATGTTATAAGAGTTTATTGAGTCACTATCAACACTTGTTGAGATTGTTTACACATATGATTTTATTGAAGAATTATTATTTTCTATATCCCAATAAATTCATAATATTAATTCTCATATAGTTATTAATTAAATATAAATGTTTTTGTGTAATTGTTAACTCTTTGGTGCTTATGATTGTTAAGAAATTGTTTTTAAGAATGCTCAACATTACACTCTCTTCGGTCGGAAATATATGATCCTTCAAAAAAAGTTTTCTATAAATGGATTCAAAGAATATTATACTAATATAATATGATAATTAAAGGTAATTTTTACCATTACTCCCTTTTACGATTTTTTTCAACTGAATCTTCCTATCCCTTTATGAATGAGGAATTTTCCCACCTTTACTAAGAAAATTGTATGATCTTTTTACCCTGTGTGACATATATGGATTTTACACCATCAATCCTTTAATGTTTTCTTTTAATGTTTAAAGGATAATTTTTAAAATATTTTTTTGTAAATACATTTTCATGTAAAATGTTTATAAATATTTCATCAAGTCGTATTTATAATTTTTTAATGTAATTCCAATGAGATGGTTTTCAAAACGTTTTCATGAATACGTTATGTGGTTTTAATGTGTTTTTGAAGAAAAAGGGGTTTTTTTAAACAAGATGAATTGAAATTTATGTTGTATTAAGGAAATATGTTTTCAAAAAATAATTCAGTTCGTCGTTATATTTTTTCAAGGTTTTCTCTATAAAAAGTAATTTTTTTAAAATGGTTTTAGGTATTAAAAAGACATTTTACAAGGAGATGGGGTATTTTTTCTAAGAAATTCCATTGAATGATATTTATAAAATATTTTCCATATAAGATGATATATTTTGTGGTCACTACTTTCTAGGAAATGAACAAAATATTACATTAATGTAATTTCAATGTGTCATTTATGTTTAATTTTATGGTCTTTAGGAATCTAGTTTTTGTTTCTCAGGTTTTATGTTTATTAAATCCATTTATCTTTTATAGGATTTATGTTTATGAAATATGATTCCCTTTCATGGTTTATTATTTTGATAAATTGATGGTTATAATTGTATCATTTCCACTGGTTATGATAAATTTAGATGTTTATGATACAAATTTAATTTTATTGGTTAATGTAAGACTCTTTATGATTTTTTGATTCATCAATGTATGATATCACTATGAGATCAGTGGGATCTGTATCTCCATCTAATGCACTAGTTAATGATTTATATCTAATTAAATATTCTAATATTGGCTTGAGAGTAAAATTGACAACTAATATGGATATTGGGGTGGACCATATCCACCATGATTGAATGAGGAGTGAACTCATGCCCCTAATATGGCTAAAGAAGTGAACCTTGACCACCAAGATGGTATGTGTGATCACATGCAACAATGATTGTCGTGGTGGAAAACCATGACTAGAAAGAAGCAATGGGGAGTGATCCCATACTACCAAGATGGTCATGGAAGCGATTTCTGGGCTAATATGGAAATCATATTATATTCTTATTTTTTTCCACAATCCCATGTTTTATACCTATGTTATAATATTATTGCTTATGATATTTATTTCCTTCTAATTCATGTCTCATGAATTATAATGATTAATTACATGATTCATGTTTATGATATTTAATATATAGGGTATGATCTTCTATTTTCATGATCATATATGTATACCCTTTTCCTCATAATTATTCTTACATATCTCCCTTATTAACCCTTATTATGAATTTGACCTCACTGATTTATTTTGTTTCTTTTACCCATATTGTGAATATTTTTTAATAGGATTAAACAAGGTATGGATTTTTATGAGAGATATTGATGATCTTTCACTAAGATATATGATTTTGTTTCTATGTTTACAAAAACAATAAATTATTATGGTCCTTGGTCATGTGTTTTTTAATGTATTGAATATTCATTTAAAATTATTTAATATCCTTGTAAATCAAGCCCCAATGTCTATAAGTGAGGAGACAGGTGACCTATTATAATTGAGGGGGAGTGCAATTTTTGAATTTCCCAAAACTATTTCATAATTATAAGTAACCCTAAAGCTGAATGAAATAAAAATGTGTAAATGATATATTTTCAGGTTAATAAGGTCAATCCACATCTCCAATATTCAAACAAAAATAAATATTTTGAATATTTAATTCCATTAAATACTATGGTTATTAAAATTTTACAATTATAATGTTTCACCAAAGTAAATGTTTTTTACTATTTATAATGAACAAAATTAGTTGAACATATTACATAATATTAATTATTATTATTAAATATATATAATCAATTATAACAAATTAAAATAATATAATTTAGATTATTAATTTGATAATTAATCCCATGAAATGTTTCGGAAAATGGTTTTTCTAAAAAGTAATTTTTCAAGAAATAGGTGGTCTTATGTTAAATCAATGACTAAAAATAATATTTCTATAATTATGAATTCATATTTATAATTATATAATCT
This sequence comes from Viscum album, assembly GCA_963277665.1. NCBI lineage: Eukaryota > Viridiplantae > Streptophyta > Magnoliopsida > Santalales > Viscaceae > Viscum > Viscum album. The sequence continues at coordinate 32,063,661 of OY728120.1, read as the reverse complement.
ATAATTTTTTTATAATTATTTATCAATAGGATAAATTATAATTAATTTAAATGGATTAAAATTATGCACTTCTAAATAGTTTTAAGAAAAATTAAATGTTCAGTTTAAAAATAAAGCTATTCTAAAGTACATCATAAAAAAATTGAAAGGTAGTATTTCTAATATATATAAATAACAAATGATTTTATATTATTTAAATTAAATTAATATAAAACTGTAACATTAAAATTAATAAATTTTTTAATATGTCATTTTTATGAAAATTTATATTTTTCACAATTCATGCGAAAATCAATATTTTCCAAAAAAATATCCCTTAGGTTAATATCGATATTATTATTTTAAAATTTTTTTTTTATAAAATAAAATTAATCAATGGTATTAAAATTAATTATATTATTTTCTCACAAAAATTAATAAAAAACATTTTTGAAATAAATAATTTTTGATGAAATACAATTCTTATGTACTAATAATTTGAAAATAAATATTTATTTATTAAAATACATATATATATATATATATTTAATAAAAAATTAAATCCAATTCATTCTCTCCAATTTTATTGTTTTGTTATGATAGTTATATTTGAATAATAATTTTTTTAATAAAATATCATTGTTTGTTTAATCTATGTGTTGGATGTAGTATAAGATATCAAACATATTGTTATTTTAAAATCATTTGGTGTTACACTAGACCCCCTCAAATAAATTTCATTCTAAAAATTTCAAATTTTTAATACTAATCAATAGTTTGATCATTTAAATGTACCGTGGTGGAAAAAAACATCATATTAAGGTCTAATAAAATTTCCTCTTAAAATAGGGAAAGATAAATGTAAAGATCATATAGAATAAAAAATAACTATGTTGTCAAGTACGAGCACATTGGTTGTAAATTAAAATATATACATGTAATAATATTATAAATAATAATATAAAGTGATAGACATCATTAATCACAAGAAATCTAATGAAAAATTAACATACTAACTAGATAATTATAAATTTATGATCAATTAAAGGACTATTGATTATCTTGATATAAAGGAAAAAGGTTAATATTTTTGTTTCGAGGAAATTTTCATTAAATAAATGTATTATTTTACAATCATGATACTGAACACTACAAAAAATAATTATCTAATGTCATTTTATTTCATAAACAATTGTTCAATCATTTGGTTTACATTGAAACATTTCCACTTCAACAATTATTATATTGAATGAATATCCAATATAAATTTTTTATTCCACAATGTACAAAAATTATATTTAAATGGATCCTATGATATATGAATGAGTTACGTGTTATTCTTCCTATAATTATCAAAACAAATATGGTTATCACAATGTAATATTATTCCCATGATTAAAATGAATATATTAATCTCCAAATTCAACAAGAAAAAAATTGTTTAATATAGATCAATTCTTAAATAAATAATCCTATGTTGAATATAACATTAATAAGCTCAACATGAATGATGTTTTTTAACAGATAAGATTATCTCATACCCTTAAACGTAAATCTCCAAACATATAACCACATTATTCCATGTTAATACATTTTGTTAAATCTAATTATTATTATATATATATATATCATAACCACAGAAAATGTTTACAAATATAAAATTTTCCACCTCATAATTCTAAAAATTTAAAAACATTATACTCAAATATGTTTCCCATAATAGAATTAATATTTATCCATAAAAATTTTTATTTAAAAACACATTCAATGTAACTAGTTTATTACCTGGGCCATTGGTAACTATCACATCCTTATCTCCCTTCATTTGTTGGATAATGCACCATGAACTTGATAGAAATGTTGAGGTGTCACTAGAAATGATGATTATACTATTTATATAACAATATTAATATAATTCCTATAATTATCCCAAAAAATAGATGAACATCCTCAAAATACTATTTGTCATAAAATAATTCATTACCCTCAAATGTATTCTATAAAGCCCATTTCTTCGACAAAACAATTTATTCATAATTAACTATAATTACATCAATATAAGCCACATATAAAAGATAATATTTTCTTCAATAATGTTTTTTTAAATAAGTTACCTCCTTACCATTAATTATAAATTATAGTTCATTATTAAAATCAAAAATATTCATGTAAATCCTAAAATAAAAAATACTGCAAAATAATCCTTACATTATTCATGAAAATTATAACAATAACACCATTGACAAATCATCATCAAAAATGATTCTCCAGTTACAACACATAATAACACAAATCCTTAAACTTTAATGCCTTTAATTACATTAGTCATTTTAAATTAATCCTTTTATTAGGAAATTGAATTAAATATTGACCATGTTCCATACATCAAAGTCATTGAATGTTTAGTGGTTTATTATGTCAGATGTTATTTTCCAACATCTTATTAACTAGACTCTTAATATTTCTATAGTAGTTATCTATTTTTTTCCATTAATTTCTATATATAATGAAATATTAATTTTATAATATGAAATTTTAATGGTTCATATTCCCACATTTTTTGAAATGTTGTAATTTGAATATTATTTTCGTTATCATATTTTATGCTTTAACTTCCTTGAGATTCAATCCTTCTCTTCTTTGATGTATTTAAAAATTCAATAATGGTCTAATTGATAATTATAATTAGATATAGATCATTTTACATTCAAAAGGTGTATATCCTTTATCCTTATTTTATAATCAATCAATGTATGGAAAGAAGTACCTCTCCCATCAGAGTGGTTATTGATATTGTTAATCCTATTTTCTATCACTAACTCAAAAAAAATTATACTAAATTGGATTATAAAAACTGAAAAGAAGAATCCTGTTATCCTATAAGGAATAACTAATAAATGATATGTATTTCTATATATATGAGATTCTATGGTTCAATCTATTTTAGCCACATTTAATGTTATTATTAGGTTTTATAAAAAAATTGGCATGTTAATTATAATGTTTATTAAATTCTTTTGAATTTAAAAATAATATCCAATGAGAGTGTCAATAATGGTGTCCAGCATGGCACATTATTTTTTAATAGGGTAAGATAGATTTCATCTCAATGTTAAATTATTGATGTTATTATTTCTAGTTATAAATGTTCCATATCTATATCCTCCTTTAGAATCCAGATGGGCATGTAAATTCATGGAACACACTTTCTCTATACTTCCCCAAAATTCTAGTATATTTTTTATAAATTTCCAAATCCTTATACTTATTATTATTATTGTCATGAAATAACTATTTTCATGTCCAAAAAAATAAATATACCTTACTCTGACTCAAGATATACTGAATAAAATTTTCTTCACGTATTACTTAATGATTTCTAATATAAACATTTATTAGTTACAATCCAAAAATCATGGGACCGAGTTTCTTAGGATGACTAGGATCATTAAAGATAAAATTTTCACCAAAAGCTATTTTTTTTATTTCCAATATTTATATAGTAAATCTATTCATGCCATAGAAAAAATATTAAATAATGTGGGGAATACATAGACAAACTTGGTTATCTAGATTCCCATTAAAGGAATTAATATATTAGGGAAATAGAATATGTGTATCAATGATATAACATGAAGTCAAAAAAGTGATGGCTCACGAGTAATCACATGGGAGAATAATATAAATAATAATGTAGCATATGATTATAGAATCATAGTAAACATGGGTTCAACATATTTCATAACTTGAACATAAGTAAAAGATAAATTCGTTGAATATATCCCAATGTGAAAGAAGTCCCATAATCAATTACATTTTCTCAATAATCAAATACATGATACCTCATGAGAATAATAAATTCCACATATTGAATGAGAATGATTCATTACAAGTATCTAGAACCAAACTCATTTAGTTCTTGATTTTAAAAATTCATATCATCCATCATAGTGTTGACGATTGGAATTTTCTAGATAAAAATAAGCTTCTACTTCCAATAAAGCATCTACCCTATTTTTTCATCCCAATAGTCACACCTGAAAAAGATGATAAATTACTAGGAGTGATTTTTTCATGACTTTAGAGCTAATAACATGAGGGATTTCAAACATTGGGTAGCATTCATAATCTATTGGAGTTCATGTTGCAAAGGATTGCTCCCCACAATATAACACCAAATCCCAAGAGGAAAATAACACTTCAAATGTCCAAATTTAAATTTTTGTGATTGTATAAATTATAAATTATAATATAAACCCAATTATAACGATAAAAAGTATTACTAAAAATATAATTATAATTAAATAAATTTTTATTTAATTTGTTAAATGGTTTTAATCAGATATCTACACTAAAAACTGGAAGACTGAGATTTTTTCAGGGGTGGAGTGGTTTCGATACAAATTTGGCGACAAAAACCAATGAGGAAGCATAATTTATTCTCAATAAAAAGTAATTGATAAGTGGAATGAAATAATAAATATAAATAATTAATGAAAAATAAATAATGTAAGGTATTTTCATGCATCATACCTTACCGATCCTACCTTTATTTTAAGAACTCCATAAGGAGATTAATTATTATGAAAAAATTGAAAGAATAGAAAAAAGAATATAAATGTGGACATGCAATGATTATGGAACAATAAAGATATCCAATCTTAGGGACCTCATCACTCTGGGACCCATTAGGGAACCCTAACATGAAAATATTAATATATAAATGTGAACTAAATAAATTCATGGACACAACCCCAACACCGACTGAGAGAATAATGAAGACTACATCTAGAACTAAAGAAAAAAAGTAAAAATAGAAACATATTAAAACCATGAACCAACACAAAGAACTCATAAAGATTCTAATTGATAAAATATTTTTTAACTATAAGGGCTAGACATAGTGAAGACATCAGGGTAGGATAGAGCTTTCTCATCATGAACTCTTCGCCATTGGATAACATTAGAAAAATGGAATCAGAGGCCTGGAAGATGAGTACTCTATATCCTCCATCTCTCTAAATATTTTATCTTGATAATTTTGAACCATATTAAAAGAAAACACAATTAATCTTATTAAATTTATTGTGTAAAATATAATACATATTACAATAATAGAGAGGGTGACTAGTTATGACATGGATCAAAATCACACTCTTAATCCTTCGATCAAGTGGTAAACAATGACTTGGATACCAAACAAAGGTGAACCACGATAAAATCAAAATAGAATACCCCAAATGAAATAAATCCCAATATCCTAGTAGGAAACAATGCACAATAAGGTTTTATAGCACTGCAAACCCATATAATGGAACAGAAAAGAAGACCAAAAATGAATCATATTGTTAATAAAAATAAAATTCTGAATTATTTTATGCATGAAAATTTTATGATAATTTTATTCTTGAATCCAACATTTATTGAAACTAATCCTTTTAAAAATAAATAGAAAGAAATAAATGGATGGTGTTCTGGAAAAATAACAAATGGTGTATAAAATTTATTTATGGTATATTTTCATAAACTAAAACATCTATTTTTGTAAAATTTACACCTTGTATGAATACAAGATAATAGTTTCCAAAAGATTTAAATGCTTTACCCGTACTATAAATACATTTCTATCATAAAAATTAATCATGCTATAAAATTATACGACAATGAAAAAAACATGGAACTAGATATTACCAAAAAACACTTGTGTCTCCATAGAAGCCAAAAAACTCAAAATGTGTAGATACGTGAAAAAACATAACCTTCCTATGGGGAAAATACTGTGAACTTGAAAACTAATGATTTATAAAAAAAATAAAGAATTTATTGTTTGTAGTATGAACACACAATGACCATATTCATGAAACCGATTGGAAAATGATCTCCAACTAAGATTGAATTGCATAGAACAACCCTAACACAACATGTCATCTAATTGAGTTCTCCTTAGAAGACAAGAATAGCCATTCCTTGGATCGTAGAAGAGAGAGTACCTATAATATACACCTAATTATTACAAAAGTAATTCTAAATAATAAATTTAATTTGTACTGGAAAAACTATGGAATACCATATGATAGTATGTCATATTATCCTTAGATTTTACATTTGGGAAGTTTCCTTTTATATGGATGATATTTCAATACTTACAACATCTAATGTTATTCAATTAGTTCCTATAAATATATTACTAGTTATTATATTATATTGGATGATAATGTGCATCAATTGAGTCTCAATATTCACTCTAAAAACACATCCTCTAAACAATGTGTTTAAATTTATTTTTGCAACATAGAATATTTAACTTATTCCATTGTGATCAATTCTGTAGAATATATCGTAGAATATCATAAATAACTTATGGTATCACCAAGTGAAGTTAAAAAGATAACATCCTAATCATCATAATTTAATTTAACTTCTATATTAGATATGTCAAGAAAATACTTTTTATATTCCTAAATTAGTATATGAATTAAATAACTATAATCTATTTTAAGAGAATCAAGTCACATTTTCATATAAAAAATACTATAAAGAGACATAGAAATATATAAATTGTCATGTATAATTAATATATCCTTAGAAGTAGATTCATGGATGACTTCCCATAGGACATTATCACCTATGGAAAAACAATTCCATTTTGTGGGATTTAGGATGAAATTTAGGGTTAATATTTATATTAGTGGTAAAAAATGTCTGATAGTGATTATAGTAACTATATAATTTTTAGAAATTGTGTAATCATATTGGATTACATTTTGGAAAAATAACGCCATCATCTAAACACTCCTTGTGATAAAATAATTCTCTATATCAACTATATCACCATATAAGATAACAGAGATCAACAATAATTTTAAATAAAGCATATGATACAAATTTTTCAGGTTGGAGAGGATCAAACCAATTTTTTTTACATGAAGTAATGTATAACCAAAAACTACGATCAAGAAAAAATGTTCAATAATAAAACTTAAACATTAAACATGAGAAAATTAATTAAAAAATAATGATAGGGATTAACTTTATTTAGATCTCATTGATATTACTTGCATGATTAGAACACTACCTGAAAATTAATTATTATGAAAAAAACATCAAACATATAATTGAGAAGATAAATGTAAATATGTAAAACACAGAAACCATAGAAGTCATTAGAGCATAGAGACCCCTTCAATCGAAGACACAATGGTGAACCCAAGCTGGAATATGGTAAAGTATACCCTCAAACTGGTTAGACTCATGCATAAAACGCCAATACAAAATGATAACACAATGAATAATCAAATAATATCTAAATAAAAAATGGAAAAGTCAACTATCTTACAACCCTAAGCAAAAACGAAGAACTCAGGGGGATAATATACATAGGAAATCCTCCATCTCTCTTAGAAAACCTTCCTTCTAAAATAGGGAACTTAAGAAACAAAGAAGCTAAAGCTTCTTATGTACGATGATGATCACACTTCCAAATCTATATAAATTATTATATGATTAAAATGTAATTAATTGTGATGTAGGAGTCTAGTGTTAGAAATTTAAGGAATGGGTGATAAGTTTTTAGATAACGGGATGTGGAAGAGTAATGATGAATATATTTTTGAAACATTATTCCCAAAATCTAACATATTAAAAAACATTGATAGGATGGAAAGAGATGATATTGACCGTCAAAAAAATATCCACACTCTAGATTTGTTGGATATTGTTATGGTAAAATATCGGGATACCACACAAAGTATCATGAAAATCAACAAAAATTTGAGTACCAAAGTTGAACAGAAACCCAAAAGGCTAGTACACAATAGGGGACACCATGGCCCAACAACTTCATAAGACAAACTAGTAGCACGAAAATAGAATCCCAAAAATTAAATGAAAATTTCATAAAAATAATTTTAATGTTATATGGAATAATATTTAAACATTAAAATTATTTTTAAAATACAAATTTAATAAGGTTAGAATACAATTTCATCATAAGTAGTTCCAACACCCACATTTTAATGGCATAGAACTCATGATTAGTGGATGGTTTTAAGAACAATGTGTATATGATGTGGGTGATTTTAATAGTTATTGAAATTTATAATATAAATGAATCATATTGTTTGAGTTCAATCAAGAATAAGGATCCTGTAATACATTAGTGGGAAAATAATAAAAGTTACAGTGAGTATAACATGTTTGTTGTGAAATAGAGAAAATGATGATTTATTAGTATTGGAAAAAGAATATACAATAGACCAATAAAAATATGAGATTCGTAGGTGGGTGTATTTTTATAAAAATATATAAAATTATCGACCATGGTATGAAGGTGATTTGTAAAAAAAATCAAGTATTTAATTCATTTGAAGATCAAATTATTTTGAAATAATTATTTTATAGTATCAAGGAAGAGTAAATCATGACTACCAAAATATTTAATTGAGTTACTTTGTATATAAAATAGAAAAAATTTGAAAAAATATATCCATGACTATTGTAAAAAAATAAATCTTTTGGATATAAGGATGATTTTCATAAGAAAAACATGTCCTATATTATAGTATTGTAAGATATGAAGCCCGTAATATTATATTATAGCATAGATGATCTAATGAAGAATATTTATTTATGTATAGTAAAATGAAATATTATATTGACTAATAGCGTGGAATTTGTTAGCCTGGTGATTAGTTCATAAAAACAGAATGGGAAAAATAATTTAATCAAGAACCTAAAATACATTTATTAAATATGTATTCATGTTAAATAAAAATTTTATAATGAAACTGATCTGGATGCTTAATCCTCAACATACCCTATAAAATTTATTGATTATGGAATTAAATTTAGGAAAAATTGAAAACATAATTTGAGGATACATTTAGTGTATATTTGAGATGAATATGATATTTTTGAATAGTTAGTAATTCCTTATAAATTGAACATTACTGTATAGAAATTTCAAATAAATAAACTTATCATGATTGTTGAGCCAATAAAGAGGGATAAGATCATTCAAATAGTGGGTATGATGACGTATTGAATTATTTATCAGTTAATGTACAAGAATAATGCTTTAAATGATGATATAGTTAATATTATGGTTTATAAAAAACTAGAACTTCATGTCTTATATAATTTTCCAAGGTCTCAAACATTATGTTATAAAATTGTTAGTGATCTAGGATTACATTCACCAAAATATGAGTATTATTTTTAGGAAATTAATCCAGTGAAATAATCATTATTAGTCAAATAAATATTCATGATTATATAATTTTGAAGACTAAAGGGAGTCAGTATAATATAATTTTAGGATACATTATTAAATTTAGAGACTAGCTATGTGGGATTATAACTATGGGATAAGGATAAAAAATTCCCACACCTCTTTTAATTGATAATAATATTATTAGAGGATAATATATTACCTGATAGGAGTCGACATGAAATGGCGTACATTCAGAAATTAAAGCCCAAAAATATCATGTGTGATATTTAATTTACATTTTATATATTATTTAATAAAAATTTGGTGAGGTATTACACATAAGATCTATAAATCCTAAATGACCAAAAAAGATCTATCAAATTAATGGATGTATGAATTTATATTGAACATAATCCGTAAAAGTTGGTCACCAATTATCAAACACCACTGTAGTTATTGAACTATCCTCTAGGACTCTTAATATTCAAGGCCCTTATGTAGATAAATACACTTGATAGGAATCTTTGTTTTTGTTAATTGTAAATATATATTTTATAGGTTTCATTTTTTTAATAATTTACATGTTACTCATCACAATATGCCTTAATTATGTGATAAAATTATTGTTGATGTATAGAGTTTGTTTTTAACTTTATACTCAGTAATTTAAACTAACCCATGTATATACATTATGGTGTCTCCTAAAAAATTATAATAAAAGATTTAATTTTATTTTATTTACAGTTATGTAGATTGTATGGAATTATTATTTGTAATTCTATGTATTTATTTATTCTATTAGACCATTATTTTATTAATAAATTCTAGTATATGACATATTATTTCACAATATCAAATATTTTTTTAAATGGTAATGTCTTGGAAACATTCATGATGATTCAAAATAGGTCTTGTTATATTGTGTACATTTATTCTATTTTGAATGGTTGAGGGGATCAATGATTTTTATTTATTTTTTTTGACCACTTTATTTAGAAAGTATTAGGTAATCAATCATTTAAAATTTTCACATAAATTTTATCACATATTTAATTTCATACCATTGGATATAAATTATATACATTAGAATTTCGGAAATGTGTATGAGGCCCAATGAAACCCCTTAATTGTAATTTTATAAAATGTAATATTGGTTTTCTATAAGTTACATTAGCGTCTTGGTTTTGATTTTTGATATTTATGTCTTGTGTTATATAAGTGAATATTTTGAACATGAGGGGTAACAAATATGAAAATAAAATTATCTTATTTAAATATATACTTAAATTACAAGGATATTCTGTGAAAGTGATAATGGTGTCAAATGATTCCAAATTAAGTCATTAGGTTATTTTATGTGATTTTATCCCCAAATATCTAGAAGGGATTACAAATAACTAATTCTTAAGCATTATATATAAACACATTAGGATATTTGGTATAGGAATTTCTATTTGTAGCTTCACATGCTACTGTGCATAATTTATTTTTACTCAAATTATAAATATTGTTTTCTAAATTATTTAAATTCAACCATAAAATTTTTAGTTTTTTCAAAAGTAATTATAGACTTTGAACAAATTACCAAGATTATATATATATAATCCAAAAAAATTATTAAAATTAATTATATTTAATATTATTCATTAATAGTTATTATCTTGAGTTGTATATTACCTTGGTAACATAAATAATGTTGGTTTATATGTTATTATATTTTATTTCAAAATTATTTCTCTAAAAAAATTAATTATTTAAAAAAAATTCAATTATATAGTTCAATTTTGTATGAATAATTATATGAGAATATTTCTATGTTATTAATATTATATAATGAATATGTCATATAATAAATATTATAACAACATTTTAGAATTTTATTATTTATTCGATAATGAATACCCTATTTCCATTGAGTATTTTTTCTTATAAAAATGAAAAACGATTTATTTTATTGAAAAAATATATATTATGGATTGTATTACAATTAAAATGATTCATTTATGATCAGTTTAAATAGATTTGTATTTAATTGATTGATTGGGGTGATAATTATAGTTTGATTATAATGATTAACTTTGGAAGGTATTTAAATTGAATATATAGTTTTAATGTATTAAAAAATAAGATTTGAGAAATTTAAATTAAATATTGTTTATCAAATAACGGAATTTTAAATAAATAATTGAGTAATTTATTTACACATCAAGTCTCATTGGCTTGACAGTACAATGAGTCATTACTAGGCCTTTAGCGACATCCCCAAGACGTCAAAAGATGGCAATAAATGCCAAAGGGTTTCAAGAACAAGCGGGAGACAATTTACCCTTTATGAAATAAACCCATAAACCAACCATAACCAAACATTCACAATATGATTCATGAACAAATGAAAGACCAATAAACACTTAATTTATATCAAAATACATCAAATTACAAAACAAAAGAAGACCAAACTAAGCATCAAAGTACACAATGGAATAACAAATCACGACTCTCAAAAGACTCTACAACTCCTTGATCCATAAGCACCAAGCTCCACAACATCTCCCAAGCATCACCACAACAAACTAGCAATAAGATGCTTTACCTTTACTAGTGTCCTAGAATACGACATCTACAAAAGAACCAATGTTCCAATGCAGGGGTGAGTATAAATCTCAGTAGGTTTTCCCCAATGACTTCTCTACTCAAAACAAAAGGATAAATGAGTTAGAAAAATTTATATAAAAACATTTTATATAAAACATTTTCACAAAAGTAGTTTATAACTAAATATAAACAAGTTCCCAAAACCATTATTAACCAAAGGAATATCAATTGCAATTGAAGAAAATTTTCCAGCAAGTTATTTTTCAAGAAAAATAACCAATGATGATTAAAAACCATTTCACAAACATTATTTTCTGGCATACCCATCCATTTCCCAACACATGATACCAACCATGCATGCTTTGTTATGACAGTTCCATACTCATGAGTTGTCTCTCGTCAATCAATCAAGTCATCAAATGGTACTTGTTTCCCTTGTTCCACTACACCTTTCGCACTGAGCACAGGGTCATATTTCAATGAAGCCTCGTACATATAGTTACCATTGTTCAATTAATTGTTTGGCACCATGAACAATGTCAAATCTCAACCAAGACTCATACATTAAACTTGAACACACACCACATATTCCCAACGGTCATGCCCAAACATCCTTTTAATAAAAACTATTTTTTATTGAAAACCATTTCCATCAAAACCATTCCAATTCCAAACCATTTCAATAAAACTGAATTTTTATTGAAAACCAAATCCATAAAATCCATTTCAATCTCAATAAATTTCAATTCCAAACCATTTTCATAAAACTCTCATTTTATTGAAAACCAAATCCGGCATAGTCATTTCATTATCAAACCATTTCAATTCAAAAGCATTTCAATTCCAATCCATTTCAACAAAATTCCCTTTTTATTGAAATCCAAATCCATCGAAGTCATTTCAATATCAAACCATTTCAATAAAAAGCCATTTTTATTGAAAACTCATTTTTTAATCAAAACATTCACAATTTCAGGAATCATAATTTCAAATCAACATTTTAAATTCAAGAAGCCCAATCACATTAGACTATAATTCACCATGATTTAACAATTAAATAAAAACCATAAAGCATCACTAAAGAAGATTTATTCCATGATTTTCACAATAAAAACCATTCAAATAAACCAATTTGAAACTAAGCCAATCAATTCTAATAAGAGGAGTTCAGAGTGAAGCCTCCTACCTCAATGGTATTGATGAAAACCACAATGGTCGAAGAACGGTCAAGATACCCTGGTCAATCTTCCAAAAACCCACCTTAGATCACTTCTCCATGGAATATTGAGACCAAATATCATCAAATTTTGGAATCCAAACCCTTATATATACCCATTATGGGTGTATATCTATGAAATTTATAGAAGAGGAGAAGTAGATCTAAGTAGATCTATGAAACCGATCAAGAACGATCACATAACTCAATAATCTGGTTTTGTTTCGCCAAGAGAATCCTTTATATCGCCTCCAGAACAATGGGAGAACCCTCTTAGACCTTAGGAGAAGAAAAATCCCTAGTTAGGGCCGCATAAGAGAAAAAACGAGGCACATAGAGGCAAAAACGAGTGAGATCCACTTTTTAAGGATCTCATTTAATTGGCCACACCGTTTTCTCACACTGTTAGACAAACTATGCGCTAAATGTACGTTAGACACTACCTCAATAGACCCTCCATGCATGGTCTGGACGCACGATTAGACAAATCGCGCGCTGCTCGTGAAAAAGCTACATCCTCTACGACAAACTATACACGGTTTTGAAAAACCCTGTGACGTCAATGCGTCTTCCCCTTTCCCTCAAAACAACAATCAAGTTCTCCCAACTCTCCCATTCACCACCGTTAACTATAAAACCATGAAAAGAATCAATAAAGGATTACATACCAGAAACTAGGGGGACTAAAATCTCCTCACCATTGGTATTTCCGTCCTCAAAAATTTGAAAACCTTAAACCAACTGAAAGGGTTCCGACCACTGCACTTTCATTTCCTTCTCACATTCCCAAGTCTCTTCCGTAATATAACCATGCGTCTATAAAACCCACACTAGACTGATTTTTTCCCCCGAAAGGCTTTCTCTTGCCTATCCAAAATCCATAATGGTATATGTATCAATGAAGCATTCGGCTCTAGTTCAACATGATCCCATCTAATCATATGGTCAAGATCAGGCTGATACATTTTCAACTGAGATACATGAAACACATTATGCATCGAAGTAAACCATGGTGGTAATGCCAACCGATATTCCACCTCTCTAACCTGTTATAGTATCTCAATAGGGCCAATGTATCTAGGAGATAACTTGTGCTGCTTCCTGAAACGACAATTTCCATGACTTGGAGAGATCCTCAAGAAGACATGATCACCCAAAATGAACGACAACAGTCCTTGATGGTGATCTGCATAAGATTTCTGACGACTCTGAGCCATCGACATCCTCTTTCTAATCAACTGGATCTTCTATGTTGTTTCTTGAACAAGGTTTGGTCGGACTAGTGATGATTCACCCGTTTCCACCCAGCATAATGGATAACGATAAGGACACCCATACAATGCTTCAAACGTAGCCATGCGTATCGAGGTTTGATAGTTGTTATTGTATGGGAACTCCACTAAGGGTATATGATCCTCCCGGGAGTCACCTAAATCCATTACACAATCCCACAACATATATTCCAATTTTTTTATCATCCTCTCGGATTTCCCATTCATATGATGATGATACGCCATGCACATAGTCTACTGAATATCAGGGGCTTGGGGTAATGATTTCTAGAAATGACAAGTGAACCTTGGATCTCTATCAGATACTATAGACACTGGTACACCATGACTCTTTACAACTTCTCGGATATATATTTTTGAATGGTCTTCCACCGTATGAGTTTCACGAATAATGATGAAATGTCCTAACTTAGTTAGAAGATCCACTATCACTCGAATGGAATCATGTTTCAAGACCATTCATGGAAGACCTGTAACAAAATCCATTGCTATATGATCCCATTTCCACACTACGATAGGTAAAGATTGTATCATACCAGCTATTCTCTGATGCTCTTCTTCAACCTGCTGGAAAGTTATGCACTGTGAGATGAACTAGACCACCATCCTTTTCATGCCGCTCCACTAAAACTACGCCTTCAATGCCTCATACATCTTCTGTGTACCTGGATGTGAAACCCATCTTTAATGGTGCTAAGAATGAAGGAGTTGTTCCAGAAAAACCATAGTTACAGGCATCCGATCTCTGAAACACAAAACTGAACCCCCAACAAGTTTCTAGCCATCAACCGTCTCCCCACCAATGAGATTTCAACTTACTACCATACATTCTGCATCAGATGTTTGTGCTTATTTCATCCTTGTTACTAAATCAAGAACAAGTGTAGCTGAAAACAAAATAACAACATTACCTTAGTATTCACATTCCACATGAATGTCGGCTAAGACCGACATCAACTGCTATTCATCTAAATATTCTTTCACTTGCTGAGCATATGAATTTCTACTTAATCCATCTGCCATGGAATGTCATTTTCATGTTATGTACATCAAATCAAAGTCAAACATCTGGAGATACTCCATCCATATACTTTTCTTGAGATTCAAATCTCCCTTTGAGAAAATTTGATTCAATCTTTTGTGATCCGTAAATGTAGTAAATTTCTCACCATAGAGATAATGTCTCCATGTTTTCAAAGCATGGACAACTACATCCAACTCCAAATCAAGTCTTGGGTAATGTTTCACATGCATCATCAACTGCGTTGAAGCATAAGTAACCACATGATCTCTTTTAATGAGAACACAACCCAACCCAGATCCCAAAGGATCACAATACCCCACATACCCCTATCCGGATTCTGGAAAGATCATGATAGGTACTGATGTAAGTTGAACTCTCAATTCCAAGAAAGAATTCTAACATTCTTATGTCCATTGGAATGGAGTATTTTTCTTTTTCAGATATTTCATTAGTGAAGCTAGTTATGAGAAACCATGCACAAAGTGTCGGTAGTAACCAGCTAGACCAAGAAACCTTATTATCTCAAACACATTCTTCGGTGGATGCCAAGAGATATCATCTTCTATCTTTTCAGTATCACCAAAAATGCCCTTCATAGAAATTAAATGGCCAAGAAAATGTACTTCTAGTATCCAAAAATAACACTTTGTTAATTTTCCATACAAATGATGATCTCTCAAGAATTGTAACACTGTTTCCAGGTGCACCTCATGCTCAAAACTTATTATTGAATACACCAAGATATTTTCTACAAAAACCACAAAAAAAAGAATCCAGATAACATTGAAATATCTGATTCATCAAATCCATGAAGACCGATGGTGCATTCGTTAGAAAGAAAGGCTTGACAATATATTCGTAGTGTCCATATATGCTTCTAAAAGTTATCTTTGGAATATTCTCCTCCCGAATTCACAATTGGTGATATCCTGATCATAATTAATTCTTGGAGAAGTATTGAGCTCCCTATAATTGATTGAATAGATCATCAATGCATGAAAGTGGATAACAATTATTTATCGTAACTTGTTAATCTTATGATAATCAACACACATCTGAAGAGCTCCATCTTCCTTCTTCACAAACATCACTAGATCTGACCATGGAGAAGCACTTGGTTGAATGAAACACTTTCATTCCAGCTCCACTAATTACACTTTCAATTCCCGTAACTATATTGGTTTCATCCTATAAGACGGAAGGGAAATAGGACTGGTCCTCAGAAGTAGATCAATCGTAAACTCCACATCCCTTAGAGGTGGGAACCTTGATAATTTATTGGGAATGTCATCTGGAAATTGATCCACAACATCTGGAAAACTATTTCCCTCAATCTCTTCCATTGATGCAAAATTCCCACCATTGGTGCCAACAAGCTCTTTGGACCTTTCATTATCATCCTCTCTCCTCTAAAGAGATGGTTGATGTCGTCCTCAATCGTGAAACTATCATTTATCTTATAATAGACAATGTGATCCTTAAAAATTGTCGACCACTCCATACCTAGGATTACATCATAGAAATCCATGTCCACACTCGAGAAGTTCCTTTTTTTACTCAGCTCTATCAACAGTTATAGCACAAGGTCTACAGACAATGGATTGACGTTCTATTTCACCAAGAGGAGTTTTCAGTTTCAAAACAGAAGTCATCATTTCCAATTTTAAATTTAGCAAGTCAACAACACGAGAAGCAATGAAGGAATGTGATGCACCAGTATCAAACAACACTTGCAGAAAGTTAGAATTCAAAATAATCATACCTCTTACAGTAGATGGTCCAGCCTGATCATAAACAATCATCTGCTCAGTTCTTTACAATAGCTTTCTCACTACACTATTCTCCTTTTTTCCTTGCTGATATTTTCCAGGTTGAGGAGTCAAGGTATTTTGAGAATCACCATGTCTAACTTTGTTATTCCGATGAGACTAATTATACTGTACTCATCCTATCAAAAAATATGATGCATGCGACGCCTGAGAAGTGTCACGTGCACCCGACCTCCGAGAATTTCTACAATAGAGCTATTGATGCACCATATTCATGATATTCTAACTTTCTCTAGGTTTCAATTTACGCTCACGCTTAATGTGGTGAATCAAACCACATTGAAAGCAACCTGCTTTGCTCTGGGGTCCTGCAGGAAGGTTCACTGATCCTTATATCTGGTTCTGATTTGCACTCGCACCATGGAAATAGGTATGCCTTTTCCTCTTGTTCCTAGTAGTTGAGTTCCCACTATTCCCTGTATGTATAATCATTACTCCTCCTATCAGTCCCGAGATATCACGTCCATCAACAGTCACTCTATTCACCATATCTGTATAATCTGTAATAGAGATCACCACAATATTTGATCAAATCTATTGGATTAGCCCCAATTCAAAGATGTGTGACTTCAACGATGCACTTGCTGCAACCTCTGGTGCAAAACAGAGAATTTTTTTAAATTTTTCTACATACACTATGATAGAGAGACTCTATTGTTTCAGGCTAAATATGTCTGTCATTTTCTGGATCTTGAAAATTTGAGGATAGAATTGTTTGGGGAAAAATTCTTCAAAAACCAGACAGGTAAGGCCTTCATCCAATTTACCCTACAACGCTAAATCCCACAACTGAAGTGTAATATCCTAGAGCATATACATCGCCAAATATACTTTCAACTCTGTAGTTGTGTCGATGAAATAGAAGATACGATTCATCCTACTTAGCCACACATCCTCCTTCTTGGGTTCATCATCACACCGAATGTTTGGTGGATTCTGCTTCACGAACTAGATGGTATGATCCACATGCCTCAGTTCATTCCTCTAGTTCTTTGTATCCATAGCATGAAAAGCGTGGATGTTACTCTGAACCAGTTCATAGTTCACATGTGGTTCAGGTGAAACCACATTCTCTGCAGCTTCTTCGGGTTAGTTCTGACGATGCCTACCAGGATCCATTTACTAAACCAACAAAAACCTCTGTCAATCTCACTCTCTAGAAACTGATGGATTAGCATTTCAAATTCTATCACATCATCTATAACAACATTGTTTCCAACACATATTTTTTCCCATGTTCAATCATTTTAAAAAATGTTCCTCAAGCCTTTTTAAAATCAATCCATTTTTAAAATACTACAAATAAACTGTTTTCAAAATCTTATACTTGAAAACAATTTCTACATTTTTCAAAAATTCACACCTTGCCCGAAATCATAAATCATTCTTCACAATGAGATATGACATCCTAGTGGGAAGTCATTCCTCTATAATGCATGTCATGCTCATATCATTATATAAAATCATGAAAATGAGATTTCCAACATTCTAGAAGTGTGTCCAAATCACTTATGTACCCAAAACCCCGGTAACTTGAGGTTCAACATAAATAGGTTAACCACATCCTTTTATGCTATACATTTTATGTTCCGACAATCCTACTCCAATCTATGATTTTGACCCAAGGAATAGACAAGAATGAATTTCAACTCCAAGACCAATAACATTGATGACTACTTGTTAGGCATGGATCGAAGAAGCTGATACCATTTGTAATGACTCGCCAATTCTCATTGGCTTGGTAGTACATATAGTCATTACTATGCCTTAAGAGACATCCCCAAGATGCAAAAGGCTGGAAATAAATGCCGAAGGGTTTCAAATACATGTGGGGGATGATTTACCCTTTAAGAAATAAACCCATAAACCAACCATAGCCAAACATTCAGTATATGATGAATGAACAAATGAAAGTCCAATAAACCCTTCATTTATATAAAACTACATCAAAGTACACAACAACGAAAGACCAAACTATGCATCAAAGTACACAGTGGAAGAACAACTAAATACTCTAAAAAAATACAAATCCATGCTCCAACATCTCCAAGCTCCACATCATATCTCATGAATCACCACAATCCACTAGTAAAAAGTTGATTTACCTTTACATGTGTACCAGAATGCGATATCTACAAAAGCACCAATGTGCCAAAGTGAGGGGGGAGTATAAAACTCTGAAGGTTTTCCCCAACGACTTCCCTACTCATGCCACTAAAATTGAAGAGGTAGAAACCTTTATATAAAAATAGTTTATATAAAACATTTCCTCAAAAGAAGTTTATATCTAAATATAAAAAAAAATTCAAAACCATTCTTAACCAAATGCACATCAAGATCAATTGAAACAAATTTTCCAGCAAGTTATTTTTCCTGAAAAATAACTAAACAAGATTATAAACCATTTCACAAACATTACATTTTGGAATACCCTACTATTTCTCAAACCATTCAACCAACCATTCCTGCTTCGTTATGGAAGTTCCATTCTCATAAGAAGTCTCCCATAAATCTACTAAGTCATCACAAGGTAATTGTTTCCTATGTACCAATACACCATTGGAACCGAGAACAAGGTCATATTTCAACCATGACTCATACATATAGTTACTATTGTGCTATTAAGTGTTTGGAAACGAGCATAAGGTCGTATTTCAACCAATCCTCCTACATACAACAGGAACACACACCACATATTCTCAACGGTTATGCCAAAACACCCTTTCAACAAAAACACATTTTTATTGAAAACCATTTCAATCAAAACCATTTCAATTAAAAACCATTTCAATAAAACACCCTTTTTATTGAAAACCAAATCCATCAATTTCATTTCAATCTCAAACCATTTCAATTCCAAACCATTTCAATAAAACTACCTTTTTATTGAAAATCGAATACATCAATGTCATTTCAATCTCAAACCATTTCAACTCCAAACCATTTCAATTCGAAAACATTTCAATAAAACTCCCTTTTTATTGAAAACCAAATCCATCAAAGTCATTTCAATCTCAAACAATTTCAATAAAATGCCCTTTCTATTGAAAACTAATTTTTTTATCAAACCATTTACAATTTCAGAAATCATAATTTAAAATCAATATTTTAAATTCAAGAAGATAAATCGATTTGCACAAAAATTCACCATGATTTCACATATACATAAAAACAATAAATAATCCCTAAAGAAGATTTATTCCATGATTTTTACAATAAAAATCATTCAAATAAACCATTTTGAAACTAATACAATAAATTTTAACAAGTGGAGTCTACTACCTCAACGGTTTTGATGAAAACCATAATGGTCGAAGAATGATCAAGAATCCCAGGTCGATCTTCCAAAAACCTGCCATAGATCACTTCTCCTAGCAAGATCAGGACCAAATATCATCATATTTAGAATCCAGACACTTAGATATTCCCATAACAGGCATAGATATATGAAACTGAGAGAAGAGGAGAAGTAAATCTAAGTAGATATAGGAAACTGATCAAGAACGATCACATACCTCAAGAATCCGGCTTCAATTCACCAAGAGAAGCCTTCAGATCACCTCTAAAATGATGGGAGAACCCACTTTGACCTTAGGAGAAGAAAAATCCTGAGTTAGGGTCATATATAAGGGAAAACAAGGCACTTAGAAGAAAAAACGAGTGAGATCCACTTTTAGAGGATCTCATTTAAGTGGCCACATGGTTTGCTCACACGGTTAGACAAACTGTGTGCTAACAATGCATTAGCAACTTCCTCCACAGACCCTCCATTCAAGGCTTGGCATCATGGTTAGACAAACCATGTGCTTCTCGTGTGGAAGCTACTTCTTCCAAGACCAATTACTCATGGTTTTACTGCATGGTTTAGACAAACTATGCTTCGGCTGTGTGACTTCCCCTTTTCTTCAAAACATCATTCAAGTTCCCCTGATTCTCCCATTCATCACCCTTATCATTAAAACCATGAAAAGCATCAATAAATGGTAACATACCAGAAACTGGGGGTACTAAAAGTAAGAACATTATTTCCTATATTTCGAAATCTATGAATAATTATTCAATTATTTCATGAAGAATTTGTGTTACTAAAATTATAAATAGGTGAAAATCCAAATATGATTGTTCTTATATTTATATGTATGTCAATGTGTTAATATTTCGATTTTGTGACAAGTGTTTACAATGATTCACTTCGTTATCATTGTCTTGTGTCTACAATATAAAAGAAACCATAGAGTAAGAATCATTAAAAATAAATTATAATTAACATATTAGTATTTAGTGATAAATAAAATTGATAAATATAATAAAATTTAATGGTTTGAATTATTGTGTGTTTAATTTAAGATAAATCATATCTCCAATAGTGGAAATTTTTTCATTTCGGTAAAAATGAATTGTATTATGGTATACCATGTGTAAATATGAATGTGGAATAAATTTTATAATTAAGAATTTAAAATGTGAAATTAATATTTATGAATTTAATGATTATAGTATTATATTAAATTAATATCAATGTGAATTAATGGAATGGGTATCTGAGAACCATATAATTTTTATTTAGGGTATATTATATTAATGATTTAAATTTAGATAAAAGTGATTTATGAAATTTTTTTAACCAATTTTAAATTAAATTAAATATATTTGTTCAGAAGAGTGAATTTACAATAAGCACCAATAGATATGTTAATTGGATTCCATGGGTTTACAAATGTATTGAAGCCTTAAATAGTGGGGGATTCAAAAGGGGTTCTATCTATTTAATATTAAAAAAGTTTTGAATAAATTCTCATAAAATTATTGGTTTCTTGGATTATGGAATGATACATTCAAAAATAATAACATGAGTAACCATAAAAGGTTATTTGTGGGTGTTATTTACTAAATTCATTGACCAATTTATAATTAATTTCATGTAATTTATGTGTATATGAGATTATGAACTAGGTTTATTTTAGAAAAACTAATCACAATCAAGATTAAAAGCCTAACCATTAAAATTACTATACATTTTGATTAATTACTTTGTATAATTTCCAAATTTAAGTAGATCTGTAAAGATATAATAGTTTAATTAGATACATTTTAAAAGAATTAAAGACTCAAATAATGGTGAAGATGGGCTTGGTGTCATCAAATAAGTTTTATATTCAATTATTTAATGAAATAGGAAAGCTTTTTTATTAGTAGACTACAGTAATAAAAAATAATTATCATGAATAACAATATTGTGAAAATTTTCAGAAAGACAATTAGGAGGGAATGGTTCGTGTTATATCATTTTTAATATATTAAAATCATTTCAATTCTTCAAAGAAGTAAAATGTATCCTACCATTTAAAGTAACATCATAAAATAATAGGTTTGGAGAGAAGGGAAGAATATCCTTATTCTGTCTTTTAGGTTCTTCCTACAGTATGCTTCGATAAATATTTGGAAACTTATATGATGTATTATTACATAGTGGAGAAAAGAATTCCTATAATAAAAATTTATTTCATTGTACATAAGATGATAAAATTATAATTTTATAAAGGGTATTATAAATTATGAATTAAGTAGGAATAATGACCATGTGGTAAAATAATATTTCATGAGAAATGTCATTAAAATTATAAATATTCATCAAATTAATGTGTCTAAAGTGTTGGAGTTGGATCCCTAGAACCAACTTCATTGTAAATTATTATTATTTATATTTGAATATTAATGTTTTAATAAACTATGTATCACATCATGATTATTTTTATATGTAACATATCATGTTACAATGTACTAAGAGTATATGTACCACTAATTTTTTATAGGATTTTTCTATGATAATGAGAACCAGGAAATTCTAATATGGTATTCTTATATATTGGTTTTATAGTTAGATGAAAAAATTTGAGTGAAAATTGAGATATGATATCAGGGGTGGAAACTCATGGTACCTTGAGGCACCCTCTCATGGTATACACAATGGAAATTTTTAGTTAATGAGATTATGTGAATGGGACTCTCTAGTATTAGATCCAAATTTGTATGTTTCACTGGTTGTTCTTATACATGGATGTGTTTATTGGTCCTTAAACGTTATGATTATTTTTAATGGTTATTTTGATTAGAGAAATTTGATTTATTAATAAAAACTATGATAAATTATTTTCATGGATGATTATGATATATTTTTTGAATCATGACTAATACATCATTAATGAATAATGAAATAAATAATTTTTCCTTTTTGTTCTATAATAAAATATGAGATACTAGTCCCTTTTGAAGGAAATTATAGAACCAATATAAATCCATGGACATTGATTTCTATAGAAAACTACAATTTCATGATAATCAATGATTGAGACATAATGTACATAGATTGATGGATCCATCATGTAACCTTCATTATTAGAGAAAGGATGATAACAGTATTATATTCAATAGTAAAAGTTCTTTTGAGTTTTCATATCATTTTGGTATTAAATTGTCAATTTATGAGTGACATGGAATATTACTAATTTCTAACCTCACAATTTAGGATTCTTTAACTAATTCCATTGAGAAAATTGCCTATAGGATCATGTACTACGTGTATAAAGATTCTCTATAAAATAATATTATTATATAATATTTAAAATCGTGAATATAGATTATTACCACAATTAGTTTTATAATTATTATTTTTCTTTAGCGCGTGTAATCATTCATAAGTTATTTGATATAATATTTTTTATCATAAAACTTAATAAACTTTTATTTTCTATTTAGTAAATATAATATTTATTTTTATTATTGGGGAAATATATATTGATATTTATTTGATAGATAAATAGAAATTATTCAAGGTATATTATATTTTATGAAGTAATAGAAGATCGAGAATAATGATGTAGTGAGGTATAATATATATTAAATGTTATTAAAATAAATAAAATTAAATATAATTGTTCCGCTTCGAGCATGACGAGAAATATTAATATTAATAATAATAATATTATTATTATTATACACATGGGTATCTATACGGATTAATGAAATAATAAAGTTTCACTATTATAAATATTATTTTCTTAACCCAGTATTAGATAAACACATATTATGTTTTATTGGTTTCCATTTAATTTTTTTGGAATAAATACATATGGGGAAATTTCTCTCGAAGATATGATATATCCCTCTCCATGAATACTCCGATTAATAGAAATTGTTCCTCATCCACCTCCACTCGAGATTCTATATAGATTAAGGAGAGTTTTTTTTCAATGTGATTCTATAGGAGATCAATGGTGAATGATGAAAGTATTTGGATCTATGGTTCTAGAACATAGAGATTCATATGGAGGTGTTAAGTGGTTTGTGGAACAGTTTTGGATCCTTGTTAGAGGGAATCTACTCATGACACCTATAACCCTAATTTTTAACGAATTATAGATATTTTAATAACCATAAATGAATAATAAATTCAACATAAGGTAGTTATTTAGTCCATTACAGTAATTATATATAATATGTAATTATTTTGTGTCTTGGTTCTTTAATGAAATCATCAATTAATATTTTATTCAATTCCATTGATCGGGACATTTATTAAAGAGGATGTAATATATTTTTGACCAATTATAAAAAATCATATTTTTCATGCCCTATCTGGAGATTTAGACTTGCCCAGAAACATTCACTAGTATTAAAAGGGGTCTCTGTATTATTTATAATTATTTGGATATCATCAATTGATTTAGTAATTTATCATTTGTATCGACCATGCTGCTGATAGCCTAGATATATCATTATACATTATTATGTTGGCATAGAAATACTATGAGAATCCCAATCGATCAATCTGTTTATTAGTTTTGGAAAACATGTTACAGACATTTTTCCAATTTTACATTGGGAAATTAAAAAAATACTGAAAAAAGTAAGAGATAAGTATCCAAAAAACTCATTCAAAGAATTAATCTTCATATCGTGGGAATGTAAAGAAAATATAGGTGATATAATATATTCACTAAGGGTAAGAATACAATGAAAGGTGTGACTAAATATTGAATAATAAATAAGGAAATATAAATAACTAAAACACATTACATTTGAACAATAACATGATCATAATATGGAAGGATTAAATAATGATCAAATAATAACATATAAAAAATCAAATGAGCATGAAAAATAACAATTGATATTCTAAATTATAAAATAATATCCTATAATTTTAATAGCTATGTTCATAATGAGATGATGAATAGTTTTGGATATCTATAACATAACATTGAGGATTTATGCCAAAAATCTAATACTATTGAGGATTTTTGAAAGACATATAATATAATAATGTCTTCCTATCGTGACATCTACTAAATGGGTAGGGACATTGGTAATACAATATCTAGAATATCTTATGAATACTACCAATGCATGTTGGGAAATCTATACTATTCACCACCTATCATTTACTACATCCGATGAATTCCTCATGAACTATCTAGATTAATATTAATGGTGTCAAAAATTTACATCCCCAAAGAAAATAATCATAAACAATCTTGATATATAATAAAGATAATATCATTAAAATATATACCATTAGGTTAATAGTAAAAGGTTTTTTTTTCATAGATGAATAGAATTACAAAAAAAATTCATTAAAAATATTTCAAAGGAATATATCATTTTCTCTTTAAATTTTACTTTTAAAAACATAAATCATTCTAAAAATAATATTCATTAAAGCCACATTAAAATAATATATATTTCTAGAATATAAACCAACAAATTCCTCTAGAAAAATTCAATTAATATAAATTAAACTTCTAATAACATATGTTCTTGTTGATGGGTAATTATGGACATGCCATACAATTTAAAAGGAACATTGAATTTTCACTCTAAAAATGTTAGAAAATTTACAAGATTTGAAAACAATAAGGAATTTACTTCGAAAACATTTAAAATCCAAAATTATTAGAAAATCATTCCATAAATCATTTTTAAAAGTTTAAAAAAATTGAAAACATTTTACTAAAATATGGTTTTGGGAGAAAATATATTTCTAAATGATGAGAGAAATGAAAACACAATTTCCAAAAACATGTAGCAATTATTATAATTAAAAATGGAGGGAAAATGAAACTATTTCTCTAAAATATCATGAATAACCATAGGATAATAAATTATATTTATTTCATGTTGTAAATATAAAATTATTCCTCCATGTTGGATGTAAACATAGACCTTCTCAAAAAACATTAAGATTGTTAATTAAAGTCTTACCACATTGTAAAATTTGGTATTGTGTCCCCAAGGAAGAAATTAATTAAAATTAAATATTTTATATCATAAAGTTAAATTAAATAATGATATATCAAACAAAAAAGAAAGAATATTCCCCAAAAAATGAAATAAGTGTTGTATATGGTGTATATCTGATAGATGTAAAAGTGAGATGAGAAACCCATACCATATGCTACCATTTGAATGAAAATGAATAAAACTATTAGTTTTTGGTTTAAAACATATTATTAAATATTAATAAGACTATATAAATATTTATATTATCATATATGATCCTTTTATATCATATTATCTCCTATAAATTAATAACCTTCCATTATTTTCATCTATTGAGTGTTAGTTTCCATATTATATCTAGCTTGTTATGTGGTGAATGATCTGTTTCAAGAAGAAATTATATAGTTATTTCATCTCAATAACAAACATTATAAAATAATTATCTTAATTTTAGGTCAATGATACTATTAATATCAATCATGAATGATGGTTATGAAAAATAAATTATGTCATGATCCTGGAGATAGTAGTTCATACCCACGCATGAGTAATGTTATTCATAATCAAATGATCATTATGAAAATAGTCTAAGTAATAATTTATATTTAAATATTGATCATAATGTTATATATTAAATAATATTTCTTTAATATAATTATATATATCCTTCATGTGTTGTGGGGATGAAAAGAGTCACATCGCTTCGTGAAGCTGGAAGTGTACATGTACACTAACAATGTTATCTTCATTAACTGTATGAATAAAATAACATATTATATTTTAATAAAAATTAATATTTCATTAATATCATAATTATATCATTTATAACACATATAATCAATAACATTATGCATTATCACATTCTATGTAATGTGTTAAGGAAAGAGGAATCACACTGCTCTGTAAGGCAGAAGTCTGCTGTACACATGAACAAAATTATCATGTCTCCAATGGAATGTAAATTAAAAATGTATATATTATATATTCAATATATAAGTATAATGTATTCTATATAATATATACATAATTTATATCCATCATAATACCAAACCATGAGAGTTATTTACGGAAAAATTAATGATATTTGTTCCCTATGTGGTAGTCCTTTGTACATACGAATGATGATTTCATTAACCATTTATTGTATGTAGACATGGTTTTAGGAAATTATCCTATTATAAAAATATCCCATTTTTTGAATAAATTGTTTTTTATCATCATGGTTTAATAAAAATTGATGTCGGTTGAGAAAGAAATAATATAAAGACACTAGAGGAAGGACATTACCTCTTCTCTGAGTATAATCCTTATGATTGAACTATTTTGTTTCTCTGCTAGATTTATTACCAAAATATGGACTCTATGATAATTTTAGGTTTTTTGGGAAGTAATTTTGTTTTCTTTTTGACCCGAATGAGTTGAGAGGTGTGATGTAGTAAGGGGAGTGAGTTCCCATTAATTTATGAGGAGTAGTGGTATTCTTTTAGAAACCCAAAAGTATTCATTATTGGGAGTTAATTATTTCCTCATGTACCATAAAACTAGATAAATAATTTATTGTAGGTTTCTTGATTTTGGAAATACCTCCCCCATAATAAAATAAATACATCTTTATAATAGTAATCCTTTGTATTTAGGTTTAATCAATATTAACATTTTAGTTTTTTCCCACAGTAACATGTATATTTCTATATAGCTAGAAACATTAACCCATAAGACTAAAATTAAAATATATTTTATTATATATTTTATACCTAATGACTATAAATATGATGTAAAATTTATTAAATAAAAATCTTATTTGTGTGTAAAATTGGTTTAATCAAAACCCATGTAATGATCAATACTTTTTTAACAATTCTCACAGAAAATAATTTTATCTATTTCAATTAAAAAATTTGGTAAAAAATAAAATTTTAAATATTATATAATAATTAAATATTATTCCAAATATTGAATAAATTTTTTCTAATCAAACTCACTTAAGTTTAATTTTTTTATTTAAAATTATTAACATTAATGTGATGAGAAAGCGGGGTTTTAATGTCAAAATGTAGAAATATTTGAAATATTTTTATATCCAAATTAAATATTAAATTAATATGTATGATCTAAATTGGAATAATGTTTTTAAGAAATAACAAATATTACTTTAAAAAATTGAAAATATAATTTATCATTATAAATAATTTAAATGAAAATAATATTTTTAATTATTATTCATAATTTTTTAACTATTCAACAAAAAATGAAACTTCTCAAAAAATAGAATAATTCACCCTAAGATAATTTACCTATTTTAGATATATTCATAAATAAAATATATAATTTACCTCTTTTTTCTATTGATATTTCATTAAATATACTACACACATTAGTCTTGACTAACTCAAGTGGTGTATTATCATTTCAACTAGAATTTGATAAAAATCTGTTTCTATGTTGTTTTGTTATAAAATAGTTTTCACATATTAAATTTGGATGTATAATGATTTTAATTTCATTATTCATATTATTTCTCCACAATAATCTTAAAATATCATTATTTAAATGTTCGAACCTATGACCCTATATCCCATAATTATCATCGTGTACTGTAATTAAACATCATTTTAGACTGAGGTGGATTAGAACCAAAAACATGTGGTTCTTCATTATCAATACAATTGTGAGAAACCAATAATTTTCATCAAAAAATAACTATCATTTAATTTATAATATTACATAAAAGCGTTTTCCCACCTATTTTTTGAGACATAGAATTTTGTCTTTTATATCATTTATATAGTAGTCATCATAGATCAAAACAATATTTCAATGTTATTTCTTGGTAAAAATACGACCTCTTCCTTAAATAGGTATTATTGAGTCCTCTATAAAGGAAATCTATCCTCAATCCCTCTAAACTGGATTCATGAATACGGTTTTTTTGTCTTCATATGTGGTCCTGAGATCCAAAGTTATGATACCATATACCTTGGTTATTTTTTAATGATTGATCCATCAACACAAGAGATGATCAAAAAGTATCCCATTCATCGATTATATTTACCTAATTGGGAAAATTTTAAAAGACACACATTTTTCAATATTTATAATAATAATAGCATCAATAATTTTCATTGTCTTTCATCTATCAATTACTGAATATAACCAATCAATATCTTCCTTATTTCTTAAGAGTATAATTTTTAGAAATATGGGATCTTCAATTTGGTTACCTTCCACCTATTCGGCCTCTAATTGTTTTATATTCATTTAAATATAATCTCTTACCTAATCCTATTCCAAATATCCCCTTTCTAATTTTTATAGTTGTTGATATTCATATACGATTATATGATATGCTCTAATCTGTTGGTAACACTCTCATATTTTACCTTCAAATCATGGGATTATAAAGATCCCATGAGTTCTTAAAAAAAATATTTAGGTATGTGAGAAAATATAATGACCCTTAGTTCCAAAATTACATTTCATATTCAATATCTATCCAACACTGATGTATCCATCATGTCTATCCCTTACAGTGCCAAATTAATTCCTCAATAAATATCCTCATGAATTATTGTTGTAAGTTCAGGGTGGTGAGATGTTTCTTTTTTTAATTTTTTTTCTTTAGTTCTACATTGTATCTTCTTTATATTTTCAGTCGGTGTTGGTGTTGTGTGAATGAGCCAATTTATTTTGTGGATATATTTTAAAATATTGTGGTTATGGTTCACTATTGGATCCTTGAGTCATGAGTTCCCTATCATTAGATATCTATAGTGTTCCAAGTTCATTGCATCTCTACTTTAATATTAATTATTATATTATAGTTGTTTTATCATAATAATTAATCTAGCAGTGGTGTTCTTACAATATACATAGGAACAGTGAGGTATAATGAATGAAAATCCCTTATGTTATTTCCATTTCAATAATTATTTATATATCATATTTAATTACACTCATCATACATTTATTGTTTGTTGATTATATTTTCTGGTTCCTCATTGGTTTTCTTACCCAAATTTTTATCCAAACCACTCAACCGCTGAAAAAATCATAATCATGAATTTTTTTTGAAGATATCATATTCAAACCTAATTTCAAAAAATTTAATAATTTATTTACTTCTAATGATATTTTTAATAATACTATTTATCTTTATAATAATGTTTATCCAATTATGTTTAATTTATACAATCACATAAATTTAAATTTGGATAGTTGATGTGTTATTTCCTTCTTTGAATTTTTTGTTATAATGTGGGGCATAACCCTGTGTGACGTGAAATATATTATATTATTAATTCTCACCTAAATATGAAAACCTTCATATTATAATGTCTAAATCCATGAAACCATCTATCCTAGTAATTTATCTTCTTTTTATGTTGTGACTTTTTGAAAAAATGTTAGGGTTGATGCTTTGTTGGAAGTATAAGAATCTTTTTTCTAGAAAATTTCAAGCATAAAAAATGTGGTGGAGGCTACGAAATTTTAAATTCATAATCTAAATGAGTTTGGTTTTATAGACTTTTATGGATGTTTTCACATCAAATATATGGAATTAATTTTCGATTTTAATTTTTCATTTTTGTTTATTTCAGTTTTTATCCTAATAAATGTGTGTTTCATATTAATTTTAAGTTAATTCAAATTTGACTAAATAAAATTTTTTCCCATGGACTTTTTATTTCAACAATAGCCTCCATTTATTATCACCAAAGATGTCAAGGATATCATGGAGGATAGATACACTGATTAAGAATCCAATGTATCCTATTATTTTCATATGGTTGTTTGAATGGAAACTCATTGGGATAAATTTAAGAGAGACTTTAATACAAAATACAGCATTTTTCATGTACTCATAATGAAATATTCAAAATAATCCATTAATCAAAACCTTCAAAAGAACTATGGAGAAATCATTACAATGAATTCAAAAGAGCCTCCTATGTTAAGTAGATATGGCTTGAATCTCTATAACATGATTCTAAATACTTATTTATGAAATATGATAAAATAATTTACTAGTATCATAATAAAGTAATAGTTATAGTAAACCAATTGGGAAAATTGATAAAATTTGGGTTCAATTTAGTTATGTGAGAAATTTTAATGATCTGTAGATCCCAAATTTTATGAAATATTCATTTCCCTTGAAGACACTAAAGTCATTAATATGATTTTCATTGATGAACTCATGGGATATATATAATACCATGAATTTATGGAAAATTAATTGAGTGATACCAATAGATTATAGAATACCCTATCGTAAAATATGAATCTCAATAATTCAAAAAAAAAAGAAAGGGGGACATTTAGAATTGGATGAGGTGGGGGATTATAAAAAAATGAATATAAAACAATTAGAGGTTGATTAGGTGGATGTTCACCAAATTTATGATATGAGGTATATAAAAATTATACTCCACAAGAATAAACAAGATATTGATTTGTCATATTTAGTAACTGATAGATGAAATTAAAATGAAAATTTTAATTATAGAATTGTTAGAAATTTTGGAAAATGTGTCCCCTGGAAATTGTCACCATTTAGGTAAATATCATCAATTAATGAGATATTTTTTGATCATCTATTGTGTTTATAACACAATCATTAACAAATAACCAAGGTATGTGGTATATTTACACTAGATCTAACAACTAGATAAGAATACACAAACACTTATTTACAAACATAGTTGAGAGGCATCAAGGATATTTTACATTTATAGACACTTAATAATACCTATTCAAGGAAGAGAAGATATTTTGATCAATAAAAAATTTTGTAATCTTGTTTTCATATTTGATAACTACTATATTACTGATATAAAAAAGAACATCCTACGTCTCAAAAAATTGGTTGGAAAAGGCTTTTATATAGGATTATAAATTTAAAGATATTTATTTTTTATGGGAAATGAAGGTTTCTCACATTTGTATCGATAATAAAGACCCACATGTTTCTGCTTCTAATCCAGCTTAGTCAAAAATTATGTTTAATTACAATACATTATGATTATTCTAGGTTAAAGAGTCTTAGTTTCTAATAATTAAATATTTATATTTTATAATTTTTATGAGGAAATAATATGTATAATTGGATTCCAATCATTATACATCCAAATGAAATACGTGAAAATAATGTTGTGACAAAAAATCATAGAAACATATTTTTATCACATTCCAATTGAAATGATAATACACCACTCGAGTTTTTACAGAACAATGTGTGTTGTCTATTTAATCTAAAATAAATGAGAAAATAATTAAATTATAAATTTTGTTGATGAATATAACTACATAAAATGAATATAAATTCTCATATTTAAGTTATATTTTTAACCAATATTTTTGGATCCCCATATTTGAATGTGAGTAAAATATTATTTAATGGGTAGATATCCAAAACTAGTGGAGGTGGTTTATGTTAGAGTAGGGAAACAACCAATATCAGAGGCCTACAGGTGTATATTTGGAAAGCTGCAATATGAACCATTTCACAGTTCAAGGTGATTATCCTATACGATGATGGTTATTTCATAATCTGCTAGATAAACAATCCATTAGTAAATGATTATGATGAAACCACGTTATTCTTTAATACATTGAACATTATGGTTCGATTTTTTATGGCTGGTTTTTCATTATCAAATGAATTATTAAATTAAAAATAATGAAAAATGGAGGTAAAATTTATTTCATTTTGTGTATACATGATATAATGCGTGGTTAATCACTTATTAAAATACAATTAATATATAAAGAATATTATAAAGACACAATTGGAAATTTAAATATAAATATTGAATATATATGAATTAAATATATATATATATATATTTTGTCGGTATAGCCTTCCAATAATTTTGTTAAAATCAATACATAGTTAAACTTTATTGACCATCCAAATTTAGGTTTCATTAAATTATTAGGGA
Source organism: Viscum album (assembly GCA_963277665.1). Taxonomy (NCBI): domain Eukaryota; kingdom Viridiplantae; phylum Streptophyta; class Magnoliopsida; order Santalales; family Viscaceae; genus Viscum; species Viscum album. The sequence continues at coordinate 32,030,298 of OY728120.1, read as the reverse complement.
ATTATGCCTTGATGTTTTGAGTTGACATAAGCTAGTTCACATCTAGGGTTGACATATAATATAGTACATATTTTAACTAATTGTTAATGTATGAAGAAATAAAAATTAAGGATTTTGGGATTGGGGAGTCCACTCTACCAAACAAGGAACAATGAGTAAATATAGTTAGAATTTTATATTCCTGCATAAACCCCATTAAATTACTTCTCTTCCTATGTCGGGTTGATAATATGTGTAATATAGATCCTTTCCCATAAAATATCCATGCTAGAAGATATTTATGATGGTGCGTAATGTTATGTTTTGATAAATTTATTTTCGTTACCATGTGTAATATTTCAAAATCTATACATTCTGTATTAGATATAGCATCTAGTTCTCACTTCTATATCCAAAAATATGAACCTGAAAGATAATGAAATATTTCTAGAGTAGAGGTGGATTTTTATGTTTCCAATTGTTTGAGGTTGGATTCTCTAGCCATAGGAAACTACCACCTATCATTTCCAACAACAATGATATTGTTTTTAAGATATTTCAATTATTTACTCACTTTTTCTTAGAAAATAATTTGTGTATACATTATAGATAGAGTTGGTTTATTTTTCAAATTTTGAAATAAAATGTGTTTTATTATATGTAAAAAAGATTTAATGGTATGGAATATTAAAATTAATGAATTTATATGAATAATTAGAAAAAAATTATATTAAGTTGTTAATGAATAATGTTTTCATGAATAATATAACACCTCACTATGAAACCACCATATTGGTCATTTTGAAGTGAATTATTTCAAAATTATGTATAAATATGGTGATTTTGAATATTATTGTCTTAAACCACATGAAATATGGAATGATTTTTTACAAGGTAAAAGGAGGAAACCACCATATGATGGAAATGGTGAATAGCCAACAGGGCTTCTAGGATTGGTATAAACTGATATGTATAGACCATTTCTAGAAGAATATATATTTCGGTAATCTTACTTCATATCATTTGTTTAGAATATGGGTTGATATTATTTTGTCTAATTGAGGATATATAATCCAAAATCCATTAGGAAATTCAAAAAATTCATGAATGAAGTTTACAATATACATGAATAGAAGATAAAGAAGACATGACGAGATGATGGTGGTGAATATATTTACCACATGTTTAAGAAATTTTAAAGAGGGTTTGGGAACCTCTCTCAACTCACACCACCTTACACACCATATTGGAATATATTCAATGAATGGATGAATTGTTCCATTCTAGATATGTTAACGTAGAGGATATGTCCTATAGGTTATCCATTTTCCACATAGGGGATATGCATTAAAAAATATGGCATGCACACTAAACTAAGTACCAAAATAATGTGGAAAATGAAATCATTTGTGTGTGATGGAGTGGAAAGAAACCAATTTTTTTCATAAAAAATTTTGTTCTTCTGATTAGTTTCTTATGGATTTATCTATTAACAAATTAACACCATAGGGAATACATTCTATCAAAATATGGTATCCTAAGGAATCAATGGGAAACTAAAAATATCACCCCTCGGATATGAAATTTAATGACTCAAGAAAATCTATCTATCTTGTGAAATAGGAAAACTATAAGAAGTGTAGTCATAGAAATACTGAATTTGATGAAATTTATACTAAAAATATAAAATACATGGTATATGAATATATTCCATAAGCCCCTACAAAAGAATTGTTTCATAAATTCCATCAACTATATTGTATTTTTAGTGAGGTAAGGGAAAAATAGAGATATATATTTCTAATCACTGAATATAGTGATTCAATATTGTTTACAATAACGAATCTCTCACACAAAAAGAGAAAATATAGAGCTTATATGATATAAGATGGGCATATTTCATGAATTCTCAAATGGATTCTACATAACAGAACCAAATTTAGGTTCTAGTCTATTTTCATGTTTATGTAAATCATATATGGTGGAAATTGGTATTAAATTTAAAACAACACATGGATGGTAAAGTATGTATCTATAAAAATAGGATAGTGGATAAAAGGTTTATGAAATGGTAACTAATTGACTATGATAAAACCTTTTCACTAGTTTTCATGTTTAAATACATCAAAATTATTCTTGTTATATCATCTTTCCATGACTATAAAATTTGGAACATGGAATTAAAAATAGATATCCATAATGGGGAAATCTAATAAGATGTCAATATGTCATAACCAGATGGTTTTGTGGAATAAAGGGATTTCGATATAATAAGAATATTTTAGAGATCTCTTTAAGGATTAATGAATGAATCATGTTCATGGATGATTATGTTCAATGAATCTAATAAATAATTAGGGTTCATTATGATTGAATGTGATCCATGTTTTTAGATGTGATTTTGTATGAATTTGGTAATTATCCTTGTATTATATATTAGTGACATATTACTAATTATAAGTGACTTGTGAGTCTTACATGATGTTATTGATTGGTTAAAAGATTGTTTCATTATGAATTAACTATGTGATGTAGCCTACATTTAGGGATAATGACCATTCATAATATATATATATATATATATATATATCATTTTATTTAGACTAATTCAATGTACATACATTGACCATATACTAAAGATATTTATCATTAAACAATCCTAAATAAGATTGGTTCCAATATCACATGATTTACATCTTTCAATGAAAATGAATCCTCATACAAAATAGGAGAATGATAGAATGAGTAGAATCTCATAATATATGGTAATAGGATCAATCAGGTATGTCTTATAATGATTATGTCATGATGATTCCAACTCATTGAAAATGGTAAGAAGATATCAAGCTGATCAAGGTGAATAATATTGGTATTTTGTTAAGGGTATCCTTATGAATTTTATAAGAACTAAGGATATGTTCCAGGTGTATGGAGGGGATGAAGAGCTTATCATTAGTTGTCATACTGATACTATTTTCCAAATTGTTTGGAATAATCTGATGTCACCATCAGTATATATTTTCTATCCCAACGGAAGATCAATGTTCTAGAAAAGGTTAAAGAAACTAGTTTTTTCTAATTCTATAGTGATGTTTGAGTATATAACAACATTTGGTGTTTCTAAAGAATACTTTAACTAATTAAGATTCTTCCATGGGATTTACGTGGTGCATAAAATTTGAGACCCTATCAAATTGTATATTGATAATACCACTATTATAGATCATCAAAAAGTGTCAAGGTCACACCAATGGAAATATAAAATACTATAAAAGTATCATCTCTTTTGGGATTTTAATAGATGGTGAGGTAGAAAAAATAAAAAATTTCATTCATGAAAAAATGGAATCCCCTTGAAAAAATCATTTTTATATATAAATAATTAGTATCATGTATGATCTAATATACTGAAGCTCATTAACAAGTTTCTCTAGTTCACGTGGCAGACTTTTTGAGTAGGATATCTAAAACAAACCTCTATATACTTTATGGATAACTTTATTTATAGATTTGAATTTTAAAAAAAATGACGTATCCAATCATGATTTTTCTTCAATATAAAAATTCATATAATAATGTCCAATGTGTAGCAGTCACACTGTAAGGTCATCGAAGTTCCCTACTAAGATGAGAACCCAAATGTGACACGATAGTAATCTTCGATATATTTTTTTATTTCTATAAAAATTAATTTTGGGGACACAAATTACATAGGATATCAGGGGTAGATAATCCAATGACATTGAGGCACATTATCATGGACTAATCCCTTGCTAATTAATGATATGATAGATTATGAGAACAATACCCACCAGTATGAATTCCACATTTATATATTTAATTAGATATATATATTTTTGAATGTGTGTATTAGTCAATAGAAATTATTATTATCATTAGTGGATATAATGATATATGAAATTTTTAGTATTGGAAAAAACCCTGATGATGGGATTTCACGGTGAAGTTGGATACATTAGGGGTGTCATGTGTAATGCTTCATTAAAAATAATATGATAAATGATATTTCATTTTTATTAATTTATAAAAGATGATATCTAAATTCTATTGATGTATATAATATATCATAAATAATACCATGGGCATGGTGTTCAATAGGAAAGTACAATATTCTGTACATCAATGAATGATACATACAATACATAGGATAATAGAACTGTCATGCATCATTCATGGTTAGTGATATCATGGTAAAGGGATTATATTATATATAAGCATTGATATGAGGTTTTATATACTTACTGAATGAAAATATATCTCTATGTGTTCATTTGAGTGTTTCTAGATGTATTCCATGGGCATTGTATTAATATTCCTAATGCCACTAAGAAAGGTCCATAGAAGGTCACACACTATCCATATCAATAATGTCAATTAAATAGTAAAATTATGAATTTATTAACAATAATAAAAATATTTTTCCCACAAGAGGCATAATAACTATTATATTTACTTGTAAAAATATATTTTATCATTTGTTATTTGACAAAATATTTTGTGATAATTATAAATAATAAATACTTATTTTCTATTTTGTGAATATAATATTTTTAATTTATTGGTGAACAATGATGTTATTTTTATGTAATAAAAAATAATCATTATTCAAGGATCGATAAATATTATGGATGGATAGAGGACTCACAATATTGGATTAGAAAAGCAATAATATATATTATATATTATTTATATAAATAATATTTAATTTGACTTTATATCATTGTACATGTTTGTAAATAATAATATTATATTTATTTTTACCAATGTGGGGTTCCACAGGGATTAATAAAATAAAAAAGGATCACTTGTAGTGTTATTATCTTCTATCCCTTGTGTTATATGAACCAAATTATATTTTTTCCATTTGGGTTTTTATATAATATTAAATTTTTTAACGACATCGTGAATGAGTTATCTCGAATCACTTGAGATATCCCTCTCCAGTAAAACTCTCAAGAATAGAGATAAATGGTCCTCCAACGCCACTATCTAGTATATAGGTACCAAATAGGATCCTTCTTTAATCAATTATTAGGATGATCAATCCTTAATAACACAAACATTGCGATCTCTCATGCTATCACCCAAAGATTCCATTGATGAATTTTGAAGGATCATGGGTTATGTGTGGATCATTGTAGGATGGAATTTCATCTTAATTCCTATAATTCATCAATGGTAAAATTTATATCCATTCTCAAATTCATCAAAAAATATGCAATTCATCAAATAGTAATTCTCGAGCTATATAAATTAATTATAAATAAAATATGATGATTAGGCATATTATTTTCCATGTTTAGTTGTAAATTAATATTTGATTCAAATCCACTCATCTTTAATTTTATCATCATTTATATCTTTTATTATGTATCTATCACAAAAAAAATGTTACTAATGCCCCATATGGGATTTCTGTTTTGTATATAACCTTCATAAAGGACCATGACTTCATCGAAGTCTGTGAAAATCTCAATATGGTGGAAAAATTTCAACAAGGGTGTCATTTGGGAATGTCTTATTTATATAATGTATTGCGCATGAATATTTCTATTTTCCAAATATGTATACACCTTGATAGTTGGCAACACCAAAAGAGTTAAGTCAAGTGAATGGTTTCTTTTTTCCTTGACAACTTATGTTATTGAATTGATGAAGATTTTTCTATTAGATTATTTATTATTATAAGATTCATAGGGTCTATTTATCGAAATTATTACAAGGGTGTGTATGTTTTTAGTAAACCATATATAGTATAAATGTACACTAATTTAATTCTTAGTGTTATATTGAGTGAATAAAAAATGAATTTAACTGAAAAAACTATCCAATATTAAATAAAAATATCACATATATATACATAATGAAAAATACTATTTTCCAAAATGTAGTAATTCAATATATATTCTTGGACTGAATGTTGGTATATTTTCATGATTAAAGGGGCAATTTATTTTGGTACAAATACTATATCGGAATTATGCACATGAAAATATAGGACATATTATATCATGAAATCATGTTTGTAAAAAGGAGAAGTTGATATTTATGATTCTTTATATGGTGATAGAAGATGATGGCCTTTTAGGATGAGAAATATATTTATAAAGATATTGTACCACCCCCCCCCCCATTATAAGAAATTATTGATTATACTTGTTTATTTTATTTAAATGGTTTCCATTGATTAAATATAAAATAATAGAAGTTTCATAATATAGTGGATGCCTATTAAAACAATGTCAAAAATTAGGATGGAAATTATATAACACCGAAAGAATACTACAAAAAAATTTAGGATTTATAGAATCTTAGAAATATATCCATATATCTTGAAGGCTAGTTACTAACAACCATTAGTTTGGGAGACCCTAGTAAATAGGTGAAAACATCAATGTTCATTTTCAATTAGGTATACATTATAATTTTTTGGGGGATTATTAATCCCAAAAGGATTTTTTCTATAGTTTTTCATGAACAATGATCCCAATCCCCTTTTTCCATATCGTAATTTTCACATTCACCAAATGATCCCTCATTTATCCTACATATAATATAATTTTTTTCTATATAATTTTTGTAAAAGTATGTATTATAAGGTAATCCATAATGTATTTCAACATACACTTGTATTTCTTTTTCTAATGTAATAAAATAAGGGGTTTTTAAATATTTATAATTTCATTGTTTTTTTAAAAAATTTGATTATTTAAATATATTTTATCCCTAATTATTCATTGACTTTAAATAAGATATGAATCCCTAACACACTCTCATAGTTTCATTACTACTACTTGGTTTATCATGGGAATAAACATAATAAATAGGTGACGGAGACCATGTATGGACTATAATTCACCAAAGATTTCAATAAAAAATGAGGGAGTAAAGAAATAAGTTCTAAAAATAAATTTCCCAAGAATATATATATTTTTTTAAAAAAGATCTTGATTTCACCTATTTTAAATTTAATGAAAATTTAAGAAATGGCATATTTACAAATTTTAGTACCCATGGATTGGATTCATTGATATCATTTTTTTTTAGAAATGTTTTTTTTGTAAATTCTTTTTATTTTCTTTTGAGGATGAACCTAATTCATCCATTAATCTAAATAAATAAAATGAATTTACTCTCATAAAGTTGTGATAGAGAGTAATAATATTTATGAATATCATGTGATGTACTAAGGATATTTTTTAGTTTGTTTTTAAAAAAACTGTGTTCCAACCTATGTTATAATCCCATGATACCTACTAAAATTTTACAATCTAAGGATAATTGTATCCCACATTAGGATTATTATGGAGAACAATTTTTGATACTATAACCTAAATATAAGCTCATTGGGATTAGGATATCGTATGGGGGATGTTAGGTGAAGTATCATTAGATGAGCCATTGGTCAACAGTATGATATTTAAATACCTAGAGGTATAATATCTAATTATTTTAAGAAGTGTGACACCATCATTATTTTGAATGTAGAAATCTGTATTACACACACTATTCTCATGAAAATATATACATGTGTTAATTATTTAAATGAATAGATTTTTTTATCTTCAACCATGCCATTGGGGATTTATTAATGCCTATTTCAATTGAGGAAAATTTCAACATATAAGTAATTTAAGAATTTTTATCACATAGGATAAGTGATTGAGTTTGATATTGGGTTTCAATAGGATTAAAACTAGAAATATTAATACTTATAGTGTATTTTTATACAGAGTAACAATAAGACAAAAAATAGATTATTAGATTATAAGTTATGGTTTTCAGAATCATGTTGGTCACTTGTAAATATTATGTACAATGTTATTTGAAACTACTGGTTGATATGTGAGCCATTTGATGGGGGGTTAAAAATTTGGTTGAGAAAAATGAAAAAATATATATGATGTAGTATAGTTATTTTAATGATAACTTATATCAGATGAGGGAGGTTTAGTTTGATAAACTTTTCAACTTTTTTTTATAATCATATGATGTTATATTAATTCCAATAAAGGATGGTTTAGTTTTATGGGACTCATATATAGATGTGTGTGTGTGTTTGATCAAGATAAATAATTATCATTATTATTACAACATATAATGACATTAATAGTTCTAGAATATGGATTTTTCATAATAAAAAATCAACTAAAATTAAATAATTGGTTAAATTCCAAAATATTTATAATTACTAGAAATTAAATTATAAATGTCCCTCTTTATTGGTAAATTTTATTAGTTCAAATAATGGGTCCCTTATTCGGTGATTTTTTAGCGCTGGTGAAGATATATTTTATACTCAATATTTCTAGCACTAATAATTTTGAATACTATTAATGTGTGCTATTAACAATTGATCACACTACAAGAGAATGTATAGAGAAAAAATAAATTGAGAAAATACATAATTAAATTAAATAAATCAAAAATAGAAACAACACAATTTTATTTAAATTTCAAATATTTGTTTATAGAATTAAATTAATATGAATTATTTATCACACAGATTTAAAACTATTATTGTTCCTTTTTCTTTGTCATATGAGCTCTATCTGTGCTATCTGTTGCGGAGAAAACCACCATAGATCAATAAATATAATAAAACTATTTAAGAATATTATATTTATTTTATTAATACTTTAAATAATTAAATATAAAACATTGTGTCAATTTAAAAATAAATATTTATATTTTTAGTCATTCCAGAAACAAAATTTATTGGATTATGTTTTGGCTGATTCGACTACATAACACTATTTCATGTAATTATTAAAATAAGGTTCAATTGAATTTGTTCACATCTTTAGTTTTAAAAAACGTTTAATATGAAAGTGATCCAACTCATTAGAAAATATTTTTAGAACAAGTCTTCAATTGTTACACCACTTTGTGTTCTTCTTCATGTATTTTCTATTGGAAAATTAATAAAATAAGTATCAGAGAAAAATCATAAGAAAATTAATTATGAAATATCATATTTAATTATGGAAATCAATTGGATATTGTTTTCTCATTTTTGGATATGTGATGTGAGTTTTATACTAATATCAAACATAAATATTTAAAACATGAATTTTAAATCATGAAAACCACATTGTGTGTCATACATTATTCTGATCAAGTACTTCATTTGACAAAATAATTATAGATCATTTTCATAATGGTTAAATATAATCGGAGCTTGTTTTCATAGTTTTTTGCAGTTACATGTGTTTAAAATTAAAATGATACATGTTTATTAAAAACTAAAAAGTAGAGTTATATCAGTCATATCATGTGATAGATTGAAAAGTGGTTACTTCTTACACATTAGAAATTAATTATGAACTTTTTTCTTGTTTTGGAAACCATGTTCTAATCCATTTCCCTGTTATATCTATTTAATGTGAGTTTTAAACCAAAATGAAACATAGGATATAGAAACATACAAATTGAGTAATACTAACCACAACATGCATTGGTTATACATTGTTTTAATTCCTTAATGTCTCAAATGCATAATAAATGATTTTCCAATATTTTAGAAACAATTTTAACATGATTTCCCGATTTTTGTGGTGTATATTGCATTCAAAAAATGGAACATTTATATTGAAATCACACAAATTAATTTATACAATTCACATCATGTAAGATATTGAAATTCATTTAATTCCCACGCATCAAAATGAAATATATTTTTAATATATTGTGTAAAAATCCATGAAAAGTTCAATTATTTTGGGTAGTGACTTTCATTTTTTAATAAAAGCCACCTTTATATTAAATGATTTCATTATGAGTAATTTCTATCATATCATGTATAGGATTGATTTTTGGTTGAATTTTAATAATAATATAATCAATTTTATGTGCTTTTGGCTATTTGATGTGTGTCTTAAACTAAAATTTAACTTTTTTATTGAAAACACACACATCATGTTATAAAAATATATTAGTTGTTGCAATGATAAGTTTTATATTCCTAGATATAAGAATTTTATTATGGATCATTTTTATATCATTTGAAAACAATTTGATCTAATTTTATCATTTTGGGTGATGTAGGGCCTTTTAATCAAAAACGACACTTTTATATTGAAATAATACATTTTGAGACGTTTCATCTATATCGGGTGTCATATTTATATGTATTAAATACCAACATGTCAAAAATGAATCATTTTCCATTTTACTAAGGTTTGAAAACAATGTGATCTCAATTATTGGTTTTTCGAATGTGGTGTGTTTAAAACTAAAATGACACTTTTAGACGAATATATGCACATCAATACATACCAACCACATCATGTTTCACATTTGAGTGTGTGTGATTAATAAACGTCAAAAATGAATCATATTTCAATATCATAATTTTTTAAAACAATATGAGTATGTTTTATCATTTTTCGCTACATGACATGCATTTCTGATGAAAATGGAACTATTATATTTCAAATACATACATTAAGTCAATCATACCACTTAGGGTGCCATATTGATGTTTTTTTCATTCCTACATGTCATTAATGAATTACGGATCATTTTCAAAATGTTTGAAAATAATTAATATTTTTTTCTTAATTTTGGATATGTGATATATGTTTTAAACTAAAATAACACATTTATGATAAAAAAATTCACATTAAATCATTCCACTCACATTTTGAATCATATTGATATTCAATAAATTTCAACATGTCCAAAATTCATTAAGGATAACTTTCCAAAAGTATAATTCCTATAAAACAATTATATCTAAAATTTCAGTATGTTATATAGTTTTTTAACTAAAATGTCATTATTTAACTGAAAAAATTCACTTTGAGTAATACCGGTCCCATAGTGTATTAAATGGAGGTGTATATGATTCATAAATATCGAAAGATACTTATATTTCATATCCTATGTGATAAAAAAATTATAAATATTATTATTGGTTTTTGTCATGTGAAGTGGGTTCTAAATTATTATGTAAATTTAAACTAATATCAAACACTTCATCTCATACTGAGAAAATCATGTATTGGATAAAGGTTTTGTTGATTCATTTACATAACTAATGACTTATGAATAATTTTCATAATGTATCAAATGTATAGACTATGAACCATGAATCCATGATCGGGTGTCTTCTTTATTACAATTTCATATGATACAAGGAATCACATCCCAAAGGACCGAATGGTTCATCAATCGTTGTAAACTAGATATATACATGTGAATTAGACTACACTAGAATAAAAAAATTACAAAAAACAAATTTAGAATATTATTATTCCATCTAAAATATCCATATATATCAAACATAGTATAGTTCATTAATTATTTAGAAAATGTAACGAAATAAGAGAGAGATTAATTACTCAGTGAGGGTTAAGAACATCTGAATCTATCATGAATCAATAATAATAATCCTCATTTAAAGGTAAATAATTGAACACACATTTGGTTTAAATATAATTTCATGTTAATATAAGGTAGAATAAATTTGGAAGGTAAAAACTAAAAACACTTTCCATTTAATCAATAAAGGAAGATAAAAATCCATCCAGAGATAATGTAGTAGAAAACAATCACCTGGACGATAACAACATTGTCCTAAGTGAAGTCATATATTCTTTATTGGACATCACGTTTCCTAGTAATTTGATACTCCAACCATCCTAAACATTCATAATATGGTTTAGAAAATACAATTATCACAATATTTCACAAGTCTAATTAAAACATATTGGTTAAAAATGTGTTCATTTGGTTTGTATTATGATACTACTGATGTTTTGAGGGGATTAAATTAAAGTCCCCAAGCCATGTATTTTATAAACAAATAATTCTTTATATTTTTAATAATCGATTTAATTAATAAAAATGTGTCTTATGAAATATTTGTATTGAGTAAATGAATGAGATTTATCTGTATTTCCATAGTTAATAAAATAACATTCAAAGTAAAACCCATATGTAAAAAATGATAAGAAGTTTATGAATAATCATATCCATGCCAAATAATATTTAAATGTTTGATAATTTAAATTTTCATAAGGATTTCAATAAATAATAGTAAATTGAATGACATAAAAATGAATCATGTATGTTAATTTCAATATGTTTTGGACAAAATGATAAAAAAAAATATTATTAGTTATGGTATCAATTAAATATACATACTCCATATATTAATAAAAATAATGTATCAATTTGAGGAATTTAAACATTAGAAAAGTATCTTTACCCAAATAATTGAGTAAGATATATTTTTTACTTTGAAAAAAACATTTAAAAACATAATACATTTTTGAAAAGCATTTCCAACCGAAGAGAGAAATGAGTTCAGATTTTATAAAACATTTTATTAACTAAATTAAGTACCGAAGAGTGAAAAATTGAAATATTTCATTATTATATCAGTAAAACCATAGGAGAACAAAATTAACGGTTTTAATATAAAATTATCATATAATTTCCTTGAAATTTTTTTCAAAGATAAATAATCTCAATTAAAATGTGACTGTGAGTTAAAACCTTGAAATGATCATAATACTGAAGTGATAATAAAGCAATGAATTTATTATGTGTTTAAAATATAAATAAATATAATACAATTGGAATTTCATTATTATATATTCATAATTCATTATATACATAGTCATAGAATGATATATTCCATGAAATAGTCGTTCAACCCAATGAATGGAAATTTAGTTAGTGAACCCCATACCACATAGGAACTTTTAATTAATATAACCATAGAGGAAATAATTAAAATCAAAGCTCAAAATAAAATAAATAATTATATATTAATGACATTATCCGTAATAGTGGAAATATATTCAACAAATGAAATAAATTCGGTGTATAGCATTACTATGTGACTCAATGAAATTAAATTGAGATGATATCACTATCCTCACCTGTTATTTTTGTTGATCATGATTTTACATCATATAGAGTGGTTTTAAACATGTTATTAACTTTTTAAATTGACATATTAGCATTTACTATATCATATATGTCCTCTTATATCATATTATCACCCATTGATTAATAATATTTCATCATTTTCATGGTATCTGGTGATAATTTCTTTATTTTGTTATGCATGTTTTTTCATGTATGATCCAATTACTTTTAATATTATATAGTTTTATAATATATATAATAATTATAATGTTATAATTATAATATTTTTTAAAAATGTTTTCTTATAAAACCATTCTCTTATTATGGTTTTGATAAATAAATTACTTTATGACCATAAAGATGGTAGGTCATAAGCACAAATAAGTAAGGTTTCCATTTTTCAATGATCATCATTGTAAGGATTAATGATATATTTTAAATTTCTATAATGATAATAATATCATATATACCATATTATATACTTATATATCTCATCATTGTATGAAAAGAAAGTCACATCTCTTTATGAATGTTGTAGTCCACATATACAAAAACAAAGTTATCAATTTTACATTAGTAAAATTATAAGAATATGATAAATATTATCCGTACATAATGATATATATGTAATTAAAATTAAAATTATATATTTTTATCGTGTATGATAATTAACTTTTATCATCATCACCTACCAGGGGACGCGTTAGTGAAAGGCCTATCACGTTGCTTTAGGGAGAAGTTGTCCACCGTAAAAATGAGTGACATTATCATATCTCTTATAGAATGGATGGTAACAATATATAAATGATATATTGTCTCAATAGGTATAATGATTTTATAAATATCATATATATAATTTATATACATTACCATAATAAACCCTGATAGGTGAAAACATAAAATTGAATGATATTGGTTCATGGGGTGGTAGTCTTTCATATATATAAATGATGTTGTTGTAACAAATTTGAAGAAAGTGGAGGTGTTTTTTGACATGAAATTATTATAAATCCCCCCATTATATTTATTATTATGATTTTACTATATCATCCTATTATAATAAAAATTTATGGAGGTGGAGAAGAAAATAAGATAAATATATTCTTGAAAAACATTACCTCTTCTTCATCTATGATCCTTAAGTTCACAATAAATATTTCCTAGATTTTATTCCATCCCAAATTTAAGGTTCTTGGATTCGGGGAGATATTTTGGGTTGTTATTTGGTCAGATATTGGTTAATCGACTATTTTTTACGATGTAAATAAGTGAGGGTTTTGAGTTCCCTTTTATAGCTGATGTAGAGTGGAATTCCAATATATACTCAAAAGTATTCACTATTTTGAGGCCTACCTTAGAACATGTGACACAAAAATTGATTAATAATATAAGTATGGTATTATTGGGATATTAAATTCCTCAAAAACACAAAAACATATTGCTTCTTTTTATTTATTAGTCATTACGTTTACTCAGTTTTACCCTTTCAGTTGTTAACATTGTAACATGTATCTTTTTATTTACCTAAGTATGTTACCTATTAACACTAAAAAGAAATTAAATATTATTAGATAATTTATAAAATATGAATCTAAATAATAAATAAATTTTATTTAATACAAATCCTATGTGTTTTTAATATTCATTTTAATACAAACATGTATATTATGAAAAACTGTATTTTACATTAATAACTATAATTAATTTTATCTATTTTGACTAATAATTGGGTAAAAACATATTTTTCATTGTTATATAATTTAAATTTTGATAATTAGTAATATTTAATCCTTTATTCTAAATTAAATTCACATAAGTGGACTATTTTATTTTTAAATTAATCATGTAGATGTGGTGAAAAAGCACATTTTTAAAAAGAAAAGGTTGGAAGGTTTTCAATGTTTTTGTTATCAAAATTAAATATACAAAATATTCACATGAAATAGATTGGATTAAATGATATATAATTTTTCTAATCATTACATTAAAAACAAATAATAGTATATTTTAAAATTTCATAATATTTAAACAAACTTTATTTTATAAATAAAATTCATCATTTTTAACCTTTCATAAAAAAATTTCACTTTTCATAAAAATAACAAATATTTCTGAAAATATAATTACGGTATATCATTTATAAAAATTAACATTATTTACTCGTATAATTTTTATAACAAATTTTAAATTCAATTTTAATTTATTTTCAAAATCTATGACTAAATGGACTTTTTGAAAAATAAAATTTTTATAAAACAACTTTTTTCCATTCAAATGATTCATATTTTATTACTAATCAGTATATTATGAATAAATATTCATAAACAATATATTTTATTGAGTTATTTATCTTATTAATACATGTCATTCCAACATCATGGAGATAAATTCCGTATTAGATAATAATAGTAATGGTGTATTTTGGTTCAATAAAAAACTATCTTACATGTAACACAAGTTATCAAAGAAACATGTTGTTTCTTCTGACATAAGATAAAATATGTTTTACAGGTAATTTAAGCAATGAAATAGTTTTAATAAATATATCTAGTGGTGTTGGTGTGGTATGTTTTCTTCTATTCTTGGGGTTTTTTTCCATGAATGCTATCAAATACACTGCTTTTAGTTTATAATTTCAGTGTGTTACATTCTCCGCACATCAGTTAAATTGCATCCCCACCCTTTAAACACAATATCGATAATATATGGTTCAATAATTTAAAATTAACTTATTGAAAGACCCATATCCTAAATGTGTTAACAGAATAACTTTTGAATAAGAGACAAAGGGGGATACCAAGGACATATTGATTAACACATAACTGTGATTCTAAATAGGAGATCATTTTGGGAAATATAATATATCTAGAGAGGGAAAAGGTGTAAATATTTATAAAGATTTCTTGAGGTAATTTATAATAATAAATTTAATGATTAATGGAAATTCAATTTCATCAAAAAAAATATTTATTTGATGATTTAAATGACCATATGAGTCATTAGGTATGAAGGTAATAATATAATTTTTTTTAAGATCATTTTCTCTATAGTTGAGTGATTATTTTACAATCATGATACATTCTTAATTTATAAGAACAATTTCATCCTATCATTATTCTTCAAAAAATTTCTAGTTAATCCATTACTATAAAAAATAAATATCAAAATATTATTTTCTAATTCAACTTGCTATACAATTAACTTTTAACAGATCTTATGTACTATAGAGAAGTCATTAACTATGAATATAAATGTTTTATAGAACCAATATTATCAGTTAAAGTTATACAATATATATAAATTAATCTCTAAAACTAAAATATAACACCTGTGGTTTATCATTAATATTCAATAATCAAAATTTTTAACAAAAAACAATAACATATTAACAAGGACTTCATGTAGGAAAGAGGTTGTCTCTAAACACATATCATCCTTCGGTCAGGGGTTCAAGCCCCACGACATTACTAGATGTGATGGGTTGTCATCCAGAATAAGGGTTGTCTGTTTTATAATTTATATTAATATAATTAAAATAATGATAATAATATTTTTGATGTATATACAGGAAATAAAATTAATCATAAAATATAGTTATTTTATTATGGTTGTTAATATAATTTTTTTCTACAAAGATACATAATAAAATTTCACTATTATTATAATTTAATTAATGATCATTCCAACCATAAACGTTTCTAATACCTTTATTCATGCATCTATAAAATGTTAAAATATTACTCCTTATATAACGTTTTTCACTAACACATACAATACACCAATGGGTTTTATTTCCATAAATTTCTACAAAAATATAATTAATCATGTTATATTTCAACCATACGAATTTTAAAAATGGATTTTTTATTATTTGAACTTATTATTAATATTAAAATAATTAACATTGGATTCAATTCATATATTTATAGACAGTAAATAAATATATTAAATTAAAATAGAACAAAATAATTAGAGATTTCATGATTCATATACTAAAATATCATTAGTAAAAATAGTTCTAAAATTAAATTATTTAATCCCAATAATTTAGTTTTTTTATTGCATAATAGGTCCTTCCTTAGTCTAAGGATTAGTCATGGTCATTAATTGTCATTATCTATTCAAATTCATTATTATGGCTTGTATATAAAATATGAATTATACAAAGAAAAACTCCTTAGGGTGTTAACCCATGTCGGTAGTAAGGCCCATTATCAAACACTATTTGATGATCATGTCAATCCCAATAAACCCGTTTCTTATTTATTACCCATATATACAACTATTCTAGAACTAAATCCACTTTAATATCCATACATTGGTTTATTTCTATGAAACACCATATAATCACCACATTACCAAAACATTGGGAGATTTTCTATACATATACTCAAAATATAACATAAAGTTATATTCCATAATATATGTTTTCCTAAATCTAGTTACTAATGTTTCTACTAACCATTATCTGATAACAATTATATTAACCTCAACCATAGTAGGCCAGAGCGAGAGTCTAAATTATTAGAATAATATAAGATACAGCGAATCACTTCACAATGTACATAATTGTTTGAAGTATTGTTAAACTAGATACATACATGATTCTTATATTACAATTGAATAAAAAAATACAAGATAGTATAAATTTTTATAATACTATAATTCTATCTAGAATTTCATTATATATCAAAACAATAAAATTTATGTATTACTATGAAAAGGAAGAAAAATAAGAGTGATTATAAATGCTTGATAAGGAATAAGTATAATAGAAGCTATCATGAATCATGAAGCATAATTTATAGAGAAATGTAAATTACTAAACCCAAAGGATACTTAAATTAATTCAATATCATGGTAATATAATTAATAATCAATATTGTATGGTAAAAAATGAAAAAAAACTTCTCATTTAATCAATATTCTGAAAAATGAATGAACTAATTGATAAAATCTTAGAAACAATCTCGTAGATAGTAATAACAGTAGTATAAATTAAGGAAATTCTTAGTCATTGGATGTATTTTTTCTAAGGAATATAATATAATTAAAAAAAACATTAATAATAATGTTTACACTATAATATTTTGAACACCATTCATAATATAGTATAAAACATATTAGACACTAACACTTAGGATTTTTCCAAAATATGTTGTCTCATGAGACTACAAATGTATTGAGGTTCATGATTTAAATTCTCCTCAACACATGTATTTTATTTCAAAAATATCTCCCTATATAACAAATAATTGATTTTATTTATTAAAAATGTTCCTTGTAAAATATCTATATAGTTTAAGTTATTCAAATTTTTCAGTATTTCACCAGTTAATAAAATAAATCTCAAATTAATCACTAAATGTAAAATTGTAATATGGTTTTTGAAATAATCATATCTATAAAAAATAATTTCATAATTTATTGATACATTAATATCCAGAATAATTAAAATAATTCAATGTAATTATAGTGATTGAAAAATGAATAGGGGTAGTGAAATTTAAAATGTTATTTGGTAAAAATTACTATAAACCATCTAGATGAACATTGAAGATGGTATCAATAAAATATATATACTTATTAGAGTATGAATAATGGTTTTTTCATTTACGAATAAAAATATTATAAAAATATCTATGAAAACATTGTTCTGAAAAATTTACTATTCATTTTAAAAATCTAATTTTAAAAAACATAAAACGTTTTCAATATAATTTTCTTTGAAAATAATTATTAAGAACAATTTCATTATAATTATCACTCAAATTATGCAAATGAAGATTCAAAGAAATTATTTTTATGGTACAAGGTAATTTTTTACAAGTTGTAAAAGATAATAGTAACTATTTATTTTCATGTAAAATTACAATGAAATTTACTTTTTTAGAAAGTGCTAAAAATATTAATTTCACATTTTCAGTAAAAGAAAAAATAGTAATTGTTTTCAAAAAAACCTAAGATTCCATTGAAAAAAATATTAAAAATGCATGATAATTACAATTATAAATCATTATGAAAAGGATAAAAATATAATATGAAAAAAACAAATTGTTTCTGAAGATAATAGGTTTCTGACCAAAGAGAGAAATGTTTTCAAAATATCAAACAATATAATTATTATTATATATAACTTGTAGTAGAAAATGGTTACATTTTAGGAAAATATCACGAATAAATAAATCATAATAAAATTAATGATTATATGAAAAAGATCACTTAATTTTCTTCAATTGATGTTTCAGAATAATCTACATCAATTAATGTGACATTGTGAGGTAAAATCATTCCAAGAACATAACATTGAACTGAGAATAGAAAAATTAATTGATTATGTATGTTAATTATAAATCCATATAAATAATTGAAATAATATAATATAATATGTTGTCATTATTCAAATAATAGTATCATCACATAATTAAAAAAGTAGACCATCAACCTAATTAGTGGGATGTGACATAGGAAATCCATTACCATCTGGTATGTTTTAATTCAAATATCCTTATATTAAAGTATTCCATTAAAATGTTTAAATTTATTGAATAATGAAGTATTCCAAATATTTAATGTCGATGGAATAAGAAATACACTATATAATGAAAATTAGGATGGTGGAATTAGAATATTTCTCAATGAAATAAAATTGAGATGAAATCCCTTAACAAACATGTCCTTTTAGATGAACTTTCTTTTAAATCTATATAAAAAATTAAAAACTTTATTAAATTATTTATGAACTATATTATTATTTATTATATCATATATGATCTATTTATATCATATTTTATACCTTTTAATCATAAAGTTTAATTATTTTAATTATTATAGATGATAATTTCTTTATTTACTCTTGTGTTTTCATATCAGGAATGATCTGGTTATTTCCCATTTATATAGTATTATCATCCACATAATAATAATAATGAAATAATTATAATATTTTTACATCAATTTGACTTATAAATCTAGTCTTCGAATCTTTATTTGGGAAATGATGTATATTAAAGTAAGGGTTATGGTAGGTCATACGTAGGCATGATTAACATTTCCATCTTCCAATGATCATTATGGAATGGAGGTGAGTAATATCATAAAATTTAATAATCATTAAAATTTAATATACACTATATTATATACTTATATATATCATCTACGAGGTCTGGTGACAATGAGAGAGTCACCTCACTTCACGAAGGCATTACTCTGTACAAACATGATTGATTGTATCATCATTTTGTGATTAAAGAGGTAAGAAATAAAATTTATATATAATAATTAAATAAATATAAATAATTTAATAATTTAATAATTATTTCATTAATTTAATATATGATAATTATATTTTATCATTATCACACTCCATGTGATGCTTTAGTGAATGATGAATCACATTGCATCCCAATGCAGTAGTCCTCCATACACAAAAACAGTGTTATCATATGTCAAAAATAATTGTAGGTAAAAAGATATATATGATATAATTATTATAGATGTTTAAATATGTTAAAAATATCATATATTTAAATTATATCAATCATTATACCCTAACTATAGTGGTGCAAATAAAAAAATGAAATACAACAATTTGTGAGGTCGTAGTTCACTGTAAACATTAACATAGATTTCATAACCCATTTTATGGAAGAGGATATGATTTTAGGTATATAACATATTATAAGATAATCCCAATATGTGTATAAAAATTATTTTATTAAATAATTATGGTTTAATACAAATTGTGTTATGTGTATAAATATATTAAATAATGATGTTTCTTGATGAAGATTGTCTCTTGTTTAGGTAACCTCCATAACATTCTGCTAATGCATTCCTAGGATGGATTAAAGTCCAAAATAAGGATTTTTTATTATTGGGTGGATTCTGGTAAGTAATTTGGATTGGTTTTTCTAGGAAAAAGTGTTTTTCTAGTTTAATGAAGTGATGGTATTGAGTAAAAGTTTATAGTTGTTGATGAGTTCTATTCATGTAAATATTCCAAATTATTCATTTTTCGGTGGTTTACCCTCCATCACGTGGAATAAAAATTGAATAATAATGGTGGGTATGGTTTATTTCTTCTATAAAATCCTCCAAAAATATAATCACATTTTTTATCATGTTATTCCATAGATGTTATATTTAGTCAAATTTACCCTTTTAGTTATTACCACTATAACATGTATCTTATTATTTACTGAGTTTATTAACAATTTGATTATTTTATTTAAATGATTCTTAAAAGATAATTTTTAGTATTTTTTCGTAATTTAAAAATCAAAATTATTAAATAATAAACCTAAGTGGGTGTCAAATTGATTTTATTATAAATCCATGTAATGCACAAAAACATCTCTTAACATTAATCAGTGTAATTAATTTAAATATTTTAATAATCATTATTGTAAATATTTATGTTTACCCAACTACATAATATATATTATTATTATTCCAAATAAGGGATCCTTTTTTAAAAACTGAAATCACATCGGTGGCAAAATTTAATTGAAAATTAATCTAGCAGATGTGAGGAGAAAGTGTGTTTTTAGAATGAGAAGTTTGAGACGATTACAATGATTCTATAATAAAAAATAGTATTAAAATGATTTAAATTTCCTAATTTTTATTAGTGGATATATATTTTAATTAATTGTAAATTAATAAATAATAAAATATAATTTAACAATATAAATTATTTAAATTAAATGGATGTTTTCAATTAAAATATATAATTTTTCATTATTCATCAGAAAGTGATTTTTTTTTAAAAAATATTCTATAAAATTAAACCTAAAGTAATTTTTCTATAATAAATTAAAAAATTATGTTTAAATTTCAATAGAAATTTTCTATAACAATTCAAAATGAAATATCAAATTTCAATTAAATGCGGGACTAAACCGTATTTTAAAAAATTATAGGTTTTTATAAATTTCATTTTTCATGAAAATGATTCATAATTGATTAAAAATCAATATATAAATAATAAATGATTGTAATATATAATTTTTTATAAGTTATATATTCTTAATCATGCATTCCATTTAATCTTTTAAGAGATAAATATCATAATAAATAATAATATTAATAGTATTTTGTTATTCAATAAAAATCGATCATGTGTGTAATGAAAGCTATTGATGCAACCAGTTGCCTAATGTAACACAAGAGAAACATTGTGTTTCATATATAAAAATGTACTTAAGAGTTTTATTAAATAAATCGTTAACTCTCTGAGACTTATATTCTTATTTATTCTTGGTGTTGCATGTCATACCAGCTATCAAATATAATGATATTGTTTTATAATTCTAGCATATTGTGTTAAAAAATAAAAAAATCTCAATTTTTATTATATAACCTATTTTTTGAACTGAAATTTATATTTTCAAAAAAAAACTTTTAAATTGGTTTATACTCGGAGAACCATGTATTAGATTGAGGTGTGGTTGATTCCTAAACATCACACCATGTCTTTTAATTATATAATGCATTCAATATTTGGGGATATCTATCACTACTATTTTTTGAAAACGCATAATTTTGAATGCATTTTAGAAAAAAATTTTATCATCGTGAATGTATCATCCTTGTTGAGTTCATCATCAAATTACATGTGTATATAACCCTTGTTAAAGAATAAAAAATTATATATGAAGTCAATTGTTCATCATCTCTTTAAAAATTAATAAATTAAGAATTAGATCAAAATTATTAAGAAATTTACTAAAAAATAGATAAAATAATTAGAAATTTAACTAAATGTGCATAAGGAAATCCCCTCTTCATGACGCGATTATATATCTTTACACTATGTATTTATTGTATTATTTTCAAAAAAAAATTATTTCATATATTATAATTTTAATTGCTAAATAGAAGATAAAACTAATATATAAGCATTATGATATGATCTATTTAGATACCAATGTATCTCTATGGTCAGATCACATATTAGATCACAAAAATAAAATTAAATCAACTAAACATACAACTAGAAAATATTGTTACACCACATACTCAGCCCACTCTTCTATAAACAAATTAAATCTTTTTTTGAGTGCATGGATTTTTTATAATATTTATTGTACTACAAAAATATATAAAAAATGATTATAACTAATTTTTTTAAAAAGGTTATTATCATCATAAATTACATGTTTGTGGATGGTATCTATTTTATGATATATGAAATACATTATAATTTTTTAAAAAGTAATTTCAATATTTTTTATTGTTATTGTTCATTAGAAAATGCGAAAACATAGTGAAAAATAATTAAATTGTTTAGATATATATTTTCATTCTTAAATATTTATATATAGAGCTTTATATTTTTGTATTTAAATAAATTTGTTGCCTTCTTATATTTAGTCACCGACATCATACCATTATTCAATCACTATATATATATATATCTCTCTATAATAACAAAATTCTCATTAAAATGATAACTGGAAAATATATATTTACGTTTATATATAAATCATATATTTAAGAGCTTTGGGAATTCATAATACACATCTTGTCTGGTCGGTTGTATAAAACTATGTTTATTGGATCTAAAAAATAATCATTTTTTGTATCTTAATTGATTTATATTAGCATGCAATGTTTCCAAAAAATTTAAAAAACAATAATTAATTAAAAATAAAAACATATTTCATATTACTATATTATAGAGTTTTACATTGACATTGTATGTATCAGGGAAATTCTATCACCTATTAATTTCTTCTCAAATACCTCTCATAGTACCTGATTTTTCTTAACAATTTCTTAAAATTACAATGAAATTTATTTTGTTTAAAAAAATCTACGATTAATGAATCCAAAATATGATTCATAGGGTTTTCCATATATATATCATTAATATAAATTCATTTTGAAAATATGAATAATTATTAAAATTATTGATTAATGCTTCTTATTTTTTGGACAAATATATTATGGAGATATACATCATGAATGTATTCAAAACCGAGACACTCAGTTATACACACTTGATAATTTCTATTAAAATCTCCTTAAAAACAACATCTATAATGTAATTTCCAAATATTTCATATTTATATTAAATATAGAACATGTCTCCAGATTATAATGTGTTGTATCTGTGAACTTGTAAGGTTAATTCATGTTATAGTGGAACAAGTGGAGTGAAGGTACTCCCAAAAGGTCCTATTATTTTCTTGGTCGATTTAATGTATTATCCTGATTAGAATTTATGTATTTAGAATGTTTTATCTTTCATTAAATTAGATCTCATTTTTGACCTTTTTCATCATTTATTATACGTATTTAATTACAAAAAAATTAAAGACATAAGTAATTTATATCTATATGATTAGTTGGTCATCCAAAAAAAATTCTATTATCATCATGGATAATTTTAATATCTATATCATCAAGTGAAACATGAAACATGACAATAAAATCATAAGAAAAATAAATCCCCACTCACATGTGATATTTTTAGAGTTCATTGTTGTTTAGTTTGAATCATATGATATTATCAATGTACCCCTCTAAACATCGTGTTTTGTGGTTGTTGATAGATATAAATCACATACAATTTACCCCCTTTTAATTTTTGTAATACAAATCTATCAAAAAACTTGTTCACATTTAGGAGAGACTGTAATGAAAAAAAGGATTTCCTTGGTTATGGTGTGTCATTGAGTTGAATTAGTACCTTGAATCTAGAGTGATCATTTGGTTGTTCGTGTGTTAATCATTTTTCCACTATCGATATTGCATTCCCTTTCAGGTATGTGGATATTCTAAACTATACCAAACAATAATATCTTGAATAGAATAAATATTTTCCTCTTCTCCAATTATCATCTAATTTGTAATTTCTCGTAGATTTATCTTGTATAAATATTATTGAGGTGACCCAGCTAAATATAAACATCTAATGCGACTACGCTTTTAAGAACGCCTCAAAGCTACTGGAATTATTTTTCCATCAAGTGTTATAATTTCTAATTATTGTTTTAAACCCATTAAAATTTCATACAAAGAAAAAATTGATATTTTTATATAATATAGTAATAACTAAAAAATCTATTATGTTATTCTTATACATTCTTCCAATAATTATTGTGTATTTTCAACAACTAGTTTACCCTTTATATTTATGTAAGGCTTATTCCAAATCACATTATTTGAGATGGAAGTGGTATTGAATATCAACTTATCATTCTACATATAAAAAAGAAACATATGTTGTTTCATATCACCTAAAAATTATTATAGAATTAAAATACTAACCATTTATGTCTCTACTAAATTGTAACACATTCTGAATTTTGAAATGGTTAAATTTGTATTGATGCACATTGTTTATTTGTAGTACTTCATAACTATTTAATAAAATAAAAAATTTGAATCAAATGGGATAAAATAAAAAAATTTAAACAGCATATTATTGAATAAAACTCTTTTGAATTGATTTCTCATTAATAAAACTGATAAAATAATTCCATGATTCCTAATTTTTATATGGCGATACAAAACATGTTTGTTTGAATTTACTTTATGCTCACCATCCATGATACAAAGATTAGTAAGAAGTTTATTGAGCCTCTATATGATTTTCAGGTGACCATTAACACATATTTATTACAAAAATAATTTATAATAAATGCACTTTTCATGGGATAATGACAATTTATTCTGTATCCAATTATTCATTTTTTAGATAAAATAGAGAATTTGTATCATAACATTACCATGATACCTTCAAATAGGGTTTCCATCACTGTAGCTGTAGGCACCAAAATGCGTGTCGTGAAAAAAAATACAAAGAGAACACCAATGTCAAAGTGCCCACTTCATGAAGCACCTCTGCGAAGCCCCAAAACATTGTGGTAGCATGAATCCCCTCATCACCTTGGCCAGCGTGAAGCTATAGCCCCCTCTATGATCGTCATAGATCAAAGAGGCCTAAGGATCTATAGTTATGATACAATTGATGGAAAGTATTGTGCCCTATAGGGAACTAGATCACCTCTGTGATCCCTTGGCAATGTATAAAATCCTCATCTCGCACTGTGAATGGATTTGAAGAGGCCTCTTCCCTGAGGATTGGATGATGGGTGACTCTGCATTTGCGAAAAACATGACATAATTCACTTACAATTGAAAACCATGAGTGTCTTAGTAACACGTTGTCAGTACTTCATGCCGCCCCATGCCTATTAATATCTAGAATACCTCAGACCCAAAGGATGGACACCCTGTCCTTTCACATTCTCACTTCTCAAATTGCAATGAAACCTCTTCTCTCTGAAGCATTGACAAAAGGTTCTCTTCAAGATTCTTGATCATTATGAAATACCATTCCCTTCTCTCAAACACAACCCCACCTCAAGTAGGGATTCCCTTCTCGAAAACCACATGCCGTCGCAATGGAATGATCTTTCTAAGGAATCTCGAGTCTTCTCTAAGAACTAATGCTTTGAAAAGCACCTTCCATGCACATATGGGCCCCAAACTAAGGCAGGATCACAATGCTTCACGATGTACATGGCTTCGTAGTGTCGCGCTTTACACGAAACCCAGGCTCCACAAATTCCTACTCCATGAATTCACATCCACTTTGCAAAGCACCTATTATATGAATTTATGATCCTTGCCAAGTCTAGTCCACTCTACTTTTCAAATCACTCCCCTTCAAGGAGTCTCTCCACTATTTGGAGCGGCAGAGCTTTGCACGGTCCCTTCATGTGACCCCCTTTTCATCTCATATCCCATTAATGTATGGCCCTCTAGTTTGTATGAAGTGATTTCAAGATCCCTTTGGTTGTGCAATGTATTTCATTTCTTAGCCTCATGATTCTTCATATATACATGGCAACGACTATTTCATATTTACATATACATGCTAATGTTAACCCTTCAATGGATAACTCCACAACCCGGCCTTTACACAACCTTGATGATGTATTCCCTTCCCCAAGGGTTAAAGTTTTTTGGTTATGTATGCCCTAGGGGTGAGGAGTAAATCATCATCGTCCAAGATGCAAGACATTAAACTGAAAAGTACCATCATCTTCTACAAATGATGTTAAACTATAGCTTCGCCCCTGGAATATACATAGGGTGTCCCACCTCAGATATTTCCCACTTCCATAGGTATCTATGGGGGTGAGATCATCCTAAGATGGAATTAGATCATCCTTGCATCAAATGACATATATCTATTGGGAGGGAAACAATCATGATGTAATCCCCTAGCCTTTCTTGTGAGAGGTAGAACAAATACTCCTCTTATCTTCTTCGGTGTGGAAATTCCATAGGAGAGATGGCCACATGGAACTTCAATACCCCGTCCCTCTCCCCTTGGGCATTATCGCCAACAGTCCTCCATCTTGGATTATGTCCCAATCTCCATCTCCATGGGCCTAACCAAGAATAAACCCATGATTCTTCTTTGGGTTGATAACCACGCATAATCCCCACTCTATTCCTCATGGGAACAACTTTCGTGATGTCATCATTAGGACTTTACTTCCTATTGTTTCTCATGCTAAGAATGACTCACGTGGGCTTAGAGTAAGAGCCAACCATGACATCCTCTCTCAGTTGCCTTAGTTTTTAAGTCACCTCTCCCCCTGAAATTAAACTATGTGGACATTGATACTTTCTCATTCCAATAAAGGTACGTACAAATACTTCCTGCAGTTCAATCGCAACACCCTTCTTCCTAAACAACTTCATTTCGGTTCACCCTTTTCCTGTATGACATTAAACAATATCCCCCATTTTGAACCTCATGACACAAAATTTCTCTTATTCGAACTACGTGGGTTCTAATCCATGTCTCCTAGATAGATTATGTAGTAATACTCCATGAGGATTTACCAAAAACACTGGTAAACTTCTATATCCGTTTTGTTGGGACCTGTAACCTTAGTACATCCCATTAGCATTAGAACAACTCTTAGGCAGATAGCCAAATGTAATCCCTAGAATGTTGTCGGGTCACTATCCTTTGATTACACGCCGAGTCCATACCGCATCCTAAACTACATGGACTTATATTCCCTACTACAGAGATATGTATGAATCCTCTCTGTGGTTCATGCACATCACTCAACTCCCATATCTGTCTCTCCCTTGAGCCTTTGTGTTTCGGGAAGGTCATGCCCCAACATGGGGGTTCTACTTCTTTCGAGTACCATATATATGTCCATTATCATGGGCCACCTCATTAGATGTCCCATTTCCACACCGAACTATGTGGACATTGATTCCCCACCATAGGGATATGTAGGAAGAAACTTTAGGGTTCAATCCCAACACTACAATCACCTTCACAATGGTTTCATCACATTCCCCATCCAATTCATTCAACCCCCATTGTCCATCCTGATTCTTACTTGAGCCACCAAATCATAGTGAGATCATGTCATTAATTTAGGATGCTAACCATACATAATTTATCCACAATCTACAACCATCCAATGAATAGTGTCCCTCTTACGATGGGCCGATATCCATGCCTAAGCCCTAACATGCCCACGGGTCATCATCCTTTGTGTACACCATGATTCCTTGTCTCGACCTTCAAACTACGTGGTTTTGATCCTTGTCTCTCTGGAAATGGTTTTTAGGAAACCACTTAAATGATGAATCCTAGCCAATGGTAAACCATGGTAACCCCTTTCTTGGGTTCATTTCCCTTGATCCACCCTCATTGATGTCCAGATCATCCATCATGGTGTGCTATAATTCTTCTATGGGACTCACCACTTCAGATCCATACTCATTGGATATTTTGACCCAATAATCATGTAAACCCCTCAGGTGCTCCCTCTTGGGTATTTACCCATCTAACCCACTCTTATCAATGTTCTGATTAGTTCGGTCTATCTCCATATGTTGTTAAATTCACGGCATACACTGTGTTAAACATGGGAAGCTGAGGAAAGCCTCAAGGACATTACTATGGAATATATTTCCCTAAATATGATGTGTTATGCCTCATTATTATGTTCTATAAATGTTACCTATCACAAGGGTATGGAATTTAGATTCACTAATGGTTCAATGACCAGACATTCCATTGATATCACACTTGACTACTCCCCCGATCGAAGGGTGCTGCACTGACTTGACTCGTAGGAATGTCCTAAAAGAAGCTATGTAATTAACTACTGTCCATTATGATATGGATCCATATAATAGTTTCCTGAAAACCATATTAATCTTTATGTGAGACATGGACTAGTGAACAATTTATGAGGAGGAATACAACCAAGTAAATTCCAACATTCCATCATCCAGTTTCAATAAAGGAGTAAACGTCCCTGAATAATCATTTTATGCCACCTGCATATAGAATATGGGAATGCATGGAAACCAAAAAATCATTCCCACTGATGGATGAGTGCCCTATTGAAAGCATCAAAAATAGAAATGGTGAACCCGATGTGAAATTAATCTCACGAATGTGGAGATTTTTAGCGTTTGAGGCATCATCAGATAAGGTTGTAACCAGATCCATCTATCCAGTGCTAGGTCTCTCCAAGAAAATAGTGGGCCTTGTGTGAAACTCACTAGAGATTGGGAATGTTGAATGTTGGAAATCCAGCTCTACGGAATTGTTAGCATGGATCATACTTACCAATCATGGGATATGGAACAACATAGGGGCAATGGATGTCACTTTCCTCCCACCATTGCTAATGTTTGAATCTCCATGCTTTGCAGAACCCAACCTGTAGTGTCAAGAAACCAATCAACCCCCACCCACCAACGCAGGATCCAAGGCCATGCCAACGCGATAATATCACATGGCTCCACCTATTTTTCTATGGCCTCCACATCCATGGTTGTTGGGCACCCATGCCCAATCTCACCATATGATCTTCTTCAGAGGATGGGGAGAAATGACCTCATTAGTCAGCATGAGGAAGGAGGGATTATCTCAACTCGGGATATGTCTTGATAGGACCTAGAGGATTTTTCACCCCATCATCCCCAACAAACGCATGGGCCATACAGGGAGTCACTACACCCCACTCTAACCTATAACTTGTTTGAGATCCTCTCCTTAGAATACTTTAACAAATCACTCCCATACACCAATGAGGTGATGGATTTCTGAGCTAGCCCAGCTATAATCCCATATCGGGGGCCAACATGGAAGGCCCCAACCGAGCCATGACATCAACACCACCCAGTCCCCCAGGCAGATGAGTATGTCTAATTTACACCTTCACCATCCGACCCAAGCCCAGTTAACCTGACGCGAATGTTAGGAAAAAAATGTGGAGGATTCCCACCAGGGGGAATCATCATCAATGACTATAGGTCTCGTGCCACCTCTGATTCATACAATCAATACACCACTTATATAGAGTAGGGGAACTTATATTCCATACATATATTGAGGCCACAACCTCCCCATGGGTAGGTTGGGATTACTCTCTTGGTCTTTGGTAGAGGAAATTCCCATTGCGGGCTGACCTGTGTTGATGAAATCCTGCACGATGTTCCTCTCCATGCCACCCACAATTGGATCGCAGGCCCTCCACAAAAATAGGCTCATCATGGAGGTCCTCTCCATGCCACCATCAGTTAGAGAGAAGGTACTCCCCACCACACAGACATCTATTAAGAGTTTTCCTCTGAACACGTGATCCTAGGTATGGAATTGTTCCTCTTCTCATGGGTTGTTGATGAAAAGATCTCACTCTCCTAGTCAACCACATGTTTGGTGGTCTTCCCCATGTTCTTACTGCAACCGAAAATGGTCCTCCTTGTACATGAAATTAGAGAATCTTAAGTATTCCCCACATAATTGGCATCCAACGCGGAGGTCTTCCCCTTGTTCAGATCGACCAGTACGAAGCACCCCCCCCTCCTACGATAACATCTGTGGGAAACAAATGTTTAAGTACTGAATATTCTCCCAAAAACTCAACCAGAGGTCCAACCTCATCCAATGATTCCTACGGATGTTCCCCCTATACGTTAGCTAGCGGTTAAGGAGGCCCTCCCCATGTTCTTTTTACCATTTGTTCAGTGCTCTGCAGACCCCGACTCACCCTGTGGGAGGTCCACTCCAAAGCAGTATCAGTTCGGATGAATGTCATCCTTATACCGAATACCTACTCTATCCTAAAGAGACATTGTGGGGTAGGAGGGTGGGATTCTACTGCCAAAGGAAGAATACTGGGAAATTTCATAACATGGTTATACTGGTCTATTTTCAGACTCTATAGTGGAATGTGATTTTTGGATGGAACCCTCACCACGATCTTCTATGTTTCCATACCGGTGTAGGAAAAATTCATACAAGCCTCATAATTTATAGAATCAAGGTCCATAAGATCCCCACCTCCATCCTAAAATACTTCCAGGAGGAGGAAGATTTCGCCTCTTTCCATAGCTTAGCCATGTAATCCTCTCTATTGTCAACAAGATCAATCTCTACATCACCCAGATAATATGGGGAACATTTCTAGGTTCTGATAGATGATGATAAATATCATGACAGATCTTCGGTAAATACAGCCCCTGTATGAGAAGATGTGGTCGCTAGTATTTCTTATAGGGATGTGGTGGATCAGTCATTGCATTCATCAAAATATAGCCCGAGATGCAGCTATTTGTCATATCGCTCACCATATTATCCACCGAATAGTATACCATTTCAATGGTCCACTTCAGTTCCATTACTAGTCCCTAAAAATACCGCAGTCGATGAGTGGGGAAACCTGGGGCCGAATCCTGAGTCTGAGTTGAGGAGTATATGGGACATCCTTATAGTGGACCAATTCCATAATATGTTCTGCCTAATTATGACCATGAGATTTAGTACTCTGGAATCTCTTATCCAAGAGGTGTTTGTGTTCATTCACCAAAACCTCTAGGCAATGAACATATGTCTCTATTATTTGTGGGTGTATTACTTTAAGAGTCATGAACACTTTGAAGATATTGGTCAGCAATTCTGCATGGTTAATTTGGATGTGTTTCCTATGGCCCAACACCCTATGTCACCCGGTCTCCATCAAATCCACAACCAACAATGTGTTTAGAGAATTAAAGTTCTTAGTAGAATCATTAAGTAGGATTCCCACATGCTTCAATCCTTGGTTTGGGGTTGTATAGGGTCCATCATTTCTATTCTATCTAGTTCCATCCTGATTATCCATTGAGACATTTTGGATATGCCTTCATGAATAGTTGTGGATAACATGGTGTCCCTTTTATAGGGAGAGGAGAAGATATAAATCTTTAAAGATAACATACCACTTTAATGGTGCCACACCTATTGGATCCATTTTGAATGGTTAATCACTATCAATGAAATTTACTTGTTCTTCTTGTACCTACCGAGACATTAGCCCTCGATCGAAACCCCAATATGGGTAAAGAGCATCTTGGGGAAGTCAAACCCTCTGACCCATCAGGGATAGAGAAGAAGACAAAAGATGATCCTGAAAAGGATGTGTTGTTCCAATAGATCACAAGAACATAAAAATACGGTCGATGAATTTATCGCTAAACATTCCATGGAACGACGACCAGACTACAATGATCATCTACTGGGGAAACAGGGGAAGATATACCCTTCACCTATGGAGTTTTCTTCTTGTGACATTGACCATAAAACCCATATACAAAGGTTAGGTGTCAGATCATATGGAAATAGGGTGAAATATGCATCCCCAAATCCACCCATGCTATGTGATAACCATCGGGATCCAGCTCAGGTTTAACTAGTCACTCCAAAGGTCATTCCCCCAGCGGTCCCGCTGGTCATCCCACTAGCCACTCCATGAGTTGTCGAGCCAAATTATCATGTTGAAAAACCTGATAATGAAGTAGTGGTCATGTTTCCTCATCAAGATAGGAAAACATGCCCAGATTACCTGATAACTGCTCCCATTGCTCTACTTGATTCATTGGAAACATGATCCATGGAAAATACACCTAATGGAATGACATATATAGAAAGGGTGGATGATTTACTAGCATCCCCTTGTTTTGTAAATCCTACCTTTTCTACCTTTAATGTGACGGTCAGTCCACTACAGCCTCTTACCCACTTCATCTAAAGGTGAGGACCTATGTTGGGAAGTCCAGTACAGTAGGAGGCTGCCAAACATTGATGTTTCATACAAACACCGGAAGGGACCTTGTTTGTCTGGTACAACTAGCTACCCATTGAATCAATAGCTATTTGGAATGATATTCATAGGCAGTTCCTCTACCAGTTCAGTTCCACCACCTAGTAGGCGAGTATTTCATACCTCTTCAAGTGCAAGCATAGGCCTGACTACATGTCATAGACTTTTTCACCAGGTGGAAATGACTCATCTACTCCCTATATATGTTGCTGACTCAAGAAATGCTAATGAAAATGTTTTTGGAAAAGGACAAGACTAAACAGTCACCTCACCCATCACACAAAACTACCCAGGGGGATTTTGGGATTTCACTAACAAATTCGAACCTCTAAAGGAAAGCTTGCAGCAAGCCTGGAATGCATGTCTATGGCCTCCAGTTGTTCCCTGGAGAAAATCCACTAAGGCCGACTCCACTACAGTAGCAAAAATTTAGGCCCTTAAGATGTTGGATTTATTATAATTGGATATACCTCCACAGCCTCACAGTGTCCTTCCACCTCAGGCGTAGCCTCTGCCCCAGTAGTGCCCACATTAAAATCAAGAGGTACCCCTCACCTAACACAGCGCCTCCACCTAGGAGACATATTCTGATTCCACCTCCTTGATAAGCTCTTCCACCCTGTTGTTGGGGACAAGACCCTAGGGAATCCTTCCTGGATAAAAGCAACCAGACATAATCATTTAATGAGGCCTTGGTAGTTATTTCTAAAGGGATTTTGGTTAGGGAATTCTACGGTTTCCAAAATGAGGAGGCTTGAAGAAGTAGAGCTTACTGATCTCTCCAAATGATGCCCATATCACAGGATCCTGGGGAACACCCTCATGCAGTTCTATGTTTTTAAGGGCTGGAATCAGGAAAATGTCAATAACAACATAATCGGGTTAGGACCAGCCCTATCATAGGTGGATTGTCTATTCATACATCCTGATCGCGATAGTGACATCAATGGTGAGTGGTAGTCAGTTCCTAACTACAAGTCTAAAAAAAATATTGGATGGATGGATCATAAGGTAGTGTCCATGCTCACGGTATTATCTATGAACAAATGAATTGACCATACCCTTTAGAAGATTCTACATCACCAACATCCACTACATATGAGTCAACATCTTTGTCTTCCTCCCACCCCGTGGGGCATGCATCAGCCACATAAGGGAAAATAAATACCCCCAATGATGCCATCATCATCTCATACACTTAGAGATTTCATGCCCCTGGATTTGGAAATTGCACCCAAAATCCCTCAAGTGATAGAGGATTCTTCCTGTGATGACCAAGGGTACACTTTGGATAATACCCTGGTGTTGGAAAACGTTTATATTTTTACCAAAGATAAAGAGAGATAGATAGATCATCCCATCATCCACAGCTGACACCAGCATTGCCTGATATGTGGCTATATGAGTTGCTGGGATGCATTAGTTTGGGATTCTATATATGTTATTCATGCCACCGTAATTAGACAACATGACCAACATAGAGATCAACACATGTAGCATTCTCATCCGGTTTAATTAGATCTACCTCCGCTGCCGATTTTACTGCTCAATAAGGTGGAACCACCAATTTCACGCTATGATTAGACAGGTTCTATCATGGATCAGCCTCAATCATATAGCTTCCATCTATTAGTCACTCCACACAATTTGACTAGAGAGTAGTTAGAAATTACCCACACTAGTCGACTGTTAGTTGTTCCAGAAGGAACCATTGTACCTCCTATCATAGAACGACTTCCAGTTAGATGATGTTGATTCATGGAATGGATGTATGATATTCTTAAGCATCATGCCAAAATTTCTAGGAAGATATCTATCCTCTAGGATCTTTTCCTGATAGAGGATATGTGTGAATAATTTTCCAAGGATTTAAGAGGCCCCTTCAGTTTGAGATAGAGATAGTAGACATATATTCCTTCAATGGTGAGGCAGCTAAGAATGCAAAATGTTAGGTCATTAAAAATTTCTCTAATGAAGATGAAGTTTCATCCATATAGGGGAATATTCACCCACTGTACATCACTACCCACTTCAACATCATGAATATTGGACACTATATTTTCGACATAGGATATGGGATCAACCTTATCCCAGCCCATACACTCCAAATTATGGGTCTCTCTGTGGCTAATCTAAGTCCCTCTTACTTGAAAATTCAATGTTATGGAATGGCAGAACAGGGACAAGTTGGAATGATCTACCAGAAGACCCTCTTCGGTGGCATAGATGCCAACACTAAGTACACTTTTTCCTCATAAGACACCTATCACAATGTGTTTATGGGTAGGCCATGGATCCAATTTCAGGTAGCAATCTCTCCATAAAATCACTAATGCCTTATGTACTTCTTTAATGGTCGGGTCAGAATACTCCAAGGCGATGCATCTCTATTTTCCTCTTATGAAGCATGAAACCAGGAGGCCTACTACTACAAGGGAAAGGACATGTAGATTCAGTATAACAATTTTTAACATTTTATGGATGCTACCAACCCATGGACATACATTTATGATGTCTATATTTTCCTGATCCACCGATTAGAGTACATGAATCTGGACATGGGGAAATTATATTTTGATTCTATAATGAATGGAAAGAATATTCCCAAGTTGAAATAATCCAATAATATCACCTCGTATTCCTATAAAAATCTGGATTAGGTGACCCCAAAGCCCCCTAAATCCAGAAGGTATCAAGATGTCTACCCCATGGAGACGATAATTCCACAAAAATATTTATTTGGATGTGCTCAGTTAAGCTAGTTTAAGTTGATGCACCACTAGTTTGTTGATATCATCATGCATGGACACGTGGGTCGAAGGTCATATGGGATTAGGTCGACAAATTTCATCACCACAGTTTCAACAGCGCATGATTCCCCTGATACGATGTCCACCACCACTCATGCAACCACTGTTGTCCCCGTTGAATCTATAATTCCCCGACCTCAGATCACCTGAAGGTGGTGAATTATAACTGTTAATTAGAATTATTATGAGGAAACAAATCCCAAAGGACTATACATTTTTGGAGTCTTGGGAATCTAGATTACATATATGGCACCCATATTACATTTGGAAAACATAATAAAACATTCCACATAATAACTGAAATATACTAAATCCTTGAAATTGTAATTAATGTTCTCTACTTCATATTCTGGGGAGAGAAACATAATATGTGTTAGCATAGTTACTCAGTAATGTTGTGTGCAACTGAATTAGAAATAAATCTATATGGAATGATAAATATTTGACAACACATTATATTTTCAAAACTAGATAAGGCCGAAATAATATTGAAAGTATTGATGTGAATCATAGACCATAAATCAACAAAATGTGTATGAACTACTTCTATAGATATGTCAGCACAAAATCTAAGGGATAAATCATAACTAAAATTTAATATGGGAAATACTTTATTCAAGGATGTCATCTCTTAGGCACATGAAAACATGATACTGTCCTGAACATCCACAAGGTAGTTTAAAATTAATGATATAAACCAATTTTGAAAAAATATTCATATAATGAGTACCTATTGATGTATTGTGAAACTATCTAAATTTTGGGCTCCACACAACATTTCTAGTATAAATTATTTCTCATATCGAATAACCAAAATAAATAATATTGTTTATAAAATAACCATATTGAATGTGTAATATGGATCTATGAATAATTACCATGATGTAAATAATATAATATCATGAAAATAATGATATTCATGTTTTAATAATTCAAAATATAGAGTAGACTCTGTCTAAAAGGAACCAGGTGCATAACATTTCAATATAACTCAATGAAATGAAATTGAGACGAAATCCCTTACCTTAAGTCTAATACTCTCTATATTTATACAAAAATCATGTATGATGGTATTATTAAAATATATTACAATCATGATAATTTTTATGATATCGTATAGTATTCTTTAATGACATTATATTACCAATCTATTAACAATTTCATGTAAATTCAACATTTCAGTTTATAATCGCATTGTTTTATCGTACGTGTTTTGACATGTTATTCCTGATAATATTACTCAAATAATGATTTACATACATCAAAAATGTATAATATGATTTATATATCATATATATTTTTAATATAAATATATATCATAATTATATGTATTACATGGAATGCACTGTTCATGGGGACGTCATGTCGTATGTATGCATGAACGTTGTTTCTGTTTTCTTATCGTATTGAATAGAAGTAAGAGAATAACATATATGTACACACACACAGAAACATATATATATTTCTATAATTACATAAGAATTATTCTTTATATATTTCAGAATTATTTATAATATATATCATTATAATCGTTGTTTGATGATGAACCTGGAAGATGAGTCTCATCTCATCGTTGAGACAGTAAGATTTACATACGCACGAGCGATGATATCATTTGCTTAAAGGTTTAATGGTATATATTTGGATTGAATATTAAATTTCAATAATTAATATCATGTTATATTTACAATTTAATTTTAAATTATTCATCATTATACCCATCAAAATGAAGTATAGAATAAAAACAGTTTACCTCTTGGTGTGGAGATGGTATTCCATACATAAGCCAACATGGTGATATTGTTTTTCATATTATTGGTAAAATATGAATATGGTTTTCCCATATTAATAACATCCTCTTTGAATATAATATATGATAGAGTTGTTATTTTACTGTGGTAACATATTAGTAATATGAATTAGAAGAATAAATGAACATTGAAAGAAGGGATCAAACGATTACCTCTTCTTCGGGTGTCTCCTTTTGAATTGCACAAAAGGACTCCTTAAGTTGGTTTTATGCCCAAAGGGTGGACTATAGGATTATTGTAAGTAAATTGGTAGGAGACTTTGGCAGGGGATATCCGAGCCAAAAGGGATTTGATTGGGTGAATAAGAGGGTAGAGGTCGTGCCCTTTCATAAAAGGCTGGAGGGGAACATAAGGAAGGTATTGAAATATAATTTCATTATACAGTGATTTTAGGTTTTCAAATGACCAAAAATAATTTATTCCAAAGATAATATTATGTTGGGTCTAGTTAATATCAACAAAATGGTATTATAAACGTTTATGTCACAAAATTAACCTTGTATATTCACTTTAACACATAGTTAAAAACAGTAACACTACCATTTATTTTTGCATTTTCATAATATATGGTAACTATATTTACAGTAAAATTCCAAGAGAAAAATAAATGGATAATTAATAAAAATTATAACATTATATTATTCTTTTCGACAAATATTATATTTTTAGGACTATTATATCATTTAATAATATAGTATTTGTTTTAAAAACACATTTATGTCAATTTTGACACCATTGAGGAATTTATTTTTATATTGACATAGAAAGAAGATTATTTCGATGAAAATGAATTGAATAAAATATAATATGTACATATAATCCAAACAATTTATGTATGGAATGAAAATAACCAAATTGAATTAATTATAACATTTATAATCTCATTTATTTGAATCTTTTATTAATAAAGCAATCAATGTATCTTCATTATGTCATAATTAAATTTATTTACATAATGTATAAATATAATAAATATAATATCATGTTGTAGGAAATATTTTTATATTTCTAATTTATATTTATTGTGTACCACCCCAAGATTTCATAGTACATTATCTCTTCAAAGAACGTCAATTATTCAAGCTACATGAAACACGGAGTTCGAGCATAACACGACTTACTAAACAAGTCGTTCAAAAAGTGCTTATGAATAGTGTTTACTAAATTTTTAATTTTGTATTATCTATAGAATTTTAGAATCTATATTTTGTGTTTCATAGATATAATATAAGAACAAATTCATTTTTTTAGGTAAAAGAAGTATTTTTCAAAAAATGCAATTTTACTGTCTTTAAATGGGGAACAATTTTTAAAACCAATATTTGACACTTTTATATATAAACGTTAATGAAATTAAATTAATCTTAATAAGAAGGAAATAAAATTTTATTTTGGATAAATTTTTGGAACTTTTCTGATAACATTCATATTTTTGATTAGTAGTGAAAAATAATAAATTTTAATTAAAACAACATTTTTAATAAAAATAATATATAGTTTTAAATTATAATTTGAGTGGTTTTAAAGTATATTTAGATTATATTTTTATCATTTAATAAAATTTTGGTCATTAGATGTAATTTCCCATTTAAACAGAACTTAAACATGTGTAAATATTTTGATAGTTATTATTTCTTAAAAACACGCTTTTTTGTTTTGACAGTGTGAATTAATTTTAATCAAATTTCTGCCACTTCTATGTTTTGAATTTAGAAATATGGATTCCATATTTAGAATCAAATGGTCCAAAATGTGTAAATAGGCAACTTTTGTTTTTATACATTTTGAATAATTACATCGGTAAATATTTTATTTACCACGATTAAAGGGTAAATATAATAAATAAGTGTAAAATATAAAATTATAATAATATTAAATTACCCTAAAATGCGTTCTAATCCTATTGGAATATACATATCTGACAATGGGAATCCTTGGGTTGAATTTAGGACTCCATTGAGCCACATTGGAGTAATAATGACATCTTATTTTAATTAATTTAAAGTAAAGATAAAAATGACATTAACAAATATCTTTTAGTAAATAAATTTTTCTATGGGGTTATATAAGATATATTATCAACTATTTCTATTATATGAAAATATAAATGTATTTCCTACATCATTGTATTTTTTTTATAATTTTTTGTACAACAAATAAATTAAATTATTTATGACACAATAATAATGCAATATTAAGGTCATTAATAAATGATTTAAATAAATAAAATTATAAATATTAAAACCATATCCAAAATTGGTCCAATTTTTATTGTATTATTTTATATCAACCATGAGTCATCATATATTTGTTATTAACGAATATTTGACCTTTTGAAACATAAGGTGAGGTTATAATAAAATAATTGTTTCAAACTTTCCTAAAGAGACCCTCCTCTTCCTTATAAAAAGCTCTCAATTCCTACACATTTACCATACTTATCATGGCTTTGGATCATACATACCCTTCCCAAATATCCTCCCAACATCACTAAATTAATTATATAGGCCTTACTTTAGTCATAAATCCAACCTAAGGAGCCATTTTGATCAAATCAAAAAGAAGAAACCGAAGAAGAGGTAATAATTTCCCCACACTCTTTCAAGTTCTTTTCTTCTTCCACATCGTCATTATTTGTTGTTTAAATTATAAAATAATAACTCTAATATCTTCTATATATTGTGATGTTATTATAAATATGGTACAACCATATTAATTATTCCATCCATCATATGAATAACATGTCACCATACGTGTGTACGTACGACATATTGTCTCCACTTCGTGGTGTAGTTTTTATTCAAATACATTATTATTTGGATGAGTATAATAATGATTTATAATTGATGTAAATAATACATGTAACATGTTAATGATTCAGTATATATGATATAACATCTATTTAAATACATTTTTAAATCAAAATAATGATATTATTGATCATGCGTACATACAGATTATCGTCTCCATGAACGTGATGAGATTCATTTCCACTTTCACCATTCAATGATGATTTTAAAAATATATATTATTAATATGTATGTAATATAAGCCATAATATTTCTACATGATATATATATATCTGTGTGTGTGTGTCTATATTTACATTTATCTCATTCACTTACATCCATTCAATACGATATGAAAACAGAAACAATGTTTATGCGTACGTACAACCTACCATCTCCATAAACTGTGTTTTCCATTTCGTATATCTCTCTATTATACATATTAATATTCTAGATATATGTGATATATAAATATTTTTTTATATTCTGGAAGTATTTAAATCATGATCTAAATGATACAATTAAAAATAACAAGTTAAAATACATTCGATAAAGAAAGCGATTATTACCCAAAATGTTAATTTAACATGGAAATCAGTATTAAATGGATAGTATAAAATCATAAATGAATCACGTATGATATAATAAATATGAATATGGTTCTTTTACAATCTAATAACATACAATGGTCATTATACTAGAGGTTAAACATACCCTCGACCAATGGAAAGTGCAAGGTAAGGGGTTTTCATCTCACTCATTAGTCTCGTGAGATTCATGATATATTTCCAATATTTCCTTTTGTGTGGTGTATGTACTGCCCATAATTATATTATTTTTGTAATAATCTTTAATTTATGTGTATTTACATCTTCATTGTATGATACTCCTTTCATGGGTTTTATGTTTCGTATGTAACCAAATTAGTAAGGGTTAAGTAACTTTTTTTTACTATAACAGAATTTTAAATGTTTAAAATATTCATTCTTATAAATAATTATAACTAATGTTAATGTTTTAAAAATGGTTTTTAATGATATATTAATATGTAAAATAATGTTTTTAAAATGTTAATTCCTTTAAAAGTTTTCAAAGTTGTATGGGACAGTTTGATTACAAAATGACTTTAAATGTCTTTCTTTATAAATTGTGTAACTTTTAAATGTTTTTATGAAAAATGGATATTTCTCTCAAATAATTTTAAAAATAATTTTCATCTATATCAACATCCCTTGATGAATTTTAAACTTATTTGAAGTTTATTTATTATGATACAAATATTTCATATTTTACTGAAGGTTTTCTGATATTTTTGACTGTGGGTGTGTTATTTGTATACCATTCATGGTTTATGGATGACGTAATTACATCCCGTATTCTAGTTTTAATATGAATGATAATTTTATGTATAGAAATTTTCATTTGATGAATGCATTGTACTTAGTAAGTGATGGGTGGAGCCAGCTATAGCTCCTCAATGCATTGGTAGGTCTCATGAGACAAACTAGTGTCTTGTCACAAGGCCTTGAAAAAATATTTTTTATAGACTTGGCACAAGGCCGTGACTATATGGTTATGATTTTTTGGAATTATGAATTCCATCATTATGTAAGTGGTTTTTGATATTTCATGTGATTATTCAACTAGAATAATATCCTTGTGAGTAAGTAAATAGAATTATTTTGATTTTATCTTTTCTATATTATGTCGTAGTTCAAGTTTAAAAGGATTTTGTTTTAGTCTAATTAATTTCCTTAAATGTTTATACTTATTTATGAATGTTTACTCTATATTTTTATCTTTACTGAGAATCTTAGCTCCCCCCATTCTATGATTTATGTTTCCCAAGATGCGAAGAAGTTAATTATGAGTGACCTGTAGGCATAATCTTGGAGTCATGGATGTTTCTAAGGGTATAAATTAGTGTTGTATTTCTTTTCATGTTTTAATGTTGAACCTATGTTTGAATATTATTTCCAATAATACTAAACTGATTGGAATTTTTGGACATGATTTCTTTGTGATCATGCCAATGTTACATAATAATGCACCGACTATGGGTAACTGGTGTCATGGCGTTACAGTTTGTATCAGAGGAAGTTTAGTATAAACCTTGAAATCTAGATTTAGATAAACTCTGATTAAAGAACATTACCCTGATATAGTCTTTAAGGAATAGTATATAACAACTTCTTAGAATTTTTGTAATGTAGAGATTTTTTTATTTTCCAAGAAATATATCCTTGTCTGGAAAACTCTTGGTTACGACACTCCTAGGGGATTTGTTTAGGATAATTCAAATTTTTATTACAAGCCATTATGAAGGATTCAGGTGTAAATACTTCATTAATGAAAACATTTTTATGATTATTGATTATATCCATAAATTGTTAAATTTATGTTATGTATTTTACAAGTTTGGAATAATGAATTACGATTCATAAACTGATCTAATGTAATCCATTGATTAGAAATGGCACCCAGTAAAAGGAATGAGAACTCCAGCAATACGTATGATCTAAAGAGTAAGAAGGATTATATCATTCATTATATTAATCCAATATTTAAAATAGAAATAGTATCCCACTTATTCTCAACATGTGAAGAAATAATATCATGTGTTAATAAGATATATAAAAAATTCCCAGAGTCCTATGGATTTTAAGGGAAGTAAGATAAGGAAAGGATGGAAGAGAGAAAGATGTATAAAGAGAATAATAGAAAGAAGGATTTTCCCATATGTGATAACTATGGAAATAATCATCATGGTAAAATCATGAATGGAATGAGAGTTTGTTATATGTGTTGAGAAAGAGGACTCTAATTACATGATTTCAAGGGTTAGAAAAATGATTCAAATTTCTAATGCTTCATCTGCCAAGAGATCGGACACTGTGTGAATTAGTGTTCTAGAAATCAGAGTATACATCAAATGATGCTATTGGAAAAATTTAAGTTATGATACAACCACAGATTAAGAGGAATGACTAGTGTTCTTATGTTGTTACTAAATAATTATGTCATTTCAGTGTTGTCTCAATGATATATCAGTCATATGAATTATAGAAATAAACAAGGATTGTTCTTTAGTACTATTTCATTGAGGATTTGAGATTATATGGTTCTATGAAAATTGAATCAACAAAAAGTTAAATTTTTTGAAAAATAAATGGTTGGAGGAAAGTTAATCCTTAACATGGTCTTGATACTGAGGTAGTGATTTTGGAATAATATATGGTTGATTTGGATAAATTATATTGGATATTCTTGACATCCTTGGAACTGATTAAGGGTCTATTTGTTCTATCATTACTGGAGTATCCAAAATGTTCACAGATAAAGAATATATCTACTATTAAATAAGGAATAAGGGAGAATGAATGTTATAAATAATGTTGTCACCACGATTTGAAAAAAATACATGATGAATGTATACAAATGTTATTACATGGTAAAAAGGATCTTCATTGTGCTTACCTTCCTTCTAAATTTTGGACTGTGAGTTTGGCTAAAAGTATATTGGATAAGTATAAAGGTTTTAATGGTTTAAAATTTACATTAGATACTATTATTAAGGATAAATAATTTTTTTAATATTATTTTTGGATTTTTATAAAAAGGACAACCCAGAGGTCGGCTGACAACCTGTCATGTCTGGCAAGGCCGCGAGACTTGAACCCGCAACCGAAGGGTGACGAGGGTGAATCA
Organism: Viscum album; assembly: GCA_963277665.1. NCBI lineage: Eukaryota > Viridiplantae > Streptophyta > Magnoliopsida > Santalales > Viscaceae > Viscum > Viscum album. The sequence goes on along the minus strand of OY728120.1, from coordinate 31,986,142 downwards.
CCTACCACTAGCCTACGTGTTGTCCTGGTTAGTATAATTTCAATTTAGTTAAAATAATCTCACAAATTAATTATAAATTCTCTTTTTGAACCCTATACGATTAGGATAAATATAGTATTTTTATGTTCTATTATCTTTTAGATTTCAATATGAGTTTGTGGTAGAAATTATTTAAAGGATAAAACATTACTTGTCATGTTTTTTCTCCAATTCTATGACGAGATTAATTTTGAAACTTTAGTTAAGGGATACTAAAACAAAAAATGTATTATCCAAATACCTTATGTTTTGTTGAATTGATGATATTTTAAATCATCATTGATTGATTAATTTGAGGCTCTCAATTTTACACTTGTTTGAGATTGATGACTTCAATCACTCCCTATAAAAATTTACATTTTCCCCTAATTATGTGTCTCTAACTGCCACAAATTCTCTACTAATATAGATCATAATTTGGTGGTTACTTTTCATTTCCCTTTCCATCTTATTAAAACTAAATTTTATTAACCCAATTTACGATGCGGGTCTTCCGCAAAGGTATTTTCTATTTTTAACCATTTATTTTGGAAGAAAAATTTAAAATTGTGAGGAAGAAATTTATTTATTGTTGGGAGAATGTAACACCGCTTGATTTCATAGTACATTTTCTCTTCAAAGTAATTAAATAACTTGCGCAACATGCAACACTGAGTTCGAGCGTGACACGACTTTCTAAACTAGCCATTCAAAAAGTGATTATGAATTGTATTAACTGAATTTTGAATTTTATATAATCTATAAAATTTAATAATACAAATTTTGTGTTTCATAAATATAATATAAGAACAAATTAATTTTTAAATTTTTAAAAGAAGTAATTTTCAAAAAATTCAATTTTACCACCTTTTAATGGAGAACCCATTTTAAAACCAATTTTGACACTTTTATATATTCAATTTATGGAAATTAGATTATTATTTATAATAGGGGCATAAAATTTTAGTTTGGATAAATTTTATCCACTTTTCTGATAACATTAATATTTTTTATTAATAGTGAAAAATACAAATTTTTAATGAAAAATAAATTTTTTAATCAAAATAATTTATAGTGTAAAGTTATAATTTTGAGTTGTTTTAAAATTTAATTATATTATATTTTTATCATTTAATCCAATTTTGGTCAGTGGATAAAATTTTACTTTTAAATTGAACATAAACAAGTGTCAATATTTTGATAGTTATTATTTCTTAAAAACACGCATTTTGTCTTGATAGCAGAAATTAATTTTAAATTAATTTCTGCCACTTCTGTGTTCTAAATTTAAAAAAATAGATTCCATATTAAGAATTAGGAGGTCCAAATTTTGTAAATACATATCTTTTTCGACATTTTGAATAATTACTTAGTTAAATATTTTATTTACCATGATTAAAGGTTAAATATAATATATATGTTTAAAATATAATATTATAATAATATAAAATTACCCTAACATGTGTCCTAATCTTATTTTATGATACATATCCGACCATGGGAATAATTGGGTTGAATATGGGACCCCATAGAGCCACATTTGAGTAATAATGACATTTTGTATTAATTAATTTAATGTAAAGACTAAAATGTCATAAACAAATATCTTTTAGTAAATATGTTTTTACATGGGGTTATTTAAGTTATCGTTGACACTATAAATATTCTTTATAAATATAAAATTAATTCCTACATCATGTTATTTTTTAATAATTTTTCTGACATCAAATAAATTAAATTATTTATCACACAATATTGATGCAATATTTACCTCATTAATAAATGATTTAAATAAATATGATTATAAATATTAAAACAATATCCAAAACCTGTCCTATTTTTATTAGATTATTTTCATTCAACCACTAGTCATATTAATATTGTTATTAATAAATATTTGACCTTTTGAAACCGAAGATATGGTTATAATAAAATAATTATTTCAATCATTCTTAAAGAGCCCTTCCTCTTATTTATTAAAATACCTCAATTCCTACCTATTTCTCACACTTATCAAGCCATTGGCTCATAAAAACCCTATATAAATATCCTTCAAATATCCCTAAAATTTTGCTAGATGCCTTACATTAGTCAGAAATCCAACCTATAGACCCCTTTGGATCAAATCAAAAGAAAGAACCTGAAGAAGAGGTAATAATTTCACCACCCTCTTTCAAATTCTTTTCTTCCTCCACATACCTTTTCCTTGTTTGTTTAATTATAGAATAATAAATCTAGTATGATCTACATAATGTTATTTTATTATAAATATGGTACAACCATATTCATTATTCTATCCATCCTATGAATGACATGTCACCATACGTGCGTACGTACGACTTATCGTCTCTACGTCGTGGTGTAGTTGTTATTCAAATACACTATTATTTGGTGGATTATAATAATGATCTATAAATCATGTAACTAATAAATGTAAAATTTTAATGATTCGTTATATATGATATACCATCTATTTAAATACGTTTTGAAATCAAAATAATGATATTTTCGCTCATGCGTATGTACATATTACCGTCTCCACAAACGTGATGAGATTAATTTCCACATTCACCATTCAACGATGATTATAAAAATATATATTATTAATAAGTATGTAATATATGACATAATAATGCTATTTGAAATACATATATATATATGTATGAATGTATGAATTTACATTCATATCATTCACTTACCTACATTCAATACGATTTGAAAACAGACACAGCGTGTATGCGTATGTATAGCCTACCTTCTCCATAAATGGTGTTTTCCATTTCATATATCTATCTATTATAGTTATTTATATTATAAATATATATGATATATAAATCTTGTTTTACTTTCAGGAAGTATTTAAATCATGATCTAAATACAATCAACAATAACAAATTAAAATACATACTATAAAAAAGCGATTATTACCCAAAATTTTAATTTAACATGGAAATATATATTAAATTGATAGTATAAAATCATATATGAATCATGTGTGAAATAATAAATATTCATATGGTTCTTTTATAATATAATAACATACAATGGTCACTATAAAGGTGGTTAAATGTACACTCGACCAAAGGAAAGTGCAAGTTAAGGGGTTTTCATCTCACTCTATATTCCTGTAAGATTCATGATATAGAGCCACTATTTCCTTTTGTGTTGTGTATGTACTGACCATAATTGTATTATTTGTGTAATACACTTTAATTTATGTGTATTTACATCTTCATTGTTTGATACACCGTTCATGGGGAGTATTTCCCGTATGTTACCAAATTGTTAAGGGTCAATTCCGCAATCTCATTATTATCCGAGATTGTTTATGTTTAACTGTATAATGGGACATATTTATTATACATGTTCGTGTTTAATAAAAAAAATTCAAAGGGATTCATTTAAGGGAATTTTTTTACTAAAAAACCAATTTAAATGTTTTAAATATTTATTCTTCTAAATCATTCTCATTAATGTCTATGTTTTCAAAATGGGGTTTAAGGATTTATTTATATGGACATGAAGGTTTTTAAAATGTTAATTCCTTTAAAATGTTTCAAATTGGTATGGGACACATTGATTAAAAAATGTATTTAAAAGTATTTCTTTCTAAATTGTTGGAATTTTAAATTTTTTTATGGAAAAGGGATATTTCTGTCAATGATTTTTACAAATCATTTTCATCTATATTAACATCCCTTAATGTATTTTAATCTTATTTGAAGTTGATTTATTATGATACAAATATTCCATATTGTATTTAAGGTTTTGTGATATGTTGGACTGTAGATGTGTTATTTGTATACCATTCATGGTTTTTGGATAAATTATTGACATTTTGTATGCTAGTTTTAATACGAATGTTTATGTTATGTTTAAACCTTTTCATATGAGGAATGCATTGGACTTAGTAAGTGATGGGTGGATCTAACTATAGCTCCTTGATTCATCAATAGGTATTATGATTCAAACTAGTGTCTTGGCATAAGGCCTTGATAAAATCTTATTTGTAGTCTTGGCACATGTCCAGGAATAAATGGTTTTGAATTTCTGTAATTAGGAATTCCATCATTATGAAGGTGTATATTGATATTCCATGTAATTATTTGACATGTAAAATATCCATGTGACTAAGTAAATGGATTTATTTTGATTTTATATTTTCCATATTATGCTGATGTTCAAGTTTAAAGAGATTTGGTTTTTTTCTTATACATTTCTTTAAATGTTTATGCTTATTTATGAATGTTTTCACTATATTGTTATCCTTACCGAGAATCTATGCTCACCCCTTTATATGTTTTATGTCTCCCAAGATATGAAGAAGTGAATTATTAGTGACTTTAAAGCATAATCTAAGAGTCTTGGATGTTTCTAATGAAATAAATTAGTGGTGTATTTCTTTTCAAGTTGTACATGTGAACTTATGTATGAATCTTGTTTCGAATAATACTAAACTGGTCGTTCTTTAGGGACTTGATTTCAATGGGATCATTCCAATGCTTCATAATAATTCATCGACTCAGGGTAACTAGGGACGGGGCGTTACATATTGTTGATGATGTCAATTATTATAGCTCATATAAATATTGTTTTAATAAAAGACACTTGTTTAAGTTGTATTTTTTATACATTAAATTAATTTATATAACATGTCATTATCACTTCCACGTGGATCTATGGGGTCCCAAAATTGACCAAATGATTCCTATGGTCAGAAATATCTCATAAATTAGTATTATAACATGTTTTAGTGTAGTTTAATATTATAATAATATTAATCATTAACCCTTATTTACAAGATGTACCCATTTACCATGGTATATAAAATAATTATTGAAGTTACTATTCATATTTTCCAAATATAAAAGGTACCTTTTGAGATAATTTATAACTTCTAATTCCAAATACGAAAACCATTTTTTCAAATTCAAAACACAGAAGTTGCAGTAATTAATTTAAAATTATTGTCTATTGTAAAAATAAAAAGCGGGTTTTTATAAATAAATAACTATCAAAAGATTGTCAAGTGATTATGTAAAATTCAAATTTGAAATTACATAAAATTGCCATAATTAGATTAAATTATTAAATATTAATGCAATTACACTATAAAAACATTATAAAATATAATCTAAAAATATTATTAAATATGATTAAAAGGTCGTTTTGATTTAAAATGCAGTATATTTTAACAATTCATCAAAAATTTAATCTTTTTAGAAAATCACCAAAATTTTATCCTAAGCTATTTTTGATGTTCTAAATTCATAAATTAATAATATTTTTAATAATAAAATTAATAAATTTTGAAAATGTTGTATGTATTATTCATAACTTTTTTTAAATGGCTACTTTGATAGGTCATGATGTGCTTGACCTCGTGGTTTCATAAAATGTAGGACACTGAATTATTTAAAAAGAAGCGTACTGTGGAAGCATAGTGTGTTACATTATTACCCATTTAAATAATTTCATCCTCAAAATTTCTATTATATTATGACATAAAATTATTTGGGTGGTTCATCATCATATGTTCTTCAGGTCTCATGTCGCCTCTTCCATTTTATGTTTTCACCATTGATCCATTACCATATGCATTGTTCGATTTCTCAACAATTGTTCTCTCATATCAAGAATATAGATAGGATCTTCACAACATCACAGATCAGGTTCCAGTTCTATTTTTTCATAGTTGAGTACATGTGTTTGGTCTGGAATGTATTTCCTCAACAGTGATGTGGAACACATCATGATCTTTCGAGCGACATGGAGGCATTTAAATATGGTAGGCTACCACTCATATTCATTCTACAATTTAAATAGGTTTGAAGTACCTAATAGTTAAATAAACCTTATTACCGAACCTTATAACACCCTTCCATGGAGATACATTCAAGAAAACATGATCACCTACTTGAAATTCCAAATCCATCATTCGATTATCAACATAGCACTTTTTCATAAATTTATCTGCATTTATATGAGATTGGATAATCATCACCGCCACCATTGTTTCTTCAAAAATCTATAGACCTACATGTTTCCTTTCACAAAATCATCCAAAAAAGTTGGTTTATAGAATCTCCTACCATATTGTTCTTCATTTGGTGTCATCTGAATACATGAATGGAAGCTATTGTTATAGTAAAATCCAACTAAAGGTAAATCTTGATCCCAACAACCATGGAATTCAAGTGAGTATGATCTCAACATTTCTTCTAATATTTGAATTTTGTGTTAAGATTATCCATCAATTTTAGGGTGTTATGCATTGCTCAATTGATGTTCAGTATCTAGGTCTTTCGGAATACTTTTCTAGAATCCTGATGTAAAACAGTGATCATGATATGAAATAATCTATTGGGGTACACCATAAACACATACATATTTAAAAATATACCGCCATCCTAAACATTCATGTTGTAGATCTTCTCTTATAACAAGAAAATTTTCTCACTTGGTATGATGATCAACAATAACCCATGTAGCATCATTCCTTTTGGGAGACTTTGGTAACCCCATGACAAATTCCATCATAATATCATCTCATTTCCATATAGTTAATGGAATAGGTTGAATGAGTTGTATAGTGAAGTTGGACCTATTAAAATCATCCAATAATTCCCTTTTTAGCTCATGTATAGAAGGAACACAAATCCTCTTCCCAAATATCAAAATTCCATCCTCAAATATAAAATCTATCAATCTACCATCATTCACCACATTAATTTTATTTTTAAACTCTTTGTAATCAATATGAGAACATTTTATCCTTTCCATTAAATATTGTTTGTAACCCACTTGAAAAAATTAGGGATGTTTCACCCTCAATGATAATTCCCATGTCCACCATTACTAGATCCATAACCCTACTATCCCTTTTATCTGTCATCTTTTTTAGAACTCCATTGTATTTTTTGATCAGGAATATACCGCCTTATTTTCCATCCCAAGGCGGGAGTGTATTTTGAAATTATAATCTATGAGTAGCTGAAGCCATCTCATATTTATCATGTTGACTTCTTTCTGTGAGAAAATATATTTCAATCTCTTGTGATCATTATATATATCACATTTTTCACCATAGAGATTGTGTCTCTAAATCATCAGACAAAATATTACCACATTTAACTCAATATCATGAGTTGGATAGTTTTCTTAATGGGTTTTTAATTTCATTGATGCTTATGCAATAACCCAATAATTCTTCATAAGCACAAAACCAAGTCCTTTATTTGATGGATCACTATAAAAGAGAAACCCATCATTCCCATATCATAATGTCAAGATAAGATCATTGACTAATCTTCTCTTCAATTCCCCAATTCATTCTTCAAACTAATTTTTTAATCGAATTTAACCCCTTTTAGAGTGAGCTTGGATAATGGGTTATCCAATTTGGTGACATTTGGAACAAAATGCCGATATTAACCTACTAAACCAATAAAACTGTGTACCGCAGTTATACTGGTCAGTGCTGTCCATTCTGGAATTTCCTTTGTCTTTGAAGGATCAACATATAATTCATTCATGGTGACTATATGGACAAGGAATGATATTTCCTGATGTCAAAATTTACACTTTCAAAATTTACCATATAATTCTTCTATCCTGAGATTCTCACGAATGAACCACAAGTGATACTCATTATCTTTAATGATTTTAGAATATATCAGAATATTGTCAACAAATACAACAACAAAATAATAAAGATATTTTTGTAATACTATATTCATGAGATCCATAAAACCTGAGGGTTCATTAGTCAATCCAAAATTCATTATTCTAAATTTTTAATGAACATACCTCGTTTGAAAAGCTATCTTTAGAGTGTCTTCCTTCTTCACTCATAATTTATGAAATCCATAATAATGATCAATCTTTGAAAAGAATTGATCTCAATTAACTTGACCAAATAATTAATCGATATAAGGTAGAGGATACTTGTATTGTAATTGCATTTATTTCCCTGTAATCAATAAAAATCCACATTGATCGATCTTTCATCATGACAAAGAGAATAGGGGAACCCCATGGAGAAAAACTAGGGAGGATAAATTCCTCTTAACCAAAATATTCATGTTGTTTTTTAGCTCTATTAATTCCACAGTAGACATTCTATGGGTATTTTTTGATATAGTCCATGAATTAGTTATTAATTCAATAAAAATCTCAACTGATGGCTCTGGGGGTTGCCCAAGTAATTATTCTGGAAAAAAATCAATGTATTCCTTTATAATAGGTACATTCTCAAGTTGAAGATTACCTCCTTTATCCTAAGATGTTTATTCCTATTCCTCTCCAATAATTTCATTCAATAATGATAATGGATGTGGATTTTGATAAGAAGCAGGTGATGATGTTTTTGCTCTAAAGATAACAGATTCTACTTTATCCTTGCAAATTGAAACTTCCTTCTTATTTCAATATATTTTCTCATCATAATTTGAAATACAATTCATACTAAGGATTATATAAAAATAAAAAATATATATGATAACAATATTAGAAATATGAGCACACATATATGCCAAAATAGGAACTGTTCGACATATCTTTGTTGGGGTTAGGTTACCACTAAGACTTCTCACTGATAAATACATTCTTAGGTTGAATTGAAAATATATAATTTTAACTAAAAACTGGGATGATATACGGGAATGAGATGATCTAGAATCATATAAAGTATTAAATAAATTTCAGGAAATAATTAACGTACCTTCAACCACATCATTAGAAACATCAACATCAACAGTTGTGATTGTAAAATCATGGGCATCTCTCCTCTTCTCCTTCTGTCGTAGATTCCATTAACATTTGGGGAATTCATTTGAATATTATTCCATCTCTTTATAATTGTAGCATTGGTAATAACTTATTTGTTTCTTCCATTTTCATTAATGAGCTCGTGGTCCCATATCTCCACACTTATAAACAATCCCAAACCCTTAAAACATTTCCTAGTGTGCTTTTTACAAAGTTCTCACAAGATGAAAATTGTTCAATCTTCATAATCTTCTTTGATGCATTTCCTTTTTTAGGGATTTTTTTGGAGTCTTATTTTTTAGTTTTCCATAGAATATTTTTAACCTATAAAATTCCTTCTCATTCATTATGGTACAAATAATTACTTCTTCATATGATGAAAATTTCTATGAAACCAGTTCCGTTTAGAAATTAAGAATATGACCATCAAAGAAGTGATAGATATTTCACACTATGTTGCGTATATAGTCTGCAGAAAACCTGAATATCCCTAAAAGGGTAGTTTCATAATATGAAAGACTCCCTTCTTTATTTTAATTTAATAAAAGGAACTTCCGCTTCATCAAAAAAAATTAGATCTGGAGGATTTTATTTTTCGATGAATATCTCCTTAAAATTTCCCCATTCCTTATGTTATATTTCTTCATTATCCATTGTATTTTGGATTAATTTCCACCATTTTTCAACATCCCATTTGATAAAGTATACCGTAAAAGTAACCATTTATATTTCATTACATCCCAATGCAATAAATATCTTTTCCAGAGACTTAATCCACTACTCAACTATAATTGGATTTTGTATCCCACTAAATAATGGGGTATTTTTCTAAATAAAGTAATATTTAATTGTAGATTCCCTCTTTGTAATGGGTTGTTCAATTCCGGAAAGGATATTTTTCATAACCTGATTTTCCCCTAATTTCTCCATAATCTTTTATATCCCAATACCAGAAGTGTTGGATTCCTCTACAGGGAAACCCGTTCAATTTCCTCGAGTTGTTATACCATTCTTCCTTCCAGGTGACATATCTAAAAAATGACACATATTGTTTTAGCTCATAATATATTGAGTTTTAGATATGGTAAAAAACTCATTAAAAACTTATGCATAATAAATCATAATATTGTGTCACATTGGGTGTATTATCAAATGTGTATCCCAAAAGTCAAAGTCAGGGTATGTTCCCTAATCTATGTTCTCTAAATATAGTTTCCATGGTTGTTTCTAAACTTCCTCTGATACCAACTATAGTGTTTAGACCTCAGGTCACCTAAATCAAATACATTAATAAATTTCATTGGAATTATTATGAGGAACCAAATCCTGAAAGACCATATAGTTTAGTAGTCATGGAAATACAGATTACATACATGATACCCATAATACATTTGAAAAAAATAACACATACCACACAATAACTAAAATAAAATACATCCTCAAAACCATAATCAAAATTATATTCTTTATAACCTAGGTAGAGAAACATAATAATGGTGAGCTCAAATGATTAGTATGGTTTTGTATAGTGGAAGTAATAATCAATCTATATGGAAAGATTAATATTTGAGAACACTTTCCATTTACAAAACATGATAAGGTACAAATATTATTTCATGTAAGGAACTGAAACAAGTTCAATAAATCAATAAAATGTTAATGAACTAAATCCATAGATATGTCGATGTAAAATCTCATGGATAAATAATAATTGATATTAAATGTTTGAAATACTTTATTTATGGATGTGAGGTATGAGGCACATGATGAACTATTACCATAAATACCTTTTCCAATAATATTTAAATTTTGGTGTTGAAACCCATTTGGCCAACTTATTCTTCTCATGAGAACATATTGATGAATCAAGGAGCTATATAATGTTCAGGCACCACTAGTCATTTCTATTCCAACATATTTCTCATATTGAATAACCAAAATAAATAATATTCCTTATCAAATAACAATATGGAATGAGTACTATGGATATATCAATAATTACCTTCAAGGAATTAATATAATATCATGAAAATAATGAGATTAATGATATAATAAATCAAAATTAAGAATATACATCGTATAAAATGAACTAGGTGAAAACCATTACAATATGCCTCAATGAAATGATATTGAGACGAAATCCCTTACCTTTATACTCTATGATTTTCCGAAACTACTGTATTATTGTATTATTAAAATATATTATAGTAATAATAAAATTTATGATATCATATATGATTATATTATGACTTAATGTTACCCATTTATTAAAAATTCCATGTTAATGAAACATTTCAGGTAATAATCACTTCATTTTATCATACGAGTTTGGCATGTTATTCTTGATCATATTACTTAGATCATGATTTACATACATCCAAAATGTATAATATGATTTAAATATGATATATATAAATAATATAAATATATATAATAGATATATGTATTACATGGAATACACGATTCATGGAGACAGTAAGTCGTATGTACGCATGAACGTTGTTTCCATTTTCTTATCATGTTGAATTGAAGTAAGAGAATAAAATATATGTACACAGACAAGAATATATATATATATATATATATATATTATTCTTGTAGCATTATTTTTTCATATATTTCATAATTCATCATAATATATATCATTACAATAATTGTTGGATGGTGAACTTGGAAGATGTTTCTCATCACATTGTCGAGACGGTAAGTCGTACGTACGCTTGAGTGATGATATCATTTCCTTAATGGTTTAACGGTATGGATTTGGATTGAATATAGACTATAAATAAATAATTCAATGTTATATTTATTATTTAATTCTTTTTTATTCTTCATTATACATATCAAAATGAAGTATAGATGAAAAACAGTTTACACCATGGCGTGGAGATGGTAAGTCATACATACACATGCATGGTGATATTTTTTTTCATAAAATGGGTAAAATATGAATATAGTTATACCATAATGGTGACAACATATCATTATATTATAGAATATTGATTTATGATTTTATTATCGTAACAAATTATTAAGTGGATGTAGAAGAACAAATGAACATTGAAAGAATGTATAAAACGATTACCTCTTCTTTGGATATCTCCTTCTGATTTCCACAAAATGACACCTTAATTTGGTTCTCATCCCAAATGGATTCCTCTAGGATGAAGTTAAGTGGGATTGGAGGATATTTCAGACGGTTTTGTCTAATCCAAATCTCTTTGGAGTTGTGAATAATTGGGTAGAGCTGGTGCCCTTTTATAAGAGGGAGGAGGGGAACTTTTGGAATGTATTGAAATATTATTTTATTATACATATATTTTCGGTTTCCAATGGTCCTAAGAACATTTATTCTAATGAAAATATGCTTTTGTGTCTAAATCCACTCAACCAATACGTTTTATACATGTTTAGGTCACCAAATAAACCATATCTTTTAGCATTAGCCCTTTGTTATAAACCTTAACTCTTTCCATGACTTATTGGATTTTCATAATATAATGTAACTATATTTACTATAAAACTCCACGTGAAATATAAGTGGATAATTAATGACATGTGTAACATTATATATTTTAGTTGTCCGAATCATTAATTTTGAGGAATATTATATAGTTTACTAAGATAGTATTGTTTTAAAAAAAATAATTTATGTTAATTTTCACAATATTTATGAATTGATTTTTGATAAAGTCATTTGCACTTTATTACATTGAACCCAAGGTAATAAATCTGTGAACTTATGTCAATATCATCCCCAAAAATCTTGCATGGCATCAAAAATAACCAAATTATATTTATTTTAACATTTATAATGTCATTTATTTGAGTCCATTATTAATGAAGCAATCACTGCATCATCATTGAGTCATAATTAAAAGAAAATTATTTAATGTATAAATATATTAAATAAAATATCATGGTGTTGTTTATATTTTTAACATTATAATGAATATTTTTAGTCCAATATATAAATTATAAAACCCCATCTAAATTGTTTTTTGTAAAACATTCATGTTTATGGTATATTTTCTCATACTTTAAATTAATTAATATAACTTTTCATTATCACTTCCAAGTGGATCCACATGGAAAAACGTTGACCTATGGATTCCCATTGTAAGACATATCTCATCCAATAATATTTGGACATGTTTTAGGGTGGTTTATTATTATTATAATGTTATTTTGTAACACTTACATTCCAGATTTACAGTTTTACCAAGGTAAATAAAATCATTTTTGATGTTAATATTCATAATGTCCAACAAAATTAAATGAATCAATTTATAAAATTTGGACCTTATGATTCAAAATATTGAATCCATTTTAAAAAATTCGATTCACTGAATTTTCTATATTTAATTTAAAATTAATACTTGTTGTCAAAACCAAAAGGTGGGATTTTAAGAAGAAATATATATCAAAATATATCTTTGTGTTTATATACAATTTAAATGTTAAATTGCATTAAATTACCATAATTGGATTAAATTTTAAAATATTAATCCAATTAAACATAAAAACCAATTTAAAATAAAATTTAACAATATTAATAATGTAGATCAAAAGTACATTGTGAATTAAAAAGCAGTATATTTTCACTATTCTTCAAAATCTGAATCTCTTCAAAAAATCACCAAAATTTTACCCTAAGATAATTTTTATTTTTATTATTCAAAAATAAATCCTATTTTTAAAAATATTTTTTATAAGATTTCAAAATATGGTTATTACTATTTCAAAATTCTTTTTAAACGACAACTTTTATAGGTTGTGATGTGCTTGAACTCGGTGTCGCATAAAATGTAATCCATTGAATTATTTAAAAATAATCATATCATGGAAGATTGGGGTGTCTTTAGAACATTCAAAATGGATAAATAAACTCCCACTGAGGATCCCTACATTATGAGTGATAAAGAGGATTTGGAGGATTCTCCACCCACATTCGAAGAGGGTGTCTCCACCACGGTTGATGAATTGGTACTCTTGAACCTCATTAAGGTGGATGATTTGAAACCCACATTGATCAGTGGCCCTAAGAAAATCGAAGAGAAAAAATTATACATGGACTTCTTGAAGCATAATTTTGATATTTTTCATACAGTTATGACAAGATTCCAAAACTAGAACCTCAGGTCGTCTTCCACCACCTTGGTCTTCAAACAAATCACCACATGTTCAAACAAACTCCCCAAAAGGAAGCTTTTCCCCTTCCTGTGACAGAACTGTAGATTGATGCCACCATTTGGTTCCCAGGTCTCCCCTTCAAGGATGGGTATTTTGGGTATAACAAAATTAAAATGGCCCCTATGTATGATGATTCATCCACCATCATGGCACCACAAGGCACTTTCAGTTACCAAATAATGCCTTTTGGTCCTATGAATGTCAGTACCACCGATCAGTGTTCCAAGCATCACATATTTAAGTTGGTCCTCACGATATTGGTATAATATTACATGGATGATCTGGTGGTAAAATCTCTTCAGTGCTTGGACCATCTCAAAGATATTGAGAATGTGTTCGACTTCCTCCGATCTAGTAATCTGATCATCAATCCCTTGAAGTGCTATTTTGGGGAGCACCTGTAGTATGTTTCTCATACTCATCATCATATATAGAGGCATAAATATGGAACTAGAAAATACCATGGCCATCATCTAGATTCCTCCTCTGAACAACACTCGGTAGCTCCAAGACTTTCAAGTCCACATAGGCTAAATACGCCAATTTATCACAAATATGGTTGTCAAGTGTAATCCATTTTCCCAGATCATGTAGAAGGATTCCAAATATCCGTCAGACGAGGAATGTCCAAATTATTTTGTGAAAATAATGTTGTACCCATTACAACCTCCATTTTTGAGGCCACCAATTTCTGAAATGTCATTGTTCAATTATGTGACCGCTTTAGAATGATCTCTTAGCTCCCTTCTTGCCCAGAAAAACAATGACGAAACGAAGAAGAGTTTATAAAATATCAGTTGAATGTTCCTCAATAGAGAGACATGATACTCTTATATCAATAATATCTACCTTTCACTGGTATTCATAGTTCCGAAATTGAGACGCTACCTTCAACACCCTGATATTCCACCGGTGTCCCGAGATGATTCGCTGATGTATATTATGAACGTCCCTATGTTGGAAGGGCCCCTATCATGGTGGGTAGTGATACTCCAATAGTTTAATACCAATTTCCCCCTTATGCATAATAATTTACAAACATTGGATGTCTTCATTGGCACCCATCTATCTCTCGCGGAACAGTATCTGGATCATGATTTCCCAGAAGAGACAATTCTCTTAGTAAATAATTCTATTACGTGCTGGAAAATAAATTTTGATGGCACTTCCCAAATCCCCAACAGAAAAATAATCAATTATATAGGACTCAATAGAGTATTCCTGGGTATCATCTACATCATACTGATATAAGTTGTTCTTCCATATTCATTCATGTAGTCATAATGTCGTACCAACAATGAGGCAGAGTACCAGGATCACTAATCTGATCTCCATCTGGCCCTCAAGTTTGACATTCCCCACTTTCTTGTGAAACAGTACTCTGAGCTCATAATCAAGCAAATAAATGGTGACAACATCATTAGGATTCTGAATCTTGAAACACTGTCAGAATGTACCAGCCATTTGATGGCCCAGTTCACATCTCATCCAGAAGATACTCATGCCCCTCGTTCACAGAATAGTCGAGTTGATGGATTGGCCAGTGTAGCCACTTCTCTTGTAGATCCTGAAAAAAATGATTTGATTATTCATGATGCACATCAGAGATTCATTGATACCATTCATCAAGATGATGATGATTTCCCATTGGTATTCCACCTTACCATCGGTGCCTCTACATTAGGACCCCTAGGACCCCCTAACACGGTTCTGCAAATAACACCTAAAAGGAGGACACCCTTTGTAAATTATCTCCAACATGGTAATCTCCCAGAAAGATATGTTGAGATTGAGTGAATCAGATGGTGCTCATTGCATTTCCCCCTCTTGAGTGGAACCAATATTAAGAAGATCCACTACAGATGTGGGTTTGATGGGACTCTCCTATGTTACATTCATGGAGGTTAGATTTCCCATGTCATGCATGAGATTCATGCCGGTGCCTTTGGGGCTTAGTAGATAGAGCCAAAACACTCTCAAAAAATCAATAGATTGGGATATTTTTGGCCCACCATGATCTGAGACTGTATTGAGTTTTCCAATAGTTTCCATAGGTGTCATATCCATGAAAATTTTGTGCATCGGGTGCTAGAGCCTCACTAATCTACCACGTACTCTTGGACATTTGTGGTCTGGGGACTCAATGTTGTGGGACCAAATCCCTTGGTGACAACTCTCTAATGTAGGTTCGTCCTAACTACAACAGATTATTTTTCAAAGTTAGTATAGGTAGTTCCACTCAAGGAGGTCATGTCCCATTCTAACATTGAAATTTTGAGATCCAATATCATGTACCAATTAGGATTCCCTCACACCATCCTCAATAATAACGAAACCAACTTCTATGTAGCTGAACTAAAAAATTTGTTTGCCAGGTACAACATCATTTCTAACCATACCTCCCACTATCATGAGTAATATAATGGACTTATTGAGGTGTTTAACAAAACCTTTTCTAATATTTTGTAGAAGATGGTTGGTTAGAACAAGAATATTTGGTAGAATAAGAACCCTATCGCTCACAGGGTTTATTGGGAGATGACTCGTAATTCCACTCAGGTGAAACCATATTCCTATTGTACTGAACGGAGGTAGTCCTACCCATAGATATGTAGTTTCCTTCATTACAAAAAACTATCGACGATCAGCTAACTCCATAAAAAGTAGCCAAAATCTGTCTGGATGAACTAGAAGAACATTATGAAAATTGGCTTCATTCCATGCACAATCTAGAAATGCATCAGAATAAGATATCCAGAGCATTCAACATGAAAATCTGCCTCCAATATTTTTTTAAGGGTGACATGGTGTAGGCCATGATAACTATGATGATTCCCAATATGAATCCACCATATTAGAGCCCAAATTGGAATGACCTTAAATCGATCACAATTTTTAGACCAATGGTGGGTACTCCCTAGTTACCATATATAGTGAGTGTATTACTCCTACAACCAATGCTAAATTCATCAAGAAGTATTTTTATTGAATATTTCCACATGAATATAAACTGTTCCATCTTCACCACATGATTTTAAAATGCATGATCTATCTACGATGAAAGAAATAAAACTACCCAGCACTCTTCCAACAAGATAACAAACTACAAAATAGTCTGAGCTCTGCAACATTAAACTAAATCTCCCTACATCCTCTCCACATGAAGTCAAACTGCACAACATTTTAGGAACAGAGTGTAGAATTATTTCTATCCTCATGGGATATAAAATAATGCTCAGACGCTTTGTCTTCGAGTCCATTCAAAAAATTCTACTATTTGATCTCCCCATGGTATATTTCTCTTATAGGATTTCACAGAATGTAGATTAGACTTCTTTGGGCCCCAATTATGCTAAGATTATTATGATCAAACCTTGTTCCCCTCTTGTTCTTCTATCCTTCCACATCCACACCACACAACTTTAAAATTCATTGTCCATTCAGAAATATATATGGCTTGATTCCTACTCCCACATGGACTGTAGGAATGATAAAACATTTCATCTATAGGACAAGACCTAAACATCAATATCTCCCCTTGGGTATAACGCCTTGGTCCTGACTCCTCACAAAACAAATGATATGGTGTAGGTCATGTTTTCCTTCATTCACATTTGGTTAATCATGACTACACCATGTATCCCCCTCCATGGAGGTCTCCACCTTTTTTGTCCTTACAATATGAAATTAGACTTACCTGTGGAATTCATTCTTTACACATCCCATCATTTGAGTTTCCATTAAAATTCACATATGAAAGAACCATCGAATGATACATATTCTCATCCTAACAAATCATCTACCATTTCATCCCAATTTCCCAGAGGATCATGAACAACACATTGATACAGGTCCCACATTGTGAATTTTTTTAGAAATCCATGATCATTTTTTGTTCCCATTTCAGGTCACTTTATGGGGATGATGTGTTTCGAATATGGTTAACAACCATTCTCCATAATTATCACCACCACTATATGTCCCAAATATTTTGTGCAGTGGATCATTTTGTCCTACAATCCCTTTGAAAATCGGTGTTCCTAAAGAAAGAATGTTGGTCATGTTGGGATCGACCCTGCATGATCTCTTTCCTTCATTAGCATACTCTTTTATACTCAAGAGAACCTAATCATATTCCTTGTTTCCCACAATGATCATTGCTCGCATGGGATTAGGAGAATTGGTTTGTTCATACCCAAAAAAGGGACACGTGATTATGGTATGATCCCAATGACCATAAATTAAGAGAAACAATGTTTTCACTTCACAAAGATAACTGTGTGATCCGTCTGGGATGAAGGATGAAGAACTACTCAACACTTGTCTCCCATGATGATAAAAAAACAAAATGAAAAAGACTATTCATCTATAGCCCACCCTCAGGTCCCTCAACCATTCTGGTCCCCTAGCCCAGGTTGTCACACATGATTTTTCATTTTGGTATGGACTCTATTTCATCATTTACGTTAGGCTATTTTCTTAATGTCACACACTTCCGTTTGTGACACCCCTCTTTCATCCATCATCCTTCCCACCATACAATAAACTACATGGGTAACACCATGATTTAAGAAACCCATCATATGGGTATCCATCATCTTTCACAACCTAAAGGACCCCCAAATAGCCTGTATACTAGGAAGAAGTTCTCTCTATCCATCTTGGGCCAAAATCCCAGAATATTTTGAACGACAATTTGACATAAGTTCCGCATTTCAAATATGTTCAGTGGTTGTTTCTCAATTGATTATTCCTTTCCATGTTTACCAGAGGGATACTATGTTACAAATAAGGTAAGTAGTTATCATCAAACATTATTGTAATTATTTATTCTCCCAAATGATATTCACATTGATTCAATCGAGCCACCCATCTGTCCCACACACTTGACATTAAACTGGACATCTATGGTCCGAGTTCTATGACCATAAACTCAGATCTACTATGTCTATGTATCATGACATTAAACTTTACGACATATCGAAAATATGTATAGTTTGATTCCAATACACATGGGATATGTATGAATTCCTGGAAATTTCATTTTTTTGGTCCAGCCTGGGTTCATCTAGTCTTCCTCTCATCCACTTGGCTTCATTTCTCTCTAAGAATTATGAATGGTGTGGCATATGTGGGATTATATCCTCATTCAGTTTTGGTTATTCACTTTTCCATTCACATTCCTCCCTGAGATTCCATTACCCTTCATCTTCACCACATGAAATTAAACATCATAGACCCCTCTGAACTACATGTGGATTTAGTCTCATCCTCATGGGATTCATAGGAAGGCTCTGACACTTCTTCTGCAAGCCAATCCATGTTTCTTAGAAACCTCATATTCTTTTTGGCCCCGTTGGCCTATGTTCTCTGGGATGGGGCTTGTGATGTGGTGTGAACTTATATCCTCATTCACAGCATGTTTTCAATAGACATGGCACATACCTCTGTTTTGAGACATATCCATCCCACTTTCCTCCACTCATCTTCTTGAATCGTATGCTCTCAAATTGGGCCCTTCAACCCTTGATGGAAATTCACCAAGATTCCTCAAAGCACTCTGGTTTAAGACATAGAGTGTCTGATTATACATAGATATGTTTTCACCCATTTCCATGCATCGTGATTCTATTTATTTGGGCTCTTATCATCTTTCACATTCAAAAGGACCCCTGGACGGAATGGAATATAGGACATAGTTCTCTCCTATCATATTGTGCCAACTTCCCCAATGATTTTAATGCCTATTTTACACAAGTCCTGCATTATGAATATGGTTTGTGGTTAACATTGTTTTTTTTGTTCCCATTTCAGGACACATAATATGGATTTTATGTTTCAAAATATGTCAACATTTGTCCTCCAGCATTATGACACCCCATTAGGCACTAAATATTTGTTGTGTGGTTCACATTCTTTTCCACAACATCAGGTCCATGTAAAAATTCAACGTTCTCGGTGTTGTAACTCTGTGTGTGTTTGCCTATTAAGAGGACAAATCCACAGTTTGTTGTCATTCGAGGATCCTTGTCATCACCCCTTCCATTTATTACACATTTTGTGAAGACCTTATCCACCCTTTTTTCCCACAACGTGCACAACTCATATGGGATTAGGGATTTTGTTATTGTTTACACCTTCTTGGATGAGTCACAATTCTTTTGGTCTGATCTCTATGAACATAAACTGTGATCTTCCCTCATCTTTGTCGCATGATGTTAAACTACATGAATCATTCCAAAACTATATACAACTTGATACTCATCCTTAAGGGATACATAGGAATTCACAGACATTTCTTATTTATGTAGGCTAATGATCCACTAATTATCTATTCTATTCATCCATATGACATGTACATTTATATGATTGTGTGGTGTATCATTTGTAGTATTATGTCCTCATTCATGTTAGGTTTTCAATAGCTACACAACATACTCCCCTTTTAGGATATATTCTCTCCTTCCCCAATCGTTATCACATTATGTTAAACTTCACAACACCTTTAGAACTACATGGGGCTTGATTCCCATCCATAGTGGAAACATAGGAATTCCAAGACATTTTGTATTCAGTTCTACCCCCATATCCTATGATCTTTTCCATCCCCTCATCCAGAGGTTTCTCCTCTAGTGTTGTGTGTTGTGTTGTTTGGACATTATCCTCATTCATGTTGAGTATTCATTATCACAACTTGCACATTACATCTAAAACAATGTTTTTATGTATGGATCCAAGACATATGACCTTAAACAATGTTTACTAGTCCAACATGACATTAAAATATTAAGTCTTTTCACTTTGGAATTAAAATAGGATGGATGGTTTAATCATACAACCCTAAACTATGATAATGTTGTCATGGCTGCATAACAAAAAATGACAGTGCGTTGTGATGTCCTCACTTGAGGGGACATCATGTTTCATATCAATTATCTTCAATTCCATTTCTCAAGTCCTATATATGGATTTAATCATTTTTTGTTTTTGTATTCCCCATCATAGTATTGTCGCATCATAAAAATATACACATTCACTGTAAAGAACAAACAAGATCCATCAAATGAGGCTTATTTTAGTGAATGGGATACACCTACAAACTAGAATTTCCACTCACGTTTGTACCCTACCTTGCCATCCTTTCATAACTATGAGAGGATTGATTCCCATTATCATTGGATACACAGGAACACCAAGACATTATTTCATCAGATCTAGCCCCATGTATCCCAAATCAGTCCCTCTTTCGAGCCCCAATGGCTCGGACTCTATCGGAAGCATATAGTATGTTGAGGACCACTTATGTTCTCATTCATGAAGCATTTTCAATAACCATGCCATGTATCTCCTTTGTCTCAACTTAGCATGGTCTGAGTTCTATGAACCTAAACTATGATCTTCTCCTAGAACTATATATGGAATGATCCCCTTCCAAATGGGATACGTAGGAATATCCAAAAATTTTGACTTCAAGTCCAGTCCCTAAAACGTGTCACAATATGAAGGGCCTCTTTGGTAATCATTCACATCGGGTTTTGATACTTCCCCCTGTGAACATTCTAATTAAAACATTCTCATCTCAATGGTCCACTCTATGAATTTAAACTAGGAGTTAGCATCCCTAGGACTCTTGTCTTTTTAATGTTATTTGACTCCCTCTATATGACATTTCACGTTGGCGTACACAAATGTTTTGGGGAAAAGAGTCCAAAGTGCTGAATTTTTCATGTACATTCTCTCATTTAATATATATGCCTCCGGAGCCCTATATTTTTATTTCCATCATCTTACATGTCTGAAGGGACCCTCTTTACGGACTAATCTCATGCCACATTGGCTCACCTACTATGTTGGGACAACATCCCAGAAGACCTCAGATGACATTTTACGATAGTTCTCATGTTTCAAACAAAGTCAATTGTTGACACCCATTTATCTGTACTCATTCGTGGATAGCGTAAAATGAATACACTGTTTCAAACGTGGTCAATAGTTATACCCTATCATTACTCCACCATCATTGCAATCCAAATCTCGAACATAATGATTCACATATGTCTACATATTTATGATTATGTGGAGTTCCAACACACTCGTTTTTACCCCTCAACACACCAATGTGTTTTGAGTAATCATGTCGGTAATATTGGAATGTAATTCACCTAGAGTTGAATTTTCCCCAATGTGTGACTCAATGTACCAGGAATATCCTGAAAATACTCATTGTTTCCCACAATGTGCATGAATCACATGGGCTTAGTGGATTTGATAAGATGTGTACTCGTGCAGCCAAACCGCATATGCCTCTCATCCTACATGATGATAAACTACACTCTCAGAACTACATTCTACTTGATTCCCATCCTAATGAGATACATATGAATTCTAGAACACTTTCCAAAGTGTCTAACCCCATGTTAGTACACCTCTACTCTATGTTCTAAAGAATCTCACAAGGAATATAGGGTGTGGTGTAGACATCTTGTTCCATATTCAGATTGGGATATGAACCATTCCTCGAATTTCCTTTCAGGGTGACCACATCCTCAATGTTTGATTATAATATATGATTCTACCCAGAATATGTTTAGGATTCCAAATGATAATTATGGTATTCATTAGCTTCTCCACCAGAGTGGTTTTCCGTCCCCAATGTTGGTCTCTCACCACAATGAACATTGAGAACTATGTATGGCTTGATTCCTTCCCTATAATGATACGTAGTGACATATGGATTTCTAGTTTCTAGATCTAGACATGCACTTTAAAACATTCTATACTCTCACTCTAGCCTATTCCACCATTTCAGGACCGTTAATTTCCACCATCCTCACCGTGTGACGTTAAACTACATGTCTATAATCCTCATTGGAAAGACATAAAAATATGGGCCACTATAGGCTTTCTATAGAGGGATCCAATCAAGAAAATAATATTGTCCCTGATCCGATTGATGCTCTCACCTAATGTGTTTTCATCACTATGCTGTAATTTCATGATTCTTAGACTCCATTAAATCAACCCATCACTCCACCATGAACACTTTGTGTGCCCTTTATTTGGATCCTCTTCCCCTTTCATTTATAAAGGATCCCCCTAATAGTATGGATTCTCAGCCTATGGCTCGCTTACAATACTGGGATAATGTTATGGAAGAATAATGGATGAAATTTAAAGCTAGGACCTGTGTTTTCAATGTCGTAAATGGTCATTCCTTGTTTTTTATCCCAATTTCTAGCTAATTCAACATGAATAATGTGTCTCAAACACAATCAACAATTATCAGTCATGGTAACACCATCCCAACAGTTTTATGGAGTTTGAGTATCGTGATTCAAATATTACACTCACCTCTGTTTGGATTGATTCTAACACCCCTAACATTTTCCCTCTCATGCACTAGAGCATGTTGAGAAAGTGGAAATATGACTATTCTAAGAGCTTAAATATCTAATCTAGCCACCCTCTTTCTTCTAGAAAATATGAATAATATGTTCAAAACCTGAATCCTTGATTCCTGGTTGGAATTATAATATTTAAATGAAATAAAGATGTGGTTATCCCTTATTTCTCACATCTGGCATGAACCACATGAGCTTAGGGACTGATCGCTAGATATTTCACAAATGTGATGGGAATGCAGCAGACCAAAAATATAACGAAACCCATGCACCCAACCAAAATAAAAAATCAATGCCTGATTGTACATCTATGAGTTTACAAAAACCACAACACCCACAGATTGTCCCCTCCCATAGATGGGTTGAACTCTTCAATAGAGAATCCTAGCTCCTACACTCTCTAGATTGTAGCGTCTAGGATCCACTATCACCTATTGAGTCCATGCTCTTACTCAATTGAAATGTTTCATGGTTAATCAGCCTCAATCTAGGCCTGGTCTATATCGGCTTAGATAATAGCAATCTCTTCAGAGGACCTACTAATCATTTCTTTTCCCTCTTCCATATGGGAATTATGTCATTATATAATCATTGATTTTACATCAATGAAATAATATTACTTGTTCACATGTTCCCTCAACCATTGGATCTCATTCTGGGAAACCTTGGGTATCTTGATGTAAACAGACTTCCCCCATTGCCATCCCATGCGGAGGCCACAGTCATGCTCCCATATTTTCTCTGCCATGATGTCTCGGATGAGCATATGAGGATGCTGAGAATCCACTACTCTAGTGTATAGTTCGCACAACTAGGAATGAAGTCTCCCCATATGGACTATCCATTGTTCTTGTGGGGTCTCCCCAATGATGTGCTTGATTAACTTACATGTCTGGAAATAGATGAATTTTCTATCCTCTATATTAGAAGTTGTATTGTCCCATTCCTTAGGGTATGTAGGTTCATATAGAGTAATTCCTCTGAAAAAATCATCTGATTGACCCTCATATAGTGTTTGGATGGGTTGGTTGGGCCTCATATCATCATGTTGATCCCTATTATTGGATTCCATGTCGATGATTTCATGTTTGGTGCTAAAGATAACCCCACCTCTAATCGGGAGCGGTTCCACTTGGTCATTATTGGAATATTCTTCCATGAACATTGGCATTCCCCTATGAAAATCATCACTAGGAGCCTCAACCACCATATTTAATGCAAACCATGCCATTTAAAAAAACTATTCACGTGAGAATACACAGACATTAGTTAGCCCGATTAAGTGGATTTCAGTTACAAATCCATTGACGAAGACATACCAAGATCAAATAATCGATCTCACCAAAGATCTGTTATTGTTGCGATATCAAGGTGTGGCCCCCCATATATTATGAGGAAATCAAAAGACTCCGGAAGATCCACCCTAGGTGCCATGGCCCTGCTATGTGCAGTAATTATCATTGTCATGAGTCAAAATCATGAAGTTATATCTACAATTGTGTGGGAGCGGGTTCTATCTATGAGGCCCTCATTTACAGGTCAAATATTATTTGAGATGCCCTATGTGTCATAAATGAGGATCACTAGAAAATTTTTTACAGTTTACCTATAGATCATCCACAAACTCTTACAACTCTGAGTTTGCGATCTCACCTTCCACCATAGGGCGCCATCTACCAGCCTCTTTCCCCCAAGAAGACTCCTTTAATTATACTAGTAGGGTGAAGCACTACCTCAATTTAGTGACTGAAATCTATGGAAGGACCATTTGATTGAGATATACATTAGCATGATCTGTCAATGGATGCAAGGTACCAAGTTAGTTCATGAATTCCTCCATATCGATGATTTACTACTCACCTTTATCCTGAGATACTGGAAATCAATATGTGCTATGAACAATCTCTGATAGATTCATTCTGAGATGGTTTTGAAGGTTCCACATCTGGGATAGGTTGAGAAATTGTTTGTTAACTTCTTTGATATCCCAAGCCTCTTGGAAAATAACATCCTCAGGGATGTCTATATGGTGAATCCTATTCTCTGGAGTGTTAGTGTGTATCCTACCAAAATACCTGGGTGTCCTCCCCCGATGATGATGTTTTTCCTCAAGGACCTCTAGGTCCACCACTACTACCTACATCTCGATTGGGGCAGGTCTGACCGCTACTGCGGCCCCACCACCATTATACATTCTTTCAGCATTTCGGCTCTGACCATGAGGTTGAGGAGGCACCCCATCACTAGAATAGATGGTATGTCTCATTAACATCTCCTCCGAGTTGGCTGCCTCCCAAATCTTGTCATACTCCTTCACTAGCACATAAACAACAATGTACGGAGGAATCTCATTACACATCTTCACATCCTCCCATGCGAACAGGAACCACATCTTTTGCATCAAACATGGATGGTCCTCATGGATTAACCCCAAGTATCATGTTGCAGAGGCCTCAACATGCACATGAACAACCTCATGAAGTGGTGCGGGTGTACTATTCACATCTGACTTGTGGTCATCCTATGCCACTTGGACTCCATCCCGAAAGGCCATGAGGTTGGATGGATGCTCCTTCGTTTATTGGTCATCATCAGTGAACACAGCTATTGGAAACAAGAATGGATGGAATCTGAAATCATCCATCTTCCAGATATGGTTCAACAACAGTGGTGGGGTTATCTTGGTTGAGAAACTCCCCACTGCATTTAGAATAGATGGTTTGAAATCTGACACAGGAGGGGAAATTTGGTTATGGTATTCAAAGGAACCCATAAAATTTGCTTCTATCTATCCATAAAGTAGATGAAGCAGACCACACACCCTATGTAGATTCTTCCCCTCCCTGATATTCCACAGTACATTATAAATCTTAGCCAACATCAGAATCCCCAAATTGACACATTTCCCCATCGCCAACATGGACACCCAGATAAATGTACTCGGCTATACACCCATGTTTGTATCTCTCACTGGAATCATCCATCCGTAGATGAGAATTTATATGAATGCATCCAACCTATACACCTATTTTTTCATAATGATGACCCTGAACTCCCATGAAATACACTTCATGTCCTCCAATTGTCTCCAAAATGATCCCTCTTTACTACACAATTCCCCACATGGGAATGTGGGTGGCCTAGTGGGAAACTAAAAATACAAAGGGTAATTCAAGAACTGCCTGAACCACAACATAATATGGGAGTCCCTCATAGAATTATTGTCCCCACCCAACCCCAAATCCATCAATGCCTTTACAAGAGGAAAAATATACTTCAATTTCTCCCATGTATTCTTGGTCGGGAGGAACTTTTCAAACATGGAACCCAATTTAAGAATCATCGAGATCTTTTGAAGGTCCCAGATGTTGATACCACCCTCCCCATGTTGATGATGGAGTGTATTTGTCCCCAATGACCACCTGCTCAATAAATCTGGAATCAAGTTCTTCAGCTAGTAGATACAGAATTCAGTCGACCATTACGCCTCATATATGCCCAACCACCTTAGATCACCATAAAATCCTCATATGAGGCACATACCGAATAATCCCAGGTCCAGTCATCCATGAAATTTCTACCATGGTGCAGACCCCACTCATTGGACCATCTCTTATCTAGGTTTCCCAAATCCACCTTCAAAATGGTGTGATCGTCTAGGGGAGATACCTCTAACAGTAAAACCTTACCATCAACATTTCTAACATGATTATACAAGATGTATGAAATGAAGGCTGTATGATCCTCCCATATATGACCAATGATAGACCTAAACCATTGGTGGTGGCATGGTGTACTCGTGAACCAATAGGCTGGTTCATCCCTTCATGCTTTAGGAATGAGAACATTATCACTCTAAACAAAGCTGTATTGAGGTAATCTTTTGAAAAGAGGTTAGTTATTCTATCTTTCTGATAACATCTCCTCTAGGTATTCATATTCCTAATAGCTCTGCACAAATTCCCTAATACCTAAGTTGTTCGCCATCTCTTTATGTTGGGTAGTATTTGGAAGAATCCCCATGACATCCTCTTAGAGATCCATTTCATCCAAAAAACATTCTAAATTTTTTTTCATGATCACAGAGCTCGATCGCATAGCATTATTGTAAAGCCCTCTTGTAGAGTTATTTCACAGATCTATACCTCATTCCTCATAGACACAACTGATGAAGCACAAAATCTTTGAGTTGAATGACTAGTTAGGTAACACAGAGGAAAAGATGTCCTGATTTGCAAAGCACGATCACAGAGTGTGTAATGCATCATGAATCAAGATCCCAAGGATGAAAATGCGGAGATAGGTAAAGAAAAAAGTGGGGTCATCCCCACCTATTTATAGGTAATGACCTTTGAGCTTCATGGCATGCCTGGCCGTAGTGAGCTTCACAGTTTTCTCAACCTGTGCATCACTTATCATTATCGGGACCCTACTTTGTGATATTTCTTTGCGACTACCCTAAACATTTGGGTGATCTAACCTTATAATTTGACACTCATTTTATCCTCAACTCTATGTTTGAGGGGGGGGGGGGGGGTTAGTTCGTGTAAAAATGTGTGCAGAGGAAAAAATATTCAAACAACACCCCAATTAAATTGGGGATCCTTCCCAAAGGACATTCAAAAATACCCGTAGCCCCATGGATAGAGAGATGCCCCTCATCACCGTGGTCGACAAGTAGTCATTGCCCCCTCTATGATTGATACAGAGAAATGATGTGGAAGGATCTTTTATTAAGATGCAATTGACAGAAATAAACATGATGTTGAGGGAACGTTATCACCTCTTCGATCCCTTGGAAATTGACAGAAGACTCCACAAGCACCTCTAAGGGAATTTATGAGGTCTATATGTCATGGAAGAGATGATGGACTAATCCAAGGTTGCGAAAAACATGACATAATTTTCTTCTAATGTAATGCACATTAGTTTTTCTAATTAATTTCCAAATCCTTACATCGCCACTTGCCTATAAATACCGGGCATCCCTCAGACCAAAATTATAAGTACCCCAACCTTTCACCTTCTCACCAATCAAATCCAAAATCGCCCTCTGCTCTGTGAATCAGTGAGAAATATTAGCTCTTCAATTTGCTTTACAATTCTGAAATACATGTCCCATAGATCAAATATAACCCCTCATCATGTAGGGATTCCCTTCGTGAAGCCCACAATCCATCAAAAAGGAAGGAGCTCCCCAAGTTAACTTGAGTCATCACAAATCACTAATGTTTAATGAAGAGCCTTCAATGAACATATGGACCCAAGTCTAAGGATGGATCACTATTCTTCATGATGTACATCTCTTCGTAGTTCTTCACATTTCAAGGCGCCCATGCTCCACGATGCCCTTCTCTACAAAATTAATTGCACATAGAAAATTACCCTTTATATTCTTATATGCTCCATGCCTAGGCTAGGAAACTCCCCTTCTTGAATCATACCCCTTCATAGAGACTCTCCACATTATGGAGAACCATATCTTTGAATGGTCCCTTCCTGTGACCCAGTTTGAATCGCAAATCCCTTTCATGTATGACCCTCTAGGTTTGTACAATGTGATTTCAAGGTCCCTTGAGCGGTGCTTTGAATTTCATGGCTTAGCCTCAGGATTCTTCACGTAGGCACCCTAATAGTTGTTTCTTTATCTCATAGACACTCTAAAATTGTCCCCTCAATGGTTGACTCCACAAAACCTCATTCACATGGCATTGTCGATGCCTTCCCTTCCCTTGAGGTTAAAGCATGTTTGTTATGTAAGTCCTAGGGATGAGGAGTGAATCCTCATCGTTCAATCTATAGGACATTAAAATACCATGTACCATCATCCTACACACATGATGTTAAAATATAGTCTATCCCCATGAAATATGCTTGTGGTTCACAACATGGACATTTTATGTGCCCATTGGTCTCCATTGGAGTGAGATATTCCTCACATGGAATGAGATCCACCTTTCATGGAATGAAATCTATCTACAATGAAGGGTAACCATATTGGTCAAAGCCCATTTCCTTTCTTGTAAGAGGTAGCACACATGATCCTCCTCTCTTATTTGATACACAAATTCCAGAGGATAGATGGGAACTTGGACCTTCGATATGCCTTCCCTCTCCCTTTGGGAGTTATCACTATCTTAACTCCATCCTCGAGTTAGTCCCAGTCTCCATCTCCCTGGGCTGCTAACCAAGTGTATGTTCTTTTTTCCTCTTTTTTATGTTAACCACGCATATAACCCCACTCTATTCATCTTATGAACACCTTTTATGATGTGATCATCAGGTATTTTCATCATATTGTTCCTCAAACAATGCATAACTGATGAGGTCATGGAGTAATCACTAACCATGTCATCATCCCAGGACCTCCTTAGTGTGTATGGAGCCTTTCCTCCACAACCGAACTACATGGACTTGGATCCTTTCACTTTCCAAACATGGTTTGTAGAATCCTCTCTGAGGTTCAATCCCAAAACTTATTGGTCTCAACCACTTCATGATAGTTCCCCTTCATCCCACAAGACATTAAATTATATCTCCACATTTGTCTGGTACGATGCTATACTAAACCTATTCGAACTACAAGGGTTTTTACCCTTGTCTCCTTGATAGGATACATGGGAAGCCTCCCTGAGGTTTTTCCCCAAACATTGGTAAACTTTGGTGTCCTCTTTATTGGGATCCACACCTGTGGTACATCCCAATAGTTTCATACCATCTCTCATGCTTCTAACCATACATAATCTCGATCATGTTGTTGGGTTGAATACCTTTGTGTACACCCTGATTCCATGCCCCATCCTGAACTATGTGGACATTGATTCCCTACCACTGGGTTATGTAGGAAGCATCTCTGAGGTTCAATCCTAGAAATCAAGTCCCATCCTGATCTCTCCCTTGATCATTTGTGTTTCGGGAAGGTCATTCACCAACCTAGGGGTTCTACATCTTTCGTGTACCATCCTTGTGTCCATTCTCATGGTCCGCCTCATCAGGTATCCAATTTCCCCTAGAACTATGTCAAATTTAATTCTACACCATGGGGATATATAAGAATCCACTTTGGGGTTCAATCCCAACACTATCATCATCTTTACTACGGTTCTATCTCATCCCCATCCACATAATTCAACCCTCCATTATCTGTCTCGATTCTTACTCCGGACACCACGTCCTGGTGTGATCAGGTAATTCATTAGGCAACTAACCACTCATTATCCACACAGAATCTATAACCATACACCAAAATGTGTCATTATTGCAATGGACTGATATCCATGTGTAATCCCCAACATGCCCCCAGGACATTTTCATTTGTCTAAACCCCGATTTCATGTCTCACCATTTGAACTACATGGGTTTTTACCAATCTCTTTCTAGAGGTGTATATTGGAAACATCCTTTAGGTTCAATAAAACCCAATGGTAAATCATGGTGTCCCTCTTTATAGGGTGAACTCCCCCTGATTCTCCCTCAGTGATGTCCACATCATCCTTTATGGTGAGATAACTTCCCTCTACAGGACACACCACCTGAGATCTTCCCTTATAGGAAATTATTATCCACTCTTCCAGTAAACCCTTCAGGTGCTCCCTCTTTGGGATGTACGCATCAGATCCAAACTTATTATTGTTTTGATAATTCTAGTCTATCTCATCTAGATGTTCAACTCATGTCATACCCTTTGTTTAACATGGTAAGCAGAGAAATTCCTATGGAATATAATTCCCCGCATTCAATGGGGGATGGCTTGGTCTTTCACTCCCTATCATAAGGGGATGGAATACAGACACACAATTATATTAGCATCCAGACACCCAATCGATTTCCAATATGACTACTCCCCTGATCAGAAGTTGCTTCCATAGCATGACCACGTAGAATGCCCTGACAGAAGTAGTGTAATTAACCAGAAACCATGAAGATATGGCACTGGGGAAGAGATTCACAAACAACATCTTAATCATTACGAGAGACCCAGAACATGAGACAAATTATGGGCATGAATCCATGGAAGGATAGTCCGACATCCCATTAACCAATTTGGATCAAGGAGAACACATCCCAAAATAAGTGATGGTTGCCTCCCCCCTTTGGAAATTGGGAATAAGGGGAAACAAAAATAATGTCCCCAAAGACGAATGTGCGCCCCGAAAAAAACATCAGAAACATTAGGATGGGAATGACCCCACAAACACACACAAACACAGATATATATCATTTGGAACATTCATTTTCATTGTGAACCCAACATAGAAAATATACATTGACTTGTATGGGTTGATAGGTTTTACACATTGATTACATCAAACCTAAAATTTTATAATCTTTTATATTTATGTAAAATGTTTTTTAAATATAGTGATGCAACTTCATTCTTATTTTCACCTCAAAATGTTGTTGATACCCTAACATTTCTATAGTTTTGACATCAACCATTTGTTCTTCCCATATATTGGTTAAATCATAATGTGGAGAATTCATTATCCACATGAGTAGACAAAGCATTAATTTATGTACATAAATGCATTATAGAACACATAATATCTTGAGGAAAATCAAATTTTATTAAAAACCATTTAACTTTATAATTGAACTCCCTTTCTTATCATTAAAAATTAATGGTATTTTTTCTACCCTATCTAGTATTCAAATCCCCACTTTTTTCTCATATTATGTACTATTCAATATATACATTTGGATAACCATGAAGTTATTGTGATCTCTGAATGAAAGGGAAACCCTCAATAGAATTTTCATCTAACCTTACAGTTGTTTTAGTAAATATAAAGAAAATTGGCCAATTTTTCTTATTGGATCTGAGAAATAAAATATCTACACTTCATATTATGACATTTGTAATAGGTGATATTTATACCTAAAAAACGACACATTAACATAAATTTGATTTCTATCAATGGAACCAGTTATAAAAATTTCTTCCACCTCAAATGAAACTCCAATACCTTTCATTATACTAAATTCTTAATGTTCTTTCATACAGAATCTATAACCATTAATGAAAAAATATGTCTAATTTATAATATTTTAATTTGTTCCTCTTCCTAGACATCCAAGTCGTTCTGTATTTGAATTTTGATTTATAAATAACATCTTATAAATATGATCGTATAAACATCCAATAAACAATTGATAATATATATTTAATATCCATCATTATACTGTTTATAAATTAATATATATATAATAATTTCATTATGGATTATAAAGTATGCATCAACGACATCACTATTATTTAAATGTAAAGGTGAGATTTCAACTTCTCTATGCTAGTAATTGTAACAACATCTCAATTAGAAATCCATTCGATGATAATTCATATTCTATGTTGATACTTTGTGAGTCTTATGTTATCGACATCTGATGGGTAATTGGTGGATAATTCAATTAATTCATAAACAATATAGCATTATTCAATATAAGCTTCTATTCAGCATTTATTCATGGCATACCCACTCAAATTCATAATATATCATTCAATGGGGTGAATCTATATGTAATTAATATAGAAATATTATTGAACCACTCTAACCAAGTGATATATTTTTTATATCACTATATCAATTTAAATGGTAGTAAGAACAAATCTAATTCATATAATATGAACATAATATACATACTAATGATTATAAATCTCACCATGTTTATAAATTTACTATATATGTTTCATAAAAAGATGTAGTATATTGTCAATTTATGTCATGAATTTTTAGGTATAATTAAATGTAAAGTGATGAGAATCAAATATATTATCAAAACATGATATTATTGTGATTTTAGACTATTACTAAAATTTATCCTTTAAGCATCCATTCATGATATTTGATGAATAACCCTATATAACTTTTATATAATGGAGGAAAATTAAAAGTTGAAATTTTATAATTTGGAAAGAGTGTATGATACTAGAGAATGAAAATTCCATATTTTACCATTAGACAGAACTGAATAATCCTTTATCGCCAAATAAATCATGTCCAACCCAGTCATGATTCCATCATTTTTTTCTATGAACAACTAGTAACCTTTTAATAACTATATCAATTGCATTTTTCCTACATGCTT
The DNA here is from genome assembly GCA_963277665.1 of Viscum album. NCBI lineage: Eukaryota > Viridiplantae > Streptophyta > Magnoliopsida > Santalales > Viscaceae > Viscum > Viscum album. The sequence goes on along the minus strand of OY728120.1, from coordinate 31,952,675 downwards.
GGAATAAAGAAAAAATCCTACAAAGAAACAATTATAGTATTGTACTTCAATGAATATTGATCCCTTTTTCCAATATGATTTTTATGTTATTTTAGAAATGGTTTTCATAAATAATGTCAATATATTTTAATTTATCAAATAGTTCACAACCTATTTGTAGAGATAGTGTTGAACATTGATCACTTTTCCATGTGAATGATTTCATCTAGGATGGGTATTTATATCATCATGTGAAAAATTCCTAATGTCCTAAAAATATTTCTATTTGAATAATTGTTCTATCGAAATGATTGTTTACATTATTAAAAAATTGAACACCCAATTATTTGATTAATATCATAGCCTAAAAAATTTCCATAATTAGAAATTTCATTTATCATCCCATTCAACATGACCCTCACTGTGAATTCTTTACATATATGTTGAATATAGAGTGGAACACATTCCTCACACATCAAGTTCAAATCATTGATCAAGAGATCCAAATACACATCAATATGATTTAAAAGTTATTTTGATCCAGATATAAGTAAAGGCAATGTAATGTATTTATAATTCCTTAAAACCATTGTGGAATGTTATAATTTATCAACCTAACTATATATATATTATAATTAATACTCATAATAGAAAAATGATTTATTATATATATTTATACAATAAGAAGGATGTTTCTCATCTCATTACAAAATTCAAGATACTCGGAATCTTTTATCTTCCACTGAGTAAAATATATTTGATTACATAGTTTCTATTTTCTATTATTATTTCTACATTCCATTTCAATTATATCAAGGTTTCCTAAAATCTTGGTAATTATATAACCCATGATAAGTTAGGAATGTACTATGCATCTTTTGTAGGAATTGATTCATCATCCATGTTTCAATTCATTCCAACCGTTGGGAATTTTAAGAGGGATTATAGGTCCTTTTTGTATAATCTAAAATAATTTGCATAAGCATATATATTTTTAGAGATCATTCCCATAAAATTTCGCAATTTTTTAGAATCAGATGAAAAAAACAGATGTTTATTTTCAAATTTTTTAATATCATTGGGGACACATTGTAGTTATATATTGTTGAAATCACTTTATCCACTACCAGCATTAAATTTATATAACTCCAATACATACAAAAACGTTGTGTATTTAATAAAACCTATATATAATGGTCTCATAGAATATCTATATAACTTCTCAAAAAAAAACATTATACAATCATGAAGGACATATTAATTTTCCATTGTAATTTCTTCCATATGATATTTATAATTTTTTACAGTGCTATTCATATGAAATAATCAATAAACCATAGCTTCATATTTATCGGCATAAAAATTCATTTTTTTCCTTGTTATATCCACATGTTCTAGATATCATCAATTTTTTGAAAATTCCCATTTTCTTCCAACTCTTCCATATAATGTTTTTAATAAAAAAAGTGTAATCATATTAATTTATTGGAGAAAGGTCAAATTCATGTATATTGAAAAATTTGTGAACAATTTAGCTATGTGTTCATAATATTTTCTCTTATAGTTTTATTGTATCCATTTGTAATTCAAACCCATCATATTAGGTTTATATATTATTCTTTATGTAAGGAATGTAAATAAATACACATAAGATATTCATAAGAAAATGAGAATGTTATAGGTATTTCCAATAAGGGGAAACCAATATTTGAACATTGTTGTTGTTTATTCCTAAAAAAATATCATTTTAGTAAAGGGATACATGAAAATAAATAGGCTAGATTAAACATTTGGTTGGGGGTTCATGTTCTATATTTTGTATTATGAAGGAGAAAAAAGAAGTAACACTTGTATTTTATTGAAACCATTCTAGATGTTGGTTGAATAATTTGGAGTAGTTGATGTTTATTTTTTTCTCACATGGAAGGTAGTTATCTATATGGTTTTCCCTTGATAGGGTTATTAGGAACCTAAGTTGATGATCATTTATTAAATTCTAAAACAACCAACTTCAAGACCGTTTAAATAAGATTTTATGTGGGATCATCTGAATGCCTCATATAAAACTAATTATTACAGTATATTTCAAACTACCATGGATCACTGGAAAAAACTCATCCCCATTGGAAACAATATATATAATAAACAACAAAAAATATCATAATATAAATTGCGAGATGAGTTAGAACCAGACAATAGCACATATGATTTTTTTGTATGATGTTAACGATACCAGTTTAAAGGATATAGGAAATTTTGCGTATATATTTAAAAAGGGTTCATTGATTCCACATATCAAAAAAATGTGGGACAAGATTCCAATAGTTTTCTATTGAAATAAGTATTCATGCACCTATATCATATCAATGGTATTTCTGTAATCATAACCCTATTGATTCAATAACTATCAAATAGTATTTGTAACGTTTCTTGGTTTGATTACCACAAGAAAGAGGATTTGATTATAATGTATCCTTGATGATCATTTAATTTTTATACTTTCACATTTTCAATAGTTAACATTATACATATTTTAAATTTTTTATATATTATAAGAGTGGTGGATTTTTATATTTGATATGCACGTTTCTTGTTGTCATAGTCACTTCATACTATATAAATTCATTCCATTTATAATTTTTTTACCATTTATATCAATACTTTAATGATTCTATCATACACTTATATTTTTATTATTAATTTGATAAATGTATTTATTTTTTCAGATTTCCAAATTTTAGTATTCAAATAACTTTTTTGATTCATTAATGTTCTCCTTTTTAATATTTCATATATTATTTGAAAACATTCACATCACTATTAAACTTTTTCTAATTATTTGTTTGTTTATAAGTGTATTCCTAGAATAAATCTAGTATAAAACAAATGTATACATAAAAAGAATCTTAAAACATTCGATTTTTTAAACACTTTTTGTAACATTTTTAAAATAATTCAATTTTAAAACAACATAAATGTAGTGGTTTGTGTTATATAATGGAAATCGTAGATTTAAATAAATGGAAATAGTAAAATGTTTTTGGAAATCCTATCTAGTAATGTGGGTAAATGATATGAATCCTTTAATTTTAATACATTAGATTAGGAATAATAACTTGAATTTAGATTGGATTTCCATATGTGCACTACAAAAAATGATTCCCACTTGCCATTTAAAATCACCACCTTACACATGATAAGTGGGAAGATTATATTAAATAAGAATATGTCGATTTAATAGATGTGAGATTATATATATCATCCATAGGATCATTCAACAGGACTCTCAATGAAATTGTAGGGATAAATATATAGTGGTCGTCATAATGAATGTATGATGGTAGAAAAATGTAGTGAAAAGAAAGACCCTCTAATTAATTGGAACTGATTTTCAAATGGATGTAAAAGAAATAATAAATATGTTCAGTAGGGGGAAGAATCCTCTAAATTGAAAAATTATAGAACTAAGCCACTAAAAATGAAATATTAGTTTAATTAAAATACATAAACATGATATAAAACATTCTTATTAAATTATTAAACATGATTTTCAAAAATAATTTTCCATCAATTAAATGTTATCCCAATATAATTAATAAAGTTATGAATTTAAAAGGATTTATTATAAATTAGTATGTGGTAATAAATATATATATTCACTAGTATATGTTAATATAATATGAAAATTTTAATAGTTTGAAATATTTTCAAACATAGTTAATATTATATATGTTATTATTGGATTTTCCAAAACATTCTTATAAATATATCAATAAATAAAGTACATAGTAACATATTAATGAAAAAAAAGTAATCAACATGTCAAATGAATGTCTCTATAATCCTAATTTTATGATTTGGAAATAACAACAAAATTTTTAGTGTTAATTGGCATCATATATATTAGTGTATCGTGGGTGGATGGTATGAGTGAATGTAGAGATAGGAGGCATCAAGTATGTATCTTTGTTAATGAGACTGTTTTTATTTTAAATCTTATGGAGATTAAAATATTAAAATATTAGTATTTTTTTATAAAACAAAGAACATATAAAATGAAAAAATATATTTAATGTGGTGGAATGAAGTGTCTTAAAATTGGGCAAGGATACTGCACAACAGAGGATAATGCTAAAGGTGTAAATATAAGAGAAAACACATGCCTTGATCAAAACATAGAAAGAGGTAGATAACTTGGAACATTGAAATACTAGTAGCAACCATAGTAGTGGTATTGTGTGTGCTGGATTTTCCACAAGCATATAGAAATTTCACACAGTTGACATAGGATGAAAGAATTAGAAGGTTGATTTTGGGATGATAAACATGATTGCAAGGGGGAGGGTGAAGCAATAATGAATCATGACGAGGTATGTTGGTTGGATAATCATTGAGGTATATGGATGAAATTAATTTCATTAATATTGGAAATTAGAACCCTTCAAAATTATTTAAAACACGCAATGAAGAATGAAAATCATTAAAAAATATAGAATTTTGAAAAGTGGAATAGATGTTGTGTGCCTTGTTTTTTTTAAATTATATGGGGGAATCCCCCATATTTTTATTAAAAAATTTCTCCCTGTTATTCAAGGAAGATGGATCCCAATACATGTAAGTTGAAGACCCATTGAGATATTGAATGAAAAAAAAAGGATCATTTCTCCACCATGAACCCTAGTGTGCCACTAGTGCATCGCCCAAGGTAATTTCCACCATCAGTGGTACTATTTATCACGTTTTTTGTTTTTCTTTTCATACTATCGTTGTCAACATCATCAACCATTGAATTACCAATACATTACTTTCATGGACCATCATAGTCACTAAAATATCCACACTTATTTCCATCATCCATGGATACCCGCTCACCCAACATCACTGATCAAAGAAGACATTGTCATCTATCGCTAATTCCACCTCAGTAGCGTAGTCAGCATATTCCCTCTACACCTATCCCAATAATGATGATCATCATTGTGTTCCACCATAAGAAGTAATATTAATCTCATGAATTGTTCTCATCCCAAACCAAATCTATGGCTTCCTCTCCACCCAGTAGTTTGTTCCCCACTAAGCCCCTTTTGTCTTCATCATCCAACTGCATATGATGTGCACATCTCCTGTTGGTATCCTCTATATAATCTAACCACAAGGACACACCATCCCCTTTTCATGAGAAACCACCATCAACAAACCACCCCAATTGAATACCTATAAATTGAGTCCATCAGGATTTGAACCATGCATTGATTCAATATTATAAGATGATCTTACGACTAGGCCAATACCCCTAACTGTGCATACATTAGGTTTTAAAAAATATGATTAATTTGAGATGTTTACTGAGGAGTAAAGAAAAATATTCAATTCTATGTGTGATTGAATAGTGAGGGGGTGGGAAACACTATTATTGTTCTATTTAAAATATTTTAAATGTTCAAATAGTGCATTCTAAAAGAGATGATAAATTTTTTATTTTGTCTAAACAAAAATAAAAAGTGTTGAAAAAACTATTTTTATGAGCTCTTTTTTTTAATATAACAATTATTTATCATTATTAGCATAAGAATAATAGTCGAGGAAGAAAAATTATTATCAATTCTAAAAATGTGATGATAGACATCTATGTTACTAATTATTAAAAATATAATTCATATAATTAAAAAATTTAAATTTATATATTTTTAAATAAATATTAATGTATTTAATTATAAATATATATATATATATAATATATTAATATAATTGAAAATATTTATTTTAAAATGAATATGTATAAAATTCATATATAATTAGTTATAGAATTAAAAGTATAATAAAATAATTATAAATATGTGTTTATAAAAATGATCATAGATATAAATTTTTAATTATAATTTTAAATATTTATATTTTTAATTAAATTTATAAATATTTTAAATAAAAATAAATATTTATATATATTTAAAAATATATTTATAAAAAAACATATATATAATTATATATATTTATTAATATAAAAATATCAATAAAAAAATTAACACGATTTATAAATTATTTAAATATTGGTGATATATTTTTAGTTATTTAAAAATAGAATTATTTATTTATAATCATTTATCTAATATGGAAAAATTTAATGTAATAGAATAATTTAAACATAGTAAGATTTAAAAATATTTAAATACATTGATAGGTTTTATTAATTATAATAATTATTACAAAATAAAAATGGATATATATTAGCATTAACAAAAACTAATATTTATCTTCTCTCTTTGGAAAGAAAAGATTGAAACAATATAAAATAAATTAAACATATTAAATGAATATATATTAAAAATTAATATATAACTAACATGTACATATTAGTTGAAATCATTATTTAATCGATAATATAAAATGAATTAATGTTATAAATTTGTTAAATTTGATAATGAAACATTAATAGATATAAAAAATGTCTACCAAACTGAATTAGTTTTATAAATTATATAAATTATTAAAACAATTTAACATTGAATAAATATTATAAAATGAATATAATACATATTTAATTTATCTATTATAACCATATTAAAAACCATATATATTAATGAATAAATATTTATAAATACAAATTAAAGCTAATGAAATTATAATTATATTAGGAGAATGAATACTAAAATAGAATAAATTATAAAGAAAAGTAAAAAATCTGTATCAGTAGTGGTGAATAAATAATAATTATTACAATAAAGGACTGAATGTTAAAAAAGGGTGAATTTTAATTATTAAGTACATGGAAAAAAATTTAAAAAGAACTGATGTTATTAATTCATTATTGTTTAAAAAATTTATTACTGAATATAATATGTAAGAGTTAATATTGACATTATGGGATTAGATTGGGAGGAACTCTCTATAGGGTAAAATCTTGATCCATTAATAATTATAATTGTCAATGATCTAGTTTTTTATTTCGATCCTCAAGATTTATGCAAATGACCTTTGAAGTATAAAAAAACTCATGTCGAATCATGTTTGTGTTAATGAAGTTTTGGAGTATTTTTTGGGTTTTCACCATGATTTTGGGATTTTTTTTAAGGATTGTTTCTTTCCTCGAGGATCTCCATCTACATCAAACTATTAATAAGGGTAATATAACTCATTTTTTATCATCTTATAGACTTATTGGGAAACCTATTGAGATCTATAAGCATTCTTTTATTGCATCAATTTCACTTTCCAAAGGCATGAATCCATGGGAGGCTCCAAATCTAGTCTTCATACTAGTATCTGTATGGGGTATCAATGGATGGAATTTGATATAACTTTTTCATGATTTATTCCACATTCTCTTCCCATTAACTAATTTAACAGGGGTCAATTGGTATTTTGATATAGTTAATTTAAAACATGGCTTGATTATAAATCATGATTAGAATATAAATTTGAAAAAACCTAATTATAAATAATTGTGTGAATAGGTTTGGGTTTAACTTCATGGTCTCTGATGGGTTTCATGGAATCCTCATATTTTAAATAGTATATATTCTTCTTTTAGAATTCCATTTTAAAAGGTTAATGTTACAAAATTGTCTTGTTTTTCCTTCTTTTATATTGTTCTCATTGAGGATCATATTATAGAAACTAAAGTTGATAGAGTTATTCCTTCCACACATAAGGAAAAAGTTAATCTCAATATTGTGGATGAAATGATGAAAAGTTTCTACTATACTTATGGAATTATTAGGCAAGCGAAATACAAAAGAAAAAATGGAATTATTTTCTCAAAATACTTTTAAAGACAACATGAATCAACCTAATGTAAGGAGAAGGGTGAAAATATCAGGTAGGGATAATATATGGATACTATTACAAATATTTCATGGAATGAGTTTGAGGGAACTGATTTTTAAAACCCCCCTACTCCAAGGTCCTCTTATTAGAAGTATCATATTAGTATCACAGTTGGTATGCATGTGGATTCAATTTATTTTATCTCTAAATTGTAAACCCTGTTAGAAATTAAATATTATAAAGGATTGAATTCCTATAAACCATTTTAAGCAAGATCTTTAGTTATGAAATCCAATATTAAATTAGGTGGTCATAATGGATCATGGGATGATTTGGCCAATGAGGGGATTGATTCTTATCATAGTGCTTCATTAAAGGAAGATCATGTTCATGGATTGGAGACGGAAAAATAATAGACAACTGAGGATAGAAAAAATGATCATGTGATTGATGAATAATTATATATTTACAATCAATTATAAAAGGAACCTAAATGTGTTACATTTAATAGGAAATGGATTTTGAAGGTGGAATTTTATATCAACAGTAGGCCTAGTTCAAATAGGGATCCTCTAATGACTATTCATGATCCATCCTATGTCTTTGCTCAGGATAAAGAAAAACTGTTTTCCATTACATTATGTAATCTTGTTCATCAATGGAACATAAGTCCATCCAAGGTTAGTGATACTCAAATGCATGAAAATAATAGAGGGGAGGCTAGTGAGAAAGAGGCACCGAAATTTACCCATGCACATGATGGTTCTATGCTACTGATTCTGAGATCATCAACATTAATAACTTTTTCAATTGATTCTTAGATCTCAAAACTAATTACTAATTCCATTAATGGGGAAAATGTGACAATCAAGAAATAATAGGATATATGTTTTTTGAGATTGGATCAATTTCTTAGAAAAATCACCATTACAGAGAATATGACTTCTACTCATATGATTCAGAAGGATTTATCCATCCATGATATCGATTCAACTTTGAGAAAACCTGAAGACACATGTGTGTTAGTTGTATTAGTTAAATTTTCAAAAGGGGTGAATGAGTCTGATAGTTCTATAAATGTGAAACCAAATCAAAATGCATCAACAAGAATCATGGGGAAGTGTCAAGTTGTTTTATTTAATAACTTTTCAATTCCTAAATTTATGTATGTGTAACATCATGAGGAGGGTACCACAAACCCGTTCCGTGAGCTAGACCCACATGACTGCATGCGTGCCTCACCATAAAATAGTGGCTGCCGACTAGCAGTGGGGGTTTAATATTAATCATAGGTAGATTATACCCTCTTAATCAGATTGATAAACCAAAGAGAAATAAAAAAAATTAACCTATAATTGAACTAACACATTACCACAATACAGCAAAAAACATGGAATTTAATATCAAAAATGAGAAGTAGATATGAAATACTATAGCATGTTACAAGTATCAAAATTAAAACACACAATTAATGACACAACCAAAACCCATGAAAGACCCAATCCACATTTGGTTCCCTCCATGATACTCCATTCCAAATTTGTCATCTATACTATGTCCTTTTAAGTTATCTTGTCCTACTAACATGAAGTCTATAAGGGTGCTGATTAGGTATCCTGAGTAGGGTGTGATTACAACATAGCTAGCCACCACTAATGGAGTCAAAAAAAATATAGTAAATAATAGTTCATGTATTTGTTAACGAATAAAATACATGTATATTAGGAAATAGTTTCCATTTGTTCAATTATCCTTTATTTAAATGAATAATCCACCAGGTTCCCAAGGAAACCTAAACCACAATACCATCTACCACCTATGTCCTATTCTGATACATAACACACATTTAATTCTCAATTCATCATAATAAATAGTATTTCATTATCCAATTCATTTGAATTTATAACATATAAAATTTGAACCGTTGATGAATTCCAACATTATGGACATAGGTCTTCATGTCCAGCTCCCCATGAGTATATGGTGTGTTCATCCCTATCTCACACCTCATGGGTATTTTGAGAATAAATACACATCCTATACAGTTTTCATTCATACATGGTGTCTAAGAATGTCCTGGAAAGTACCCCATGGGTATTTGGGTAGTGAGTTGGTGTCACACACTCATATATCAATATATCACATATAGGTATTTGGAGTGTCATTATGTGTTTCACTATCAAATATCAATCAATTACCTATATCATATGTTTCATAATATCACATTAATTACTTCAAAAAATAATTTAATCACTTTAACAATTCTATATTCACATCGTTAAATTTATTAATACAATGTTAATTTATCACATTAATCCCTTTATATAATATACCATTAATTTTTCATATCATTTTCATTAATTAATTTAAGTATTAATTAATCATATCCATCAATTTCCAAACATTAATTAATGCAACAAATAATTATTAAAATTTCTTGAATCCCAATATGCAATAATTAATTCAATAATTAATTATTAATTTCATAATCTCTATCTCACACAATTAATTCAACTATTAATTATTCAATTCACAACCCTAATATCCTCAATTCCATAATCCCTTAATAAATTAATTTACCAAATGAATTAATTAAATTTTAATAAAATCAATTTTTAATCATCAAATAAAAATTCTATAATCACAAAAACATAATTGAAATCAGGAATTTGGGATTTGAATAACACACCACCTACATTAATTCATTAAAAAATAGTTCCCCACAAAAATCCCAAATTGAAGCCAAACAATAAAGAATCTCATGGTGAATGATATCTGAATCTAAATCCTAGAAACAAAATCAAATGAATGATGATGCTATAATCCAATATATATATCCAAGAAACCTAGATTTATATCCCATATAACTAGATCAATAGAATAATATTCTAGAATAACATCCCTCCAAAATATGAGGGAATAGTAGAGAATGGAAGAGAAACCAATCAGGATGAGATTCAATTACCGATGGAAGTGTAAAATCTACAATATAGACATTGAATTGTAAATAATGAAGGATGGTAGCCTTACATATTCATATGAGAGCCATTAAAAGTGATTAGAAAAATTTTGTGTTGTGTTGGGTCAATTGTGGTCAATATAGGATTCCATGTGATTTTAAAAATGTTATTATGGTTAATTAAAAAGTCATTCATGGTTTTCTAGATATGGGTGCATGTTTTTCCAAACCATGTGCATTAACGGTGAAACTTTTATAAGGGGTGGGGTTCATGGTTTCTCCTAATATGGTGAAAAATGTGACTAATCATGTTCCAACTGTCTCAATACCCTCTGTTATGGATCTCACCATTTGATGGGCTATGCCATGATGTTTGGGAAAACCATATTCCAATTTCACACTTTACCACTTCCTTCCAAAATATCCAATTTTCTCCCAAACACCATCAGTGGTAAAAACCAAACAAAATTTCTCAAAACTAGATAAAAGATTTCCTAAAAACAATCCTTTAACATATCCTTAAATGTTCTACATCACACAATCTCCCTTCATTTTAATATATTGTCCTTTTATTGTACTCCCCAACACCTCTATGATTGAGAGTCAAAAAGATATGGCCACTAATCCAACATATCCACATATCTCTCACACATTTCATCAAAAACATTGACATGATACAAAAAATATATCAATTATTGGCACAGTCTTTCCCAAAAACAGTTTCTCACAGTGATCCAACACATGTATCGAATTGTCCTCAAATGATGCATTAGTATCAAGCTAAATAAAATTCAAATTGATCAAAGGATTATGGTCAAGGTGTTTTCATTTATGTGTTTCCACGTGAATAACTTCATGCATATCATAGTATCTTTTTTGAATATCCATTCAGTACACCACTAGTCCAATTATCTCCACAACATCAAAGGTTCCATCAAACCTATGTTCCATCATTCCCAGCCTCTGTATCCTTCAATGAACCATTCGAGGGGACACCCAACAGAATAACAAATAACTTTATGTAAACAATTGGGTTTATCCATATCTATAATCACATTAAATCTTTCAACTCATAACCGTATCCATGCATTATAGAATGAGATGAATATGCTCTGACATCTCTTACATGTGACCCAATCCCAATAACTCTAACTCACTAACTGTATATATAATAGTGATGATCTGCATGATCTACCATGAAGTTCCATGTATGTTTCCATATATAAAACTTCCTAACAACGTTTATTAATAGAAAAACCAACCAATATAGGTGCTCTTACCATGACCTCCAATGTCATGAAAAAATTCTTGTAGAATATCCTCATGAACCAATATAGTTTTCCTAAGCCTCCCATAATTCTATTGGAGGACTGTCAGACATAATAAAACATGGGTACCAAGACCCTTATGTAAGCCTTTCCAGAAGCAAGATGTAAAACAAGAGTCCATGTCTTAAACTATATTATATGGAACCCCATATAGATGGATTATCTAACAAACATAAAAATCTTCCAACAAATCCATTGAGAAAGTCTCTTTTACTAGTTCAAATGATAAAACTTTGTCAGTCTACCTTTAGTCCCCCATATTACCTCATTCTATTGAGGCATCTGCAAGAGAACCACTACAAAATCTATAGTAACATCACGCCACTTTCATTCCAAATTGGAAATGGATATAATAAAAATCTAGGTTATTGATGTTCACCCTTAAAGAGTTTATAGTCATTACATCGTTTCATGAAACCTACTATATCTATTTTCATACCCGTCTACCAAAACTATCATCATAAGTCACAGTACACTTTGGTCACACTATGATGTACCACCCACTTCGAGGCATGAAACTTGTGAATATGATCATCCTATATTATCAAAGTTATAAAATCCCAATCCTAGAAATAAATTATCTCATCCTTATCTGTGATACAATATGATGGTGACTCACATCCTTCAATGCTTTCCCACATGGGAAAACAATCCATCTCCTCATATCATATATCCCTTATCTATCACAAGACTTTTTGACTCCACTAAAACCGATATGAGAGTAATTTTCTCTTGATTCTTCTGAACCAATACATGCATCTCATAAATTATGGACATCATCTTCTACTCAACAATATACTCTTGAACTCCTTCTGTCTATGTTTTCTTACTTAAAGAATAAGAAACACTATTCTACATCCAATGTATATATGGTCGATCAAATTCAAATGAATGCATATACATAACCCTCATCCACTACTGAAGAATAAATTCTTAATGAGAAAAGAATTACATTATTCCCTTATGATCATTATACAAAGAAAACATGTCACCCAATAAATTATATCATGAATACATTATATCAACTAAAACTACTACTAGCTTGAGATCGTGGGTAGGTTAGTTATACTCAAGTGGACTCAACAATAGAGACCCATACACCACAACCGAATCATCATGCCCTAACATTGTTCCAACTCCAATCCCGAAAGAATCACAGAACACCTTATACTCCTCTCCTTTCATGGGTTTGATGAATACCAATGTTGTTATTAAGAACTTCATTTGCTTTTTGATGGAATTCATGCATTCTTTGGTCTACACAATCATTACACCCATCATGGTCAAGACCAAAAGTTTTTGTTCTTGTTAGTAAAATTACAAAATGAATCTATAATAATCTTAAGATAATATAAGAAATCTATAGATAATGAAAATTTATTAGGAATTCCTAAGAAACTTCTTCTTAATAATTCAATAGGTCCACTAACACACCACCCTTTGAAATTATGTTATCCAATATGTGTACCGATCATTATAAAACTAAATCATAGAATGGATTGTGTGTATTTGATGCTCTCACATTATTATCCAGGGTATTTCCATATATTATGAATGATTGTAATAACTTTTTGAGTACACCAATTTACCATCCAAAAGTGAAATAAAATATTGATCTAGGTACGAATGGTAAATTTTGTTCATCAAGGACATAAATACTACTGCAGAATTATTTAACCAAAATAGAATTAAATTAAACACATATAGGCCATAACATCTTCAGAAAACAGTCTCAGGTATATCAGAAGGTCATACTTTCAATAGATAAAACCTTGATCTCAAATCAATCATGGTGAAAAAATATGTTCTTATCAACTATTCAAAAATATTTTCAATACATGAAAGAGAATAACATTTATGCATAGTCATCTAGTTCAACATCTAATAATCCACTTTTACGGGTAGAGTTCTATAAGACTTATTAGACAAAAATACTTGAGGACCCCAAGGTGATGTACTTGGATGGATAAAACCTTTGTCCACCGACACTTCCATTATAGTATTGAGGTCTCGAAACTCTATTGATGCAATTATATAAGATGGAATATAAAATAGATCAGTTTCAAAAATGAGATCAATAATAAACACCACATCTCTTTCCGGTGGTATCCTTGAGAAATATTTTAGAAATACATCCTAAAACCAATCCACTAGTGGTGGAAATAAATCCTATTTGACACCGCCATTATCTATTGAAATTATATTAACCGTTGTGGTGACCTCTCCAAGTTAATAATCATTTGGCCCTGCACATCCAGCTTTGATATCCCACTTCCCAGGGTGAATCTATTTTCAAATTGAGGATATATTAAAATCACGCTCCTTTGTTAAATACAATATGGGATTGGTATTCTACTAACAAGTCCATTTTCATAATTAATTTTAATTCTTACTTTTCAATAATGTACAAATCCAAACTAAAACGATTTTGCATAATAATGGGAGAACACCCATGTTACAAATATGTTTCTCTCAAATGTATTCCCAAAGGTGTTTCTCTCTTCAACAAACCACTAATGAACACCTCATAATTCTCAATCCATTTACATGTTTTTCATAAATAAATTAATGTGAGGCACTTGTATCAAATAAATCACTATCTAGAATAAGATCAACAATATCAGTACCTATAAATTTTGATGATACAAGATTTCCATCCACTAGTGTATGCATAAAAACATGCAACTTTCCATCCACTCTGAAATTGGTTGCAGTTGGACCTCCCTGAGCTGCACTACTATACTGATATGGGATCTCTAACGACGATGTACCACATTCATCACCTATACCACCTCCTCAAGTATAACTCAATCATCCAGACTAATAAGGTGGGGAATATCCCCTTTCTATAATATATTCCTATCATGATGCTCCATTAGTACCCATATGTCATGGGATCCTATAGAACCTCTGTAGAGGACACAAATATCTGAAGACTTGAAATAATACTAGTGGTTGAAATCTTACTAGTGGTCTAGGAAAATGTATATGTAAGTGGCTCGGCCTAACGTAATTGTGAAAGATAATTTGAGTAATATCATGAGTAACTAATCCAATTGAATGGATACTCTACTTACAAATGATCTGTATAACATTGTTATGGGGATTCTTTATGATCTCATAATTCGTTCGTCCAAATAGTACATTAAGAACCACAGGTCCCCAGTTGGAAGCTTCCTTCAGGTTCCCCTCATATATGAGTGCTTGATACACCACTTATGAAAAATTATTCATCCAAATGATTTTATTTTGAGACATAATTTCATGTTTAATCTCATAATAAAACCTCCTTGCCATAATATCCTCATACCCAATCAATAATGAAAAACATCTTTCTAAGTCTCTAAGGCGTCCATCATAGTCCATCAGGGACATTCTCCTGGAATTAAGTCTCGTGAAATCATCTTCTCTCCCCTTCCTAAGTGTCATAGGACAAAAATTCAGAAAAAAACATATCAAGGATGTCTTTACACAACATATTATTTAGTTTTTCATCCCAATCCTTAATGTACCACCAACCATTTGATTGACCACATAACATATAAGAATACATTGTGACCGTCTTCTCAGAAGGTTTCTCCAAATGGTTTATTATAGTCTAGGTGGACTCAATCCAGAACTCTAATACCACTAGTTCACCCTATCTGGTTATAATAAGAGGGTTCTATAACTAGAAATTCCTCATTAATGAAGTAATTTTTTTGGAAAACCCAAACCTTGTTCTATTTCCATGAGTTCTATATACCGAGAAAAGTTCTCTCATAACTCCTATCTAACTTCATAACATTTGACTATCAATGCCTTATGATACTTAATAGATAAGAATTTCTATCCATGCCATCATTTCATCCTCTAAAAAAGAATCAATATGGAAAAATATCTCAAAAATTCCTAAAACATGTCTCAGGACATATAAAACAACATTAACACATGTGTGGGGATTCACATAAATCCACAATAAGTCATTCCCTCAATCCCTGCCTCATAGTCAAAACCGAGGTGTTAACTCTACCTTTATCCATCTTACTTATAGGGCATGTTTAAGAAGGTAAATAGATTATGAATTACTATTTATCATTAGGAAAAAATATTTCAAATATTCATTATTTTAAATTTCTCAATTTAGCATTTGGAACCTTTATCATATCAATTTCATAAGCAAGGGAAAACATTTCATGTTCAACAAATTATCGAAAAACCATTTTCACGGGCATTCCAAAAATGATGAATTTATTAAAATGGAGGTAATTTACTATAAGGAATCATGTATAATTAACACTAGTGTTTTAATGGGCCATATGTCAAGTCATAGAAAATATTAGACAAAATAATCACATCACATTATAGGTGCATCACCCAAGTTGAAATAACAACCAACAATAAAAAAATTATGAATAAAAACAATCCCACCTATGGTACTTGTGTTTTCACAGATACAAGGGATAACTAATCCATCACAAAATATCATATCCAAGGGAAAACTCTTCCCAGTATCCTATATACATTTCCAAAATAGTAAGATAAAATAAAATAAAATAAAACTCCTTTGACATCACATTGTAATGTTCCGACCTAGGTTCAACAAACCACTTCCTTTAGCTGGACCACCACAAGACCTCATAAATGGCTCCCTATATGCTAAAGGATACCAAATTGTAGTGAGGGTGTAATATCAATAATGGGGAGACTATAACCAATTTATCAAAGAAAACCACCAATGGATAAAAATAAATATTATACAGTAATCAAACCAAAATAGTAATGTAGAATGAGAAAAATCATGGAATAAAATATCAAAACTACATAGTATATATTTCATGATAAAGTAATTGTCATGTGTAAAAATGAATACCCAAAAATAATGTATATTCAATCTAAAATTTTTTTTCTCAAAACACATATAGTTCCCTAATCCATGCTTCATAAAAAGAAGATCCATCTAACATAAGACCATTTCCATTATCATGTCCATCAGACATGATGTTTCATTGGGTACTGACTATGCAGTATTATTAGGTTGTGAGTACATCTTTGTTGGACACCTCCAACAACATCTAAAAAATTCAATTAAATATTTTTTATATAGTTTTATAAAGAATAAAAGACAACTAATTAAGTAAATAATCAATATTTTTTAATTATCCTATTTTAGCCATAATAAATACGAGGTTCTTGAGGTCACATGAACCGCAATACATACTTCATCCCATTCTCGAGGATGAACCATATGACACATTTAATTCACTATTGATCACAATAAATGGTATTTTATTATCCATTTGATTTAAATTCATAATTCAGCTAACCGTATCCATAGTCCAATGCCAACATTTTGGGCATAGATTGCAATGTTTAACACCCAATGAGTATTTGGAGTGTTAGTCCCTATCTCAAAAGTCATGGGTATTTGGAAAATTATTCCTTTTCCCATTCAATTTTCATTCATTTTTGAGTCCTAGAAACTCATGGCTAGGAACCCATTGGTATTTATAACATCAACCCATATGCAACACTTGTATATCAATCAATCTCATATATAATATGTATCATAATACTACAATAATGAAATAAACAATTAATATGTCCAATATAAAAAATTTCATATTCACTTCATTGCATTAAATAATTCAAAAATTAATTAGTCTTTCCTATACATTCAATTAATTTACCAATTATTTTTTCCTGTCAATTTCATCAATTAATTAAAAAAACAAGTAATCATAACAAGAAATTTCAAAACTTTAATTAATTCAACAATTAATTAATGAAAATTACATAATCTCAAAAACCCATATTTAATTAAACGATAAATTATTCAATTCAAAATCACAATATCGAATAACTAATTCATTATTTAATTTATTATTTCACAATTCTAGTAACCCCAATTAAATATTCCATTAATTATCAATTTACAAAATTAATTAATTTATGTTTAAGAAACCTAATTTCTAACAATAAAATAGGAATTATACAATTATATACCTAAAATGGAAATTTAAAATTTTCGGCATGAATAATCAACCACCTAACTCAATTAATTGAAAAGGGATTTACCACCATAAGTCCCCTATTGAAACAGAAGGAATAAGAACATGATGATGAAAAAGATCTAAATATAAAACATCGATCCTAAATCAAACGAAACATGATCCAAAAATTCTAGATCATGACCCACAAAACTATATCTACATCCTACAAAAATGATTCTATATTCAACATAAAAGAGATTAACATCCCTCCAAAAGATGAGGGATGGAAAAATAAGAAATAAAAATCCATTCAATATAAAATTCAGTTATTAGGATAGGTGTTGATCTACTATCCTAATATCAATCGTGTAGAATATAGGTCGGGATAATTTTGTATTATTTATAGAGCCTACAAAATCAATTGAATTAGTTAGCGGTCACATGGGGTCATTATCAAAAAATTGTGCACCAACTGTTCACTTTACCAATTCCTTCAAAAATTTCCTATTATTACCCAAACACCCTAAAGATAAAAACCAATAAAAAATTACCCAAAAATTGTAAAAATAGTACCTGAAGACAAGCCCAATACAACTCCTTAAAATATAGGGATATTACTAGATTTACCTCATAAACATGGATATATTCTAATATAATTCAGATATAAAATGATGGACTCAAATAATTATCTTCACAATGGCACGATACATGTTCTATGTTCAAATAAAGTGATTGAGACATCTAACATGTGTAATGTCCCAATTAAGTAGGATTTATAGGATCTAGTAGAATGGTGGAAATAAGTTAAAATTTGGTGGTGGGTAAGACATCCACATGTCCAGGGAGGGTAAGGATCTTAACACAATATGATAATTTGTTATCAGACTACACATTATCATGGATTTGTAAACTTCTTTGGTTTTTCTTATTTTGTTTTATTATGTTGTCTTTTTCATTTTCGGTTGAGGATTGGTTTCACATTACAACCCTTCCTCTTCTTGCTTTCAATATTAATTTCTTTAATAAGTGTTCTTTTGCCCCATGCTTTAAAAAAAGTGTTATTACTTATATTGATTATTTAAAAAAGTAAAATTTAATATATGATAAAATGAAATGAATACAAACTTATGTATGTATATATATATATATTATCAAAATATTAAATACAATAGTTGTTAATGAATAGAAATGTATAAATAAAAATTAAAAATAGAAAAAATTACAAAAAAGAATAATGAAAATAAAAAATTAATAAATTTAAACAATATTTTAAAAAAACGAGATTATTAATAAATAAATAATATTAAAAATGCATAAAATTTTGGAAAATATTAAAATTTAATAAATAATATATGTTGAATAAAAATACAAAAATTGAAAAAAATTTACCCAACTGAATTATGTTAAACGTTAATAAATAAATTAAAATAAATATTAAATAAAAATAAATTTATAAAAATATCAAAAAAATAATATATATATATATATATTAAAAAATAAAAATTGTTTGTGTGAATCTATATATATATATATATCAATTTATTTTTATATATATGAAATATGAATTTAATTATGAATAAAAATTAAAAAAACATTAAAAAATAGTAAACAAATAAATATTAATATATATAGAATATATTTAAAATAAATAATTATTGTTTGTACATATATATCAATATATATATTAATATATATCTTATTATGATTTAATTCTAAAAAAATATTAAAAAACAATAAAATTTTAAAATATATTAAGAAAATTATAATTAATAAATTAACAAATTTATTATATATAGATATATAATTTCAAAAATAAATATATAATGTGTCTATTTTTAAAAGAATATATTTTTAGATATTAAATAATAATTTAATTATGATATTCTGTTGGAATGTACCTAAATTACTTTTTAAATTTTTGGGGGTAAAAGAAGTCAACTCAATTATCCCACAACCTGAAGGGTCAAATGAATATATAAAGTCTACTATGTGGGGGTAATAGAGTGGGTCGCACAATGTAATATGAGAATAGCTTGGACCGAGGCTCGTAGGGGCCTGTGTTTGTAAGCATGATCCCATTTAGTTGGGTATATAATTTATGTGAGATCGTATTCCCACACTAGTCTTTTGCGGTAGGGATATCACATGATCATATATAAAAATTCATTCTAATGAATATATTTTTTATTTAGGACATTACAGAAGAGATCGATTTAGTTGTATATGAACATTAACTACAACTAATAATGGACACATTTAACAGCACTATTAAAACAACTTATAAAGGATCTCTTTATTAGTTATGTGAATCACTAAATCACGATGAATTCATGAGGGAAGTGTGATAAAACCGTGTTGTGTAAATGGTAATTGAGTATCATGGAATAAGGAGATCATCAATTAGTGTTTAGTTACTATATGTAAAGGGGTTTCTAAAACTAGAAGAACAACATATTGGATTTAATAGAGTGAAAATCCAATGAAATGTTGAGATAAAGGGAAGTTAAAGTTTAAAATATTTTTTAGATGGGATGATTAGATAATGTAAAATTCATGAATGCAAATATTAATGAAATGAATGTGTGATATTAGAAACATGGGATAAATACTTGATCATGTTTCATGTGTAGATATCCATGGATTTTATTAAGAGTACATTTATATATATTTCTAGAATAAAATTATTAAAATAATCCTGAATAGTTTATAATGAATAAAATAATATGGAAATGTGTCACTACCCATATTAACAATGGGATTTTTAGGGTGAGGGAAAATTCATTAATTTGGGTAATTCTATTGGCCTATTTTATAAGATAATGATTATATCCCCCTTAATGACTTTGTGTAGAACAATTTTTTTAGTTGAAAATATTTTTTGTTTATATATATATATATATTGATATATTAGATTAATTTATGTGTGATTTGATATCCAGCATTACTGCAATTGAATCAGTCTGTATTTATGACAGAAACACTCACCCAAGGATCCCTTTCTAAGATGGATTGACCTAGATATCCATATGGATTTCCAATGATGGATTCAGGTTCCCTAGTCCTACTGAATAATTAATAATATGTTATCATTAATTATTAGTGGATTATGGGGAATAATAACTCAATAAATTGTGTTCTGTGTATTCATTGATGTGTTTACTACTTATGTTGTATTATATCATGTGTCTCTCTTGAATTAATATTGATTAAATGTATGTGATTTTAGAGTTACTTTTTAAATCATTTATTAAGGATTTTATCCCTCCATAATTCTTTGAATTGAATAAAATATTCAATAATCTTGGACTTAAATATTCCATGATACAAGGATACCCAAATGATTCCAGGATTTACTGTGGAGAATTTTCCAATAAATAAGAATTCATAAGATGTCATACAGATATATGTATGTTAATGACCAATAATGTGTTTTCGAATATATGTAACATAAATAAAGAAAAATATAATAAAAACCATGTGATTATATTTCATTAAATTCTTCTGAAACCATACTAAATGGATTATTCATGTCATCTTAGAGTACATGTGACATGATGTGGCATGGTCATGATATTAAAAATGATTACTTGATGATTCATCCATAATATTTAACATCATGGATGATTTTTTTGCTAAATTATATTTATATATTTCTTTTGATCATATTAATATTCATTAGGGATTATCATTTTGTTGTTTTAACCTTGTAATACATTAAGTACTAATTATATAATTTATCCAGTTATTTTGATCCCCTATTAAGAATCTCCATGGATGTGTATGGATAAGGATACATTGATAATTTAAATGCTTATTCATATAAATAAAATTCCTATAAATTACATTTATTAATATATTTAACCTATAATAAAATATTCACAATAATTATTGGATGATATCATGGAAACATATGATTCTTAAATTCATAAACTATTAAAATTGCAT
This sequence comes from Viscum album, assembly GCA_963277665.1. Lineage (NCBI taxonomy): Eukaryota > Viridiplantae > Streptophyta > Magnoliopsida > Santalales > Viscaceae > Viscum > Viscum album. Next base: position 31,930,728 of record OY728120.1, on the reverse strand, counting down.
TATTCTTTAATGTGGAAAATTAGTGTATTTCCTAGACTAGGAATCTAATCCAGTTAAAACACTAATACAGGTTTTTAATCTCCTGTTTTAATTATGATTTGAACCTAGAAGATTACTTGATTTTATATAATGGTGTTTTATGTGTCCTTTATGATTTAATGATGCTTCTCATAAATTTTGGTTTATAATACATAATTCAATGTATACATTGAATTGGGAAATTCATCAAATTTGTTATTTGGTTCGTAAATATTATGAAAATTATTGAATCTTATTATATAATTTGGAATATCTATTGAATATAAAAAGGTGGTAAAAGGGTATGAGGTATAATATTAGATAAAGCAGGAGGAACAGTTTGGGAAAAAATAATTATATTTTTCAAACATTCCTATTTAGTGTTTTTTTATGTGAAATATTCTAGAAATAATTAATATTTATAGGATCATTTATGCCAACGTAATTTTTATATTTCATTATTAGAAGAGACAATATATTTATCTATATAATTATCATAATGATTAGGAATTATAGAATATAATCAATGGTTTATAGAAAAATGAGAATGCAACGTATCCTTCAACTATTGTTACAATGAAAAATTTTGGGAATGAAAAATTATGGTTTACATTATTGAATATAAGTGCACAAGAAGGATATTCAAGAAAAATTTAAACGATTATTGGCTTAAACCTTGAAATTTACACGGTGTCAAAATTTTTGACTCATGTATTTTATAAAATAATTTATTTTCATGGTTATTAAATAATACATTACCTGAGAATTTATCTACAGATCTCTTTGAGTTATATAATATTTTCATAGATACATATGGTATGATTATAAATAAAAATGATCTTGATGAAATTTAAAAATGAATTATTTTGACACTTTTCATTTGGTGATATTATTTCACTGTGATTCTTTAAATCAATGAATCATTTTTATATTCATTGGGTTGAGTATGGTAAACATGGGGGGAGTGGAATATTTTCTAAGAATTTATCAAATTGAGTGGTAAATTATTATTTTTTTCATTTTCATTTATTAATTAAATTTAATAAAATAATGTAATTGTTTTTGTATGATTCCTAATTAATTTTATCTTGTACTTTGGTCCATTTAAATAATATGGGAGTAATAAATCCCAACCAAAAGGCTCTATTTTAGAAGGATACATAACCGAAGAGTGTTTGAGATACTATTCTATGTATTCGGATTAGATTAAGACATGGTGGAATTATTTTGGACATTCTGATCACATCACCACTAATTGTGATTCTAAAAATCAGTCATCAGTATTTTGAACTATTTTAAGGCTAATTGAATGGTTTTAAATTTTATAAAAAATGAATTGGAGTTATTAAAATTGAATTGATATGTTTTACGTAATTTTCAATTTCAAAATCAATTTGTTGAATAATTTTGATTTGAAACATGTATGAGAATAAGGGGTCAATCTTCAAATAAGCATGAATTAAAAAAACATGTTAATAAGCTCATTTCTGAAAGGTTCTATAATTGTTTATGTGTATACATATATTGATATTGTTGATGATTTTTATTTGGAATATGGTAAATTCCAAACCTTATATATTCTTGCCTAGAAAATTAATGTTAATAATTGGGATGAAATATAAAATTATTCGATGTTTTTTCTCAATGACATTCTGGGTTGGCTAAGTGATTCGATGTCTAAAATATTCATGTCTTCATGTTATACAAAATTTATCTTGAATAATATTTTGAAAACTCAAAATAGTAGTTTATTTAGACATTTATAGGTTGGATACTATGGATAACAAATATATCTAATTGAATTAATATACATGGTTTATTTTGTTGTTGTGTTATTTAAATGAAAGGGGTAAACATTATTTGGGTTATAATGAAATTCTCATTAAATTTTCCTTATGGAAACATCTCTCTCATGATCTATACCACTAGGCATGAAAAACATGAACACATTATATTTTCATTATAAGAAGCTAGGATTCATTATAAAGATGGTGAAATAAATTATGGTTAGAATGTTGTTGTACACATTAAGTGGTTAGACTAGTACAACATGGGTGATGAATATCAACTGGTACATTGTGATAGTGATCCTCATCGACCACAAAGAATTGAATTTTTTTCACTGATAATATTGAAACAATTAAACATGCAATTTTGGGTAAAAATGATGAAATATACACAATTGTGGTAGATAATATTTATGAAATTGAAGATTATTATAATATAATTTATAAATTAGTAATGAAAGAATATTAAATTTTCTTATTTATAAGTATCTTTTAAATATATATTGTTATATTTTTTATTTATTTTAATTTTACACATATATTTTTTATTTATTTTAATTTTACAAATATATTTTTTATATGGTTTATATATTTTGATCCATTGGAATTACAAGGATGATAATAATGAAAATATGTTGTTATCCAAGATGATCAAATTATTATAGAAGACCATCACTACCATCAGTTTAAGTGGATACAAGAGATTCTGTTATACCCAAGTCTACTTGCAAGTCGGTAGTGTCCTTAGATTTTTTTGGATTCCCACCATTTTATGCACCTCTAGAGGTGGTGTGCCTATTGAAGCCTCCATCAAGGTTTCATTAGTGAGTTTCCATTACTATTAAGTGTGATATTCTACAATAAACTATATATGATAGTAATTATTTATTATTTTAAAAACATATAAATAGAAAGGTAGAGGAGAAATAAATATGAACATTATAAAGGTACGTGACCTACAAAACATCAAGACTATCAATCCATTTGATGAGTTAATTTTTCATAAAGATGATTCTTCCATAGTCCTCTGAAAAAATATTGTGAATTTTTAATGTAATAAGTTGATATTTCTCATTAATTATAATGATTTGAGGCATATTATCACAATTTAGAGTAATAAGTTCTTTGATCATTGAGGGAAGGAAATATTAATTTAATATTAATTGATAACTAATTTATGATACGTGGTGGGAATTTTTTATATACTTATAATGTGTTATGTTTCTTATTTATTGATTTTTTTAACTTGATGTTCCTTTACACTGTTTAACACCATTGGAATCAGAAACGCTTGGTATTGAAATAGAGAGGTTTTAAATAGATCTTATATAAATAGTTTAATGAAGTATCTCTAAGATCACAAAAAATTATTATTAAGTGCCCAACTATATTTATTGTCTCCATTAGACGAAATTTTTAATATTCAAAGTGATAAATATCATGTGATAATTCTAAATTTTACAGTATCTTTATGAAATAAACACAATAATATTATAATTTTTATTAATGTTGCTATTTTTTAGGAATAATCTAAAACAATATTATTAATCACGATGAAAAATTCATTCTTTATATTACCAGGTCTAAGAGTATTTCATGAAAAAAGTATTATTTTAATATTTTCTACTATTATTTATTTAATTATATTTTAGACCAGGTATGTTCAACTTGTTTATATATATATTATAATGGTTAAAAAATAGTTCACTATATTGGTTAGAAAGATATGTGGATTACTGATCATAGGAAACTCAATATTAGTATTTTGAATAAACTTACTAGAGATGTTGTAGTATTTATATTTCATTAATATTTCATGCTATTTCATTACGAAAAAAATCATAATAATGAAATATAAATAACGACAATAAATAATAATTAAACCAAATTAAATAGGGAAAGCTATATAGATTAAACTATTCAAATTATACATATTGGTTTCATTTTATCCATATATCTGGTTATAATTAATTAGGGTTAATACATGTTTTATGATATAATTTATTTTGCATTTATATTTTTATAGTTATTAAATAAAATTAGATAATAAAAAAATTAATTAAAAATATTATATTATGATGTTTTTTGATTTTTTTAAAAGAATTTAATATCGATGTATTAATTGGAAAAAATTAATAAATAGTCAATCTAAATCGTTCATAATAAAAATTTATTTCCCAATATGAAGAAGTTTCAATCATTTTAATGATAGAGAATCTTATGCATGTATGAGGGATGAATTATAGGCCTACTCCAACATCTTTATTTTGTAGGGTGCTATCTTCACTTAAAACTCCACTCTGTGGGTGTTCGAGTAGTTCCATTGATCTTGGGGCACAATGATAAATTTCAAGGTTTACATAAAATGTTCTAAAATGTAACACTTATAGGAAAACACAAGATCAATGGTAGTTGGAAATAGAGAATATAGTAGTTTTTTTATTTCATAGTATGATGGGCATGATCCTCATTTAAATTTCTAGCCATATATCTTATCATGATGAGGAAAATTTTAATCACCATAAATCATTCAAACATATTCAAAGAAAACATATATACCCAATGAAAAAAATGAAGATGAATCTTTTAAATTAAAATCAGACACATTGAATCATAGAGACAATATCATCAATCATATTGACATGTGGTCATATCTAATATATCAAAAATTAATTATGGATCATTTTCCAAACATTTGAAACAAATTGATCGATTTTCAAAAAATTTGACAATGTGATATGTGTTTATAAAAAAATTTAACGTATATTATAAAAGCACACTTCAAGTCATTTTACAGAAGTCATGTTTTCAATTGAGGTGTGGTCTATTCTTACACATCAAAAATGAATCAAATAACATTTTTTCAAAATGATGGAAAATAAACTAAGAATCGTTTCTTAAATTTGAATGTGTGGAAGATATTTTAATTTTAAATGACACTTTAATAAATAAAACATATACATCGAGTTTTATAAATCACATCATGTGTCTAATTAATTTTTAGTTAATTAATACCCATAAAAAATTAATTATGGATCATTTTCTCAATGTTTAAAAAACAATATTCAATTTTTTTCATTATATTGGCTATGTAAAAGAAATTTAAATTAAAAAATGACACCTTTATTATTAAAATTTTCACGTCAAGTTTTATCACACATTTTATGTGAATAATGTCCATTATATCACTGGAAAATGAATTTAGATTGATTTTTTTTTTGTAATTTAGGAACTGATTAAACATCAATCCGATTTAATGATTTGTTAAGATGCCTATATATGTCCATATTTATAGTTTAAAAACACTAAAACACGGATTTAATGGTAAAAATTATATAAAATGACCACATATTGATTTAAAATCATTATAAAAATAGTGATGGATTATTTAGGATGTGTACACATAGGCAATAATCCCATTTGAAATGTGGTTTTCTCAAAATGGTTTATCAAAAATAATTTAAAATATCAATGCCTTTAAAAAAAATTAATGAGGTTAAATCAAGGAAAATGATAACATAGAGTCATGAAATCAAACAAAAATAACTGTATATTGACTTTTGACTTATAGTTTTCACAAGATGTCCATAAACCGATATTTAGTGTTTCAAAATTATAAATCATGATTGAAATAATAAAAAATATAAAAAAATCTCTAATTAATGGAAAAAACGGGACAAAAACTTTTTAGTTATCATTATGTTTGAATATAAAAAAAATTCTTTCCATAAATGGATTTCTCATAAAAACTAAATATATTTCTTTAAATGAACCCAAAGTATTTATAATCGAGAGTGAGGGGTTTAAAATTTGTAAAATGATTCCATACATACATAAAATCATAGTACAATTACCATATATTTATTTTTAAAATATAAGAATTAATTATATTTCATAATGTGTTATGGTTTCCCCATGCTATACATAAATGCTTTTTTGTGTTTTAAAACAATAAAACATCCATTTAACAGCTCAAACAATGAAAAATGACCAAAAATTCTTGTGGAATCATGGTAAATTCATTATTGAATTATCTTTTATATGTAATCCTAGAAACAATATCCATCCAATTTGAGGTGTTATTCAAATGATTCAATATCGATTTTTTAAAGATACCAATATCTTTAAAAACATGTTTGGGGGGCTTAAAAAAGAAAATATCATCTTATGGTCCTAAAATAGTAGCTAAATTACTATAGATTATTTTGTATAATGGATTAACATGTGACATGAGGATTTATGTTACCGTTTTTCTAGGAATCTTTAAAATGTGTTTTTAGTGTTTTAATACACTAAAACATTCAAGTATCGGTCATAACCATAGTAAATGACTTCATATTAACATGAAATATTCAGAAAACTATGATTTAATTATTTTTTATTTGCAAATGCAAAAAAAATTTCTAAATGATGCATGGTTTACTCAAAATTATGCCATAAAAAGTTTTAAAATATTTAAAATCATTAAAAACAAGTTTTATGGATTAAAAATGTAGAAAATGATATCATATGGACATGAACTCACAGGAAAATAACTTTATAATGATTTTAGAAATTTTGGAATTAATGGCATCTGAATTCTAGTTAGAGATTTCTCAGGATACCCGTTAAATAGTTTTAAGAGTATTCAAAAACAAAATTGTGAATATAATAGTGAAAACCATATAATAAGGCCTCAAATTGAGGTTAAATAATTTTAAAACCATTGTTTAATTATATTTAATGTGTATTAAGAGAAAAAAATATTTATAAAACATGATGGGATATCATAATGACTCAAAAAACAGTTATACAATATACTGGAGTTTATATAAACATTTGTTAGGGGGTAAATACCAAGAAATAAACATCAAATGGATTTGAAATGAAAATAAACTTACTTTATAATTATTTTTGAAATAAAGGAACTGATGAAATTTAATTCTAATTTAGGTTTTTCTGAGGTTGTTAGTAAACAAATTATTATTGTTTTAAACAACTATCATAGGATTGTAACAATAAAAACCATATAAATGACATAATATTGATTTTAAATCATTTAAACCCTACAAATAAATTACTCTTGATGTGTATGTACTAAAAACACATCTATATGACATGTAGTTTTCTCGAAATGACTCATTCAATTGTTTTAAATTATAACAATGTCCTTAAAAATGAGTGTATGGGATCAAAACTAAGAAGAAACATCCAACATAAAATATATAATACCATTAAAACATTACATTTATTTATAAAATTTATGAACCTATGAAAATTAATCTTAATATATTGTTTTCTTGGGTTTCCTATAATTTTTTTCAGTTTTATAAAACACTAAAACATGCATTCAATGGTAAAAACCACATAAAAACACATAGATTGATTTAAAATCTTTGAAAACCATAGTTAAATTATATTTTACATGTTCATACAAAAACATTCCCATATGATATGTGGTGTTGTCAAAATAATTCAATGGAAAATTTTCATTGATACCAAAATCATAGAAACGGATTTTAGTGGGTCAAAACTAAAAAAAAGATGTCTAAGGGATATTAATTAATTATAGAAAATCCAATGATGAATTTTTTAAATGTATAAATTTAAAAAAAAATATTTTCAAGTATCAATTTTCCAAATACTTCCTTAAATAAGTTTTTAGAGTTTAAGACAATAAAATTATCATGTAATGGACAAAATGATAGAAAAAAATCATATTAATGTGAAAGTAAGGTAAAACCACCATTGAATTTGTTTATGTATTCATTGGAAACATTTTTAATTGTTCTATAGTTTTTCCTAATTTATCAACAAACTCTGTGAAAATATATCAATGTCCTTAAAAAATTGATATAATGTGCCAATACTAAAAATAATACATCAGGTACCCATGAAATTATATGAAAATTACAGTCAATTAATTTTTTGAAATGTAGGAACTAATGAAAAATTATTCCATGTTTTGAGTTTTATTATTATGCTCGTAAACGTGTTTTTATAGTTTTAGAACACAAAAATGTTTTTGTACAAGTCAAAATTTTTTTAAAAAACATCTGAATGACCTTAAATCATGAGAATTCCGTTCGTTAGTTATTTTTTAAACATATGAAGAACTACTATAAAAAAGTATTTAAAACATTATTATCTAAATTACTAGCACAACACACATTAATGGAAAACATTATTATTTTGTTATATACATATTATATTCCAAATAAAACTTTTAAATTATATATTGAAGTGGTAATTTATTTTTTAATGGTGTTATTAAATATATATTGTCTTATTTCTGTAAAAATATATTCTATTTGATTAAAAAAATAATGAATTTTATTTGCATGATTCTGAAAATATTATGTGTCTATTCTCTATTAGGTTACATTCCTTAAATGTTCTAGTTCTTTTTATAAGTGATAGATTCCTTATATAGGTAGGTGGTTTACCATTCTAATTGAAGAGAATATTTAAAAGGAATTTGTGATGGTATTTATTTTTTATATCATGTTTAAATATTATCAATGATTCCCCCATATTTCGAATTTATTTTTTTCGGTTCTAATTTCAGTATTCCTTTTTGTTCAATTTGATGACATAATTTTGTCGGTTAAAGTTGATGACATAATCTGGTAGTTGGTGGATGCATCAAAGAACATGGGATGAACATTTATTGGAAATCGGTTGTTTCCTTTGATCTTATATTATATGTATATATATTTTTAATGATGTTATGGATTGACTCAGATTATTAGTGGATTGAGTATTTATGTATATCATTATTGATATATATTAGTATAAGTATGATGGGTTTATTGTGAATTTATGGTTTATTTTATAGTATGTTTAATTTTTTATATGTATTAATTTTTTATAAATTATTTCCAAAATTATAATTTATTATATATTCTATTTAACATAATATAATTTTAACTATTACTAAATATATATATTAAAATATTTTTTCCTTCCATGAATGGTATATATTACTAAATAATTTTGTTCCTAGAGTATATATTGTTGGTTATGTTCATTTTCTATATTTTTTGACTCATTTAGTTTTGAAAACTGCAACAAATCAATTAGAAACTATTTCTAAGTGCTAAAATGCACATATAAAAAACAATGATAAAAAATGAAAACCACTACTAAATTATTTTTGACCATGAAATTCAAAGTGGTTTTTATAATCACTAATAAACTATATAGTAATGGTTTAAACTGTCAATAGTAGAAAAAACCCCCTACTAGGCCAGCCCTTTTTGTAGTGTAATGTTGATATTTAAATATGAGGGGATTAAAACATTAAAAGGTTGTTGTCATTAATTATAGTGGGAAGTAAAATTTATAATATCACTATAAATTCTTACCCATATCTGAATAGTCCATATAATACTGGGAACATAAATTTGTATATGAAAAATCCATATTATCTTTGTAATATTTTTAGATTATTATCATGGAAATTCCCAACATAATCAATAACATAGGTATTTCCACCTCCAATAAGGGAAAAATACAAGGGAATGGAAAATTTAATGACACTTTATCTTATTTATGTTAGATAGGTGGTGATTGATTTCACAACAGTATGATTTCCACCCATGGTGAATGTTGATCTTTTTCATTTTAATGAGAAATGAAATATCAAGATGGATAGAAAAGTAGAGAATACAACTCATTTTTTCGTATCTGACTTATCATTTATGAAGGTGATGAATATCCAAACTGTAAAGGAGATTTAGGATTAACATGAAGTCATCCTATAGGTAAATTTTATATTTAAGGAATCAAAGATTCATATTTAGAGAAGAAAGTTCGAAGTTATCAGGATGTCCTAGGAAGAATATATTGATGATTATATCACCAAAGTGAATGATGTTTTCATTAATAATGTATCATTGAAATGTATTTTAGGGGAATCATGTACCATTAAAAATTTAATGCATATTTTTAAATATATATTTTAACCTAATGACTCTTCATTAGTAGATAATGATAATCTACCATTAGATTAAGTACATTATATTCTCATTTCATATTAGTTTAAGAAATATACGGTATTTTATAATAAAATGAAAGACTATATATATTTTTAATCCATGATGGATCTTATAAATTGTAAATTAGAAGATTAGGATATATGTTCTAATGAATCATGGGATACTGAAAATGAGGATTAAGGGTATGAGTAATTTTATTAACATATCATTAATAATTTCCTTAATGGAATTGGAAAGTATAAAGCCATGAAATCAATAAAATAATTTGGATATGGGGGAAAGAAAAATTTATATTAAATTATAAGATGAATAATGTTGTTGAACTTTTTTATTATGATCATGACTAAAAATTTTAGAATATGTGACTTAGTCATAAAATTAAGATAAACATCCAACTAGATATATGAATCAATTAATTAGAAATCCTTTTAGAAATATATTGAGTACAAAACTAGATAATTAATATACTAAAAAAGAATTCAAATAGATAAATATCTATATATTTTTAGAACCGTCATGGTTTATATTGATATAATGGAAGGTAGATCAAGTAGTAAATAATATATAGGTGAAGAAACATACATTTAATAGATATTGAGATAAGAAATAGAGGCTTAACATCTAAAAAACAAAATATAATAATGAATTCAGGTTATTAAAAATTATGTCAAGTGAAAGATTAAAAGAAAATATGAATATATATAATTGAATTATGTGTACACTGGGAAAATTAATAACCTCATGTTGAACAATTTTCAACATGTAAAATTAATTAAATTCGATGATGAAAACCAAAATCATTGGAATATGAGAAATAAATTTCACACTCAATGTGTCTCGAGGATGAAAATACTTTAACAATGATAAATGAGAATTTAACAATGATTTGGTAGCAAAGGCTGAATTTCCAAAGGTGTCAAAGTAAATACCCCCAAAATTTGAGGTGATATCAACATATACTAGACAAAAATGTTCATCTACATTCACTAAAAATGAATACACAAGAATTAATAATAGAACTTCTTTGTATTAGATGGTATATGTAAACTATTTCAAATCAATGTAAAGTAATGGTAGCTTCCATATTAATGGATCCCCCACAATAATGGAAATACGATGTTGTATGAACTTTTGATTCTATCATATCCAAAGAAAAATATATACTACTTTGGAAGATCGTGGTTCTATAGATATTTTTTGTGTAATGGGATCTTCATAAAAAATCTTCTAATTTATCGAACATTATGTCACTCCCAGAGAGTGGACATCAATTGAGGGACACCAATAATATAATGAAAGATTTTATCACAATGATGTCATGTAAAGATACAAAAAAACCATAAAGGAAAATCAAATTTATTTTCCTGGGGATATTTTCTAATGATATGATGAACATGGAAATTATACTCGAGAATTCATAATAACTCATCCATGGAATGTTATTAGAGTCATAAAATAAAATTAAGCTAGAAAATAAAATAAATATAAAAAAAATTCATTATTGAGATAGAACATAAATACAATAGAAAGGGTAAATCATGGATACATAACATCAAATATTCCAAACATTGTACATTTCATGTTAAATACGTGAAAATAGTTTTATAACATAAGGGTATAGAAGTTACTTTTAGAAATTATAGTTCTTTAAAAATAAGGGTAATTGATAAGGATAAAATAGGACCACCAATTTCAAAGTTAAATGATGTTTTTCTTATTAATGGACTTCCTGTATTTAGATGGTCAAGAAGAATAAAATGTATCTAGGTCTCCAAATAATCTACATTCTTTTTAAATAAATTTTTTTCTAATATAAATTTTATAATTGGGAAAAATTTCATGGATAGACCATCAAAAAGGTATATAAGGAAGTAAAAGAAATTATCATCGTATTTTTCACCTAGTCTATTCCAAAAAAAATGTATTTCTCTCTTAAAAAATTCAATTCTCCCTTATTGATCATCATCAATTAAAAATTACTAATTTCTAGAGTGGTTAAAACAATTGGAATAATAATTATCATTGGATTTCATGCGACAATCCCTATAATCTAAAATTGAATGGAGGAAGTTAATTACTAGAGTTACACCTCATTAATTATGTGCATCATGCCATGAGAGGCGGGAGATTCATCATCATCCTGATTACCTTTTTGTTAAATACGTCCATTCAAAATATATCCCCCATGTATAATTTGACCACACTTACTTTGGGCCCCGCCATAACTTCTTCTAGTGAAGGCTTTCTAGAGAGTGTGATTTCCATCTCTCTGGAATCTATATGAAAATTGGTGTATGAGCCACCATCTATATTTGGAATGACATGGGGATGGATGAAGGTAACACTTCAAGAGCCGTGTCCTATACAAGTAAAAAACTTGAAAATGATAGTATTATTTCTTTACCAAATGAATATGGCACCGAATGGTGCTCCGAGAAGCTTCTCTCCTTGTTTAATGACATATATAATGTAATCATAAAAAGTAACCCCTTTTTTGTTACATGGGGACTGACCACCTATACTGTAGTAAAGCTGGATCAGGAGTCAATTTGGTAAAATATAGATACTTTTTTCTCTTGGAATATCTTTTGGTGAGGTTGGATCCATTTTAAAATAAATATAGAGCCTCCGTATCCATCCTAAGAATGATGTTTTTAGTGGAAAACATTCAAAGGGATTATCCCATCCATGTAGTTCCTCACCTATCACCATGTAGTGGATGACTGAAAATATCCTGTTTGCAAGTCCATAAGGGAATCTTCTATATACACTATCCTTCTCTGCCCCGTTTCAGGGTCAATCCAGCACACCCCCAATCCTAACATTGATTCCCATCTAGATATGGTCCCCATACTTTTGGTTATCATTATCTAAAGGACTTTGATACTTTTTTGTAAAACAATAGATTTATGTTCACTTTAGACTTTATCATGTCGGATAGAAGAAACGATTTTGTTTTAAACATGTTGATGAATCCCTATGCTTCATGGATTGATCATTCCACTCACTGGTTGACTAGATGAAACCACTCGGATCTCCTGGCATGCAACTCATTTGTGAGGAGGGAATCCTTTTGAGGAACCATATCCTCCCCAGTTCCTTGATGATCGAAACTAAAGCATCTACATAGAGAAATGATTTCAGTAAATTTTATATGGGGGTTCATCATGCATATGACACTCTCATTGCTGCATCTCAAAATTCATATAAGGCCTCATTCTCACCACACCATGCAGAAGCGTAAGAAATTATATTTTTTAATATAGTTAGCTATCTAAAAAGGTTGTAATACTAGAATATTTTTGTTATATTTTCTCATTTTCATTCTGTATATTTATTAATTTTATGGAGACATAAATATTATTGGTCCATTTATATCTTGAATTCATTTTCTTCTGTAATTATTCCCTTCAGAATAGTTCTTTTTTTAGAAAATAGCGAGTTATATGGTTTCTCATCATTTAGCTACTCATGGTATCTAAGGATATCCCAATGTTTGGTTGGACCTTTTTTGGATTTATTAATTCACTTGTTTCTCCCAATAATCACTCCAATTTTTTATAATCATTCCATTTTTCATCTATGAAATTTTTTGGAAGTATATTGTTTTATATCTATGAAAGAAATTTATAATGAGAAATACATTAGAATAATTCAAAAGATATTTATCAAAAAACATGATGAATTTTAATTCTATATGTGAAATTTTTTGAATGGAATGAGGGTTAATATAATTTATAAGAATTTTAAGGTTCATCCCCCTATAATTTTTGAGTCTATACAATCATGACATGATGTGTGAGAAAACATAATTCAAAAAAAGAATGATTTATAAATTTTAACATTTATTGATGATTTCACATAGATGACCAATTAAATTTTTAGAAAACATAAATTAGAAATTTTTTATTTGATAAAAAAATTGTAATGGGATGTTGAGATGGATATGGGGGGTATGTATTTCTTATATTTGAATGAAAAATTAAATGTATTACACAAGTATCTCATTATATTCCATCATATAAAACATTGGATTAACTATCAGTATATTTCTAACAACATTGTTCAACATAATGGGTTCATATAAATATAAATTAGAAGATTAGATAAAATAATAAGAACCATGCTCTATCAATATAATATTTTTAAGGTATTCTAAGGGGATGTTGTAAGTAAAACTCTACATGTTCCAAATATATTCTTGCAAAATATAGAATAAAAATTCTCTCCCTATGATATGTGGTATCAATATAAAACCACTATGAGATTTTTTGGTATTTTTGGATGTCAATGTTTATTAAATATCCATAATCTATATTTATGAATGATTCGTGAAAATTTTATGATGGGTTTACATTATATACTTTCAAATGTATGAAGATAAAATTATTGGAATAAAATTATAAATAATTTATTTGATTCCACTTATATAAAATTTATTTAAAATGACTCCACATAAATATAAGATATTGGAGAGTATGTTTATGGTTTAACAAAATATGTAATTATAAATTAATAAGAAGATTGTGAAAAAGAAGTTAAATTCAAGCCTATCCTTTTATTTTGACATTTCTGTCTGTATAGAAATGAGGATTATAAGACCTGGTGAAAAAACTAAAATAATAAATTTAATAAACCAAGTTGATCCATATTATATGATCAAGAGTATGGAAACTGTATTTCAAAATAAAATTATAATTAGGTTTAGAATATAAAATGGTAGTTCTTTCCATGTTAGAAACACATTCAATGTTATAAGTAGTTGATAATGATGAGTGGTAAATTGTGATGAATGATAAGCTGTATTTAATTAGGAAAAATAAAATATGGGCTCTTGATACATGATAATTATATAAAAATTAATTGCAACTAAATGGGTTTTATGATATAAAATGAGGTAAAATATGCAATTCAAGGGAATAATGTGATGTTATCATAAATTGGATACTCATGTGTGGAAAGTATATTTTTTACGAAAAGTATTCTCCAATTTCATGACATAAAAAATGAGAATGTATTGGTTGTTTATTCTCACAAAAAATAATGGTCTATAAAATAGATATTAAGGAAAAAAATTTCCATGGTAGTTGTAATTAATAACTTTTCATTGATAATACTAAAGGGATTATATGTGACAATGACAAAACCATGATGAAAAAAATAGGGAAATATTTATATTGGTTGATGTAGGTCCCACATTCCTTGTATTCAAAACATGAAATTTTCTTAAAGTGGTTGAAATTTTATAAAGGGAATGTATATAGAAATTTATATGAACAAAGTTATGAGTATAAGTACTATAATTCTCATTTTCTATATTGAGTAATAAAATTTTCTTTCTTATAAAGATTATTATAGTCACAAATTTTATGAACATATGAATAGGAACAATTAGATATCAATATTTAAAGAGTTGAGTTTATTTATTTGAATACATGTTTGAGAAAAAAAATTATTATTCTTCCCCACACAAGAATTATATTCTAATGAATAAATAATTAAATTGGAATAGAATAATCACAAAATGTTATCATATCCATTATAAATGGTGTGAGAATGCCAATGGTGAAGGTGGAAAAAGTATTAATGAAATGGATTTTCATATGTTAGTTTGATGTTTTCTTTAACATAATGTATCAAGGACATAAATTATTAACGTAGTAACACTGTTTCAACGATATGATAGTGATTTATTATTAAACCATTTGATATAAGAGAAAATAGACCTCAGGTATGTTAAATGAATATTAACATATTGAATGATTTATAGAGGGTGTAAATAGTTAAAATTACATGGTTTTACATATGGTTATGTTTTGAATACTTAAATGATTGAAAATAAAAAATATGAGGAACATGATTTTTATGTTTATGTTATTTTCTATCATAATAATATATAAATTATAAGGATTTTAAATACAATAGTGGTAAAATATGTTCATTCCATCCTTGTATGTACAAAAATTATAAAGTTAAATTTTCTAGTAGAATATTATAATTTGAATGTTTCCAAGAAATAAAAAAAAATTAATAATCAAATTGAAATATATATATCTAAAAAAGGATTAAAAACCCCTTATTCATGCATAATGACATTATTTATCATCTCATCAAGGGGAATTTTTCTAGTGGAGGTGTAATGATAAATTATATTTACCAAAAATATCAAATTTCAAATTTTATCTTTACAACTATTATGGGTGAAATATTTGTGTAATTCAGGAAGAGATCTTTTATCAATCCTCTACAATGTAAATTATTATATCATTAACCCCCACCCCCCCATATTTTATTTTTTTTTAAATTTGGGATTTAATGTTCCAAAATATGTACTTCCAATATGTTTTGTGAGTCATAATTTGATTCAATCATAGAAATGGGAGAATGAGATCAAGAAGTAAAAACCAAAAATTATGGTTAAATATCCATTTATAAATGTCATGGTAAAACTATTAGTATCACTAATGGGTATAATTCCTACAAATACATTTTCTCATATGATAATATTTTCATAGGATTCCTCTATATGAGAATTTATGTAGTTTGACTCTGATATTTTCAATGTATGTTTTCTATGGAGTTACTGAATGATCTTGAAATTCATTTTAAGAATCAAATATTGAGTTAGAAGCATCAATTATATGTTTGTTTGTAGGTAATAATATGTATAATAGAAACTGAATCTCCAGGATGATATTATTTTTAATATATGATACTTTTCTAAGAGTCTTAATTTAAAAATAAAAATTATGATTCATTAGTGTTTTTTTATTCAAAAATATATTAGTTCAATATTGTTGTATGTTGTTTCTTTGTAATGAAAAATTGCTATAGACATTGGATGATTATATGGGCTTAGTCACCGATAAAGAAATACAAAATACTCTTTGGGAAAATTCAATTATAGATAGCTGGCTATAACAAAATTGAGTGACTCATGATGTGATATTAAGAGTGTATATAAGTTTTTGAATTCATTTTTCATTGAAATATTACATTGTCCGTTGAATCATATTAATATAGAAGGATTTCATGGCTTAAAATATAATATATAAATTCATCAAATTTGACTATTTCAAACCCAATGAATATATGTTTTATAGGGGGAATAAAGTTTTATATAAAAAGTAATTTTCATTATGACACTCAAAATCATTCTAAAAAATTAGCGAGGTATTATAGTCATTGTTTTTCAAAATAATATATTGAATAATTAAAATTATTGATGAAGTGATAATATTTCAGAAGTATTTTCCTTTTAATGAATTTTCTAAATTCCAGAGGATTATAATGTTGTGAGGAAAGGAGTATATCTTCAAATAACATTATATATGAAGAATTTATTCATAGTATATTAAAAAATGACCTGAAATATATGTTTCACTATTATTTATGTTCTAAAGAAGAATAAAATATCATGACTATTTGAAATAATTTATATTTCTACTCTGGTGGCAGTACTATAACAAAAAGAGCTAAAAAAATTATTCACCGGTGAGAATTTAGTGAGAATTTGTGGACTCAAATATTAAATAGAAATATCAAGGATTAGCTACCCCCATTGGGACAAAACTAGTTAAAAATAATTTCTCCTTTCATTTATTTTATCTTAAAAGATTATGTTGGTATAATAGACATAAAATGTTTAAAGGATAAAATTATTAATATGTTGTAGATGATAATTTATGTCAGATGAAAATTATTAATTATCGCAACATATTTAACCCCTGTATTTTATTGTACCATATTCTCATTGGATCTTTTAATACTATTCATTTTTATTATTGGAGTATTCTTGATCTATTAATGATTGTTATATATGGGAAAATATTTAGTACTAGATTTATTTTCAAAGAAAAATATATGATTAAAATAAGAAAAATTAACCTTATGTACGATAGAGAATATATGGATGATTATATTCTAATGAAAATTAATATCTTTTTCATATACCAAATGATTTTTATATAACTCTTTCTTATGTAACATGTAGATTGAAATAAAATTTGTTAAATTTAATTGATATTCATTTAAAGATGGGTTACATATTGATACTTTTATTTCATAACTCGTACAAATAAATTTATAAAGTGTATAATATAGAATAGTACTAATTAGATATTAGATATGATATTTCAAATATATTCATGATACAATTCAATTCATCATATCTATATTTCATGTTTTGATACAAATTGTATACAATTATATAAAATATTTATTTTTATATTTTAAATGTTGTGATACTATGTTTGTTTTGATAGGGATTATTCAATCTTTTGGTTATTAAGGGGCCCACTACAACAGTTGTGATCATGGGTTATAACGTAGATCAATTGACTACAATGCTAATTTAAATACTGAAAAGTTTAGTAAGGACTAATGAAATTGTATTTTAGTGAAGAGTGTAATTCATAATCAATGATATTGTATCTCATAAAATTACCATTAAGGTGGATATATCCAATATTTTTAAATGCCAATACTATTATTATATAACAGAAGGTTATTTTTATCATGTTATATTATACAACATGGAAAACCACTCTTGTTATCTATGTTCGTATTATTGAGTGTCCTTATTCAATTAAAGTACAATAAACAAAGATGTTCCCTATATCCATAATTTTTTTGATCATCAATCAAAACTAGTAATCACCCTATTTTAGATGCAATTGGGGTAATTGAATATCACAATTATGTATTCAATATTTATTAACCTATTTTTTTCTATATGTTTATAATTTTTTTTTGGGATATAGTGGGTTATAAATTCATGTGTCACTCATGACACTAACCCATTCAAACTAATGTATAGTATATTACAATTTTAGTGTTACGTAATGACTTCTTACTATGAATCATGATCACACACACTATATGTTTACTCATAAAATATTATAGATGTTATTGGAATGAAACTATGATTATCCTTTCTCAATGAGTAAGAATTATATTAATTAATAGTTACCCAATACTAGGTTATTGAGAATGAATTGTTTATTTAAATAATTTATTTATTAAATACGTCACTCCATGAATCACCTTATATAAATGTGTGAGATGTGATGAACCTATATCATTTAGGGATATTATTTATGTTCTGTGAAATTTTATAAACCATGGAGTGTTTGATGAAGTCAAATTTTATTTTGTACCTATAATTTGTACTGGGAATTTGTTCTGTGTATTATATTTTGTTTGTTATTATTTATAATTTTATATGAGCTCTAGAATCAAAAATTCATTAATCATTATGGAAAATCACAACTCATGATTTTCTATATACACATGGAAATAACTTATTACCTCTATAAATTAGGGGACATGTTTGAGGTTTAATGAAAAACATTATTGTGAAATAAGTATTATGTAAGTGGAATGTATTTAAAATAGTAGATATTAGTAAAGAAATTGACACTCAAAATAGAGCATGACTGATATTAAATTTTAAAAATTTTCATAATAAGAAAATAAAAATAATAATAATACAATAATCTAAAAATACAATTTTAAAACACACTAATGTATTTTTTTCAACGTTGAATTATTTAATTCACACATCATTTGATATCCATTCAAAATTATAGTCAATATTTATAATGTGGGATTCACTTTTTATCCATGTGATTTTAGTAACTCTTATGGTAATTGAAATAATATGGGATATGGAAAATTAATGTGAGCCTCATAGATGACAGAAATTGGAGAACACATTTCAATTCAGAAAACATTAGATTGCAAAGAATGAACTTATTTTTTTTATAAAAATAGTATGAATTCCACACCCCATCCTCCTTGATATTTATTGAATGTAGTAAATTAAATAGTCTCCAATGGATTTGAAATCCTATAATTCAAATGGATGGGAAATAAAGATTCCCTAATGATAAATTAGAGAACTAAGTGGCCTCTAAAATGAGATTAGGTCAAACCACCATGGTAGATGAATTATTGTTGCTATAAATTGGTTATATCTAACGAAGAAAAAAAGAATAATTAATAACTTTAGGAAGGCCTCTCAGATGATAACATATAATGGGCCTTATAAGACCTTTATATTCATCCCAAACCCAAATCCTTTTTTTGGTTTTGTTATTTACTCATATGTTTATTATTATTATAAATAACTTATTACATATAATATAATGAAATATTATTTAATTAATTAACCATTTTTAAAATAAAAATAAAATTTTATTTAAACATAAATAAAATTATTTTTTACTATAAAAATAAATATTTTAACACATAGAATAAAAATAATATCCAGAACATCTGTATATGGATTATCTTATGCCTGGACCCAAGGTCCCTATGTAAATATAAGAAGGATTATTAATCTCATTCAAAATCATAAAATATAAGAAATATCTAGACCCACATCATAGTTTTGTAAAATAAAATTGTTTGCTATAATCTAATCCCTATGATATATGTTGGTAAAGTTCCTTCATACTTAACATCTTGCGTAAGACTTATACATTCAAAATGTTAAACAAATAAATCTTATCTTCTTCCCTCCTCTAGATAGGGCTAAATATTTTATAATTAAAACCCATTTAATTATCCTTCAAATATTTTACACATAGTAATAACACAATAGAGTGTTATGATTTCCTATGACTATAATATTAGTAGACACATAATATCATTGATTATCACATCTATAATTCCTCGACCATATTTTCCCAGAGTCGATGCATTATATTATTACTTTAGAATGATGACAATAGATTAAATTCCGAATGGCCGATTAGTTTTCTAGCCTTGGAAACACTAGATACAAATATAATATTTACATTATATCTTGAAATGAAAGAAAACATAGTTTCACCTTTAAAGACACTCATATTACTTATAATATCCCTGTAGATCAGTGATAATATACTTATTTATATCCAGGGGAAATTAATCATATGAATGTGGTGAGGAAAAATTATTAGTAAGGATATACAATACAGTGGGTGCTATTATAAATAAGCACAAACATTTAAGGGATGTTATAAAATTGAAACATAATCCTCTTAAACATAATCATCAACATAATATTGCTAGATTAAATAATATAATAAAATATAAACATTCCCATGGATTTTATATATTTTTAAAATCACATAAAATATCAATAACTAATCATATAATGAGGGAATTCATAATTTTAGGCATAATATCCACTCCCTGAAGGCCTAATTCTCAAATAATTAAAAAACATGTGACAATCCACACTAGTTTCACTCAAGAGTCCAACTGATGAATCTACATCATATAGTGGGCCCCTCCCAACACTTACTAATTCCAATTCATTCCATATATGAAAAGGTAGAAGCATAACATAAAAATTCATATTAAAACTAGAAAATTAAATCTTAATACATTAAGCATAAATTGTGAATGGTATAAAAATAACACATTCACATTCAAACATATCCTAAAACCATAAAAATGATATTGAATATTTTATAATAAATCAACCTAATTTAGGCATAAAATCTAATAAAGGTTGTTATCATTGATGAAAATAATCAGCTAAATTCAATAAAACACTTTGAGAGAAATAACCCTTGTCTAACATTGAAAACATTAAAAGTCCTCAAATTTTTAAAAGAAACCATTTATTTTGAAAATAGCATTTTACGACCATAAATGAAGATTCAAAACAGTAAGGCTTCATTATGGCCAAAATATCAAATCATGTAGTATAATTTAAAAAACATTCTTCTTGAACATTTTTGAAAAAGTCAAAGATGTTACCATATAAGGGAAATGCCAAAAAGATTATATTTTAAAAAATGAAACAAGGGTAAAATATATCTAAATAATTTTTAAATAATAGTAATAATATTTTGAAATAATTATTTAAGAAACATAGACATGGATGATAAAAATTTCTTAGTAGATACTTTTTCATAAACAACCTCAGATAATAATGAGATTGTGAAATTAACCCTTACCTTATACATTCATTTATTAGTGGGTATCTTAACCTATAGAATAATGGTTGAAACATTTTACCAAATTATAACATAACCATAACCATATTTATGATATCATATATGACCCTATGATATTATTTTGTTAATAATATTTTAGTATTACCATTGATTTTCATGCTAACTGTTGTGTTTTCCATTGCATGTTTTTTTGGAAGTAATTTTTCTTATGAATATGATATATTTTATTCATATCCGGAATGATATAGAGTTCATAATTATTCATATTAATCATCATATAATCATTATAATCATTGTTTAATGGCTAACGTGGAGAACAAATCCCACCACCTCGTGGAGATTGTGGGTCGTATGTACACACGAGTGACGATATCATTCCCTGGGTGGTTAAATGTAATTGAATTGGATGACATATTAATTATACATAAAAATTATCAAGTTATATTCATTATTTATATCCATTATACTAATCATTATTCCCCTCCAAATTATGTAGTTTTAAATGACAAATTACACCACAGCGTGGAGATGGTAAGTCATACATTTGCACGCATGGTGATTTTTTTTATTTTTAAGATAGATAAATAGAGTAATATGGATATTACATAATAATAAGATCATATAATAATTTATATGAAACTATAGTTATTACCTTGGTATGGAAAAAACATGGGAAGATGAAGTATAAGAAGAAAATCAATTGAATGGAATTGGTATAACAATTACCTCTTCATTGAGTGTATTCTTTTGAATTGCACAAAAGGACTATATAGGATTTCATTATTACCAAAATTATGAACACTATGATGATATGAGACACATAGGGAGGATAATTTTTCTTGATTTATCTAATAAAACAGGCTTTGTAGGTTTGAAAAAAGAGTATGAGATGTGCCCTTTTATAGTATAAGGGTGGGGACATTTGGAAACTCCAAAACTATTAATTTTTTATAAATTTATTTCTAATTTAAAATAGCTTTAAACTGAGTTATATCAGTACTAAATGTAATTTTGGTTTGAATCCTCACATCCAATGTATTTTAGAAATTTCAAGGTCACAAAATTAACCATATCCTTTTGATTCATCCCTCAGTTAAATTGTTCAAAACTTACAATATATTATTGAATTTATATATTATAGGATTAATATAATAGTTATAAATTTCTAAAATGAACCCCTATATGATCATGTTAGGTCCACTAGGCTGAATACCCTAAGAGGGGGGGGGGGTGAATCAGGGTATGACCAATTAAAAATTAAAGCCTGTTCTGATCTTGTTTCGATGTTAAGAAAAACACTCTTCTCTCTCTTTCCTGCTGCACAATATAAACAGAAAGTAAAGCAAGCACAGGACACAAAAATTTTACTTGGTTCACCGCTAAGGGCTACGTCCAAGGAGCATACGCCGACAAGTTTTTGGTCGTACCAAGTCCACTAAACTTCACTAGCTGTGGATTACAATGTTCGGGCTAGATCACTTCTATGCCCAGGATCACTTCCTATACAATGTTTAGGGTCAGCTCACTGCTTTCCCAAGGGTCACTCCCTGTTTCTCTCTCTGGCTCACTGCCGGTGGAGAGGATCACCTTTTCCTCTTCTTAAGCTCACTGCTCTGTGAAGGGAATCAACTCACAGTTTATAGACCTGTAGGTCTCTTCATTTGCATGAAAGAATGCATCTTTCTCTGTATGTAGATTCTCTATTAAAGTCCAACATTCATCCACTGATGAATACCTCTTTGCCTCTTAATCACTGGGCAATTCTTTTTGGAACCACCTTCGCAATGCACCCTACAATGCGATGCTCCCAATTTCGCGAATCTCAAACAAGCCTTCGCGAAGCTCCTGCCTTTTCGTGAAGCTCACTCGCGAAGATCACTCGAGAAGCTCTTTCGCGATGCTCAATCCGTTGCAAAGAAACAACCCTCGCGAAGCTAAGTAATCCAACAAGGAGCGCGCAGGTTTCGCAGAGCTACAACAGCCGCCGCGAAGCACCTCTTTCACGAAGCACACTGGCTCCGTGAACCACCTTCGCAAATCGAGAGCAAATGATCTTCTCTAAAAATTCTCTCTACTTCACTCGAAGGGGTCGGCCTCTAATTATAGGCGATTCCACCGACCCTCATCCTTTCCGCGCGAAGTCAACGCCACGTCATCTCAAATCGCGAAGCTCCAATGTTTCCGCCGGAATTCTGTCCAAATCGTGAAGCTCCACGGCAACTATCCGTTTGTGGATCTTGACGTAGTCGCGAAGAATCACCGTCAACTTACCTTCGCAGCTCGCGCCTTCGCCGCGAAGCTCCCTCGCGAAGCCCAACATTCCTTCGCGCCTTCTCCGTGAAGCTCTCTCGCAGAGCCCTTCTCCGCCGCGATGCGCTTCAGCCTCTGCCGTTCGCGAAGCTTGACGTAATCGCGAAGCATCACCGCCTCCATTCTTCTGGTCTTCGCGATTTCCAAACCAAGCATCCTATCTTCGCGAATTCATGCCTTTGCCATATTAAATTATGCTCTTCATGGAAATCCACTTTTCGCGATGCTCACCAAACTCCAAATTTTGGACCCCAAAAATTTGGCAAACACTGGGAAACGACGCCACCTTGTACTGCTCTTTTGTACCGCCTCCAGATCGTCCTTTTCCTTTGTCATCGTTCTTTTTCAACAATGATTTTCAACAACATCTTGGGAACTCGACAAATATCCATGAAAGCCTGCTATGTCAACAAACACAATCAACCAAAAATACTGCAATGTTACCTTGAGGGATTTTTTCCCAACAATCTCCCCCTTTGGGTTTGTTGACAACTCTTCACAACTATGCTCAAGATGATTTTCTGCACTTTGATACCTCACCGAGTCTTCTTCCAGCTGTTACCACCATTCGCCTCTTGCGATTATGATAGCATTCAAGGATTCACTTAACACGTACTCTAAGCCCACATGAGCAATGCTCCGCGTGAGAAACAAGAGTAGTACGAAAAGTTCATCAATGAATCACTTCATGTCAGGCCCCAGTTGTCAATTCCACCATGATACCAATTCATAAAATAAAACCAGTTGTTGAACCACACTGATACCAATTGGTGAATTCTTAAGTTGATACCAATTGTTGATAGCTGGACACCATCTCACACCATTCCAACACCACTTTTCTGCTTTTATCACGATCCTCAGCTGTCATGATTTCTATTCTTTGATCCATCACTTCTAGCATCGTCAGATTTAAAACGCTCTCCCCCTTGCTCATTGCTCCCCCTTTCTGGCTGCTCCACATGTCAGCTTCTCCCCGTATCAATTATGATTTAGCAAATCTCCACACGATTTTCTCCCCCATTAACAAACACTTTTCTCCCCCTTTGTCAACGAACCCAAAGGTCACTCCTTTGTAGCCTGTAACAGAGTAGAGAACACAAACCAGCGCATTAGGGAAAACACACCATACCACGGGGAGAGGGGAGGGGGGTGTCCCACATCCACACTATTTCAAGTGCAGGTAATCGACTGAACTCACAGAGCCAGTCGATGCCTCTCAAAAGCTTCCTTGGGTAAGGCCTTTGTCAGAATGTCTGCAACCTGTATCTCTGTAGGCACACACTCCAACTTCACGATCCCCTGCTCAACTTTCTCCTTGATAAAATGATACTTTATCTCAATGTGCTTTGTCCTAGAGTGATGGACGGGATTTTTGCTGAGATTTATATCACTTGAGTTATCGCACTGGATTCTGATCGGAGACTTCACTTCAACTCCCATATCTCCAAGCTGCTGCTTCATCCACAATAATTGTGTGCATGCTTGAGTGGCCGCAATATACTCAGCTTCTGCGGTGCTTAATGAGATGCAATCTTGATTCTTGATTAGCCAAGAAATACACAATCCACCAAGATAGAATGCACCACCTGACGTTGATTTTCTATCATCTGCTGAACCGGCCCAGTCTGCATCAGTATATCCCAATAACTCCGTCTGAGATTTGTCAGTATATGTCAAGCCGAAATCCACTATGCCCTAGATATACCTAAGTATTCTTTTCACTGCAATCATGTGGCTTTCCTTGGGATTGCTCTGATATCTGGCTGCTTGGCATGTGGCAAATACAATATCAGTCCTTGTTGCAGTCAAGTAAAACAAACTTCCAATAATTTGCCTATATTCTGTGATATTAACTGCCTTTCCATCATCATCTTTCGATAATTTCATCCGGGTGGCAACCGGAGTCTTCATCTCCTTGGAATTTTCCATTACAAACCTTTTCAGGACCTCCTTGGAATATTTAGATTGAGAAATGAATGTTCCATTCCTTCCTTGTGTCACCTGTAGACCAAGGAAAAATGTTAGCTCCCCAATCATTGACATTTCAAACTCATTTTTCATGAATTCGGAAAACTGTCTGCCCTGAGCTTCATCTGATCCACCAAATATTATGTCATCGACATAAACCAACACCATCATCCTTTGACTACTTTCATTACTGAAATAGATATGGTAATCAACTCCTCCACGCTGAAAACAAAGCTTCTTCAAGTACTGATCAAGCCTCGAGTACCATTCCCTTGGTGCTTGTTGCAGCCCATACAATGCCTTCTTCAGCCTGCAAACTTTGTTCTCATCCTCATGAATGAGAAAACCATCCGGCTGCTCAATATACACCTCCTCTTCTAGAACACCATTCAGGAATGCAGATTTGACATCCATATGGAAGACTTTGAACTTCCTTTGCACTGCGATGGCTAGGAATAATCTTATTGTCTCCAACCTTGCAACCGGTGGAAATGTCTCATCAACATCTATTCCCTCAATTTGGGAGTACCCCTTGCACACTAGACGTGCTTTGTTCTGAATCACTGTTCCATATTCATTCATCTTGTTGCGAAACACCCATTTGGTCCCAATGACATTCTTGTCTACTGGCCTCAAAACAATCTCCCATGTCTGATTCTTCTCAATCTGATCAATTTCTTCGTTCATAGCCTGAACCCAATTTTCATCTTCAGCTGCATCGGAAAAACATTTTGGCTCCACCTGAGATAAAAATGATGTCTGCTGTAATTACTTCATTCTTCGAGGCTGAACTGGAGCTGTCTGATCACCAATGATATTTTGCCTATCAATTTCAACTCGACTCTTTGGCTTCCTTGCAGATACAGACTTGACACTTTCATGTTCATAATCAGTATCTTCTTCTGAGTCAGCCTCTGCCACTTCTACTCCCCCTGTGTTGCTTACCTCATCATCAATTTCATCCAGAAACTGTTCACTGGGTCGTTGAGCAGTCTGTTCATTTTCGACTATAGTGACATCATTGCTCTCAACAATTTTTCCCAGTCTCTTGTTGAAGAATTTATATGCATTGCTTTTCCTTGAATAGCCAAGGAATATCCCTTCATCTCCTCGTGCCTCAAACTTCCTATGATGTTCTTTGTTGAGAATGAAGAACTTACTTCCAATGATTCGAAAGTATTTCAACGTTGGCTTCTTTCCGTACCACAGTTCATATGGAGTCTTCCCTTGCTTCGTACATAATAGGGACCTGTTTGAAACATAGACCGATGTCAAAACTGCTTCCTTCCAAAATTTCTCTGGTAGGTCCTTATCGATAAGCATTTTTCTGTCCATGTTGTTGATGATCCGATTTCTCCTTTCAACCACTCCATTCTGTTGGGGAGTTCTTACTGATGAAACTTGATGCCTTATCCCATGTTTCTCGAGATAGTTTTCAACCTGACTGTTTATAAATTCTGTACCGTTATCAGTACGAAACTTCAAAATTTTCTGCCCAACCATCTTTTCTGATTCCCTCCTATACTGCTTTATGCAACTGAACACCTCTGTCTTATGGGTAATGATGAATACCCATGCCATTTTGCTATAGTCATCAATGAAATGAACATAGTACCTTTTCCCATCTATAGCTCGTGGTGAGATGGGTCCACATACATCAGCATGCACCAATTCGAGCACTCGAGTTGCTTTTTGTTCCTTTGGCCTGTATGTCTTCCGGATGATCTTCCCTTGTTGACAAGCATCACACATATGAGTACGATCACGTGATTGTTTGGGAAGGTCTCTAGCAGCATCACACTTTACCAGATCTTCCATAGATGGTTGACATAGATGACCAAGTCTCTTATGCCACAACTGATTTTATTCTTCTCTGGATAAAAGGCATGAATCTTCTTCCCCACCTACCAGATAAAGATTCCCCTTTGTTCCTTTTCCATGAAGAATGACAATTCCATATTTTCCTTTAACAAAACCCATCTTCTTAGTAAATAGGATAGAGTGCCCATAGTCGCATAGTTGACTGACGCTAAGAAAATTATGACTGAGACCCTCTACCACCAAGACATCAGCATGTCTCATTTCTTTGCCCCCAAACTTGGCTTTTCCTGAGCCAACAATCTTCAGGCCTTCATCATTTCCAAATTTTACAACTCCTTCTTTGTCATATTTTATGCCTATAACCAGATCCTTATTACCCGTCATTTGGGATGTGCAACCACTGTCAAGGATCCAAACACCAGAACGATCTGATGCTTTAAGGGCAATTTCAGCAACTACGGCCTTCTCAATTTTCTTCTTCTTGGTCCATACTTTTTCTTTCTTACTCGGAATAGATTGAGGCTTCTGTTCTTTCTCAGAGTATGATGGACTAGCTTCATCTTGAAAAACTGCAAATCTATTCTGAACTTTTAACTCACTTGTCGGTTTATTGATCTGCTGCTTGCGAACATTTTGATTCTTCTTTGGCACATTTTTCTGAATGGTTGAAGTGCAGTACCTAGCCATGTGTCCAAATCCTCCACAAAAAAAACAATTTCCTTAAAAATATGTTCTGTAAAACCGTTCTCTGTTTGGCTGCCATCTCTGTTCTTGTTCCCTTCGATATCTTTTGGCTATGGAACACACATACTGTGAATGTCCCATCTTTCCACAACAATAACACCTGATATAAGGTGCATTCCTTCGTGTTACTTCAGCACTACAAGTTTCTCCTTTGGATCTCTGAGTATTCTGATTCTGCTTTGTGCTCAGATCCACCTTCAATCTCGGGACAGGTGCTTGCGGTTTAACTTCAACTGCCACAAATTTTTGTTTCTGATTAAGCCATGAATCAGCCTTAACATCTGAGTTCAATTACTGCTTCTTTCCTGTTGAACTATTAGGCTCTTCTTTCTTCTTTTCAGTCTTCGTAACGACCTGATTTCCCAATAATGTGTTGGGATTCAAAGGTTTTTCTTGTTCTTTAACTTTTCTCCGCAGACCGACTACTTCCTCTTCAAGCTCTTCAATACGTTTGACGTGATCTTTCACTTTTTGACTCAAGCAATCGATCTCCCTTTTCTTCTCTTCAATCTTGAGCTTATGCTCATCAACCTTTTCTGTGTGCTCTGGCCTGGAAAACTTAAGATTTTCAATTTCTTTCTCAAGCTCAGACTTCTCCTCTTCTTATTGTTGCATGTAGAGTTTGGCATCACGTACTATCTTGTTGGTTTTCTTTGTTTTTTCTCGCCAAACATCTATCTCTTCAAGAGTTGCTTCTAATTCAGCTTCCATGTCAACTCTCCCATCAACATCTTCTTATTCTTCATCTGTTTCGATTTCTTTCTTTTCTAGAGCACTACTGGAAATAGCCACCATCGCATTTTGTCCACGATCTTTGCAGTTTTCTATCTCTTCAACTTCTTCACCCACTGACTCAGCTGAACTGTCTATTTCTTGGGAAAGAAGATTCTTCTTCTTAAAGAAATTTCTCTTGAACTGCTTCTTCCCTTTCACATAGGCTGAAGATTTTTTCATGGGAATCTCAAATTCATCTTCATCGCTTTCTTCATGAAACTTTTTGGGGCATCTTGCAGCAATATGACCAACCTTTCCGCATCGGAAGCATGCTAGTGGAAGTTTCCCTTTAAACTTTCCTTTTCCTCTTTGCAGATTTGAAGAAAGGAACGACATCACCTCATCTGACTCTTCTTCCTCCTGAGAATCTTCAATAGTGAGCCTCTTCAAGGCCTTAAATGCCACCTCTTTAGATTTCCCCTTTTCCACAACATCGTTGTCATCATTTCTCATTTCATATGAAACAAGAGTGCTATGTAGGTTATCCAATGTCAGCTCTTTCAGATCTTTATCTTCCAAAACAGAAACATTCGAATTAAACCGAGGTGGAAGCTTTCTCAAGATGCGCTTTATGATTTTAATGTCTTCGATAATTTCTCCAAGACCCCGCATGTCTTCTACCACAGCATTTACCCTGTCAAAGAATGCATCAACAGACTCATTCGGGTTCATTCTGAGATCTTTATACTTGTTCCACAACACTTGCAGCTTTGCCTCTCTGACTTTTGTATCCCCTTCATAAATATTCAAAAGCTTTTCCCACATGGCATGTGACGTTTTGCATGACATCACCTTTGTATATATGGGATTACATAGGGCTCCCCCTAAGGCATTGATTGCATTGGAATCAGCATCCAACTCTTTGTGCTCAGCTTCTGATAAAGCACCACTAGTAATATCAGCTGTGATACCATGCATAGCTGCTGAAAACACATCCATTCCCAAGGATTGGAAACAGTGTTGCATTATATTCTTCCATATCTGAAAATTACATCCGTCGAAGATCGGAATCCCTCTATGATTAGTTACCTCCATTTGATAGAAGAACAACTGTCAACCTTTCCTCTGATACCACTTGTTAGGTCAACTAGGCTGAATACCCTGAGAGGTGGGGTGAATCAGGGTATGACCAATTAAAAATTAAAGCGTGTTCTGATCTTGTTTCGCTGTTAAGAAAAACACTCTTCTCTCTCTTTCCTGCTGCACAATATAAAAAGAAAGTAGAGCAAGCACAGGACACAACAATTTTACTTGGTTCACCGCTAAGGGCTACGTCCAAGGAGCATACGCCGACAGGTTGTAGGTCGTACCAAGTCCACTAAACTTCACTAGCTGTGGATTACAATGTTCGGGCTAGATCACTTCTATGCCCAAGCTCACTGCCTATACAATGTTTAGGGTCAGCTCACTACATTCCCAAGTGTCACTACCTGTTTCTCTCTCTCTGGCTCACTGTCGGTGGAGAGGATCACTTTTTCCTCTTCTTAAGCTCACTGCTCTGTGAAGGGAATCAACTCACAGTTTATAGACCTGTAGGTCTCTTCATTTGCATGAAAGAATGCATCTTTCTCTCTATGTAGATGATCTGTTAAAGTCCAACTTTCATCCACTGATGAATACATCTTTTCCTCTTAATCACTGGGCAATTCCTTTTGGAAACACCTTCACAATGCACCCTACAATGCGATGCTCCCAATTTCTCAAAGCTCAAACAAGCCTTCGCGAAGCTCATGCCTTTTCGCGAAGCTCACTCACGAAGCTCACTCGAGAAGCTCTTTCGTGATGCTCAAGCCGTTGCAAAGCAACAACCCTCGCGAAGCTAAGTAAGCCAACGCGGAGCGCGCAGGTTTCGCGAAGCTACAATAGCCGCCGCGAAGCACCTCTTTCGCGAAGCACACTGGCTCTGCGAACCACCTTCGCAAATCGAGTGCAAATGATCTTCTCTAAAAATTCTCTCTTCTTCGCTCGAAGGGGTCGGCCTCTAATTATAGGCGATTCCACCGACCCTCGTCCTTTCCGCGCGAAGTCAACGCCACGTCATCTCAAATCGTGAAGCTCCAAAGTTTCCGCCGAAATTCTGTCCAAATCGTGAAGCTCCACGGCAACTATCCGTTTGCGGAGCTTGACGTAGTCGCGAAGAATCACCGTCAACTTACCTTCGCAGCTCGCGCCTTCGCCGCAAAGCTCCCTCGCGAAGCCCAACATTCCTTCGCGCCTTCTCCGTGAAGCTCTCTCGCAAAGCCCTTCTCCGCCGCGATGCGCTTCAGCCTCTGCCGTTCGCGAAGCTTGACGTAATCGCGAAGCATCACCACCTCCATTCTTCTGGTCTTCGCGATTTCCAAACCAAGCATCCTATCTTCGCGAAATTCATGCCTTTGCCATGTTAAATTATACTCTTCATGGAAATCCACTTTTCACGATGCTCACCAAACTCCAAATTTTGGACCCCAAAAATTTGGCAAACACTGGGAAACGGCGCCACCTTGTACTGCTCTTTTGTACCGCCTCCAGATCGTCCTTTTCCTTTGTCATCGTTCGTTGTCAACAATGATTGTCAACAACATCTTGGGAACTCGACAAATATCCATGAAAGCCTGCTTTGTCAACAAACACAATCAACCAAAAATACTGCAATGTTACCTTGAGGGATTTTTGCCCAACAGATCATTTATAACATATTTAACATTTTACTAGCTATTTTATTAATCCATATATTTTTATTAATTTTATTTCATTTAATATGTTCCTATTTATTTGTAAGTATCATTTTTGTCAATGTTGATACTATTCAATATTTTGCTTTTTAAAAATGTCAAACCAGCATGATAACTTCAATAAAATACTTCAATTATCTAACCAATGTGTCTATGTTATCTATTAAAATATATTATGTCATTAATTAAGTCCAATTAAAATTATTTTTATATATTTAATATAATTTAATTGATTATTCCTTTAATAATTATATTCATGTTTAATTATTGTGTCTCCATTTAAATTAATTATATATTTTCTAAAATTATAATTAATTTACCATTATGTTGATAAACATTTTCTATTTCAAAATGAAATTTATAGTTTACCATATTGCTTATATAAACTCTTTTGAAAAATGATATAGTTCTAAAAATTTGAATATTACATTTTAAACACTTCTTTAAATAAAATATAATAAATGTCTTAATCAAACAAAATTTTCTTAAAAAGTATCATATTTTTTACATAATGTTTATATTGGTTGAAAAACAGTTTTCAAATGAAATTTATACCACTTTTAGGGTTATAGTATATTATCATAATATTATTTTTACATCGAATTACCATATTTACCTTCGACCATGGTAAATAAAATCCAGAAGTTACTATTCAACATAGACATTATATTGATCTTATTAGACTATATTTATTAGGTTGGATGAAAAAATGTACATCCATATTTCAATATTAAATTCATATAAGTGGTAAAAACAATTTAAATAAAAATCTCATAAATGCGACTAGAGGATAGGTAAAATAGAGGTTCAAAAGTTCAAAAACAATATATAATAATATTTTTAAATGATTGAAATGGACAATATTTAATGAATAGAAGTATTATTTATCTATTGTGACATTAAGAAAACTTTTCATTAAAATAACTTTTTAATAGAAAAAATCGGTTTTTAATAGCATTGTAGTATTTTTCACTATTCATCAGAAATAAAAACTTTTTAGAAAAATACCAAAAATTCACCTTTACCTAATTTCATTGTTCTAAATTTAAAATTAATGTTTAATTTAAAAATAAATATTTATAAATTATAAAATATGGTTAATAATATTCATAATAGATTTTTAAATGGCTTGTTAGATAGGTCATGGTGCCCTTCAAGTCGGTGTTGTGTGCAGCACAAGTTGTGAATTATTTGAATTACTAAACCACAGAAGCTTGGGGTGTTACATTCTTCCATAATTCAAACAATTTCATCATCAAAATTTCTATAATATCGATTCATAAATAGAGTTGGTTGGTTCTTTATTATAGGTTCATCAGGATCCCATGTCGCTTCTTCCATTTTATAGTATCTCTAAAGAACATTTAACAGATGAGTCTTCTGATTTTAGAAAACATGTTCTCTAGTGTCATGTATCATGACAGGATCATCACAGTAAGACAGATCATGTTCAGGTTCTTTTTCCTCATAGGTGAGTACATGTGTGGGGTCTTTAATGTATTTCCTTAATAGTTATATGTGGAAAAGAACATGAAATTTAGAGTTACATGACAATATTTCCAAAAGGGTAATTTATAGCTCTAATTAATTCCATAATCTAAAAAAATATTATGTACCTCATACTTAATTTTTTATTTTTACCTAATCATATAACACTGTTCAATGAACATACCTTCAAGGAAACATGATCTCCCACTTTTATTTCCAAATCCATTGTTCGAATATCAACATAACTCTATTACCTACACTGAGATGATTTGATATGGTTCAGAATATACATTATTTTTCCATTTTTTCTCACCATGTTCACTCACTAGGAGTTTTCATTCACCAATATGATCTCAACAAGTTGGTGTACGACATTACTTTCTATTAAATGCTACAAATGGAGCCATCTGAATACTTGAATGTAAGATATTATTATAGGAAAATTGTACTTGTGGTAAATATTAAACCCACATACAATGAATGTCATGTGAAAAATCTCTCAGTATGACTTCTAATGTTTGAATATTCATTTCTTATTGTCCATCATTTTGAGGGTGGTAAGAAGTGCTCATAAAAAGTATAGTCTTTATGGAATTCCATATAATTATTCTGAATAGTGATATAAAATGGAGATTGTGGTCACAAAAAATCAATAGGTGTACACTATTATGTCTTAAAAATTACTAATATATAATAATTTTAAACTTTTAAGTGGTAAATCTTATCTTATATCAAGAAAATTTGCTTATTTTATAATAAAATCTATAATAACACAAATCAAATAATTACTTCTAGGAGTCTTTGATAGACCCATGAAAAATATCATTGTAATATCATCCAATTTTATCAATGGTATATGAAGAGGATTCTTGACTCCTCCTGGATGTTGTCTTCCATCGTTAACATATTGATAAATCAAACATCTCGAAACATAATCAACAGTATCCCTCATCATGTTGTCCCACAAAAAATGATCCATCAAATCACTCTACATCTTAGTTCCACCATGGTGTATAGTGAAATTGTTGGTATGAGAATCATCCTATAATTCAATTTTTAGCTTAGGTATTGTGGAAACACCCTACATGCTCAAAATTTCCAAAACACCTTCTTTATTAACAAATTTTATCATTCTCCAATCAATCAAAACATTTATTTTATTTTTAAAATCTTTATCATCTGAATGAGAAAATTTTTATACAATCTAGTAAATATTAATTAAGAACCATTTGAAAATGTATGGATGTTTCACCTTCAAGGATAATTTCCATATCAATATTTACAAGATCCATGAACATAAGATCCATTTCATCTCTCATTTTTTTATATCTCCATGGACATTTCGGGTCAACACATCTGCTACATTGTTTTTTATCTCTAGGTGGTAGTTTATTGGGAAATAATAATCATTGAATATCTCAAGTCATCTCCATTGTCTTATGTTGAGTTCTTTCTATCATAAAATATATTTTAAAGTCTTTTGATCTATATATATCTCATATATTTCACCATACAGATAGTGTCACTATATAATTGTAAGAATTATTACTAATGTTAACTTAATATCATGAGTTTGGTAGTTTTGTTTAGGAATTTTTAACTACCCTGACGTATATGCAATAACAATATCATTTTGGATAAGAACACACCCAAGTCCTTTCCTTAATGAAACACTATAAATCACAAACCTGTCATTCACAACTTTTTAAATCAATATAGGAGATTGAAAAATATTTTCCTCAATTCATCAAAACATTCATCACATAGTTTTCTATAAACAAATTTATTCCCTTTATGTGTTTCCTTGATTTATGTGATTTCTAATCCAAAAATGTTATGCATGAAACACTGATAGTATCCTGCAAAACCATTAAAATGGTGTTCCTTGGTTATAATCGTGGGTGATGGACATTCATGGATTTCCATTATCATTATAGGATAAATAATGATTCCATACTTTGAGTCAATATTGCCTAGAAATGAAATTTCATGAAGCCAGAATTCACACTTTCAAAACATCCCATATATTCCATTTCATCTAAGACTCCTCATAACAATGTAAAATTGGAACTCATGGTCTTCTTATATTTTTTATTATACAAAGATATAATCAATAGATACTATGAATAAATTATGAAGTCATTATTTGAACACTCGTTTCATTAGATCACTAAAAAAATAGGCTGAATTATTCAGTTTTAATGGAATTACTATAAACATGTAATGCCCATATGTGGTACTAAATATTGTCTTTGTAATATCATCTATTATTACAAAAAATTAATGATATCCTAAATGAAGGTCAATCTTTAAAAAATATTGAGCTACGTGAAGTTGATCAAACAAATCATCAATGTGAGAAAAAGGATACATTCTCATTTTTTGTAATGGCACAGATTTCTCTATTGTCAATCCATAACATAATTGATCCATATTTCTTCATAAAAAAAAGAACTGGGGATTCCCATGGAGAAAAACAATGGAGAATATATACATTTTTACTCATATTCTTTAGTTGATAGATCATGTATACTTATTTCACTGTAGTCATTCTATAAAGAGTCATTGATATTTATTTTACAATAGGGATAAAAAAATAGAAAACAAAACGTGAGGATCATGGATTATCCAAGAAAGTATAAAGAAAAATATAAATTTGTTCATTTAAAATAAGTACATCCTCAAATTGAATATATCTTCTTCATCCCTAAATGTTATTTCAAATTCTACCCCAATAATGTCATTCATTAAAGTCATTGGTGGCGGGTTTTGATAAGAGTCAAGTGATGAATTTTCAGCTCTAAAGATAATAGATTATACATTTTCCTAAAAAATAATAAGTTTTTTATTATTGAAATAGTATTTCACATCATAATTTGATAGTCTATCCATACTAAGGATTTTGTAAATGTTATCCATAGGTATGATGATAAAGTTAGTAGATAAAGTATGATTATATCACCTAATGGAAACTGCCTAACACATCATTTTTACAATAAGACATCCCATATGGGTTTTAACTGAAAAATCACTTGTTATTTTGATTGGGAAATATTTATTATTTAATGAAAACTTGGAAGATATAATGTAATGTGAGGATCCAAAATCAAATAATCCAATTTCTAAATTTTACGAAATAGTTAAATTACCTGCAACAACGTCATTATGAACATCTACCTCAACAGTTAGAATCACAAAATAATTCCCTTGATCCCTTGGACGTTTCCTGGTAATGTTTCCTTGATTCATAGGAAAAGAATTTGCATAATATTCAAAAAATTTACAATTGTATCATGGAACATTGGTATCTTCTTTCATTCCATTTCAATCACGAGATTGGTGGCCTTTTTATCTACACTTTTAACAAACTCAAATCCCCTTTAGGGATGTACTTGAGTGTTTCTTCACAAAATTAATACATGGTGGAAAGTCAAATTTTCCCTTCATTCCCTTATTTACTTTTCCAGAGTGTTCGGTGTCTCTCTTCATCTACTTCTTCACATTAAATAATATGACTTAGATAATTCATTTTCTGTCTTAATAGCGCATGAGACTATATCTTAAGATAATGAGAAATATTGTTAGAGAAATTCCCTCTGGAGGAATGGTTTTAACCCCTAAAAGAATCAATCAATCATATTTACTTAGTTATGTATGTAGTCTATAGCATGACTTGAAAACCATTTAATGTTAGCTTCACACATCTCAGCATTATCTTTCTCCATCTACCTCAAAATCATGAATTTCCACTCCATATCTTCTGGTAGATCATGAGGAAAGTGTTTTTTAGGAAATGTTCTTCAAATTCCCTATATTTAATATATGATACATCTTTACCATCCTTCATTTTTTTAGATTAATGACCACCAATTATCTGAATCTATTGATAGATGATATTCGTCTGTAAAAACTATTCCCCTTTTATTACTCCCCAATGAAAGAGATTTTTAATCCAAAAAACATATCCATTACTCAGCAACAAATTGGTTCATTACTATTGATTGTTTGCGGTGGGTTTCTCATGAAGCGGTCTGACATTTATTCTTTTCATTGTGAATCAGGAGTCTTCAGATGGGTAAGGTTATTATTCATAACTGGATTAAATAATTAAAGCATCGTTACAAGCTATTATGCTCTAATTATACCACCATCTCCATAATCCTTATTTTTCATAGGAGGGAAATACCTACATGGATTTTGTGAGTTGATACAATTTCAATTCCTTCCACTAGGTGCCATTTCCAAATAATGTAATATATTAGATTATGTTATGAATCATATTGCATAATTTAATACTTGTAAAATGCATTTCATAAATTGGTAAATTTATCCATACCTAATCAATAATAATAATAAGTTTTCATTGGGGACATATTAACTCATAAAACATTCATAATAGTTTGTAATAGAAATGTGAATTATAATAAGAATATCCCCAAAGAGTGTCATACGAGGTGCGTAGTAAGGCATGTTATCATGTACCAGGTTACCCCAAGTCAAGCCATGAACACCTTGTTGGATTTGTTACTCAGAGGTAAATCTATGCCAGAACCACATCAACTTATAGTGTCTATAGAGGTACATATTTTCGAGTAATAATGACCTAGTCTCAACATTAACAAATTTTTTGTATGTTCTTATAAACATATCCTCAATGTATATCATAGGTTAGTGTCCCCTAATTGAAAACTATTATAAATCTAGTCTCTATGGTTTGTACAAATATTACGTTGATAAAATCTATAATGCCCCGAACCTAGTTTTATATAGTCAGTGCATCATTTTTATACATTAACATGATAAAAAAATCAAATACCATAGAATTGATCTGTTTAGTATCCTTGGAAAAACTAGATTTAAATATATGTTTAAAATTAAATAATAAAATGAAAAAAACATAGTGTCTCCCTTGAAAACACTCATATCCCTCACATTGTCCCTAGAGGTCAGTAATAATATACTTCTTTAATTCCTAGGGAGAAATGAAACATAAAAAAGGAGTAATATCATTTGACTAGTATGGATGAAGGATATAGTGGAATTAATAATAAATAAGAATAAATTTTTAATGAAGGGTATAAAACTAAATCACACGCATTTTAAATATAATATTCACTATAATGTGGAAATAATAAATCCAATAAAACTATTTAACCCTTCACATTTGTATATACAATTCAAAAAATCACTTTAAATATCAATAACTAATCTAATAATGGGGTAATTCATATTGAAAGACATCATAACCTTACTTGCACGGCCTCAGGCCAAGACAATACGTAATTGGTTAAAACCTGAACTAGTATGCCCCATTAGACATACCGGTGAATCATGTGGATATAGCGGGCCTCACCCATCACATACTACATCCCATGAATATATCATATGAAAAGGGTGATATATAACATTAACATTCATATTAAAACTACTATATGAAATATTAAAACATTAATCATAAATAATGAATTGTAACAAAATAGCACATGAATAATCAAGCATATCATACACCCTTAAATAAAATAAGGAATATTGTATTATAAATAAGACTAAATTAATCATAAAATCTGTTAAAGGATATTGAGATAGTTGAAAATATTCTAATAAAATCATTAAAAATATTTTTGGGGAAATATCCCCCTTTTTATATTAAAAACATTAAAAATTCATACAATTTTTTAAGAAATTATTTCATTTAAAAATAACATTGAAAACAAATAAAGGAATCATCAAAACATTATGGAATTACGACAGTGTAAAAATCCACTCACTCTATATATTATAAAAAATCATTCTTCACATACTTTATCAAAAAAAGCCAATCATATTTCCTAATATATAAAATGACAAAAAGATTCCATTTTTTAAAATTGAAAATGTTTAAAAATGTATTTAAAGATTATTAAATAATAAGGAGATTTATTTAGAATAAATTTTTAGGAAATATGGGACTGGATATTAAATACTTCCCAGTGGATACATATTAATTAACAATCTATAATAATAATGAGATTGTGAAATTAACCCTTACTTTAAACATTCCATTAGTAGAGGTTGTTTTAGCCCCTTGTATAATGGTTAAAATATGTTTTTAAATTATAATAGAATAATATATATATTTATGATACCATATATGATCCTATTATATCATTCTGCTAATAATATATTAGTATTACCCCTGTTTCTAGTGACAACAACTTCGTTTTCCTTGACATGTTTTGTTTGATATGTCATGTTTTTTATGAATATGATTTATTTTATTCATATAAATAATGATATAAATTTAATAATTATTTATATTACATGTCATATAAATTTTACTAACAATATTTAATGGTTAACATGGATAATTAATCCCCCCACATTGTGGAGATACTAGGTCGTACATACGTATGAGCGGCGATATCATTAACTTGATGGTTAAATGGTATAGAATGAGATTTTATATTAATTATAATGATTAGTTAAAATGGTATATTAATTATATATATCCATTATACTCATCATTATACCTATACAAATAATGTCGTTTTGAATAAAAAATTACACAACGACGTGGAGACGATAATCCATACATACGGACACATGGTGATATTATTATTTATAGGATGGATAAATGGAGAAATACGGTTGTTACATAATTATAATAACATATAATTATCTATATGATACTATACTTATTAATTTTCTCTTGATACAACATATTAAGATGATATAAAAGAAGAAAATAATTTGACAGGAATTGGTAAAACAATGAGCTCTTCATTGAGCGTCTCTTTCTGATTTGCAGAAAAGAACTCCTTAGGATGGATCTATTCCAAAAGTATGTCGAATATTATGAATTTATGGATGTTTTATGGAGAATTTGGTAGGTAATAGTCATGAAAAAAGGATTTATTGGTGTAAATAAAAGTGAAGGAGGCATACACTTTTATAATATAGGGGAAAGGCCCTTATGGAATATCCATAACTATAACTATTTATATGTTATAAATTTATTTTTGGATTAAAATATCTAAAATTTGATTTATCTAGAGGATATGATGGGTATGGGAATAATTACACACAACCAATTACTATTAGACACATTTGGGTCACAAAATAAACCTTACACATTTGGTTTTACCATTAGTTAAACAGTTTAACTCTTACCGTGTCTACATGTCTTTTTATACTATAGGGTCAATATAGTTACTATAAAATACCAAAATAACCCTAGTTGGAATATTTAAAAAAATTAATTCTAAAAGATTATGTTGGACGAACCTCCTATTTTTATGAATTTTAAAACAGTTCAAAAAATATTATTTATTTTAACGTATCATTTATGTCAATTTTTGATACTATTCAATATTTTCATTTTTAAATTTATAAAACAAACAAGATAACTTTGAACCAATAATTCCAATATATTTTTAAAATATCTATATTTTTAATAAAATAAAAACTATTAATAATTAAGTTGTATTCATTTATGTGAAAATTTATTATATCATTTAATGGATTATTTAATTAATAATTCAATTACATCATCATTATTGTATTCCCATTTAATTTAATAATTTATTTCATAAAACTATAAATATATTAAAATTATGTTGATAAATATTTTTGATTCCAAAATATAACTTATATTTGATCATATCACATAAATTACCACTTATTAAAAATGATATAATTATTAAAATTTGAATATGATATTTTTAAATCTTTTTTAGAAAAAAATATAAGAAATGCCTTAATCAGAAACAAATGGATTTAAAAGTATAATATTTTCAAACTAAGGTTGAATTGGGTTAAAAAACTTATCCTATAACATTTGGATAATTTTTTTGGTAATATAATATTATTATATTATTATTATTACCTTTAATTATCATATTTACCTATAACTGTGGTAAATAAAATCCAAAAGTTTCAATTCACAAAAAAATATTATTTTTATCCTATTAGAAAGAATTTTCATACTAATTACAACCATTTATATCTATTTTACGAAATTAAATTCACAAAAGTGGTAAAATTACATTTAATGAAAATCCATTAGATGCGACAAGAATGTGGGTAAAAGAGATGTTCAAAAGGTCAAATAATTGCATATAATTCTACAATAAAATTATTCCAATGAACTATATTGTCGAAATATATGTATTATTTAATTAATTTTTATTTAAAATCAATTTACAGTAAAT
Source organism: Viscum album (assembly GCA_963277665.1). Classification (NCBI taxonomy): domain Eukaryota; kingdom Viridiplantae; phylum Streptophyta; class Magnoliopsida; order Santalales; family Viscaceae; genus Viscum; species Viscum album. The sequence goes on along the minus strand of OY728120.1, from coordinate 31,888,982 downwards.
TAACTATTTAAATGAAAATTATTGTTTTTAACCACAATGTTATATTTGTCACTATTCATCAAAAATTGATACGTTTCAGAATGGTACAAAAAATTAACAATGAGAAAATTTTGATGTTTTGAACTCATAAATGATGTCTATATTTTAAAATAAAATTTATAATTTTCATATTTTTTCTAATACTATTTATAATTGATTTTTAAACTGCTAGTTTTTTAGGTCATGCTGCACTCAAACTTAGGGTTTCTTGTAGTGAAAGCTATTGAATTATTTAAAAAGAAGTGTACCATGGTAGCTATGGGTGTTATAAAATCTATATTATTTATCCATATCTTACATAATTACTTTATCCTAAAATCATAATCAAATCAATTTAGGTTTGTATCAAACAATGACACCTCCCCCATAAGGAAACTATTCTAAAACCTAATGTTGATGGGTCTATATTAAACAATCACATAACTAACACCAAGGACATGAGTATATAAATATATGGAAATTGTAACACCGAATGTTTTTATTACATTATTCACTTTAAATAATAATTGTTTTATATCTTTTTTCTCAGTCAACTATAATATAAAAAACTGCATTCAAGTTATATGTATCACAAATTATACTATAATATAAGTATATGAATTAGGAAGTATAAATATATATAATCTTATTATGAAGTTAACAGAATGACATGGTGATGTAGTAATATTCCTAATGAGGCTCATTTTTTGAGGAATATAATGGATTTATAATTACAGGGGTTTTCCCTATATCAATCCCAATATGAAAATCAAAAATAACATCTTAATAAAAATATCATTAAATAGAAGTTCAAGATCATAGAAATCCTAATGACATCCATGCTAACTGAACTACAACATATGACTACCAAAAAATTAATATGTTTCTCTTAGATATTATTAAGAGGTCATGAAGGATTATTGATGTCTAAAAAGTGATGATATAAAGATATTATTTTTAATATATAATTTTTTATATGTCTTCATTATTATGTGATTCTTTTTATATTTGGTATTTTTATAAAATATGTGTTTTTAAGACCATTATTTTTTATAATTGAAATCAATTATATGTATTGATAGAACTAATGGAATTACTGGTAATAAAAATAACAGTCACTGATTATTTAATCAACTATAAGTAATGTAAATTTAATTATTCATAACTAAAAAAATAACTTTTTATTAAAATATTATTTTTTTGTATATTATATATGATTTATTTAAAAGGTAAATTTTAAACCTTTAAAAAGATTATTATAAAATATGAAACTATATTTTTTAATATATAAATTAAAAATTATCATACATTCATCTTTTTGGTCTTTTTTAAAATGATTGATGATTAGTTGAATAGTGAAAAATGACAAGTCACTCAATGTTCACCATTGGTCCCAAAACCCATCACATTGGTTCACCAACCTTGTTCTGAACTACATGGATTCGGATTGCACTCACAGGGATACATAGGAAGCCTATATCACTAGTTTGATCCAGACGCTCAAGTCACTCTCTGTGCACCATCGATGACAATTAACTCAATATCGCCCAATTATAAGGCTTGAGACCAGTGCTTCCTGAACAAACATAAATGTCCCCAGAATCGCTAATCCAATGTGGGAGGGTAATCATCAGAGGTGGATAGTTTTGGGTCCCTATTTATACCAATGACTTGCAACCTATGGGTAATACTTTTGTACTATTCTTGGAGATAAACCCATGATTCGTGAACATATGATCACATATTAAATCTATAATAGATTTCCTGAATAGGAAATAGTCCCCCCCAAAAGGGTGTGATGATCCTGACTTCCCATCAACTCGAACTATGTGAGTTCTTAATTTTTGTTGGGCGTATCACCTAATGAGAATACACCTTTGGAAATTAGGACCATGGATCATTGGATACAAGAACCGTTGGGAATTTATGGCTCTGCTAATATACCCTTTGGAGACAAGGAAAAGGCACTGAGATAGGGAACATGATAGAAATTATTAAACAAAACTGACTCCCTTTAATCAGACGTGGGAACCGATCACATCCCATTCACCGTGAAACAAAAATGGTGAACCCTATGTGAATGTTTATCTAGTATGACAGATTTAACCTATTCTTAAATTCTCCATAACAATAAATGGAAGATTAATACCCTATGGTGAATCTTGTTCATTCCCTAACCAAAAAAATGGTCCCAATGTGGGCCCTCAATTGATGTGTTGAAATAATCCCATTTCACACCCCCTTTATTGCTCAAAAGAAGGGCCACGTATGGTTATTAAGTCATCAGGGGATTATGAGATGCCACATTGATTGGTTTTTCTATTTTTTCTTTCCAATTGTTTAAATAGGTATTCTGCAGTGCTTCCTTAAATTCAATGGCATCAGAAAGGATCCCACAAACACATGCGAAGATCAAAACGAAGACAGGGCCTCCCACTAAGCAAAGGACCCCTCGCCCACCCAGCATCTTCAACTCAAGGTATCAGATGCAATGATCTGAAAGTACCAACTGAATGGTACTCTCCCTACTATAGATTGGGCTATGTACACCCTCCTGTTTGTTATGTCCCATCAGCAGCTTTCCCAAAACCGACTGAGGGAGAAGATTCAGGCGGCCCTTGAAGCAGTCTGGGACTATTTCAGGACCCTGTCTCTTAAAAGAGATAATTAATACCTACCTTATCTCAGGGAGGTGGACGAGGTCAATGATCATGACTTTATCCCTACCTGAAAGGGATTCTATTCGAAGGCCCCCTCTAGAATACATTGCTTCAATTACACCATGACCTTGTATCCTCTCCCTTATGAGGATACACCCACGAGGATCTATGCTTGAGCCCATCGAGCTCCAGCCTCTTGGACCACCCACCTAGGGCAACAAATAAACAATTGGGAATAGGTCATCAATGTGGTTCCTAAGGAAGAACTATGTTACTCAGACATGAAGGCATAAAAATGGTAGGCCTATGCACCGGTCCTCTCTTTAAAAGATCTCCATCACAACATGGTGTCAACCTGTGAGCAGGAACACATCCAAGTCGAGCCTCATCATGATCATCTACCATAGTAGACCACACCTTCTAGGAAGGCATATCTCCTTGCCCTAGATCATGAAGCCCACTAACCAGACATGGTGTAAATCCATCACCTGCAAGACCATCTCCTCACAGATTCTCCTGACACCGGCTATCCCGATATGGTGTCGGTTAATTGGAGGGCATGTCTCCCTGCTGATAGAGACCACCCACTCGATATTATAGGACACTAACATATATTGTACCATCTCCCTACAGATGAAAGTAATTTCCACCATCCTGATGTGGTGGAAAATAGAGATGTAAGTTAGAATATCCAATCATAGGGATAGACTCGTTCACCCACCCTAACACAGGAGAATCGCCAGTATCCACTGACCACTAGAGGACCAGAGCAGGACCTTTTTACTCTGATAGCAGAATGGTCCCTCATACCTATTCCACCCAAGGATTTATCTCTACATATCCTAGAAATGATGGTGGAGTATGTATCTATCCCAGATCAAATCTTCCAGACATGCTAGAATATAATTGCATCGGTGGTAACAACAAGGACTCGAGCCTATGAGCCCATATCCCCAATTTATGTGGCTCATCTAATAGGTTATATTTCCACCTCGAAGCATAACTACATACCTTCTTTTTCCCAGGAGGGTAATCAGTTATATCCCGCGAAACAAGGGAAACCAGATCAAGCATACTCAATCATTCAAACTGTGGGACACTTGTCCATCACAGTGGGCGCTAATGGTTAGGAATATAACCCAGCCAAAACCCAATATGTTTGTCGGTTTATCCTAGAAACATCTCTAGAACCTATTAGAAAGGTACCCAGAAGTGACAGACTTTATCAACAACAGACTGTCCATGTTACCAGTAAGAGAGCGCCTTGAATGTATAGAAGGAAGCTATAAAATAATGAGCGGGTCCATGACTCCGCTCTGTTGAAATCTCAGGTTCTCAACACTACTAAACATGTCTCAAAGGCTCTGAACTCATCAAACCCATTACCATATTATGGGAGTGGTATTAGTAGTTTGATGGCCCTCCCCACAATGTCACCAACTGACGTTTTAGAAGGTCCTCCCGAGAGTACCCATGAGGACCACCCTCATGGGCATATAACGATCAATCATGTGAGTTTATCTATTGATGAGAGTCATGGAAGTGCTCTGCATGACCAGAAGAGCGATCATCAAGAAGGTACTCCACTTTTTGTGGTACTCCCTAACGATCCTCTCTAAGGTATACACTGGAAACACTCTCCATGCAGTGGGATCTCAGATTATGATGGTAGTCCATGCCATCTTTGTTTTAACTATGATGGCCCTCCCTATAGTAACGTCTAAACATGGTATTAAGGTCCTCACCATGTTGTGGTCGGGACTGAAGGTCCACCCTAGTGGTTAAGTTCCAATGATGTTTCACAAAACCAATCATCATGTTGTGGTGGTAGTCTTTTCCACTGTAATAGCGAAGGACCTCCCCATAGAGACATTTGGAAACAAGAAGGCCTCCTCTTGTTGTGGTACATTCTAAAGGCCCTTCCCATGGAGTTCCCTACAAATATTCTCCCTGCGAAAGCTATAATGGTAGTCCTCTAAATCATGGTGCCATTGTGAAGGTCCTCTCCACAATGGAATTAAGCAACAAGAAGGTCCTCCCCTTGTATTAGTGTGTCCTGAAGCACTTCCCCCGGATGCACACTGAATTTCAATCCATGAAGGTCTTCCTCACGATGATGGTCCCAATTGTGAAGGTCCTCCTCACAATGGCCTTAAATAGCAAGAAGGTCCTCCCCTTGCTACAGTCCTCTCTGAAGGTCCTCCACGTGGTATGCACTACGAAATTATTTTTGGCAGAAATACTTCAATCTGTGATTGTAGTACTCTCCAATAGAGTGCCAACTACAAAGGTCCTCCACTTGGTGACATATCATACTGATAGGATGTTCCTCCCCTACTAAATCAATAAAATAAAATTCCTCCTATGTTGAGGAACTAAGAAAGAGAGAATCAAGAATGTCGGATTCCTAGTTAGTAATTAACAACAACCTTCATCAGTTATGAGATGGCATGGGACCACGTTCATCCTATGTGCCTCCCCGGAGTCTCCCAAATAATAGTTTGACCCCTACCATCCCCACTACCTCTAATAATACTGTCATGGAGAATATCATTTAGGATGATCATGTAGAGTAATCACTGGTGAAGGTTCTTGTCGAGGTATTGAACCTGAGGAAACTGCTGGCCATGGATGATATACCGGTAATGTTATGGCCCCCGGTCCTTCTGAGATTGACATACCTATAGAGTTTTCAGAAGGATGAATAAATGAAATATTCTCCAATATTTGGAAAACCCTTCTCTTGTTGATATTAATATTCGTAACATATGAATGGTATATAGATCATGTCAATATGATAGGAGAGATCATGCATCACATTGACCTGGAAGCCCATCAGTCCCCACCACAACCGTTATCTGAGAGGCGAAAAAGCAACCTTGAGTCAACCTTTCTCCGTGCACTACACAAATATTGTCAACTTATCGATGATGCTCCAATGGGAGTTCATATACGTGGATGGGGAGAAAACATGTCTCTACATTAACTCCACATTCCATCCAGGAATACTCGTTCAGTATTAGGTTTTGCAATTCCATCACATCAAGAAGACAATCAAATGAAGTTCATATTCAAGAGAGGTGTCACATCCAATGAAAACAATCCTTGAGTATGTCTCAAAAGGATTAGGCCCATGTGAGTGAGCGAATCACAAACACATGAATCAGGCTACCAAAAGCATTAGGCAATCTTCTCACCAATTAAAATACAATTAGTGATCCTTGATTTCCTCTCCAGAGGGAATTAACTCATATGTGAACACGACACCATGTCTATCTCATCCTCGAATGGGAGCACACAAGATAACGAAGGAAGAGATAGTGGCAGTGGCTGCCGCAATATGGGAGAAACCCCATCCTATAGGGCTCAGGGAATTTTTAACAACAAATTCCCCCATAAGAGCAGTAAAATGGGAAAAGGAGAGTTGCCTAAGGAACATAGCCAACCATAGACCCCAAGGCTAGAGGCATTTTAACCTCAATAAAAATATATTCCATGAGAATCAGTATTATCTCATTTGGGATGGTAGTTAGAAGAGTAGGTTCATGTCTAGTTCCATCCTTTGAAACATAATAACCTTTGAGAGGGAGGAGTTCCGTAAGGTTTCACCACGGATCCATCTATGTCACCCTTCATTGAGAAAAACGAAAACTATCCCAACACAGAAGGGGAAAACCCAGTATGAGGTGTGGATGTTACTCTTCCTACTTAGAAGATGACACCTCTTCCACCCCGTATTATTCATCTGTTAACATTGTGGATGTCAACCCCAAGGCTGGAACCAAAGATGTTGCATATATGTATGGATTAGGAGAATATGGTTCCGTTCAGGAAGTGATTCACAATGGGCCAGTAGGCGTGCACACGCGGAACCAAAGTGCAGCCCTGAACCTGGCCGCTCTAGAAAATCCCCCTCTGCTACCCCAATGAGTAGCCAATAGAGAGAGGAAAAAACAACAGGTTGACCTCAACTCATCTCCTTCTCTCCACAAAACCGAGACCATCAATATTGAGGAGAGGCTCACTCGGAAGGAAGTGGAAATGAAGGAATTATAGTGTATTAATGCCAAACTACTCCAGATGGACTGCCCTGTCGAATACGTTTCTCATGATCGGTCATTGTAGGCACTTCTAGTAAGTGTGCCTCAACAACAAGGGTTTTTCCTGGAAAACAAAACAAGGTCAAGGACCCTGCCCAGAGGGGCACATGGCCTGTCCAACTACCTGAAAATGGATTCATGAGCATACCAAGACATCCCTCCACTCAAGAAGCAACCAGAGCAAGTACATTTAAATCCTCCGAAGGTACCACAGATGGAATATGTGCCTCAGGTACTAGCCGAGATAACACTTTAGGTGGGACCCAGGCTATACACGTTTGGGATCAGGCACAACCGGATGTAAACTAGGTCATCACCCACACCATCGAAGCACTGATAATTCGATTGGAATTGATGGAAGGTAGACGTGCTCAGATGAATCCAAAGAGAAAGCCTTACCCCGGATGGTTGAGAAAAATTCCACCTCCACCAAATTTGGGGAGCCTTGTATTCCCTATATTCAATGGATCAGGTGACCTTTAACAGTAATTGATGCACTAAGCTTCTCATTACGGACCTATGATGGGATATTCAGAACAACAAGATGCATTGAAACTCATATTATTCAAGAGAAGCTTACAATGTTTTTCCTTCTTCTGGTATACATGTTTTCCTGCTCATTCAATAAAAGGATTAGAGGATCTTCGGCAGCAATTCTTATTCCACTTCAGCTCAACATTACCCATGATGATAGTTAGTGTCCTCATGAATTGAAAATAGGGAGAGAAAAAGTGGGTCTTATACTTCATCGCTTGATGGAAGGGTTTAACCTACTCTCTAAACTGGCCACTTCACCAGGATGAGTTGCTCATGGTATGCATTTATAACCTCTGATATGTTCTACCAATGCCACTCATACCAGGGAAATGAACCACTAGATTCAGATATTTCTCAGCTATTTCCAAGAGAATCAGAGACTCCCTAGAATGGACTAACCTTATGAACCAAATAGCCTTTCAGGTTTCAACAAAGTGAGTAGTTAGAGCTATAGTTTCCTCTTTCATACTCAAGCAATCCCCCAAACCTACTCAACCACCTAGGCCTCTACTGAATCACCAAGGGCCTCTGGTGTATTAACGGCTACCCCCACCCCAACAAGATGTTCAAATAGGACCTAGGAGAAACCTATTTGACGAATGAAGAATAAAGTATACTTGTTTCGAGAGGAAAAATAATGTAGTTATTTCATAGCCACCAGAAATTGCATCTTTCTCCACATTAATGATCCATGAATGCCAGAAGAATTCAACCTCGACAATCGATCAGATTATTTCCCCTACCATTGGATTTTGGGACACAACATTTATTAATTTGTTGTCTTCAGTGACCTCCTACAAAGGATGGTGGACTTGGGGTAGGTTAGTCTAGGACCTCCCCCAACACATGTAGAATTTGTTTATACCACCTACCTAGATAAGGGAGAGGAGTGGATGGAAGTTTTTTGAAAAAGGGAGCATAAATTAGATGGATGGATGACACGGAAGACGGTAAACTGACCTCATGGAATACTTCAAGCTCAATTGTAGCAACTCGTTGTGCCACCAGCAGCTCATAATGAAACACATCTTCTATCCTCGGCCCCAAAATCCTCGACAAGCTGGTCAACCTGGTGCAGTCATAGAGGGAAGATACAAGAACAAGAGGATAAGACTGTGATACGGACAAAGCTGGCCTTGACACTTTTGGATTTCATGACCTTAGGCTTCACTCAACGGAATCCGACCCACCAAACGACACAATTACAGGTATACAACTAGGCTAATCTGACAAAGAGTACAGTTATGAACCCGAGTTCCCAACACCTGATCAGTAGACTAGAAGAAGAAATCATAGAGGTAGGGGATACTGAGGTAGACACATCCATGTCTAGAACCGACCCTATGGTTTTGCCCCATTTCAAATAGTAAATATTGTGGAAAATCTCACTAGATCCCTTCAACGGACCTAGAAGGAGAAATAATATTCCCATGCCCCCATGAGAAACTACCCTAGACCCATTATTCTATGGTACCCATCAGAGGAGGAACAAGTATCTAGCTGTCCAGAGTGCATGAGTAAACTGACCAAGTCAGGCCCCTAGAATAAAAATGCACTACCAACTCTTTCCCATGTGATCGTCCCCTGCTCATATCATGCACCTACCCCTAAAATGACCATTAATGAGTTCCAAAAAATGGATAACCACCATAATCTTGGGTAAAATTATGATATCCTAAAACAGATGGCCTTATTACTAGCCAAGCTGTCAATCCTAGATTCCCTGAGTTTGTTAGCAGGCCTCCAGGAGGCACTCTTAGAAGCCCGACTCACCCCCTAGGAATTTCAAGATGAAGTCGATTACACTGAGATTTATCGAACAGAGACAAGCCTTTCTGATTGTTATGCAGTGATTTCCATCAACTATCAGGCTGAAGACACTGCCATTCAAGGACACATCAAACCCCTTTATGTGTCTGGCATGCTAAATGATGTTGATGTCCACAAAGTATTCATCGAAAATGGCCCTAGAGTCAACATTCTCCCTCTAATAATACATCATAGGTTGGTCTACAATGAGGATAACTTGACACCCTCAACCATAACTATCTTGAGTTATGACAACTGCGAACAAAAGCCAGTGGGAAAAATCATGCTCAAAACCCATTTTGGCGACCTTGTGGCCCATTCAGATTTCCTAATTGTTCTGTAAAGCACAACATTCAATTCCCTATTATGAAGGCCATGGATTCATCAACACATGTCCATTCCTTCATCATTCCACTAGTCTATGAAATATTGCATCAATGAAAAAGGTGGGTTATTTTGTACTGATAAGGCCCTGCTCAAGCACTTCGAGTCGCATTACATCCATGCCAGATTTTTTGAGAAAAAGGGGAAGACATCTGCAAATGATGGTATTGATTGGGTCCCTACCCCAAACAGCCTGGTAGTGCTTCCCAAAAACCCCCTTTGGTAGCTCAGTGAAGAGTACTTTCTTCCCATCAACCATGTTGAGAGTAGGAATCGGAATCTGGATGCATATCCAGCTATTCCCATGATCTCAGTCGTGACAGTCGAGTATCACAATGTAGAAGCACCTGTTGACCCCCAATATGACGAATAATGCTCGAGCAAGGGGGCCCATGCCCCATCCCTAGAATCTCATGATATCTCTACTGCCCTACTAGAAGCGGAAGAAGGACAAGAAACATGTCACCCCCTTTCTTCTACCTCTCTAGAGGAACCCTCTAAACCAATTGAGTTAGAGGAGGTTTCTTCCACCACAGAATGCCCATATGGCATCTTGCCTCTAAGACTTGGAGATCCCAAAACAAGAGATATCTCCCCATTAAAAGAATAAGAGGAGGAGGATTCGGGGGTAGAAGTGGAAGAGAACCTTACAGATGCCAATCATGTATTCTAATATGGTTTCCCTACCACGGTTGATGAACTCGGGGAAAAAAACTGGGTAACAAAGAATACATAAGACACACTCTCCTTAGTTCTTCCATGTCTTCTGAGGAACAAGTGGTATATAAATCTTTATTGAGGTAACATCGAGATGTATTCTCCATGAATTACACATAAATGACATGGCTCGATCCCGAGGTGGAGACACACCACCTAGGCCAGCTAGAAGATCGTCGGGGCTATAAGAAAGCTACAAGTAGGATGCACCCCAAACATGCATCCAAGATTGAGGGTGAATTCGAAAAGCTCATACATGTAGAAATCAATCGGGAGGTCCAATATCCCATCTTTTTGGATAAAATCTCCCCTATTAAAAAGAATAGTAGGAATATCTATATATGTAATGATTATAGATATCATAATTGTTACTGCCTGAAAGATGATTTCCCGGTCCCGATCACCGACCACTTTATTGATGGGATGGATGGATATGATGCTCTCTCCTTAATGGATGGTTATTATAGATATAATCATTTTAGAATGTCCAAAGAAGATGAAGAAGCCAATTCTATCAGGCCCCTAGGGATTATTGTTTTATAAAGTCATGCCCTTTAGTTTGAAAAATCCTAGCACCACATATAAACATGCCATGTATCGCATTTTCAAATCATTTCAAGGGAATTTCATCAAATGTTATGTTGATGAATTGGTTGTAAAATCACAAATGTTCTCAAATCATCTGTCATACCTTGAAACCATCTTTAGAAAACTTCAACAACATAGACTGATGATGAAATCTATGAAATGCGCCATCGGGGTTACCTCTAGGGAATTTTTTCGCTTCGCCGTACACCACCATGGAATCTAAATTGACCTTGAGAAGACAAAGGCTATCCTTGGTTTTCCACCTCCCCACAACCTCACTAAGCTAAGTGGACTTTAAGGAGACATGGCCTATATCACACGTTTTATAACCAACCTTGTAGGAAAATGTCTACCCTTTACCAGGTAGACGAAGAATGAAGTTTCCTACCAATGGATAGATGATTGATAAAAGGAATCCAATAGCCTCAACCAGCACCTCTTGAGTCCACCAGTGACCATGTCACCGGTTGATGTAATGCCACTAATCCTATACGTAACGGCCTTAGAATTGTCACTAAGAGTCTTCCTCGTACTGAAGAATAACACTGGAAATGAAAACAACCTTTATTATCTCAACTGAACCATGTTCGATGCTGAGACCAAATATTGAAATATCGAGAAGTGTTGTTTGGATCTGGTCTTCACATTCAAGAAGTTGCAACATTATCTTCAGCATCATGAGTACCATCTAATCTTGAATAGTAATCCACGGAAGTATATCCTCAAATGTTTGATGCTGACAAGACACATATCCCATTGGGCAGTCATCCTATAACAGTTTGACATCTGGTTTGTGCATCATAATGATATCAATGGCCAAGCATTGGATGATTTTATAGAAGAGAATCCCTCAATAGAGACCGCCTCATCAGATGTAGAATTCATAGATGGAGACATATTCACTTTACAAAAGGATTCCTGTACATGGGAAATGTACTTTGACGGTGCATCCAGAAGCCTGTTAGTTAAAAGAATGGAAGACCACATGTTTAACAAAGTGGTGTTGGGATTTACACTCATATCCATAGAGCAGGTGGTTTTTCATATTCCTTCCTCATATTAGAAGGACACACAAACAATGAACTATAATACGAGGCCCTCGTTGCAATTCTAGAGCTCGCACTCCAGGCGTAAGTGAAGCACATCAATGTAAAAGGCAACTCAAAACTGGTCATAAAAAATTCAATAGTAACTATGCTACTAAGAAGGAGGAGATGATCCCCTAGTTCAACCACATCAGAAGGTTAAAGGTGAAGTTCTACACCGAACCAACATTGACCTAGGTTCTCTGGTCTTAGAATTCCTAGGCCAATGTGTTATCCAATCCAGCCACAACCATAGCTGACATAGACCTAGAAGAAACAATTATCATCACTGCTCACCGTTGAATGGTCTTCCGTATGTTCAAAAAAATGTGGAAGAAATCGATGAAGTTAGATCTTTCCCCGAGCTATATGCTCCTACTACCGGCTCGATGACTACCATTATGAACAAGATTAAAAGGGAATAAATTCCATCAGACCAGGCTGGAAGTGTGAAAATATGGAGAAGGGTAGTCAATTTTTTCCCCTATGGTGACACAAGCCAGAATAATGTCATCTACAAGTGAGGCCTCAATAGATTCCATCTGTTATGAATTTATGTAGAAGAGATTACTGCCATCATTATTGAAGTGCATGCCGACATGTGTGGAGAACCTCAATTAGGATCCAATTTTTTCCTCAGATTCAAAGGCTTGGATATTATTTCCCAACCATGGCATGGGATTGCATGAACATTAAAAAAAATTCCACTCCTTCAAAATTCATTCCAAATTGATTCATTAGCCCCCAAAGTTACATCACCATTCTAATTACTCCTTATCATTATCTATCAGGGGAATGTACATTGTGGGACCATATCCTCCCCCAACTATCAAACAATTCAAATATATTCTCACAGCGACTGATTTATTTTCCAATTAGGCAGATGTTTTACACTTTAAAGATGTTGGGGAAAGAAGAATAATCAGCATGGTGAAATCGAACATCATTACCAGATTTGGTGTCCCACATACAATACTAACAGACAACGACACCATATTTTTCTTTTCCAAACTAGAGAATCTATACCAGGATTATGGTAACTAGACCAATTTTTCATCTCGCAACCATGCAGTGACCAACAGAAAGATACAGGTCTTCTACAATACCCTAGCTAACAAACCCAGAAAATGGTGGACAAAGAGAAGATGTCATGGATAGACAAAATCTTCCATTCCTTGTGGGCCTATCAAACCAAAACCCAAACAGCTACCTAGGCCACTTGGTACCGATTAGTATAAGGAATGGAAGTAGTCCTACACATTGACATCTAATTTCTATCAATCTATGCTTCCATTTTCAATCATCTGTCTTACAACGAGCAAGAAGAAAACCAATTTGATGTATTAGAGAATCTATAAGAGAAGTGGTTACACACATTGCACCACCTATATGTATAATGAAACTGGATGGCATGAGCCATTAATAAAAGGGTTCTTCTTTGGTCTTTCCAAGAAGGGTAATGGGTATTTGTCCTCCGGACCTTGATGATTCCCAGAAATAAGTAACCGAAGCTGGAGCCAATGTGGGTGATTCTTTATATCATATATAACATCTACTCTAATGGATAATATTCCCTGATCTACATGGATAGGGAGCTCACCACCACTACTACAAATAAGAGATTTTTGAAGAAATATTTCTTGTAAACATAATAGAATTTTTTCCGAGATACAAGGAGATAAACTACCAATCCCATAATGTCTTTATTGAATGTAAATAATCTACATAGAATAGCATCCTTATCAGACAACATTAAAATGAATGGTACTTTGTCTCTATGATTTGAAAATAAACTATGTCACGCCGGTCAGAACTCTATGACACTATACCAAGAGCCAATAATCCTAGTACTGTGACTTCAAACAATCTAGGTTTTTCCCCTCAGAGGTGCATGCCAGAGGCTTCGAGCCTCATTCTTGTCTGTTATTCTACATAATCATATTATGTGCCCATGTTTGGAAACAATTATTGTTGGTCCGAGCTCTATGACCCCCAAACGAAGAGAAATATGTCCTTAGTAAATGACAATAAACTGCATAGTAAATCGTCTATCCTACATGACGTTAAATTAAAAATTCCCCTCAACCTTACCACAAGACATTAAACAGCATGATACTTAGTCCCTATGAGATGACAATAAACTGTGTTGCGCTGATCCGAGCACTATGACCTTTAAACTAAGGAAATCATTTCCTAGTTGCATGAATTTGAACTGTATAATAATACTATGTCTTTACCTAAGAATATAGTGGTCTCCTGACATTTTTCATCTAATTTTCCACATTCAAGGAACTATGTATGGTTTGATTACTTCCCTTGCCGGATACGTAGTGATTTTGGAATTTCTATATCCTGGTCTAGCCTCCATGAAAAATTTCCTTCCTCCTATGTATAAATCATATTTTCACAGGAATTCCATTTGAATTACAATGGCCATGAGAACTACATATAGCTTGAATATTTCCCTTGCAGGATACGTAGCGACATGAGGATTTTTGTATCTCGACCCATCCACCCCTAAAAAAATGATGTCCCTATTCCTTACAACATGAAGTTAAACTACATGGAATCGCTTTTCACATCGGGTCAACATTGTCCTTATTGCATGGCACTAAACAGCACGACAATAATCCTTTTCACACGAATATAAATTGAATGGTACAAGTCATAATCCTCTCAAGATACACGGTAAACCATGACTGGAACACTCATTTCACATTTGGATGCATCCTTCCCAGGCATCAGACTCCATGAGTCGGAGGATTACGGATCATCATAATCACCCATGGCCATCAAACGTTGAATTTCATTGACATGTGGACACATTTTCATGACTATGCATAAAATGCCCTCAGCGTCTCTGTATATTGATCACCCCTGTCCCATCTACCATAGACAAGTCTTCCACAAGAGACACTCTTTCTAGCTATGTGTGCTTACCATCCCTTAAGCCCCCATATCACAATTCCCAATCAAAAAATTCCCCAAGAAATGGTATATATTTTTCCTATTTACGTCAAGATGTTTCCAAGGTGCCCCTACCTGGTTAGCATGCATATCCACCCATGGTTCCAGTAACGGTCTACATCCACGACGTAAGGCCAGAGTTGTCCTTCTTTAACCCAACAGAAAACTGCAATATGATTGTTTCTCGTATGCTCAGATACATTATTCCCCATCTTCCAGAATCAGTTTCATGGGCGATCCCAAATCCTCATAATCATTCCAGGCCATTAGAAGTGGAAGGTCATCATCCTCTAGAAAACAATGAATTACTATGCATACCATACCCTCATTGGATCTTCATATTGAACTCCCTTGGCTATTCAACCAAATTCAAGTCTTCCTCAAGCGACACTCTTCCAATTTCTGTATTCTTACTAGCCTTATAGCCCCCATACCAAATCTCAAGATTCGAGAAACCCCAGGATAATTATTTCACCCTTCTACCCCCATTTCTGATCAAAGAACACTAGTGTATCCTATTTCGATTATCCCATATGAAATTGTAGCATCATCCAATGCGGGTTCGGACTCTTTGACTGTTAAACTAAGAGAAGATCATCCTTACCGCACAATGTTAAACATCATGGAGTGAATGTGTATGCCACACATAGGGAAAATCTACGTTGGGAACTTCTTGAGCTTCAAATATAACTACTTAATAATATCTCCCACATGACGAGACATCCCCTTTCCGTACATCAGACTCTCTAACCTGGATTATCATGGATCCTTATAAACCTTAAAGTCCATTAGACATGGAAGGTCATCGAACTGCGGACACCTTTGTATGACTATTCATACCATTCCCTCATAATCTCTTCATATTGATAGCCCTCGGCCCAACTACCAAAGGAAAGTCTTTTGCAGGCAACACTCCTCCTACCCTCATAAGCTCACTGTCCATAGAGCCCTCATATTATTCCACCTGATCCAAGAGGCCTTGGAATCCCAGTTTACACGATATTCATCCTTCCTATTCTATGGACATATCAGGGAATTCAGTCCTAGTAATGTTCTAATCAAGAGTGACCCTTACAGCTATGTCCTCAATGCACAATGACAAACCTAAAAGGCCAAATACCTGGAGATTCTGAAATTTCCCCAGTTGTGATCATTTATATATAATAAAATAAAAAAGAAAATTCCCTACATCCATGATGCACGAAATTAAACTAAACAGTCTAGAATGAAATCTTCATAGGTTTAGTTAGGAAAGGAGGCTTCCCTCTCATCCTCAGTGCATGTGTTAAACCTGCACAGATCATCTTCTCATTACTATGTGAGTGATATGACACCATCCATTCCTGGGATATCTAAGCTCAGAATTCTGTTCCCTTGTCCAGACTCCCCCTCCTCATGAATCACACTCTCTAACAAGAAGGAACTGAAATACCATAGAACTCCCATAGTCGTCTTGAATCCCATATTCCCTAATGTTTCTGGGATATCAGGAGAATACAACCATTTACCTATGGTCACCTTCGCATGACTACATGTACCATTCCCATGTGGCTCTTCATATTGATCACCCATGGCCCATCTGACAAAGGCCATCCTTCTTTAGGGAATGCTTCTTTCAGAACACCTCTAAGCCTATGAGACCTTATATATATCTTGGGATTTAGAAACACTCTAAGCTATAGTTTACAAACCTTTCCAGAATCACATCTGTGTATGGTGGGATGTTTTTGGTTAAATTCATGAGAAATGTGGAATGTTTTTCTATATTGAAAGAATTTCATAGCTACATGACATTGAAAAACAGAAAGATCTAACCCTCCTTCATGAATACCAAGTGTGAGTAAGAGTGGTCTCATATCCATATCCCTGATTGATATGGATTCCCCAAACCCTTCAAACACCATGTCCTTTTTAAGCCACCCCTTCTGGTCTTCATGATCTGAACATTCATAATGTCACCAGGCTATTAGAAATAGATATGCATTGAATTATGGATACCTTTGTATGACTATGCATTCCATTCCCTCAATGGACCTGCACATTGATCACCACTGGCCAGTCTAGAAAAGGCAAGCCTTCCTTAGGCAATGCTTTTCCAACCTATGTATGACTATATGGCTCTTATTCCCCAACGCATACCCTGCATTATATTCAAAAATGAGTGAGAAATTCACCCCATATACATCTGAAAAGTCTTAAGGCATCCATAATGAGTAAAAACCTCATCGGGGCCCTCGCCCCACCATATCTGGTCAAAGATGTTCAACCTAAAACATCAATAATGACAGCCTTGTTTGTAGGACTTTAAACCGCCCACAGAAATAGGTATTAAACTTTCCATGGTGAAAACATTCCATGGTCAACTTGTGGAAAAGCTGAGTATCATCTTTATAGGCCTACACCTTGTATGGCACTAACAAAACATTGAGCAATTAGAACTCAAGAGGAAAAAATCCTATTATGTTGACCACCCGCAAAGGGTGGCATAAGAAAAATCTGAGCTACACCCGCTATATCCACACTAAATGGTGCAATAAAAAAAATTAGGGTATCATTAGATGAGACACAATGTTTTTTGGGTTTTCCTATGAGAACTTTTAAATAGTCAAATTATGCTTGATGAGCCACTTTGCTGAGGAAAATAATTTTACCACAATTTTTTGGCCTTTTCATACTAATATCAGGTAGTGGTTCAAAATTAAAATATGCTTGAAGTTGATGTTAATAGGAATATGGAGAGAAGAGGTACTTAAAATCAAAAATTTGTTCCATTATATACAGATATAATGGACAAACATCCCCAATTTTGTGTCTCTCTAGATAAAATGTAGGGAGGGAGAGTACATGTTGTAATATCAGACAAATATACTATTATTCCTAGTTTTCCCTTACTAAAAGAATTGAGAGTGATTGTCACAGGCCATCAATAGTCTATATCAAGGATGTTCTATCCTCTATTTCGACATCAGTCGTTGGACGCACTAGCTCCATGATAGCTTCAAGGTGCCCCCTTTTTTCTGAACATCATGATAAGTTGCCCGTGAGGAGGCCATTTTTTCCCACAAATTGGATGCGTGGGCTTCACACTCCTGAATCTATTCCCCCTAAAACACTAAAAAATCGTGGGCCTTCACTTCCTTGGCTGTCAGATGATCGGGTGTTTCTCAAATATCCCAAAAATTTTCCACCTGGTAGTGGGAAAAATTGAACCTGGTCAGCTTTTCCTTACTGTCAGTGAGGACTCCTCGGGGAATGAATTTTTTTAAAATAATGGTGTAAAGGTTCTAGTAATCAAAGCTACCAGAACCCATCTCAGTAACTAATTAATGCAAATTGTCACCCTCATCAGCAAGATTGGCCAGGGGTGTCTCTGTGGAAAGAGAATGAAACTGGAACCTTGCCTCTTTACTCACTGTCTGGAGACTTTCTACATTATCATCATTATGATCCTCCTTGGCAGCAACATACATAAAAGAAAGAAACTTCTCCATTGGGGTGGAGAGGGACCCAAATCTAGTTAACTAATGTTAGAGACTCTCTATTCCCCATGACGTCCCAACCACTAGAGCCATTGGTGTTGGACTAACTATGGCTATCAGGATGATCCGTGATACTTGGCTGGTTCTAGCCCCATGAGGATCTAGTGTGAAATCCATAGGAGGGGATCCATCTAAATATATCCCCATAAAAATGGGTTGCACTGATGAAATCCCTCCCAAATGCTTTTTAGGAACGAAGAATCACCTTCTCATCATGAGAAAGGGAGCAGTTTGTACAACCATATGGGTTGCTAAAGTAACAGAAGCAGAAGGCGTGGTTGTTTCTTATCTCGTGACAAAGGGAATCTGTGGTGTTGCTATCGGGGTAGGAATGATAGAAGAGATAGTCAAGGGTTTATGTACCTTCTTAATTGGTTCTCTCAGATTCCCCATGCTGAAACAATTGACCCATATTTGGGCATACTCTAGTTTTAGGAAGGTGGGCCCAATCGTGGTAGGAATGATGATCTCTCTTGTAGCACCCTTGTGCATCATTATAAGCCACAACTAATGGAGACCCACAAGGTGACATTATTCCCTTAATGAAATGGCCTGAAGCAACCCGGTCAGTTTAAGGCATCCAAACTATATAAAAACCCATAATGGTGGGTATGGTTCGCTGATAATTAATCTTTCAACATGGGTGGTGACCATCCTATCCTGATGATTGAGGATAAATGAACATTCCTCTCATGAACTGTCCCGGTCACCTATTAATGATCAATGAGGAGTATGATTGGGTGTGAACAAGAAGTAATAAGTTTCATTCGATTACTCGACTACATCAGCAATGGCCAGAGTCTAGAGATGAACAATGGAAATACTGAGGAGTTCTGGTTGAAAGTCATAATGGGGAACTCAAGTGGTATGCCGATACTCATAATAGGTGATGTGTTCCACTATCCACATGTACTTGAATTGGAATAGTCCACTAGGATTGTGTGGAGACCCTCCATCTAGAATTTCCCATATAATTTATAAATTTGGGTGAGGGTATGAAGGGCCAAATTTATAGATCGACCCTCCGCCAGCATGGATGCCATCATCAATGTGAAGGCTTGAAACCCATTGTATGCATAACAGCATGGGAAGATCCATCCACTTAAGAACATGGAGAATAATCCTTCTTACCTAAGCTAATGTGAAACGACATGCCAAAGATCATACCCCCATGTGGCATACCTCGCTTCTTCATGGGTAACACAGTGTGACCCTAAGGTTTAGTGGGATTGATGGGTTGGGTGAGTTTGAGTGTGGTGAACCTTCGGCCTAGGCCCATTCATCTGTATGATTGACCCTATCCATGCTTCTAATAGGATGAGGGAACATTCCGGGAGAGAAAAACCCATTAATACCTCTATCGTAACTCGTAAACGCCTCATCAAAGGGGACAAGTGATTGGTATCATTCCATGTGGCAGCTGTAGAGAGAAACTTATCTTAAATTTCTCCAAGGATATGAAGACCTTCATTTTAGTAGATTTTCCCACCAACTGATCTCTACTTCTCTGTGTAGTAGTTGAAAGGTGTTGTTGCTCAAACACTAGCAACACAACAATTCTGTAAGGATTTCACCTAGAGAGAAGATTGAAAACTAAGAAACCCAGGCTTCCAGGTGCATGCGCTATATCTCTAGCTGGTTGGGGAACTCTAGATAGGTTTGATGAACTCAGAACACCCAGGACCACTCATTAGAGAAGCATCCTCCGGCCAGAAAATCCCACATAGCGCTCCATACGTCCCAAGTATTTTCTAAAGAGATATCATGATGGATGGATATTCTCAGAAATATAGACTTCGAACACTATAACGACACTCACAGTTTCCCTGAGTCCATGTAGAGCCTTGCAGGATGAAGATGTTCTCCACAATTGGGGTGGCGATGAATTCTCTTACCGGGGAAATGTTGATATGTTCTTGACCTTTCAGTGACTCTTAATGGATGAATGGGAGGTTAGTGTCATGAAGCAGCAGATGTACGTTAGTAGGAATTCCCAAATCTTAATGAGGAAACTCTATGGATAATGGGTATGCTAGGAGCTCTGGTGTCATTAATGCTGTTAGAAAGCTTCCATGGGGAATGACAAGCGTTTGAATATCATCATCGACAATCCTAGAAATGGTGGCCCTCGTCTTCATCAATCCTGCAACTACTCGTGGTGGAACCTTGTTTTATTCCTGCATCAGGAAACCATATCAAGGTTTAGTCTGAAGGATAATATTCAAGAAAAGACCAAATGTTTGGAAAATGATTCACATAGGGAATGTCCCACGTATAGTCCCCAGAGTTGGTTCATGATAACCATATTTCGAAAATTGTGGGTACTTGTAAGAGGTCAGTGGCATCCTGGAAGACAGAGTGATGGCATGTAGACTGTGTACCAAGCCCCATCAAGGGTTCTCATAATTCCGGACATACCTGAGGTTCGAAATGAAAATTTAAATGTTTGAAGGATAATTACAGTTAGTGGACCACTGAACCGTGTAGAATTCTCCCTATCCATCCCCTCTATGACATACTTTTTAAAGTTGTTAATTTTTAGTTCGTGGTTGGGAAGTCAGTTCACGGATGGGGGAGAGAATGGATGATGATCAGTTCACGGAAGCCAAAACTGGTTCACGGATGTAGCGGTTCTCAAAGGAATCCATACATAGAGGCAGTGCATGGAAGAAGGGAATAAGTGAGATTTTAGCCTAAGGATCTAGTGATGAAAATGTTGTATAGACCACTTTATATAGAAGTTTTCCTTTATCGAGTCCATCTTTCTACCACAGTCCGCTCTAGTTTTCGGACCACTATACATTAGAGTAGCCTCCTCTTCATTCCGATCAGACCCCATTCTGATGGGGGGCATTTGTAGGGTCCTAAAAAATATGAATAATGTAAAGAATATACTCCCTTAAAATAAGTGGAAGAATCGATACACTCTACATTAGTAATTTGGGAACAATATAAAGAATGATTAGAAAAAATGGTAACGGACCGAAGCAGTCTGCCTACCAGATCATCATTAATTGTACGTGGCCATTTTGGTGAACCACACCACCTGCGGTTGATTTTGTTCACAAAATGGAGGTGGAGTTCCTCTGCGAAGATGAACAAAATGCCCAACAATGTGTGGCCAGACAGATACACAGACGCAGACTGTGCACTACATCATTTGCGAAATGGAGGTGGAACACTATGTGGACGCGAATCAACCCCCGTGACCATGTTGCTATGCGGGTGAGGTGCATTCAATATACCCTGTGAAGCTCGGGATGACTGAGTATTTCATAGTTCATGTTTCTTGTCATTTTCCTTCACAAAAGGTGCCAAATATCAATAGATACAACCCTTTACCACCTCTATAAAAGGATGTCATATGGGAGAAGAAAGGGATCAGTAGATTGAGAATCAGATTCATGGTGAATAGGTTTTGTGGAAGGAAGAGGCTTCCAGTAGCATAAGATTTAGAATACTACGATGTTCCGATTCATGAACCAGCAACAGGTTTAACCTGGGGGGACAAATTGATAAAAACTGAAGATTTCATAAGTAAATCGACAAACCATAAACCTAAAATTGGTAAACCATGAACCATGGACCCTACACATAGGCACTTCCTTTGGACTAGGCAGCCTATGTGCCTTCCTAAATCCAGCATGATGTGTAGCACCCTCCTACGCAGGTGACACCCTGAATGAAACTTCCCCCAGCCGCCACTACTCAAGTGGACTCCAGTGTCGCATACTAGTTTAGTACACATACCAAACCCAAAGCCATGCACCACTCTAGTATCTGGGATGCCCCTCGATCTATGTACCGCACAGGTATGCAGATGGCCTCTCCACCCACGTAACACCTACCTGAATGATGGGCGCCACTCTTGGATTACCCATGTGGTCTGCCAAGGCCTTCAGTGTTTCCATCCCCCGAGTCAGATGAGGACCTTCCAATTCAGTCCAATCTTCCATGATCCCCTCTATAAACTATCCATCGGAACAAAGACAAGGCCACTCCCAAAGCCACCAGACCGGCATGCTAAACCCTTCATGCACATTAGTGTTCCCCCCTATGTTCACATACCTTTGGTAAGAAGAGACAATGGGGTTTCCCCATCCCATGAGCGGACATCCAGAGCACTCTTGAGTTCACATACCCATGGTAGTTCAAAGTCTGTTCCCTAGGAGCCCCTATCGGACTCCCTACTCTTTAGTATTGAGGGATTACACACTCTATTCCATTCAAGTAGTGTCTAAGAAGAACACTTCTCCCCTCCCATGGAGAGAGTGATAGGGAATCCATCCTAGACTATGCCCCACGCCATCCTCACCTGATTACAATATCCTTTCCCCTTTCATTCGGGTAGGTTCATTGTTCTACACCCTCACCCATGGTCACCCTGGCCTCCTCGACCACCAGATTTCCCTCCCCCACAAACAGGAGAGGAGGCGTGTGCATTGTTGAATCTTTCACATCCTCTTGTTTCTCACTCCGAGCATGACTCATGTGGTCATAGAGGTTTGTGAGGATAAAAATATCACCACACAATGAAAACTATAAGAACTATGTTTCCTAACCAAATCAGGATATATAGGATGATATTCAAAAGGCCCGAGTACAAATGGGTGCATATCCATGAAGGTTCCACCCAACCAAGTCCCGTCAAATGGAAATCTTTCATGAATAAGACTTACACTATCCAAACTACATGGAATATGATCCTTTCCTAGGTAGGGTACATTGGACAACTCCCTGAGGTTCAAGCCCAACAATCGTTGGTCCCAACCCCCTTCACGTTGATTATCCAACAATAAATCCGAACTATGTGGACATTGATCCTTGACAAGGAATGTTATGTAGGACGCCTCTCTGATGTTTATCCCAACAACCATTGGTCCTGAACCCCTTCATGTCGGTTCTCCAATACACTAAATCCAAACTAAATGGACTTTGTTCCTTTCCATGGAACTGTATGGAGGATGCCTCCCTGAGGTTCATGCCCAATAAACATTAGTCCTAACCCCTTCACGTTGGTTTACCAACCTCGTTCCGAACTACATGGATTTAGATTCCCCTCACTTTGAAATGTAAGAATACCATATCATGGGTTTGATCTAGATTCTCATCTCACTCTTTTCCCCCCTTGATGGAATTAAACTTTAGAGCACCCAATGATAAGGATTGATACCATTTATGTTATACAATCTCAAACTTTCCCAGAATCGCTAATCCAATGAGGGATGGTAAAAATCGAATGTAGACTATTCGGGGACCCTACGTGTACTGGTGACTTACAACTAGTGGATAATCTA
Organism: Viscum album; assembly: GCA_963277665.1. NCBI lineage: Eukaryota > Viridiplantae > Streptophyta > Magnoliopsida > Santalales > Viscaceae > Viscum > Viscum album. The sequence goes on along the minus strand of OY728120.1, from coordinate 31,865,281 downwards.
AGGATACTATGCATGGGGATATACCAAAGATTCATGAACAAACGAACAATTCTTAATTCTATAAGAGATTCCCAGAATATGCAATAATTCCCCCCAAATCGGTGTGATGAGAAAGACATGTCATTATATCGACCGATGCGAGTTCTTATGTGCCGTTTGCCATATCACCCAATGAGTGACTTCCTTTGGAAAGCAGTTCCATGGATCGTTGGATACAATAACCTTTGGGAATTTCTAGCTCCGTGAATTAAGCCGTTGGAGACCAGGCAAAGCCATGGAGATGGGGAACCTGATAGAAATGACTAAACTGCACCAACTCCCTTTAATCAGACACATTAACTGATCACGTCCCATTCACTGAGAAAACATTATCTTAAAGATAACATATATATTCAATAAAATCATCCTTTATACAATCCAAGTACTGTATGAAAAAATCATACAACTTATGGGGTGTTAGTCCACATTTACTTGATCAAAATTATCATATTTACATAAGATGCAATGCATAAAGTTATGTTCCAAATAGAAATCACAGAAGCATAAAGACAGTATAAACATTATATGTATTATATATAAACATATTTTTTCATAATGGACGCCTTGATAGGTGTTAGTGGATAATTGTACAATCATCCATTCGCGAGGCACTAGTTCACCGTACACAGGAAACAATATGTTTGTTACCAATTAGATAGTGGTGTCCATAATTGTAGGTTGAACCATTTCAGATAAAACATAAGAGTATATTTTGGATAATGTTTTTGTTATATAATTATATAATAAAGATATTTGTTTTGTGTGGTAAAGGAAAATAAAATAAAGAATATTTGGGAATACATTACCTCTTAATCAGGTAACTCCATTTTGTTTGTACCAAATGCCTGTGGATTTCCATCTACCTAAGGGATGGATTCTAGAGGTAATTGAGGATTTATGGGAATTTTATTTGGTAGGTATTGGTTTAACATAATAATTTTTATTGGTGCGAGTAAGTTGGAGAGATGGTGTATTTTTTGTGGAAGGAACATGACAGACAAAGAATTTATAAAAACAAGTTAGCTGTGCACATGTTCTTAACAGAAAAATGATATTAAAAACCAAAAAAAACTAGAATTAAAGGTTTATTGTTGTAATATGGAATGGAAATGGATATTTTATAGTCGTATAGATCATTGGGACCCTTAATTTTATGATTTAGTCCCTAATTATGTTTAATATATCCTTAATCTCTATTATTAATTTTAATCACATTAAGTAATCATTTCACTGAAGAATTAACTTGGTAATATTAGTATTTAAATATTTTTCTAAATATAATGGTTTATATAAGTTTTTTTTAAATTAAAACCATAGAAGAAGAAAAATTTAAATTATTTCTAATCATGCATACATGACAAAATAATAGAGTTTTAAAATTGAAAAATATACTAATATTTGTTATGATTTTGTATATAATTTTAATTTGAAATTGATTATAATGAATTATATTTTATTAATATATGTAATATTTATATAATATGACCTTAAAACAAATTTATAATATCATTTAACATTAATAATTAATTTTAAAATGGATGTTTTTTATCAAAAAAGCAGTATTTTCACTATTCATCAAGAAATGAATTTTCTCAAAAAAGTTCCAAACATTCACCCAAGGATAATTGTGATGTTCTGAATTCAAAATTGAATTTAATTTTGTAAAATTAAATTTTCAACGATGTATAAAAATCATTTTATTATTAAATGTGGTTTATTCATGAAAATATAATTTTTAACAAAAAAGACTTTACCGAAATTCATATCATTCGTTATCAATATATTTATTTATATAAAAAAATTATAAAAAAATTTAAAATTAATTTTTATTATTATTATAACATTATTTAATATAATGGCTATAATTATATAATTTAAATTATTATAACAAGGGTGTTTTGTAAAAAGTAAATGTAGCGTGCATCGCAAGCGAACTCGGTGTTTCATGTAACGTATGACAAGTTTTTGGCCATGTTAATTCTCCATGTGATGTATGCCATTGCGGTTCCATGAGATATTAATGTTTGAGTTATTTTATTTATATATATAAATGAAAATTTAAGTTTTTATGGTAAAATAGCTTTGTGACAATAATAATATATCATTTTATATTCAATCAGTTTGCCTATTCATTTATAAGTAATAAGTAACCTCTGAATTTGTATAACATTGTATAAACAATATATATTTATATAATGGTTAATAATATTCAGATCCTCTTATTTATTATCATGTTTTTATCATTTATATTAAATAATCATAATTTAATAATATATTATTTTTTGGTAAACCCCAATCTTCCCTGTTATACAGGTCATCGTGGAATGTCATTATAGTGTATAACGAAAGCTAACCTCAGTGTTCCATGAAGTGAATCATGAATTTTATGTTGCACATAATGTATGATGAACTAGGTGTTTCATACAATACAAGACAAACATGGTGAATAAATAAAATAATATATCTCTAGTGTTTCATGAAATAAAATATATAAAAAGGGATAAATTAATTAAAAAAATATTAATTCACAAAATATCACTCTGTTACATTATAACCCTTTTAAATTTAATTTCTCCCTCTAAATTCATCTAGGTTATCAACAGTTTAATACTTTAATGTTTAATTCATTGAATCCCAAATGGTATATGGAAATATTAACTCTTCCTTTAATATTTGAATGTCAGAATCATAATGGTTACCTAATGTAACATATAACTAGGCTTCCATATAGGAAAAAATAGGTTGGGAGTAAAAATTGGACATAGAGGAAAAGAGTAAATATTTATATGGAGTTATGGAGGTCATCAATCACAAACAAGTGAGTGATTATTGAAAAGTTTATGGTTTCAAATTCATAAATTTGTGATGATTTAAAAGTCTATCAGTTCGAAAACAATTAATGTATTAGGATGCCATATTTTAATTTTTTTCATTATCATATCATTGATTAATTATTATATTGATGTGGAATATAAAAAATCATTCTTTGGTTTTTATTTTATCTATTTCATATTCATCCATTTCCTCAAGAAATGAATTTCTAGATATTAACGTTGATTCCTGAAACACTAAATCACACTTTTAGCTGATATTAAGGCCCATAAAAGAATGAAAGCATTTCTATTTATCTAACTATTATTAAAATCAATGTGATTAATACATTAATCTGTAAACATAAATAGTAATACTACCATTTAATCATAAAAATTTATTCATCAAAAAATTAATTATTAATATATAAGGAAATCATGTAGGCTACTGGTAGGTGTGATAACCTTATAATAATTTGGATAGGGTTTCAATACCCATGATATAAATTATTTCCATTTCAAGTACCACACTAATACAATTTCAAAAATAAATAAAATGTATATCCATATAATTTGGTTATTCACTAAATAACCTTTTATCCAAGGTTTTTAATAAACAAATCAATACATAAATACCTCTTATGATGTTTAGCATAATTGTTTAATGAATTTTTATCCTTATAACCCTTTCAAAAGATGGTAATCCAAATATTCCTAAAAAAAGTAATGAAATCAGTTTCACATGGATCCCCCAAATATAATTATGTACAACATGGTTGTTACATCCCAAATATGTGAATACCCTCATTGTATATTCCCTTGAAACGTGTTAGAAACCTTAATATCTGTAAATATTTTTAGAAATAATAATTTATTCCTTATTCAAAAGTATAATGGATATATTCCTAAAATCCAATAATGTTATAAATTTCATCATTGATGACATAGAACTCGTTGTCAATAATCAGCACAAGGATAATTCTTACAGTCCAATTATATTATTCATATCCCTAATATCTTTATCCAAACAACATTATATTTAAATAAAAAACATATTATGGGCTACCATACCATAATCTAAATATCAAATTTCATTAAATCACTTCTATATTCCATAAAACACATTCATCATAATCTTATAAATACTAATAAAATAACAATTTATAGAAAAATCCGTGTATAATTAATCATTAATATTTTTTTGAAACCAAATACATAAAAAAGTACTTCATCCCAATTCAATTAAAAATTATACCACATCCTATTACATAATACCTCTTTCTTTTCACATTTCATCAATAGCCTCCATATAATTAGTAATGTAACCATTATTTGCACCACCATTCTAATTTTCTTTAGGATATTTCCTCATTGGACCTTGAGTTTCATTTTTACCATTTATTCCACACTTAAAACACTTATCCATTGATGATGACATAGAAATTCCAATATCTTCATCAATTTCATTAACCAAACTCTAAATTTTTACTTTTAAGTCACTTGATTTGTGTACTTCTTTTCCATAGTTAGAAGATATTCTTGTTCCACAAAGACATTCTCTTAAGTGATTCTTTCCAGACTCTAAACAAAAAAGAAAACCAAATATTCTTTCCTATATGGTCTACATTAACCAAATTATCACCTAAGTCATTATTTCTCGTCCTCGGTGAGTCTATGAGTTGTTTAAGGTACAAACTATTAATCGGGTTCCAGGAAAACAAATTCGGCATTTTAAAAACATCCTTCACCCTAGTAATCATCCTATATGACTAATCATAAGGAAATCATACATCATATTCTACATTAATCTAGTTCCCTACATTGACTAATAAAAGATTCATATTTTGAGAAATTCATGTTATAGTCAAAAACACAATGTTATAAAAATAATTACTTTTAGGATTCCAAAATCAAGACACCATCTTTCATATATGACACCATAGGCTAATCCAATGTTATTCACATAAAAAATTTATAAAAATCCTTCTTTATGGATTGTGATGTCTTTGTGAATTGCTAATGCATATTCCCTGGATGTGTCAAATGAGATGGGCAACAAGGCCTGTTATCATGTACTATATTACCACGAGTTAGGATTGGAACATCTTGTCAGACTTTTTACCCCTAGGTACATATGTGACAAAGCCACATTCTCTTTTAGTATATGTACATGGATTTTTTTTCTACGAGACCACTCACTCTACACTTTAAAAATATTCTAGGACATTTTCCTTAACAATAACTCATCCTTATACTTATCATTAAAGAGATCCCTAGACAAATCCTTTGAAATATAACTAGGGATATCAAAAAAGTTTTCTCATTCCAGTTTCCAATGGCTGAATAAATATTTCATTTGATTCCAACTACAGAAACCCATGCTTAACTTATATGGATATAACATCATTTTAGATGTGTATAGAGTATATTTCAAAAATATATTCCTAAGGACAATAATAGTTTAGGGTCTTTAGAAACATGGGAAAAAATCATCTAACCTAATAAAAGATCTTAAAAATATCCCATAAATATATCCATATTTAGTACTTCTACCAAAAAAATTCTTTGTAACAAAGGGAATGGAATCATAAGAAAGGGGTGAGCTCAAATGCTTAGTAAGGATAAACAAGGGAGATATATAAGCATAATCATGGCACAAGGGTATAAAAACCAGATCATGAAAAGTTAATATTATACCACTCAAATCAAGTATCATGTAACTAATCATTGTATAAATTACGGATGTTCATAAGATAGGAATCATAAGGATATGATTAGAATAATCCATGAGAGAACAAAATAGGAATAAAACAAGGAATTGTTGCATACACATAAGCATATGATATTATTTCCATAGCATCCAAAGAATATCTATCAAGACACTCTTTGTAACACCCCATGATTTTATGAGATAGATTCATTTAAATTTCTTTGATGAATTATGTTGTATGATACACCAATATTATCTTGCACTATACGCAACACCGTATTAGCTTGTAGAATATGCAATACTATTCTTGGCTTGTGCTGAAGAATATTTCATTTTCTTGTGATAGAATTAATTTCACGTAACACTGAGTATATATTTTGTCTAATGTATAAATGAACTATGTTTTTATTAATTTTTACTAAAAAAGAAGGAATATTTCACTACACACAATAGTGACATGTCTTGCGTTGGACGTAATAGAGGCCTTCCTCGATAGCCTGCATTGTACGTAATAGTGAGATTCACTAAAAAATGTTATATTTTTAGAATATATATATTTAATGGGATATAAAGTATCCTTTATGAATAGTATTGACTAAATTTTTAATTTTATAACATTACAATTTATCTGAAACATTTTCTATAACATGGTATGAGAACAAAATAACTGTTTTTCGGATTAAATAAGTATTTTTCAAAAAAATATAGTTTTACCAATTTTTAATGGTGCACCCATTTTAAATATTATTTTTAAACTTTTATAAGTCAAATTTTACAAGAAAATATTCTTCTTTTGAATTGGTATATAAATATTTAATTTTTTTTAAAATTTATCTATTGTTTTGATAAAATTAAAATCTTAATGAATAGTGAAAAATACTACATTTTAATTCATAACTACATTTTCATCTACTGTATTTTTATATTTATTTTATCTTATTAATTATATTTAATGATTAATTGGATTATATTTTTATCATTTAAAAAAATTCATTGTAAGTAATCTCACTTCTAAATTGGACATAAACACATGTTAATCGTTTGATAGTTATTATTTCATCAAAACCTTCTTTTTGGATTTGAAAATGGGAATTAATTTTAAATTAATTAATAAAAATTATTTTTTTTTAATTTGAAAAAAATGGATTCAATATTTGGAATCATATGTTTAAAATTGTGTAAATAGGTACCATTTATTTTTGTATGATATGAATAGTAACGCCAGTAATTATTTTATTTACCACGGTAAAAAGTTAAATCTGGTAAATAAAATAATATTATAATAATATTAAACTACCCTAAAACATGTCCTAATCTAATTGGGTGAGAAATTTCCAACAATGGTCTTTCCTGGGTCCATTTTGGGCCACCAAGGATTCACATTGATGTGATAATGACATTTTATAAAATTTAATTTAAAGTAAAGATAATTATAACATAAACATATATCATTTACTAAGTAGATTTTAATATAGATATATATATAACTAATTTATATGTATATAAATATTCATTAGAAAAATTAATATATTTCCTACATCATTGTATTTTATTTATAATTTTTTTAAATTAAATTAATAAATTTAATAATGAAACAATGATGATGCTATGATTTCTTCATTAAAAATGATTCAAATTAAGTAAATTATAAATGTTAAAATAATTTTTATTTCGTTATCTTTATTTCATAAATGAATTTTATGGATGATATATAAATATTATCTTGAATTAGTACCTTATTTTTGATGTAATCACGTGGTTATGAATTTTTTAAAAATTCAAGTATAGAAAGTGTTGAAAATTGACTTAATGATTATCTTAAATAATTAAATAGTTTATCATGTGATATTAAATTTCTAAAAATGTTAAATTTTTCCAAATGGTTAATATAAGTCCATATATGTCATAAATAACATTTAATGGGTCGTTAGACATGATATGGAAATTACATTGACCCACAATGTGTAAATAACATGATATCACTATAACCTTAAAAAGGGTAAAATAAGGGTTAATCCAAAAAGATATGGATAAAAATATATATTCAAAAAAATTATTAAAATTATTGAATGATGGGTATTAACTAAAAATTCCTCACATCGTATAATTAAATATGTTTTGGACCACTGTTATATGAAAATGAATTTAAATAAATTAAATGTTTTACAGTTTCCTTAGGTTCCCCTCTCCTCCCTTATAAAAGGGAACCACAACCCATTCCTCTTCACACCATTTTGAGCCTTCAATCTCATAAAATCCTTACAAATTACTCTTATAATCTTTCCTAGTTACTTTCACTAGGTTCTTATCTTATCAAAAGACCAACTCTAGTTCCCTATGATAAAATTTAAAGAGGCACGTCGAGGAAGAGGTAATCTATTCTACCGATTCATTAAAAAATATTTATTGTTATATTTCAAAATATTTTGTTATTTAATTATAATGTAATAAAATATGTACCCCTCATATAAGGATATGCTATTTTAAATATTATGGTACCCTATTTCACCTTATATTCATCCTGTGAAAAACTAAATCACCATGTGTGCATACGTATGACTTACCATCTCCACATCGTGGTGTAATATTTTTTTCACCACCACCATACCTGGATGGGTATAATAGTGTATATAATAACTATATATGATTATTATAACATTATACTAATTATTAGATACTATACAACATCCAATTCAATATAATTCAATAATTATAGGAAGAATATTGTTTCTCGTGCGTACGTATGACCAACAGTCACCACAATATGATTAGATTTGTTCTTCATAATCTTCATTAAAACACGATTCTATAAATGAATTGATTGAATAAATATGACAAATATTATACTAATACCCTGATTTAATTGATATTACTAAGAACTAAAAAATGAAAAAGAACTTATCTAACAAAACATACATAATATCATAAAGTAGTTAATACCAAAATAACAAGTAACAATAAAAAGTTACTGTCAAATGGATAAAAGTAGGATCATAAATGATATAAAAAATTGATTATGATTCTAAAATAAATCAGTAACATTATTTAAATAATTTTAAAGTAGGTTCAAATACATACAAAGTATATTAGACCTAAGGTATGGGATAACTTTTCCTGTCTCATTTTTATCTGAGATTGATTATTTGTATGTATTTACTTGCTATATATTTATCATCAATGTCCATGTTTTCTAAAAAAGTCATTAAATGTTCAATAATCATCTATGTATATTTAATGTCTATTTTACACCTTTTTTTACTTTTACTATGTGTTATGGATGGAATGTTTCTTTTTTAGCAAACATGGAACTTTATGAGTTTTCAATAAAAATTCCATGGATAATGTTTTCTTAACTTATATGACATGAATGGATTTTTTACAGTTTCCTGACACCTTATTTCCATGAAGATTCCTATTAAATATTTCATTTTTATTTTCCAATAAATTATATCATTTTAAAATTGAGTAGCATTTTGAGAAAAACAAACATTCTTGATGAAGGAAGTCTATTTTTCTCAAGAATTAAGTTCAAGTGGTTTATCAACACAATATTCCATATAAGATAACACTCTTTAAATAGTGTTCTATTTCAATTTCTATTATTGCTGTGATTTGATTGTGTTAATGCTGAAATGGTATTTTATATGGATTGTTTTATGATTTAATGATGTTTATAAAACCAATTTTATTTTTTGGGTTATGTTATGATGAATGATTTATGTTTTTGTGGCACATGTAAGGTTGATTTCATTCCAAGATGGGTAGGAACTATATCTCCCTCCAAGGAATTTGGAAGATATTTATATATCATGAGAAATAAATGACCGGGACTACAAGTAAATATTGTTCTGTTATACATGGCTGGGACGACATGTAAACCAAGTTCAGTAATAGACTTGGTCAACTATGATGGTTTTGGAAGCAATGTCATTGCTACTATGGAGATCATATTATCTACTTATAAATTTTCCCCAATTACATGTTTTTTTAATGTTTTTTTATCATGATTAATTTTCATTTATGATCTATTCGTTACATACAACCAAGATTTATGTCATTTTTGAATATTTCGATATCTGAACATTATACTCATGTTTTTAGGTTCAAATGATTGTGGTTTGTTTTATGTTCTCCATGTTTACCATTACAATGAATTTGATCTCACCCTTTTTATGTTTTCCTTTCCCAAGGATATAAATAAGGATTTAATTTAGGAAAACCAAAGGGGAACATCATTATGGGATATTTTTAAGATCATTCACCATGATTAGAAGATTATGTTATGAGTTTCCAAATACACTATACTAATATGGTATTTGGGTGTTTATTTGTTTCATGTATTTTTTATTCCAAAAAAATTATAATTCCCATATACATCATCCATGGGACTCAAAAGATAGTATTTGAGAAAATATTTAGTCAATCTCTGGAAACTAGGATGCGAAAACTTTAGTGATAACCATGGAGATCTTTCTAAGGTATGTCTAGGGATGTCCCTAAGGGTAGGTTTTAGTATAGGTTATAGTCCTAGAATTGTGATAAAGAACATGAATAACCTAAGATTAAATGTAAGATGTAAGAGATTAATAGTACACCAGCATGATAATGTTGTTTTCCTTGTATGTTTTTTCCACCCACACCACTCTTTTAGGGTTTAAGAAAATGGATGGAACACGAATGAACATTGTTAATAATCAATTCCCTGGGAAGTGAAATGATTGTTCTCCTGAACAAAAAAAAAATTAATTGGAGATGGAATAAAATAATCTTATGGCTATACTTACTGAAGCTATAAATCATTTTGGACTTCCAAATTTGCAGAGAAGGGACCAACATTCGGTTAAGTCCTTCATGAGGAAACATCCACCTTCTTTAAGTGTGTCTTCTGATCCACTTGTTTCTGAACAATGGATTGGTACCATTTAAAATATATTTTCCATCCTTCAATATTTGGAAAAATAAAAAGTTATTTTTGTTTTCTACCATTTAGATTGTTAATTAGACTAGTTGAGGACACTAATTAAGAATTCAAGGAAGAAAAATAAAATTGAATCCATGGAATGGGATGAGTACGATAAAGTACTTTTCAGTATGTACATTCCTAATATTCTTCAAAAAAATATGGAAAAATAGTTACTTGATTGATACTTTTGTTTCTTATAACAATGTCTTCGAAGGGAATATGGTATAAATGACATCAATATCTCTGAATATATTTTTCTTGGTGCTACCAAGGTATAAGTAAAAGTTAGTGTTACGTATATATCTCATGGTTTTGATATGAAATGAAAGATGGAGTTCAAGGGAAAATCGCAAAATGATGGGGTAAAAATTATGATTGTATCCTAATGCTCAATGTGTGGAAATAAGCACAGTAAGGGAATATCAAATGCTTCAAGTGTGGAAAATAATGTCATCAAGTATTTGAGTTATGAAGTAATGGGAAAAGGTTAAAAATGTTCTCAATTGAGAAAAGACTATAGAGAAGGCACCACCGACAATTGAATGCTACAACTATAAGGAAATAGGGAATTATGCTATCAAATTCCATAATCCAAGGGTTAATAATGATCAATGTCAGAAACCTATTAAATCCAAAGTTAAGGAAAAAAAACATGTGATCACTATTGGCGATGTTGAGTATGAAAACGAATTGGTGGAATAATTGAGTGTTTATGTAATGGGATTCCAAAATAGTGTTGTGGAATCTCCTTTATTGTATTATTGAATATTGGAATAAAAATATTGGTTTATTGTGATTTTTAGTAATTATATGGTGCCGATAAACATGAAAAATGATTGAAATATTTTTGGAATTCACATCATATGCACATAATGACGGGACAAGGATATAATGAGATGTTTGATATTATTAATAACATTATGACTGATATAAGGACAAGGTGATATAATGAATTGGATAAATTGAATTTTTAGTATATTTTTAAGTGGGAATATTTTACTTTTGAAAAAATCATTATTTTAACTATGGTTCTATAGAAATTCATGTTATTAACCTTGATTAAAAAAAATTCATGGTGAAGGTATTCAAATGTTTGGAATGTGACAACTAAGAACTACTAAATGAGATATGGAAGATATATTTTATGTCGATTTAGTTCACGTATATCTAAACATTTTTAATTTTGATTTTGGGATGGATTTTAATGTTATCCGTTTATGGATAGTATACATTCTTTTCTGTTTTAGGTTTGGTAGATTATTGAATTATATCACTATAGGTAGATTTGAGCATATTTTATTAAATGTGATGACGTTTTTATTAAGTTATATGGAATGACATATCGTTCTATCATACAATCATTTAACACTTAATGAATGAAAAATTCATGTTCGTTTATTTAATTAAGATAGGAAGTGGAAATTGTTCAACACCTGAAAAATGGTGAGATTATAATAAAATCATGTAAGTATATATTCTTAGGAAAAACTATACAAATTTTGTAAAAGGATATAGAAAACAAAAAATGTTATCCTACTACCTTATTATCTGATGAATTTTATGGTCTCTTAAATCATCAAAGATTTATGGCTTTCTAGTAGTGAATTTTCCCCAAACCTTATTCTTTATCCCTAGCAATCGAAATATGATGTTCAAATTTCTATTCAATATCCATTTTTTCACATTCCATCTATGTTATCCATTGTGGAAACCCATTGATGAGTTAAATTGGGGAACCATTATGTATCTAAATTTCCTTTTAAAAATGATGTTTTAATATCCCTTTTTATGATGTGGGTTTCTATGAAAGAAACATTCAAGTATAAAACCATTTATTTCTCGGACGAATTTCAAGGGTGAAATTCCTTTTAAGGGGTATAATGTAACACCATGAGATTTTATGAGATAGATTATTTTTAATTACATTGATGTATTTTTTAGGCATAATACACCAGGATTAGATTTCTCTATATTCTACCTAGTATTATCTTGCATTATACGCAACACTATTCTTGGATTGTGATGAACATTATTTCAGGTTCTTGTGATAGAATTATTTTCACTAAACACTGATTATGGATTTTGTTCAATGTATAAATGAACTAAGTTTTTATTATGTTATATAAAAAAATAATTGAATATTACACTATATGCAACAATGACGTGGCTTGCGTAAGACAACAATGACCTTTCTCGATAGCTTTCATTGTACGCGATACCGAGTTTCACTAAACAACGATATATTATTAAAATATTGTTATTTAATTGGAAATAAACAAGCCATTATAAATATTAGTAACCAAATTATTAATTTTATAACACTATCATTCATCATAAATATTTTCTAGATCATGGTTTAAGAACAATATCAATTTTCGGATAAAAGAAGAATGTTTCAAAAAATACAGCTTTAGAACCATTTGATGGCATACACATTTTAAATATAGTTCATTAAACATTAATAAGTTAAATTTTAGAAGATAAAATTATTATTTTGAATTTGGAAAAATTTACTTTACATGAACTTTTTGATATTTTTTTGATAAAATAAAAATATTAATGAAAATTGAAAAATACATAATTTTAATTCAAAACATCATTTTCATATAATTTACATATATAGTTAAATTATTTTTTTAATTGGTTTTATAGTGTAATTGGATTAATTTTTTATCATTTAATACCATTTTTTCGTTATAATTAATTTCACTTTTAAATTGACATAATCACGTGTCAATATTTTGATAGTTATTATTTCTCTAAAACCCTATTTTTTGTTTTTGAAAATGGGGATTAATTTTAAATTTATTATCAAAAATTTTATGATTTTATTATCAAAAAATGTATTCCATAATTGGAATAAGAAGAATCAAATTTTTAAAATAGGTACCTTTTATATTTTGACATAATGAAAATTAACATCTGTAATTATTTTATTTACAATGTTTAAAGGGAAAATCTGGTAAATAAATGTACAAATTAATACTATTATAATATTAAACTACCCAAACACTTGTATTAATCCTATTGGATGACCACATGCAACCGTGGGTCGATTTTGGGACCCCATGGATTCACTTGGATGTGAGAACGAGATTTTATAAGAATTAATTTAAAGTAAACATAATTATAACCTAAACATATTTCCCTTACTAAATCGATTTTAATACAGGGTTATATTAATTATATCTATGTATATAAATAGTAATTATAAATCTATAAATATTTCATATAAAATTTTATTTTGTTAAAAAAAATTAAAATTAAATTAATAAATTTGATAATGACACAATGATTATTCAGTGATTGCTTCATTAATAAGGCATTCAAATAATTGATATCATGAATGTTAAAATAAATTTAATTTGGTTATTTTTATGCCATCCAAGAATTTTATGGATTCTATTTTCATATTATCATTGATTTAATGCATTTTTTAAGGAATAAAGCCTTTATGATTTAAAAAAAAGTCATGTATGAATAGTGTCCAAAATTGACATAATGTATAACATAAAACATAAAATAGTTTAACAAATGATATTAAAATCATATAAATCTAATATTCATAAAAATGTTTAATATATGTACCAATATTTCATAAATAAATTTTCGGGGTACTTTTGAAATGATATTTTAATTAAAACAACACACAATGTGTAAATAACATAATATCAGAGTAAGATTAATAATGGTAAAATAAGGGTTAATGAAAAAAGGAAAGGATAACACAAATATATTGAAAACTTATATTAAAATTTGATGATGGTTATGCGATCCAAAATCATATTATAATATAAATAAATTTGTTTTGACCATTTTTATAACATCACAAGTAAGTAATGAATAATTGATATAGTTATCTATGTCAATTTATGAATTAGATAGTGTTTTAGAGGCTTAAAATGAGAATAAATCCAACCTTAAGCATGAAATACTCTAATATTTTTGAAAGATTGTTTTACCTCCATTTGATGGCGAAACATTTTTAAATCTATATTTTGACAAATTTATAAGCTATATTTTTCAAAATAAACTTATTCTTTATGATTGGGACATTGAAATTTACTTTGGGTAAATTTTTGGTATTTTTCCGATAAAGTTCATTTTTAATGAATAGTGAAAAATGTTGTAATTTAATTCAAAACCAATTTTTAATTTAATTTATGTATATGATTAGATTATATTTTGAATTGTTTTTAATGTGAAATTAGAATATATTTTTACCATTTAATCCAATAGTGGTCATTGTAATTAATTTCACTTTGAAAATGGACTTAAACTAGTGTCAATCTTTTGATATATTTTGTTTCATAAAAACACGCTATTTGATCTGAAAATGGGAATTAATTATTAAATTAATTATTGTAACTTCTTATGTTTTTAATTTTTTAAAATAGACAACATTTTTGAATTCGGAATATCAAATATAGCTTAGGGTGAAGTTTTCGTATTTTTCTGAAAAACATCAACTTTGATGAATAGTGAAACCACTAAGTGGTACTTAAAAAACTGATTTTTCGTTTAAAAGCAATTTTACCACCTATATGTTTTGAATTTCAAAAATCCAACATACATGGTTGTCATTATGAATTAATATTTGCTTCAATGGGATTAAAATAATTTTTTGGTGAATAGTAACTTTTCAGTTTTTAATCGCGATTAGAGGTAATTAGTGTAGTTTAAGGTAAAAATAATATTTTAATTATATGAAATGACCTTGAAACATGTCCTAACATTATTTTATGTGTCATTTCCGACCAATACAACCCATGGGTCGATTTTTGGGATCACATGGAGCCTCTTGGGTAAGATAATGACATTAATTCCTTTTATTTAAAGTAAAAGTAAAAATGACACAAACATGTATTGTTTTACTAAAACAATTTTTAAATGGGGTTATACAAGTCATATTTTTAACTATAAATAGTCATTGGAAATATAAAAAGATTTTATAAATAATCTAATTTTTTTATAATTTTTATACAATAAATAAATTTAATTATTTATGACATCATGATGATGTAGCGATTACCTCATTATTTGATGATTTAAATAAAATGAAAATATAATCTAAAATCTAAGACCTTCACATGTCAAAAACCTATTGTATGAGTATATTTCGAACCCTTATAACCTTAACCTCAAAATACATCAATTTGTGACCTTTAAAATCCGAAACTAACTTGAAAATAAAGTAACATTTTTTACCTTTCCAAGAGTGCCCCTCCTATCCTCTTATAAAAGGCCCCCACCTCTACCTCCTTACCCACACCTCTAAAGCATTTGTCTCAGACATTAACTGATCCTTTTGTCTCTCCATATCTCTCTCCTCATCCTATAAGCCTTACCTTAGTCAATAAGCTCTTCAAGAAACCATTTTGGTTCAAACCAAATGGAGTTACCCGATTTTAAGGTAATGTGTTCACTTGTGTTCTTTTGTTTTATTTTGCTTCTCCAACACCCTAAACTCTATTTATTAATTTATTTTCTAACAACTCCAGTATCTTCAATATACTAGGATGTGTTTATAATAAGGATTCGAGCTACACATACAAACACCTACATCTAATGGTTAAAGAACATACTGTTTATGTGGATGGTGAATTTCTGCCTCACGAAATAATGATTGTTCAATATTGTTTTAACAACGTTAAAGGTGGACATTAAGATGTCACTATATTTATAAATGTTATATAATGTTTTAATGTTTTCCTTAAGCTTCTGTATTTTTCATTTATGGCATAACATTATCGTTTCCATTATGGGTAAACGTAATATCTTCATTTTAGGAAGTGCGGACTTCCGCCCCCTCAAAGTGATTTGATTCATTAATACCATATGTGGTATGTATAAAGGGTATATATAATGATATTATATATGATACCATACTGTAATTATAATACTATTATGTATCATTATTTTTTAATTCTATTAAATATGATATAGAAATGGATGTAGCGTTCATGCGTACGTACGACTTACCGTCTCCATGAATGGTGCATTTCAATTTATTCCTCTAAATGTTATGTAATATTATAAATTCATGTATATAATGGATATATATGATATATATGATTTATACATAATGAATATAATTTTGTATATATAGATATTTTTCCACATTAACAAATTTTTATTACAAGAAGTTTATTTTTGACTCATGTGCCCAGGGTGAAAAAAACGTCCATTATTAACTTAAATAATTATATTGTATTCATTACATAATAATAAGTGATATAAAAGGAATAATGAACTTGAAAAAGGTTCTTAAGCATTTATAAATTAAATCATGTTTATTATTCAGGAGGTTAAAGAACAATCGAGTCAAGTCGGACCCAGGGTAAGGGACTTTGTCTCAATCTCCTTTCATTGAGGCAGATTTTGTACAGTGTATAAACCCCTTTGACATTTACGATTATTCAAAAGGGATCATTTTTATGAAGAATTTTACAAAATGATAAAAGGGAATGTTTTTGTCGTACGTATGTGGGATCAACGACTTCTCCGCCGCCGTGACCATTATTTGAACTTCGGATTCCTCTACAAGCCATAGATTTTTTTTTAAATGAAAAATAAATACCATGTTTTACTTTTCATTTATTTTGGTACTGAAAATGCTTTTCAAAATGTTTCTATTATATCAATGTGTGGTATTGATATCATGTGATTGAAATGTGGAAATTTTATGTTTCTTTTATGCATGTTTTATGTGATACGATTATGTTATGGTTCTTGGGCATTGTTATGAAGATGGGTGGTTCCGTGATAAACTAAGGGCAGATGAGCCTGATATAGCTCTCCAATGCATTGGGTAACGCGAAGGAGTTAAATGTTAAGGTTTCCCCGAAGAGATTTATGGAATATACTGTGATGGGTATTCCAGACGTAACCAAGAGTGTTACTCCCTACATAAGAATGTTATGAATGCCTCAAGTTACCTTAATGTCTTATGATTTATATGATTTATTTGATGAGGTATGTTAATGTGCTTATGTTTTATGGGAAAAGTATGATTTCATTCTTATGTATATATGTACTAATGATTCCCTTACATATTTTTTTATAACCCTTACTATGATTTTTATGCTCATCCCATGTTTTTGAAATTATTTTCACAGGTCAAGGGAATGGTACATGATACGATGTTAATGTCAAGTAAGTGTCAAGAAAAAATCCATTTTTTATTTTAAATATGATTCCATTGTTGGGGAAAATTAATTCTATCTTTTATTGTAACAACTTTGTTTAAATGTGGGATGTAATGCATGTTTTATGATCTATTTCTCTAAAACTATAATCCTGAAAATATCTTCAATGTGTATTATTGTAATGACTCCAGATTATGTATGGTTTAAGACTGGGGCCTTATAATTGGTATCAGAGGTCAGTTTAGATAACTTTAGGAGTTATAATTATATTAAATTATTATCAAAAAAATATTTTTTAAGGTCAAATTACATTGATATATCATTTGAAGATTACCATGTTTCTTCAACTAAGACATGTTTGTTCAGAATGGTTTTCCGCAGAGGAAACATGGAAACAGTGCTAGGAAGGCATACCGAAGGAAATGACCTTCCGAATCATCATCCTGAGATGGTCGGAAATAGAACTGAACAGTTTGTTGCAGTAATGGCGCAGTTGACTCAAGAAATAAATGGTGGTGGTATCCATGCATGAGATCAGCAAGATCAACCACAGAGGAACATGTCATTGGTGGAACATTTCATGAGGCACCATCCCCCATCATTCAGAGGATCATCTGACCATGTGCTAGCTGAAGGGTGGATTAAAGAACTAGAGAAGATTTTCGATGTCATGGGTTGTTCAGACAATCAATAGGTTAGCCTTGATATTTACCGTTTGGAGGGTGAAGCAGGTCAGTAGTGGTCAATGGATAAAAATATCAGGGATGCTGATGGGATTGATGCTCTCAACTGGGATAAATTCAATGGTATGTTTCTTAAGAAGTATTTTCCTAAGTCTGTTCGACTTAGGATATAAAAAAATTCCTAGAATTGAGGAGAGAGGAAGACTTAGTGGCTTCCTATGGAGAAAGGTTCACTCGATTGGCAAGGTATTCTCCAAATGTTATCTGAGACCTTGATAGTAAAATAAATCGTTTTTACTCAGGATTAAATCCAAAGTATTGAAGGGATTTAGCTACTCGTGAGTTCAAATGTTATGAAAAGCTTGTTCGATGTGCTGAGAAGGTGGAAATGGAGTTTGTTCTTTGATCAAGTGTTCTATAACAACCAATAGAAGAAGAGACCGACGTGGCTGGATAAAGGGAATACTTCTTCAAAAAAGTCTTATGGTAAGAAAACAAAGTTTCCAATTTGTGAAAAATTTGGTAAAATACATGATGGGGAATGTCTTCTGAATTCTGGAATGTTCTACTGATGTGGTAAGATAGGACATAAGGCTCGTGATTTCACTGAAAAAGATCAGGGTGATGGTCAGACCAAATTTCATTTACAGTTAGTGAAATGTTTTAAGTGCAATGAGATGGGCCACTATGAAAACGAGTGTCGGACAAAGATCATGAGTGATGGGAAGCAGTTAGTCTACAAGAAGAAAGGGGTGGTGAAATTCTTTGAAACTACTTCAGCAGACGTCAGGCAATCAAATGAAGATGTATTAGTTACTTTGTTTTTTTAGAATATCCCTGTGTGTTGTTTGATTTGAGGCAAAAATAATTTATAATAATCTTCCTATCCTTATCCGTGGAAAGAAACTACTTGCTAACCTGATTGTTTTACCTCTAGTAGAGTTTGATGTTATCCTAGGTATAGATTGGCTCTCTATTTACCATGCTAATATTGACTGTAGAGATAAAGAAGTTTCTTTTCAGAAAGAATTTCAGTTTGTGTAAAAGAATGAACCCTTACTATTGATAACATATCAAGAGGCCGAGAAACATGTAAAAGATGGAAATGAATGTTACCTTGCACATATCGTTGAAAAAAAAGGAACTAATCAGATTAATGATGTGCTAGTGGTAAATGAGTATCCTGATTTATCTGTAGATGAGTTGCCTGGAATAATACCAGATCAGGTTGTTGAATTTACTGTTGACTTAGTTTCTGATGGTAAGACAATTTCAAATCCCCCTTATCGAATGGCTCAAACTAAAAATTTAGAGTTGAAGGAGCAATTACATGATTTATTAGAGAAAGGTTTCATTCGACCTAGGACATCACCATGGGGTGCTCCTATTTTATTTGTTAAAAAGAAAGATGGTTCTATGAGACTTTTCATTGATTATAGAGCCTTGAATAATATCACTGTTAAGAAAAAGTATCATTTGCCTCATATCGATGATTTGTTTAATCAGCTCTAGGGAGCTCAGTTTTTTTCAAAGATTGACCTGAGATCGAGGTACCATCAGTTGAAGGTAAAGGAAGCAGATATTTTGAATACCACGTTTCTTCAAGATATGACCATTATGAATTTTCAGTAATTCCTTTTGGGCTAACAAATGCACCTACTATATTCATCGAACTTATGAATAGAATTTTCCATGAGTTCTTGGATGCGTTTGTGGTTGTTTTCATTGATGATATTTTGGTATTTTCTAAAATTAAAGAGGAGCATGAAAGACATTTAAGGGTTATTTTGCAAACGTTTAAAGAAAATAAATTTTATGGGAAATTCAACAAGTACGAGTTTTGGTTGGAACAAATTTCATTCCTTAGACACATTGTTTCTAAATATGGGATAACTGTTGATCTTGAAAAAACAAAGGTTGTTGAAGAATGGCCAATACCCACAAATGTAACTGAAATTCGTAGCTTCCTTGGTTTGGAAAGCTATTACCGAAGGTTTGTTAGAAATTTTTCATGGTTATCTAGTATAATGACTTAGATAACTCGGAAGGGTGTTAATTTTATCTGGAAAAAGGAATGTGATGATTATTTTATGGAATTGAAAAGAAGATTGGTGAATGCTCCAGTTATGGCACTACCTTCCGGGAATGGTGAGTTTGTTATCTATATTTATGCTTCTTTGAAATGACTTGGTTGTGTCCTAATGAAAAATGATCAGGTAATTTCTTATGCTTCACGTCAGTTGAAAACTCATGAGGTAAATTACCCTAAAACGATTTAGAATTAGCTTCTGTTGTTTTCGCTTTAAAAATTTGGAGCCATCATTTATGTGGAGTAAAGTGTGAAATATATACCGATCACAAAAGGTTAAAGTATATATTCACATAGAAATAATTGAACATGAGACAGAGGAGACAGATAGAATTAATCAAGGATTATGATTGTACAATTAATTACCATCTGGGAAAAGAAAATAAAGTGGCTGATGCATTGAGTTGAAAAAGTAATGCTTCATTAACAATGTTGCGTTTGGAACATGATCCTTTGGTTAAGGATTTGATGAACGTTCGAATAGTAGTTGTTGGTGCAGGAAGTTATTCTTTTTTGTTTTAGGTATCAATGAGATCATCTCTATCAGACAGAATTAAGCAATCACAGAAGAAAGATAGAGAGTTGTAGAAAAAGGTATAGCTGGTTCAGAACAGTAAGTTTCCTGAATTCAACATTGATAATAACTATGTTTTGAAATTTGGGAAGAGATTGTGTGTTACTTTTGACTCACATTTGAAGAGAGAGTTGTTATGTGAAGCTCATAGTTCTCCGTTTTCAGTTCATCTAGGAAGTACTAAGATGTATAGAGATATTCGAGAGTATTACTGGTGGGACAGAATAAAAAGGGCTATTGCTGGTTTT
Organism: Viscum album; assembly: GCA_963277665.1. Classification (NCBI taxonomy): domain Eukaryota; kingdom Viridiplantae; phylum Streptophyta; class Magnoliopsida; order Santalales; family Viscaceae; genus Viscum; species Viscum album. The sequence goes on along the minus strand of OY728120.1, from coordinate 31,844,017 downwards.
ATAGTGAAGTGTTTGACTTGTCAACAGGTAAAAGCAGAGTGACAGTTACTGAAAGGGATGCTTCAGCCTTTACCAGTACCAGAAAGGAAATGGGAGAATATATCAATGGAATTCATTGTGGGATTTCCAAAGACACGTCAAGGTAATAATGAAATCTGGTTTATTGTTGATCGGTTGACTAAATCTACTCATTTACTTGCTGTATGAGATACTTTTTCCCTAGATCAAATTTCTCATTTGTATAATAAAAAGATAGTTAGGTTACATGGAGTTCCCCTCTCCATTGTATCTGATCGTGATCCCAGGTTTACTTCTAACATTTGGAAAGGCCTTTAGAGGTCGTTGGGTACTGGATTAAATTTAGGTACCAATTTTCATCGTCTATCAGATGGGCAGCCAGAAAGAACAATTCAGAATTTGGAAGATATGCTACATACCTGTTCGATGGATTATCAGGGATGTTGGGACCAACATCTTTCTTTGGTTGAGTTTTCTTATAATAACAGTTTTCATTCCAGTATATAGATGACACCATTTGTGGCGTTATATGCGAAGCGTTGTCGAACTCCAGCTTTCTGGGATGAAGTGGGTGAAAGGAAGCTTATGGGACCAGAATTGGTAAAAGAGATGGTAGAAAACGTTCAGTTGATTTAGAAACACATGAGAACAAGTCAGAGCAGACAGAAAAGTTATTCAGGCAACAGGAGGAAGGATCTATCTTTTCAGGTAGGTGATCATGTTTTTCTCAATGTTACACCATAGAAAAGTGTGATGTGATTTGGTAAGAAATAAATTTTGAGTCCAAGGTTCATTGGACCATATGAAATTCTGGAGAGAGTTGGATCAGTTTCATAATTAATGTCTTTACCTCCGAGTTTATCTCAGGTACATAATGTTTTCAATGTTTCAATGATGAGGAAGTATATGGAAGATCCATCTCATGTTTTGAGTCCAGAGGTAGTTCAGTTGGAAGAGAATCTATCTTATGAGGAACAACCAGTTCAGATTCATGATCACAGAGAGAAAGTGTTTCGGAATAAGGTGATTGATCAATTAAAGGTTTTGTGGAAGAACCACATGAGTGAAGAGGAAACATGGGAATCTAAAAATGCAATGAGAGATAAATACCCCCACTTATTCGATAAGTAAATAAATTGCGGGGACACAATTTTCTAAAGGGGGTAAGGATTTAACATCCCAAGTAAGTAATGAATAATAGATATATTTATCTATGTATATTTATGAATTAGATAGTGTTTTAAAGGCTTAAAATGAGAATAAATCCAACCTTAAGCATGAAATACTCTAATATTTTTAAAATATTGTTTTACCGCCTTTTGATGGCGAAATTTTTTTAAATCTATCTTTTGACAATTTTATAAGATATATTTGTCAAAATAAACTTATTCTATATTATCGGGACATTGAAATTTACTTTGGGTAAATTTTTGGTATTTTTCTGATAAAGTTTATTTTTTAATGAATAGTGAAAAATATTGTATTTTAATTCAAAACCTCTTTTTAATCTAATTTATTTATATTATTATATTATCCATTTAATTGGTTTTAAAGTTAAATTATAATATATTTTTACTATATAATCCAATAGTGGTCGATGGAATGAATTTCACTTTGAAATTGGACTTAAACTAGTGTCAATCTTTTGATATATCTTCTTTCATAAAAACACGCTATTTGTTCTTACAATGGGAATTAATTATTAAATTAATTATTGTAACTTAAATTTTTTAAATTATGTAAAATAGACATCATTTTTTAATTCGGAAAATCAAATATATCTTAGGGTGAAGTTTTGGTATTTTTCTGAAAAACATCAATTTTTGATGAATAGTGAAACCACTAAGTGGTACTTAAAAAACTGATTTTTCGTTTCAAAGAAAATTTACCACCTCTTTGTTTTGAATTTGAAAAATCCAACATACATGGTTTTCATTAGGAAGTAAAATTTGGTTCAATGGGGTTAAAATAATTTTTTGTTGAATAGTTACTTTTAAGTTTTTAATCGTGATTAGAGGTAATTAGTGTAGTTTAAGGTAAAAATAATGTTTTAATAATATGAAATGACCTTGACACATGTACTACCCTTATTGGATGTGTCATGGACGACCACGAAAACCCATGGGTCGATTTTTGGGACACCCTGGAGCCACTTTGGAAGGATAATGACATTAATTCTTTTTATTTAAAGTAAAAGTAAAAAATGACAGAAACATGTATTGTTTTACTAAAACAATTTTTAAATGCGGTTATATAAGTCATATGTTTTACTATAAATATTCATTTGAAATATAAAAATATTTCCTACATCATAGTATTTTTTTTAATTTTTAGACATTATATAAATGAAATTATTTATGACATCATGATGAAGCAGTGATTACCTCATTATTTAACGATTCAAATAAAATGAAAAGATAATTTAAACTCTAATACCTTCACATGACAAAAACCTATTTCATGAGTATATTTAGAACCCTTATCTACTTATCCTCAAAATAAATCAATGTGTGACCTTCAAAATTCTAATCTCATTTGAAAATAATGTAACATTTTTTACCTTTCCAAGAGTGCCTCTCCTCTCCTCTTATAAAAGGCCCCCACCTCTACCTCCTTACCCACACTTCTCAAGCCTTTGGCTCGGCCAAGATCTGATCCTTTTGTCTCTCCACATCCCTCGACTCATCCAAGAAGCCTTACCTTAGGCTGGAAGCTCTTCAAGAAACCCTTTGGGATAAAACCAATGCGAGTTACCCAATTTTAAAGTAATGTCTTCACTAGTGTTCTTTTGTTTTATTTTGCTTCTCCATCCCCCTAAAATCTTTTTATTCATTTATTTTGTAACAACTAAAGTATCTTAAATATACTAGTATGCTGTTATAATATGTATTCGAGCTACAATACACACACCTACATCTAATGGTTAAAGAATATACTGTTTCTATGGATGGTGAATTTCTGCCACATGAAACGATGATTGTTCAATATTCTTTTAACACCTTCAAAGGTGGCCATTAAGATGTCACTATATTTATATATGTTATATGATATGTTTATGTTTTTATTTAATCTTCTGTATTTTTAATTTATGGAATACCTTTATGGTTTCCATTATGGGTAAACACGATATCTTCATTTTAGGAAGTGCAGACTACCGCCCCTCAAAGTGATTTGATTCGTTAATACCATACATGGTACATATAAAGGATATATTTAATGATATTATATATGATACCATACTAGAATTATAATACTATTATGTATCATTATGTTTTAATTCCATTAAATATTAAATAGAAATGGAAGTAGCGTTCATGCGTACGTACGACTTACCGTCTCCATGAACGGTGCATATCATTTCTTATCTCTAAATGTTATGTAATATTATTAATGCATGTTTATAATGGATATATATGATATATATGATATCTACATAATGAATATAATTTTAGATATAATGGATATTTTACCACATGAAAAACATGTAATTACAAGAATATTATTTTTGACTCAAGTGCCCAGGGTCAACAAAATGACCATTATTAACATAAATAATTAAATAGTGTTCATAACATAGTAATAAGTGATATAATAGGAATAATGAAATTGAAAAAGGATCTTAATCAAGTAGAAATTAACTCACGTTTATTATTCTGGAGGTTAAAGAAGGATCTAGTCAAGTCAGACCCGAGGTAAGGGACTTCCTCTCAATCTCCTTTCATTGAGGCAGATTTTGTACGGGGTATAAACCCCTTTGACTTTTATGTTTATTCAAAAGGAATATTTTTTACGAAGTGTAGAGACCCTAATCTTGACGTACATGGACATTACATTACTTTTTAATAATACTTAGTACATTACAAAAACACACACACAAGGACCGTAATAGTTTAGTGTCTTTGGAAACTCAGAATATAATCTTCTAATCGTGGTGAATGATCTTAAACATCTCCCATAAAGGTCATCCCTTTTTTCCTTACCTAAAACCTTTATTTATATCCTGGGGAAAAGAAAACATAAAAGGGTGAGCTCAAATACTCAGTAAGGGTAATCAAAAGAAATATGAATCACATCATATTCATAAGAACATAACATTTTGGAAATCTTAACCTACAAAAGAGATCATAATATCATAACATGGGATAAATCATAGTAGTGAAATGTAATACCAATAATCATAACATAAAACATGAAACTTTGTGGAATGAACACATAATCACAGAGAATCATTTATTATTAGTCAAGACTAAATGCCAAGACTATGTTAGTGGACAAAGTCCCTTTCTGAAACGAGTTCACTCCTAGTTTCAGTCCTGTTTCACTGAACCGGTTGAACATACTGTTGCAGCCATGTATATCACATGAGATATAAAATCATTACCCAATGAATTGGAGGTAGATATAGGTCCCACCCATCTCATAATGATACCATTCTAATGTGTACCACAAAATCATAAATCATACATCATTGCATAACCCATGTAATAAAAATGGGATTCTTAAACATCATGACATCATAAAATAATTAATATAAGATAAAATAATTCATTAAAATAATTCCATAATAACATAATCAAATCAATGTAATGATAGAAATAGAACCCTATATTATCTTAGATGGAATATAATTTTGATAAAACACTTGAACACCATTCTCGAGGAAAATATCCTTTCTACTTCAAAAACAATTTTCCTTTCTTAACATGTCATTCAATTTTAAACTAAATGAAGTTGATTAAAAATAAAAATGAAAACTTGAAAAGTATGATTCTTGGAAATATTGTTTTAAAAATCCATTCATGCCGTATAAGTTAAAAAAACATTCTTCTCGTACTTTTGACAGAAAAGTCAAAAAGTACCTCGTACAAAAAACGACAAAATATTCCTTTCATATCATTTACTAAAAACTCACCGAAGGGTAAAATTGGATTTAAAAAATTGTAGGTGTATGGAAATAATATTACATATTCAGTAAACATGGATGTGGATGATAAAATACACCGCAGTAAATTCCAAAGTATAAATAATCTCGGATAAAAATGAGATTGTGATATTTCCCTTACCTTGGGTCCGATTTGCTTCGTAAGTGTCTGAACCTCCTGTATAATGATTTAAATAATGTCATTGACTTATTAAAAAAACAAAATCATTTTTATGATATCATATATGGTCATATTCTTAGCTTATTAATAGTAATATTTCATTGGTACTTGTTATTCGGGTGTTTATTACTTTTTGTTCTTATGCGTGTTTTGTCGAATAAATTCTTATTCTTCTTTTAGGTTATAGATACGAAATTTCAAGAATTTTATTAGTGTAATATATATCATATTCATTCACTCGATTCATATATGTAATAATTATGTAATGAAAATCATGTAGAACGAGTCGCATCACATCGTGGAGACGGTATTCCATACGTACGCACGAGCGATGATATCATTCCCATGATCGTGGAATTGTATTGGGGTGTATGTATATTATTTAATAATCAATATCACTTTAAACTAATCATGTATATTCATTATTTACACCATTATACCAATCCAAGTAAGGTGGTGTTGGAAAATAGATTACACCACGGCGTAGAGATAGTATTCTGTACGTACGCACGTGCGGTGATTTCGTTTTCCGTAGGATGGATAGATGGTGAAATAGAGTTGTTTCATACCTATAATTACATATAAGTATATAATTGATACCTATGTTATTACTTCATAATGAAACAACTAAAGAAGAAGTGGAAGAAGAAATAATGTTGAATGAATTGGTAACGGGCATTACCTCTTCTTTGAAGCGCTTCTTTGAGACCTCCTTTTAGGGAAATAAAATTGGTCTTTGAAGAATTCCAGGACCTCTAGGATGTCTCTCGGGAAGTGGAGAGAAAAAATTGGCAGGGTTTGGCTGAGATTGGAGGCTCAATGTGGTGTGAGGAAGAGAGGGAGGAGGTGCCCTTTTATAAGGGAGGAGAGGGGCACCTTTGGAAAAACTAAAACTATTATTTTATTATAAAGCCATATTCGGTTTTAAATAGCTACAAATTGATTTATTTCGAAGCTAAGGTGGGGATGGGTCTCATTCCTCTAATCCAACAGAATTTGGACAAGTTTAGTTTACTAATTTAATCTTATCATTTATATTTAACTTTATGTTAGATAATCTTACTTTTACCGTATCTTTTTGTGTTCGTACACTATAAGGTTAATAAACATACTATAAGAAGCCAAAAGAACCCCAAGTTGTTTATTATTAATATATATAATCTTATCTAAGTCATTTGGCTAAGCCTTAGATTTTTAGGAATAAAATAACAATTGATAATATAATATCTGTTTTAAAATATATTTTATGTCAATTTTGACACTATTTAGTAATTCATTTTTTGTGAAATTCATAACAGAATGATTAGTTCTAAAAAAGTTAATTAAATCAATAATAACATGTCATATTAACCTAGAAAATTAGTTGAAATCATAAAAATCCTCAAATTACATTTATCGGGCTATTTAAAACATCAATTATGTCAATATTTCATTAATAAGAAAATTACTGCATTATCTTGGTGTCATAAATAAATTAAATTATTTAATGTCTAAAAATTCCAAATATAATAACATTATGTATGAAATCATTTTATCCTTCTAATGAATATTTATAGTCGAATTTATCTTATGTATACCCCTATATTAAAAATGATTTACTTATTAAACCTTGATTTTAACTATTTTAACCCTTCTTTAAATAAATTAATAATAAAAGTCCTAATCTAATCCACGTGGGACGAAATGGTCATATTTTATTACTAATGTAGTTTTTGGTCGAATTACACTTATCCAATAGAATTAGGACATGTGTTAGGGTAATAATAATATCACTTTTACCCTTAATTATCCTATTAACTTTTAACAGTGGTAAAAAAAGTAAAAAGTTACTATTCACCAAAAATTATTTTCTTCTCATTGAACCACATTTTACATACTCACATCAACCATTTCTCTCAGATTTTTTAAATCCATTTACAAATGCGGTAAAATTATGTTTTATGTAAATTTGCAAATTCTCCTATGAGGTGGGTAAAAGACGGTGAAAAGTTCAATGGAATTTTTATATATCTAAAATTATCATAAAATTACACCAATGAATTACATTGAACTTATATAGGTATTATGTATAAATTTTGACCTTAAATAAATTTAAATAAAATAAATAATTATTTAAATGAAAAGTCGGTTTTTAAATAGTAACCTAGTGTTTTCACTATTCATCAAAAATTGAAAGTTTTCAAAAAAATACCAAAATTTCACCCTAGGCTAATTTGGATATTCTGAATCGAAAAATGAAGTCAATTTTCAAAAATAAAATTTATAAAATTTCAAAAAGTGGGTATTACTATTCATAATGGCTAGTTTTAATAATATTTTAATAGCATATCGTTGTTCAGCGAAACTCGGTATTGCGTACAACACACGCTATTGTGGAAGGTCGCGCTTGCGTGTAATGCATGCCAAGTCAGAGATGCATGTTATTCAAGATCCTTTTGGGGTAGCATACAAGACAAGACATTAATGAAATTAAAAAGAATATTTTTTGTAAAATCTTGGGGTGTTACATTCTACCACACTTAAAATGAATTTCGCCCTCGAAATTCATCGGGGTTATAAATGGTTTACTACTTGAAAGATTCTTTAATAGAAACCCACATCGTAAAAAGGAATACCAAAACATGGTTTTAAAATCTAAAATATGAAACGTAACGGTTACCCAAATTAACTAATCAATGGGTTTCCACATAGGAGAACATAGGTGAAAATATAGATATGGAAGAGAAATCTAACTGCCTTGTTCTGATGGAGAGTGGTAGAGAACATGTATATGAAAAATACAATAATCACAATGCCCTAAATTTGTGATGATCTAGGGTACCATCTGATTCATCGGATATAAGGGCACTAGGACAACATTTTTGGTTTTCAAGATCATTTCCCTAAAGTTGATGAATTAAAAGAAATACTTACATTATTTTGGTACAATCTCACTGTTGTTCGTGAATTGAAAAATTTCCACTTCATCCCTTAATGAAATGAAGTTGAATTTGTTATTCGTGATGTGTTAGCAGATCATGTGATAGAATGATGTGTCATTCCATCTGTTTCAAACAAAAGGTCAGCAAAAGTTATAAGTCCATTATATGGTTAGATTAATCGTATATGGTTCCAAGAATTAACTTATACTTCATATATCATACCCCATAATAAAATAAAACTAGTTTCTACTAACCAGGGACTTCTTGTAGGCCAGTGGAAGGCGATAAATGCCAGTCTCACTTCTGTTGTGGGTTCGATTCCCAGAGCCTTGTCCGACGCGATGGGCTGTCACCCGACCTGCAGGTTGTCCTTTTTCTAAAACTACATTAATATAAAATCCCATCAATAATATCGAAAAAAAGTTATATCCTTAAACATTAATAACTTATGTCCAACATAATCCATTCCAATCATTAGGCTTATCTAAAATACTTTTGTCCAAGCTTATAGTATAAAGAAAAAAATTACTAGATAGGTTATCTACCAAGCATGTGAATACCATCATTTATCCCTCATATATCTTGTTGGTCACATTCCAATCATGTGAATACCATAATCGTGTATTCTCTTGAAATATGAATACCCATTAAACCTTAGTGAAAATATTAATGCTGTCAAAAGTTAACTCTTTCCACATACCAAAATCCAAAAATTCTATATACTCAAACCATGATATAACCTTCTCCTTATATCAGTCATGAGCTCATGAATACTATCAAACATATCATTATCTTCATATCCCTTAATTATGCGCATATCATCCGCTTACCAATAATATCTCAATAACTTTACATGTTTACCAGTACCATAAAATTTTTGAATCCACAATAGACTAATACATAAATATTCCAATATTCCACGATACTATATACAACATTTTTTTTAATCTCATTACATAAACACTTAATCATTCCACTACATTATTGTAATATTCAAGATCACCAAGAGTGATCGCATGTGACTTCCCTTTGTCATTTTCCGTAAGTGGTTTCTCATGTAGATCATCTTTATCCCTTGGATTAGGGCATTGATTAGCATAATTCCCCATTTCATTGCACTTTTATCATTGAAGTGTTGTTGTTGTGTTATCTGCAGTCTTTTCTTTATTCACACCATTAGCAACCCTTTTTCGATTACTTCGACACCCAGCTGCTCGATGACCTTCTTTTCCACACTTAAAACATTTTCTAGTCCCTTTAAGACAATATCCACCATTCTTCTTTCCTCACTTTGATCATAAGGAAACATTAATCTTCTTTTCACCATTATTCTGAGATTTCTCCTTAAACTCCATATTTTGTTTCTTGTCAAAACCATGAGATGGATATGTAACACTAACTTCCATTTCTACCTTAATAGCACAGCGCACAATTTCTTCATAGCTACTGATGTCTCTTATAGCTAATACCCTTCGAAGATTTGGTTTTAATCCACTAAAAAATCGATCAACTTTACTTTCAGGTTAGATGATAAAGCCAGATGCATACCTTGCAATCCTTGTAAAATTCACTTCATATATACCAACAGATTCATAATCCTTTTGCTTTAGTTCAAGAAAATCCTTCTCCATCTTTGTTTGAAGAATATGAGGGAATTAATTATTGAAAAATAAGTTCTTGAACTAGTCCCATTCCATGGACTCAATTTCAACTCTTGGCCTCATATTCTTGATAAGATTCCACCATTGATAAGCTTCACCATCCAAATGATATACTGCTAAGATGACATTATCATGTTCCGAACATTGAAGAACTGAAAATATCTCTTCAGTGGTACAGATCGATTGTTCATCAACAAGTTAATCATAATACCCACTGAAAGAAGGTGGATGTTTCCTCATGAAGGACTCAATAGAATATTGTTCCCATTCTCTGGTCATTTGGAAGTCCAGAATGATTCATAGCTTGTGAAAGTATAAAAATAATATTTTGCACTCCATATCCCATAACATTGGTTTGTTCAGGAGGACAATCATTGCATCGTACATTACATTGATCAATATGGTTCCTTCGGGTTTCAGCCATCGTCTAAAACCCAAAAAGAATAGTGTGAGAGGCAAAAATAACGCTATGGAAAACAACATAATAAAGGGGTGTACCATCAATATCTAACATCTTAGGTTTAATTCTAAGATGGTTAGCATAATTCTAGGACTATAACATATACTTAACCTTAGGGACATCCCTAGACATACCTTAGAAATATCTCTAGGGATCTCACTAATGTTCTCGCATCCTAGTTTCCAAAGGTTGACTAAACCATTCCTCTGATACCAACTGTAGAGACCCTAAGATTGACGTACATGGACATTACATTACTTTTTCTGAATAATTATTACATTACAAAAACACACACATAAGGACCATAATAGTTTAATGTCTTTGGAAACTCGGATTAATATCTTCTAATTGTGGTGAAAGATCTTCAACATCTCCCATAAAGATCGTCCCTTTTTTTCATACCTAAAACCATTATTTATATCCTGGGGAAAAGAAAACATAAAAGGGTGAGCTCAAATCCTCGGTAAGGGTAAACAAAAGAAACATCAATCACATCATATTCATAAGAACATAACATTTTGGAAATCATAACCTACAAAAGAGATCATAAAATCATAACATGGGATAAATCATAGTAGTGAAATGTAATCCCAATAATCATAACTTAAAACATGAAACTTTTTGGCATACACACATAATCATAGAGAATCTTTTCTTATTAGTTAAGACTCTTTGCCAAGACTAACTTAGTGGAAAAAGTCCCTTTTTGAACCGAGTTCACTCCTCGTTTCCGTCCTGTTTCACTGAACTGGTTTAACCTACCGTTCCAGCGATGTCTTTGTCAAGAGATATAAAATCTTTACCCAATGAATTGGAGGGAGATATAGGTCCCACCCATCTCATAATGATACCATTCTTATGTGTGCCACAATATCATAAATCATACATCATTGCATAACCCATGTAATAAAAATGGCATTCTTAAACATCATGACATCATAAAAAATTTCATATAAGATAATGGAATTCATAAAAATAATTCCATCATAACATAATCAAATCAATTTAATGATAGAAACAAAACCCTATATTATTGTAGATGGAATATAATTTTGATAAAACAGTTGAACTCCATTCTTGAGGAAAGTATCCTTTCTACTTAAAAAATATTTTTCCTTTCTTAACATGTCATAATTTTTTTTAAAAAGATGTTGATTAAAAATAAACTTGAAAACCTTTAAAGGAAGATTCTTGGAAATATTGTTTTAAAAATCCATTCATTCCGTATAAGTTAAAAAAACATTATTCTAGTACTTTTGTCGAAAAAGTCAAAAAGTACCTCATACAAAAAATGACAAAACATTCCTTTAATATCTTTTACTAAAAACTCACTAAAGGGTAAGATTGGATTTAAAAAATTGTAGGTGGATGGAAATAATATTACATATTGAGGAGACATGGATGTGGATTATAAAATACACCCCAGTAAATTCCAAAGTATAAACAATCTCTGATAAAAAAGAGATTGTGATATTTCCCTTACCATAGGTCCGATTTTCTTCATAAATGTCCGAACCTCCTGTATAATGATTTAAATAATGTCATTAACTTATTCCAAAATAATAATCATTGTTATGATATCATATATGGTCATATTCTTAGCCTATTATTAGTAATATTTCATTGCTACTTGTTATTTGGGTGTTTATTAATTTTTGTTCTTATGCGTGTTTTGTCGAATAAATTCTTATTCTTATTTTAGGTTATAGATACGTCATTTAAAAAATTTAATTAGTGTAATATATATCATATTCATTCACTCAATTCATTTATGTAATAATTATGTGTTGAAAATCATGTAGAACGAGTCGCATCACATCGTGGAGACGGTATTCCGTACGTACGCACGAGTGATGATATCGTTCCCATGATCGTTGAATTGTATTGGATGGTATGTATAATAGTTCAGAATCAATATCACTTTACAATAATCATATATATTCATTCTTTACACCATTCTACCCATCCAAGTAAGGTGGTGTTGGAAAATAGATTACACCACGGCGTGGAGACGGTATTCCGTACGTACGCACGCGCAGTGATTTCATTTTCCATAGGATGGATAGATGGTGAAATAGGGTTGTTTCATACTTATAATCACATATCAGTATATGAGTGATACTGATGTTATTACTTCATAATGAAACAACTAATGAAGAAGAAGTGTAAGAAGAAATAACGTTGAAAGAATCGGTTACTGACATTACCTCTTCTTTGAAGCGCTTCTTTGAGACCTCCTTTTTGGGCACTAAAATTGGTCTTTGAAGAAGACCAGGACCTCTAGGATGTCTCTCGGGAAGTGGAGAGAAGAAATTGTTAGGGGTTGACCCAGCTTGAAGGCTCAATGTGGTGTGAGGAAGAGAGGGAGGAGGTGCCCTTTTATAAGGGAGGAGAGGGGCACCTTTGGAAAAACTAAAAATATTATTTTATTATATAGCCATATTCGGTTTTAAATAGATCCAAATTGATTTATTTCTAAGATAAGGTGGGTATGGGTCTAAAACCTCTCATCCAATATAATTTTGACAAGTTTAGTTTACTATTTTAACCTTATCCTTTAGATTTAACTTTATGTTAGATAATTTTACTTTAACCATGTATTTTTGTTTTCTTACACTATAAGGTTAATAAACATACTATAAGAAGCCAAAAAAACCCCAAGTTGTTTATTATTAATATATATAACGTTATCTAAGTCATTCGGCCGAACCATAGATTTTTAGGAATAAAATAACAATTAATAATATAATATTTGTTTTAAAAACTATTTTATGTCAATTTTGACATAATTTAGTAATTTATTTTCATGAAAATCATAACAAAATGATTAGTTCAAAAAAAGTTCATTAAATCAATACTAACATGTCATATTAACATAGAAAATTAGAGTAATTCATAAAAAGTCTCAAATTAGATTTATTTTGGTATTTATAACATCAAATATATCAATATTTCATTAATAAGATACTTAATTCATCGTCTTTGTGTCATAAATAAATTAAATTATTTAATGTCTAAAAATTTCAAAAAAGATAAAATTATGTATTAAATATTTTTATATTTCTATTGAGTATTTATATTCGAATTTATCTTATGTATAAACCTATATAAAAAATTATTTACTTATTAAACATTGATTTTAACTATTTTCACCCTTCTTTTAATAAATTAATAATAAATTTCCTAATCTAATCCAAGTGGGCCTAAATGGTCATATTTTATTCCTAAGGTTGCTTTTGTTCGAATTAAACTTATCCAATAGAATTAGGACATGTGATAGGGTAATAATAATATCATTTTTACCCTTAATTACCCTATTTACTTTTATCTGTGGTAAAAAAGTAAAAAGTTACTATTCACCAAAAATTATTTTCATCTCATTGAACCACATTTTACTTACTTACATCAACCGTGTGTATCAGATTTTTGAAATTCCATTAACAAAAGCGGTAAAATTATGTTTTATGTAAATTTGCAAATTCTCCTAGGAGGTGGGTAAACGATGGTGAAAAGTTCAATAATATTTTTATATATCTAAAATTATTATAAAATTACTCCAATAAATTACATTGAACTTATATAGGTATTATGTATCAATTTTTACCTAAAATAAATTTAAATAATATAAATAATTATTTAAATAAAAAGTCGATTTTTAAATAGTAACCTAGTGTTTTCACTATTCATCAAAAATTGAAAGTTTTCAGAAAAATACCAAAATTTCACCCTAGGATAATTTTGATAATCCGAATCCAAAAATGAAGTCCATTTTCAAAAATAAAATTTATAAAATTACAAAAAGTGGGTATTAATATTCATAACGGCTAGTTTTAATAATATTTTAATAGCATATCGTTGTTTAGCGAAACTCGATATTGCGTACAACACACGCTATCGTGGAAGGTCGCGCTTGCGTGTAATGCAAGCCAAGTCAGGGATGCATGTTGTGAAATCTCCTTTTGGTGTAGCCTACAACACAAGACATTAATGAAATTAAGAAGAATATTTTTCATAAAATCTTTGGGTGTTACATGAAGAATTTTACTAAACAAAAAAAGGGAATGTTTTTATCGTACGTATGCGGCGACAACGACTTCTCCGCCACCATGACCATTATTTGGCTTTGAATTCCTTTACAAGACACAAATTTTTTTTAAAATTCAAAATAAATACCATGTTTTACTTTTGTTTTATTTTTGTATTGAAAATGGTTTTCACAATGTTTCTATTATATCAATGTGTGGTATTGATATCTTGGGATTGAAATATGGAAATTTTATGTTTCCTTTATGTGTGTTTTACGTGATACGATTATGTTATGGTTCTTCTGCATTGTTATGAAGATGGGTAGTTCCATGATAATCTAAGGGTGGGTGAGCCTCATATAGCTCTCAAATTCATTGGGTAACATGAAGGAGTTAAACGTTAAGGTTTCTCCGAAGAGATTTAGGGAATATACTGTGATGGGTATTCCAAACATAACCATGAGGGTTAATACCTATGTAAGAATGTTATGAATTCCTCCAGTTACCTTTATGTCTTATGATTTCGATGATTTATTTTATGAGGTATGTTAAAGTGATTCTGTTTTATGGGAAAATTATGATTTCATTCTTATATATATATGTACTCATGTTTCCTTTGCATATTTTTTTATAAAACTTACTGAGCATTTTATGCTCATACCAAGTTTTTGAAATGTTTTCCACAGGTCAGGGGAATAGTACATGATACGATGATAGTGTCAAGGAAGTGTCAAGATAGAATCCATGTTTTATTTTAAATATTTTTCCGTTGTTGGGAAAAATGAATACTATCATTTATTGTAACCGATTTGTTTAAATGTGGGATGTAATGCATGTTTTATGATCTAATAATCTAAAACTATAAACCTGAAAATATCCTCAATGTTTAATCTTGTAATGACTCACGATTAAGTAAGGTTTAAGGCTGTGACCTTATAATTTTTAATCAAAATTTGATTCATAATAAATTAATATTTTGAGAGTTTCTTAATGTTCCCCTCTCATCACTTATAACAGGGAACCACATCCTTTTCCACTTCACAACATTTTTACATTTAATTCACTGTAAAACCCTACCAATTATTTTTCTATACATCCATAGTAATATTCTAGAGGTGATGGTATTCTTAAAAGACCAACTCTACTCTTTTAAGAGAAATTTTAATAGAGGCACGTTGAGGAAGCTGTAATCTCTTCTATCAATTTTTTCAAATTTATTTCTTATTATACATCTTATTATTTAGTCGTTTCATTATAAAGTAATAACATAAGTATAAATAATATACTTATATATTTTTATAAATATAAAACAACCCTATTTCCCCTTCTCTCAATCCTATGAAAAACAAAATCACCATGTCTGTTTATGTACGACTTATCATCTCCACACAGTGGTGCAATATGTTTTTCACCACCACCATACATAGATGTGTATAATGGTGTAAATAATAACTATATATAATTAAAATAACATTATTCTAATTTTGAGATATTATACACCATCCACTTCAGTTCCATTCAATAATTATGGGAACGATATTATCGCTCGTACGTACGTATGACTTACCATCTCTATAGTTTGTTATGATTCTTTCTACAAAATCTTCATTAATGAATAATTAAATAAATGAATTTAACCAATAAATATGATATATGTTATACAAATACTATGCTATAAATGATATAACTATTACTTAATAAGTTAAATAAAAAATATCTGAGAAACATACATAAGAAAATAAAGAAGTTAATACCTGAATAATGAGTAACAATGAAATGTTACTATCAAATGGTTGAAAATATGATAATAAATTTAATCATAAAATTATTATGATTTTGGAATAAATTATTTACATTATTTAAATCATTATTCATGTGGTTTAAATATGTATGGACAATATTTGACCCAAGGTAGGGGATAACTTTTTCAATCTCATTTTTATCTGATGTTGTTTATTCGTAAGTATTTACTGCGGATATATTTTTTATCCAAGTACATGTTTTATAAAAATGTTTACAAAGAATATTTAATATTATTTTATTTATATTTAAATTAATGTTTACTTCTTTTTTACTTTCACTACATAGTGCAGAAGTAATCTTTATTTTGTTTACCATATGATGACCTTTTTGACTTTTCTGGTAAAAGTAAGCGGATAATGTTTTATTAACATTTACAACATGAATATATTTTTTACAGTTTCATGAACCCTTATTTCCCCTATTATTAATATAAACTATTTCATAATTATTTTCAAATAAATACTCTTCTTTTTAAATGATGCTGGATTTTGAGAAAAGAATATGTTTTTAAAGAAGAAAGGATATTTTCCAAAAGAACTAAGTTCAAGTGGTTTGTCAAAATTATTTTCCATCTAAGATGACACTATTTAAAATGTGATATATTTTTATCTGTATAATTATGATTATTTTATTTTTTTAATGATGAAATGGTATTTTTATGGATTTAGTTATAATGTAATGATTTTAAAGAAACCAATTTTATTTCTTGGGTTATGATGTGATTAATGATTTATGTTTTTGTGGACAATGTAAGAATGATTTCATTATGATATGTGTGGGACCTATTTATCCATAGAATCCATTGGGTAAAAATTTACATCTCATGATATAGACACTAATTTAACAGAAAGTAAATGCAGTTCATTAATACATGGCTAGATCAGCATGTAAACCCGGTTTAGTAATGGATGTTGTCCACTAGGATGGTCTTGGCTGCAATTCCTTGGCTACTATGGAAATTATATTATTTTATTATTAGTTTTCCACAGTTAGAGGTTCTATGTCAACATGATTCTATCATAGTTAATTTTCTTTTATGATATATTCCTTACATTCTTCCATGATTTATGTCATTGCTCAAGATTATGTTGTTTAAAATTTATATTCATGATTTTTGCATTCATGTGTTTATGGTTTGTTTTATGTTCTCCATGTTTACCCTTACTGGGAATTTTGTCTCTCCCTTTTTATGTTTTCTTCTCCCCTGGATATAATAAAAGGTTTCTGGTAGGAATAAAAGGAAAAGTTATTTATGGGATATTTTGATGATCTTTCAGCATGATTATAAGATCATTTTCCATGTATCCAAAGACACTAAACTAATACAGTCATTGGATGCCTTTTTGTGTAATGTATTATGTTTTCCTAAAAATTGTAATGTCTAGGTATGGGAATCTTGGATCTCTAAAATCATGGTAGTGTGATTTCACTCCTCATACCATCATGGTACTAATGGTTCACTCCAATGTACATCTTAGTAGCAGGAGTTCACTCCTCATACCATTTTGATAGTCATGTGACATTACTATGGACATATTAGTAGCATGAGTTTACTCCTCATACGATATTGGTTGTCATTGTACACTCTCATGCCCATATTAGTTACATAATTACAATCACATACCATCTTGGAAAACATTTTTCACTCCCATTATAATCATTGTTATGAGGTTTCATTCCCATGACCATCTTAGTCTCTCTTATAAGATATAAATCATCACTAAATGCATTGGAGGGAGATATATGTCTCTCCCATATCATAATGAAATCAAAAATGCATGTTACAAGAGAAATTATATAATCATAACATAAACAATGATATGAAATGGGTATTATAAACATGTAATCTTATCATAACATGTGGGAAAAACATTGGTTTCATAATCATTTCATCATAAACATAACTCTTGAAAAGAAGAACGTTTCAGAAGAACAAAACCCATTAAAGTGAAATATGTTTCATAATGATCATTAATGTATGTGCAAGCCATTCATATAATGAATATGAATGGAAAATTTATATCAATTCCAAAATGGGAATGTGTAACATCAATATATGTTATCTTATATGTAAAATAATTTTGAAATTTCTTTGAAAAACATTTCTTGAAGAAAATATCTTTTATTCTATGAAAAAGTATTTTTTAAACATAAAACCATTTGAAAGTTATTTTCTTACAATGTAACATTAATTTATATAATGAATACATGAAATCATTTGAAAACCTATTTCATGGAAGACATATATATAATGATTCAAAACATTTTGATAACCTTTTTCATTGAAAATACATTGAAATATTATAAATATAGCTTAAAATGTTTTGAAACCCATTTCATTGAATATAATTTTAATATATATAAACAAATCATGAATCAAATTAGAAAACCATTTTCCTAGAAATGTTATAAAAAAATCTTGAAAACATTTAGATAACTATTTTTCTTAAAAACCTGTAAAAGAAATCTAAAATAATTTTGATAACAATTTTCTTTACAACTTATAAAAGATACATAAAAACATATTGAAATCTATATTTCATGAAAATAATATAAAAAATTATTTTCTTAAATATTAACCCTTTAAAAATTCAAAGGAATATTTTTAGAAATGATGGTGATTAAATCCATACAAGTAGTATAATAAAAAGAAAATATTCCATTTTCAAGATAACAACTTTATAAAAATGACTATATAGGAAAGAGACTATGACATTCCTTTGAAAATTTGTAAAATAATATTTAACATGTATTTTAATGTTCAAAGGTGATCATATGAATATTAATCGAAACTAGTTTGAGAATAAAAAAATTGTTTTGAATGAACACAGATTTCTGACCGAAGAGGGGGTAATGTAATGATTTCTTAAACATAGATTCTTAACTATCATATGAACCAAAGAGTAGGAAAATGGTACCAATATATTATTACATTATGAATATATAAGCGTTAATAAATTTAATTATTTTTATCATCATTTGGACTATAATATTTCTCAAATTAAAGCACAAAAATAAACAATCTCGAAAAGCGATGAGGTTGTTTGAATAAACTCTTACAACATAGTAAATAGGTATCATAAAATCCATGTAAGAAAAAGGAAATCAAATGAATCTCAAAATATCATGAAATTGTTTTACTGAGGATATAACATGTAAAATATAAGAATATAATCTTCCAAAGATAATTTTGGTTCATATCAAAACATAAGTATCAAATAATGAAAATAGAGAATAAACTATTTTATTGATTCAGTAAATTTTTAAACAAAAAAACCGTGAATGAAAGGTCATAAAATGGACATTTGAATAAAAAAAATTTATTTAAAATATACATATAATTCCATCATTATCATAAAATTTACCACATAAATGGAAGGTGTGTAAAATATAGAATGTATCTCACAGAAATAAAAATTGAGATTTAATCCCCTAGCCTTGTGTCTTGACCCTCCCTGTACTCATTCTGTCGACCTGTATAATAAATATAAATTTATTATAATTGTTTAAAGAATAATATTCTTATATATAATAGCATATATGATTTTATTAGGACTATAAATTACCCGTATTCTATCCATCCGATGTTATGGTTGAACTTCGGGTAATTTTCGCATTGTTTTTCATATGTGTCTAAATTTTTAATATTATTCATCCTTTTACTTATATCATGATTACAGAATGTAAAAAATGATATAAATATAATTTAAATCTATTATATTTCTATTATTATAATCTATATAACATATATCTGTGAAAAGGGATACACCGTTCATGGAGATGGTAGGTCATACTTACACATAAACGCTATATCTGTTTAATAAATGTGTTGTGAGAATGAAAGTAAAATGCATACATATATATATATCATTATTATATTATATTTATGATATAATATATTTCATATATATTCACAAAAATAATCCTTAATAAAATTGATACAATCAATGTAGTGTATCAATGAATCATATCACTTTGTGGGGTAGGTGGTTCACACTTTCTCACATGAAATAATAATATTTACAAAAGATGTAAGGCATAGAAGTAACTTTAAAATAAAAATTAAAGTCATAAAGGAATTATTAATATAATATATATTATATATATATACATATTTTCCATCATAATGGCCACCATGATTTTGGGTAATGGAAAAATGAACAATCATCGTTCCGTGAGGCAGTAGTTCACTGTACATAGGAAACAATATGTTCGTTTACCATTAGATAGAAGTTTTTTTAAGTTCTTATTGAACCATTAACATAAATAATTCCTAGTATATTTATAATAATAAATTTTTTATATAATAATATAGAATATATTGTTTTATGGGGGTGGATACGGAAAATAAAAGAACAATTTTGAGAAATGAAGTTTCATCTTAATCGGGGGACTCCTTTGGGTTTGTTCCCAAAGGCTTCCTTGAATTTCCTTATGGCCAAGTGTAGGAATATAAGAATAACAGAGTATTTTTGGAAGTGTATTGGGATAATATTGGCTTATCCAAATAGGTATTATAGATGATAGTATGTGGGGAAAGTGGAAGATTTTTATAGAGATGGGAAATGACTCGCTTTGATTTTTTATAAATAAGTTTGGTGGGTGCATGTTATTACCTAATAAAAACTCATAAAAAACCAAAATCTAAATAATGGACGTTTTTGGCATAAATATGGACATCCAATGGATTTTGTACAAGTTTCTAGTTCATTTGGGCCCATTAATTTTGAAGGTTTAGTCCATAAATAAGATTAATTCGGCCTTAATCACTTTGAATAATTTCAATCAATTTTACAAATCATTTTGGTAAAACATAATCAATATATTATTAGAATATAAATACATTACAGAATAAAATTTTCTTTGTTTATTTTTTCAAAATGAAATCCACCAATGTTGAACAATTACGATTATTGTAAATCAAGCAGACATGACGAAATAACGAGTTTTTAAAGATGAAGACTGTTCAAAAGATTATTAAGATTCTATACTCTATTTAAAAGTGAAATTTATTCTAATGAATTAATTTTACAAATAAATGTAGTATTTATCTAATTTGACCATAATACACATTTATAATATCATTTAAAATTAATAATTAATTTAAAAAATTATTTTTTTTAAAAAGTTATATATTTCACTATTCTTAAAAAATATTAGGTTTCACAAAAGAATCCGAAAAATTACACAGAGGATAATTTGGTAATTTTTAATTAAAAAATAATTTATTTTATAAAATTAAATTTCTAAATACGTCTAAAATTATTTTTATTATTGAATGAAGGTTATTCAAGAAAATGGTATTTCTAACATAAAAGACATTTAAAAAAATCATATGTTTCAATATAAATATGTTTTATATTAATAAAGAAATTATAAAAAATATTTGGAAAATAGTTGTTACTATTCTAATAAGTATGTATAATTTCTATGTTATAATTATCTCATTTAAATATTTATATAAAAGAAGATATTTCATAGAAGCTTAGTGTTGTGTTCATCGTATATCCAGTTAGTGTAGTGTGTAACATACACCATGTCATATGCCAAGTCTATGTTGCATGGAACGTAAAGAAGGTCAATTATATGTGAATGGAATGTGTGTTTTTTAAACTACTATTCATAAAATAAATTTTAATTTAATAGGGTAAAACACTTTTCTTATAATAATAATATTTCACTTTATATTCAATATGTTTTTGTATTCATTTATAAATAATTGGTAACACGTTAACTCGTATTTTGTTTTGTAACCCATATATTTTCATATATATTATTAAATAATATTGGTAAAATCTTATTTAACAATAGAAAAATATGTTATTTACTAAATATTTATATTTTAATAACATATTGTTGTCAGTTAAACCTCGGTCTTTCATGCTACACATGTCATTTCAGAAAGTCATTGTTTAGTATGACACAAGATAACCTTGTTCAATGATGTAGATCAAGCAATATTTTATGTTTATTGTGAATGAAAATTAAATTTTTTTTGCATATAACTCAATCCAAACATTTTTCTTTAAAAAAAATTAAATATCTTTAGTGATACATGAAATGAAAAATATAAAAAGGCATAAATTAATGGAAAAAAATAATTCAAAAAATTTTAGGGTGTTAGAGTCTTGGGTATGTTTGTTACACAATGAGAGTTATTCATAATCTAATTAGATATTGTTAAATTTTTTCCATTATAGATGGAATCAAATACCATATAAATAATATGTCTTATCATTGTATTTGGTTGTGTGAGGTTGAGGAAATTTCTGTTAGTATCAAAGAATTAGTTTGATAACATTTGATGATTATAATTTATCAAATGAGGTTAAGATAACAGCTTTGGATTCCATTATTAGAAAAAAAAATAATGGTTTATCATATATTTTAAAGAATAAATACCCCTTTAGAGGTATTATGTGATTTGATGTTGGGGTGATTAAGGATATTTGAAGAGGTTTTATTTGGTATTTAAATGAATATATGGATGTGGTATAAATAACAATTTGGATTGATAAAATATTTATATTGAGGTATATGTTTTTAATTGGGAAAATTATAATAATTTATTTCAATATATGTAGATTAATATAGATAAACTTTGGAATTGACATGTGAGTAAGGTATATGTTTCTTGGTATGTGATTAATGTTGGTTTGAGATAAGGTTATGCTAATTTTATAAATAAAAAATTATTTTTTTTTAATATGGTATATATGATAATGAAAATGATAGTTTTTCTATTTTTATGTTTTGCAGGATAAAATTAAAGAAACATTATTTTAAATTAGAGTATTTTTTAGTTTCATAATTAGACTAAATTTTCATGGGATGAAATAATGATGTCATAAAAAAATACATAATAGTATTTATTTACATAAGGATTTTATTGTTTTCAATGATTCTTTCATAATTATCATAGAAACCTATTTTTTTGGATTTAACTAAGGGAATTGTTTAAATAATTAATATTGAGAACATTTTAGAGACCATCCTCATTTTAAACAAAACATCATGGGAGTTGGAATAAAATATATTTTCATGATTCCTAACTAGTTATCTCATGTTTTGATAAATGACTAGAGCCACTTAAATCCAATAAACTCATTGAACAAGTGGAAATGTAGTTTTATGGATGTTCAGATGATACAAATTGTAGGGTTAATAAAATTCATCATACTACATGTTAAAAATATGGGAAAATGCATGGTGGAAAATGTCTCTATATAATAGGTAAATTCATCATGTGTGGAAGACATATTCATTGATCAAAATAAATTAATGGAGATTTGAAGAGTAAAAATTATTAAATTAAAAGAGGAAATTATTTCCCTATGGTACCAGCCGTAACGCTCTGAACCTAGTTACTCAGAGTCAGTGAATTATTACATAACATTGGAATGATCACAAAAGATCAAGTCTCAAAAGACTGACTAGTTTAGTAGCCTTGGAAACACTAGATACATTCATACGTCTTACATTACATCATAAAGTGAAAAACTATAAAAACATAGACTTCATATTCCAGACTCATATCCCCTCAGACTATCCCTATAGGTTAGTCATAAAATACTTCTTTACATCTTGGTAAAAATAATAAATAGAAAGGGGTGAGCTGAGATGCTCAGAAAGGATAACAATATAGCAAAAATTTCATAAATTAGCATAAACATTTAAGGGAATTTATAACTAAAAAAATCCTTTAAAACATTAGCATTAGAATAATATGGAAAAAATGAAATGAAATAATTCCATTTACTTATTCACATTGGTATTCTACTAGTATAAAAATAACATTCAATATCAATAACCACCTTCATAATGATGTAATGCATAATTCCGGACTGTCATAACCACATAGTCAAGGCCTTGTTCCAAGACTACAAATAAGATTTTGACAAGGCCTTTTTCCAATACACTAGTTTTTCTCATGAGACCTACTGATGAATTTAGGAGCTATACAGGGATCCCCCCATCACTTACTAAGTCCAATGCATTCCTCATATGAACATATTTAAACATAACATAAACATTAGTATAAAAACTAGCTTATAAAATAGCAATAATTTATCTATAAACCATGAATGGTATAAAAATAACACCTCCATAGTCAAATATTTCACAAATCCTACATTACAATTGGAAAGTTTTGTATCATAATAAATCAACTTCAAAGAATATTAAAATCGATTAAAGGATATTGACATAGATGAAATCATAAGTATTTGAGATAAATATCAATTTTTTGAAATCATTTAAAAGTCACATAGTTATAAAATAAAACATTTACATTGAAAATGTTATTATAATATTTTAAGGGAAGCTTCGATTATTTTTAAACGGTGGAAAATAGCCCCACCCTCCATATAAGTTAAAAAAAGACATTCGTACCTTACTTTTGTCGAAAATGTTAAAAAGGACCTTATTCTGAAAATGATGGAAAGATTCCATTATAAACATCTTATAAAAAGTAAAAAAAGGGTATAGACGACTTTAACACATAGTCTATAAAATAGTAATAATGTTTTTAGATACATTTTTAAGAAACATGGATGCAGATGATAATGAACTCCCGGTAGATACTTACATAAAAACAACCTTAGATAATAATTAGATTATGAAATTAACCCTTAACTTGATCTTTTCCTTGGTAGGGGGTAGTTAAACCTCATATATACTGGTGAGATAATTGTTATTCAATTATAAAAGAATCATACACATTAATATGATATCATATATGATCATTTAATATTTCATTGTTAATAATATCTTAGTATTATCGTTGTTTTCGGTGTTAACAGATTCGTTTTCCTTTATATTCTTTGTTTTGTGGGTCATATTTGTTATGGATGGGATGTATATTATTCATATCCATAATTATATGAAGTCTTTTAATATTACATTTAATAAAAAAATTAAAATTATTATTGAATGGATACGATGGGGAATGAATCTCACCGCGTTCGTGGAGACGGTAATCCATACGTACGCACGAGTGACAATATCATTATTTTGATATTAAAATAATATATAATTGGATGTCACATCATATATACAGAATAATTATCATGTCACCACCAATCCTCGGGTCTGGTGTCGTGACTACCCCATGAACTCCTTCCATAGGCCAAGGGCTGGCGACTAGCACTAATGGCATAAAGCTCGATAAAATGGAAGGCATTCCCTTTATATAAGTAAAAAAACACAACATTGTACTCAAGATGAAGTAAAAACTAAGTAATCTGAGTACAAAAGTAAGTGCTGGAAAGTAAATGGGCCGGTATACAAACCCAACTGAAATTACAGTACAACTGAGTAAGAAATTACAACAGTTGAAAAGTAAAGCAGCAGCAACCAAGTCATCCTCTGAAATTCCCACCCGAAGGGTGGGTACAGATAGTCTCGCCAGCTTCTCGGGCCCGGACATCCACTCTGATACATCTTGCAAAGTGGTCCACCTATAGGTTCTGTCCCTCTCTACAAGACTCCTCCTCGATCTGTGTTGTCTGTCGTCTGCATCCAACAAAACGTACTGCGGGCATAGCCCGTGTAGGGGTGAGTATAAGATACTCAGTAGGGACCCCGAGACCTTCGAAGGACTCCCAAAATCCACAGAGGAATAAACCACAATGGAATAATAAAAACACTAAGTATCAACCAACACTACATAGGTATATTCCCATACATATACCTAAGTCATCAATTCCAGTTCGGCTCCAACCCCCAAGACCATGTACAACCAAGTCCACACAGGAATGCACAACCCAGTCCACATAGGAATGAAAGTCAATCATATCGATGAAAATGATTGAAATTCAAGACTCAGATCACACAGGTATACTACTTATGATGAGGGGTGGAGATGATAGATGTAGCCTCTGAATCATCATCCATGAAAAACCAATGTAGGATCCAAGTATATATGTCGTCGCTGCCGATCCCAAGTAGGATCCTAGTAGAGTAACCATCACTGCCGAACCCACGTCAGATCCTAGTACAGTAACCATCGACGCTGAACCCAAATAAGATCCTAGTACAATCGTCATCACTACCGAACCCATTGAGTATCCATGTGCAATTGTCATCGCTTCCAAACCCACGCATGATCCAAGTACAGTCGTCATCGCCATCACAGTCACAACTATCTCTAGGGTTCCAGCACACAGAACACTCAATTCCGGGAGGGTCCGCTCCTCGATCCACAGGGGATGATACATCAACTGTCATGAAGTCTAGCGTTGAGGTATCCCAACGTTTTGTCTCGTCAATAGGAACTCAATGCAAAAGACAACGCGTCAATCGGACGCCCAGTCTGGGAGATATTGGCTTTTCTGTGCCAAGGGCCCGGTTAGAAATATGCTCGTTCCAAACCCGGATATTATCCAAAATCATCCGAAACTCACTTAGAGTATCGCAAAAGGACCGTCTTGTCGAAAGAGTCCCACTGCCGCAGAAGGCGTGTCGATCGGACACGTGGTACTTATGTTATTCAAGTTTATGTGATTAACGACCCCAACCCGTTTAGCCAAGTGGATCGACAGGTCGGGTTGACCTTGTTTGACAGGTCCGACCTAGGTGGGGTGTCGGACCAGTCCGAGGAAAAAAATATCTTGGCACGAAGGGACGCGGCCAGGACCGAAGTGGTACGACTCAGACCAAAGTGGCGAGGTCCGGCCCGGCGGGGCGTGGCCCGACCCGGCACGGCCCGGCTCGGCGTGGACCAGCTCGGCCCGGCACCGCCCGGCTCAGCCAGACCCGGCTCGGTTAGGCACAGCCCTGCTCGGCCCGGCCCGACGTGGCACGACTGGGTGCGGCTGGCAGGTTGAGTGGTTCAGCCAATGCCGAGTGGGCTCCAAGTGGGGGGGGGGGTCTTCTGCATTGGGGGTTCAAGCAGCACCGCCCTTCACCGAACCGGCCTGCTAGACCGGCCGGTCTTCTGCCCATGTGGCCCGCTTGGTCAGGCCGCCATTCTCCACCATGGAGCCCTCTCGGCCCCACGGTCCATCTCTGTCCGACCGGCTGATAGGCTGGCTAGTTCCTCCACCGAAGTTACCCATGTTGCAGGCCGCTGTTCTCTCCGCAAAACCGACTCGACGACACTGGTTCCATTCATGACATTCCCTGCATGGCACGACGGCGTCGTGCTTCCTCTGCCATAAATTTCCAATTCTAAATTAATAAACGAGAACAACGGTGGGTTATCGGGCCGTGTTCGTTCGGCCCACACCATCCATGTAAAACGATAGCAATCAGACAAGTTAAATGAAATGCTCAATGAAAAACTAAAGGACAATTTTAATCCATTAAAATTTAACAAAACCAATAACCCAACAAACGATGATGAACATTGGTGTCGTGGTTGACGGTGTAACGTGGTGAGGTTTCGTAGACGTCGACGGAGAATGTTTGAGGAGGAAGTGGTGTCTCCCTGTTTCATCATGGAGAGAAAAAACAAAGTGTGATGTCATTGGCGAGTTCCCGCATCGGCGTTTCCTTCCTTATCGTGGAGGAGGAAATAGATGAAGAAACTGGGGTCACCGAGTCGATGTTCTTCATCGGAGACTTCGCATTCTTCGTTGAGGATATTGTTCTTCAAATAAAACTAGAGCTCTCCCACAAAGTCTCCACACAACATGCCAACCAACAATATAAAATAAGGCTCCTCTTTATATTATTAATTCATTCCATGCATTCAAAATAAAAAAATTCAAAATCCAATTCAGTTAGTTAATTAAACCATGAGTTATCTAATTAATAATGTGATAGGTTGGCAAGTATTAATGAGAGAGAGAGGGGAGAGGAAGTGTTACTCAAATTAATGTGGTGGAGTTAACAAAATAAAGAAGGGGGGTTTTAAGGGGTTATAAGAGATTAATAGTTTAGGTCACCTATGGGCTCCACCCCACAAATATCCTCCCATGGGAAGTTATGTTGGTGTGGGACCACATTCAACTCCCCTTGGGAGGAATTAAAACCCAACCATAAAAATAACATTGTGCCACCAATTTTATTTATTTTAAACTATTTCCCAAAAAATTAACTCTCAAACTACTTAAAACTCAACTACAGTAAAGATCCCTTTACAAAATTACAGGCACTGTGAGTTCATCTGTGCCCTCAGATTTCGATTCCGAGCACCAGTTCAAAAGATAGAAAAACCCTCCCATTCGTTCACTGAACGTACCCAAGCTAAACTTCAAACTATTATTCCGGGCACACCGAGCCTCAGAATCAGGTCCGTCAAAAACAGTTTACTCATAAAATCAAAATGAATTTAAAAAAAATTTCCTTGAAATTTCCAGTTCTTTACATTACTCCCACCTCAATGATTTTCGTCCCCGTAAAGCTATAAGAAAAACTAGGGAAACAAATGAGTGAATTTTGCACACATATGTGCCTCCCACTCCCATGTGCTCTACTGGAGGTTCTCGTGCTACAACAAGATGCATAGTAGAGGAATCGATCATCCAAGTAGGACCCACTCCTGTCAATCCTCAATCTCCACATGAACCTTTTCAAAATTCTCCCCGTCATCGATGTCTAGCTCCTCGTGATCAATGATATGTGCCGGGTCATGCACGTATCACCTCAACTGAGATACATGGAATACATCGTGCACCCATTGAAACTGAGGTGGATGAGACAAGCGATAATCTACCTAGCCTATCCTTCTGAGATCCTAGAATGGTCCGTTGAAGCGCAGATATAACATGCCACCCCGGCCAAATCTCCGTAATCCACATCGAGGTGACATTGAAAGAAAATGTGGGTGGAATCCGCAAACTCATGTTGTCTCCGCCTCCTATCAGCAATGGATATCTATCGGCTCTATGTAGTCCTCATCCGCCCTTGGATGATCTGCACCTTCTCTATTGTGGCCTGGAAAATCTCTGGTCCCACATGTACTGAATCCCAAGGGTCAGTCCAGCACAGAGGTGATCTACATGGTCGGTCGTACAATGCCTTGTATGGTGCCATCCCTATGGTGGAGTGGTATCTGTTGTTGTACTCAAACTATACCAAAGGTATTTGATCCTCCCGGGTGTGACCAAGGTCAAAGACACATGCACAGAGCATTTCCTCGAGAGTCAGAATGGTCCTCTCCGTCTGGCCATCCGTCTGAGGATGAAAGGTGGTGCTCAGGCGTAGCTACATGCCAAATGCCTCTTGAAACCCTTTCCAAAGACAGGATGTAAAGCGACCATCTCGACCAGAGATGATATACGACAGCACATCATGAAGTCGTACGATATCCTAAATGTAGAGGCGTCCCAAGCTCTCCACTGAGCCCCACTCTCTAATAGGTAAGTAGTAGGTCAACTCAGTGAGTCGGTCGATGATCACCCAGATAGAGTCATGTCCTTTGGATGTATGTGGATGCCCTGTCACGAAATCCATAGATATCACATCCCATATCCACTCCGGGACCTCTAAGGGTGGGGTGGATCCCACACGTTACCTTAACTATTCATCTCCCATAATCCCTTAAACCCCCCCTTCTTTATTTTGTTAACTCCCCCCCCTTTATTTGAGTAGCTCCTCCTCTCCCCTCTCTCCGTCATTAAATCTTTCCAACCTATCACATAATTAATTAGACAACTCCTGGTTTAATTAATTAATTGAATTGGATTTTGAAATTTGTAATTTTGAATGCATGGCATGAATTAATAAAATAAGTTGGAGCCTTATTTTAATTTTTTTGTTGTCTTGTTGTGTGGAGACTTTGGGGGAGTGATCTAGTTTTATTTGAAGAACTTCTTCTTCAATGAATAACACGAAGTCACCGATGATGAACATCGACTCGGTGACACCAGTTTCTTCTTAATTTTCCACCTCCATGACAACGAATGAATCACCGATGCGGGAACTCACCAACGATGTCACTCTTTGTTTTCTTCTCACTGTGATAAAAATAGGAGACACCACTTCCTCCTCAGATGTTCTCCGTCGAAGTTTACGAAACCTCACCACATGACGTTGTCAACCGCAACACAGATGTTCATCATTGTTTGATGAGGTAGCGGTAAAGTTCAATTTTAATGGATTTAAATTGTGCTTTGGTTTGTTATTGAGCATCTCATTTACCTTGGCTGATTGCTATCGTTTTACGTGGAGGGTGCGGGCAGAACAAAAACAGCCCAATAACCCTCCATTGTTCTCATTTATTAATTTAGAATTGGCAATTGATGGAAGAGGAAGCACGACGCCGGCGTGCCATGCAAGGAAAGTGGTGAAGGGAACCGGTTCCGATGTGCTGGTTGTGCAGAAGGAATCGCGGCCCGTTACATGGGCTGCATCAGCAGAGGAACCGGTCGGCCCATCGGTCGGCCGGGCAGAGCTGGACCGTGGTTCCGGGAGGGTGGTGCACTAGAGAACGGCGGCCCCCCCGATGCGGACAACATGGGTAGAAGACTGGCCAGTTCAGGGAAGGGCGGCGCCATCGGTGCAGAAGACTGGGGGGGCCGCCTCGATGTTATTCATCATAGACTTCACATTCTTCATTGAGGATGAAGTTATTCATGTAATACAAGAGATCTCCCCGAAAGTCTCCACACATCAATCCAACCAGCGCAATTAAATAAGGGTCCTCCTTATTTTATTAATTCATGCAATGTATTCAAAATTAAAAAATTCAAAATACAATTCACTTAATTAATTAAACCATGAGTTTTCTAATTAATTATGTTACAGGTTGGAAAGAATTAATTAGGGAGAGTGGGGGGAGGAAGAGTTACTCAAATAAAAGGGAGGAGTTAACAAAATAAAGAAGGGGGGTTTTAAGGGGTTATGGGAGATGAATAGTTTAGGTCATGTGTGGGATCCACCCCAAAAATATCCTCCCATGGGAGGTTATGTGGGTGTGGGCCCACCATAAAATTCCCTTTGGAGGAATTAACAACCAACCATAAAAGTAAAATTGGGCCACCAATTTAATTTATTTTAAACTATTTCCCCTAAAATTAATTCTCAACCCGCTTAAAACGCAACTACGATAAAGGTCCCCTTAAGCAATTATCGGAACTTTGAGTTCATCGGTTCCCTCATATTTCGATTACAAGAACTGGTTCAAAAGATAGAAAACCCTCTCGTTCGTTCACTGAACGTACCTGAGCTAATCTTTATAAAATTATTCCTGGCACACCAGGCCTCATAATCAGGTCTCTTAAAAACTGGGTAATCATAAAATCCCAAAGAATATAAGAAACAAATTTCCTTTAAATTTATGGGTCTTTACATATCATGTTATATTTATTATTTAAATCAATTACATATCATTATTACACACATACAGATAATAATTTTTTGAATAAGAATTACACCACGACGTGGAGACGGTAAGCCTTGCGTACGCACATAGGGTGACATGTCATTCAGAGGATGGATAGAATAATGAATTTGGTTGTAAAATATTTATAATAACATCACAGTATATAAAAGATACTGGAGTTATTATTTTATAATGGAAACAACAAAGAAAATTGAAGTGGATGAAGAAAGAAACATGAAAGAGGAGATGAAATATTTACCTCTTCTTCGGGTTCTTCTTTTTTATTTGATCAAAAAAGCTCAATAGGTTGGATTTCTGACTACAGTAGGTCCTCTAGGATGAAGGTAGTATAGGTTAGAGGGTATTTGGGCAGGTTTTGGCAGATCCAAATGGAATTGAGGGTGTGAATTAGAGAGAAGAGGGAGTTCCCTTTTATAAGAGGGGTGAGGGGCACCTTAGGAAATGATAGAAATATTATTTTATGATAAAATAATTTTCAGTTTATAATGGCTCAAAAATATATTATTTAAAGGATAATGTGGGGATGGGTCTAAAACCACTCAACCAATTAGTTTTATATAGGATTGGGACACTATATTAACCATAAATTTTAGATTTAACTCATAGGTAAATAGTTTAACATTTACGATCTGCCATTGTATTTTTATATTATATGGTTAATAAAATTAATATATACTTCCAAGATAATACAAAGTGGTTATTTAAGGATCAACTATAATCATATAAGTCTTTTTTCTGAACCTTATAGTTTTATGAATATTATATAAATTAATAATATAATATTTGTTTTAAAAATCATGTACGTCAATTTTGACACTATTTAATAATTGATTTTTGTTAAAGTCCAAAAAACTTATTAATTCTAACTATATTCATTTAATCAATCATAACATTTCATATTAACCTAAAAAATTCGTTTATGGCATTAAAACATTCAGAATCTATTTATTGTAACATTTATAATACCATTTAATTGATTCATTCATTAATAAGGAAAATATTGCATCATTATTATTCCATAAATAAATTTAATTATTCATTGTCTAAAAATTATAAATAAACTACCACTATATAGTTAATATTTTCATATTTCTAATGAATATTTATAGTCTAAAAGATAAAATATATAACCCAACATAAAAATTTTTTTGCTAAAAGATTTATGCATATGTCATTTTTTTATTTACTTTAACTTAATTAATATAAAGTGTCATTATCACTTACAAGTGGATCCATGGGGTCGAAAAATCGACCCAAAGATTCCCATGGTTGGAAATGAATAAAACAATAAGGTTAGAACACATGTTTGGGAAATTTAATATTATTATAATATTATTTTTTACCCATATTTATCGGATTTACCGTTTAACCATGGTAAATACAATATTTACCAAAGTAATTATTTTAAATGTCTAAAAATAAAAGTTAATTATTTAAAAAATTTGAAACCACTGATTATAAATATGGAATAAATTTTTCTAAATCCATAACACAGAAGTGGAAGAAATTAATTTAAAATTAATTCCCGTTTTCAAAATGAGAGGCATGTTTTTTAAGAAATAATAACTATCAAAAGATTGACACTTGTATATGTCAAGTTTAAATGTGAAATTACGTCCAATGACCAACATTGGATTAAATGATAAAAATATACTCTAGTTATACATTAAACCAGTCAATATTATAATTTATCACTATATATTATTTGGATTAAAAATGTTGTTTTTAATAAAAGTTTTGTATTTTTCTCTCTTCATCAAAAATTGGTAGTTCTCAGAATAATAGTAAAAACTCACCCTAAGATAATTTCATTATTCCGATCCAAAAATGAAATAAATTTTGAAATATAAAATATATAAAATTTATAAATGTGGGTATTACTATTTATAATGACAAGTTTGATTGGATGCATTGTGTTAGAATCTCGAAGTTTCATCCAATGCAAGCTATTGAATTATTCAAAGGAAAACGTAACATGGAAGATTGGGGAGTAACATTCTCCCCTTTGTCAAATAATTTCATCCTAAAAAATTCTAGAATATTACTGCCCGAAAAGACTCAGGTGGTTATTCATTATAAGTTCCCCGGGTTCCAATGTTATCTCTTCCATCTTATGGTTTCTCCAAAGAACTTTTACCTGACGAGTCATCCGATTTCTTAGCACTTGTTCCCTTGTATCAAGAATCCTGATGGGCTCTTCGCAATAAGGCTGATCGGATTCCTATTATAATTCATCATAGGTGAGTGCATGCATTGGGTCAGACCTGTATTTTCTCAATAGTGATACGTGGAACAAATCGTGAACTTTGGAGAGACTTTTCGGCATTTCAAAATGGTAAGCTACAACCTCAATTCATTCTAGAATTTCGAATATTCCAATGTATATGGGAATAAATTTACCTTTCTTACCAAAATGTATGACTCCCTTCCATGGGGATACCGTCAAGAAAACATGATCTCCTATCTGAAATTCTAAACCCTTCCTTCAGTTATAGGCATACCACTTCTACCTAATTTGAGCTGCTTTGATGTAGTTTTGGATTACCATCACCTTTTCGATCGTTTCCTCCACTAGTTCTAGGCCTATGATTTTTCTTTCACCAACATCATCCCAATAGTATAGTGTACGAAACTTCATATGGTGTAATCAATATACTTTAATGAAAGCTGTTATTATAGGAAAATTCTATCAAAGGTAAATATTGATCCCACAAACCCTCAAAGTTATGTCAGAATGATCTAAACATGTCTTCTAATGAATTAATAGTCTGTTCTAATTTTCCATCAGTTTGGGGGTGGTAGGCACTACTCAAACGAAGTTCAATATCCATGGACATCTAAATAATTTTCCAAAATAATGATGTAAAATGTGGATCACAGTCAGAAACAATCGATAGAGGTAATTCATGAAGTCTCACAGCTTCATTAATATATAGTATTGCAAGATGTTCAAGTGGATGATCTTCTCTTATAGCATGAAAATGTTCTGACACGGTAAGAAGATAAAAAATTACCCATATTGCATTGTTACTTCTATGAGTCTTTGAAATTTCCATGAAAAAGTCCATCGTGATATTATCTTATTTCCAAATAGGTATGGGAAGAGGTTGCATGACACCTCCAGGCAGTTTCCTTCCACCTTTCACTTATTGAAAACCCATATATCATGACACAAAATCAGCAATCTCTATCTACATGTTGTCCCACCAAAAATTCTCCTTCATATATCTATACATTTTGGTGCTCCCTTGGTGTATAGAGAAATTGGAACTATGAGTATCATCCAACAATTACCTTTTTAGATCATGTATATCAGGAACACTAAGTCTCTTCCCATGTTTCAAAATTCTATCTTCATACACAATGTCACTCAGTCTCCCATCATTCACATCTTTAATCTTCTTTGGAAACTCTTCATCATCTATATGAGAACTCTTAATCCTTTCTAGTAAAGATATTTTTGAAACCATTTGGAAAATCATTGATGTTTCACCTTCCATGGTTATTCCCTTGTCCATCTTTACTAGATCTATGAAAATAGGATCCCTTTCAACTCTCAGCTTCCTCAAAAATCCTCGATCCTTTCTACTCAAAGCATCTTCCACCTTATTTTCCTTCTCTAGGTTGTAGTGTATCATGTAATAATAATCCATGAGTTTTTTAATCCATCTCCTTTTCCTCATGTGTATTTTTTTCTGTGAGAAAATATACATCAAACTCTTGTGATCAGTATAAATCTCACATTTTTCACCATATAGATACTATCTCCATATCTTCAAAGCAAATATTATAGCTGCTAACTCAAGATAATGAGTAGGATAGTTTTTCTAATGAATTTTTATATGTAGTGACTCATAGGAACTAACACTATCATTCTTCATAAGGACACAACCAAGTCCTTTATTTGAAGCATCACTATAAATAAAAAAACCCATCATTTCCCGATGTGAGAGTCAAGATAATAGAATTGAATAATCTTCCCATCAGTTATTCAAAACATTCTTCACACCCTTTTATCTAAAACAAATTTATCCCCTTTTCGCGTGAGATTTGTTAATGGGTTATCCAACCAGGAAAAATTCTCAATGAAACGTCAATAATAACCTACTAAACCAATAAAACTGAGTAACACAGTTATATTCATTGGTGATGGTCATTCATGGATTTCTCTTGATATAGAAGGATCAATAGTGATTTCATCCTTAGAGACAATATGGCCAAAAAACGAAATCTCCTGAAGCTATAATTATTTCTTGCTAAACCTCCCATATAAATCATGGCTTCTATGAGTCTTCAGGATAATGTGAAAGTGATTTTCATGATATTCATAGCTTTTGGAGTATATATAGATATCATTAATAAATACCACTAAAATTTAATCAAGATGTTCCTTGAAAACTCTGTTCATTAGATCCATGAAAGAAGAGGGTGCATTAGTCAACCCAAAAGGAATTACTGTAAACCTGGAATGCTTGTACCTGGTTCGAAATATTGTTTTCAGAATGTCTTACTTCTTCCCACACAACTGATGATATCCAGATCGAAGGTCAAACTTTGAAAATTATTGATCTCTATGAAGTTTTTCAAATAAATCATCAATGCATGGAAGGGGATATTTGATCATTATTGTTATATTATTGATCTCCCTATAGTCAATGAACAACATCATAGACCCGTCATTATTTTTAACAAAAAGAATGGGGGATCCCCCTGGAGAAACACTAGGGAGAATAAATCCCTTATTACTAAATTCCTCTACTTTTTTCTTTAGTTCCACTAATTCCACAATGGAAATTCTATAATGGGTCTTCTACATGGGCCTTGAATCAGGAATTAGGTCAATGGAAAACCCAATTTCTTGTTCTGGAATATGTCTTGGTGAATCTTCTGGAAACACATCAACATATTCTCTCACAATAGGTACATCCCATATTTGAACATTCCTTTCCTCACACATAGTTATTTCATTCTCTTCCTCCCAAATTATTGAATTTATTTGAGCTACTAGGGGTGGATCTAGATAAGAATTAGGTGGTGATTATTCTTCACTAAAGATATAGTGTTCCTTATCATCATCATCAAAAATAGTAACCTCCTTATTCTGACAATAATTTTTTTGCAACATGGTCCGAAATCCAATCCATACAGAGGATTACATCAAATTGAATAATGGGTATGACGATGAGATCAGTAGACAAAGAAAATTTATATTCCCCAATGGAAATTGATTCATAAAACTTTGTAGAAATGATACTTACCATAGGAGTTTTGACAGACAACTCGCTTGTTAAATAAAATTGGAAATATCTAATTATATTAGAAAACCAGGAAGATATAAAACAATGTGATGATGCATAATCAAATAAAGAATTGGATAAACATGAATAAACCATTAAATTAACCGCCACCACATCTTTCAGAGCTTCAACCTCAGCAGTAGTGATCGCATAAGCTTAGCCTTGATCCCTTGGCCTTTTCTGAGGTAAGTTTTCCAAACACTTAGGACATTCATTGGCATAATGTCCCATCACCCTGCAATTGTATCAATGAGCATCAGAATCTCAAATCATCCCCTTGCAATCACGAGCTTGGTGGCCTTTTTCACCACACTTGTAACAGAATCCCATTACCTTTAGGCAAGTACCAGGGTGTTTCTTCCCACATTAACTGCAGGATGGATATTCAACTTTTACTTTCTTCCCCTTATTTCCATTTCCAGAGTGATCAGCAGATCCCTTCTTCTCTTGCATTGCTTTAAAGTCGTAAGACTTAGAGAATTCCTTTTCTATCTTGATCGCACATGAGACAATAACTTTGTATGATGAGAAGGATTATGAGACTAATTCTCAACGGAGAAACGGATTTAACCCATAATTAAAATTATCAATCTTACTTCTTGGGTTTTTTATATAATCTGAATCATGCCTTGCTAACCTTGTAAAGTTATACTTGTACTTTGCAATATTCTCTTCCTTATTTTTCCTCAAACACAGAAATTTTCCTTCCATATCCGCTCGATGGTCATGTGGAAAGTATTTTTCTATGAAAATATCTTTAAACTCCCCCATTAAATATTTGGTACTTCAATATCATCCTTCATGTTTGGAATCAATGACCACCATTGATCAGCATCTCTAGTGAGGCGATAAACTGCCTTGACAACTTTTTCCCTTTCACTACTCCCTAAATCTTGAAATATTTTCTCTAGGGAACTTATCCATTTTTCAGCTACCAATTGATTTGTATTCCCATTGAATTTCTTTGGTTGTGGCCTCATGAAGCGATCTAACATTGATCCTCCACGCTACGGATTAGGGTGATCCATAGAGGTAATGTTCTTTTTCATAACCAGAGTGAGTTGTCCCAGTATCGTGGTAAGATGATCTGCACCAGTTGTATCACCTGCTCCACTATAATTATCTTGAGTAGGATGTAAATCCCTACATGGAGTGTATGCATTGATAGAACATCCATTCCTTACACTAGGAACCATTTCTAAACAATGACAGACACTAGATTATATTATGAATCACAATACATAAAACCATACTTGTAAAACACTTAACATAAATTGAACAGTTTATGGATATAATAAATAATCATAAAAATGTTTTCATTGAGAAAGTATATAATCATAAACCCTTAATAATGTTTTTAAAATAAAAATGGGAATTATCCTAAGCATATCCCATGGGAGTGTCATAACCAATAGTGCAGTAAGGCCCATTGTCATGCACCAGTTCCCATTCGAGTCTCGCTCAAAGAGGTGTTTTAAGATTTTACACCTAGGTAAATCTATGCCAGAGCCACCCCTTCCTGCTCGTATCTATACAGGGATGTATCTATCGGAAAACTCAAAAAATATATACAAAACCAAAATTATAGTATGTTATTCTATACTAATCCTCAAAGCCCACCATAGGTATATGTGATCTAATCAAAGTTCATATAAATATAGCTTCCAATGTTTGTACTAAAATTCCTCTGATACCATCTATAATGCCCCTACCCTAGTTACCAAGAGTCGGTTCATTATTACATAATATTGGAATTATCACAAAAGATGATGTCTCGAAACACCAATTAGTTTAGTAACCTTGGAAACACTAGATACATTCATAAGACTTACATTACATCAAAATTTAAAAAACTAAAACAAAATAGTTTCCATAGTCCACACTCATATCCCCTTAGACTGTCCCTGTAATTCATTATTAAAATATTTCTTCACATCCTAGAAAAAATAAGACATTGAAATGGGTGATCTCATATGCTCAGTAAGGATAACAATATAGCTGAATCCTTCATAAATAAGAATAAACATTTTAGTCAACGTATAACTAAAACAAAAGCCTTTTAAACTTGAAATTCAGAATAATATGAAAAAATGAAATGAAATAAATCCATTTACTTATTCACATGGATATTCAACTAGTCAAATAATCACATACAATATCAATAAATACATTCATTATGATGAAATCTGTAATGCTAGATTATCATAACCACATAGTCAAGGCCTTGCACCAAGAATAAAAATAATATTTTGTTAAGGCCTTATGCCAAGACACTATATTGTTTCATGAAACCTACCGATGCATCGATGATCAATAGCAGGCTCTACCTATCACTTACTATGTCCTATGCATTCCACATATGAACGTGTTTAAACATAACATAATAATTTATATAAAAACTGGCAACTGAAATGTCAAAACATTAACCATAAACCATGAATGTTATAAAAATAACCCATCCACAATCAAAAATATCATAAAACATTCAATACAATATAGGTGTTTTGTATCATAGTAAATCAAATTCAAATAAGAATAAAATCCATCAATGGATGTTGACATAGATGAAATCAAATCTATTTGAGATAAATATCTCTTTTTTTGAAATCATTTAAAAGTCACATAATTATAAAATAAAAAAATTACATTGAAAATATTAATATAAGCTTGTATGGGAAGCTTCGAAAATTTTATAATGGTTGAAAATAGCTGCACTTACCATATAAGTTAAAAAAGTCATTTTTACCTTAATTTTGTCAAAATGGTTAAAAAACAATGTTTGGAAAATGACGAAAAAATTACTTTATAAAAATCCAATAAAAATTCAAAAAAGGGTATAATTGACTTTTACCCATAGTCTATAAAATATTAATAATATTTTGAAATTCATTTTTAAGAAACATTTATGTCGATTATAAAGAGGTCTCAGTAGATACTTAAGTGAAAACAACACCAGATAATTAAGAGATTGTGAAATTAACCCCTCCCTTGTACTTTTCCTTGGTCAAGGGTAGCATAAACTCTTGTATAATGGTGAAATAATTTTTATTAAATCATAAAAAAATCATATACATTAATATGATATAATATATGATCTTTTAACATTGCATCTTTAATAATATCTTAGTATTATAGTTGTTTTGGGTGTTAACGAATTCGTTTTCCTTTATATTCATTGTTTTGTGAGTCATATTTGTTATGGATGGGATGTATAATACACGTATCCAGAATGAAATCAAGTCTCCAAATATTATATTTAATCATAAAATGAAAATTAGTCTTGAATGGATATGATGGGGAATGAATCTCATCGCATTCATGGAGATGTTAATCCGTACGTACGCACGAGCGACAATACCATTATTTTGATTTTAAAATAATATATAATTGGATATTATATCATATATAAAGAATAATTATATTGTTATATTTATTATTTACATAAATTAAATATCATTATTATACCGATCTAAATAATAATGTATGAAATAACAATTACACCACGACGTGAAGACAGTAAGCCGTACGTACGCACGTATGGTGACATGACATTCAAAGGATGGATAGAATAATGAATTTGGTTGTACCATATTTATATTAATATCCCAGTATATAGAAGATACTGGAGTTATTATTTTAGAATAGAAACAACAAAGAAAAAGGAAGTAGAAGAAGAATGAAACATGAAAGAGGTGATGAAATATTTACATATTCTTTAGGTTCATCCTTTTCATTTAATCAAAATGGATCCTTAGGTTGGATTTATGGCTAAAAGATGGCCTCTAGGATTAATATAGGATTTTTGAGAGGGTATTTGGGATGGGGTTGGCCGGTCCAAATTGCATTGATGGTGTGAATTAGAGAGAAGAGGGAGTTCGCTTTTATAATAGGGGTGAGGCGCACCTTAGGAAAAGCTAGAAATACTTTTTTATAATAAAATAATTTTCATTTTCTAATGGCTCCAAAATAGATTATTTAAAGGATAATATGTGTATGGGTCGAAAACCACTCATCCAATAGGTTTTATATAGGTTTGGGTCACCATATTAACCTTAACATTTATATTTAACTCTTAGTTAAATAGGTTGATATTTACGATGTATATTTGTGTTTTTATATTATATGGTTAATAAACTTACTATATACCTCCAATATAACCCCAATTGTTCCCTAATTATAAAAATATCATTATATAATTGTTTTAACCAATCCTTTGATTTTTATGAATATTATAATAATTAATAAGATAATATTTCTTTTAAAAATTCCTTTATGTCAATTTTGACACAGTTTAATAATTTATTTTTGTTAAAGTCCTAACAACTTTAATAATTCGAAATAAAATCATTTAATAAATCATAAAATAACCTAGAAAATATGTGTATGGCATAAAAACCTTAAAATTTTATTTACTGAAACATTTATAATACAATTTATTAGATTCATTCATTAATAAGGAAAATATTGCATCATTATTGTATCATAAAAAAATTTAATTACTCAATGTCTAAAAATTATAAATAATTTACCTTTATGTAGGAAATATTTTTAGCTTTATAATTAATATTTATATTCTAAAAAATAACATATATAACAATATTTAAAAAAATTTCTAAAAGATATATGCTTCCGTAATTTTTGTATTTACTTTAACTTAATTAATATAAAGTGTCATTATCACTTACAAGTGGCTCTATGGGGTCCCAAAATCGACCCAAATATTCCCATGGTCGGAAATGTATCAGAAATTTGGGTTAAGACATGTGTTAGAGTAATTTAATATTATTATAATATTATTTTTACCCATATTTACCGGATTTACCCTTTAACCATTATAAATAAAATATTTATCGCAATAATTATT
Organism: Viscum album; assembly: GCA_963277665.1. NCBI lineage: Eukaryota > Viridiplantae > Streptophyta > Magnoliopsida > Santalales > Viscaceae > Viscum > Viscum album. Next base: position 31,802,577 of record OY728120.1, on the reverse strand, counting down.
CAAAATGTCTAAAAATAAAAGTTACCTATTCACACAATTTGGACCAATTAATTATAAACATGGAATCCATTTTCCTAAATTCAAAGCACATAAGTGGTAGTATTTAATATAAAATTAATTCCTGTTTTCAAAAACAAAAAACGTATTTTTAAGAAATAATAACTGTCAAAAGATTGACACATGTTTCTGTCTAATTTAAATGTGAAATTATGTCCAATGAAAAAAATTGGATTAAATGGTAAAAATATATTCTAACTATACTTTAAAACCACTAAATAGTATAATTTTTCACTATATATTTTTTGGATTAAAAAATTTGTTTTTAATTAATGTTTTGTATTTTTCACTACTAATCAAAAATTGAAAGTTCTCAGAAAAATACCAAAAACGCACACAAAGCTAATTTCAATATTCCAAATCAAAAAAATTATTTCCATTTTGAATGAAAAAATGTATAAAATTTAAAAAATTCGATATTACTATTCATAATGGCTAGTTTGATTGGATGTAGTGTGTTAGAATATCGAAGATGCATTCAATGCAAGTTATTGCATTATTCAAAGGGAAACGTACCGTAGAAGCTTGGGGTGTTACATCAGCCATTATCTAATGATTCATTTTTATGGAGTATAGAAAATATACCATCAAGTGTACAAAAATGGTTAATGTTTATAATAAATCCTTATAACCACACATTCATTATAATAAAGTGATGATTTATAAAATCACGACTGATAAAGTAGTTATTGAAAATTATGTGTCATTAGGTACACACATATTCAAATCAGGAAATATAAATTTCATACTGGAGTCTAGATTTTCCCAGAGAATTATATATCAAATGTTTTCTAAGGGAGCCATATTGAATAAAAAATGAATAGATAACTAATTATCAGTTCATGATACTAATGATATGAACACTATTTTACAAGACAATAACCATTATCTGGTAGAAAATTCATGGAACATGCTTCAAAAAACACTTATCATTCTCCCTCAATTAAATTTTCATTTTATTTTTCCATTGTATTAAATCTATATTCATTAATACCTTATAATTTTATGGAGTAGTAAAGTCACATTTCATATCCCAAATCAACCTATGATGATCTATCATTGTAAGGATGACTATGAAATCCAAATAAAAATTATTATCATTAAAGTATTCATAATATATCATTTAGAGGGGAATTTAGAAAAATGGTTGCAGAGAAACCTATATTCAATGAATATATATTAGAATTTTAACATATTGTTTTCTTTTTCTTACCAATAATAACAAGGTCGATATATCATATTGATTCTAAACAATCATAGGAACACCCTTAGATATTTTCATCAGTATGTGATAATATAAATTGGGAGGATGTAAATTATTTATGCTGGGGGGGATGAAATACCAGATATTTGAGTATTTGTTTTTAATTAATATATTTTTTTAAAAATATATTCTTTCATGGAACACTAAACTAAAATAAATATACATAAATTTTAAAAGTATTACGTATTATTTTATAATATAATTCATTGAATTAGAAGGTATAAATAGAATTAGTTGTCATGTAAAATCATTAGAAATTGAAAAAATGGTAGAATTTATCCTTATAGGGATCATTTTCCAAACCTTATAATGGAGGTGGGTTAACTAGTGTTTTATAATGACCAATCCAAGACTAAAATAACACAATCATTGCTTTAAAAAAAATCAATTGTGAGAGAAGTTAAATATTTTTTAAATCAAAATGATAATCATGCTAACTAAACCACCACCCTCAACAACAAATAGTCCATATCATATACATAGATATTTAATAAAGGTTATTAGTGATTATTTTAATTAAAAATTACAGTGATATAATCCATTAATTATGAATTTTAAAAAATTTATATGTTTTCATTTTTATATATAGTTTTATATATTAGGAATTTTTATAAAATATGAATTTATGATTAAGTTATCAATTTTTAATAATGATATCAATAGATGGTATTGATTAAATTCGGTAAATGTTTGGTGAATGAAATTAACAAACTCCTAGAACTAATTCATCCTCTCCATGGAATACGAATTTAATATTCATGGTTCAGAAAATATGTTTTTTAAATTTATTATTCTTATTATAGATTATATATTTTTAATTGGAAGGTAGAATTAAAAAAATTTATATTTTAAATATTACAAAAGTAAAATCATTTTTTAATTCATCATGTTATTAATAACATAGGGTGAACTTCTGTTATTTTTCTGAAAATGTTAATTTTTATACGAATAGTGGAATTAACTATTTTTACAAATAAAATAATAGTTAAGACATCACCATGAGATAAGAAGAAAAAATGGTATATGAAATATTTTAATTAAAACAAAATTTATAATTTTTGAAATAATTAGTTTAAAAATATTATCTTAATTTCAAAAACTCATGATTTAATTTTGTTTGTAACATAAATTATGTTTTAATCTAATTGAGAAACAATATTTATTATTTTCTATTAACTAATTTTTCATAATGATACAATGAATTTTTTATAAATATTAATTTCATAAAACATTTAGTTTTTTATTCATTGTCTAATAAATTCCATGTGAATAAATTCTAAACATAATGGTGAAAATGAATTTTTAGGCTTCAAATGTGTTTTTTGTAGAAACTATTTTTTATAATGTTTTTTGTAAATATATTAAAATTAATTTACACCAAATATATAAATTTAATCATTTAAATGGATTCAATATTTTTAATTATGATATTAATATTTTGTAAAAAATCGCATTTGATTTTTTTGTAGTATGGTATAGTTATCAATGTAAATGTTAAGTCATCACTATAAAGGTTTTAATGTTAAAAGAAGAAAAACTAAGGAATATAGATTAAAAATCAGAAAAAAATTATATTTATTTTACAAGATGATAAAATTTCTACCAATAATCTCCTTATCTTTAATGTGGAATTAGTATGTGCCACATTTCCCTAATAGCTACTTTATACTATTTTAATGATAATGGTGTTTGTAAGGGTGCCACTACTGTAACTTATCAAAGATCACCTGTGATCCTCAATTATTCAGAGACATTGATCACCTTATCCCAACCATGATATTTATATATATCTTCTCAAATCTACTAATGAATTTTTAGTAGTCCTTGGATATCAAAAATACCAAACTATGATGTATTATAGTGTATTCTATGGTTAGATACCCAAAAATAGTAATTTCCAAAAGCAAGTACTTTCAAGTTTATTTCCTCAAAATCCAAATATGATTCTATTATATGATTTTTAATATGATTAAATAAGTATAAAAAAATATATTTAAAATTTTTATGTTCAAATTATAATTATTATCTATCTCCCATTAAACAAATGGAAAATAAAATCATTATGTATAGGTATGTGCGGTCTACCACCTCCATGAAGTGATGTATTTAATTTTTAATCACAAAAATTCAAGAATAATTATAAATATGTATATAATTAATATAAATTATATTTTTCAATGAAATATGTTTCTATGATGATAAATTATTTTATACCTCCAATTCTTTCCATTATTAATAAATGAGAACATCACTCGGGTGTACGTTCATAATATTTCCTCCATGATGTGATGTAATTTATTAAAATCATTTCCTCACATGGATTGTATTAAATGTGTATATAATAAATAAATATTATATTTTTTAAATGAATAATTTTAGGCTGATTATGAAATCATGTCTAGATGTAGGGGTTGTAACCGCCAAATTAAATCGTGTCTGAAAAACTGTATAGATGACACTAAAATAATGATTTTAATAATGAATTATTAATTTATGAGTAATTGGAAATTATAAGGGAATAATATGTAATAATATATTTATTCTTATTATTTATTTATAGATTTATAATCTATGTAAATTTATTATTAAATATCTCAATGCACATACAATGCAATTCAAGACATGTGGTAATGATTTTTTTTTATAAAAAATCCTTCTTTGAGGCATCTTTAAAATTTTGAAAAAATATTCATTTATGTGGTTTATATTCTCTATATCTGAAATATATATCATTAATCACTCATTAATAATGATATTAAATGTTTATGTTAGTGTTATTTATTTCAAGGGGTTTTTATTTAATTGATAGGAAACCCGTAATGGTTTTTTCTACTTTGTCACTTTACATAAGTATTGATTCTAATTCAGTTTTAGATGTGGAAAATTTTATAATAAGTATATTATGATTATAATAGAAAATATTCACTTTTGATTATGTCTATGGTTTCTATTATTCTTTCCATTTTCCCCTTATTGGTACTCAAAATGTTCACAAATATATTATTACGTAAAACATATATTAATAATCTTCTTTTGGTTAGGGATATTTATCATCTATATCATGATTTTAAAAAAATTATAGATGTTTATATTTATAAAATATGTTTTTATGAAGTCCTTTCCAAATACCTCTAACGTTCCTATAAACATAATATAAGGGAAATTTTCAATTTATTACAGAACAATTTGCTATAAAATATTACAAAAAGATTAATTGAATGATTTTATAAAATATATAGAATAATAAAAAAATTTCATATCAAAATTTATTTTCCACATATATTAAATTTAATTACTAGTTTCTATTTATTTTCAATGAAAATAATATCCCATTTATTCAAGTAATTTTTATTATGTAAAAATTACCAAAAGAAACTGATTTTTTCATTTGTTTTTAATTCATATTTATATCATTTTTATACATTCAATTTTCATTTTTTGAAACATCTTTTAATTATCAATATTGTTCTATCAAGTTATGACCTAATGATATAATCTTCTACATTTATCATGAGAAATTATGATGATGGTTTTTCTCAAATATTTGTGAAAACCATTTTTTTCTTGGGTAAATTATGTTATGATTAAATGATAATTGTTGTTTGGATCTAGTGGAATACATATGTAACGACAATAATTATGTCATTGGGATTTTTATCATATCCCACAAATTAGTTGTTTATTTATTTATATTTCATGATCTGATAGTGTGAGTCAGTTCTTATCCTAGTTCAAATTGGTACCTGGGTGGTTATCCCAAGCCTAATAGGGCACACTAGTGGTTATCCTTTTGATATTTATTGAAGAATATCTTGGTATGTAACACCATTTTTGTTTGGAATATATTAAACTTTTGTATTTATGAGATTTATGTTTGGTTAAGGATATTCATGGGAAATTTTTAGAATGGTTAAGAAATTTTTTCTAGCCTCTAAAAGGATATATGATGTGGGGAAACTTGAGTGGTTCCCGAAGAAACCCTGATACATCTTGTTATAGTCCATAATGAGCTGCAAAGTTAGAACAAAATTATGATAAATCGTTAATATTACCCTAGGATCCATGAATATTTCGATTGATGCATATCATGTTGTTGGAAAATAAATATAAAAAATTTATGGAAAAATCGTATAAGCTTATAGTTTTAGATAGCATTTACAACATTGTAGGTTCACTATTTGTTTAATCATGTGGCCTAAACATATGATGTGATTAATTAAATTGGAAAAATATATATTAGACAGGAAAATTTTTATCCAATATTATTTTAACTTCCAACATAATTGACCCTTGAAGTACAAAAATTCATTATTATTTAGAGATGTTATCTTTGATGATTAAATGATTTCAATGAAATATAGTTGGATAGATTAAAAAAATAAATTTATATTGTTCCTTTATCATTATTTTTTTTGTGATCTCTTGACGTTCTCTTAGGAAGAAACCCTTCATCTAATCTTTTATTGTTGGATATTTAGTTTAGTACATATTTTTATAGGGTTTTTGGGAATTATTAAAATAAATGATGAAGGAACGTGAATATATAAAGTTAATTGCGTGTTTCCTCAGGAACAACTTATTTTTTTATGATACGTGGATTCCTAATTTCACTTATTTTTGTATAAGTTGGAGGCCTCAGATTTTCGAATATAAGTTTCTTGAAATTTTCAATAGAAAACAGTTTGAAATATTTATTACAGAAACCCAATATTTGATGTATTTAAATAAATTCTTCTTACTAATTCTCACAATACATTTTATAAAATCATTTAAAAAAATCATTTTATGACATAATTTTTTAATGGAAAATGAAATACATTTTTTCTGTGAAATAATTTGTTTATTTTGAGGGATCTTATTGGATTATGACTTAACTATCTGTTCCATCCAAGGCATGTCAGTTCATGAAATAGTGATGACCTAGTATTGATTATGCGTTACCCCTACGGAGTATTTAGAATTTATTCTTGGATTCATGCTTGTTGGTGTGAGTATTTGGAATGTGTATTCCATTTTAAAAGAATAGACATGAGTCAGTATACTATTTTTATTTTATAACTCTATTTGATAATGGTAATCTTAAAATTTTTTGATCTGGTTAAAGATTGTTTAGATATCATTATATTGAGATTTTTCTAACTGGTTGTTATCATAATGGCATGTGAAGGGAGATTATGGATTATTTAAATCATAGTTTATATATGAATCTATAGCATATAAACATTATTTCATATATATACTATGTTTAGGATGTTATATTTAATGGTATGGTTGAGTAAATTACTAGTAGAGCATCCTCATATTAGAGTCATAATTGATTTGAGAAGAAGCTTCAAAGTTTGTTTTGTATTTGTGTCTCGAGTGGTTCCACATTGGCTCCCAAAGTCTTTAATGTCTTTCATTTTATAGTTTCCTATTTTTAACTGTATTCTTCAACTCAATGATGTTATTTATTTTTCTAGAAAATCATTTTTTATCATTATAAATAAGACCACTTTTTTGGTTTCTAATCAAGGTTTCAAATTTAATGTAAAATTTCCACTAAATTTTTTATAAATACCAAGGAAAAAATATATCTAATAAACCTATGATTTTTGTGATATGATATTTTTTACTATGCATTAGTAATTAAAAATCCTACTATGATGACATCATTCATATGATTTGCTTTCATTTATGATTAGGAAAGTGGGGAAATGATAACCTTGTTTCTCTATATGGGTGATAATTATTGTTGAATAATGTTTTAGTTACTAAGAAGTGGTTTCTAAAACATTGTTAATGTAATTCTCATTGTTATTATGTACTATTTATTACATGCATTTATTGAGTTTATTTTATTCCATATGATTTATTTATTAATGCAATATAAAACTGATGTATGATAAGAAATTATATTTATTATTTCTTATTATATATAATTTAATAAATCTTAATTAATATCTATCATATTTTATTAGAATACAAACAATTCCATAATGAGTTCTTAAATTCATAATTCCATGTTAAATGTGTTTTCTATTATTCCCATGGTAGAAAAATAGATTAAAACTATTAATAAGGGATTAACATTTATTTAGATTGAAATTTTTTGATTTTCATAACATGACTTGAATTATATTAATTTAATATTTTAAAATTTTGTTTAATAATGACTAAGGATAATAAAATTATATATATGACATTGATTCATTGTATATTTAGTGAATTTTAGTCTATGTTAAAATGAATAGCATGTTATTGTCAATCCTTATTATACGAATAATTAGTAAGTGATATCTATTTTAATGAATGTGTAGAAAGTATAATAGTACTATAATAAATTAAATACCCCCTTGAAATGTTGTGTTTTGTAAATATTACGATTATTAAATTATGGGTTATAAAACCATGTTCAAAAATACCTAGTTTTTATACATTTGGTAAGATAATTTAAATAATATGTTTTTTATTCCCTTTAATTTGAACAATTAGTGGAGAATGATTATTATATTGTATTCAATAGGATGTCAATCAAAAATTGGTCTATGTTAAAAGTGATATCATGATTTATTTTTTGGAATCTATATTTCAAATTAAAAAAATGGGTTTTGTTCTAAAATCATACCTAATATGTTTTACTAAAAATTAATTTAATCTATTTGTTTTTAAATAATTTTTTTATATGATATTTAATTTTAATTTTTTTACCATGACTATTTAGTAATAATATTTTCCACAATGATTTTAAATTAGAAATATTGTAGTAAAATATGTGTCACTTAGACATATTTTCATCATGGTCAAAAATATTTCACCTGGTTAATATTAATAGAACACAAACTAACTAGTCATTTCCTTGAATATTTTGTTAATCATGAATGAATATTAAAAATATATGGAATATTTTATTTTGATTTTGGGTGAGTTTATAATATTTTGTTTTCTTACTAAATGAAAAAAGTTTATCAATAACTGTTTTTTTCAGAATGTAATGTAATATAAATTGCACATGGGTGTTCATCATGAATTTTTTTATTTATGCTTGGATTATATTAGTATGCTATAAATTTTTGAAAACTAAATTTACCAATTTTTTGATTGACTAGGGTTCTATATAATGATTTGATACTTACATTCCTAATTCTTTCAAAATAATAAAACTTCTTTTATATCTCGTTTTAGTCCCATATATCTAATTGTTCCTGATTTTTTCTTAATTCTTTTTTGACGTTACCAATGGGGTCATGTTTTTATAATAAAAGGGTTTGTAATTGTAGAATTTTCTTCACAATATTAGTTTTTTTAAATATTTTTTATTACATAAAGCATGTTTTAAAAATTATTTCTTAAATGTTTTGGAATTGTTTTTGGTATTTTAGAATCATGAAATTTTTGAATGATCCACTTGCAATCCCTTATTTAATGATGTCATCAAGGAAAAAAAATCCTCAAAGGAAACCATTTTTGGTATTGAAATGTATGATTGTATATATTTTAGCATGATTTAATTTCAAACTCAACACTATTTCTTGTCATTTTTTAATGTACTTTCCTAAAAGTACACAAAAATGATATTACTGGTAATGAAAATATCTAAAGGATATTATCTATCTTTTCATTGATTTTTTTTAAAAAAAATCCACTATTTTGAACCTTTTCAAAATTTTAGAAACATTGAATTTTGGAATTTTATTTTTGAGAATCTTAAAATATACTGAATGTGTGAATGGGTACCTTATGGACACAATCTAGAAAGGTATGTATGGACTTATGATTCCTAGAGAATATGAATTTGGATATTCCACCTATAGGATTTGTGTTATTATTAATTTTTTGTTATTAATCCATGTTATTCTTTTTATGTTGTTGTTGTATCAATGGTTCCATACTTGGTCTTCTAGTTGTTATAATTTTGATTTCATGTTACCTCTGATTATTTTTTTGGCTATGTTGGTCATTGTAGTCAGATTTTAGGCATTGTAAATGGAAATAGAGTTTGTGATTATGATAAATAATGACTTTTAAATGGGTATCAAGACATAATTTGGATAATGAAGTCTTTTGGGATATAAATTATAAATCATGATAAATTATATTTTATATTGTATGTATTGTGTTTAAATTATTATTTTAGTTGTTTATTTTATATAACATTTTGAATATAATGTTTCTAGGAATTCAATATTATATTGGTTATTCCATCTAGAGCATTACTCTCACAACTTTAAATGGATTTTCTATCATTTTAATCAGGAATAATTTTTTTAATCTAAAAGAAGAAGAATATTAAAAGTAGATTTGGACCCTATATCTAGGAAGTAATCAAATAAATTGTGTAAATTGCATTCCATTTGGTGAATTAGGATCAATACTTAATAATGCTTCTCAATTTTATTTTTCATTTTTTGGAATTATTACATGATTGGTATCCCATTAGAAAATTTTCAATGTATATATTTGTACATGATCTTTTCCATGGATTAATCCTTTATTAATATTTTTTCATATCATTGTTGAATGTTAACTCCTATGGATACTTAAAGGACTCTTACCATTATTTAATAGTCAGTTATTTATAGTTCCTTTTTTGGACTATATCATGTATAGTCTCATAATGGAATTCTCTACAAAGTTTTTATAGTTCAATCACAAATATAATCTATACTCTTATAGGCAATAATTGTGTAATGTTTTTATATCATGTGATTCAGATTACTACATTGGGTTTCCTTTTCCATGAAATATTAGTGGTAAAATTTTCATTCTCATATCATTGAGTTAAACCATAATAGTATGGATCCACATAGGAGTGGTCAATAGATGAAAATTATGTAATATTTAATATGATCCAATTCGGGTTTCACATGGTGTTAGGATAGTCTATATTAGATTGTGTATTCAGATGTTTAAAGGGAATATTATTTAACAAATTTTTAACATGAACTAGTGTGCATGAAGTGACTGTTACCAGTACATTTATTGAAACAGGGAATAACACCTCATCATCCTTGTAACACAATTTCATCAAAAACATAATGTCATTGAGATAGAACATGGAAAAATAATTTACTCAATGCTTTTATATAAGGACCCAGCCTTAAAACATTACTTAATCTTGAATTAAATGTATAATTCACATTGACGATCTTTTCATGTATAGTGTTTTAGAGAATTAGGCCATAACTATTACATCTCAAAAGATACAAAGTAGACACTTCTAATCAGATTCAATTTTTTCATAAAATAAAAATTCTTGATAAAAATATTCATATCTAGTTACATGATTTAGACAGCTTGACTTTCTTTGATCCTATCCTTGACCCTATTCCACTTTATTTCCTATGAAAAACATCTCAAAAACATGTGATAAGCATAAAAATCTTAGTAAGGAATACACAATGAAGGAAACTATTAGTTCTTCAAAACAACAAGTAAACGATGAAAACTATAAGTAATAATTTTCACCTTCATGAAGTAGAAAATACTCTTGACCAAATAAAAGATCACCACTTACCCTTTTGTAACCAAAATATTACCAATATAAAGAACACATAACATATAAACGTAAATTGGAACATAAACATACATAAATGGAATAACCATAATGTCAACTACCACACATGTCACTAAATGGAATAGCCATATGGCTTATTTCCAAACCCAATGAATTGGAGGTTATAACGTAACCACCTATCCTGGTATTCACGACACCTCCTGTCATTTGGTTTATCATGTAACCACACGTCAAATCTCTAAGTACCATTATAAAATCATAAGTCATAAAACAAATATAATGGAAAGAAAACAATTCCACATTTGAATCAAAATATATCACATAAATATATTGACATAACAAATACACTATCAAAACTATTTTCAATACCAAAATACATAATTGAGTATATGGTGTTTATTTTCTTCTAAAAACATTACAGCTTGTTGAGGAAGCCAAAGATCAAATAATACTCGTTGCGGTGGAAAGGTCGTCGTCACCATGTTCGTTAAAATAAACATTACATTTTTTTCATTTAGTAAAACACTTCATATAAAAAATATTCCCTTTGAATGAAATGAAAATTCAACGGTGTTTATACAGTGTATAATAGAATTTCATGTATTAAAACAAAATATGCCTCAATGAAAGGAGATTGAGATGAAGTCCCTTACCTCGTGTCCATCTTGAATCGATCATTCATTAATCTCCTGAATAAAAAAATAAATCTAATTTTAACTTTCATAAGAACATTTTCGAAGTTTATTATTCATTTTATATCACTTATTTCCATGTTATAAACTTTAGGTAATCATTTAAGTTAATATTGTTTGTTTTGTCAATATTTGGTACTTATGTCAAAAATGGACTTCTTATAATTACATGTTGTTCATGTGGTCAAAGGTTCATTATATCCAAAATGATATTCATGATTTGTATATCATATATATCATATATATCAAGCATATACATGTATTTATAATATTACATATCATTTAGAGGTATGAAATGAAAAACACTGTTCCCAGAGATGGTAAGTCGTACTTATGCATGAACGTTATGTCCATTTATATTTCATATTTAATGGAATTAAATAGTAATGATAAATAGTAGTATTATAATTCCATCATTCAATCATATATAATGTCATTAAACATATCTTTTATACATACCACATATGGTATGAACGAGTCATATCACTTTGAGGGGGTGGTAGTCTGCACTTCCTTAAATGACATTATCGTGTTTGCACATAATAGAACCCATAATGATTTGATATATATAAAAAGATACAGATGCATAAATAAAATTTAAACATAATATATATCATATATAAATATAGTGGCATCTTAATGGCCACCATGATAGGTGTTAAATGAAGATTGAACAATAATCGTTTCGTGAGGCATTAATTCACCACCCACAGAAACAGTATATTCTTTAACCATTAGATGGGTGAGTATGTGAGTGTAGGTAGAATCATTATCAAAAAAATCCTATTATATTAACAATACTGGTGATATTATGTTATTGAAATATAATAAGATAGTGTTGAGTGAAGAAGGAAAATAAAAAGAAGAAACTCGAGAGAAGACATTACATCTAAATCGGTTAAGTCTTTTTGATTTGAGCCAAAGGCTTCCATGGGAAGAATTATGCCCAATGTGAGGCTTCTTGGGGTAAGAGACGGATGTGGAGAGATAATATGTGTTGATTTTTGACGATCCAAGGGCTTGAAAGGTGTGTGTAATGGGGTAGAGGTGGGGGACTTTTATAAGAGGGAGGAGGGTCACTTTTGGAAAGTCTTGAAATGTTACTTTATTATAAAATGTTTTTCTGATTTTAAAGGACCCAAAATGATATATTTAGAGGATAAGGTGATAAGGTTTCTGAATGAATCCATAAAATAGGTATTTGACAAGTGTATGTCTTATATTTTACCTTATCTTTTCATTTTTTTTAATCATTCCTTAATGAGTTAATCACTGCATCATCATGGTGTCATAAATTAATTTATTTATTCAATGTCTAAAAATTAAAAAACAATTATATTGATGTAGTAATGCTTTTTATCTTTCCAATGACTATTTATAGTCTAAGAGATCATTTACGTAAACAAAACCAAAATTATTTTACTTAGGATATACAAACCTTTGTTATATTTCTCTTATTTTTAAAAATAATTTCATATGTCTCACTATTACAGCCTTATTACTCCATGGACCCTAAAGTTCAGTAAAAAGATTCCCATTGTTGGAAATGACCCAAAAAGAGGTTTTGGACCCATTTTGGGGTCATTTTATATTATTATGATATTATTTTATTACAATTAACTACCCGATTACTAATTAATCACGATAATTAAAGATAATTACAATTGTTACTATTCATAATTTCAAAAACAAAATGGTATTAATTACATAATTTGAACCTTATGATTACAATTATGAAATCAATTTTACCATATTCTAAGCACAGAAATTGAAGCAATTAATTTAAAAATAATTCTTGTTGTCGAAACAAATAGTGTGTTTTTAAGAAACAATATCTATCGAAAGACTAATAATTGTTTTTGTCGAATTTCAATGTGAAATTAATTCTAATGACTGACATTGGATTAAATGGTAAAAATATATTCTAATTACACTTTAAAACCAATTATAAATATAATCTAACCATATAATTAAATTAGATAAAAAATATGTTTTGAAGTAAAATGCAGTATTATTCACTATTCATTAGAAAATGATCATTATCAGAAAAATACCAAAAATTTATCCAAAGTAAATTTCAATGTCCCAATTCAAAAAAATAAGTTTATTTTGATCAATAATGATTATAATGTTGTCAAAAGATATATTTAATAATTCTTCTCTATCAAAAGGAGGTAAAACAATCTTTTAAAAATATTAGAGTATTCTATGCTTAAGATTGGATTTATTCTCATTTATGCCTCTAAAAGACTGTCTAATTCATAAATATACATAGATATAAAAATCTATAATTCTTTACTTACGTGGGATGTCACATCCTTCCCCTCTTTAGGAAATTTCAACCCCGTAATTTATTTACTTATCGAATAAGTGGGGGTATTTATCCCCCACTGCATTTTCAGATTCCCATGTTTCCTCCTCAACTATATGGTTTTTACATAGAACCTTTACATGATGAATCACCTTATTCCACAACACTTGCTCCATGTGGTCATGAATCTAGACTAATTGATCCTCATAAGATAGATTCAATTCTAGTCGAACTACCATTGGACTCAAAACATGAGATGGATCTGGCTTATATTTCTCAACATTGAAACATGAAAAACATTGTGTACATGGGACAAAAATGGAGTTAATGCCAATCTATATGAAATTGATCCAACCATATCTAGGATTTTGTAAGGTACAATGAACCTCGAACTTATCTTTCCTTTCTTTCCAAAACACATCACGATTTTCCATGGAGAAACATTGAGAAAAACATGATCACCTACCTCAAAAGAAAGATCCTTCCTCCAGTTATCTGCATAACTTTTCTGTCGATTCTGACCTGTTCTCATTTACATCTGAATCAAATGAACTTTTTCTACCACATCTTCTACCAAATTTTTGTCCCATCATCTTCCTTTCACCTACTTCATCCCAAAAAGCTGGAGTTCGACACCGTTTACCATATAAAGTCTCAAACAGAGGCATCTGTATATTGGAATAAAAACTGTTATTATAAGAAAATTCATCCAAAGAATGATGTTGGTCCCAACATACCTGGTAATCCATCTTATAAGAATTTAACATTTCCTATATGGTCTGAATTGTTCATTCTGACTGCCAATCTGATTGAGGATGAAAATCTGTACTAAAATTTAATTTAGTACCCAAAACTTCTGAAGGCCATTGCAAAAGTTAGAATTAAACCTTGGATCACAATCAGATACAATGGAGAGGGGAACTCCATGTAACTTTACTATGTCTTTACTATACAACTAAAAATTTTGATCCAGAGAAAATGTATCTCTAATAGGAAGGAAATAAGCATATTTTGTCAATCGATCAATAATAATCCAGATTGCATTATTACCTCGAGATGTCTTTGGTAATCCTACAACGAAGTCCATGGATATATTTTCCCATTTTCACTCTGGAACCTGTAAAGACTGAAGAGTACCTTTAGGTAACTTCCACTCTACTTTAACCTGCTAATAAGTTAAACACTTCAATGTATAATCCGCAATATCTCTTTTCATTCAATACCCCTAGTAATACTTCCGCAGATCTCTGTACATCTCAGTACTACCAGGATGAACTGAAAAAGGGGAATTATTGGCCTCACATAACAACTATATCTTAAACTGTGGAACATATGGCACACACAATATCTTCCTAAATCTCAAAACACAATCATTATCAATGTTGAATTCATGAATCGTAACCTTCTAAACCAACTCTACCTTTTTCTACAACTTACTGCCTTTCTTCTGCACTTTCTTAATTCTGTCTGATAGAGATGATCTCACTAACACCAGAAACAAAATAGAATAATTTCCTATACCAACATCTTCTATTCCAATGTTTATATAATAAAAAATCAAAGGATCTCATTCCAAATGTAGCATCGTTAATGAATAATTACTTCTTCAACTCAAAGCATTATCCACTTTATTTTATTTTCCGGGATTGTAATGAATTGTACAATCATAATACTTGATTAATTATATCAGCCTCCTCTATCTCATGTTCAATTATTTATGAGTAAATATATACATTAATCTTTTGTGATTAGTATGTATTTCACACTTTAAACCACAAAAATGATGCCTCCAAATTTTTAAGGCAAAAAAATAGTAGCTAATTCCAAATCGTGTTTGGTAATTTAACTCATGAGTATTCAACTGATGTCAATCATAAGCAATTACCAGATCATTTTTCATAAGGACACAACCAATTCCATTCAATGAAGCATCATTGTAGATAACTAACTCACCATTTCTAGAAGGTAGTTCCAAAAATGGAGCATTCACCGATATTCTTTTTCAATTCCTGAAAACATTCATAACATTCTTTTGTCCAAATGAACCTAACCCCTTTTCGAGTTAACATAGTCATTGGACTAGATAACAATGATTTTTTATCAAATAAACACTGGTAATAACCTACCAAACCAATAAAACTATGGTTCTTGGTTATATTTGTGGGTCTTAGCCATTCTTCAACATGTTATGGTTTTTCAGGATCAACAGTTATTCCATTTTTTGAAATAATGTGACCAAAGAAAGAAATTTTCTGTAACCATAACTCACACTTGCTGAATTTTCCATACAGTTTCTTTTTTAAGGATTTCATGTCAAACATTAAATGACTTTCATGTTCCTCTTTACTTTTGGAATAATCCAAAATATCATCATGGAACACAACCACAAACTTATCCAAGAACTCATGGAAAATTCTATTCATTAGATCCATGAATATAGCAGGTCCATTGGTTAACCCAAAAGGCGTAACTACAAATTCATAATGGTCATATATAGTATGAAATGCGGTCTTTGGAACATCTGATTCTTTTACCTTCAACTGATGGTACCCCGACCTCATGCCAATATTTGAAAAATACTAATCTCCTTAGAGCTGATCAAACAAATCATCGATATGAGGAAAAGGATACTTGTTCTTAATAGTGATGTTATTCAATTCTCTATAATCAAATAAAAGGCTCATTGAACCATATATCTTTTTAACAATCAAGATAGGAGCACCCCATGGTGATAGCCTAGGTTGAATAAAACATTTATCTAATAACTCCTGTAATTGCTTCTTTAACTCTAAAAGTTCAACTTGAGCTATTCGATAAGGGGGTTTTGAAATTGGCTTAGCATCAGGAAATATGTCTAACATAAATTCAACTTCTCGATCATGTATAATAACAGGCAACTCATCAGGAAAAACATCAAGATACTCATTTACCATTGGCTAATCATTAATCTAAATAGTTAATTTGTTTTCAACAATATGTGAAATGTAACCTTCATTTCCATCATTTACTAGTTTCTCAGCTTCCTGATATGTTATCAAAAGTAAGGGTTCATTCTTGTACACAAACTGAAAATCATTCTGAAAAGAAACCTATTTAGATCTGCAGTCAATCTTAGCATGATAAATATAAAGCCAATCCATGCCCAAAATAAAATCAAACTCTACCAGATGTAAAACAATAAGGTTTGATGGTAGATTCTTTCCACACACATGGATAGGAAGGTTATTATAATTTATTTTTGTCTCAACATTTACCCCTGGTGTTTTTACTATAAGATTAGGATTCATATATTGAGATGGAATTTCCAATTTACTAGAAAATTTCTCAGAAATGAAAGAATTTGTAGACCCTGAATCAAATATCACATTAGCATATTCTGAACAAATAAACAGTGTACCTGATACTACTTCATTCAATGGCCCAACATCTACTGAATTAGTTGCAAAGGATATCACCACACCTTTATGATTGTAGTTTGTCCACTTTCCCTCAGTTGAGTTCATCGTTAGACACTCATTTGCATAATGACCCATTTCATTACACTTTAAACATCTTACTGCTGGATTTTCATTATCTGATTGACCATCTTCCTTATAGTTGCGAGCAATATAACAAGACTTACCACACTGAAATAACATTCCAGACATGCATAAACATTCTCCAAGATCAATTTTTCCACACTTCTCACATGATGGATATTTGGTTTTCTTACCTCTGGGCTTCTTTGTTGAATTCATTCCCTTTGTCTACCAACTGGACCTCTTCTTCTATTGTTTTTCAAAGAACACATGATCATTGGAAAACACCATTTCCACCTTCTTATCACATTGAATAAGCTTTTCATATCTTTTGGACTCACGAAAAGGTACATCCCTTTGATATTTTTCCATTAATTCTGAATAAAAATGACCGATTTTACTATCAAGGTCTCATATAAAATTTGGGGCATACCTTGACAATCGAGTGACCTTCTCTTCATAAGTAGCCACTAAGTCATCCTCTTTCCTCAATTCCAAGGATTTTTTTCCATCCTAATTCGAAAATCCATAGGAAAATATTTCTCAAGGAACATACATTTGAATTCATCCTAGTCAAGAGCATCAATCTCATCTGCGTCCTTGATATTTTTTACCATCGGCCACCACTGATCTAATTCACCCTCAAACCCGTAAACAACATGACTAAAAATTTGATTGTCTTAACACCCCATGACATCGAATATATTCCGCAATGCTTTAATCCACCATTCAGATAGCATAGGGTGAGATTATCCTCTAAATAATGGGGGATGTTTCCTCATGAAATGTTCCACCACTGACATGTTCCTCTGCGGTTCATCTGGATGATCTTGTGCATGGATACAACCACCATTTATCGCTTGAGTAAACTGCGCCATTACTGGAACAAACTATTCAGTTCCAATTCCGACCATCTCATAATGCTTATTTGGAAGTTCATTTCCTTCTGTATGCCTTCCTAGCACAGCTTCCCTGTTTCCTCTATGAAAAACTGTTCTGCACAAACATGTCTTAGATGAAGCAAGATGATAATCTTCAAATTCTATATCATTTCAATTTTACCATAATGTGTAAAAAAATATCATTGGATAATCATTTAAAAGAATTATAACTCCTAATGTTATATAAACCAACCTATGATACCAAATATAAGGACCCAACATTAATACATTACTCAATCTTGAATTAAATGAATAATTAACATTTTGGATCTTTTTAGGTTAAGAGTTTTAGAGAAATTGGACATAACTATTACATCTCATAAGTTAAAAATTAGACACTTCTACTCAGATTACATTTTTTCATAAAATAAAAACTCTTGATAAAAAATGTCATGTCTAATTCAATGTTTTAGATAGCATGACTTTCCATGATCTTATCGATGTCTATATTCCACTTTTTTTCCAGTGAAAAACATTTCCAAAACTTGGGATGAGTATAAAAATCTCAGTAAAGAATACACAAAGAAGGAAACTATTAGTTTTTCAAAACAAAAAGTAAACCATGAATAATATAAGTAATACTTTTCACCTTTATAATGAATTAAACACTCTTCATTGAACAAAAGACCACTACTTACTCTTTTGTATCCAAAATATTACCAATATAAAGAACACATAACATATAAGGGATACTTGTAACATAAACATACTTAAATGGAATAACCATACAGTCGAATTCCACACATGTCACTAAATGGAATAGCCATACAGCCAAATTCCATACCCAATTCTTTAGAGGTTATAATGTAACCAACCATCCTGGTATTCACGGAACCACCCATCATTTGTTTATCAGGTAACCACCCGTAAAATGTCCAAGTAACATTTTAAAATCATATGACATAAAACAAATATAAAGGAAAGAAAACATTTACACATTTCAATCACAATATATCACTTATATATATTGTCATAACAAATCCATTATAAAAACCATTTTAAAAACCAAAATACATAATAGAGTATATGGTATTTATTTTCTTTTAAAAACATTACGACTTGTTGAGGAATCCAAAGATCAAATAATACTCCCGAAGGTGGAAAGGTCGTTGTCACTGCGTACGTTAAAATAAACATTCCTTTTTGTCATTTTGTAAAACTCTTCATAGAAAAAGATTCCCTTTGAATGAAATGAAAAGTCAATGGTATTTAAACAGCGTATAGAGGAAATTTTAGTATTAAAACAAAATATGCCTCAATGAAAAGAGATTGAGATAAAGTCCCTTACCTCATGTCCGACTTGACTCGATCGTTATTTAATCTATTGAGTAATAAACTAAAGTTAATTTATAATTTATTAAGAACCTTTTAAAGTATATTATTCATTTTATATCACTTATTTCCATGTTATAAACACTATGTAATCATTTATGTTAATAATGTTTGTTTTGTTGATACTTGGTACTTATGTCAAAAATGGACTTCTTATAATTACATGTTGTTCATGTGGTCAAAGGTTTATTATATAAAGAAATATATTCATGATTTCGATATCATATAAATCATATATATCCAGAATATATATTTATTTATTATAGTACATAACATTTAGAGGTAACAAATGAAATGCACCATTCATAGAGATGGTAAACCATACGTACCCAAGAAAGCTACTTCCATTTCTATTTCATATTTAATGGAATAAAAACAGAATGATACATAGTAGTTTTATAATTCTAGTATTGTGTCATATATAATATTATTTAACTGATCCTTTATACATACCATATATAGTATGAACAAGTCATATAACTTGGAGGTGGTGGTAGTCTGCACTTCCTCAAATGAAATTATCGTGTTTACACATAATGGAAACCATAAAGGTTTGTTATATATAAAAAAATACAGAAGAATAAAAAATACATAACCATAATATATATCATATATAAATATAGTGACATATTAATGGCCACCATGATAGGTGATAAAAGAATATTTATCAATCATCATTTCATGATGCAGTAATTCGCCACCCATTGAAACAATATGTTCTTTAACCATTATACGAGGGTGTGTGTGAGTTTAGGTATAATCCTTATCATAAAAGCATCTTAGTATATTGAGGATACTAGTGCTATTATGGGATTAAAATATAATAAGATAGTGGTTAGTGAATAAGGAAAATAAAAGGAAGAAACATGATAGAAGACATTACCGCTAAATCAGTTAACTCTTTTTGATATGGGCCAAAGGCTTCCTGGGGAAGACTTCTACCCAAAGTGAGGATTGTAGGAGTTATAGAGGGATGTGGAGAGATAATATGAGTAGATATTGGATGATCCAATGGCTGGAAAGGTGTGCGTAAGGGGGTAGAGGTGGGGGCCTTTTATAAGAGGGAGGAGGGTCACTTTTGGAAAGTCATGAAATATTACATTATTATAATATTATTTTCGGGTTTTGAATGTCCCACAATGATATATTTATAGGATAAGTTGATAAGGGTTCGAAATAAACCTATTAAATAGGTTTTTGACAAGTTTATGTCATAGATGTTACCTTATATTTTCATTTTATTAAAATAATTCATTAATGAGGTAATCACTTTTTTATCATGCTGTCATAAATAAATTAATTTATTTAATGTCCAAAAATTATAAAAAAAATACCATGATATACCAAAACTTATTATATTTCCAATGACTAATTATATTCTAAGATAACATTTATGTAAACAATATTAAAATTGTTTTACTTAGGATATACAAACCTTTGTTATATTTCTCTTCTTTTTAAAAATAATTTCATAAATGTCACTATTACGCCTATGTGACTCCATGGGACCTCATGTTCGGTAAAAAGCTTCCCATGGATGGAAATGACTCAAACTAGCGAATTTGGATAAATTTTGGGGTCATTTTATATTATTATGATAATATTTTATTACCCTTAACAACCATATTACTAATTAATCACGATAATTAAAGACAATTACCATCATTACTATTCATAATGTCAAAAAAAGTTTTAAATTACATAATTTAGCCCCTCTGATTCCTAATATGGAATCAATTTTACCAAATTACAAACACATAAATTGTAGTAAAAATTTAAAAATAATTCTTATTGTCAAAACAAATAGCTTTTTTTAAGAAACAAAATCTATCAAAAGACTGATAAATGTTTGTGGCCGATTTCAAAGTGAAATTAATAATAATGACCGCCATTGGATTAAATCTTAAATATATATTCTTATTACACTTTATGACCAATTAAAAATATAATCTTACCATATAATTAATTTAGATGAAAAAACAGTTTTTAAGTAAAATGCATTATTTTTCACTATTCATTAAAAAATGAACTTTTTCAGAAAAATAAAAAAAAATTATCTAAAGTAAATTTCAATGTCCCAATTCTAAATAATAATTTTATTTTGACAAATAGATCTTATAATATTTTCAAAAGATATATATAAAAATGGTTCACCATCAAAAGGTGGTAAAACAATCTTTTAAAAATATTAGATTATTCTATACTTAAGATTGGATGTATTCTAATTTTATGCCTCTAAAACACTATATAATTCATAAATAGACATATATATTAATGTATATTATTATTTACTTACTTGGGATGTTACATTTTATTTCACTTTTTGGAATAATACTTTAACATTCATCTAACATGATATATTCTGGAATTGTTTACATTGTACCAGGTTCTAATTGTCATTTACAGAGACTAAAAACTATTTTCATTTCATGGTAGTGGTTAATCGAATATATTTGGATATGAGTTATCTATATGTACATTATCCCATATTATATAAGGATGTGATATTTATGCAATCACTTGTTAGTGTGGATTTTTTCAATGAGTTTTTATATTATTTAGAAATATTTCTTCAATTTCACAATTTTTTTCATTGGTTTCTGGTTATCCATAGATTCTTCACATAAATCTATTTAGAATATCATTCTAACACTTGGGTGTATTTTATTCTTTCCATTTTTTTCTTTGTTTACATTAATGATTATGAATTATCTTTTATTATTTCAATTTTCTCAAGGATAAGTAATCATCACCTAGGTAAGAAATTAATGCAATTTCATTTTTGGGTGTGACCATTCTAGATTCATGATCATAATAGTGGGTTTATTTATCAGATATATTTTTCAATTCAAAAAATTCATGTCTTAATATTTTATATTTATGTTCATCATATGAGGAAAATTTTTATTATCTGTTGGTTGTCTCTATGTCTCTCTAGAACCAAAGGTTGCAATATGTTATTTCTATCATTATTTTATCATGATAGGAAATCTAATCTCTTTTCTAGGTCCAAATATACCAATGGTATAACTTTTTTTAGCATTTATGAATATATAAAGAATCTTGGAGTTTATAAAAACTTATGTTGGAGATATGGTTAGATCATAGAAAACATAATGAAAATCTCAATCTTCTTGAGGAGGGTATGAAGAATGGTAGTTGTAATCTTAGACCCATAGAGTTTGTTATATATTTCCATTTTGTAGGTTCCTAAGCATTATTTTGGACAGGAATAGTTTCGTGATGATTTTGTAATGTATTTGAATGTATTGGATTGGTTTTAGTGGGTTTCTCATTTCGAACACACTCAAGATAAATTGTTTAGATTCCCCAATAAATTGTGTGATATCTTGTGAGAAATCTATTTGAGGTGCACGATTGGTACATTTTTTTGGCAATACATTCCAATTCCTTATGTAACTATTTAATTTTGGATTATTTTATTTTTCTTGGTTGGAGCACTGTTTTCCAAAACTTGTGCCCAAATAATTTTTACTGAGTGTTTGAGATAGTGGCACTCATAAGATTGTCTCCGGAATCTTTTAATCACATGGACAAACCATGTTACATGAGTAATTATATTATAAAATTTTATTTTAAACCAATAAATTATCTTGAATTCATCATTAATTCTATGTTAACCTTGGATATAGAACCAATGTACTTCTATATGTGATTTTAGCTACTATCTTTGATCGATAATGGATTTTAATGGATCATTTGGAGTTAGAATAATAGAATCAAAATATACTCATTGTTTCAATTTCTTCTTATATGTAACACCATTTATTCTTAGGATGAACCATATATCATAACTATTATTCCAAAATTTATGGGTTAGAATTTGTTTGGATGGTTTTTTGGGGATTAATTATTTAAATAAAGAAGTAACCCAGATCTACCATGATTGTAGTGAGTTTCATCATGAATGGTTTTTATTTGGAGATTATTGGTTTATTAGTATCTCATATCATTATTGAAAAAAATGGTTTTGTAATTTATAAAATCCATTTATTATTATTAAATATTGGGATGCCATTGTTTGAAAACCTACTCATTTGATTGCATTAATAAATGTTTCTTATTGATAGATATTCTTATAAATGCTTAAGAGAAATATATTATTATAAAGGAATTCTTAAAATATGACATTGAATACATAGATTGGTGTGTGTTCATTATTTTATTGTGATGGGATCTATTAAATTGAGACATCATTTAATGTGACAAGTATTTTATGCAGGAGGACATCTATATGACTACATAGTATGAGATATTAGTTTCCAGTCATCAGTATTGGGACCTTAATCATTTATCAATGGATGTGGGTGGTGTAGAATATGTTTTCCATGTGGAAAAAATATTTTTTTTACAAATTTAATATTTAATATATCTATTTATTAATAGTATGAATGTTTAATTTCGTTTTTATAGACTATTTTGATATTCTACTGATTTTATATACATTTTATATCATTTTCATTTCTTAGTGCCATAAAGGGATATATTTTGGTAAATTTGGATATGATTTGATATACTTACCACCATCATAAAAAAATTGGTACCTATCAAGAATTTGTTTTTATGGAACATGTAATGAAGAGGATTCATAAATTACTATATGATCATTGGGATTCTATGATCATGGTTTATGTGAGATTGATATTTGGAGTTATCCAAGTCTTGGTTTATAGACTCATTACACCTTGGTTCCCTAAGACATTTATGTCATCTATTTTATCCTTTTCTAATATTTATTATTATCTACAACTACTCTGATGTTATTTAGTATTTTTGGTCATTTATTTGTTTTAACTCTATAATTCATAATAATTTTTCTATTTTTTATGATGGTGTAGGTTTTTTGGGATAATACTCAATGTATTTTAGTAATGCCTATATTATATATTTTCTAAACATAGTTTTTGAGGGACGTAACCTATGTCCAGTGAATCCTTCAGTACTATGAACACAATGGGAAAATGGTGCGATGTAACATGGATGATATCCTTTACAGATGATTTTTTTCTTATGTGTATTCTACACTTTTTTCTAAACTAATATGATATATTAGTATCTACACGTGTTGATAGAACAATAAGGGTTGATGTTCCAAAATATTATGAATGATGTAATATGTTATATTGATTCATTATACCACGATGTATAGTTGTATATTATAATTTTGGGAATAATATTTATATATCATTAATATGTTTTCATAATAATATGGTAATCTTATGATCATTTATGAAATTACATTTTTAATTCCTATGTTTACCCTTACTGCACATTTCTGTTTACCCGTATTCTTTCTCAATTTCACCTAGCTTGTGAAGAATTATATTTTTATGATATGTAATAAAGGATATTTTGTGGTGAATGTTTTGGGTGGCATATATGGTTTAATATAGAATAAGAAAATCATGGTGTGAAGGTAAATTTTAAATTTTGTGGAAGGAGATAGGTTTTGATACAATATTAGTTTTCCATAATTTTTCTAATAGAAAACCCGTAAAAGGTTATAGGTATATAAGTCAATGAAATATAGTTATTAATAATATATAGAACCTATACTTTTACACATATTATTACATTATTATTTATATAGAAAATCCAATAATCACAGCCCATTTATCGTGAAGCGTATTTCCTTTAAAAGTCAATTATCATAATATATTAAAAAGAATCTAAACTAAAATAAATTTATTTTAATCTCTATAATGTGATAATAAATCCTATTATATCCTAAAACTATAAAGGATAACATACTGAATACATAAAAACAGAGTGATCTAGAAATACCTATAAGGTAATAAACCTGGTAATGAAGCATACCATGTGAGTCGGAAGGCATAACATGTTATACCAAAAGCAATGGGTCTCGGTTTGTAATATATAGGAATAGAATAACGAAACATGGAATAATTTATTCCATAAAACAAATGAATTTGGTAACAGCATAAAAAATACATAAAATTGAGGAAGGTCTAACTTCCATGCTAATATCACATAGGGGATAGAGTCCCATTTAGGGAAGTATTACTCCGTACTCCCATACATAATGCCCCATGAAGAAAAAACATTATCCAATGCATTTGAGTGATATATGGGAACAACCATCAAAATTTTATTGTGATTATGTAGTAATAAAATGAATGTAGTCATAATTTATAACAATATAACATACCCATCGATAAAAATGGGATTCATAATATTGCTTCATATCATAATAAAATGATATTTAACAGAGAATGAATTTGGGAAATGAGGCAAAGGAATATATTTCCCCACCATGAAATGGATAATAATTTAACTATATGCATGATATAAAGTTTGATAGAATTTATATTTATTCTATAACATTATTTAAAGAGCTCTATAGAGAGATAAATTATGTTTCACAGATATATTTCATGACCTAAAGAAAAATAGTATTTTGAAGATACCCCATTCATTTATTTCCGGAATGAAAATTCACATGAACTAAAATTCCTAAATAATAAAATTGTTGTAAATAATTAGTTAATTAATTGAATTTTTCATTTACATTCGATTTATTGTTTTTAATATATTCATTTTTGAACATTTAATTGATATATAATGAGTAATTTCACTTTTCTGAGGGCATTTGTTTCATGATTTCATGGACGGATCATGTTTGGATAATTATTGAAGTTATTTTTTAACGGGACAATATATATATAATTGAAATGAAAATTTATTAATTTAATTAATTAAATTTAAACTACCCCAAATGTCTTTTTTAAATCCGATATATAGATGATCAATTTAATAAAATGGTAATGTTATACAGTTAGTTTATTTTGGATGTTTTACTGACTACCACAAACACATTTTCATTCATTTAGTCTCATTTAAATTTACTAATTAGAAAATTTGACAAAATTTACTTATTTCAGTCTTTTTAATCAATTATATGTGAATTTTAACCATACATGAATGATGTAATGTGAAATGAAAACTCATAGTCCATGGAATCGAAGAACTTATAAAATACAGATGATGTTTTCGTTATTAGAATTATAGGATTTGATTTAAAAAATAATAATTCCCAAAAATATATGGTACTGAATTTATTATTCCATATTTAATGATTTTTTTGGAGGTTGAGAATGGTGATAAAATAAATGACTCAGTTGAGGGTATTACCATCTCATTTGAATGTATCCTCTTAATGATTCCAAATAGGAAACCATGGATTTACATTTTTGGTGATATGAGAAGAACTGAGACATGGTGGAGACACTTAGGAATAGATTTGGGAAGAAATGTTTCAAGATAAAATAATTATAATTTTTAAGGAGATGGGGTGGTGACAGTTTGTATTTACAAGTAGAGGGGTATTTTTTAATATTATTTTCATTATTTTTTTTTGGCTTAAGATTATAAATATTATTTATTTTTGTAACTATATATAGTAACTAGTAATAGTATCCTTAAACAAATTGTTAATTATTTCATTCATGACATAAAAATTCATGAATTGATTATAAAGTTAAATGACATATTTTAACATATTTTAATATTCATGAAAAATTTAAATACTTTAGGTAAATAATATTATTTACCATAACAATTATTAGATGACTAGATTCAAAAAAATAAAAAAGAATTTTTTTAATTAATTTTATTTTATGTTAAATTTGTTTAAATCATAATTTATATGAAAAGTACCACTTAAAATTAAGATTAATTTTGTATCCATTTCAAAAATTTCCTATAGTGTCAAAGAAGAATATTATCTTTATATATTGATATATTATTAATTTATAAAAATATTTTAGGAAAATAAAATTTATTTTAAATAATTATATCTTTTAAAAAATGTTTTTAAGACACCTAGATTATTCAAAAAATATAAACAACTACTTTATAATTTTTTAAACATTTATTTAAATTGATACTGATATAAATATTGCATATATTCATTATATAAGATACAAAAATATTATTTTTCACCTATATAAGTGAGGGTACAATCATAACTATCAGGTAATAATTCATAATGTTCAGGATACTATTATGACGATCATATTACTATTCTAATGGTCATATTGGTAATGGATATATGGGTTGCAAATTCTTATAAATATAACAATTGTCATTCTTTTTCATTAAATTCTATCATTTATAAATATTACATTATTAATTTCAAGATAGATACTTCATAACAAATATTCTTCTTTATTTCTAATGTGGTGTTAATGGGTAAAATTATTCTAGTTGTTTAGGCTGATCCATATTTTTGTATTCTAGTTATATTATTTTCAATTTTTTATAACATTTTAATATTTAAAATTCATATTGAAATTTTTATTCTCTAAATTTAATATTTAAATTAATATAATAAATTCTTTAATGGATTCATCATGTCATTAATATAATTTATACAACATTGCTAAATTTAAAATAATTAAAATAATCCAAATTCCATTTATAAAATTTTGGAATATTAATAATAATTTTGTTATGACTGGTTAAATTATGGTCACTATAGTTTGTAAGAAATATTGAATGTTAGAAGTAGGTTTTTTGAACCAGATCATGGTGTATGAGATAAATGTTTTCTAAAAACCACGTGGTTCCCTTTGTGTGGGAAAATATAAATATGTATTCAAAAAATAATAAATAACATGTGATAAATTGAATATCAAAATAAGTGATTATACTCACATTGATGTTACAATATTATCAAAAACCAATATAATGATCATTAATCATGGATAACCTTATAAAATATATTTCAGGTGTAATAATTTTATTATCCACCACATTAAATATAGCAAGCATAACTAAATGATAAATTATTCTCATTTATATATATTTTATGATATAGTATTTCACTAATAAAATAACCATTGATTGATTATCAGGTAAAAAACTAATATCTTTTTTATTTCTATATAATTTTGAAATTCTAAATTTTTTTCCTTTTTTAGTAATAAATGTATAACTATATTACTCCCAATATCTTCCAAATATTTATTATTTGGTTAATTGTTTAGAAATTCAATTAAAATATGTTTAAAAATGTTTATTATCTCATAATAAATGTTTTATTAAAAAATAAAAAATATTTGTTATTCCATGAATTAGACACTATGAATGTAAAATTGTCTTCCAATTGTATCCAATACCGGGATACGATGGAAGTGATGAAAAATCAATCTAATGTTAATGCTATAAAAACTATAGGGCTCATTATCATTTGATAGTATAATTCTATTAATGTATAAACTATGTTGAAATATAATTTATAAACTAAATATTATTTTCTTTCTAAAAAATAAGAAATCAAAAAAATTTATATAGGTATAAGTATATATGTGACGATTTTTTTTATAATGAGATCATATTATCTTCCAATTTTTGGAACAATATAGAGAATGTCAGAGTTATATTTCGGATATATATTTTCCAAACTATGAATTACCCACTTAACCTCACCTAATTAAATGTAGAATGTTAGACTTCCTTTATTTAATGACTACAATCCCCAAAAATTGTGAATCAATACTATGTAAAAATACAATAACTTTGGGGAATAGTTTTGTAATGAAATAATTAGCTTAGTTTTTTTTGAAATTATGATGATATTTTTGCATTATGTATTTATAACATGGGCATACAAAAACCTCATGGATTAAAAAATTAGAGAATAGTGAATAATTCACAATGATAATCACATAATTCATTACATAGTTTTCTAAATCATAAACTATAAAAGAAAACAATCTTTTAAATGATCAAAACCACTTGATCTTTGAATTATTATTTAATTTAAATATTTTATTTTCTTTCTATGTATATTATTTTATTAATGTTAATTAAGAGAAAATATGAGAAAATTGGATTAAGGTGAAGGTAATAGGGGTGAAAATCATTCATTTGGGAACTATTGGGTATTTTATTTCCTCTCAATGTGTGCCCAATAAGGCTCTAAGTTCCATGGTGGTTTAGTTTTGAACAATGGTTAGTGATTTAATTCTAAAGTTAATGTGGTTGTAATAATGGTAAAATTGACATTTGGTACTGGTATTTTGGTCCTTTTTATCATTATATTAACCTAAATTGATGGAGGTGGTTTAACAACTAATTAAATATTCTTGTTTCTTCTACTTATATTTTCCATATATAATTATTTTTCAACCTCTCATAGGAATTCAACATCTTGTTTTGATTCTAGATGTTTAAATTACTCAGAGAATCTCACCTATATTTATATATATATATGTAATTTTATATTATTTATAATATACGTTGTTTTAGTCTTCTTTCTACAACAATGATTGAGTCTCTCTATCCCTAGAATTTATGGCATCCAAATTCCCATAATTCAATCATTTTATTTCTATGATAACTATTGATTGGGATTATTATGGGTAAATCTATGGAAAATCATTATTTTCAGGTTCATAATTTGATATCACCTAATTTTTATTGATTATTCTATAATTTTAAATTCCTAATGTCAATTTACATTATACATGGGTTAGAATGCATCACCCTCTTGGAACTTGAGTAACATACTATGTCTATTTATTATAGGTAAACTACTCTTATTTATCTTCGACCATAATGGTTGGTTTGCAATCGATATATGGCACTGTGGATTTAATTAAAATAGGTTTTATCAATAATAATTTAAATTTTAAATTAGTTTTTATTATAATTTTATTCTAGTCAAATTTACATCTTTTTTATACTTTTGAGGAGTTTTACTTTGAGTAAATTTTTATTTCCATTCAATCTTATATTTATATTTGTTAGTATTATTATTCATAAAATAAAATTTAAAGATAATGTTCCTAAATTTTTTCAATTTTATAGTTGAAAATTATTATAATTATTCATCTTAAAATATCTTATTTTAATTTTTAAATTGACTAAAACATGTTATATGATAACTAAATTATAATTAAATAGTGGTATTTAGTATCAATTTATACATATGGAAAGTAAATATGACTTTAATAGAGTCTGGTGATGGGATGGGATCAAATCACCTATACTAGGTAAACACCTTCTTTATCCCATGGAATTTTATGAGATAATAATTATGAATACACCATCCTACTTTCATAATATGATAATTAGCTATAATTTTATTTTTTCTATATTTTAATGTCATATTATTTAATATTTATCTACCTATTGATTTAAATTGACACTAAGAATTCACCAAGTATATAAGAGAGGTTATAGATTGTCACAATATTTTTAGCTTCACATTTTTGTTATAAAATCTCTATATCGAAATATGGTATGATTTTTATTTTACATTATTTTCATTACAATTATTTACATTATCCATATATTGTTGCCTATATGAATATATTTTTATAACAATTAGGGGTGTGGTTGGGATCCTAAAAATTTTTATATATCAATTTCCATAACAATCCATTACATGAAATCTGTAAAACATTTTACATGATCAATATAGTGTAAATGCACTGCATCATAGAGGATATAACATTATTGAGCCTACAGAATAAACTCTACAGTTTGTCTTCTATAGAATGTGTTTAGAGAGGACTTTCAATGGTTTTCCTTATAGTTTAGTTTGGTTATTTTAACATGGGTGCACATCTATTTGAACTCTTAGGACTTGTTTGGTTATTACACTTTATGTATAAAACATTTTTTTATCACGTTTACCACATGGCCTTACTAGGGTAAACCTGTTTTTATATAGTTCCATATTGTTCATTATGTATCATATTTTATATGTTGTATAATTTTGCGGCTTATTTTGAATATATATATATATATATATATTCACATCAATTTCTACCCTCATTTTGTCTATATTTTAGGATGAACTAGTACCCATGAAGAAAAAAATACAGTTTTGGATATTCATTCTGTTAACCATATGGGTGTTGATGAATATTAATTTTGAATTATATTTTTAATATTTATTTTACATTGGGTAACTGATTACCATTATTTTTTTATCTTACATCAATCTTTTATGATGACATCTAGTGTCCAGGAGGTGTACATAAGCTACTATAATGACCCTTAATATTGGGGTTCAATCAATTGGGTCACATTCATTAAAAATGGTATCAAGGTTGATGTTTTTTATTTGTAGGGTTTTGGTTTTGAGATTATCTTTATTAAAGAAATCCTTAAATCAATAAATCATACTTATATATTCATAGATCAAAAAATAATGTTGAAATAATAAGTTACAATGGGTATTATAAGAATTAGTTTTCATTTATTTTGAATAGACGTTCCCAAGCTTTGTGAATTTCATGCATCATTTTACAAGAAATTTGAGTTGGAATAAGTATGTTTTCATATCATTTCATAAGAAAAACTATAGTTGTTTATGATATAGTTTGGATCAACTAATGTTAGTTCACTAAAAAATTAAATTAAATAAACAATTCTTTTGTATATATTTTTATTTTTATGAGTAAGTTAATAATGAAAAATGATTAACGTGATTAACAACAATTTTCACAGTACATGGATAATTTGATGATTATTATTTTATGAATTTTCTGTAATCATGTATCATATGATTTAAATTTTGTAAAATTAATATATCATGTTCATTTTTCAGTATCTCAAAACATGTATTAATGAATATAATGATTGATGAAAAGTTTTGTTTTAAAATAAATGTTCCTTAATAATGAGGTAATGAGTGGAGTGATAAATTTATATTTTAATCTTCTGTTAATGTAGTGGTTTTAATCCAAGGTTTGTTATAAAATATGAGGGAATTTATATGATAAATCATTATTGTAGAGTACTTCTTCAGGATGAGAATTAACTATTGATAAGGAATGAATGGATGAACACGATCCGACCACTTGATCTATAATATACCCTCAAATCCTTGGTTGTTCTACTCAATTATTATAATTTTGAAATAATGGTATTCTATGAATGATGTATTGAGACCCTCCCTTTTTATACATTAACTTTATTTAAATTTTACGGAATACTAAAAACATCATACCAATAGACTCCTTTATTAGTCATGTGCTATTGGAAACATAGAAACACAAACACTAGTACATAAATGAGAAAAGTTATCTACAACAATGTTCTTCATGAATAAAAGAATTATTAGTCACATCCTTCTATGAATATCATAATAACCTGGGGAAAACATAAAAAGGGGTTATATCATATACATAGTAATGGTAAATAGGGGACACATGTAATAATAATCATGAGAATAAAAATAAAACAATGTGATCA
Organism: Viscum album; assembly: GCA_963277665.1. Classification (NCBI taxonomy): domain Eukaryota; kingdom Viridiplantae; phylum Streptophyta; class Magnoliopsida; order Santalales; family Viscaceae; genus Viscum; species Viscum album. The sequence continues at coordinate 31,769,715 of OY728120.1, read as the reverse complement.
TAAAATTATACGATCATAGCCTATACATCATAATATCAAAAAAAAAACGAATCATCACCTAATTATTTGATGATCATAATAAATGAATTATATGGCAATAAATAACATTTTTGGGGAAAGAAAAATAAAAGAATAAAACAAGGAATTATTGCAGACACATAAAAATATATATTGATTTTCGTGGCAGTCAAGGCATCATTTCTATGGCCACGTTAGTTAAAAAATACCATTACTGGGTTACTCTCACACCACGTTCCAACCCTATATTATTGAAATGAGTTATATTATGGTTCAATCCCAATAATATTGAACCATGTTTATTTCTCATTAGACCCCCTAATAGTAAAACATGTTCAAATCCCATTTCATCCATGTCTATCTCATAAGACTTAAATCGTTACCCAAGGAATCCGAGGGAGATATAGGTCCCACCCATCTCATAATTAAATCAAACACAAGTGTTCCATGAAATCATAAACAATCAAATGACAACCCTTAAATTAAAATATGTATCATAAAAATTCAATCATATTGTAAACTATAGAATAAGATACTAGTTTCATAATCATTTCACCAAAATCATAACTCGTGAATAATAAAATGATTTCATAATCACATAACCCATTAAATAAAATTGTTTTCTTGAACATACAACATGTTAAAGGTAAACAGATTTCATAAACAAATAAATTGTGTAACAGATGTGGGTTTCATAAACATATGACCCATGAAATAGAAAAAAGTTTCATGAAGGCAACAAAATCAAGAACAAACCATTAATAGAAATAATATGAATGGAACCATTAGATAATTTCCTATAAATTTATAAATCACATCCACAGATGTCATATTAGATTGAAAATAATTTTGAATTATCTTTCAAAAATGTTTCATGAGTAAAATACTTTTTTTATTTGAGAAATAATTTTCAAAACATAAAACCATTTGAAAATATTATTCATATAAAATACCATGACTACTTAAAATTAAGATATAAAATAATTTTGAAAATATTTCCCCTGGAAAACATCTAAAATAAGATTTAAGGAATTTTTGAAAAAAATTTCTTTCAAAACACTTTGAAAACATATAAAACAATATTGAAACTGATATGAAAACTATTACATTGAATATAATTTTAAGACTTATAATGAAATCATTAATAATTTTTTAAAAAAATTTCACATATAATAACATTTTAAACATATAATCAATGATTGAAAACGTTTTAAAAACTATATTTTTGAAAATACATTGAAAACATATAAATAAATCATAAAAATGTTTTTAGAACGATTTTCATTGAAAATATATAAATGAATATTGACAATATTTTTCCATGAAAACATATAATGGTTTTATGATAAAAAATTTAAAATCAATTTCCCCTGAAAAAATATATGATAATATTCAAAACAATGTGAAAACCACATTCCTTGAAAAATACGTTCAAAATTAATGAATAAATGTTGAAAACTTTTTTAGAATAATATCTTTGAAAATTTTTATAAAAAAACTTTATTAAATATTAACAATTTAAACATGCAATAATATATTCATAGAAATGATGGTGGGTAAATCCGTACATGAAGTAAAAGGTAAGAAGAACATTCCTTTTTCACTATAAAATTATAGAAAATCACTTTTTATGAATTATACAATAAGATTCCTATGAAAAGATTGGAAAATTTCAAGAAAAGAAAAAAATAATATGAATGGTTATAAGATAATAGCATAGTATTCGTGGAGGCTCTTTTTGAAAATAGAATTATGAAGGAACAAAAATGTCTGACCAAACAGAGGGTAAAATTGTACTTTCTAGAAATTAATTTCTTAACTATATTATATAACAATGACTATAAAATGGTACCAATACATAAATAAATAATGATTATCCAGAGAAGAATATCATTTCGGAATTTTCTTGTCATATGGATCATAATACTGTATACAATGAATCATATACATAAACCATCTCAAAATGTGTGGAGATTATTTTAATAAACTCATTACCTATTGTAATGTTGAACCATACTCCCAATGTAGGAAAATTAAATTTAATTAAATTTAAAATATCCTGAAAATAATTATATTAATGATATCATATTTTAATGGTAGTATATATACCTCATGGAAAAATATCGGTTTATAACATGGAATTTTTTCCAATGAATGAAAATAGTGGAAAAATTACTTTAATGATTTCGTAACATCTGAATCATAAATCCCATAACAGAAATATCATAAAATTCATTCCTAAAGACCCATAATATTAATAATAATAATCATAGAATAAATCCTTTGGTAGTATACACACCTCAAAAAAGTATTGGGTGGTTAATAAAGCATGCATCTCACATATATAAAAAGTGTGATGAAATTCCATTACCCTATCTCTTGACACTCTTCGTACTAATATGAGATTCATGTGTAATAAATTAAATTTTTATGATAAATATTTTTATGAATAATATTATTATATCTAATATCTTATAGGGTATAATTATGACTTTATATTACATGCTTATTATGTAATACCCTAAAATTCCTTGACATTTTGTTTAGAAAAAATTATATGCGATTATTTCGAGACAAGGCTCAAATATGGAATGAAATTTCATGTCCTGGAGTGGCCACCATGTATTTTTGAACTACATTTGAGGCCAATTAAATAATCATGCTTGTGGGTTTATCTAACATTGAAACTAGTGCCCATATCAAAAATATAAGGTCACCATTAAACTCACAGAGAGTATTGTTGAGCTCATGAGGGAATGTTTCTCTTAGAGAGAGCTAAACATAGACCAGTGTGGGTCAAGGGTGAAAGAGAGATTTCCTAATTTATTTTAATAAAACCTAAATCAAAATAAACATAATTTTTTATTTTTTATTTTGAAATTTTGAAATTTTTTCAGTTAAATGGCTTTCAAACTCAATGAAATTGAAACATTTTTTCATAAATAAAATAGTGTAATGGCACGACAATGAAACAGTAACAAAAATGTGTTTCCTCTTTTAATGTTTTAACTGGAGGTGTTTCATTGACACATTGGGGGAAGGAACTCGAAATCTCAGAAGGATCATTGTTTAAAAATGACGACGGTTGATCTCCAACAACATGATCACTCTTCCACAACATTGAGGGATTCCTCTCTCAATGACGGATGGTGATCCTTTGCAGATGAATATCCTTCAGTGAAAGAATCTTCCTATGATTTAACTCCATTAAGGTAGTGTGTATTGTGATTGATAATTGTTTCCATGTTCATTATTTCAATATAAAAAATTTGGTTCAACCAATGAATATGTTGATATGTGGGTTGATTGTTATTGACGGAGGGTTGTTTTATCTCAGAGATTTCATCAGGTTAATTTGTTGATAAATCATTAATATTATCTTCCCATGTTACAAAAACTCTAATGTAGAGGAATTGAGCCGACCAGAATAAGGTCTCGATTCCTCTATATTTCAGTGTTGTAGTAATATTCATGACAACACCTATAAATCAGTTCCAAGGAAACCTCGAGGTCGTAGCTTGGATGTTGGCGACCCAAGAAGTATGTAGGGGCATATTTAGTTCAACAAATGGGCCACTAGAGTAGACCCAATGGTCAATTGAGGATACCACCGAAGGGCTGATGCCAGCGAATGATGGCAATGGCCTACAGTTGCGGCTGTGGGAGAGTGGCAGTGAGCAAAGATGGTGACCTGAGACGATGGATGTGACCTTATAGGGATGTCAGCACATAGAATGACAGCTAGTGGAGACGGACATGACCTCCTGGCCACATCAGAGGAAGGAAGGTGGCATGTGCTAGTACACGTTCTCGAGGGGACCGCGGGTAGGACAGGGGGAGGTCGACCTCAGCAGGATGCATGGTGGAACATGTCGGATGCCTCATGGAGTTGGGGATAAGGAGAGTCAGCTCATACAGCAGGCCAAACACCATGTCAAACGGGCCAGACCTGTATCCCAACGGGCCAAGTTGGATTCGACCTAGACCTGATCGGTCCTTTTTCAAAAAATAAGTTATAAAATTGAAATTCTACACCCAAATGATGATCTATTTTTGTATTTGGAACCCTCACGATGAGGTGGTTATTTATTCATGATCTAAGAATGCTTTAATGAATTGTGAAAATCAATGAATTTCTTGAGGAGGGGATTCTACCATAATCAACCACACTACGTGCATGAATCATGTGGATGGTTTACACCTAAAACATGCTAATTAGTGGGTATAAGTAACAATTCAGGCTAAGATGGTAATAATACCTATGTGGACCTGCAATAAATTAATATATTTGAACCGCCTACAAGATTCTATATGTGAACTAGCTATAAGTTACCCTATGTGGACCAGCTATAAGAAGCCCAGTGTGGACTATCTATGATGGCCTATGTGGGGAGCGAGAGTATGTGACTAATGAGATCCATGAGGAGGAGCAGATATGTGTGACCCATCATACCCATGGCACTAATCAAGGATGAGTACCTTAGTAGTCTATGGTTTTTGGTGTTACGACTAATAGTATTGCATTACATACATTATATTATATATATGTAAGCTAACAATACCTTGTGGATACATTCTTTTGTGGTTGTAATATTGTGTTTCAGATTCGTTACTGAGTATTGTGTTACTCACCCCTGCATGGGGATCTGCATGCTCATATCATGTCTGGTGTAGATGAAAAGCATATCGACAGATACCATTGTGGCCCGAGACTAGGTGGTGCCTAGTGAGATACTACATCTATATATTTTGGAAGCAACTTCATAATGACCCTTCATGTGGGGTTCATCTGAGGAATACATTTTCTATATATTTTGTAATATCCTATTTTTAGATTGTCTATTGTTGGGGTTTTATTCTGTCCCATTTGACTTTCAGATTGTACCATTAGATTGTGGTTGTTTTAGTGGAATGTATTTTTTATTATCTATCATTTTTAGATATGGTAGTTTGTGTGACTTCATACAGGTATTAAGGAAAATGACTCCCACTTTTGGGATAATTCCTTTGGTTCTAGTCACTAGCCCTTGGAATTTTGGAGGGGGGATTGGGGTATCAATTTCATGAGCCCTCAAGCCAGGTAAAAAAAAGTGGTATCAGGGGAGTTTGGTTCTAACAGAAGAACTAGGAGTCTATAAATGTTTAGGGACACTAGGGTTACATTTTTAGGGTTTGGCTTTCTGGTCAGGGAATCCAATGTTGGTGCGACAACTAATGTATCAATACACCCAAAGCCTGAAATCTATTTTCGGACCCAGTATATGAAAACAGTAGTTAAATTCATGATTTGATGTTTTCTTAGGATCATTATGAGTCTACGAAATATCACATGTTACAATCTATTAATATTGGATCATCATTATACCCGTTATGATGCCTCCACATAGACAGCCATCCAGGATTCTAGTGTGCGACAAGGAGGATAGTCTACATAATGATGAGTCCAACGTACATGGAACGTTTCCCAAGATGGATCTTTAGGGTTGTGTCCCGACTATACCAATTCATGATGGCCATTAGTTTCTACCAGCTCTACCTATAAAGGACACACTTAGCCTCTGTTATGTACAAGAGGTTTATTGATAGAGATCCATTCGGTCCTAAGGTGTGCCAAACTCACAGGAACCTAAGGACGGTATTGAGGTGGTGATTGAGTTTCTCGTCTAACTAGAAAAGCATTAGATCATATGGTAGTATGGGTAGTGATCCATATATGTGCCTCAAGAGGACGATTTTGGGGTTTTGATTACCTATTCCTATGATGAGGTGAATTTTCCAAAGATAGAGCTTGACAAGCTTTCTCATATTTGGGGTTCATTCCATAATAGTTAAGGGCTATGTGTGATAAAGAGATTCTATAGATTTGATAGGATTATATGTCAATATCTGATTACACATCAAGGTGTACCGACTTTTACAGTTACTCATTGAATACGATAAGACCAGTGTGTCAAGGATATGCCTCTGAGAAATATGTGTTTTGTGACATCCTACACAATACTATTTCTTTTCCCATTCCTATTTATTCTATGTTTCTAGAGAGAACATTTGTGGTGGAATGTCATATGAATGAGCATATACAGTCAGTGGATGTTAGTAGTGGGAATGCAGTAGGATGAAATCAATCTCAATGACATGGATGTGTAAGAAATTCAGAGAATAGGACCCAATATAGGGGATATATAGCCCATGGCTCATATAGTGAGTAAAATTGAACATGAAATAAGTGCGGATTTTTATGAGATGGTAGAGGAAATATCGCTGAAGATTGTCCAAGTGGTCATACTAATAGTTAAATGGTGGATAGGATACCGAGTTATAGATAGTGATAGTAACTAATTAATATGTAGGATAGAAGACATATCAGTGTAGCTAGGAGATTAGTCAGAGGTGGTATAAATTTCAGTATTTTATAACCACCACCCCAATGTTGTCCATGGTATTATCTGGGAGTATGTGGATAGGGAAAAGGGGTAGCTACATGTATCCATCCATACACACGTATTAGTGGATTTTTTGAGTTTTTTTCTTACATTGGTGGACTAGTATGAGGAATCCATTCTAGATTATTTTCTAGGACTACCTTATCATAGAGAGGTACAAATATTCATTGATCAGTAACATGGGACAACACCGATATTTACACATGAATATCGGATGGCTCATGTAGTGCTCTTAGTGCTGATGGTACAGTTAGAGGACTTGCAACTGAAGGGGATCATAAGGCCTAGTGTTTCACAATGGTCAGCCCTATTCTTGTTTACTTGTGTTGGAATACAAAAGCTTGACGTTATGGGTTTACTTCCAGTGCCTGAACCAAGTGACCATGCAGAACATCTATCCTCTACTAAGGATTGATGAACTCTTAAATCATCTGAAGTGAGAAAGATGTTTCTCAAAGATATTCCTTGGATCAGGCCATCACCATCTTTGAGTGTGAGATGAGGACATCTCAATGAAGATATTCAATAGTCGGTACGACCACAATGAGTACTTATTGATGCCATTTTGCATGACGAATTCCCCATCAATGTTCATTAGATTCTAGATCTGGATTGTCCAATCATACCTAGTATTGTCTGTATTTTTCATCATTGATGATGTCTTAGTGTATTAAGTATCCAAGAGGATCATGAGATACACCTAAGGATGGTTATGTACAAACTCTGAGAGCACCGGCGTTTCAGAAAGTTCTCAAATTGAGTTTTTTGTATACAGAAAATCCACTTAAAAGGAAATGTCATCTTAGAGGCTGGTGTTGGGGAGGATCAATAAAATATAGAAGCAATGCTTGCTTGGGAGCCTTTAAGAGTGTTAAAGAGATGCTGAGATTACATGGGATGGCTTGGTACCATCAGAGGGTGGAACAAATCTTCTCCAAAGTTGCATCACCAATTTTGGCATTGACGAAGTTGGAAAAACCCTTTTTGGGGATAGAATGTTTCTATAAGTTCATTCAACATCTGAGCTAGATCTTGTAGAGTGATCCTATCTTGTGACTCCCAAAGGAGGGTTCTGAATACATGCAATAATATGATGCATCAGGAACTGGAATTTGTTGTGACATGATGCAGGGGAATGTAGTTATTTCGTATTTCTCACAACAGTTGAGACTTCATGAGCAGAACTATATGACTCATAACCTTGACCTAGAAGTGGTAGTCTTTGAACTAAAGATATGGCGATAATACCCTCTGGGTGAATGATTCATAATCTAATCTTACCACAATATTCATAAGTATAACTTTTCTTAGAAGGATCTGAATCTAAGACAACAATATTGTCTAGATTTTTTCCAGGGCCGTGACATTGAGATTTTCTATACTCTTTATAAGGGGAATATGGTGGCAGATTCACTGATTCAGAGATCGAGTTCACAACTACGGAACGAGGCCTTAGAGAAGTATTCCTCACATTAGATATCCATTATGGGTAGTGAGGAGACTGTTTTTCATTACTCGATGGTGGTTTCCCATCTAATCATAAAGTGGGATAGAGAGGTACAAATCAAGGATGCCATCTGCGAGACTACACATTCCCATATGACCACATAGCATGCCCCTATTGGATATTTAAAGGGTGCGGAGCATGTCATCCTTTTCCGAGGATGCACAGTAGTACCAGTAGCATTGTGGTATGAGGTAATGAGGGAGATATATGCATCCCCTTTTCTGGTAAATCTTGGTGTGGCAAACATTTACTAGGTCCTTTGATGTGAGTGCTAGTGGATAGGGATGAAGAAAGAGGCGGCACAATACGTTTAATGGTGCCTCACATTTCATTATGTGTATGCTGACCATCAGGTTATGGTAGGCTTAGACCAACTGCTTGAGGCACCAGTGTGGAAGTGGTATGGTATCTCGATGGACTTAGGGATGGGATTACCATACAGATCTAGGGGCCACAGTAATATTTGTGTGATCATTGACCGACTCACCAAGTCATCTCACGTCCTACACATTCGAGAGAAGGGTTTAGTAGAGATCCTGGTATGCCTCTACATCTTGGAGATTTTTCAACTCTATGGAGTCCCATATACTATTTTAATATATCTTGATGCACACTTTACATCTCAGATGTGGAAGGGATCTCATGATGCTTTCGGGAAAAAACTACACTTGAGCATAGTATTTCACTAACAGACTACTGGTCAGACATATTGGACCATACCTACCATGTAGTAAATGCTTTGTTTTTTTGTCCTTGATTTTGGTTGTAGTTGGGAGGGCCACCTACTACTGGTGGAGTTTGTGTACAATAACAACTACAACTCAACCATCCATATGGGACCATTCAAGGAACTATACAGACAACCATGAAAGTCACTATTATGCTAAACATGCCTAGGGGGCTCATCAATCATGTGTATAGAGATAGTATAGGCTAACACAGAGAGGGTGCAGGTCTTCTGAGAGCGGATGTAGACATTACGAATCTGACCAAAGTCATATTATTATAGGAAAAGAAGAATCTTGGAGTTTGTGGATGGGTAACATGAATTCCTATATGTCTCTCCTTGAAGGGGTATATTGTTATTTGGATGGGGTGGAATGTTATCCTAGTGGTTCATTAGATCTTTCTTGATAAAGTGTAGGTTGGGCATGGTAGCATACCTCTTGGTTCTACCGCAACAGTAAGAGAGGATGCATGATGTCTTCCACGTATCCCTGTTAAGGAGACTTGTGAATGGCCCATCTCGCATCATTTACCATGAATATCTAGAGATTAATTACTGGGATACATTCACAGAGTACCCAATGGAGATAGGGGATTGATAATACAGATGTTTGAAACCCTCTTATCATATACTCTCACATCATGTTTAGGAGCACCATCCATCCCTAGAGAAATATGAAAATATTCCCACATTTAGAATATCCATCTGGTGGATTAGCTATGGAAATCAAGTCATGCAATACCTCACTGTAAATGTCACCCAACTAGAATCTCCCGCTGACTCGAGAAGTTGAGGAGTCAATACCATTGACTAATGAAAATAGTTACCATCATGCTCCACTAAGGTTAGCTGAAAGAAAGGAAACTCTTCATAAGACTACTCCACCAAGAAATCCTGAGACTTCCTGGTAGGGTAATCCACTTCTATGTTTCCCTTCCCTCGATTATAGGATATCCAATTGTCATTTCCCCAGAGTAACTCCAATGAGAACTACATTTTCATGTTCATGTCACTTTGTGTGAATAAGAACCAAAAACTCAAATGGTTGTAGTAAACCATGATGCTCTATTCCAGAATATTGTGCCTCCAAATCCTCAATGAGAATATTATCCCTCCCAACTCTAGTTCACGATTCATGTAGTTATACTCATGGGTTTTCCACTAACTCAAAACATAAAAGATAACTAACTTCCTCTAACACATTATGTAGAAAATCCCATATTCAGATGCCTCATAATACACTAAATACCCCACACCATTATCTATTTTCCTCAACAAAAGAGGCCTCATCATCCTCATCCTGAAATACTTAAGGTCCCTCTAGAACTACTTAGTCCGTGTAAATGATTTCCTTTTCCAACAATTGGACGATGGAAGGGGAAATAATCATGGATATGTATTCTAGAATACTCTAATTATTCCCTATCAAACCATGAATGGTCCAAACCTATAAAGTTCTCTAGAGTAGATACCAAAAAAGAACTATATATATCCATACTGTGTTAGTGGATAAACCATTCTCACAAATGAAATTCTCTAGAAAGAGAACCTTTTAAATATATAAATGGAACATCATGGTTTTCAAATAATGTTGGTGTTCTCAGTGAAATTTTCGAACAAACCTCAAAGGTTCTATAATCTCATCCTCTGATAAAAAATAGATGAGTATTTCATCAATGTCGACGTCCAAAAACTAGTCCATGTATGGATGGATGATCTGGTTATTCCAATCCCTAAACATGGATGGGGAAGTCATCACAAAAATGGAATCACTAGGAACTCATTGTGTTTGTAATGACATTGAAATTAGTGATTTGCAATACCATCCTAAAATACCCTCTCTTGATGGTAGGTAGACTTGAGATTAATCTTTGGTAACCATCTCTCAATAGAAAAATGGTCATAGATTTCGTCAATCCTTCAAATTGGTTACATGTTCTCTATCATTTCAAAGTTTAAGAAATGATAATATATAAAAAAAATTATGATATTAAATTCCGTTTTCTCTAAAAATACTAAAACATCCCATAGAACAAACTAGGAAGGACAAATTCCTTCCCTTGTTTGTCTTAAAAAAGTACCTACATATTTGGGATCCTTGTAGGGGTCAACTAATAAGCTTTAGAGGATATCATACCTATTTGAGGATGAATTTAAATAAAAAACTCCATATCAATCCTTAGAGGTCATCCCTGAACATCATTAAGGAATAATTCTATGAAATCCTCCCCAAAATGAAGAATCTATATGCCTGATGATCTTAATTCACCAAGTGGTATACACTCTAATTGATGAGTGAAGGTTTGTAGTCTTCATCCCTTAGAACATTCTCATCCAACCATTATATCATTATCTCCCCTAAAGATGAATATTTTAAGATTTTTAATAACACATCTAACTCAGATATGGTAATGGAAAATCTAGGATTATGAAATGCATAACCAATTAATACATAATAAGACATGATAGCGTCAATTATGATAACCAAAATGTCCCACATAAACCTCTATCCACCATGAATTATATCTCATTGCTATTATATAAATTATATTGAATGAGAATTCCATGTAGGAACCTCATGGAAATGATGATGGTAAAGAACCTCACTTTGGAGATCTATCTCTTTATCCAGGATAATATATGATTGAATGACTAACACATCTGTCAAATAACAATGAATTAATTGTAGAAAACACAAAAATTGTACATAGAATTTTCTAATGTTTCCCCATGTCAAAATATTCCAAAAACTATAGCTATTATCGACCCTGAACACCATCTCCCTGAATATGACGTGGGCCACCAGGTGGTGGGTGTGGTTAAAATATCTCATAGATTCATCCATATCCCAAAGCTCCTTCTGATCCTTTTCCAGCTCTACATTTGAGGGGGAATCCCTTCCTTTGCATGGGTTATCCAACAACATTTCTATGATCCTCATAACATTTTGTTTGGTTTTTACAACTCATGTGACCTTTAACATCAGAAGGATACCCCCTATCTTGGCTATCTAGGTCCTCTATGATACACCTAACCTTGGACCATGGTCCTATCATAAGGATGTCTCCTGTACCATGATCCTATGAACTAATGTCAGCAAGAATCTATAGATGAATCATCCCTGTAATGCCCATTTCCATCTCTGCATTCCTGGTGTCTCTATGATAGGAATCCCTCTATCAATGGTATCTTCTGTACCTCTGTGATATAGGTTGGGATTCATAAGGGAAATATTCTAGAATGTATATCCATGAGGACTCCCTACTCATACTTTTGTTCTCTAATGTTGTCATTCTGGATCATATCAATGGAATACAATTTAATGTCTTTAAACCCCACTACATACTAATACATTGTCATCCCACACTAATTCAGCTATAGAAGCTCATTAATTGGAACAAATCAAAAACATGAGTTGTAGTTCTCCTCATTGAACAACTTCTGGATGTTAGGCCATGAGATTGTCAACTCATTATGCATCTTGGTAACAGGACTCCGCCTGCGCCAAGATAATATGTGGAATGTTCTCAATTCCCACAAAACCACATGATTCTTCAGTGTTTAGATAAGTATTAAGATATGTACTTCCATCTCTAGTAATTCATAAAATTACATTATATATGGATCAAGATGGATTATTAGTTTTCTATGGCACTAAAAAACATGAAGTGTGCTAAGCCTACACATATCCTCAGCCTATTTGGAAGGTATGATCTTCTAATATACAGGTTGATGTTATTATACCATTCCACCAATAGAAATAAGCATTGGGGATGGACCCTATACTATATCCTCATTGTTCATCATATCATCATCACTATACAAAATTTGCATCCTGGTTGGATGTCATCATAGTGGAATCCTAAAATTTTAATTGAGAAACACTACTGTTAGATGAGAATATATATGTACATATAACAATAAAGAAATGAAAAAAGATTGGAAATAAAATACCGAATCCAATATGATTCATGTAGAATTTATCCATATAACCAATGTCTCAGTATAGTAATTATACAAGCAGGGAGTCAAGGTTTTGGTGTATGGATACATTGACCACCCCTACCATCATTGGATTCCTTGTCTTGAGTTCTACACTGGAGAAATGTTCACTCTAATTCCCTAAATCCATACCAAAATCTATTAAGAGGAATAATATAGAAAATTTCATAATTAATGAACACCACTAATACTACACTATCATGACCCAACCATAACTAGAGATTTAGCAACAACTACCCAAATCCCTCCTCTCAAGGCCCAGCGGTAGTGACATGCACTAAATTGGGTATCGAAAACATAAGGTATTTACCCAATAAACATGTACTCACATACACAAGAATCTAAATAAATAATTGGAAAGAAATAATAATAAAATGATAAAATTTATAAAATATAAAATATGATTGAAAATCCACTATTGTGTACATGAGTTCAATAGTAAAAAACTAATTAGTAATGGGAAAAAATAATCATCCACCTAGAAATATGTCCCAAATTTTAAAAATCATAATTTAATCCTCTATGAGTTCCATGATCATGATATCCATGTTATGACCACTGTACATTTTCCATAATACCTATTATCCCAAAGCTCATTTAAATTCAATTTCCATTATTTCTTTTCCTTATAATACATGACACATATGGGAAAATCCCATTCATGGGTGAGTATATCCACACCAAGAAGGACATCCTAAAAGCTAAAAGGGGGAGGGGTAAGAGATAAAATAAGAATAGATCACAGATATTAAATAGGTTACAGTTCAACCCAACTATAGAGAAGAAAAAAATTTATAACCACAAGATAGTCAACATGATGTGTAGGTTGACTACATGTAGAGTCTTTTCCACCCATAGTAGGATAGTAACATAAACCGACCATAATATGATAGACATGGAATGAACATGTCATACCAATCATTTCATTTATGAACATTAGAGGAGAGTAACCAAATCCTACTACATAGATATAGTTGAATATATATATATATATATTATCAGCAAAAAGAAGCACATATGAGACAGTAGGGGGTCTCAATATTATAGCCTAGTGTAGGAAAATAGTCACCAAATGTTCATGAAGTCCTTCAACATTTTCTAGAATCGCATGAATCATCCTAGATTTAACCACAAGTTGACTAATGAGTTTCCACTATGTCACACAGTCAAGGGGAACAATCTCCAATTAGATGAATAATTCCCTATTGCATTTGGGGGGGGGGGTAAACTGTATATATATATGAAGATGATGTGTTCCTTGATGCATCAGTGGTGTTAGACTATATTGGTCCCGGATCCTGCCCTGACATATTAAGGGGGTTCCAATCTAGTGTCACAAGAACCCACACCATGGTGTGATAATGGGATTACACTATGGTCATCATGGACCCACTACCTATCCACTATAGTGGTTCCACTTAATAGGTAAATGACAATTTCCCAAGATGATGGTGGGTTCAACTATAGTTTCTCAGTTGATCCTCTTTCAAACCACAACCTTTATAAAGAATTGCTTGAACAAGAGCCACAACCAGAACATCATTCATTGTGTAACATAATCCACATATGATAGAACCATCACATTATATGGATAAAAAAATAATTACAGGATAATCATTGGCCAAATATGAGTCCAAATGTATGATATATTAGAGTTTTATGTTTAATAAAAAGGATCCATCGGGTACTTCCCATTTTGGGGACCCACATGGAATGTTTTCCAACTCTTTCACCTAGCTATGTCCCTTGCCCGCATGCTGATCAAATTCCATAGAGAAGTATATGTTGTGATGGTGGACCACATAGAGTGTCCAAGCTTCCCAGTATCAGGTCATATCCTCCTGCTCTTGTTTATTTTCATTACCCCATATCTATGGACATCATTATATAGTGTGTGTCTAGAAATGATTGTGTACATTGGTATATATCATTCCTGGCCATGCACATGAATGTGTACTACTGGTGTACATGCTGATTTTCCGAGTATAATATCCTATGACATGTCAGTGCCAGACATAGTGTGTGATACTTATTAATAGTTTTTTCCCTACCTTTCTAAACAAGCGATACACATGACATGTTCTTTTTGAACTACACAGATTGTAGTAGTTATTTTTATAGAATCTCAGATCCATTATCAATTTTCTAGATCCAATGTAACCACCCTCAGACCTAGCATTTTCTCTAAAAGAAAATGGCAGGTTTAATTATCACACGTCATTTTCGGCCATCCTTTAGCTTGAAATATGCATCCATTCATCATAGTGGTTTGTCGTTCATCCCAAAAAACGTGGGTAATTCCATTATTGGTTATTGAGATTTTTATAATCAAAACAATCTTTAACACACCATAATCCATCTTTAAACATCCATAGTTATTCATTATATCCCTTACTTGTGAATTTTTCATGGATCTAGAGGTCTGATTAGTCTCAATACCACCAAAAAATTTAGAACTCGGACAAAAAGGTCCTATTAGTGAATAACTAAATGAAAAATGGTAGAAATCACTAGAAAAATATTTAGTCAATAGTGGAAAAGTGTTATTGTCCAACAATAAATAGTAAGGAAACATGGTGTTAGAAAAAAATCAAAACCAACTAAATTAGTATATATGTGAATTTCAAGGATAAATAATTAGTAAAAATAATAAAAGGGATGATCTCCTTCAATCTATTTAGTCATAGAGGGCATAATCAATAACTTGAAGACTCATACTTGGAGATTTTATCAATATTCATCAATGAACATTCCCTCCAAATAATGAATTAATTCATTGATTTTTTTCATCTCGATATTCTTATTTTTAGTGATTCATCATTATCAAATACGATTCTCCAATGTAAGGAGGATGACCACTCTATAATACCGTAAGGGATTATGCGAAAAACCCTATAAAAATTTCATAGTAGTGTTCTTATTATTTTAATATATTCTATTATATTAATTAATGGATTAAATATTATTATTTATCTAATGTATTAAAAGAACCACTAATTATCACCTTATCCAAATGGAATGCGTCAACTCATTTAACATACAATCTAGGGTAAACATCATGTTCAGAATTAAAATTTGGTACTTGATTTCAAATCTTGATTCTTTTTAAGAATTATTCCATTCTCATTAAGAAAATAAATGAATGTAATTTAAAATATATATATTATTTTTAATAAAAATAATTCTATGAAAATGGACCCTCAGAATTTCACTCTTCCTTAGTTCTAGATTATGGAAATATATGAATTAATATTTTAATGTCTACCATGTAAAAAATATTCCTTTATAGATATGGTTTCTGAGAAATATATGTGTTTCGTCTATGAAAACATTGAAGAATAAACAATTCGATGATGTTAATAGTTCATCATTATCTATTAACCTTAGATGTATGATTATGCATAGTGATTTAATAATATAAATCCGGTAGGACAACATGAAAATGGATATTGAATATTATATGACTCAAATCCTAGTAAGTCAGCAACTTATGTTAGAGGGACCAAAGTCTAAGGGGATATTATAACCATTACCCACACCTAAATGGAAATGGTAATAAATTTATATAGATATTGCTTTCAAGACCTTCCAAAATATCTAAAGTCCATAATTTTATTTCTGTTGTAGTGGATTAACTTATGAAGTCAACAAAATTAATTATTGTTTGAGAAGATTTATCTCTTCATCTTCTTTTAATATTATATATTATGAAAGTTGAATGGTTTCAGGGAGTATCGAATTAAATTTTGTATGATTTGGATCCAAGAAATACAATGATGTTCTCGGGAAGTCTTATAAAATATTTGGATATAGATTTATATTTATGTATGACTCATCATCCTCAGAAATATGGTTATTCTAATATTACTATTCATACAACAGAGGATATGTTGGGATCTTGTTCGCTATATTTCTAATGTGGTTGGGATCATCATCATCCTTTATTTTGGTTTTCTAAAAATAATAACATTAACTATATTATTATGATGGCTTATTATGAAACCCTATATGGGAAGAAGTAAAAAATTCAAACATTCTTGTATGAATTTAGAGAATAAAAGTTATTTGAACTCGATCTATTGGGGGAGATGGTAGATAAAGTCAGAACCACTTAGTATAATTTAAAAGTATCACTAAGTAAAAAATAAATTTGATGCATGCAATATTTATAGATTTATATATTTGGAATTCAATCAAAAGTTATTCCATTGAGTATCACATTGAAATAAGGTTTTCAAAATTTTAAATATGTGTAACCCATTTAAATTTAAAAATATGAAAATCATATTTGATAACATGTATTAAATGAAATACCATGAATAGAAGGGAATATAATATCCAATTACATTACAATATATATAATATAATAAACAAATTAAAACTTTTATGTCACTTTAATTTCAAAAAAAACATAGTGAGATTTTGATACATGAAACAATGAGTTTCTTCAATACTTTGTGTTGTATGGTAAATCGATTTTTACAGAAAAAGATTAATATAATTATTAGAATGATCTCCAATCCATTAAATTATATATTTTTAATAATATTAACTCTCTTATTAAAATATATTTTTTAAAAAAAATAGTAAATGAATTCATTGGTTCTGAATAAATTATAAATAAATATAAAAACCAATTGAAAATGGAGGAAAATGTTTTATAAGAAACTATTGTTATTTGAAAAATTATTTTATCTTAATAAGTTAAATTATTTAATATTATATTATGTTATTAAGTAAATTTATAAAAAAATTAAATTAATCTAATTGATATGATTGGTATATGAAAAAGAACGAATCAATTCAGTGCATGAAATGCTATATTTTTTTTAAGGTAGTTTTCTATATTTTAATAGTGTAGTTTCTTTAAAACTACATTATGAAACTTAAAAATATACTAGGAAAAATAAATTTCATTTTTAAAATCATACTTCCAAAATTAGCACCGGGTTAATATTTTTTAATTTTCTTGAAAGGATTCCATTTTTTATGAATAGTTAAAAATGATGATTTTCAATTGAAACTCGATTTTTAATCTAACTAATTTATAATTTTATATTATATTTAAATTTTTTCATAAAATAAAATTAGTTATATTATACATTTCATAATAAATTTTAGAAAACATAATGATATGAATGATATATATATATATATTGTAAATAGGATGTTACAAACTACCTTTGAACTAATTAATGATTTATTGGAAAATTTGTTGTTTATTTCATCAATTGAGACAATATTATTATTTGATTTAAATAATATATCCAATTATTTGTGTTTTATTTGAAAAATATGGAATCATGCTTCTTTTTAATAAGGTTTTATGGTAATTCAATTTAATACAATGTTTTAAAAGAATACATGTTGTTTTTGTTTACATGATTAGTATATGATGATTAAGAGCCACTTTATTTGGTCTAGGGAATATAATGATTATTTTGTAACTAGCCCTCTAAATTTTTCAGACATATTTTGGAAGATCTTTAAGGTTATATAATTTTGGAATGGAATAATCTTCACTTTAGGATTTATTTTTTAATATTATTCAATGATTTTGGTTTTATTAAATATATGAGGAATATATTTTTAATCCTTAATGGATTAGAATATCTATTAAATGGGATTTTTATTATTGCAATTATAAATAGTCATTTTTTATATTCATTTCATAGATAAATGAATAAATTGAAAATTAATGGATGTAAAAAAATTTATGAAATTATGTTTATTAAATATAAATGTATCATGTATATTTGCTTATGGTCTCCAACCCCTATGTAGTCCATTGATATTTAACTTTTTTTTATCAATGACCTCAATCACTCACAATAAATATTTATTCTTTTCTTCTATGTCCATATAATCAAATTACTCTAATGTTCTACTATATAGAAACCTACTAATGTATTATTCTATAAAAATTTTGTTCTTACTTTTCTCCCTTGTTAGGATAATATTTTAAACCCTTTTATGTTGTTGGGTTTTCAACACTGGCATTACTATGTGTCAAACCGTTTATTACTATTATCAATTTTAATTTTTGAGGATGCAATTTTTTTAAGGTGGGGAGAAGGTAACACCCTACAAATTTAAAATATGAATATCATATTTGACAACATGTATTACTTGACACACCAAGATTAGAAGAGAACATAATATCTAAAGAATTTTCAATATAGTTAATATTTTAAATAAATTAAATCCAAGATATAATTTCATATTCATACAACACTGACTTTGTGTGTGTTACATGCATCAATGACTTTCATTGATATCTTATGTTACACGCAAGACAAAGTTTTATTGAAAACTATTAATGTTATTATAAAAATTATATTAGTGTTGTTAAATTAGAAAGTAAAAATATGATTAACTATATTATGAGATTATATGGTTTACAAAAAAATAAATGAATTATTTGGTTATCAATTAGTTAGTAATGAATATAAAAACCAATTGTATATAAATTTTTTTTAAAAACTATGATCCAAAGTAATTTTAAATTATTAAATTAAATTAATTACTATTAGTGTTTGATATTAATTAAATTCAAAAAAATACATTCATACAATATATTTTATTGTCATAATAAAAGAAAAAAAATCCAATTCAATGCATAAGAATATGTATTTTTCTAATGGTAGGTCTGCCTCCATTTAAGGGTGAACTTGTTTGTAACAAAATTTTTACACAATTAAAATTTTTATAATAAAATATAAACTTCATTTTATAAATTAGATTAGAAAAATTAGCATAGAGTGATTTTCTGGTATTTTACTAAGATGTTTTATTTTGTGATGAATAGTTAAAAATACTGAATTTTAATAGAAAACTATCATTTCATCTAAATAATTTATAATGATACATTGCATTATAAATTGTTTTTAAATTAACATTAGATATAATATACATATATTACTACAATTTTTTAAATATCAATGTTTTTTATAATAAATTAATATATACATACATAATAATGTTTTATTCATTTTAACTTTAAATGACAGCTTTCTCTTTCCATATACAATATTAATTTTAAATTAATTTTTGACAGTTCTGTGAATTTAATTAAAAAATGTATTTCATAATTGGAATCATAATAATATATAATTTCTACTAATATCAAGTGAAATTTCTAACATAGTTATTAGGGAAAATAATTAAAATTAATTACAACAATTAAGAGAAAAATTGGTTTACCAAGCGACTAAAATTTAAACTTTTGGGGAAAAATAAACTATAATCCTTTAAAAACCAATTTTATGGCCATATTTCGACTATATACTTTCCGGGACATTGTTTAGTTCATTATTAGGGCCTTGTTTAAAGTAAAAATTTGGGTTCACCATAAAATCCTTTCAAAATACCAAGTCAGTCATCTCCCTCTCTTATAAAAGTCCACCCCTCTCCTACTCTCTTCACACCATTCAATCCATAATAATTTTAAATATCCCTAATAAAATTAATCCAAAACATCCCACAACAAATTATATAATACATATATCAGGTTGAAATCCATATTAGTAAATATGTAGTGAAAACCAAAGGAGGATAGACGAAGAATAGGAAATGTTTTCAAAGAGTATTTTTATTTTACATCTCTGTCAACAAATTTAAATTATTTTTATATCATGATTATATTATAAAAATTGTATGTTCAATATAATTATATTTTTTTATATTGTTTTCATTACCTAAAACGACCCAGAATTCTATCGAATGGGTTACCAAATCATTGTTCTTTTGTACAACAAACAACAACCTGGTGAACAGATAACATTTGTTTTTCTGATATGCTTATAAATGTTGGGAATAATGATTTATTTATTTCATGTATATTATATATATATATATTATAAATATGATTTTATTGTGATTATTTAACAATTTTAACATATATACCTTCATGTTTTAAATTTTTTGAGAATACGATAATGTTGCTGGTGCATTCGGTGGACAGTTGCCTCGTGATAAGATGTGATCTGTTCAGGCATTACATGGAATGTGTTAAGTAATGGTTCAATAAAAATATGTGATATATATGACCTTAATATTAAGCATAATATATATATATATATATATTTATATTACATTAACTTAATTCAATAAGATAAAAAAATGGAAACAACAATCATTCTTACGTACAACCTACTATCTCCATAAATGGTGTATTTTATTTCTTGTGAGAGAATTTTATGGAATAATCTAAATAAATATATATTTAATATATTTAATATTTAAATAACTTATTAAATACAAAAAAAATTTAATCATTATCTATGTATGTGGAAGAATGAAAACAACTCAAATCATTCTCCGAAAATAGGGGAATTAACACACAAAACAACCAAAATAATAAAATATTATTTCAAACAGGTCCTTAAATGATTTTGAATCATAATATATGATATTATAATGGTTAATATTGGCCTTTTATAAATTAATAATACAAAAAATACATTATATTGGAGTTTAAATTGAATTCTGCCAAAATGGAGTATAATGTATGGGATTTTTATACTTAATTTTTACTCATTGGGTTAATGTTCTACATCATCAATTATGAAATTATGTGATTAGGTCTATGATATATTTTTTTAATTATATTTTGTATAAATGTTTTGTGTTTACTTATAGTGGATTACAATAATCTATTTATTTATTAATTTTAAATTCAATGTTACGATCATTTTAAGGGTTTGTTTCACAATATCATTCTAATCCATAATGATTATTCATGAATATCAATTGAAGGAAATTACAAGAATATTACCTAAAAAACCCATCGATTTTCTTATTCTAGGGTGATTAGGGAACTATATCATGTTATAATACAATTTTTATTTCTCATTAGAATATAAAATGTTTTAGAATATATTTTCAAGAAAACTCGGCTACCATTAACAATTCAATCAAAAATATGTTTTCTTCCAAAACCTAGTTATCTCAAAATTTTTTAAAAAATGATTTAAAATTTTAAAAAATATTTTTTAAATACATTTTCTCCCATTTTTACTCGTTACAAAAAAAATTCAATTGAATCCTTATGTCGTTATGAAAACATTTCATGTATGTCCTTCCCATAAAAAGTTTATGAAAACATTTGGCTTAATGTGTAGAAAATTAATATATTTTCAATCCATCTTGACCACAAAATTGTTTTGAAGATTGTTTTATATATTTCAATGTTATTTCTAAAATAAAATTATTCTCCAAACATTTTGTTCAATTTTATTTTTTAAAGTTGATTACAATAGAAAATCTTTTTCAAAATGTTTTTCAAAATGAAAATAATATTTTCCTCATGAATTTTTTTAAATATATTTTTATAGTATTAATACTTATCAATGACAAAACATTTTAATCGTACTAAAATCGGTGTATATATAGTTTTTATAACATTTTTAATAATCCCCTAGATATTTTATGGTCATTTTGAAAAATGAAAGTATTGATATTCCCCTCCTTGATTTTTTTGTGGAATTCATTAAATTCCCTTACAATTATTCACATTCAGATGAACATTGGTGATCAAATTTCCCTTGGATATAAATATTATTTATTGTATACTTTATTCTTACCTAAATTTTATATCATTAATACATATGGAACTTACATTGATTGTAATGTCTCATATTTTTGGTGTATTAATTTTTAATATTATATGGATTTATTTTGAGACCAGAACATCAGACAACGTGTGATTCTGAGGCCTAGAGTGCTTGAAATTAATTTTTGAATTTATTTAATCTTGAAAAATTGAGCGCGAGATGTTTTTATGAAAGGGTGGAATAAAATTAAAATTGGTTCCCAGATCAGAAATCTGAGTGCACAATTGTGCTCAGAGAAGCGAATTTAACTTCAGTGGGGGCTATCATCGGCCGGTGCGGGGCAGCTGTAAAAGTTATTTTTTGGGTGTTCTAGAGGAATCATTTTAGAATAAATAATATAAATTAATAATATATTTTATTTTAAAAATTTTCTGTAACACATCGATGCTTATTTTCTATTAATGAGACGAATCCCAGAGTTAGACTCATAACCCTGGAGAATTCACCTAGAATCCTCTAGAGCTTTGGAGAGGAGAAAACCCAGGAGGATTTTTGATGAACGCTGATGAACGATGACACGTGGATCATTGCGTAGTGTGATTGAATCCCAATTGACAACTTAACTCCCTATTCATTGCCAACTGAGGTAGGTGTTTGTTATTTTGATTTATCTTTTCCTCGTTCTTGGGTTAAAACGATGAACATGGATCGACACACGTACAGGTGGATGTGCAGATTCTATGGTCTTAGGGGAGGGTTATTATTTTATTTTCTTTGGGATTCTGATTCAGAGATCAAATCCATGCTAGATTATTATTTTTTGATTCTTATCTTTTTTATCCTACAAATGGGAGTAGATCAACACGGTGAAAAATAATGACAAAGGATTTGTCATCGATTTTATTTTGGATTTACTCCACCTTTTTAATTTTTTCTTCTCATTCTTTGAGTGGTGACAAACACCAAACATTTGAACAACTGTATCACCATGCAATGATCCCAAATTGTACATCTACGATCGTGAGGACCTAGAGGAGGTGCAACGGAGATGGAGGAAGATAAATCGACACGTTTTAGGAGTTCTCGTTCTTCGAGTATTCTTCACACTGGTGGATTCTAATGCCTTTTCTTGGCCGATTGGAGGCCTCAAACCAATTGAATTTGCTTCGTGGGGGTATGACGACCTCAAATATTTATTTTTGAGGTGATCTGGTGGTTGGATCAAAGATTGGAGGGGAAACCTGGGTGAGGTGGGGATGATCATCAATTTTGGAAATTCCTAAAGAACATGTTGTGTATCCCTGAGAACACATTATGGGGAACCACATTAGTGGCATCTAGGGTGTTGTGATGCAAATTGTGATCAAATAGCATGTTACATGAAGAACATAGTGTGTGGGTCCTTACATGGACTCGACGTGTATCCCAGGAAATACCCAAACACTGGATGGAGTACACTACCGTGTAGTCCAGCACACAATCAGATCGGGCCAGCTGCACGTGTTACCCCATGTACCGTTTACACAGGGTGGTGTACATGGGATAAAGTCATGTACGGGCACACGACTGTGTACATGAAGATGAACCCAGTTACCTAGACATAGTGTGTGATCTGTACTACACGTCATGTACTGACCTTTCTACATGACAATCCTTGTGACACAGGATGTTGTACACAGGCAGCACCTTGGGTCAGAAGACATGGCATGTTACAATTCTACTTTACCTAAACATTTCAATACATGGCTTGATCTTCTTTTCCATCTTATCTTGGACAATTTTTATTTGGGTTTGTTCCCCTTTTTATCATTCCCTGAAGTTCAGGTGTCATTTCTTTTTTCAGGAATATGATCCCTTCAACAAGACATTATTAGATAGAGTCAGGTATCCCTCCGAGAGGCTCAGAGTGAGATCCCCTATCCATTAATGACCCTTGGTAGAGTTAGTTATCGACGTGACTATCCCAGCAGAACGATGATCCTCTACTTTTTAGGGTAACATAAATGAGTTGTGGTATCCTCCAAGGCCCTAATAGGGATCCTCTACTATGTATCATGATCTTTCCCCACTCAGGTGTGTTTTCTATAGGAATGAGTGTATTTATCCCTCAAAAAGTTTCCCGATGGATATTACTTCTTGGACAGATGTCATCAGAGCTATCAGACTCATGGAGTGAGTTCTCCCAGACGAGTGCTTCGTGGAATCTTTGAAGGAATCCCTAGTGGGAGAATGCAGTTGTGTGACTTGTCTCTAGACTACAGGTTTGGGTTTTGAGTATATATTGTTTTTATTTCTCTTGATATTTGTTCAATAGAAATATATTGAGTAGAGTTGATTTTATAATTACATTTTGTATTACTTTGTGGTTTTCGGGATCCTCTACTGAGTATTGTTGTACTCAGCCCTGTACGGGCTTTTTCTACATCTGTCGTGTCTTTTGCAAACTAGCAGCCTTATGAAAGAGTCCAGGGTGAACTAGGATAGGACCGAGATTTATGAGTTCCCAATAGGCTGAGGTGTTCCTATGGCTATGAGCAGTAGTCCAATTTCCTCTCTGTATTAATAGGCTGGTCTTTGTAGCTTTCAAACTCTTTTTTTTGTGGTCTGGTATTCTTTCCCTGTTTACTTCTAGTTAATTACTTATTATCATACTATGTTGGTTGGGTTTAAGTATATGCATGTATTTTGTTCCTAATTGGTTTCCTATTACAAGTCAACATTTGTAGGATTGTAAATTTCTATGTGTGTAGAGTTACATAGGCAATTCCTCCCATGTTATTATTATGACTACTCAGTGCGAGTCACCAGCCCCTGGCCTATTGGAGGCAGGCTCGGGGAGTCTCAGGGTAGGCCCCACTATGATGTCTCATGACAGAGTGGTATCAGAGGTGGTCGGTTCTACCCTTTAACCAATAGTCTATGAGTTTGGTTTGTGGAAATAATGTTAAGTGTTTCGAACTCTGCTTTCAGGCTACAGATTCCGATGTTGGTGTGGGTAGCATATGTATCTATACACCATGAATTTGATAGCCTTATTTTTGACTCAGTATATGAAAATAACAGTTGAGGAGGAAAAATAGATTGGTAAATTCATTGTATAGTAATGGGTTGTGTTTTTTGTGTCCTTTGTGTCAGCTATCTAGATATACTCTTTGACCATGGTATATATTTTTCTTTACATGAGGCCTCTACGATGCATACCCACTAGGATTCAGTAGCGCGATCACGATAATAACCCCCTCAGCGATGCGGCTCTGATATAGGGACCAATTCCCCAGGTGTAACCTCGAGGTGGTGTACCTGCTATACCACCACTAGTGGAGCAGCCTGTGGTACCTAAAGTAGTGATGAATGAGGGGAGAAAACTGAACTCACTCCATGAGATCCAAGGACACAGAACCCTTAGGATTTGAGGTGAGACTAACTCTCCGGCAGCTGAGGAATGGCTTGAGGTGGTGACCAGAGTTTTTTGTCTCGTGAGGACACCGACAGACTAGATGGTGATCCTATGAGCGTGCCTTTTTCAGCGTTCAGTGGAACGATGGTGGTGTCTAACCAAAGAGACCCACGACAAGGAAATTCATTCATGGACAGTGTTTGTGTGACTCTTTAGGAATGATTTCTCTCTGGTTACGCTAAGGTCAGTGCATATCCAAGAGCATCTTTATCTCCAGCAGAGTAGATTGACGGTGGGTGACTATTCATCGAGGTTCACCAAACTCTCTAGGTACTCAATGGATATGTTCAAAAATAAATACTTCTAAGATTGGACCTTTGAGTGAGGTCTATTATGGTACATCTGTGCTAGTTTCATGTTGAATTTAATTCTAACATATGCTGCAGTGCTCGAGTGGGCCTTGGTGATAGAGATATTCTCGGTTGAGCAGAGACAGATTATGGTAGTCAGTAGCTGGTAGGTAGGTGCAGAGACCTCAATAGTAGGGAGATGATGTCAGGCCTAGGGATTATGATTTGGGAGACGTCACAGGAGGTCCCAGGATAGGGGTTTGGCAGTCCACGACTGTCAAGCTAAATCCAGTCATTCTAGGGAGAGGTAATGCTACTCGTGAAAAGGTAGGGGCATCTCGCTAGAGATTCTCCGACCAGTCGAGCTCCTGATAGGGAGAGAATGCATGGACCACCGAGGTAGAGTCATATAGTGGAGCAGACAAACCTCCTAGGCAGCGTACTAGGTAGAGGATCAGGGATAGATTTAGGTGTTGGAAAAGCCATTGATATACTTCCACCACCACCCCTAGGAGGTCTGCAGTAGGCTTAGGGAGCAGGGGGCAGGGGTGGTGAAAACTACCTGTAGTTGAGGCGTACGACACAGGGACTCCAGGGATGATCTGATGTATGATATATGACTTCTCTGCCTTAGTAGTCGTAAATATAGACACCATTGCCGGTTATTCCTTCCACGCAACTTGTTTGGTGAAAAACCTTGAGATTTCGGTAGAGTCTTTGACTCTATACATACACTTGGAGACACCTACAGGAAGAGACTCAATGATCACGCACCTTTTCAGACAGTGTGTACATACCCTTAGAGGTGAGAGTTTTAGTTGGAACCTCTTGGGGGCAGCGTCGAGGCCTAAAAACATCATTATCAATATGGATTGTTTATCCTCATTCAATGCCAATATTGACTACTTTAGGTGAAGAGTTTGGTGTTTCAATAGGGATGGGATGAGATTTACCTTTTTCGGTGAAATGGAGACTCAAGAAACACATAATGGGCTCATGTAGAGGAGGGTACAACCAATCACTCATGAGTTGTCTAGCCTTACACTTAGGGCAGTAGATATTTGGGGCTTCTAATTACCAATAGAAGTGGTGGAGTACGAGGATGTTATACTCAAAGATATTTCAAGACTACCTCCCCATCCAGAAAACAATTTCTACATCGACATACTCCCAGGGGCGACACCAGTTACTTCATCATCTTATCAGATGGATCTTGCAGTGCTTCGCAAGAATAGGGTGCAGTAGGAGGATTTATAGAGAAAGGGATTCATGAGACCTACTCTTTCACCCTGGGCAGCCCCGATTTTGTTTTCCAAGGAGGCAGATGGGAATTTGAGGTCTTGCATGGATTATCGGCACCTGAACCAGGAAATAGTGAAGAATTAGTATCCCTACTGATGATAAACAACCTATTTGAACAAATCAGAGGGGAATAGTGGTTCATGATGGCTGACCATTAGTCAGGTTACAACCAATTACGAGCACGGGATGAGGATATATTGAATATGACTTTCAGATACTGCTACGGTAACTTTGAGTACATGGTGAAGCCTTTCATTGTGAAGAATTCCCCCGCAGTGTTCATGGGAATTATGAAATGGATCTTCCATCCATACTATGATCAGTTTGTAGTGGTCTTCATGAAAGACAACCTTATATACTTTGCATCGGAGGAGGATCACGCAAGACACCTGCAGATAGCTCTAGACATTCTCCCAGAGCACATGCTTTGTAGAAATATCTCAAAGTTCTAGTTCTAGATTTAGGATGCCCACATTCTAGGAAATTGCATCTCAGAATATGGATTAGTTGTGGACCCAGCCATGGTGGAGGCTGTGTTAGCATGGGAGCCACCTAGGAGCGTGTTGGAGATGTGGAGCTTCCTCAGGTTGGTCAGATATTAATGGTGATTAATTCCTGATTTCTCCCAAATATCAGCACTGTTGACATCCTTGACTAGGAATGGGAAACCCATCATGTGGATGGAGATGTTCCATATTTATTTCGAGCGGTTAAGGTAGAGTTTGATGAGTGCCCCGATTTTGGGATTTCAAGAGGAGGGTGTCGAGTACATAGTTTTTAGCAACACATTTGGGATGGGGCTTAGTTGTTCCCTGATGCAGAGATAGGCAGTGGTTGTGTATGGTTCCTGCCAGCTTAGGGCACATGATATGAACTATGTGAACCATGATCTAAAGTTGGAAGCAATAGTCTTTGCGTTGATGATGTGGTGACACTACCCTATGGACGAGAGTTTTATCATCTACTCTGACCACAAGAGCCTCATGTACATATTCTCACAAAAGGATATAAATCTAAGACAAAAGAATTGGCTAGGGTTATTCTAGGACTATTAATTTATGGTCATTCATATTCTGGGGAAGGGGAACAAGGTGGAAGATGCTATTAGAAAAAGTTTTAGCACGCAGTTGTTGAGTGAGGGGATAGAGCAGTTAGCCACGTTGCAGTTATACTTCATGGATAAAGAGGATGTAGGTTAACTTTTGTCGATGGTTGAAACCCCTCCACTCTTATAGTGAGTAACAGAGGAATATATTGGGGATGTCGATTGTGAGGCTCTATATTCTCAGTTATCCATAGGACATTCTCCTAATTGATATTCACAAAGTAAGGAGCACATATTCCTTTTCAAGGGACACACTATTGTAACAGTGGAATTTTGGGAGGTTGTCCAATGGGAGCTTCATGCATCCCCCTTGGTAGTACATCCTGGAGTGTCGATGATGTATCTGGATCTCTAGAAATAGTTCTGGTGGTCAGGCCTGAAAAATGAAATAGCGGGTTTCATTTCTCAATGGCTTATGTGCCAGCAGGTGAAGGATGACCACGAGATTCTAGCGGGGTTAGCTCACCCCTAGAAGATCCATAGTTGATGTGGGATGGAATAGTTAAGGATTTCATGATGGGTATACCATAGACTTCTATGGGGAATGATTATATCTAGGTGATCACTGACCAACTCACCATGTTGGCCCATATCTTAGATATCTGAGTGCAGTGATCCGTAGAGATCTGCGGTTGCCTATACACGGAAGAGATAGTTCAGATTCAAGGAGTCCCGTTGACAATAGTCTCGGGTCGAGATGCCCTCTTCACATCCCAGTTGTGGATGGGATTGCAGGATGCTTTTGGGACTCAGCTATGATTGAGCATTGCGTTCCCCCCAGACTAATGGTCAGACAGAGAAGACCATTCAGGTTCTGGAGGATATGTTGCGGGCATATATTATATACATTTGATGTAGTTTAGAGGACCACCTACCACTGGTGGAGTTTTCATACAATAAAAGCTACCACTTCACCATTGGTATGGCATTGTTTGAGGCCATATAAGGGAGACCCTTCCGGTCAATTCTTTACTGGACCAACCTCAGAGAGTCTACACTAATAGGTCTAGAGTTGGTGTGAGCTACCACTGAGAATGTGAAAATCATTTGGGAGTGGATGAAGACTACACAAAGATGGAAGAAGTCTTATGATAACAGATGACAGAGACCTCTGGAGTTCGAGGAGGGAGACCATGTCTTTTTTAGGGTGTCACCTCGATGAGGGTTGCGAAGATTTGTCCATGGCAGCATGTTATCACCCAGATTCATTAGTACTTTCCAGACACTGTTCAGAGATGGAGAGGTGGCATACTACCTAGGTCTACCGCCACTGTTGTATCGAGTAGGTGATGTCTTCCACATGTCGGAGCTGAGGATGTACGTGCATGAACCATCACACATCATCGACTGGGGTGAGCTAGACATTGATGATGGAGTGACCTTTGCGGAGTGCCCAGTAGAGATCATGGATTGGTAGGAGAGGAACATTCATGGGCAATCGATTCCCATGGTGCACGTTCAGTGGAAAAACGAGAATCTTCATGAGAGCACAAGCAAGCGGGAGGCATAGATCCATGCCAGGTACCCAAATCTTTTTTAGTAGAAATGTTTTGGTTTTATAGGGACGGAAACACCCAGGGTGGGGAGAATAAAATTTCTTTTATTTTACATGTATTATTTTAAAATATTTTGTTGAATTATTTCAATACCAGACCTTACAACGGTGTGTGATTCCAAGGCCTGGAGTGCCCGGAATAAATATTTGAATTAATTTAAACATTAAATAGCGTGCGTGAGTAGTTTTCCGGAAAATGTTGAATAACATTTAAATGGGTTCCTGGATCAAAAATATGAGAGCACCATTTTCATCAGAGCATCGACATTACCTTTGGAGAGGCCTAACATCGACCAGCGCAGGTCAGCTGAAAAAGTTAGTTTTTGGAGATTTTGGCGGAAATATTTTAGAAGAAATAAAATAAATTAATAATTTAATTTATTTTGATGAGTTTCCATAATTCATAAAAGCATATTTTTATTACATTAGCTGGAGGATAGGTTTAGACTCCAAAACTTAGAGTTTTCCCTTGAATCCTTTAGATCATTGGAGAGGAGCCAACCATGGAGGATTTTTGACGAACGCCTACAAACGACGATGCGTGGATCATTGTGCAGCAATAACAAATTACAATCGATGACTGATCTCCTTATTCATCAATTAATGAGGTAGGGGTTTGCTTTTTGAATCTTCTTTTCCCCATTCTTGGGTTAGAATGATGAATGTGGATCAACCCACGAACAGGTTGATCTATAGATCGTACGTTCTTGCGGGAGGAAAATATTTTCTTTTTTGGGGTTTTTGATTCAGGGATTTAATCGATGATAGATTATCGTTTTTTGGTTGTCTTTATTCTTCTCTATTTGATCCTACTAGTGGGAGCATCTCAACACTGTGAAAAATGACAACATAGGTTTTTTACTCGATTTTCTTTTGGATTTCTCCCCTGTTTTTTTGTGTTCTTCGCATTCTTCATGGGATGACGAACAATAGATCATTGAACGTATTTTTTTCAATGCAAAAATCTAAAATTTTAGATCTGATATTTTGATGACATAGTGGAGGTGCGATGGAAATAGAGACAGAGGAATCGACACAGTTCGACAGTTCATGTTCTTCGAGCATTCTTTACATGGGTGGATTGAAACACATTTTTGGGGATGATCGGAGGCACGAAACCACGGGAATCGGCTTCATGATGGTAGGATGACATCAAATCTTGAGTTTCGACATAATCAGGTGTCTAGATCGAGGAATGGTGGAGAAATTGAGGTGCAGCGGTGACATGTGTCGTTTCTAGAAATTCCAGAAGAACAAGGCATGTATCCTGAAGAACATTCCCATTGGGACCAGCTTAGTAGTGGATAGGGTTCCGAAATGCATAATGTGATGACACAACGAGTTATCTGAAGAACATGGAATGTGGGTCCTTATGCAGAAACAACATGTAATTCAAGAGATACATGGACAAGATATGGAGTATATAGTCATGTACTCCACCACCTGGACAGAACTGGTCATCTCCACGGGTTACCCTATGTACCGGTTACACAAGATGGAATAGACGGGATAATGTCTTGTACAGGTACACAGCCGCGTACATAGAGCTGGCCCCAGTTATTCAAACACAATTTCTGGTCTGTACTACATGCCTCAAACTAACCTTTCAACATCACAAGTGTTCCAACAAGGGCCGTTGTACACAGGTAGTACCCAGGTACAGAAGACACGCGTGTGAAACTTCTAAACGCAGTGTAATTTTATGTATATGGCTTCATCTTCTTGTCCTCCGTATCTTGGATAAGTCTATTTTTGGTCAGTACCCCATTTCTCATTCCCCAGAAGGTTATGTATCAATTACTTTTTCAGGAATATGATCCCTTTACTAAAACATTCTGAGATAGAGTTTGTTATCTCTCTGAGAGGCCCGATGTGATATCCTCTATCCATTCTTGACCCTAAGAAGAGTTAAGTATAATCGTGAGTATCCCCATATGGAGACAATACTATACTTAAAAGGTGAATCGGGATGATTCATGGTATCTTCCAATGCACAAGAAGTGATCCAATTCTGTGTATTGTTGTCTTTACCCACCCAGGAGTGTGTTCTCCCGGAATGAGTGACTCTATCTCTCGTGACGTTTCTCGATGGACAGTTCTACTTAGACAGATGTCATCCGAGCTATCAGACTCATGGACTGGGTTCTCCTAGATTAGTTTTTCATAGAATCATCGAACGAAATCCCTAGTATGAGAGTGATGTTTTGTGACTTGTCTCTAGACTATTGGTCTAGGTTTTTAGTATATCTGGTTTTCATTTCTCTTGTTATATGTTCTGTACACATATATGGTGTAGATATGATGGTACATTTACATTTTGTATTGATTTTTGGTTTTCAAGGTTCTCTACTAAGTATTGTTATACTCACCCCTACATGGGCTTTGCCCGCACATGTCATGTCTTGTTCCGATGAGCAAACTTTTGACAGTGTCCATAGTGGACCATGACAAGACTAAGCTTTCTGAGTTCCCCATGAGCTGAGGTGTTCATTCAATTTTGACCTGCATTCGCAGTACCTCTTTTTGTATATAGGTTTGAAATTATAGTTTTCAGTATCTTGTTTTTAGTGGGCTTGTATTTTGTCATAGTTTACTTTTGGTACATTACTTTTTTCCATACTCTATTGGTTGGGTTTAGATGTTTTCGTGCATTTTTTCCTGAGTGGATTTTTTTACATCTCATCATTTTTAGTCTTGGAGATGTGTGCATCTGTGCATGTAATTTGTAAATGCCTCCCATGTTCGTATTATGACTAGTCAGTTCTAGTCACCAGCCCCTAGCATGTTGGAGGTGGTCTTGGGTAGTCGCGGTGCGAGCCCCACTAGGATGGGTCCTGACATTGATAATTTTTCATTATCATGGAAGATAATGATAAATTTACATCCTTTACTCAATATGTATATTTTAATGGAATATTTTTATGAATTAAATAGATTATTGAATATATGATAAATTATATGGAGTAGTATGACATTGGTTGGGGATAATATTTAGTTATCCCCTTAATGCATAAGTACTCTAATGGGATGAAATTAGTTGGAAACACAACCAACACATTTATAACCATACTATTTAAATTATATTGTGAAATTTTTCTATAGTGGTATGATTATACTATCTTTTGAATGGTATTAAATAGAATGATTTGATTAAATAATAAATATTTTGTATGAAACCTTTTTATTTCCTCCATTTTGTATTTTAGTTACTATTATTATTATTTTCACTTGAAAAAAATCTATGGTTGCATTTATTTCCCTATTTATTGATTAAATGTAATTTTTTATTTAGTTATTAAACATTCTTTATTGATTCATCTTTATATTATTATGATAGTAATGTTTTTTAAAAGAAATGTGTTTTTAGTTAATTACCTTTTCATGTTATTTAATTACATCCCTCCCATTTTTTTGTTTACATGGAATGATTGTTTAGTAATTTAGCTTACTATATTGATTATGCTAATTGGATCACCATTGCTTGAATTATACCTAACCAATATTCAAAATTTTAGCACACCCTATTTGGTCTCATTTACCTGATTCTATAATGTTTAAAATGACTAATATGTAGAGATACAATAAATGTCATAATTATGTCCTTTAATTGAAAAAACTTTGTTGTAATTTTGTATTCAATTATAATAAAAGTATCATATATTTATCTTGTTTTCTAAGGATAGTAAGCTACTCAGTCTTTTGGGATGAGATTTCATTGTAACGTATACTAATGTAGTAGTAAAAGGAACCATCACTGTGTTTCTATGATCAGTTTCACTATAGTAAGGTAAAAATGGTCCTTTGATAAATCATACTTTAAGATGTTCTTGATCACATCTAGTTGGTGGAATATCATTCTAAACTTCCACCAAATCCCAATAAAGTTCATGATGTGTTCAATGTATCTCTAATGATGTAGTATATATCTCCTCCTTCACATTTCAGGGTCTTAGAGGTTATACCACTGTAAAAATATCTCTCTTTTGAAGAAAAAAAGTAATGATTTTGGATCATATGGATAATTTTCTATGAAATAAAACCACACATATAACTAACAATTCATGGTGAAACTATAATTTTGAGAAAGAAATTTGGGAACCCTAGGATGTGATAATGGAGAAGTATACACATTGTTTTATATCAAACTGATGGAATTTCAAAGGATACCTTCTTTTTTAGTGGTGAAAATTAACACTCTATCATTTTATTATATCATTCTATATAAATAAATTTTATTTCTTCGATACCATTATAGAAACGCATCACCAAGATTAAGAATCCACTTTTTATAATTGAAATATATTTAATAAATTTGGAATTTATCCTATTTCCATTGAATTTTTTTCTATTAACAGTATTAACTATATAATGAAATATATATTATGGTCCTAAATAATGACAATGTATTAATAAATTCCAAATAAATATATACTCAATATTTTTGTGATGTTATTATATTATATAAAAATATATGTCATTCAATGATTGGTGTTATTTCTTTTTGTGGGAGAATATTATATTTTATTTTTGTAACTTTTAGAATTTTATTTTATAATTTAAATAAAATTTTCAAAATTATAATTGAAAAATTATCTTTATGTGATATTTTTGGATTTTCTAAAAATATTTATTTCCATGTGGGTAGTAAAAATACTGATTTTTCTTAAAAGAACAAATATTTTTTAAAATATATCTTTTTATAAGTTGTTTCATGTTAACATTTTTTCTATTATGTCATTAATAATTCAATTAGGTTCATCAGAATCAATTTTACTGTTTAATTTGTAAAAACAAATTAATACATAAAACTATATTTAAAAAAACTTTTATTGTTTTGTATGGAGTTTTTCTAAAAAATTAATGTTCACTACTTATATAAATTCAATATTAAAAAATTTATTAAGAAATTAAAAATGTGATTTCCAATTTTTTTAATTTGGAAAACCTTTTTTTTGGAAATATGCATTATAATGGTATAAATTTTTTGCTCGCATGGTAAACGTAGAATGCGTTAATTGGGCTTACATCTTATTTGATAAGGATTCAAATTAATTCAAAAATTACATTATCCTATTATATTATATTTTGTTTTTAAATTACATCTATTTCATGAATATATGGCTACATGAAGCAATTCTCCTTTGAATATTAACATTACATTAATTTAAGAAAAGAATAACTACAAAATGATAGTCTATGGACTTTAATATCTATGGAATTTTATACATTAGAGTAAAAAGAGGATAATTTTTTTTATAATTGATTATTTTAAAAATATATTAAATTTTTATCATGTTGGATTTTTTTTTCAGTGATTTGATTAATTACCATGAAAGATTATGCATTGTAGAAAAAATATTTATTGAATTAAACAAAATGATATTGAAAATATTTAATGATATCAAATTATGATGAAATTTATTTGAAATTTGTTTTCAAGATAAATTTAACCTATTATAGATGTGTGAAACATTTATATTTGAATTCATTTTTTTAATTTTTAATCTAATTAAAATTAAATGATCGGTTCAAAAAATGGTTTTAATGATATTTTCTAATAAATATCATTTCATTAAATGATTCAAAATTCATAAAAGCCATATATTCTGAAAAGTTATTTAGATATGGTTTATAATATCAAAAATATTCCATTTATGATTCAATTTTCATTTTTTGGTAACATTGTTAACCATTAATGAATATAAACAATTGATAGTGTAATAACTGTAAGAAGGGTCAACTAGGATTATAACAAAGATATAAGGGTTAACACATCACATATAATGTTCTAAATATTTTTTTATGATAGGATTTAAAATTATACTCACTATATACATAAAATAATTCAATTTGGATTTACATGACCAAAAAAATTAATTTTTATTAATTTAATATTTTTTGTACATCTAATAGTGCACCTTCACTCAATTATAAAAGGAATAATCTTCTCAACACTTCCCTAACACATTTTTTCCTTCTTGATCACAAAATCCCCACCGTAATTCCTTATTATCATCGTTCATTAAACTTTATGTCATGTGTTCTTTCACAAAGACCTTCCTTTAAAAAAAATTGGTATATCAAAATTGGTTTCTCAATGAATTGGAATAATTCTTAACAGAGGGTATCAATTTTATTTCTTCTTATGAAAAATAAAATTCAATGTTATACTTTATAAAAGTATTAATTTTGTATATTTAATATAAAAATTTATTTTAATAATGATTCAAAAACCATTATCTAACTTATTTCAATATGTTAAAAAATGGTAACATCGTTGTTGTTTATGTATAGACTACCACCTCCATAAGGAGATATGTTTTTCATTCTTCAACCAATCTACATTGATTGTAATAAGGATAAAATTAATGAATATTTATATAATATATTATATAATAATTATATTAGGTAAATCATTTATTATTTACCTTTATTTCATTCAATACATCAAACAAGGAAAATAGTGACCATGTTTATATAGAACCTACCATCATCATGAACAGTGTAATTCATTTTTCTGTATGTAACAAATATGGATGAATATATATATATATATCTAAATTATAAAATTACATGCTATTTATATAATTATTAACATTATTTATATGATGTAACCATGATCAAAATACATGGATATGGACTTCCGAACAGAAACATAAATTAGAAACAAAGCCTTTTTCACCTAGAATAGTGGTTTTAGTAAAACATTGTTTACTATATAGTGATAAGATGTTATAAGTAAATATTATATTGAATGAAATATATTAGTATGGTTTCTTAATATATCTATAATAAATTTAAATTTATTATATATGAATTTCAAATTCATATAAAGAAATACGAGACTTGAGGTAGGGGATTCTCTTTTAACTTTAATTTTAATGAGAAAAATTTCGTATTCACCAATTTTTCTATTATGTGATATAGGTACTGCACATTCATTTTATTTATGAATATTTTTATTAGAAATATGTGGATAAACATATACATCAATGGTTCTCCCTTTCAAGTTGTTTTGATTTGAATGTTACCAAATAGGTAAGGGATTTATTATCCAATCCCATTTTAATCATTATTTTGTATCCTTGAATTTCCACTAAAAAAATATTATGATCCATACATGATAAATCCATTCCATTTTTCTTCAGCAATTACAATTTCTTGGTAGAAAAACTTTTTCTTTAATTTTCCTCAAATTAAAAATTCAAGTGACCAAAATATTTTTTTAATTAAAACTTCAAATGTTATTCTATTTAGATGGAAATATTTTTTTCTTATGATCATGGTTTCAATGAAAATGATTTTTAAAACGTTTGAATACTATAGAATGATTGGTAAAATCATTTTTCCATTTTATCAATTTTTTACAAAATATTTAATGTTATTTTTCTTGTTGTTTTTTAAAATATTTAGTTTTTTGTGATGGTGTGAATAAAATAATTATTTAAACAATTTTTTCATGAACCAAATCTAAAACAATAACAAGTACTCAATTATTTGAATCTTATATATATATTTCTACAGATCCATTCCGATAATTTTTTCTATAATATTATAGGAAATTTTATATTTTAAAAATTTATTAAAAATTGAAATGGTTATTTTCCACATGAAGTATTCCATTGATATTTTAGATTAATTTTCACGTATGTTAACATCATTCATGTGAACAGTTTGTTTACTATGGATATGATCTGATGATACCATCCTTATTCTTTCTATGAATTGTTTATTATTATGATGATGATATTATATTTGAAAACCATTTATTTTTAATAGATTGATATATGATTAGTTTATGGAATGCTTATAATCCCCATTTTATTTTTATGGGTTATGATTTGATAATATGATGAATGTTTAATTATCTTTTTGCATATACATATATAGTATTCCTCGTGTGATGTGTGGGCATATAATGGTATATCCTTCTAATGAATTTGGTAATGTTTTATATATCATGATATAATTATTGGAAAGATGAAGATGTGCATGATCCACTATGGGAAACATGTGATGATTCTTAATATTTCATTATATAGGAAACATTTAACAACTCAATTTATTATTTGTAATGTCTTTGAATATATCTGGAAATTTATTCAAGACCAAGAACTAAGATGAAATGAGATTCTGAGACCTGGTGTGCCTATAATTTATTTTTGAAATATGTTATATATATTTAATGCCCCATGAACAGTTTTCCTGCAAAAATAAAACTAGTTATAAACTGATTCTTGAATCAGAAATTAGAGGTCATATTTGAGTTCGTAGAATGTGTTTTATGCAAGGTGTGATATAACCGTAAAGCACATCTAATGGTCAGGTTTGGAGTGGTTGTGGGAGAATGTTTAAAAAATAATTGATTTAAATAATTTATTTAATTAAATTTTCTAGGACCAGATAGTTTTATATAAATATTATATTATTTATAATCCACAAGGATAACCAAATAACCATATACATTTG
The DNA here is from genome assembly GCA_963277665.1 of Viscum album. Taxonomy (NCBI): domain Eukaryota; kingdom Viridiplantae; phylum Streptophyta; class Magnoliopsida; order Santalales; family Viscaceae; genus Viscum; species Viscum album. The sequence continues at coordinate 31,731,286 of OY728120.1, read as the reverse complement.
GGATAGGGAATTGGAGTATCATTCTGAGACAAACAAAAACTGTAGCATGAATCATCAATCAGTATATTATGACTCTCAAGAATCATTATAACAATAATGAAACTCATTCTTTCCTCAATATGAATGGATCCAAACAATGGTATGTTGATTTTTAATGGATTTATCCATTTTTTATTTTTTCAAGGAATAAAAATCAATTAATTAAAAAATTGGTTCATAGATCAATCATATTTTATGGTTTGTGATAGGTAATATCTGGGAATGGGGGTTTCATAGATTATTATTTTATTATATCTTAATTCATCAATATAACAATAATGAATCATAGAAAACATATAAATTGGAAATCTTATGTCACTCATGTTTTTGTGTTTCTCATTTATTCCCATATTCTTTGTTCATCGTGGGAAATTCCTCCAGACCACGACTCTACCAATACTCAATAATCAAATTTTTGGAACACGTTTCTTGGAAAAACATATTGATATTGTGGATTTAGGTTCAAATTGATGATGGAATCCATCTACGATGACAGATCATTGATTAGTGAATGATTTAGTTATACCTAAATTTTTTTTATTGAGCATGAAATGATGGTGTAGCTTGTTGGTAGACATCTATAATGATTGATTCGGGACCTTTTCTGAGCCGAAAGAATTGAGGCTTGTTCAAACCATCTATGTGATATCTGATTGAGGATGGTTCTAGAACTATAGGTTCGGGTAGTGTGATTGTATTCAGAGGAAGAATCGAGGATTTTTAAAATTTCTAGGTTAGAAGGTGTGTAATTTGGGATCACACTCCCAATGGGACCCCTACTGTATGGTTCTAGGGTATTTGAAAATAGATAAGTATAACATGAAATCTAACTTAGACAAAAAACATGTGCCCCTTTCCTGGTGGCTATGCTTTTCCTTGGGAAGGTACAATTACAGATACATGGCTAGTTATACATGGAAAACCTAGCATACAGAGACACAATAGAGAGTACACGAGATTGGTCAAGTTTTGTATTCCAACATAGACACGGTAACATGCAATTTTACATAAGTATATTTAGATGCCGAAGAAAAAAACCCTATACTTATAATACACATCATGTTCCCCATTGGTGATGGCTTGGATCCCTTGTAATTTTTAGAATGAAAATGTTTAATTAGGGTATTTTAATCTAATCAATATCCATTAGGGTCTAGTATAGAATTTATTTCTCTTCATAGGATGGTGATCCCATATGAGGAGATGTAGTCTTATATAGATTTTTTTAAAAACTACCATGAGGCCCAGTGTGAGATCCTCAATCGTCAATATTTTCCTAGGTGTGGTTCATGGTATGGTCCTGACCAACACTACATTAGTTTCATTCCCTTACATAGTGGTATAGTGAAGATTGGATTTTTGGTATACACCATACCATTGGGTGTGATCCATATCAAAGTATACCAATCATTAAACTTATATTGTTTACATTTTATGAAGAGAACCAATGAGAATTAAAAATCAGATGGACACCATCAGTTTTATTTGACTCATGGAGTGCTTTCTACCTGATGTGTGTTATATGAATTCATTATATAGGAATCCTAGGATGGTAGTTTCGTTATGAACATTACATGATACTATTAATCTACTTTGATTATATATTTATGTTCTTGTTATATTCTATTAACATATGCCAAAGACTAACTTATTATTATCCTTGATGTTATATTCTTTGCGATTCCCGGGTGACTTGTGTGGTATTGTTATACTCAACCCTACATGGTATTTTCCCACAATTGTAGTGTCATATAAAAAACTAGTCCATTTAATAGAATCCTAGAGGGTCCATGATTAGGTAGGGCATAGTGATCTAGATAGACAAAGGCGAGTTTCCACAACTACATTGATAGTATTCCTCACTCACTTTAGAGGTTGGAATATTTTTCAATTTTAGAGTTGTGGGTTTGTATATTTTCCTATTTTATTCCCAATATTTTTTATTTTACCCTGTTGGTGGTATTTTAGATGTATTCTTGTATGGTTATAAGTTGTTTTATATTTTTGCATTGTATGGGCTTTGAGATGTGTTTGTGTGTTCAGATATATTATGTTAAGGCATACCAGGTTTGTGATATTCCTATACATTACTGTTTCCAAGGCCCAATAAAATATGGATGTTGTCTTGGTATAGTCATGGAACATGCCTCATTTAGATGGTTCAAGATAGTGTGGTATCAACGAATTTGGTTCTACCACATGATCAAAGTCGACATTATTTTATGGGCGGACAATGTTAAGTGTTTCATGTTTAAATGTCTAAAAAGGGACTCAAGTTTTGGTGAGGCATATAATGTATGAATTCACTATGAATATAACAACCATCATGTTGATATAGTATATATAGACATGAGTTTCCGGGGAAAACAATGGTACATGAATCCTATATGAATGGGTTGTGGTTTCCATGTCTGTCTTGATACAAATCTATATATATATTCATTTATCATGGAACATCTTTTCTATTGCAAGATTCTTCCATGATGTTTTCTAGATAATATTTTGGATAATCATCATTGGAATGATTCCTTATTTGATGAGTCTTTGATATGGGGACCTGTCTAGGTGGTGTTACCTCTAGGTGTTGCAGCTGTCTTACCACTACCCATCATGTAGTGTATAGTACCATTAGTACCATCATATGAGGTGTGAAGGATAATAACACTTCATGAGTTTCATTGAAAGTGATCCATGATGTATTTTGGTGGTCTTATCCCCTAGTAAGCTAAGGAATAGCGTAAGGTGGGGATGTGAGTCAATCATCATATCTGGACACCTATAGACCAGATGGTGGTCTTGGTAGAGATCCTTCGCCATTTCTCTAGAAGAAGATGGTGGGCATGGTAACCCAATCGTATGATTAATCTAAACATGTATAGTCAATGTCTGATAGCCTATTAATAGATTATTTTTCTCAATCTGAATTGTGGGTTGTTCATATCTAGGACCCTCTATAGATTTAATAGTATTATACAACTGTGGATGAGTATTCATTCTTATTCACCAACTTCTCTTAGAACATAATGGATATATTGCATGGTCATTTTTATTGGGCTCCATCCATCGATTGATGACTACATAGATATGTCTACGGGAGTGTGATACAAATATGACTCTCTATATATTCATCTGTTCTAGAGAGTTTTATGTCAGTTGAGTGTTTCATTTCCAAGTAGAAGCATATAGTTCGTGTCGATACTGGGATCATAGGGGAAGCAACTTGAGTGGAAGGAAATTATAAAATAGGCAAGGTGACCTATAAAAGTGAGATATTTTAGGATGAGATCACATGATAGATGATCTACATCTAAGGAATAATTGGACAGATATAGTCATCCTACATAAAAGTCATGCTACTCTTGTAATGGTTTATGAAATCTTGCAAGAAATTGTCTAACGTGACATGTGGCTAATAGATATATAATGGATTATCCCTCTAAGAATAGGTAGAAACCAGATTGGTCTATTCCATAGGGCACTAGAAACTATAGATTATTTGGGAGTATAAATGGAGTTAGTATAATTTTTGTCTTATTACCACCACCAACACCATGTGGACCCTACTGGGATGTTGGAGCTAGTGGATAGGGGAGAGAAAAGAGGAAAGTTATTGAGTCTTATTACACAAGGGATCTTTAGACAATGCAAGGTATAATCTATGAATTTTTTACATTTGAAATAGTATTGATATGGATAGGTGTGGTTAATTCCTTTTTCCTCTAATCTAGTTCAAGAAATTGAGATTCCAGCAGAACCTTTCCCTCAATCATTAACTTGGAGACTCCTACTTGAGGAGACTTAGTGATCACACACTATAATAGACTATGTGAATTACATCTTAGAGGTGACAGTTTTATTTTTTATATCTCTATATTACTGATGATTCCTTATGATATAATCTTACATGTGTACTAGTTTTCCACATTTTATGCCCAGATAAAAAATTAAGGAATAAGATGTGGTGTGTCCGTAATGAAGGGATAAATTCCTCCATTGTGGGTGAGAAGGAAACACTAGCAGAGTAGAATTTAATTAGGTAGAATATAGTGTAGATAATATCTTATCCTTTGGATATAATGAATCTTAGAATAATATATGCCCCAAACATACAGTTTCCTATAGTGGTAGTGGCGTTTTTGGATTTCTTTTCTAGGATGTTCCAATCATACCTCCCCATGAAGTGATAGATTTATCCACTTACCTACCAATAAATACAGCCCTGATATCCATTCTATCATATTTTATTTCTCCCATAGAGCTTCGTGATATTAGGGCGGAGTTAGAGGAATTGGAGTTGAAGGGATTTATGATTCCTAGTGCTTCACCTTTGGCATTCCCAGTGATGGTTTCCATGATGGTTGATATGAACATGAGGATGACTATAAATTACCGTTGCCCAAAAAAATTGACTGTAAAGAACATGTATACACTACTGACGATATATTACCTGTATGGTCAACTGATTAGTGAATGATGGTTCTCGAAGATTGAACTTAGCATAGGTTATCACGTACTATGAGTACATGATGTCAATGTACCAAAGATAAAAAATATTGATGTCCATATGATCACTATGTGTACTTGGTGATTCCCATCCTCATGATGAATGAACTAGTAGTGTTAATTTTACTGATTAACAAGATATTTAAATCTTTATTAGACTGATTAGTGTTATTATTTATTGATGATATCCTCATGTACTTGACTTCTGATGTGGAGATTGTGAGACACCTGAGGATTGTTCTGGACATACACCAAGAGTATAAAAAGTATGTGAAACTCAAAAAGTTCCAGTTTTTTATTCTGGATTTCCACATTAAGGGGTATGTTATCTCAAAATATGGTGTAAAAGTGGACCAAGTGAAGGTAGATTCCATGTTAGGTAGAGATTCCCCCAAGATAATGACAAAGGTGCAGAGATTCCTTAGGATTTAATGTTATTATCATTGTTTGTACACCACCTGTCAAAGATATTCTCTTACAAAATATCATTGACCCAAATGGGGAATACATTCGTGTTGACATAGAGGTTTTATCAAAGGTTCCAGGAGTTGGGATAGATATTGATGAGTACCCCCATATTGAGATTGGTAATGGAAAGTATCATGAATGTAGTGTTTTGTGATGCATTAGGGGCTAGGATTGGTTGATTTCAATTGATGATTCTGGTATTTATTACCTATGGTCCACATAATTTGATACCACATGGTCAAAACTACATGGCCTAATATCATGAGTATGTAATGGTAGTATTTTCAATGAACATGTAGAGACACCGCATGATTAGAGATAATTTTATCATCTGTTATGACAACAACAGTCCAAAATATTTCTTCTCTTAGAATGATCTTAACCTGATACATAGTCATTGTATACTACTCCTCCATGATTATGACATGAAGATTTTATATACTCCTAGGAAAGGGAATGTGGGAGAATATACTATCAAAATGAGATCTTTTTCACAGCTACTGATTGAGGCATGAAATTAGTTGGCATCCTAGTAGTTATCTTTTGAAGATGGGGATGGATTAACATAAATCAAACATATAGTTTTTACCCTTGACCTTTAATGGAATTTATTGGTGCCATATATTTAGGATAATGGCTCTAAGACACTGCAATATTAGATATACACATCACATGTTTCTATGGGATTTTATGAAGGTGGGGGGAATGTCATTTTTTAATGAATTATAGATGGTATAAATTATAATGATAGAGGAGGTGTTGATGAAGTTTCATACTTCACCCTTAGAGGATCATCCGGGTATGAAAATGTTTATCCATGAAAATAAGTGGAAATTATGTGGGATATGGTTTAAGAGGTGTATTGTGGAGAATTTTTTCTTGATGCCTAAATTATTAGAAAGTTAAGGTTAAGAACAATGTTATAGTTTTTGTATCTCAGCACATTGGTGTTCCATAGTGGAAGCAGGATGGGATATCTACAGACTTTGTGACGTAGTTACCGCATAGATTTATGGAACATGATTCTATTTGGAAGAACATAGACAAACACACCATGTCACAAACTTCCTATTTATTCAAGAGTAGTGTTCAGTTGAGATTTTGGGATGCCTCTATGTGAAGTAGAAAGTCTGGAATCAATGGTGTTCCGTAGATGATCATATTAGACGATGATTCCTATTATACATCTCAAATATAAAAGGGATAGATGGTGGACTTTAGAATAAAGTTTTATTTGTGCTTGGATTTTCACTCACAGATTGAATGCCATACTGATATGACCATTCTAGTTCTAGATGAATTGATTTAGGATTTCACGAGAGTATTTTGTAGTATTTTTGATGATCACCTACGGCTGGTTGAGTTTTTAAACAAAACAATTATCTTATCATTGGTATACAACCATTCAATTCCTTTTACGGGTGACTGTATAGGTCACCACTACCATGATCAGACCTAAGAGAGTTATTATATGTAGTCCTAATGATTTTTTGAAAACCAAATTGGAAGGTTCAGAACATCCAATAATGTAGGAGGACAAAAAAAATCCATTAGAATTCAAATGTGAAATAATTATGGAGGCCATTGGATTTTGAAGATACAGACCATGGGTCCTTGAGGGTCTCACCTTGTTGTCGTTTTTAAAGATTTGAATGAGGTGGAATGATATATTTAAGAATAATTGGACCATTCTATATAAAATGAGGTTTTTTCATAGTGGATTACCTCTTATCTCTATCACCACAGTTACACTAGGTAAACAATGGGTTTTACATGTTGTAGAGGAGTAGGTATGTGAAAGACATTTCACCACATATCTCCTGGTGATATCTATAAATAAAGGATTGATATAATTTTGTAGATTACCCAGTAGATATTTAGGATTGGTAGTAGAGGATATTCCATGGGTGGTCCATTTTACAAGTGTGTATTCAGTGGCATGTCAATAATCAATAGGAGAGTACCTGGTTGTTGAAGTCCCAGATTCATGATCAGTACACACTTCTCTTTGTGTAGCCTTTTGTTTCAAAATTTTATGGAAGAAATCCACAAGGTGGGGAGAATTTAATATCTCTATTTTTTCTAAGAAAATATTTATAATTCATCTAGATTTTTTTAAGACTTGGAAATGATAAAATGTGAGGTTCCAAGGCCTTGGGATCCTAAAATAAATTTATGAAATATAGTAAATATATTATGTGAACATATGGGAATTTTTCAAGAGAAATTTTAAGAACATTAAAATCAAGTCTTAGATCATAAATCTGATTGTACTGTTGAGTTCAGAAAATGAGTTTTACCTAAGGCTTGACATAACCTTATAGGGAATCGGGTGCTCATGTTGGGTTGCGTCGTGGGAAAATGATAAAAACAATTGATTAAATTAATTTTTCTAAAAATAAATTCCATGAATACATACTTCTTTGATAAATACATTACAATGGAAAATCCATAAGGATATCCATAGAACCCAGGAGATTTTAGATTGAGCATTAGATGATTGTTCTTAGACGTACAATGACCAGATTGTGGATCATCGATTGGTGAGATATTACTCTTAGAGATTTCTCTAATGATTATGGAATGGAATCATTATTCACCATATATTGATCCAAAATGATTTAGGCTGTCCTTTTATATGTATTTATCCATGTTTTGTATTCCTACAATAAACATGAATCACTTATCGTGCAAATTGGTTCGTAGATAATGTCTAATGTGTGTATGAGATAGATATTATCTAGGATAAGGGGTTTCTTTATTTATTATTATATTACCTATTAGTTCTTCATTATAAAGATAATAAATTGTGGAAAACAATAAAATTCACCAATGTACCTTCCACATGTTAGTTTTTTTATTTGTTCCCCATTATTCATTCATCACTAGAAATTCCTTTGGCTTGTGATTTGATGAATACTCAGAAATCAATCATTGGGAACCTGTTTCATGTTGCAACATATTGAGACAGAAAACATGGGTAAATATTAATGATGGAATGTAGCTATCATTATAGATCACATATAAGGGATTGATATACGGATACCCATTCTTCCAATCTTCAGTGTGAGATGACGATATTGTTGATCACATATTTCCATGTGGATTGAGGCACAACCTCTTATAAGATAGAGATAGAGAGGCCCAGCCAGACTTGATAAGTGATCTAAAGGAAAGGACGTTGGAGGAACTAATGTTGTTGGTATTTCATTAATATATAGAAGAATATTACAAGATTATGAAATGTTTTGGGATACACACTATCTCATATGGGACTGCATGTCATGTGGGACCCGCTTCTATGGTGGTAGGGTTTTGGTATGGAGAAAAGTATCACAAACTATGTGACCCTTTCTAGGAGCCTTGAGGCATACCTAGTAAGGTACACGGCCATTGACATGGCTATCAATACATATAAATTTCCAACCATACATGTATATGGTCAAGTGTACAAAGGCTAAAAAATGTCATCTATTCTTACACACACACAGTCATGGGTTGTGATACATAGGTAGAGGCTGGTGCTGAAGGGACACATCATGTTCTCTAAAAACATCATCAATCCATTTTACTATTGATTTTAGACAAGTTTTGTACGGTTTTTTCCTGGATCCATTTTTCTAATGCTTTCATTTATAGTCACATCCTATGTATAAGATGATGATCCTCTCTGATGAACTTTAGTCACTACTACCAAAACGGCCTATAACGACGCTAAAAATGGATTTAATAGCACTAAAAAAGTGCTATAAATCTCAGCAATAATATAGGGGGGTCCCTTTTATCAGCGCTCTAAAAAGCTGTGATAAAGTCCCCTTTATTCAGCGCTAAAAAAGCACTGATAAAAGACCCCTTTATTAGTTCCTTTTTTAGCATTCTTAAAAGGGGCCTTTATCAGCACTTTTTTAGAGCTGATAAAGGTCAAACAAATTTAATAAAATAACAAAAATTAAAAATAATGCGGGGAGTGCTTTTATCATCACTTCACACCCCCTTTATCAGCGCTAGGAGGACTCTCACACACTACCCTTCCCACGCATCCTCATACGTGCACTACCCCTTCGTTTACACCTGAACTCGAACCCGGAACCTCCCCCCTTTTGTGGCTGCACCTTTACCACTAATCCATTTCGTTTTGTTCTCTTTTTAATGATATATCTATATATATATATATAGTTATATTTATTCATATATTGATATAGATTCATATTAATATAAATATATTTATACATATATTAGTATATATATATTAATTCGTATATTAATAAATATACATATACATTTTCAGTTATAATTTTTTATACGTATATTTATTTGTATATTAATATATATATATATAAGATTAGTTTTAAATACATTTACGAAAAATTATATTATTTATGTGTGTTTATAAATAAATAAATAATTACATACATACATTCATATATACATAGATATATACAACACACAAACACACACAGAGACACACACACACAAACACATTTATATTAATGAATAAATATATATATATGTGTGTATTTGAAAAGACATATAATGTACATATAAGATTAGTTTTAAATACATTTATGAAAAAATATGTTTTTGATTTGTTTTTATAAGTAAATAAATAAATACATACATACATAAATATATACATATATACATATATACAACACACATACACACACACAGACAGTCACACAAAGACAGACACATATATATTTACGAATAAATTCATATATATGTGTATTTGAAAAGCCATAGAATGTTAAAACGACCATAAAATATAATCTATAATCCCATTTCAATACCAAAACCTGTCAAATAGAACAAAATGAAACAATATTCGATATGATATGTGGTATAGGCCTAACGGACATTCGGATCAGAAGATATACTTATTTGAATGTTAACAAATTGGTGTATCCTGACTAAAAACACTGTTTTGGAGGCCTTATAGGCCATTTTTGGGCTCTAAAAATGTGAAAAAGGCTTCTCATTACTTATTATCGCATGTATCTCATCGTAGGCTTCGAGTTGATATGTTGTAGAGCTCAAACAGACACCCGGATCAAAAGTTATATCTATTTGAAGTTTGGGTTACATTTTCAACATATTTTAGATATTTTATTAATTGTTTTGATTTTTGGATTCCGTAAATTGTTATTAAATGATTTTAAATTGATAATATTTAGAAAATTATTAATTAATAATATTTTTTAAAAAATATATTGAAGCCATTTTTACTAAATTTCTTATATATTAAATGTAATAGTCTATTTATACGTATCTATAACATATTTAAAAAATATAAATTGTATTTATATCAATATAAATATACTTATATAACAAAATATTATTTTTCATGAAAAAATATTTTTTTAAACATAACATTTATCATCGCTTGGGAAAAGCGCTGATAAATCCCCACTTTATCAGTGCAAAAAAAAGCACCGATATAAGGGGGGCCTTTATCAGTGCTTTTAATTAGAGCTGATAAAGGCCCCCTTTATCAACACTTTTTTTAGTGCTGAAAAAAGTGAAGCACATCCCTTGCCCAGTTTTATAGTAGTTAGTATTTGATAGTGTTTTCAGAATAATTCCATAAGGCCAAAAGTGAGAACCTCTCTCATCCTATTTTCCTTTGGTGGGGTACTTGGTATCATCATGACCTTCATTATTCATAATTCAATCCCTATGTATTGATTAAATTCATATTGGGTTGTTTTATACCCCATGTCATTGGGTTTGATCTCCAAATGTTCACCATGTTCATCAGGATTCCATCATGTACATCTTAATTTCTATCCCGATGAGCATAAAATCTTAGAAGGATGGAATAAGTGATATTAGAAATGTAGAGTGTGTTATCCCAAATGTGTGTGATATAGATCCGTTAAGCAGGAATCCAAGGCTGGATGTGCGGTGCTAAATTACCTTGATACTATTTATATACTATGAGTTTTTATGATTTTTTTGTTATATTCTATTTATACATACATATGATGATATGATTAATATTCTTGATGTTTTATGCTTTTTTATTTTTTGGTGTCCTACTAGGTATTTTTATACTCACCCCAAAATGGTCATTATCCACAAGTGTCATGTATTACACAGAAAATCTATCATCATATTAATTCTTAGAAAGACTAGGGCTTGGTAGATCCTATTGAGGTAGATATACCATGGTTTATTCTTATAATTACATTAATAACAATACTCTCCCACATTATTGGATGGAAGTGTTTCCAGTTCATTTGGGGAGGTTTTTTTTGGTGTTTTTTTCATCTTATTGTGTTTTATTGATCTCTAATGGTAGGATTTTTGATGTATGAATTCATTTTTATCTGTTTTATTTACATTTCCTCATTGTATTATATTGGATATGTACCTGTTTACACTTAAATTAGGCTAAGGCCTCAAATTTGTGTGATATTCTTACCTGACATTGGTTTTGAGCCCCTTGCCTATTGGAGGTGGGCTTTCCATAGTTGTGGTATGTTCTCCATTAGGACGGGTCATGAAAAAACAAGTGTTGATGTATGATCCAATATGATGGTCTAGTTAGTTAACCCTGAAAAATGAAATGGATTCATTACCAATTATGTTTCTACCCTATTTTAACATTTTTTATACATACGATATAAACTTATGATTCATGGTTGATTTATATTGTTTCCTCACTCATATGTTTAATATCTTATGAAATGAGAGTGTTAAATTCCTTGAATTATTCTTTTAATTTATGAAATATCGTGTATGAAATTTTTTATTTTTTTTTGTGATCACATAACATTACACTTATCCTATGAATTAATATGATTATCCATTAATATCACCTATATTTACACCTACTGAGCATATGAGATCCCCATTTTCTATGTTTTCTTTACCTATGTTATGAAGATTGTTTTTATGTTGGGTATTTCTAGAAGGGTACAATATGAGAAGAAAATTTTGTGATATGATAGTGAATCTACCATAAAATGTTATTTTTGTATCCAATCTCCAATGATAGTAAATCTTCATGGTTCTAGTGTTGATCAATATGTTATATATTGAATACCCTTCAAAAAGGGTATAATATAATTTCATGTAAATTATGGATTATTATAAGTATAATTCTTCTATTCTATGTTCAATAATATTAAATGATATGATATATTATAGTAGTAACATTCTATTCTTATTGAGATGTCGGTGTCCCATACATACGTACTTTCGAATAAATACTTGATGAAATACTACAAATCAAAAAACAGAATAAAAAATAAAAATAAAATCTTCTACAACATTTTATTATAAACAAAATTATCTTAATTAAATTAACTATCATTATTTTATCTTATATCATACATGATTCCACCAATAAGGACACATCAACTTCTTCTTAATAATCACTATAAGGGAATGGTTTCCCATGTATTTCCATATATGTATCCAAACCAATCAATCGTTGGATTCTATTATTCTAAGAAAACGACACTAATATGATATAATACTCCCATGAACCACCAAAATTTATGAAAAATGATATAATAATATCGTCCAGTACATGTGTTATATAATTATGTTAAATATTATTACAAATATGGTAATAAGTAATAAAAATGAATTTAATAACTATAGACTACTAAAGGCATAGATAAAATCATGATGCAAACATGGTATCTTAATAAAAAATAATCAATATTGGAACAACATGAAACATTAAGAATTCTAACACCTGAAACTATTAAAAAATCGCCACAAAAATAGTCTCTCAAAATAGTATTAAATGACCCAATTTTGTGTTTTTTCAATAAAATCATAATAAGTATAAGGATTTTTAGTGTTTTCTCAAGGAAAATATGAAAAGCCTCTAAAATTTGATCTCACTTCAAACTAAATTTTTTAGAAATTATATTATCTTCACTATGAATTTATATTTCATAATTAACGATAAATGGGTAAGTTATATCAGAACATATTTATAATTATTTCACATCATTCATATATAATAAATTTATTAGATATAATCATTTAATCATTTACTAGCAATGGGATGAATAGTAAAATTAGAGTGATTGAATTTTTTCAACACCTCATAAACCAAGTAAGAAATAATTTTTTAGCCCCAAGAAGAAAATTTAAAATTGGATGATTTAAACCATCCATTTATGATATGTCTCCGTTAATAGAAACCCATAAACAATTTCATTCCATGTCATAAAACTAACTCTACATTACCGGATCCACTTTGTTAATAGTGAAAATAAATCTCAAAAACTATATCTAAACATCATGTGGCATAATTTCCAAATGTATTTCTAAATATGTAATCTGGTGTTTTCAGCCATCAATCTCCATATATATTACCACAAATTAAGATTCAGAACGTAAGGAATTTTCTTCCATGTTCATCATTCTCAATTTATATACGAGATCAAGATAAAAAGTCTAATAATTAATTATACAGTAATGGTGTATCAACATTAGTGCTCGTTGTTATAGGATATACTATGTGATCTTGTAATCTAGATACACTATATACATTTCACCAAATAAGACATTATTACATGTTTTCAATTCATTCATGACTATTGACAACTGTTGGGACCTAGTTGAATATATACACCCTTGTGAGGGTGAGTTAATGGTTTTATGATTAGATATTTTTTCTATGATCACATCAGTCCATTTTTTGGATATTGTTCCCTCATTGGAAGGATCATTTTCATTATATTAAACACATTATCTATATCTTACTAAAACTTAAAGATCATATATATAAACATAAATATTAATTCACATGTGGATTTTACATGGTTCACCCACACAAGGATACACCCAAAAAATACACATTAATGATATTTAGATAAGTTTAAATCAATATTATGTTCTTTCAGTAGAAAAAAAATATATTTAGGATCACTATAATAAAAAGAGAATAAACTGTAATATATTTTGATCCCACTCTCTAATACTTCAAGAGGTAATTTATCTTTTTCTAATTTGTACAGTAATTCATGGAATGTTTAATTAGTCATTTGAAATGATATTATCTTAAATTGTTTATTGAAATGAGCATATATTACATTTTTTAATGTTATTAATTCGACTAGAATCGTGGATTCTAGATTGGAAACTTTTTAATGTTACACTTTTCTACACATCAAATCCTCTAAATCCCGATTAGGTTATTCTCTTGGTATAGGGTCAAAACATTTTCTTTTAAATGAAAATAATATATATAATACAACATACATATATGAAAAACACTATATCAAATTTAAATTTTATATACATTATCTTGTTATTGTTATTATTCAAATAAACCAAATGAAAATTTAAAATCTTATTCTTCTTGGCTCTTATTTATTCTATTTCTATGAAAATTAGAAATATAAGTATGTTTATATTCTCCTATATGAAATACATATATAAAATACCAATATCATTTTTCACATAATTTATATGAGAATTTTCATAGGGAATTCATCTATCTCTATTATCAATTTTTTGAATTATGTAATAACCATATAATATTCCATGATCTTACCATATATCCCACTCATTTTAGTGTATTCAATCAGGAATCTTCATGTGGTTTAATCCACAAGACTGATTATATATTATCTTATATTTTAATATAAAACATATCTAAAATAGTTTTAATAAAATATATTTCTATAAATTTTTTTAAATTCCAATTAAATTTATCTCATTAAAACATGGATCATTAATAATATAAAATGGAAGAAATCAATATATCTTGAGTCAAGCTCCCTTAATTTCCTTACGCATCTTATTACATTCAATAACAGAGATATTTTTTTTCTATTTCCTTGAATATATAAAAAAATATAGAAAATAATATTCACTTAAAATCATTCTTTCTTCTTTGTTATAACAAATACTCTAAATATTAAACAATAAACATTATATATTTCCATCCAAATTCACAATTTGTTTCATGTCAATGCCTTTCTGTAATATACATGATATAGTTCATTTTGAATATCCTTAATTAACTTTTTTAATTACATTTAATAATGCATATCATATTTCTTATAAAAATGGGATAACACTTCTAAAATCTCATTTCTATGATTTTGAAACAAACTATTTTCTAAAAAATACAAATTGAGCCTTTATATAACATTATAAAGAGTTTTTTCCCTCCATGTTTCGCCTTGAGTGAGCCACATATAACATATACATGGCTAGATGATTATATATTTTATTATTTTAAATCCATTAATAAATTTATCTGATATTTCAATGATTTAATTTAATATAGCCTTCAGACATTGATAATTAATATTGATAATTTATTTTTATACTACACATCGTTCATAATTAACTAATTATTCTTACAAAAAAATTATCTTATAATTCATTTTATAGAAACATTGCTAATAAATATTACACAATATCTGTTTAATCATATACACAAATCATAAACTTAAATTACTAATATATTCCAGTAAAGTTGTTCTTAATAATTTATAGGTTAAATGTATATAGTTTTGTTTTCATTTCATTAATAATATATATCTATAACAACATATAGATTATACTTACACAACTGAATTCATTAAAAGTTGCTCTTATATATTCTCTCCACTTTTTAGTAAATATTTCTTAGCCTTTGAAAACCCCACATTAACTCTTATATAATTCTAGGATTCTCTAAATTTATCAGTATTCTTTTACAAATGCCTACAAGAATACTCACATCCCTTCCACATCAATAATACAATTAAATGTTAGATATTACTTCATAAAACATTTAAATATCTTATATAGTAATTCTAAATGTATTGGATGACTATTCAAGTAAATCCATAAATGAACCTCTCAATGTAACTCTTTCAATTATAACCAAATACGGAAATTCCATCCACTTTCACCCATGTGGAATAAAAAGAAGATCATCTCAAAATTTCACTATATATGTCAATGTATAAATCTAATGAAATATAATACCCCAAAATATTAAAAATATCATCCATCACCATCTTCATATTTCTCTATATAATCTAAATACATATTCTTGTATTTCCAAATCATTCTTTAATCATTTTACCATTTTATATTTTCCAGGGATCACCACCAAAAAAATCAATTCTTTATATTCATCATTATAGAAAATTGAATCTTATTTACAAGGATATATGGATTTTTATATATTACCCCATCATATTTATGTCCTTAACATCCCTTATAATGAATATAGATTCATGGACTAATCTTCTCCCCATTTGTCTATAAAAATAATAAGCGAGTCTTCCATAGATTTTCGATGAAATTAGAATCACTAAATACAATTTTTCTCTTATTAACATTTATCAAAAAACAACGTATTAGATATTTCTTTATAGACATATTTTCCCTAACTAATTTTCTCCGTATTTATTGAAAATGACCAAACCTGATTTCAATTTATTTATTTTCCATAACCCTATGTCATTTTATAAGTACAAGAAAACTCTGGATCCTGTTTCTATATTGACATAATATTATCCCATATTATTTTAAATGATTCAACTTTAAACCTTTATAAATGATAAAAATTATAGAAGTATTTATTTTTTCTAGCACTTTCCTAAATAAAATATTAGATTTAACCTTGATTTTTATCATTACTATGTAGTATAAATTTTTTAAAAAAAATATAGAGAGTGACTAACTATAGAGAAAAGAGAGATAAAATTTATATTACAATAATGTGAGTCAATGAATAATATAATGAATAAAAAATAGGTCAGTGAAAAAAAAATTACGTTAAACCAAATTTATTCAATAAAATCACAACAATGGAAAAATTGACCTTTATAAAAATATCCCTATTACGGAATCACAACAACACAAAATAATTAGTTATTAACCATAATTCCCAATGTCTATATATTATCATACTTTTTATACAAATTGAGAGAACATTTTATATAATTTAATCATTTTCTAATTGGGTATTTATCCTACACTATAGAAAATTATCCATTTATTCTTCAAACTCAACTCCCCTTTGGTTCCTTCTATAATATCTCTAACCCAATTCAATAGACCTATAAGAAACCCATATAACTACGTACCTCAGAACACCCCAACCATGTTCCAGAGGATTTTAACCAGTAATGGGTGGTCAAACAAAAAATTTGGTGGAATTTACCCCACTATATAAGCTAATCATTAATAAAAGAGGATGTGACACCAATAGTAACCATATAGATGACCCACAATTAACCAAGGACGTAGCTTTATTCCAATAAACAAATATACCAATCCACTCTCTTCAAAAGATAACCATTATACATGAAACTCATGAACACTGTTATAAATGGGAATATTCACAATTCTGTCACATGAAAAGACCACATAATAATAATGAAAATACATAAAAATATATATAAATGGACCCAAAACCTCGATTAGTCTCATCCCCCATACTCCATCATAGCAAACTATATCGACTGTCCTGAATAGGTCATTCAAACTTTTCTTGATCGATAACCATGAAGTCTACTTGAGTAACTAAGACAACTTGAGTAATGTATGAGTAAAAGTGAATAGGCCACCACTAGTGGGGTACCAAAATATATCCAAATTAAATATATAAATATGGATGTTCCATAATAGACCACTAAAATAAAATAATTAAAATATTTTTGACCCTAGAATTCTCTGGGGAGAATTGAGGTTGAACAAATCTAATTCAGCTACTATTACGTGAATCTAATCAATATACAATACTATCCTCAGGGGAAATGAACTCACCTTGTAATATATTCTTGTATATCATCATCACATAAGGGGATAATATCATTACCTTGGTAACATTTCCATAAAATCATCACACATGGGGGGTCAACCCCCCACTATGGAATCATTTCCCATATATCACCACATATTGGGAACAGTTCGGCACCCTAGAACAATTTATTGAATCTTATATACCATTATGGGGATATTCAATCACCCCAAATAGTCTCCCACATTACATATATCATAGATAAAATAAGAACCCACTTCAGAATAACGATATATATAAAATTTATCTTTGGGGGATAAGTTCCCACCCTAGAACCATTTCAAAGGAATAAATTATAATCACGGAGAATTAGCGCATCCTAGAACAATTACATATATCCCATATATCATTGGGTGGATCAGTTCCAACCTTAATACCACATCCCATTTCACATATATCAATTGGGGGATAAAATAACACTCCTTAATTACATTAGAAATAGTTATTTTGTCACTACCCATCCACATGACATTATAAATTCACATTTTTGGACCCCATAAAATTGTGCGATAAAAATTCGACAAATTCTACTGCTACCGTATTTTTTATCATAGGGTCATTTTAATGAATTTATGATAAACCAATAAGGTAATAATTTTAGATAATTCACCCCTCAGGATGACTCTGAACATATTCCATTTTATTAGTCGAGAGAAAACCCAAATTATTGGTGAAAAGTTTAGTCTTTTCATTTTTATAGACTTTATATGGCCCAAAAAAGAAATTTTTAGTTTAAAAGGAATAATTAACCATTTATTTAAATTTTTGTTCATGAATTAATTATTTTTGTGTGACCACACATCACATAAACATGAAATAAATGTTCTAGACTTGGGGATAGCTTAGGTAAGTCTAACCCTATTCCTGTATGAATACATTCAATGAATAATGTTTTTTATATATTAGGTTTTGGACGTAACAGAAAAATGTGATGGGTCATTCCCATCATTGTTTTGTCATGATTAATGATAAATATGAGATCTAAAAGATGATAAAATTCATGATAAAAATAATTGAATAAAATAATATATAAAATGGGTAAAATGAAGAAACTAAGGTGAGGATCATCAAATATTATTTATAATTAATTTAATCAACTAAATAATTACCTTTCGTTAATTTTATATTGATTCATGGATTTAAGATTGGATCTATATTGTGTGGACATTTTATTGTATGAATCGAGAGAAAAATTCATCTTGAGGTGATCCCCATATTTTCAAAATATCTATGAATCTCATCATAGGAATCTATGGGTTCTAGCGTGAATGATCCAAATTCTTGTGTCATTCTTTATTGATCTCCATGATAATTGCCTCCAAATAATTCTCCATGACCTCTCTTGACTTTATACTGGGACGATGAGAATTATTTCACTTTATTCTTGTTAGTGTTCATGGAGAGCGATCTCTTTATAGCTTTAGAGGATTCTGTCAAGATGTCATTGTTCACTATACAAAAATGAGTTGCCTTTATTGGAAAACTAATATAATTAGGAATAAATACCACTAGAGTTTAGAAATATATATTGGAACAAGTTTCACTTTTTATTTATTTTATCCATTGTGGAACCCCATTTCTAAAATAATAATATTATTATTACATACTCAACATAATATTATCTTGTGAATTAAAATAAATATTATTTAATCAAATAATATTCAATATATATAATTTTCTCACCGAACCAAGAAACACAATCTTCTGATACGCCCTAATATTTTTTGGGAATTGAATAATGAAAAAAAAATTAATTAGAAAAAAATATCATTCCATTATTTTTAATAGAAAAATAAATATTATATTTAATAAATAGAAAATATTTTTTAAAAATATTTTATATACCAACCCGGCTCTTTCTTACACTCTTAAACCTGATTTATTACATAAAAAATTCACTTGATACAACATGGATGATTGATAGGTATAGTGTCTTCAGGGCTTAGTATCATTACATAATATCATAGAACATAAAATAGACAAAATCTTAATTGAGAACTTCCTTTACATGGACACTACATTCCCTCATACTTAGCATTGCATGGGATAACCTCAGGACATGCATAAGAAATGGGTGAGCTATAAATCTTAGTAAGGGAATAAACATGTAATAACATTAGGAATAAAACACATTTTAGACAATAGGAATATAAAAGGAGCACAAGAGAAACGTGAACAAAATGGAATGATAAATCATGATAATCATAACATGGAAATGTGGAAAAAACCCTTAACATGGAATTACCATGATCTAAGGCTCATTGCACATAAATATTGATTAAACCCCCTTTTCACATGAAGCACGAGTAAAACCTTGATGCACATGAATTATAAGGATTCAACACACAATACACATGACGTATCATGATACTATACTTTACAAAATGCTTTGGAGTGCTATTAGGGTGCACCCTTCTTAAACATTTTGTTTCTTGCATTAGTGTGCCATATAGACCATACAACATAGAATCAAACATCATCACTTATTCCAAGATAATGGCATGTGGAATACAGACATGAAGGTTTATAATAAACAAGTAAATGTGCATAAAGGTGAATTCCCTTGATAGATAAATGGGAATGGTATTTCCTACACATTGATCTTGACTTGGAATAATGCGTTGCAATATCGGCAGCACAATTGTGGGACGCAAGGATTAATAAAAACTATTATGAGATTGAAATGGGTGTATCATCCTAGGTAAATGAAATGGAAATTAATGGGGTCATATAGACACATGTCCCAATAGAGTAATGGAATTTAGATGCATAATACAAAAGAATAACTTGGATGTAGAAGAGGAAATAGAAATCCCTCACAGATATTTGGCATGGTAACTGGTGTACATGGGAGTAAGTAATGATAGAAAAAGGGGTATCCAATTATACAAAACTAAATAGGGATGTATGGGGGAGGTGATAAATCATTCCCCATCATTTTTAATTGAAAACAAAATGGCATGCCAACTTAATGTAAATTGGACAAAATGAGAAAGGAAGACATCCTTCACTTGGAAGTGTTATCCCAAAGGCATGATAGAGGATTAAGATGGGCTTTATAGGAGCTTGGGGCACCTTGGGAGGATTACAGGGAAAGGAGGGAAGGTGTTGGTAGAACTAAAAAAGCATTGAGTGATGATGAAGTGGGAGCTTGGGTGGGTTTATATAGGGAAGGAGAGGAAATTCTTTATTATTTAGGTTTGGGACACCTCACATTAAACTAATCAAAACCACAAACCTTCCAATGGTTTTTCCCATGGTTTTTGCCAAAGGTGAGTGTAAAAAATTATTTGGTAAGCTCAATGGCCTAACGTCTTAAAATAATTGGGTTTCTTAGGAGGAGGTGAGTCACACTTTCACGGAAAACAATTTAAAATGACAAAATGTTTTATAAGTTTTGGACTATCAACTAAAGATTTGTAAAATAAATCAACAAAAATCAAAAATCATATTATTTTAATGCTAAAAAATATATTTTCAGAAAAAATGTTTATTTTATTCTATTACATCACTATTGGTTCATTATGATGTCATAAAACCCATTATATATTTAAACAGTATTTAATTTTTACCCAAAAATTCAACTATCTCATAAAATTATGAAATATTCACCATGGGATAATTTCAACATCCTGATTCCAAATATAATATTAATTTTATATAGATAATTTTATAAATATGATAATTTTCACATTTAAAATAAAAACTGACATTTATTGAAAATTCATGGGTTTTGACAAGAACAACTTTCAAACCTTAATAAAATTTACAATTGCATTCATAATTTTTTTTGATAATTTATATTTAATAAAAAGGAATTTAATAATAATAATATTTAATTAAAATAATATTTTATTCAAAAATCCATTACTTTATAAAAATTGATTTCTTAGTCGAATATTAACTAAAAATTCTATTTGTGCTTTAAAAACTATTTACAAAGTAACAATAATAAAATGAATGCACATTCTTTATACAAAAATAATATACATAGTAATAGTTCTACGGTCTTGTTATATAACCCCTTATAACACCAACATAAGACTGAAGGGTAAGGTGTGCGATGGTGATAGACTCTTGGGGTTGCTCGGATAACACCACCCTAGTGGTAATCTCTATTAACATCCACTTCTCTAATAATCTGTTCTGTTCAAGATTAATGTAATGACCCGTAAATTTCAAGGAAATTTTTTTCTTAATTTTCTTTGAAATTTTACAAGAGTGCAGTCTCTGACGGCACCTGATTCCGACGCCCGGTGTGCCCGAAATCATTTTCCGATGTTTGGCTCAGGTACGTTCAGTGAACGGACGAGCGGGTTTTTCTAACTTTTGAACCGGTGCCCGGAATCGAATTATGAGGGCACTGATGAAATCGCAGCCCCGGTATTCGCTTAGAAACGCCTCTTCCGGAGTTGCGTTTGCTCGGGTGTGGTTTTTAATTTTCGGGCTTAAAGTTAAGAAATAAAATAATTTTGCGACAACTTTATTTTATTTCACTTAAGACACTTGAAACCACTTAAAGGCGGCTTGAACTAAGTTAAACCGGATAGGATGCTGTCCAGAAATATCCTACGCCTTGGTAGGATATTTGTGAGGTGGGGCCCGCACGAGCCCCGCCGTTTCTTTCCGCTAAGAAACGCACCTGCGAAAACCCGTCTTTATGAATGTCAACTGATGAGTTTCATAAAATATTAACAGACCATTTAATTGGGCGGTTTATTTCGTGAATTAAATGTACAATTTCTTTCGTCGAATTAATTCAACGAATTAATTCAATCGTTTCATAACCAGTTTTCAAATTCGTTGGTGTAATAATAAAACAAGGCCAACGCACGACCTCTGGTTATTTTGCGCGTTGAGAAGATTTGAGAGGACCCTTGTATCTTCTTCTCCCTTGTGAAGAACGCGAAGAACGCGAAGAACATGAAGAACGCGAAGAACACCGAACCCGGAAATCGATGACGCTCCCATCCGAGACGTTCTTCCCCGCCCTGATCTCTGATCACCAATCGTTTGAGCTCGCCAACTCAACGCCGGATTCCGCGACGACGCGACGACTTCCCGCGACGACGCGACTATCCCTCTCTTCCGCGACGAGCATTTCCGCGAAGAACGCTCACGCGTGATGACCGACGATGTAGGGATTTATTTTGGGAATTACCCCTTTCCATTTTATTATTCCCGTCAATGTTTCTTTAAAAAGTTAAAGAACCGGATTGTGAACAATTTTAATTTTCTTAAAATTGTTGTTTCCTGTGTGGAATAAAAAAATTCTCCCGTTTTTTTATCTCTCACGCGGAGGGTGTGGGCCAAACGAACACGGCCCGACGACCCTCCGCCGTTCTTCATTTTGTGAGGATTTGACGGGCGATGACAGAACGTACCGCAACAGATGTTTGACGATCCCGCAGTGAAGAACGAGTCCCGGGAGGAGCAATGGCGCAGACGGGAAGAAAATAGGGCCACCAGAGCAACTCCGGCGGCCCGCGGAATCCGGCGGCGGCGCGGGTCGCTAGCACGGCGGCGCCGGCACCCGAAGGCGGCGGCGCCCGGCGCACCGCCGGACGAGACCACCGCGGCACCGGCCGTGGTGGCGGCGCTCGCGGGATGCAGCTGAAGCCGCGTCCGGCGCCAGGAGACACCCCGCGGGTGTTACGCAGGGGGGGGCACCCCCCGCGTCACCTGGGACACGGCTTCAGCTGCGTCCGGGTTGTCTGGCCAACACCCCGCGATGTCGCGGGCCCCTGGGACGAAAAAGCCAATAACTCTCAGACCGGGCGTCCGATTGACATGCCGTCTGTGATGTTGAGTTCCTGTTGACGATACAGAACTTTTGGATACATCAACTTCGGACTTTGTGTCAGTTGATATATCAGACTCTCGGCTCGTGGAGCGGACCCTCCTGAACGAGCTTGTTGTGTGCGGGAACCCTAGTGCTGGCTGCGACTACTTCTTCGACGACGACGACCGTGCAGAGATCCTCAGTGGACTGCGGCGACGACTGTGTAGAGATCCTCAGTGGACTACGACGACTAATGCACTCAGCGATCCTACGTGGATCAGTGCTACCGATCCGGTGTGGGTCTGATCCTGTGTGGGTCAGCGCTTAGCGGTTCTGTGTGAGCCAGTGCCTACAGGTCCTGCGTGGGCCCGATCCTGTGTGGGTCTGATCCAATGTTGGTCACTGTAGGGTTAGTACCTATCGATCCTTCGTGGGTCCGACGACTTAGATGGTTCAGTGATCATCTTATCGTCATCCGAAAAAGTATACCTGTGTGAGCTAAATCTTGTGTTACTCTCCTTTGTGGATTGTGTTGAGCTATCCTGTGTGGATTTACTGTTTACTCTCCTTTATGGATTGTGTTGAGCTATCCTGTGTGGGTATACGTTTTGCTTTCCTGTGTGGACTGGGTGGTCCTTGGGCTCAGACGTTGGAGCCGAACGTGAATTGATGACTTAGGTATATGTATGGGCATATACCTAAGCCGTGTCAGATGTTACTTTGTGATTGTATCTTTCCTTTGTGGATTATCCTTTGTGTATTTTGGGAGACCTTCGGGGGACTCGGGGTCCCTACTGAGTAGCTTATACTCACCCCTGCATGGGCTTTGCCCGCACTACGTTGTGTTGGTTGCAGACGACGGAAAGCACTGATCGTGGTGGAGGCGTGCGGAGCAGGACGGTACCTGGAGGTGGACCACTGGGCGGGACGTACTCGGAGCGGTCAGGTGGACCCGAGGAGCAGTGGAGGCTATCTGTACCCACCCTTCAGGTGGGACTTCCAGAGGACGGCTCGACGCTGCAGTTTTCCCTTTCTGTTGCTGTTTTTCCTTACAGTTGTACTTTACAATTGGGATTGTATTTCTGGCCCCTTTTACTTTCAACACAACTTGTAGTGTTTTTACTTAGTGTTTACTATTCCACTTGCTTACTCTGTGGTGCTTGTTCACTTTTCAAAGGCAATGCCTTCCCTTTTTGTTGGGATTTACGCCTTGGTGCTAGTCGCCAGCCCCTGGCCTATGGAAGGCGGGCTTGGGGTAGTCACGACACGGGCCCCGAGGACGGGTCGTGACAAATTGGTATCAAAGGTGGTCGGTTCTACCGCAGACTCTGATCTTTATTCTATGTGAAGCAATAGTGTTTAGCCTATTGAGTGTGGTTATCAGTCCAGGGAGTCCAGTGTTGGTGCGGCGACCAACGTATCCATACACCAGGACCCTGACTTCTGATTTCCGACTTAATGCACGAAAACCTTGATTGCATGTGTGTTTCAAGTTTTCTTTGTGATTACTTGTGTCAGCTCACCAGGTATACTGTTCTGACCATGGCGCACTTGTTTCCTTTTCAGGATGGCACGATGACAGCAGCCAGCTAGGGTTCCTAGAGTAGAGCGCGACGACAGCCCGCCGAGCGACGAGGCCTCAGTACAGGGCCCGTTGACAGCAGAGGCACCGGCGGTACCTTTACCCGCCGAGCCCCCGATGCTTCCAGCACTAGCAGCTGACGACGCACGACGCCTCGGAGCTCTGCACGAGTCCCAGCGCCAGCGACCACCCAGGTTCCGTGGGGAGTCAGACCCTCAGGCAGCCGAGGACTGGCAGGAGGCGGTCGTCCGAGTTTTCAGGCTAGTGAGGACACCAGCAGACCTCATGGTGATCCTCGCGGCGAGCCTACTGCATGCAGCAGCAGGGCGATGGTGGAGCCTGATACTCCAGGTACACGATGAGGCCTCCCTCATCTGGATGGACTTCGAGAGCCTCTTCCGCTCAGAGTTCGTCCCAGCCACCCTCCGTGCGGTGCGCATTCAGGAGCTTTTTCAGCTGCGGCATGGCATCTTGACGGTCGCCCAATACGCGGCGAGGTTCACCGACCTATCTCGCTACTCGACAGACATGGTACGGGACCCCTTCTTCTGGGACCGGACATTCAAGAAGGTATTGAGACACGAGATCAGGGCATCGCTGATCTCCCTCAGCATCCCGACCCAGGCAGGAGTACTGGAGCGAGCCCTCCTGATCGAGAGCTTCCTGGCTGAGTCCACAGCGAGACCTACCGCAGGGCGGCAGATAGAGGAGTCTTCGGCAGCAGGTAGCCGACGGATGACTCAGGGTTCCAGGCAGACCAGACCTTCCGGCAGACAACCTCGGGACACTGGCTCAGCAGTGCAGGGCATTCAGCGTGGAGCCAGTCTTCCGAGAGGAAGGCAGTGCTACGAGTGCGGCGGGTGGGGCCCCATGGCTCGTGACTGCCCGACCCGCTGTACCGAGGAGAAGCAGACGGTGGAGGGGCCACCCAGGAAGAGGTAGAGGGTCGACCGTGGCGGTCCGCAGGGAGGAGGTGGACGAGGCAGAGGAGCTGGCCGAGCAGCAGGTGGTGGGTGATGCTTTGAGGCTCTGCCACCACCACCACCGGGAGGCCCGCCCCGACCACAGTGAGCTGGCGGGAAGAGACAGGCTCAGCTCCAGGCAGCGGAGGCCTACGATCACAGTGCGCCAGAGTTGATTCGAGTTACGATCTGTGTCTATTCCACCCTTGCTGCAGTTCTGATAGACACAGGAGCGAGTCAATCTTTCATAGCCATTGCCCTTGTTCGGAGCTCGGGGATTCCGACAGAGCCGTTGGCTCGATCCTTACGGCTAAAGACTCCTATGGGAGCAGACTCGATGATTACGCACTGGTGCCGGTAGTGTGAGCTTACTCTAGGAGGCAAGAGCTTCGGCTGGGATCTTCTTGTAGCGGCGTCGAGGCCTTACGACGTCATCTTGGGCATGGATTGGTTATCTACAGTCCATGCTCAGATTTACTGCATTAGGCGCAAGGTGCAATGTGTGCGCACCGACGGGAGCAGGTTCACCTTCTCCGGTGAGAAGGGAGCCTTAGCATCACATGATAGACTCACACAGAGGAGAGGTCAGCCCATCACTCATCAGTTGGCTAGCCTCATCCTGGGAGTAGTTGACGTGCAGAGTCCAAGTTTTCCTGCAGTGGTGGATCAGTACGAGGACGTCTTCCCCGACGACGTTCCAGGACTACCTCCTCGCAGAGAGGTAGTCTTTTATATTGACCTGTACCCCGGGACAGCCCCGATATCCACCCCATCATATCAGATGGCCCCCGCTGAGCTTCGAGAGATGCGGGTACAGTTGGAGGACTTGCAGGGCAAGGGGTTCATCCGACCCAGTGTTTCACCCTGGGCTTCCCCAATATTGTTCGCCAAGAAGGCAGACGGGAGCTTGCGACTGTGTTTCGATTATCGTTGCCTGAACCGGGTGACAGTGAGGAAGAAGTATCCGCTACCCAGGATTGATGACCTCTTCGATCATCTCATTGGAGCACGGTGGTTCTTGAATATAGACCTCAGGTCAGGCTATCATCAGCTTAGAGTTCGAGATAAGGACGTGCAGAAGACGGCCTTCAGGTGCCGGTATGGCCACTATGAGTTCTTGGTTATGCCTTTCGGCGTAACCAATGCTCCAGCAGTGTTCATGAGCCTCATGAACATGATCTTCCAGCCATACCTCGATCGATTTGTCGTTGTCTTCATCGACGACATTTTGGTGTACTCGACGACAGAGGAGGAGCACACCTACCACTTGCGTGTTGTACTAGACACACTCTGAGAGCACCAGCTTTATGGAAATCTCTCGAAGTGTCAGTTCTGGTGACATGAGGTCCACTTCTTGGGGCATTTCATTTCTGAGGCGGGAGTTGCAGTAGATCCCGCGAAGATCGAGGCAGTGCTAGCTTGGGAGCCACCCAAGAGCGTGACAGAGGTGTGGAGTTTCTTGGGCCTAGCCGGATACTATCGGAGATTTGTGCCGGACTTCTCCAGAGTTGCGGCCCCACTCTCAGCGTTGAATAAGAAGGGGAAACCCTTCGTGTGGTCAGACAGATGTCAGCAGAGCTTCCAGGAGCTGAGGCAGAGGTTGACCAGCGCACCTATCTTGAGGTTGCCTGAGGAGGGAGTTGGATACGTAGTCTACTGCGATGCATCAGGGACCGGAATCAGGTGTGTCCTGATGCAGGAGCAGGCCATGATTGCCTACGGATCACGTCAGTTGAGGCCGCATGAGCTGAACTACGCTACCCATGACCTGGAGTTAGCAGCAGTGGTCTTCGCTCTGAAGACATGGCCGCACTATCTTATGGGCGAGCGCTTCACAGTATTTTCTGACCAACAGAGTCTCAGGTACATCTTCTCTCAGAAGGACCTGATCCTGAGACAGCGGCGATGGCTCGAGTTCCTCCACGACTATGACTTTGAGATAGTCTATACTCTTGGGAAGGGGAACGTGGTAGCTCATTCCCTCAGCAGGAGGACGGTCATCCAGCTACTTGAGGAGGCGACAGAGCAGCTAGCCGCCTTGCAGATATCCTTCGTGGATAGAGATGGAGCAGCCTTCCTTCAATCTCTCACAGTCACTCCTCCACTTCTACAGCGGGTCAGAGAGGCACAGCGTGGGGACGCTGACTGTGAGACACGGCGTGCACAGATATCCTCGGGATAGGCACCTGATGGTTTCTCCCTTGGAGCAGAGCATGATGACCTCTTCAGAGGACGTACCTTGGTACCAGTTGCATTACGAGAGGAGGTGCTGAGAGAGATCCACACTTATCCTTTGGCGGTAAATCCTGGAGTGGCGAAGATGTACCAGGATCTCATAAGACAACACTGGTGGCCGGGCATGAAGAAGGCTGTGGCAGAGTTCGTTTCGCGGTGCCTCACCTGCCAGCAGGTGAAGGCAGAGCACCAGGTACCAGCAGGCTTGGTACAACCCTTGGAGGCCCCAGAGTAGAAGTGGGATGGGATATCTATGGACTTCGTGACTGGACTTCCATGCACTTATAGAGGTCACGACTCCATTTGTGTGATTGTTGACCAACTCACCAAGTCGGCACACTTCTTACCCATTCGAGAGAAGGGCCTAGTGGAGAGCTTGGGGCGTCTCTACATTCAGGAGATTGTACGGCTTCACGGTGTGCCATCGACTATCGTTTCCGATCGGGAAGCTCGCTTTACTTCCCGGCTTTGGAAGGGGTTGTAGGAGGCGTTCGGGACGCGGCTACGTCTGAGCACTGCCTTTCACCCTCAGAAGGACGATCAGACGGAGAGGACCATTCAGACCCTCGAGGACATGATCCGTGCATGTGTCCTCGACTTTGGTCACAGCTGAGTGGACCATCTACCCTTGGTGGAGTTCGCGTACAACAACAGCTACCACTCCACCATCGGGATGGCACCCTACGAGGCGTTGTACGGCAGGCCTTGCAGATCTCCTTTGTGCTGGACAGACCCTGGGGAGTCAGCACTTGTGGGACCAGAGATGGTACGGGCCACGACAGAGAAGGTCCAGGTCATCCAGGAGTGGATGAGGATAACACAGAGCCGACCGAAGTCATATGCTGACAGGAGGCGGAGGCCACTAGAGTTCAACGATGGCGACCACGTCTTCTTGCGTGTCTCACCTCGACGTGGTTTGCGGAGATTTGGCCGAGGTAGAAAGTTGTCTCCACGCTTCATCGGGCCTTTCTAGGTCCTCAGCAGGATTGGCGAGGTGGCTTATCGCCTGGCTCTGCCACCTCAGTTGCACCGGGTGCACGACGTCTTCCACGTATCCCAGCTGAGGAGATACGTGCATGACCCAACGCACATCATTGACTATGGGGAGCTAGACGTGGATGATGGGGCGAATTTTGCGGAGGTCCCAGTGGAGATAGAGGATCGACAGGAGCAGGTCCTAAGTGGGCGATCGATTCCTCTTGTGTGCATCAGATGGCAGCACGAGAACCTCCAGGAGAGCACTTGGGAGCGGGAGGCTCAGATGCGTGCTCAGTACCCACATTTGTTTCCCTAGTTTTTGATGTATCTTTACGGGGACGTAAAGCCCTGAGGTGGGAGTAATGTAAAGACCCGTAAATTTCAAGGAAATTTCTTTCTTAATTTTCTTTGATATTTTACAAGAGCGCAGTCTCTGACGGCACCTGATTCCGAGGCCCGGTGTGCCCGGAATCATTTTCCGAAGTTTGGCTCGGGTACATTAAGTGAACGGACGAGCGGGTTTTTCTAACTTTTGAACCGGTGCCCGGAATCGAATTCTAAGGGCACCGATGAAATAGAAGTGCCGATATTCGTTTAGAAATGCCTCGTCCGGAGTTGCGTTTGCTCGGATGTGGTTTTTAATTTTCGGGCATAAAGTTATGAAATAAAATAATTTTGAGACAACTTTATTTTATTTCACTTAAGCCACATGGAAGCCACTTAAAGCCAATTAAAGACGGCTTGAACTACGTTAAACTAGATAGGATGCTATCCAGAAATATCCTACCCCCTTGGTAGGATATTTGTGAGGTGGGGCCCGCACGAGCCCCGCCGTTTCTTTCCGCTAAGAAACGCAGCCGCGAAAACCCGTCTTTATTAAAGTCAACTGACGCGTTTCTTAAAATATTAACAGACCATTTAATTGGGCTGTTTATTTCATGAATTAAATGGGTAGTTTCTTTCGTCGAATTAATTCAACGAATTAATTCAATCGTTTCTTAACCAATTTTCAAATTCGTTGGCGTAATAATAAAACAAGGCCAACGCACGACCTCTGGTAATTTTGCGCGTTGAGAAAATTTGAGAGGACCCTTGTATCTTCTTCTCCCTTTCGAAGAACGCAAAGAACGCGAAGAACGCGAAGAACGCGAAGAACGCCGAACCCGGAAATCGACGATGCTCCCATCCGAGACGTTCTTCCCTGCCCCGATCTCCGATCACCAACCGTTTGAGCTCACCGACTCAACGCCGGATTCCGCGACGACGCGACGCCTTCCCGTGACGACGCAACGATCCCTCTCTTCCGCGATGAGCATTTCCGCGAAGAACGCTCACACGTGACGACCAAGGATGTAGGGATTTATTTTGGGAATTACCCCTTTCCTTTTTATTATTCCCGTCAATGTTTCTTTAAAAAGTTAAAGAACCGTATTGGGAACAATTTTAATTTTATTAAAATTGTTGTTTCCTGTGTGGAATAAAAAAATTCTCCCGTTTTTTTATCTCTAACGCGGACGGTGCGGGCCAAACGAACATGGCCCGACGACCCTCTGTCGTTCTTCGTTTTGTGCGGATTTGACGGGCGACGACGGAACGTACCGCAACAGATGTTTGACGATCCCACAGTGAAGAATGAGTCCCGGGAGGAGTAATGGCACAGATGGGAAGAAAATCGGGCCACCAGAGCGACTCCGGCGGCCCGCGGAAGCCGGCGACGGCGCGGGTCGCCGGCACGGCGGCGCCGACAACCGGAGGCGGCGGTGCCCGGCGCGCCGCCGGACGTGACCGCCGCGGCACTGGCCGCGGCAGCGGTGCCCGCGGGACGTGGCTGAAGCCGCGTTCGGCGCTATGAGACACCCCGCGGGTGTCACGCTGGGGCGGCGACACCCCCCGCGTCACTCGGGATGTGGCTTCAGCCGCGTCCATGTTGTCTGGCCGACAGCCCGCGATGCCGTGCGGGTGTCACGCGGGGCGACGGCTCCCCCCGCGTCGGCCACTCGGCCAGTCGGCCGCTCGGCCGAGCCAGACCGGTCCAACCGGGTCGAACCGGTTCGGACCGGGTTCGACCAACCCAGGGGGGGTTGGGCCGGGTCGACCCGGGCCCGTACCCCCCGTCTTCGGAAGACCTTCGTTCAAACGCCCGTAACTTGAGCTATGGGCCTCCAAACGACCCGCCGTCAGCGGAAATGCGATCCTTGGATCGAGACGGTCGTTTAGGTATATTGCACTCAAGCTTTCAGAATACTTTGGGTTTGGCCGGGTTGGTTCATACACGAAACCAACCGGGCCCTCGGAGCGGAAACACTCATATCTTGAGCTACGGACGTCCGATTGACGTGTCGTCAGCTTCGTTGTATTGCTCTAACTGAGAGGGATCTTTTGGCTCGCTCCGCCCAAGGTTTGGACGCAGGTGGAGTACGGTTGGGATGGTTTTTCCTAAAAAACCAACCGGGCCCCTGGGACGAAAAAGCCAATAACTCTCAGACCTGGCGTCCGATTGACGCGCCGTATGTGACGTTGAGTTCCTGTTGACGATACAGAACTTTTGGATACATCAAATTCGGACTATGTGTCAGTTGATGTATCAGCCTCTCGGCTCGTGGAGCGGACCCTCCCGAATGAGCTTGCTGTGTGCGGGAACCCTAGTGCTGGCTGCAACTGCTTCTTTGACGACGACGACCGTGCAGAGATCCTCAGTGGACTGCGGCGACGACTGTGCAGAGATCCTCAGTGGACTACGATGACTACTGCACTCAGTGATCCTATGTGGATCAGTGCTACCGATCCTGTGTGGTTCCGATCCTGTGTGGGTCAGCGCTCAGCGGTTCTGTGTGAGCCAGCGCCTACATGTCCTGCGTGGGACCGATCCTGTGTGGGTCCGATCTTGTGTGGGTCACTGCGGGGCTAGTACCTATCGATCCTTCGTGGGTCCGACGACTTAGATGGTTCAGTGATCATCTTATCGTCATCCAAAGAAGTATACCTGTGTGAGCTGAATCTTGTGTTACTCTCCTTTGTGGATTGTGTTGAGCTATCCTGTGTGGGTATACGTTTTGCTTTCCTGTGTGGACTGGGTTGTGCATGGGCTCAGATGTTGGAGCCGAACGGGAATTGATGACTTAGGTATATATATGGGCATATACCTAAGTCGTGTTAGATGTTACATCATGATTGTATCATTCCTTTGTGGATTATCCTTCGTGGATTTTGGGAGACCTTCGGGGGTCTCGGGGTCCCTACTGAGTAGCTTATACACACCCCTGCACGGGCTTTTCCCGCACTACGTTGTGTTGGTTGAAGAAGATGGACAACGCTGATCGTGGTGGAGGCGTGCGGAGCAGGGCGGTACCTAGAGGTGGACCACTAGGCAGGACGTACTCGGAGCGGTCAGGTGGACCCGAGGAGCAGTGGAGGCTATATGTACCCACCCTTCAGGTAGGACTTCTAGAGGACAGACCGACGCTGCAGTTTTCCCTTTCATTTGCTGTTTTTTCCTTTCAGTTGTACTTTATAGTTGGGCTTGTATTTCCGGCCCCTTTTACTTTCAGCACAGCTTGTACAGTTTTTACTTAGTGTTTACTTTTCCGCTTGCTTACTCTGTGGTGCTTGTTTACTTTTCAAAGGCAATGCCTTCCCTTATTGTTAGGATTTACTCCTTGGTGCTAGTTGCCAGCCCCTGGCATATGGAAGGCGGGCTTGGGGTAGTCACGGCATGGGCCCCGAGGACGGGTCGTGACAATTAATGTGTTCAAGATCAGTATGGGCTTGGTCCAGAGTGATGGCCAATGATGCCACCTCCTTTCCAAGCTCCGTAAAATGCACATCATAGGGCGAAGTCAACGGGATGAGTCCATCGCTTCCTTTGTCTGAGTAAATTGGATTTGTTAAATCCCTCTATTTATAATAATCATTTGGTCATTGTTCAATGGATATAATAGAGATAGTTACAATTAATAACTGTATTTTAAAACCCAAAAACATAAAACCAATGATGTTCACATTGTATATAACCATAATAAGTCATTTAATTAGATAAAGAGGAATTTTCATTATTGAATGATTGGGTCGTTACAATCTTCCCCCCTAAAGAAATTTTCCCCTCAAAATTTCCTTTTCCCAAACTAAAACAGATGTGGGAAACTTGTCTTCATCACTTCCTTTGATTACCATGTCACTCCTTTAATCTTTTGGTTTCACAAAAACACCTTGATGATGGGCATTGTCTTATTTCATAGAAATTTATCACTACGATCTAAGATCTTCATTGGTTGGTCCTCATATGAAAGATCATCCTCTATGTATACTACCTATGAAGAGAGTAAATGTGATGGGTCTAGTATGTACTTTATTAAGAGAGATATATGAATACATCTTGTACTTTGTCAAAGGTAGGTGTAAGTGCTAGTCGATAGGCAATAGCCCCATCACTATCAAGAATATCTAAATAGCAAATGTACCTAGGACATAACTTCACTTTCGTTCCAAACCTCATGACCATCTTACATGGAGATATATATAGAAATACCATGTCTCCAACTTTAAACTCAAGGTATAAACGATGGTTATCTGCATACCTCTTCTGTCGAATCTGGGCTACCTTGATATGCTGCTGAATGGTTTTCACCTTCTCCACCATTTCTTCGACCATTGTTTTTCCTAGTACCTTAATCTCACCAACATCATCCCCAAATGTCGGGCTTTTATATATCTTCCCATATAGGGCTTCATAAGGTTCCATTCAGATGCTCGGGTGGAAACAATTATTATAGTAGAATTAAAACAGTAAAATATGTTGGTCCCACCCTCCTTTGAAGTCCATAGAACATGCTTTTGACATATCCTCACGTGTTTGGTTAGTCTGCTCATATTTTCCATCATTTTGAGGATTATAGGTTATAATGAAGTTTAGTTCAGTATCTTAAGCATGTTGAAGACACTTCCAAATCATAGAGGTGAATCATAGATCTTGATCGGATACAATAGATAGTGGTACTCCATGCAGCCTTACCACTTCCTTGATGCCAGATGATCCAATGAGAAATCCTCCTGAATTGAAATGAAGTGTGTAGACATTGTAAAATGATCCACAACAACCCACATTGCATTGTTTCCATCTAATGTCTTCAAATTTCTGGGGACAAATTCCCTAGTGATGTTCTCCCATTTCCATTTATGTATGGGAAATGGATGCATCATCCCCTTAGACTTATGCCTCTCTGCCTTCACTTGCTGACACACCAAGAACATTGATGTGTATTCAGAGATCTCCTACTTAATATTATCCCACAAATAATTCCCTCGGAGATCTTGATAAATATTTGTGTTTCCTGGGTGAATAGATAAATTTAAACTATGTGCATCATCCAAAAGTTCCTTCTTCAACTCCAGACTTGATTGAACACATTGTCTTTTCCCAAATATCACGACTCCTTCTTCCTTAACATTAAACATCAAGGATTTACCTCTTTTGATAGCTTCCACTTTCTTCTTAATTCCCAAATTATCCAATTGAGCAACCTTTAACCTTTCCAAAAGAGATGGTTGAGAAATCATTTGTGAAAGGATTAATGATGTTCTATTATGTATGATTCCCATGTCCATCTTCATTAAATCTAAGAAGATCAGATCTTTCTCAATTCCCATCAGTGATAGAATCTCATGGAAATTTCAACATTGAGCATCCACCACCTTGTTCACTTTCCTAGGGTGGTACTTGATTGGGCAGTCATAGTCATTGATCATCTCTAACCAGCTTTATTGGCGCATGTTCAACTCATTCTGTGAGAATATATACTTGAGGATTTTATGGTCTGTATATATTTCACACCTCTCCCTAAGGAGATAATTCCGCAATAATTTTAACTCAATGCTTAAGGAAACCAACACCAAATCATGTGTTGGATAATTCTACTCATCAAATTTTAATTTCCTTGAAGCATAGGCAATGACTTTGTCTTATTGCATCAACACACATCCCATGACCTTCTTTGAAGCATCATTGAATACCACAAAATGTTATCCACATGTGGGTAATGTTAGTATTGGCGCAGTGATAAGAATTAATTTTAACTCCTTGAAACTTTCTTCACATTCATCACTCCAAACAAGCATTACTCCCTTCTGAGTTAGCTTGGTAAGAGGGTTGGACAATAATGAGAAATATCTCACAAATCGTCAATAATATCCAGCTAACCCCAAGAAAATACGAATATATGTTACCGATTTTGGCCTTGCCATCCCTAATTTGCATCTATTTTTGATTGATCCACAGATATCACATTTCATGTCATGATATGCCCCAAGAATAAAAACTCCTTCAACTAAAACTCACACTTGTTGTACTTTTCATATAGATTCTCCTTCTACAAGGTCTCTAGTATAATTCATAGATGCTCCTCATGATCCTACATGGTTTTTGAATATAATACAATATCATCTATAATGAATACCAAGAATTTATCGAGGTAATCTATAAAGACACTATTCATTAAGTCCATAAATATTGTTGGAGCATTAGTGAGTTCGCAAGGAGTTACTAGGAATTCATAGTGCCTGCATCTTGTATGAAAAGCAGTCTTGCAGATATCTTCCTTTTTCACCCTTACATGATAATATCCTAACAAAATATACATAGTGGAGATGTATTGTGCCCCACATAGCTGATCGAGCAAGCCATCAATCTGGGGGAGATGATACTTGTTCTTTATCATGATTTTGTTAAGCTCACGATAATCGATGCCAAGGCACATTGACACATCGTTCTTCTTGATGAAGAGGACTAGTGAACCCCATGGTGAAGAACTTGGTCATATAAACCCTTTATCCAAATTCTCCTATAGTTGTTTTTTCAGATCCTCAAGCTCCACAACATCCATTCTATACGGAGTCTTGGTTTTGGGCAATGCCCAAAGTATAAGATCAATTGAGATTTCAACATTTATTCGAGGTGGAAGACCAAGAAATTCAATTGGAAACACTTCAACAAATTCCCTCACAATAGGATTTTCTTCAAGGATGGTTTCCTCCATAGACTCAATCATCTGAGTAAGATACACATTCTCATAGGGCAATAATATCCATGCTTGAGATGAAGGAGCTAAAGGATATTCATCTTCCTTCTTTCACTTGTATATAATTGGGGGGGGGGTCAATTCTCCACATTGAGAGTTAATATCCTCTCATAGAAATTTATGTTGGTTCTATATAAATAAATCCAATCAATGCCAAGAATTTCATGAAATTACACAAGAAGAAGTATGACGAGGTTAACTGGGAAATTCAATCAACAGATTATGATAAGGAAGGATTTATATTCAAGGGATGCAATGATGTCCCCATTTGTTGTACTCACTGACATCATTACTTCTATGATTTGGAGTGGTGCTGGGATTGTTATAATAAAATTTTTCTATACAAAAGAATATGTAGAACTTGAATAAAAAATTATGTTTTCTATTCTTAAATGAATAACTATAGTACCATTCACCACTTCGATGTCGGGGTTCACATTGGCAGTAGTGATGAAAAAATGCTCTCCCTTCCTACATTGGAGGTTGTTAGTGGCCTCCAAAAACCCATGTCTATGGGAAATAATTTAAAATTTTCCTTGGTTCTTGCAGTTATAGAAATGAACAATGCGTTGAGGTTTGGATGGAGTGTTCCTCTTCTGTATTGTCGTTTCGGGTTTTCCACATCATCAATTAATAGCTTGGTGCCCTTATCTTCCACAACTAAAGCATTTCCTCATCCCCTTCAGGCAATTTCTGTGGTGCTTCATTCCGTACCATGGGCTAGTGGGGTGCTGGATCATCTTAGCACCGTTGGATTTATCCATCGAACCACCAGCATTAAAGACAACCTTACACTTATTATCCCCATGATTCCCGGATCACTATTTCGACCATGATGGGACATCAGACAATTTCCTCATAGCTGTCGAAGTCACTGATATCTAGAGCTTTCCATAGGCTAGGTTTCAACCCACCAATGAAGCAGTCAACCTTGCATTCATGGGTAATGACAAAGATGGAGGCATATCGTGAAAGCATTGTGATGTTTTCCTTGAATGCTATGACACATTCGTCAAATTTTTTCTTGAGGACATGAATGTCTTATTCCATCTTAATTCAAAGGGTGCGTGGAAAATATTTATCAAAACAAATATTCTCAAAATCCATCCATTCCAATACCTCGATCTCTTCCTCAGGCTTCATATTTTTTTATCAATGTCCAACATTGATCGGCTTCACACTCTATATGGTAGGAATCCAGAAGAACCTTCTCTTGTTCAGAACATTGAAGGATGGAAAAGATCTTTTCAATGGAGTTGATCCATTGTTCAACGATTGAGGGATCAGTTGATCCATTAAAAGAAGGAAGCCTTTGTCTCATGAAACTCTCGATAATGACTTGTTCATTGATTACGGGGGGGGGGGGGGGTTGAGAATTCCTCTTGAACCATGTATCTATTCAATGATTATGTTAAGTGAGAGAGTAGTGTATCAATGTTTGTGATTCCTGCTCCCATCAGATTGGGCCGCTCATTTGCATAGTCATCACATTGATCTTCACATTGGTTGTTAGTTTGAGTCCTCTTATTACCAATCATTAGTTGGAATAAAAGGAAAGTTTACGGTAACACATAAAGGGTAATCCAAGGACATAACTAATGACTTAAAAATAAATTTTATTTCCTTAACATATGAATTCATAGGCTTCAATCTATTCTATTCATGATCATCTTTATAAAATATATTCATAGGGGAATTTTTTTAATTCCCTTAATAATAGTTCATTATAAGCATCTGAATTTATGAATGCATATCCCCTGGGAGTGTAGAATCAAAGAGTGAAACAAGGACCATTGTTGTGCACTAGATCCCATTCAAGTCTACTCAATGTGGTGTTTTGAGTTTTACCCCTAGGATACATCTATGCCAAAGCCACCTCTACATGCTCGTATCTAGATAGTGATGTATTTTCTGGATAAAAAACATACTCAATACTCACCAATACTCAGGGATGTTTTTTATACATATTATTGACGATAAGTTTTAACTATTTATTTCTAATTCTAATACCAAAAATAACTAAACCAATCCTCTCATACCAACTATTACAAACCACCTCTTTATTACACATTGAATCCTGATTTATTACAGAAACTCTTAAAATGATTAAACATGGAAGATCAATAGGTATAGTGTCTTTGGGGCTTAGGATCATTACATAATTTCATAGAACAAAAAAACACAACATATTTATTGAATACTTCCTTTACATGACCACTACATTCCCTCGTACTTATCATTCATTGGACAACCTGTGGACATGCATAAGAAAAGGGTAAACTATAAAGCCCAGTAAGGGAATAAACATGGAATAAAATGAAGAATAAAATACAAGTTAGAAAATATTCATATCAATGGAGCACAAGAGAAACATGAACATAATGTATTGATAAATCCTGATAATCATAACATGGAAATGTAGCAACAACACTTAACATGGAATTAGCATGAGCAAAGGCTCATTGCACATGGAGAATGAGTAAACCATAATTGCACGTGAATCAAAAGTAAAACCTCATTTCACATGAATTATAATGATTCAACACCCATTTCACATGACTTATCATGATACTATACTTTACCCAATGCATTGGAGCGCTATTAGGGCACATCCTTCTTAAACAATTCATTTCATGAATAAGTGTGCCAAATGGATCATCCAAAATAGAATCAACCATAATCATTTATTCCATGATAAATTGACATGGAATAAATAAATTAAGGTTTATAATCAATAAGTAAATATGCATAAAGGTGAATACCCTTGATAGTTAAATGGGCATGGTATTCACTACACAATGATCTTGGATTGGAAAAATGCAATTCAATTTTGACAGCTTAATGGTGTGACATAAAGACTCATGAAAATGGTTAATGAGATAGAAATTGGTGTCTCATCATATGTACATAAAATTTCCAGTACGGGGGTCATATTTACACTTGTCCCAATAGACGTAATGGAATTTATATGCATTATACAAAAGAATTACTTGGATGTAATAGTGGAGAGAGAAATATATCACTGAATTTCAGCATGGTAACAGGAGTAAATGGGACACATTAATGAGAGATATAGAGTCTCCCATTATCCAAAGATAAAGACGACAATATGGGGGAGGTGAGAAATCATACCACAACATTTTTAATTGAAAAAAGGGCATAACAACTTAAACAAATTGGAAACAATTAGAAAGGAAGAAATCCCTTCCTTGGAAGTGTGATCCCAAAGGCTTGGGAGAGGCTTGAGGGAGGATTCATGGGAGCTCAAGGAACCTTGGGGAAATTCTAGAGAGAGGAGTATACGGGTTGGTATAACTCCAAAGGATTTGAGTGAAGAGGAAGTGGGAGCTTGGGTGGGGTTATATAGGGAAGGAGAGGGAATTCTTTATTATTTTGGTTTGGGACACCTCACAATAAATTAAACAAATCCACAAACCATACCATGGTTTTTTCCAATAGTTTTTGAAAAAGGTGATTGAAAAACAATATTTTATAAATCCAATGTCCAAAAAACTTAAAATAATAGGGTTTCATAGAAGGAGGGGAGTCTCACTCTCTAGGAAGAAAATTTAAAAAGACAAAATGATTAATAAGTCTTGGAGGGTCCACTAATGCTTTGTAAAATAAATATAAAAAATACTAAATTTAGAAAATTATAATGATGAATCATATATTGGCCGAAAATAATGTTTATTTTCATTTATTACATCACTGTTGGGTAATTATTATGTCATAAAACACAATATATATTTAAACGGTATTAAATGTTTTCCAAAAAATTCGACTATCTCAGAAAATTATGAAAAATTAATGGGTTGATAATTTTGATGTCATGATTCCAAAAATAATATTAATTTTATCTAAATAATTTTATAAATATGTGAATTATTACTTTTAAAATTAAATCTAACATTTACTAAAAAATCACGGGTTTTGACAAAAAGAGCTTTCAAACCTTAATAAAAATTACACTTGCATTCATAAAATTCTATGATAATTTTTATTTAAGAAAAATTAATTTAATTATAATAATATTTTATGAAAATATTATTTAATTAAAAAGTCCATTAATTCATAAAAATAGATTTCTTTGTCAAATATTATCTAATAATACTATTTTTTCATTAAAAACTATATATAAAGTAACAATAATAAAATGAATTCACATTATTTATACAAAATTAATTTATATAGACATAGTGAAAAGATCATGTTACGTAACCACTCATAACACCTGCAGAATACTGAAGGGTAATAAGAACGTTGGGGATAGACTCTTGGGGTGGCTCGGATAACAACGCTCTGGTGGTAATCTCTATTAACTTCCACTTCTCCCAAAGTCGGTTCTCCTCAAGCTTAACGTGTTCATGTTCGGATTTGGCTAGGTCAAGAGTGAATCCTAATGACTCCAGCTCCCTTCTGAGCTCCAAAAAAGGGCTTTGTTCAGGGAAAGCTTACTAAATGAGTCCATCTCTTCCTTTTTCATAGTAAATTGGATTTTCTAAAGCCCTATATTTATACTAATCATGAAATAACTGTTCAACATCTATATTAGAAGCGGTCACAATTCATAACGGTGTTTTGAAATCCAATAACATAAAACCAAAGAAGATCACCTTTTATATTACCATAATAATACATTTTATTATATTAATAAGAATTTTCATTAATGAATGTTTGGGTCGTTAAAATCTACACACATTATATTCTCTCAAATAACATATGAAATAGTAAATGCTATCATGAAATGGGGAATGAATATTAAACCATGAGAATTAATAATACTCATTCAACATCATAAATAATAAATAATAATATATTATTACTGACATTCTGGAATCACAGAGTGTGTGACCCTATTGGCCTCTTCCTCAGTGGAATTATGTGAAGTATCCTAGAGTCAATGGTTATCATCTAAACCAATCCAAGTAAACCATAGGGAAATAAATTCATGTAGAAAAAATATAATAACTCATGCGAATGTTTTCTTTGTAATATTATCTCATTATCAAGATATCATCAGTCAAGAAGGTTATGTGTTGGTACCATCTACCTACGTGCTCATAGCCTCTTTATTTGACATTCCGTAAGTCAAAATTGCATATAGAACACCACCAATGTGGATTTTTTTATGATATATAATTCCCATTAAAAGTAATATGATATCAACTTTTATTAAATAATAGAAGGGATATATCCTTTATCACATTATTAATTAATTTAATTTTACGTGGTACCCCATAATGTTCCTAGATAATGATTTCTGTACAAATGGTTTCATTTGATGAAGGAAAAGATACTATATACATACACAACACTATATTAGTTTATAAAACAAGCTTTGTTGATCTCTTCAATATCACTACTCCCATGTTGTGATAAAAAACATATACGGACTGCGGCATCAGATCATACTGATATGTTTTTTAAAGATAGAATCAATATAACCACTAATGACCAACTCCTTGTCTACTCAATACACTTGGATCATATCCATAGTTCATCTCATATATATTCTTTGTATATTTCTATAGTTCTTAATGAATAGGTAACATCAAGTCAAGTGTAGAAAAAGAAATGTAGGATTTATCATATCACTGAAGTTATGGTTTCTTACTCATTCTCCCTTTCTCTTATTTTGTCTTTGGATAGATTTTATTAGAATATGGAAACCATGTGACACTAGAATAAATACCATCTTATTTTTTCCATACTAAATATCTTTATTATCTAAAAATTGTATGTACGTTGATTTTATCCACCAACCCCTTGGATCCATCATGAACGAACTTGATATTGAGAATAGATGATTCCACACAAAAGTTATTAATAGATAAAAACATGTTTAACATGTCATTTACAGACTGTAAGACATGTATTTCATTTAAAATAAGTAATATATCAACAACATATACTATTAAAATAATCACTAAATTCACCCTAAACCACATTCAAAAAATGACTCACATTCAGTCTTAATAAAACAAAATTCTTTTATTGCTTCATCAGATTGAATGTTCCATGACCTGGAAGCTTGCCTAAATTCTTAAATGGATCTATGAAACATAAAATCCTATTTTATATCACCTAGAGTAAAAAACCCTTCTAGTTGTGTCATATAGACATCTTCCTAAAGGTTCTAGTTAATAATGATATATTTTAATCTCTCTTCCAAATATCATATTCATGAAATGATTCTATAGATAGTAGAATTATATTGGATTTGAACATGGTAAATTATGAAAATAGTTCACCATAGTCAATAGCTCGATATATTTTAAGCTCTATAGGAACTATTCATCATTTATAGTTATTAATATTAATTTACTTTTCATGTTTTTTATTGAATAACCTTTTTCAACCAATGGGATTTACATCAACTAGCACATCAACATGAACCCAAACATGGATATAATACACAATATCCATTTTAGATTCAATGGATTATTTCCATCAATTGGATTATGATACCTCTATTGCCTCTCTATGGATGAGAGTTTCATAATTATTAACCAATAGTGAGTCACCATCCTTCATGACTCGAAAACCATGTCTCTCTAATTTTCTAAC
The DNA here is from genome assembly GCA_963277665.1 of Viscum album. Classification (NCBI taxonomy): domain Eukaryota; kingdom Viridiplantae; phylum Streptophyta; class Magnoliopsida; order Santalales; family Viscaceae; genus Viscum; species Viscum album. The sequence goes on along the minus strand of OY728120.1, from coordinate 31,688,319 downwards.
CTCCCAAGTTCTCCTATAAAGATGGTGTGTTTTATGAACTGCTTATTCATTGGGGAAATGTGGAATATATTCATGTAACATCCATTTGTGTATCTTGATCATCAACTTCACCAAAATCAATAGTGATCTAACTATCCTTTTTGAGGATTTTCTACCTCATAAGAAAGATGGCATGTAAGAAGACAATCACTTTCATGTATGAGGGTTTGAATAAGTGATATTCATTTCTTACCTCGGATACCCTATATCAACACACATTGTACCATGATGTTCTATTTTGTTTCCCAGTTAGGCCCTATCAAATTCCCTCTAATCCCATAAACATGTATATGACAAAACATGTTACTTTTAATTCCATAACTCGAAGGAAATACTATTTTCCACTTTAGTTGGTACTCAATTTAGTGTGTTTGTTTCAGTTTTTAATTCAAATCCCCAAAAGGATAATAGAATATCTGTATGACTCATCAATTCCATTACCATGTGTAAAAAGGTGTGTTTCCTCCTTTGACTAAAATCCTCTCAAAATGGTATATATTATTATATTAGTTTATATATAATCCAAAACACCCATATAAAGTTAATAAACCCTTGATTAATATATTCAACACCTCATTGTTATTGAATATTTTTTATCTAACATCCAATTCAATTATATAATTCATTCATGAATTCCTTGAATTTCAAAAATGACTCTAAATTATAGCTTATCAAGTTGACCCTACCATATCTACTTAATTAACCCATAAATGTTTTGAGTTAAGAATAAATGCCTCTATATTCTAGTGGAAATGGTCTAAACAGAATAGAATGTGCTAATCCTAGATGCATTGTTGCCATTTCACCCTATACTATAAATGATACTTTGGTTATTTTTAATTATAGACAATCATGACATGTTTCAATTCGTTTTATCTCAGAAAAGTCCAACTAACAATCTTAACAGATATTTATTAAATTCTTCTCATTTAGATGAAAAATATAGTAATACCTTATGTGGGAGTTATATGAGTCATGTGAACATGATTCGTTATCTATTTCCAATACTTGGTTTTCAAAATTTAATACATAAAACATTTTTATTTAAATGTTTCATACTTTAACATATGTTGTATTTATAATCAGAACAACATCTCTTTACAAAAAAGAAAATAAAAACAACTCAACCTAGGAATCATATATAAATTATTTTTTGGTAATAGTAGGTACATACAAAAAATATTTTAAAACAAAAAATCAATATCATTTAAAATGAATTGGGTTAGTCACTAATGGAAAGTGAATCCATCCTCACCCAATTGGCAGTTCATAGATCTACCTCTCCTCATGTAATCTTTCTAAATATACTTTTTTCATGTATTTGGATTCAGATGTTAGCATAAAAATCATTATCTAATCCCCAATGTGTAGATATTGACATATTACACTTGATAATGAATGAACATTTAGGTTCCCCTTCATTCATCATGTTGCTCCTCTTTTGGTGTCCTTGATTTCCACTTGAAAAAATATTACCTCCTTTTCTTTTCCCTTCATTTGGATCTTCCACATCATGGTTCGATGGTGCTCATGAACACTACACATTTTATGGGTCTTGGGCCCCTTGTACTTATTCTTATATTTCTAATTCTCCATAAGGGCCACTAGTTTTTCAAACACCATGTCCTAATTCACTTGAGGAATAAAATAATGATGTATTGAAAGACCCCTATCATTATTTATCACATTGTAATTAACTGTAAAATTGTTGGTGGACTTGGGAAATGTGAGAATTATAAGATATGTATACAAATCATCTAGTAATTTAATCCATGATATCTATGCATTCTAGGTAACCCACATGATTTACTACACGAGGAATCATTAGAGTAGAATCCCCATGATTATTTGTAAAAAAAAGTGTTTGAGATCATGTATCTATATTTTCTAACCTTCTAGTAATATAGATCCTGATGTTGAGACATCATGCTCTATGTATACATGACCAAATGTTGCATCTAAATCTCATTAGACAATCATGATAGCATGAAACACTAAAATTCTATAGCATTGTACAACTATTTCTTTTAGAGATAGAACTCTTAATCATTAGCGTCATTTATAGGTTCTTTATAAATATGTTTTATAGAACATACAATATCCTTTCATGGCGAAGGATAATGCATGATAACCTTTTCATCCATATAAATTTATACTATTATGAAAGGTATCCTTCTGATGTTTGGATCATAATGATATATTTGAGTATAGTCTTTTATTTTTTTTAAAATAAGAATAGTAGAATTTATTACTTTATTGGAGCCAATTTAAACAAATAAATACTATATTTATTAATCACTCACTAATTTATCAAAAACCCTAAATACCTAACCATTAACATTAGAATATCATGTTTCATGGATATTCTAGTGGATATGATAAATATTACCATTCCAATTACCTTAACATTGGTTGGTCATAAAAAATGCATTTTTTAGGAGGGAAATCTAAATTTTAACTGTATTAAATCATAGTTCCAAGAACATTTGCATGGACACCCAAATACAGAAATCCTTAAATTGGATTTCCTTAACCCTTACATATCAGTTACTCCATTTCCAATTTTAGAAGTATCACTTTATGATGATGATGTAAATTCAACTCCAAACATCATGTTAGAATTCTTGGATTATTGAAATAACCCCAACATTCTTTTTCCATGAACATTGAACTATGTTTCAAAATTAAATGATGTAGTGTAAGGAAATATCGAAATAATATATAAAATTGATGTATTTTCTTATTTTATTTTTAAATTTCCATTTATTATCTTTATCACAAGATTTTTATTATTAAGTGGATTTACATAAGTGAATATCCATATATTAGAATATATTTATGCACAACCAATTTTTTTTACTTCAATATTGTGTGATTGTTAATATCATATATTTATGTGTTTGTGGGAAGACATCTATATTGAAATAATAATTAAACTTGATAGAAAAAATAATATAGTGGTATGATCATGGGCTTTTATAAATGGTCAATTTATCATGTTGATTATAAAATCACCATCGGCGTAGGGGAAAAAATACATTGTATCAATTATGGTCTATGTTACATATTTCCACTAGCCCACATATGTATCTCACAGTGATTGGTTTCATCTCTACTCCAAACATGAACTACCTTCACTAGTATGGGAGCATCATCCATTGATTATTCTTTTACTAACACTAAGGAGAGGGGAATGGGATTACATATGTGAATCCATTGGCACATAGTCCCTTACATAATAAGAGGAGAGAAGGATCAAAGGTAACACTATTATTTGATAAAAAATTAAACGAATCCTTTCATATAAAAAAGTCTTCATGTATTCTCATGATGGTCCACAAGAATGAAAAGAATTACACATTTAAGAAAACTACAATTCAATAATTTTTAATTCTGGTTTTAGTTAAATTATGATTGAATCAATTAATTATATTTTTTAATTGATAAATTCTTTTATTTTTCATCTGACTTTACTTGATATTTCCATCCATAAATATTTTTAAAATTTAAATAGATTTATTTAAAATTGACGATGTATAAAAATATGCCTTGGAGGGAACAAATTGAATACCCATATGAATATACATAATATGTATTATACATTTATACTATTTATTCATGTGACATATGGTATACACGACTTATCCCATACATTCATAATACCTATTATCAACTTAATGATTACAAAAATTACATGATTTATTTATCATGTGTTATACTTCAATGCATGTATAGAAATTTCTTTTATAAATATTATATTTAATTTGTAGATATAAAAATTATATTGAAATTATTTATATATATATATATATATTAAAACTCATCACCTAGAGTGTCCTATTAACTTAATGACTCCATAGAGGAATATGTCGATAAGGTTTATATAGTATAATAAATTAATTTTAATTTTATATAATTTGATATATTTACCTGGAGATTAAAGGAGATCTACAAGGAATGTACACCTATCAACATCAATCTGGGGCACATGGATTGGAAATCAACATGTAAATCATGCCTCAAAAACTGGAGTACACTGCTTGTACAAAGGGGAACATGGGGTGTGGTCACTGAGTTACATTCTCACAAGTCTGGTAGGCCATGAATGGAAATATATGGCCCATATGATACTTAAAGGACTACATGACATCTACATGGTCTATATTGTGTGTACTCTGGATGACGGTGAGCCAAGATGGCCCAATCAACACCCATTTCCGGAAAATTAAATGTACTACATGTATTTAATGCACACAATCTTAATTAATTCTAAATTAATTTTTGGGGAATTATAAACTAGTACACAATGATTAATTTTGGTTAAATTACCTATAAATTTTTTTATACTATCTATGATCCATTGAACCTCTTGATGAGGACTTGAATTTAATTTTTTCCATAAAATTAATTTACATTATTAGATCTATGAGAAAAGAATGTGGAAGATGCAGATCTCATAATTTATATTAAAACAATGATTATACTAAAATTTATAACTAATTAAAAAAATAAAAAAATAAATCAAGGTTATTAAAAAATTATTAAAAAAATTTGGACCGATCTGATTCCATTTTTAGGTTCTGGGTGTAGTGGAATTAGGCCATGGATCATGCCCAACTTCCCTTTTCTTCATTATCGATGATTAGTTCAACATCTAAAATTTATTAAATGATGGGATCAATAAAATTGAATCAATGAAAATAGAAAATGTATCAAATGATATAACTATGGATAGGATCATCACATATTATTTATATTTAGTTTTATCAATTAAAAATATTATATTTCATTAATTCTTTATTTATTGATGGATTTCAAAATAGTTCATTTTTGTTGTTGTTTCAATGTTTGAATCAAGTGTTGATTCCCTCAAATGTTGATCAACATGGGTTTTAGAAATCTCTGAGAATCATCATAGGAATCATGTGGTTCTTGAATGGAATATCCAAAAGAATGGGTAATTTTCTTTTGAATTCCATGATAATAATAACCATTGTGTTCTTCTTGATCTCTCATGACTTGAGAGTGGGTGGCTTAGATAGATCACTCTCGTTTCATGTGAGGGTTCATTGATATGGATCTCTCTTGGGATTGAGAGGATATTATCTAGCTATCATTGTGAACAACAAAAAAATCAATTAGATCAGTTAGTAAAAAAATATGAATGGGTTTAAATTTTTTTTGGGTTTTCAAATAAATATTTTCACAGGTTCCCCATAATATGTATTTAATCCCATGAAAGACCCATTGTCTTAAATAATAATAAAATTATTTCCTCAATACACACTTTTAATGGGAATTAAATCAAATACTGTATAAGAAAATAATATTCCATATATATTCTTTCTCTTCGGACCTAAAAACAATGTCTTACATTCATCCGAACAACTTTTCTACCCTTGAATAACTACTATTTATTTAAAGAATAAATATGCTTGAATTACTCACAATTCAATAAATACATATAATATTCCATAAATTTAAAATAGTTTTTAATTAAATATTCTACTAACATTATATTCTCTAGAAAAAATGGTGATGGAATATATGTGACCAATTAAAGATCATTATATATTAAACCAGGTATAGGAATAATATTTATTAAAAATGTTAAATAGTAAATAGTAATAAAGTTTTTAATTTATATTCTTAAAACACATAATGTGTTACTGTTTACACCACATTCTTAGTGGAATTAGGTGAACTATAATAAAGAACAAGGTTATCATCTAGAATCATTCATGCCACCAATAGAAAAATAAAATAATGTGGTAATGAACTCATACCTCATATGGATTCTCACTATGTGTTATAATTCCTTCATCATGATATCTCTAATCAAGAAGTTTCATGTAGGTTCAATCAACGTATGTGATCATTATCTCTTTCATTGATATTTCTGATGTTGATCTTCCATATTGAAAACTAGGGACACTAGTTTATTAAGGCTTTATAATATACGTCAAGGGGACTATGATATAAACTTCTATTTATAAATATAAGGGATGAATACTTTTTTCATTATTCATAAATACAATATTACTCATTATCCACCCAACAGATCCAACCTCATCATGAACATCTGCGGTCAGGGTTTTCATCAATGCATAAATATATGTAAAACGTAATATTCATCGATAATATTCATAATTTCTAGAGATAAATACAAACATCTATATATAGGAACATCCATTGGCATATATAAATGTGTATTTCTTACTAGGAGGTCTCTTCTTCACAATATCCTACACTAGAATTTATTAGTGGAACATACCACAAGATGGTTCTTCAATTCCCTATGTGTCTCCAATCCAAATAACATGTATCATTTTTTTTCTAAAATGATTTCTTCCAGAAATGGAACATATATTTAAGTATACATTCATAGAACTTCTAGTTTTTGATCATAGAGTGGAGGTACTATGACCTATTGGTGTGAAAGATACTCTTAATACTTTATCATGGGTTATATTATGACAACAAACAATTATGATGTGATAAAGATTATATTAATATTCAAAAGTATGAATACAATATGTCATAAAGTAGAAAAAAATTTGTTCTTGGGAACCAACTCCAACCAATTCATTCCCAAGTGGATAAAATCAACAAATCCTAAAAAATGAATAAATATGAATAAATTTACACAATGAGTGTATGCATAGGAGACATCCACAAGTGTCCGGAATAAACAACCAAATAATGATACCCTTACCCATGACTACTTATGGAAATGGATAGAACAAATAACTTCAGATAGTTGAAAATATCCAACATGTAGATTAATAGTGAAACATGAGAACAATCTATGTTGAGTTTAATATATTCTGGAGAAAAATTTCATAAATCCAAATAAATAAATTTTAAATAAAATATTTCTAATTTTATAAAAAATATAGAAACATATTTCATAAATGTAAATAAAAAAAACTATATGACCCTCAGCCATTAAAATGAAAATTGATACATTTTTATAGTTATCAATTTTATTAACATTTATGTGTCATGAAATTTCCTGTATGTACTAGGGAGTCATATTCAAATATTATAAGGATGACCTTGAAACATTTAAAAAACCTGATAATCATTGACTATTACAAATTCATCATTTAACCATTAATTAATAAATAAAATTAACAAGGTAAATATCTTCCTTTATATATTATATATTTATCTTTCCAAAGGTATTTTACACTTACATATGTTCATAACTAATAGAAAAAAAATTAAGTATGATAGAGTCCATATGTAAGAGTAAATTCATATGCATGGTGAACTATATCTATTAAATATTCAATTGAATATATTTATTTTTTATGTTTCAATATCTACTTATAATCATATTTACTCGAATATATTAGATGATAACCTAGAGTTACCATTAAAATTAAAAATTCCCTTTTGTATTCCATGTAATTGCTTCTACGACCTAGGGGGAACTCTATTATATAAGGTAAATGATAAGTAAAAGTGAACATTTACGAGTTGTTACTCGTATATATCTGTGGAATACTTTTATAGATTAATATTCCTATATATAAGTGTTTTTAAAATATCAATAAATTATCTACAACTTCAAAATAAAATTGTATTCATTTAAAAATAGTTACAACTAATTATACAGCCTGTATACTACCTCTATACATACCAAAAACTGAAAAATAGAAAAAACTAAACTCGAAGCCCAATTATCAAATAAGACTCAATTCTAATCCCATACTAATATCCCTAGAACTTCTACAATGTTTGATTTCACATAGTTGATCTATTATTTCCCTCAAACAACACTTATAAAACATCAACCATTATATAACAGCTTATAAAAATAAAATTCAATGGTTTGTTGAAAATTTAAAAATTGTTAAACATTATCATTTTCTTGGTGTTATTACCTCCCATCCACATAAAAATAATCCTTGAGCAACATTCCCATAAATCACTGGCCTCATTCATGAAAAAATATAAATAGTACACCACAATTTCAGTCTCCAGCTCCTAGATATCTTCGTCGATGTGAATGTGATAATGTTACACTTATACAATTAGTAATATTTTCCCATGTAGTATCTCCTCATACTGATATATGATGTTTATTGGACAATCCTCAAATAATGAATTGGTTATGATCCTAACATCAATGGTACTAAGGAATAGGATGTTTTAGGTTTATATCATTAAAGATTATAAACATAAAATAAATCATGCATGGAACTGAGGAATTAAGGTAGACAAAATTAGTATCCCACCATAATAAAAAAAACTACATTAACTAAAACATTCCCATGTACCTAGGATTTAATTTTCTGATCCATAGACTAGGAATATTTTTCAATCAAGGTATAAATATTTTTTATTCCTAAACACACATCCCAGAATCCAAAACATGGAATTATCAACCATCATATGACCTCTACCTACTCTCATTGTTGGAAAATATCTTTTAAATCAACAATATTATAGTCAATGTATTCTATACAAGACTCATCCAAATAACCTGTAACTCTTTCTCCTATAACAAACATAGGAGCCATCAATATGGAATATGTTTCAAGGTCTCAAAATTTATGTATGAATTTATTCATCTAGGTGTTATTTTATGAAAAATAAGTAAGAACTAAATAGTTCTTCACAAACCTCCAAAATATAATTCAAATGCACACATCATGTATTTAAATATCTTTATTTCAAATTTAGACTACATGCATATAAATGGATAATAATAAATTCACTAGGGGTTCTCAATATGAAGAATATTCTACTATCATTTCTAGAGGAAAGATATTAATGGAAATACCTATCAGAGAAAATAATCTAAGGACCATCACATCAAAACATTGTCTCTCTGGTATGGATCTAAGAAAAATCATGCCTTATTATAAGAAGATATACTATCATCTCATATAATCCAGATACACAATAAAACATTTAGCAAAAGTAAAATAGTAGAAACCATGAGTTGTAATGCACTTACACCCACAGAGAGTTGTAGAGAAATAAAAGAAAATACGTCTCAAACAAGAGGCCTCACACCCGAAACACCAACATTAAAGAAGGTCACATGTATGCCTCTTCCAATGATTTGACCTTCCATTTTCCTTGTTTTTTACTTTGATATAAGACACACCCCTTCTTGACATACTGATCCAGATTTTTCCAGCTGGTCTGTCCTACAGAATGTTGCAGTCTTCCACTACTTCTCATTTTTCTGCACTAAAAGAGGTAGACATCTGACCTCTTTTATTGTTCGTATTACAGGTGTGAGGCCTCTCATTTGAGCCAACATTTCTTTTGTTTCTATGTAATTCTCTACTGGTGTATGTGCATTACACCTCGTGGTTTCTTCTATTTAACTTTTGGTTTCAATAATGTTCTATGGAAATGAATTTGGTGACCAATTAATGTCAATTTATTTTAAAAAATAACAGTTTAATTTTGGAACTTTTTTCTTTCATTGGAATGAATATTTCAATTCGATTATGCACTTAAATGATCTCTTAATAAAACATCATGAACATATGTAGAAACATAAATAATAAAGAACATGGGGATTTGACTTTGTTCATCCACACTCAGATACACCAAAGGAACACACATCAATGATATTTAGCTATGTTAAAATCTTTTATACATGCTTTCAGTTGATAAAAAAGTTATTATGTTCACTCTAATCCAAGGAGGAAAACCATTCATATATTTATATCTCACTCACTACTCAACCAAGAGGTTCTCCATATTTTTCCAATCATTCCACTACTCAATAAAATGTTTTTATTAATTCTTTAAAATGGAAGTCTCTAAAATTGATTATAGGAATGAGTTTATATTCGATGTTTTATTATGTAATTCATTCAACATGAATCTTGGATTCCCGAATTGATAATTCTTTATGTTGTATATTTTTACACATTTAATACTCCAATGCGAGATGAGGGAGACTTATTAATGTATGAGTCAATAAATTATTTTATAAATGAACTCAATAAATATAAAACATATTCAAGGAAAGAACAAAATGGTATCAAAGTTAACTTTTATATACTTTCTCATATTGTTAATATTATTCTAATGAACTTAATGTAATTGTAAATTCTAATTATTCTTGGCTCTTTTTATTATATTTTTAGGAAAATAAAAAGTAGAAATAAGTTCCTTTTCTACTCTATGAATGAAATATATACAATCCAACTCACATTTTTCATTTAATTTCATTGAGATGTTTTATATGGTTATATTTATTTATATGACAAGTGGTTTAAATTAATAATCCACCATAAAATTTTCCATGATATTACCATATATCCCACACATTCTAGTCTTATCAGTTTGGCATCTTCATGTAGTGTTAATCCACATGACTCACTATATATTAAACTATCTTTTAATTTAAATCATATATTTAACATTTTTAAAAAATAATATCTCTACAATAGGGTATGTCTTTTCTATGAAATTTCTCCCATAAAAACATGTACCATTAGTCATATAAAACTGAAAAAACTCTTCCATTTAAGCCATCAAATATGTTGAGTCAATCTCACATATTTTAATTATGCATCTTCCTCTAGTGAATATGTGATAAATTTTTTCCTTTCTTTCACAAGAATATCATGAAAAATACATAAAATAATATTCAATTAAATTCAATATTGATTATTTTTTGAAAATACCACAAATATTAAACATCAAGATTAAAACATTCCTTACAAATTCAACATTTGTATCATGTAAATGTATATCTAAAAAATACATGATTTAATTCATTTTAAATGTATAGAAATAAGATTGTGAATTATTTTAATAATCCCCTTGATATTTATTCTACACATGGAATAACAATTCAAAATCATAATTTCTTATTTAAAAAAATATTTCTTCATAGATACCAATTGAGCCTTTGTATTACTCTTTATTGAGTACATTACCATCACATATATCCTTTTGTAAACCTAATATAAATTATACATTGCTATATGATTCTGCATATTATTTTTATTCATACTTTCATAGATTAATCTTATATATCTATGATTTTCTTCAACGAATCTTTCAGACTTTGATGATTAATATTGATATTTTTTTTAAAATTACATATCCTAAATAATTAAAAAAACATTAAAAATATATTTTATTTATTCAGCCACATTATATATACATTATTGAAAAATCTAACAAAATATCTCCTTAATCATATAGCCACATTAGAAACACAATTTACTATTATATACCATGGGAGTCATTCATATTCATGGTTTTGTTAAATTTATATAGATTGGTTTCCACCACATTGATCTTATATATCTATAACAGTATATATATTATTCTTACAAAATATAAGATATCTAATTTTAATCTTATGTATTTTATCCACTATTCATTAAATATTTCATAACCTTTGGAAAGACCAATTTAATCTTAAAAAATTCAAGACTGCTCAAAATTTCTCTACATCGTTATCCAATATTCTTCAAGGATAATCACACCTCTTCTACTACCATATTAAATTTGAATAGTCATGGATCACCTATTCAAACATTTCTATATATTCTCTAGTAATACACCATTTCTTTTATGATTATTCTTAAAGATCCATACTTGAACATCTCTATGTAACACTTCCATTTATAACCGAATATTACTTTGTCATCCACTATCATCCATCTATTATAAAATAAATATTAACAAAAAATTTCACTAAATGATATAATGTATGAATATCATGAAAAATAAGACTCCAATGAGGATAGATGTTTCATCCATCTCCATCTTCAGATTCCTCTACGTATACTAAATAAGTATTCTTGTATATCAATGTCATTATTTCATCCTTGTACCACTTTATTTTCATTCTTGTATCACCACCATAAAAAATAGATTATTTGGTTGTAAATTTAAAAACACTTTGATTTTATTTAAATGAATCCAAGAATTTTTATATATTATCAAATTGTTATTATGTAATTCAAATCACTTATAAATATTATGGATTCATAGACTATTCTTCACCCCCATTTTTCTAAAAAATTAAAATTAGAGTCTTACTCATATTTTCATAGAAATAAGAATCTCTAGATTGAATTTATCTCTTCTCCCCCTTTATAAAAAAACAATATATTAGATGTTTTTTAAAAATATATTTTCTTTGTCTCAATGTTTCCATCTATTTTTAAAATGAAAAAACCTAATTTAAATTGATTTATTAATTATTTTTCTAACATAGTCTCAATTTATAATGAATAGAACACTCTAGATCATGTATCTATATTCACGTACTCTTTATTGCCTTATTTTTTAATTATTATACATCATACCATCATAATTGATACCATTTAATGAAATATTTATTTTTTCCAAAACTTTATCAAATAAAATTTTAAATTTAAAGAATATTTTTATGAACACTATGTAGTCTTAAATTCATTAAGAAAATTTAAATAGTGACTAAACATATAGAAAATATCAAATATTATATCCTCTATGATTATTCAACTCAATGAATAAAAAATTAAATAAATAAATATTTTCATGAGTACAATAATTACGAATTCACATTATTAATTTAATAAAAGAAAAATAATTGACTAATTGACATTCATCAAGAATATACCAATAATTCAATCACATGTACAAAAGGCCATTACAATTTAAACATAAATCCCAATGTAAATAAATAATACTACTTTTTAAACAAATTGAATCAACATTTCTCTACGTCATTAATTTACCTATAGAGTATTTTTCCTCTAATAAGGAATGTAGCCTTAGCTTATTTGACATCAACTCCCCTTAGATTCCTTCTAAAATATCCCTAGCCTAGTTCACAACCACTATGACTAATCCATAACACTATAACTCAGGAACCCCCATATTCCATAGGATGATGACATGTAATGGGTGGGAAGGTCTAAGAACATCATTTGTAGAAGATACACCCAGATTATGTATTCATAAATAAAGAGGACGTGACCCCAATAAGAACCATATAGATGAATCATAATTATCCACTATCACAGATATATGAAAAAAAATTATAATATCATTATATTCACTACAAAGGTCATCCAAAATACATTAAATGAAAGCACACAGATATAACATCAATTTCTCATGATCGTATCTTATAATAAGATCACATAATAAAAAAATAATTGAAAATAGGAAAATACTATAAAAATGGTTCCAAATCATAGATCATCCTCATCTACCGTACTCAATATCATCAGACAGTATCATCTGTAACATCCTACATCCGTATTTAGCTCAATGGTGATCCCTTTCAGTTTGTCCACATGGCTTTAAGTGAATCTCACCAAATTCCAGAGGCTGCCAACAAGAAATGAGGGCCTAGGTGTGTAAGTGATGAGTATATGACTGAGTAAGTAGAGCGTTGCATAGTGAATAAAAACAATAGTTCAATATTATAAGTATTAAATAATATAATAGGAATAATGAGTGGAAGACTAATTGTATAAAAAAATATAAAATTCATACCACATAAAATATGTGGATACATTTCACATGTTTATAATAAAATAGCCAAAAAAGGTACAGAACAGTTATATAACATACATATTCCAAAAGTTAAAAATGGGAAAATAATCCCATTAGAAATTAAATCATCATATCAGTCCCATGATCTCATACTCCTAATTATCATATCATGTACCTTCATTAGGGTGGTTTCCCTTGTCGACAAATGCACTCATATAATTTGTTTGGGTCCAAAAAGGCGACCCAAATATAGTGTGATATATAATCCTAGTATCCATCCAACAAAGGAATATTCTAATTAGTCATTAAAAATATATTACCAGTATTCAGTAAGTATAATAATAAACAATGAAGTTCTCTAAAGTAAACTTTTTTCTTATTTAATCAATTTCATCATAAAATTCATTCTCATTGAAATGATATGTCTCGATATCTTGCTCTAGCTTGACATCCCTTGTATAGTCAACAACAAAAAAATATGCCTAAACATGACATCTAAAAATATATTAGTCAAGCCTGAATCCAAATATTTTATATGTCTTGGAATACAATACATATTGACTTTTTTTTATTAATTCAATTTAGAACCTAAGCCCATCCCTGACATTCCTTTGTTTAAATTCTAGTATTTCTCTAGGTATGACATTAAAATGATCCAATTAATGATATTATTAAGATGGAATTCAATTATCATCTAGGTATGATATCCACAAACACACTACAATAATATCCCTTCAAACCTCTCACATAACCAGTATCACACTATGTGACGTATATAGTCATACCCATTAGTAATTTCTTCAAAAGTCCTATAGGGATCCTGTGTATCGCCCCAATAATAAATTATCAATTTACTTTTTAGTACACCCATGTAATCCTTCATTTGGATCCATCATTAACTCTTTATATTAAATAAGGCTCAACGAGTCTATCCATGGAATAATTTATTTCGATACAAGATTCACCCATGGAAATATCATGGTTCATGTAGTTAAGTCCATCCTTGGACCGCGTCAATTTGATCCATGAATCACCCAAGGCATATTTAAGTTTATATCAATTTACTTAATCCATGGAATCCTTTAATTGGATACCTGATTCACCCAAGCCATTATTATTGTTAAGGATCATCCATGGAATGGTTCTATTAGATCCATGACTCATGTACTGCCTTCAATGTTCTAACCAAATGATTCAATTCATGGAACCCTTAAATTGTATCCATGATTCACCCATGGTTGTTAACCATTTAAATCATTCAATTGCATTAAAATTTTAATTTATCATGCCCATGTAAAACACAAAATCATCCTTTCCAATCTCACCTAAAATGGGGTCTTTGACATTGGAAACCACAAATGAATTGTCCTTTCAATTACTCACATCTTCATTTTCATTATACCGAGACTCATTGTCCCAAAAATAAAAGTCACGTCATAGTTATTATTTATTTCACTTGGTCAAATAAAAAAGAGAAATTACAATTTCACAACCAATACATGGCATATGCATCATTTAATGATTATCATCAATTCACCCTTAAGATCAATTCAATGTAAACAAGAAATTTCTTAAAATACAAAGGTTTAAGTCCTATACCACATTACATTAATCATTCCAATTATAATCCATAAAAATTTCAATTCCCTTTATAATAAATTTCATGATTCACATCCCATGATGGTGAAAAATTCACACCATAGGGGGGTGTCTAATGCAAATCCATCAAGAGGTCCATATAAATAACATACCTAAGGAGTGATTTGTTCATGGTTTTCAAAATATAAAAATAATTGATGATCAAATTAAATATCTATAACATGCATATATATATATATATTAGGGTATAATTTAAATTTAAGGCCGCACCTGGAAAATGGGTGTGCGTCACCAAGGAATATATAAAAAACTCGACTATTAACAAAAGGCATGATACCACATAAATTATGTACAGAATAGATATCGTATCTAGTATCATATCTTTATTTTAACCATATTAGGTTAAATATGAATAATGTGTGAAGGATGTGAAAATACTGAATATTAGCCTAAATCCAAATAACACATCTATTATCCAGATGATTAGATAATGATTAAAAATGAATCGAGTTCTTACCATTATAGATCCAGGAACATGAACCAAGCATTAATTGAATTTGGGATGGAGGAGGTACCTCAAAGCATATGATAACTCAAGGTGGAGATATTTTCAAGATAAATCTACTGTGTATAGAAAAGGAAACCAGAAATTTTGTTTTAAACGGTTTTTTATGATAGTAAATTTTTTTATTATTCCCAAAACATCTTTTCTATATGGTTTATTTGTTGCATTTAGAAACTGTGTGCAATCTGTACTGGTGTTGATGTAGTCTTGGGTCATAGCACACGGCTCACCAAAAAATATTACTAACCATGTGGAAATTAAGAAAATTCAACAGTCAAAATATGCTAAATTTACAAACATGGACACATATCCATGCGGCCCAAACCACAGAGATTTCACTAAATGTTCCACTTCCTCTTTTCAGCCAAAAAATGGGTTCTGGTCTCTAGACCAGTCCCAAAGACCCCAGAGACCTCTATAATCTCATGAAGAATTCATATTAATCAACATTTAATAAACTAAACTAATAATTAATGAAACATGATGAATTTATTTCTCAATGAATAACCATGTTCTTAAAAACATCCCCCTTAAAGAAATTCATCCTCGAATTTCCCTTCTAAGGGGGGTGATGCTTGATCTGAATATAACTCTAGCAACTGATATCATATATCAACCTACCACTCCCAGGTCCCATTTTGAACTCAGTCCTTCTATTTTTCACGCATACTAAAGGAATAAATTGTCCTTATAGAACCATTGTTATATAATCCATAATCTGTATATGATTATCCTGAAAGGATGCATCTACTTGTAACTCAACCTACTCTATTCCCCCTATTTTCTTGATTTCCTATATTCCGGTTTTCTTATTTTCCTTCATTTAATAAATAATATGACGTCGATGGAATTTAGAGAAACATCTATGATTTCATGCATAGAACATTTCCTCTTAGGTAACTACAATAAATATTATAGTGGCCATACTCTCTCCAAAATCATGAATGGCTCAACATATCTCTGGGAATGTTTTCCCTGTCTCTTGATCCTCTTGTATCCCATCTTTGATAAATCGTATAAGAAATCTCAATCCCTAATCTTGAACTCTAGAGGTCAACTATGGTGATCTTCATTTAATTATCGATGAGTGTATTTTTTACTCATCTAATTCTAAATCAACTATACATTCTTTATGGTCTCTTGGATAAGACAAGTCCTGATATATCTACCTCTTTAACCTCTAATGAACACAAGAGTGATCGGTATGGCTTATTGTATAAATCCTTATATGGAACCATATGAATAGTGAACTAAAAAAAATGTTGTTGGTGAATTCATACAAGTGTATATGAATCTTCCATAAACCCATGATTTCTGGGAAATATGCTTACAGCATGACCTAAAGCACCGAAATCATGTGCTCTAACTATTCATCTATTTGGGGGTGGTATGTCATGCTCAGAATAACCAGATTCTCTAATGCCTTCTAAATCCCTTACTAAAATCACGATGTTAACCTTTTTTACCAATCAGAAATGATTGAATTTATAACCCCGTGAATTCATTCTATCAAATGGGAATAAAACCTCTCATGATCTTCAACTGAATAGGTATCCATGATAGGTTGGACGTGAGATACCATTATGATCCTATCAATAACTACCCATAAATAATAATTACATCAAGGATCCCTTAGTAAAATAGGAAAGAAATTCATCAAGACTTCATTCCACTACCACTCGGTAATGGGTGGAAAAAGTAAAATTCCAACATGTTACTTGAGTCTGAACATCACCTATTTAAAAGTGGAACACCTAATAAAAAACCAATTACATCACTTATCATACCTGACCACCAGTACTGGTGAAGTAAATCATGATACATCACGGAGACACCTAGATGCACTTCCCAAGATAAATCATAAAAATTTCATAGAAGCTCCTATTATATTTTTATTTTACCCATATGTGACTATGAAAATACAAAATAAAATCCTTATTGATGGTCCAACAAAGAGGAGTGTCCTCACCTTCCACACTCCCCTATTGAACAAGACCTTTAGAATGCGATAACATGAACTCTATACATAAATTTATAGGTCAAATCTAAAGATGATTAGAAAGATATCCACTGATTTTCATTCACCTCCAAGAGAATCTCATAGAAAACCCACAACATTCCACCCATTACTAGATTTATAAACATCGTGTTTCTGAGCCCCCAATGCTCAGTGCATTTCCCCTGCATTTCCCTTCCTACGGTTGTAGTAATTCTCGATGTTGATGGACTGGAAGTTATTAAACCCAACCACAATACCTCACATTAAATTTAATATATGTAGTTATATAATTGTGGTGGCCGTGGTCTTTGTATACAACAAAATTATATCCTAGTATGTAATGCTCACAACAGTTCAATGCATGAACAACAGATGAATACTCAAGATCATAGATTGGATATTTCATCTGATATGTCCTCTACTACCACGAATCATATGTTATTAATCAATGCTCCTATATATGAACTACTACTTGACCAATACCTAATGCTTTATAGTTTATAGTGTAACTTCTTAGGATATTTGGAAATATATATCTTCTTTAAGATCAATCTCTAGCTTATCATCTAAAAGATAGATCATAGAAATTTGACAATACATACTTCACACCCTTTTTATCCAAGTCAGTTAATGACAATGTTTGGATTGATATGTTATAGATGAAAAACATGTAGTAATAATCCGTCCCTAAAAATATCATACCTCAAAGACAATCATGGGATGCTCCTAATAAAATACTACTCTAACCTGCTCACGGTCTACTAATACTCCTACCTCTAGGATAATGTAATGAAATAAGTGAATCTGATTCATTTATAAGTGGATCTTTGTGTTATTATCAGATAGATGATGATATCTTGGTGTATTCCAAATGATCTAAATATGGGTGTCATGGTCGTGTCTACTATGAGAATACACAAAAATATCATCCACGATTATGACCAGAAAGAAATTGAGGTATGGATGGAACACTCGGTTCAGCAGTGCCATAAAGTCTATTGGGTTGTTTTTTAGAACTAACATGAAATCCAAATACTCTTATAGAATGTACCAACATCATAAGTCTATTAATGGAATGTTTGATGGTGATACTTGGACCTGATGGTAACCATATCTCAATTAAATCATTGATAAGATAGAAGCTCCTTGCATATGGTCGAAGAGATCATCTATCTGCAATAGGGGATACCAGTAGGTATCCATTAAATAATTCATGTACCAGTAATCCATACATAACTTGAGGCTACCAACACCATTTTTCCCAAAAGGACTAGTGACCCTCATAGACATGTACTAGGTCAGATGAAACCCTTTTCCTTTAAATCCTCTAGATTCCTCTTTACCTCTTGAAAATCCACTGTAACCATCCTATATTGAGGGATGGATATTGGAGAGACTTAGGACACTAGTTCAATAGAGAACCTTACCACCCTCAGTAGAGGTAATAAATAAAATTCATCCAAGAAAACTTCCCTAAAACGATCAACAACTGGGGGAAATTATTCTAATTTATCACTTAATTATTCAAATATAAACTCAAAATATGTGTTATAATCCCGCCCATCCCATGATTCTTGGGTCCATCTTGGCTCACTATAAATCCCATTAATCCATGTGAATATTCTTTCTTCTTTGGTGATATAAAGGTCACTCGTTATCATATAAGTCAACAAAATAATGAATGGAAGCCAACCAGTATATCTTTATAATGAAATAAGATCATGGCATCTCAGTGATGAAAGATGTCACATACGATGTGACACCTATCGATCTCTAGTGGGCACTCTGTGCACTATAGCACACCCTCATTTGTATTTCCTATGGAATTTTCAAGAGTCTTGATGTTAATAGAATATTAAACACTAAGCCTAAGGCTCTCCTCACAGGGAACATATATAATGATATGTGAAGCAGCGATATCCAAGGGTGTAGAAGATACAGTGGAAGATATATGAATAATACATATTATATTAGATGTTTCAAGATCCTTGTATTCATTTTTATATTGCACTACATAATCCTATCATTTAGTGTGACCCTATTCCACTACCTGGAACCCTTGAGTTGATCCACCCTACTATCACTGTAAAACATGGGTCTGCCTACCATGTCCATGACTGCTAGTGTTGCATGTTTGTCCAGCTGTACCCAAGATCCCTTCATAATGAGAAGCTATTGACCATTATCCTGGACATTGTGTCTACACGTAACCTCTCTCGTTGGCTACTGGGGTAAACATTCTACATAATCGTTGTACATGGTCCTTCTTATCACATGCTTGATACTCAAATATGTCCCTCAAACACTATTTTGACATATATCCCAACCTACCACATAGATATCAACTCACATGGCTACTTGAAGGAGTGGTTTCACTACTAATATCGCCCCATTGGTTCTCCAGATGACACTTCCTACTATCGCTCAATGTCGTACCAAATTTATATGTCAAACTTCCCTAACTCGCATCCCTAGCCTCTCTAAGGTTATTCTCTATAATAAGTGACTGATTCACTATTAAAAAAATGGTATCCAACCAAAATACATTCACTTGTGATCAAATATCATACCTAGGACCATCTTCAAATTTCCTGGATCTAGACATCTCATCAACCATCAAAATTGCAGAATATCATAAGAGAATTATTAAATTGGATGAATAATCCATAACTGATAGGGAGCCCTACTTCAAGGCTATGAACTCCCATGCTCTATTGGCCCATAAAGTATCTAGATAGAAACAATCATATAATATCATAAGAAAATACCTCAATTCCAAATCCTGATAATAGTTAGGATGAGTAATAATATCCCACTATCTATTGGCAGAGTCATGCAGATTGTACATTGGGAGATTTACCCTCCACTTAGGAGGCATCTCAAAGTGCTCAATGATTGATAACATGGAATATATCTATGTCTCTACAACATGTGGTCTTCCATCACCTAAAAACATGGAAAGATAATTTTATTCAACTCATGTTTCAACTATTCCAAAGACTTAGTGGGTTGCACTACTCTATAAATGATCTACATGAATCACAAAAATCCATTTGGAAATGTACATCATCATCTATATCTGGTAATAGAACGGGTGGTGTATTTGGAATGACTGGAGGATCTTCTAGTGGCCAATATCCTAACACCCTAGACTCTGATCATTTCCACCCTCCTGGAATACCACTGGAGGACTTCATGGTGGTATGCATCTAAAAAATCCAAACATATTCTTCAGTGCATGATAATTATCATGGATTTCCTCTCAAAATAATTGATATCAAAATAAGAGGCAGAAAAACTATCCTATATAAGAACCCACCCTTTACCTGCCCCATGGGTTTGGTCTTGGTGTCAAACATGTCAAGTATAAGAATGAGATACTACCTACTTCCCACTACTATTTTTGGGACTGGTCATGTTTTCTACTACAATCCATTTTATCTCACAATTCAATCTCATTAGAATTCCATACTTCTTCAAATTTATATAACATTTCATTTAAGAAAGTCAAAGTCATGGTTCCCCAAACTCTGATACAAGAAATCCCACACTCACCAGACCAATTCTTATCATCCATTGCATCCATACCATAGAACAATACAATATAGCTATCATAACAACAAGCATTCTTATAGCATCAACTATCACAACAACAAGAAACTAGTAATGACTTATAAATGGCTTGGCATATTGCATGGAATGTGAAATATAGAAGGTGACTATATGATGCATGTGTTGGAATACCCACTTCTTATCAGGTTTCTATAGAATAGAACCCGAATTCATATCAATAATAATATCATAAATCACATGTATCTCCAAATAGTGGAATCAACTCAATTGTAATAGTTATAATTGAAAAAACAACAATTATATTAGAGGGAATTTTTCTTTTCCCTATATGTAGGTTAGCTATGCATGGGCAGAACTCATTACCAAACTCCAATCCCTTTATATCAACACTAAACAGTAATTAAAACACTTAAACAATCCATTGATACAACTTTGTAACATACTTGTTCTCGATGCCACTCCATGGTGTTGCATACCTTGTTGGCCAAATGGCCTCAATATGATCTCCCTAAATGTCATATGCTTCATATATAAACTAGTTCCCAAGGTGAGTTTGTGGTGAGACTATTCCCTCTTTAGTTGAGTGTAACACAGTTGAAATACTACAATAGTTCAATAGTGGAAGTAGTAAAACGTACAATATAAATTAATAAAGGAATAAAAATAGTATAAATATAGTTATAAGTCTTATCATATACCATATAATGATACATTTTGCATGTTTCTAATAAAATATCCAAAAATAGTTACACATCATTGATATACAATAAACGTACCAAAGTTAGAAAAAAATACAAAAAAACCTAGTAGAATTGCAATCCTAATATTAGTCCCACACTCTCTTCCTCATAAATATCATATAAAGTACCAATATTAGTCCACATTCCCTTATCGACACATGAAATACTATAATCTGTTTGGGTCTAAAGTGGTGACAAAAATTGGGTGTGATATATAATCCTTGTAAGAAACCCCACAAGGTATTTTCTAATGAGACAATGGATATATAAAAAAGTTTTGAGGATGTATAATGATAATTAATAATGTACTCAAAGGTATCCATTCATCTAATTTAATCATTTTAATTTAACAATTCAATATAATTTGCATTATGTCTCGAAATCGAGCTCAACCTCAGCATCCCGCGTATAGTTAATTGCAAAAATAGATGTCTGAATAGTCGATCCCTAAATATATGAGTCATTTTCTATTCAAATATTGTTCTTTGATATGGTAAACCAATCATATAGTATTTTATTACTAATCAAATTTTGAACCTTATACCATCCCTGACATTTCTAAGCTATAATTTAGGTATTTCTCAATGTATGACATAAAATTGTTCCTATCCTTGACATTTATATGTTTGAATTCAATAATTTAAAATTTATGATATCCACTAACACCCAACAATCTCATCTCGATTAACCTATCTGGAGTATCACTCTAGGTGAGGTATGGAGTCCTTCCAATAGATTATTTCTTTGGTAGTCCTATAGGGATCCAAAGTAGCACCCATGGAATAAATATTAAATTCCATTTTGAGCCCATATATGGAATCCTTCATTTGGATACATGATTCACTAGGCATATAAAACTATCCTCAATTACTTCATCCATGAAATCCCCCATTTGGATCCCAAATTCATCCAGGTCATAATGAAGGTTCATTCCATTAAGTCCATCCATGCCAACTTTCAATTGGATCCAGGATTCACCCAAGTAATAATTATGGTTCCGGAATTTCATTATGTCCCGGGAATCCTTCAATTACATCCCCGATTCCACCATGTAATAAATATGGTTTAGCCTATTGAGTACATATACTACATCCTTCAATTGGATCCAAGGTTCACCCAAGGAACACAATTCACAAGTCCAGTAAGTCTATCTGTGGCAGTTTTCAATTGGATCCATTATTCACCCATAACTATTAATAATTTCAATGATTCAATTCCTTTTAAATATTTCATTTAAAAATCCATGGTCAAACCCAAAAACATCCTTTCCAATATCACCTCAGAAAGTGACATGAGCATTGGCCAAACTCAAAATACATGTCCTTTTATTTACTCATATGATAATTTCAAATATTAGAAGTCTCCCAAAAGTAATGATCTATTACAAGTCATAGTTATCATGTATCTCACATGGTAAAATCAAGAAGAAGATAAATTAAGAATTAGCATCCAATACATGGAATATTCATCATTTCACTGACATGGGTAATTCACCATTAAGAGTCAATTAAATCTAACAAGAAATTGCATAAAAATAAAAATGTTAAATTCAACTATACTTTTCCTTTAATCCTTCAAATTAAAATCCATCAACATTAAAATTAAATTTATAATCAATTTCATTGTTAGCATACCATGGAATGGAAAAAGGCACACATGAAGGGGTGTTCATGGAATAGTCCTTCCGAAGGTCCATTTAACCTACACATCAAATGAGTGATTCATTCAAGGTTATCAACCTATAGATAGAATTAATGAGCCTAATAAAAAACCTAGAACATTCCTATCCATTCATGTGTTGAATTTGATTTTATGGTTACCCCAGGAAAATGGTGGTGGGTAGGATGGAATATAAAAATAGTCAGACTATTAACTAAATGCACCAAGCCACCGACCTTATTTCTATTCTAGATAGCTTGTCCAGTTTCATCTCTTAATTTTCCATTGATTATATGAAATATGAAGAATGGATAAGGAAATTAAAAATATGGCATATGGTCATGAATCCAAATAGGGATGTTGGTATCCAAAAGATTAGTGAATGATTAAAAATGAACTGATATATTTCCATTATGAACCTAATGAGGCAAACCATGATTGAATCAATGTTTAGATGGTGAAAATACCTAAAATTGAAGGATATAGAAAAGTGGAGAGCTCTTCAACCTCCATTTTTTTATTAGGAAGAGAAACCCAAAAATAATGTTTTAAAAGTATTCTTATTTTAATCATAATTATTAGAATTCCCAAAAAACAGATGGGTTACAAAGTTTATGTGAATTGATTTCCAGTCACTCTATAATATCTGTACGGGTTGCTATAGGATTAGGGAATAGAGCACGGTTTACCCAATCATTTAAATAATATTTCATAAACCATGTGAAGAGACACTGTCAAAATATATTGAAATTGCAAACTTGGTTTTATGGTCATGTGGCCCAACACACACAGTTTTCACAAACCACGTGACCTACACTTTTCTCCCAAAACATGGGTTTCATGATCCTGACATGCCCTTGACACCCCTAAGCCCTTTATAAGCTAAATAGGAATTCATATAAGACCATATTTATGCAATAAAACTATTAAATGATGAAAAAAGGAATATTTACCTCACAGACGTACCATGTTATTTCATTGACCATCATAAATAGATCTTTTACCCTTTTCCTGGTTGGTAACCACAATGTCAACTAAGGTAAATAGGATATCCCACGTATGTTATGATTAACAATCAATAAAAACCCACCGGTGGGGTCCTTAAATATATCAATTCTATATATCTAAATTTTAATATTATATAAACAAAAAATGAAATAAAATAATTAAAATATTATTTATTTTTGAGTTATCTAGGGACACTTAGGGTACAACATACCAAATTAAGCTAATGTTAGATGAATCTAATCGAACGAAAATACATATCAAGGGGGAAATAAACACACTATGGAATATATTATTTTATATCATCATCACATAAGGATAAAATATACCCATCATGTAACCATTTCCAACAAATCATCACTCATGGGGGAATAAAACCCCACTATGGAATCATTTCCCATATATAGCTACAATTTCATTTAATACAACCTTCCAAAATCAATGATTAATTGTTATATTTATTAAATATTACAAAATATCCAGAATTCAATAATTATTCATATACAGAAACTATTTAATCCTCTATAGTATATAAACAAAGTGGACTAATGTTAAACTATATCTTTTTAGTCATATACACCCATCAAAAAATCAATTTATGATTAATACTAACAGCATTATTCTTTCTCAATGATATGTTAAATTTATATAGTTTATTTTCTACAACATTAATATTATATATATATAATACTATAGATATAATTTTTACATAGCTTAAGAGATTCAGATTTACTCCTATGTATTCTCTCCACTATTCATTGCATATTTCATAGCCTATGGAAATCCCAATTTAATATTACCAAATTTTACACACCTTTAAATTTCTCACCATTATTTTGTAAATGTATTTAATAATAATAACACATCTTTCACATACATAATAATTTTTAACAGTCATTGATTTACTCAACAAATATTTATAGATCTTCTCTAGTAATACTCCACTTCTTTTATGACTATTCTTATAGATCCATACCTGAACCTCTCAATGTACCTATTCCATTTAGGACCAAATATGACTATGTAATCTACTTTTACCATTCTAGATTAAAATAAATATATAATCCAAATCTCACTAAATTAAAAAATGAAATAAACTATTGAAGAATAAAACACCAAATATGATTAAAATATTATCCATCGTTATCAATGTATTCCTCCATATAGACTAAATGAATTTTCTTCTATTTCTATTACATTATTCCATCCTCCCACCTTATTTATTCTTTTCATGGATTATTAACATAATGAATAAATTAATATGTTATAATAATATAAAACTTGATTTTTTATCTACATGAATCCATGAATTTTTATATATTAACCAATCATATTTATTTTATTCACTTTATAAATAATATGGATTCATTGATAACTCTTCCCCCATCTCATTAAAAAAATATCATGATATACTTCAACATGTTTTCATAGAAATCATAATAACTAGGTTCACATTATCTCTTCTCACTCTTTATGAAAATAATTTATGTTAATTTTTTTCTTTATAGATTTATTTTCAGTAACTCATTATCTCCATATTTGTTCATATAATCCAAAACTAATTGTAATTTATTTATTTGTTATTTTCTTCAAATATTCTGATTTTATATGGTCTAGAAAATTCAAAATCATGTGTCTATATTCAGAAACTCTTATCCCACTTTATTTTATAAATATTAATCTTTTGACCATCATGACTGATACCATTTATTAAAATTATTATTATTTCCACCACCTAATCAAATAAAATTTTAGACATACCCAGGATTTTTATCATTACCATGTAGTCTTCGATATATCATAAATTTTTAAATAGTGACAAACCACTTAAAAAAGATCCATTAACAAATTCTCAATGATATCTGAGTCAATTATTAATATAAGGGACAAAAACTCAATAACATAAATTTTTTCCATTGTAATCAATTAGTTCCAAAAATGAAAACATTGACAAATTGAAATACATAAATAATATCCGTATAACTAAGTCACAGAGATGTAAGATGTTAAATAATAAACCATATATCCCATAGTATGAAAATCATAATACTTTTTAAAAATATTATTACATATTTATATCTAAGTAGTTCATTTTACTATAGGGTATTTATCCTTCACTAGGAAAAGTTTGCATTGATTATTCAACTCAACTCCCCATAGATTCCTTCAATAACATCCCTATCCCAGTTCGACACCACATTAATAGTTTACCACTACTATGAACAATCAATATCACTACATACCTCATGTACCACCCCATATTCCTTCGGATTCCAACAAGTAATGGGGGGTATAAAAATATTATTGGTGGAATATATCCCACCTAGATTAGGAAATCATAAATAATAGAGGATTTAACCCCAATAATAATAATCTAGATAAACCATAATTATCCATAGACACAGCAATATGAAAATAAAAAAGAATATATACCTGTTCACTACAAACATGGACCACTATATATATCATTAAGTCACACTGATGTCACTAGGATTCCTCATAGGTGTATCATATAATAATATAACATAATAATAAAAAATATAAAAAATATAAAAAAATGTTTAAAAATGTTATGAAATCATAGATTAGTATCATCTACAATACACATTGTGTTTATCTTTGTTAAAAACTACAAAAAAATAAATTTAATTGATTTGTTTGTTTTTCTCCTAAATAAATCATATTTTCTGAGGACTAGAAAATTCTAGATCATGGATTTATATTCATAGACTCTAATCCCACATTATTTTAGAATTACTAAACTTTTCACCTTCTTGTTCGATACCATTTGATAAAATATTTAATAATTCTACCACTTCCTAAAATGAAATTTAAAACTCACCCATGGTTTTTTATCATTAATATGTATTATTCAATTTTAAAAAAATAGAGAGTAACTAACCACTTAGAAGGGATCCATTAACATATCCTTAATGATTATGATAGTCAATTAATAACATAAGAAATAAAAAAAATCAATAACAAAAATGTTGTCCATTGCACTCAATTAATTCCAAAACACACAAAAATTGAACAATTGACATTCACCAAGAAGGTCACTCTAACTTAGTTACACATACATTATATCCTAAAAAATACACCATACATACCAATGTGTAAAAAGCATATTACTTTTTAAAAATATTGTTACCACTTTTTATCTAAGTCATTCATTCCCTGTAGTGTATTTATCCTTCACTTAGAAAAGTATCCTTTGACTCTTTAATTTCAACTCCCCTTATATTCCATCAATAACATCCCTAGACTAATTTACGACAACATTGACCAATCATGGTCATTATACCTCAGGAACCAACCCATATTCCATTGGATTCCAACTAGTAATGGTGGGTCCAAACATTATTTGAAGACTCTATCCCCCCAAGATTAGGTAATCATAAATAACAGAGGATGTGAACCCAATAATAATCATCTAGATAAACCATAATTATCCCAGGCCATAGCTATATGAAAAAAAATTATATCAACCCATTCTCTAAAAACGTTAACCTCTATACATTTCATTAAATCGCACTGATATAAATATGATTCTTCAAGGGTGTATCATATAATAAGATGCCATAAAAATCAAAAATAACCCAAATTTGAAAAGAGTGTAAAATGGTACAAAATCATATATTAGTCTCATCTGCCAAAAAATATCTCAGAAAACAAGATTTACCCTCATTAATAGGTCCTTTGCCCATTTCTTGATTAGTAACCATAAATAATGCTTGGGTAACTTATAAAACCTAAGTAAGGTTTGAGTAAAACTCAGTAGGACACCACTAGTGGTTTCCTAAAATAGATCCAGTATAAATATCTATATCATGATGTTCCAAACTAGAAAAATGAAACAAAATCATTAAAATCTTATTGTTCTAATTGTTTTATAGGGTCACTAGGGGTGAAACATACCTAACTCAGCTATTATAACATTTTTGAAATCATAATTCAATACCTATTAGCGAAGAAATAAACCCAAACTAGAATCTTTTCATATATATCTTCATCACTTAAGGGAAAACTCTCCCCTCCTTAGAACTATATCCCTCAAATCATCAGGAATGGGGGAATAACACTCCACTATGGAATCATTTCCCATATAACATCACCTATGGGCAATATCATCCCATAGTAGAGCCATTTCATATATTTCATGTATCATTTTGGGGATATAAACCAAACAAAAAACACTTACATATCAAATATATCATTGGAAAAATAAGAACAAACATCAAAATAACTACTGATGTAACATATATCATTTGGGCATTAGTTTCACCCTGGAACCATGTCTAAGGAAATGTGTATAATCAGGGTGAAATATAACACACTATAACCATTATTTATATCAAATAAATCATTAGAATGATAAGAATCCACCCTTAAACCACATCCCATATCACATATGTAACTACGGGGATAAAATATCACTCCTTATTCACTTTTTAAAAATTGTTTTTTTTTTCACTACGCATCAATGTGAGATTATAAATTCACTTTCAATTATCTGCTAAAATTATTTGAAAAAAATTCACCCATTGTACCACTAGCATGTATTTTATCCTATAAATCATTTTATAGAATCTAGGATCAACATACAAGGTTTTAATTATTGATATGTCACCCCTTGGGATGACTCACAACATTTACCATTTCATTTGTCTATGTCATACAATAATTAACTGTAATAAGTTTAGGCTTTTCATTTTTAAATAGTTATTCTTAGCCTAGTGAATGAAATATTTTTTTTAAAATGAATAATAAACTATATAATCAAATTTTTGTTCATGTATTCATTTTTTAGACATGAACACACTACATATACGCATTGAATACATGGTGAGAACATGGGTATATATTAGGGCCCACCAGCCATATGCATATGTGATTATTTTCAATGAAACAATTTTTCCTGTAGGATCTAGGATCATCAGAAGAGTGTGAAGGGATATGACCAACATTTATTTCTTCATGACTGAAGATAAATTTTAGATCTACGTTAAGGTAAATGATGTGATCAGAAGAATGAGATCCAATAAAACTGACAATGCATCAAATTTCGTAACTAAATATGGGATCATCATATATTACTTATAATTAATTTATACAATTGAAGGATCACCATTACTGAATTTTTTCTTCATTGATGTATCTGAAAACATATCCTTGTTTTTTGGTCATTGCGTTTTAGGATTCAAGAGCACATTCTCTCTATCTGTGATCCACATGTGTTCCAAAAAATATCTGAATGTCACAATTGGAATCCCGGAGCGCTAGCATGGATGATCCTAATTCTTAAATCATTCTACTTTTAAGTCCATGATAATTGCTTCCAAAGTTTTCTTGATGATCTATTTTGACTAGGGAGTGGGGAATGGAGAAGTATTTTTCCCCGTTATTAGGATAATTCTTAGAGAGGAAGCTCTCTATGACTTGAAATTTTTCTCTCTAACATTCATTGTGAATGATTCAAAAATGAATTGGATCTATTGTAAAAATAATATTATTGTGTTTGAATATTAATATATTTCAGAAATAAATATCTGACCATGTTCCATTTAATATTTATTTTATCCCTTAAGGAACCCTTGGACTAAAATAATAATTTGTTTTCCTTAATAGGTATGTAAGTAGAGAATTATAATAAATATTATTTTTTAAATAATATTAAATATTTAATATTTCTCACCAAAGCTAAAAAATATTTCAGGTATTCTTCCATGATATTATTTGTACATGAATAATTTAAAATAATTTAATAAATAAATATGACTTCGCTATTCTCAAATAAACAAATAAATATTTTATTCACTAAATAGAAAATATATAATTATTAAATATTACGCTCACATTATATTCTCTCAAATAAATAGGTAAATAATATATATACTAATGAAAACATGAATAATTAGTAAACCATTTCAAGGAATAATATTTATGCATAATTTTAAATAATATTATTTAACACACAATTTAACTGGGATTCTAGATAAACAAATTTTATGATCATCTAGGCCTCATCCCCAGTGCCATTTGGTGAAGGAGCCTATACTCCAAGGCCAGTGCCTAGATACATGAAAAAGAAAACAAAAAGATATAAATTAATATCATAATGACATAATACCTCATACAATTGCTCATTGTGTAATAAAGTCCCTTTGTCATGATATGTCAAATCAAGAAGGTTGGATGCTAGTGTTATCAACCTATTTTCTCAATGTTTGTTTCTATGACTATATAGATATTGAACAATATTATATAAGTCCATGGACACAAATTTATTTAGGCTATATAATTTCCCAAATGGGGCCAATGTTATCAACAACAGTTAAAGAATTAATTAGGGAATCCATTCTTGAATTATTCATTAATACAATATTACCTGTGATTCCCCTACTATATCATACCTCACTGAAAATATAATTCATCATAGGTTTTTTAACTACATAATTTTATATAACACATAATACTCATTAGTAATAATTCAAACATCTACGGATCAAAACACACACCTGCAAAAAGGAACATCCAAAGACTAATATAAATATCCATTTCCTACTAGTGAGCCTTATTATCATAATATCATACATTGGATATCACCAATTACATACAACATGAGATATTTCCTCAAAGTCCTATGAGTCTCCTCGCCTGATAGAATGTAACATTTGTGTCCCTAAAATATTATCATCCATCTATAGAAAAAATATTTATGAATAGTGTCATATCACATCTGGGATCTCATCGTACTGGGAAACAGCTACGAACTTTTACTGTGATAGGTACTCTTAGTAAATTATCACATGATTTATTATGCAAATAATAAAAAAAAAATTGATAATGATTTTATAAATATTTAAAACTATTAATATCATTTATCATAATTTATATAGATATTTTTTCTAGGGCCCCAACACTATTATACTCCCACGTACTCTAGAGCCAAGTATGAAGAACCTTCAGTCTGCTAGATCTCACGTGATCTTCATTCTTCTATAGATATATGGCTTTATAAATGGGGCCCAAAATGTTATATTACATTGGTAAACATCATACTAAAAATTCAACCCAATGATAACAATCCCTCAATAGGTGATACTTTTGGAGTAGTTTCTTTATCTATTGGTATGACCTTGGCTTTTTAGAAAGAGTCACTATTGTGGTATTATCACAAGACATTGTGATTGGTTATTTAATGTTATTTACCAAATAAATATCCTAGACAATGTTTTCTTATCTAAAATTCTACAATGGATTCATAATAAGATAAAATATACTCGAGCTCTTCTATAGAATCAGTGACAACTTACTTCATTGAACTCGTCTAGCTCATCGCCCCTCCGTTGAAACAAAAACAAATATTGAGTGTGACTTATTATCCTTATGATCAGTTTTAAAATTAAAATTTTTATAAACCTTGATAACAATCTCCTCATATCCTTTATACACTATAAACCTATCCTTATTTCTTATCAGATACTTGATGATAGCCTAAACATCAAAGAAAATTTCTTCTCCTAGGTCTTCTTGATATCTTTTACCCTGATCAGTGCATAAGAAACATCATGTCTAGTGTACCACATTTCAAACATTATTTATTATATAACTAGGGGATATGTGATTTTAATCATAATCAATTTCACCTATTATGTATGAGGACATATTTTCCTAGAAATATAGAAACCACATGGCACTGGAACCGATCCCATCTTGGATTTGATAATAATAAATAGCTTTAGTATCTTACTAATGTATGCACATTGACATAGTCTATGAAGTAACTTGGATAAATAATTAATGAACATGATCCCTAGAATTTAGGATTTTTCCCTTATATTCTTCATGGAGTGACACTTTTTAAACCAGTCTTTAATATATTGTAAGACTAGTATGTATTTTTTAAATTATAATATGTCATCAATATATACCACATGGATAGTGATTGTATTATCACTAAACCTATTGTAAAAACTTGGGTCACATTAATTTTTAATAAAATTTAATTATTTTATATCTCCGTCGAATTGGATGTTACATCTCCTTGATTCTTGATTCAATCCATAATTGGATCTCGCCCACTTGAAAATATTTTAGTCGTCACCTTGAGTAATAATACCTTGTGGTTTTTTTATCGACATATTCCTAAATATTCCGATTATATTAATAATTTTTAAACCCATCACAAAAATATCATAAATATGGAATGTTTATATAGTAAATAGAATTATGATGGATTAAATAAGGAAACTGGTGAAAATATTTCATCATAGTCAATCCTTGACTCTGTTTAAACCCATCATCCACTATCCGTAAATTACATGTATTAGCATTACCTTTCAGGTCCTACTTTATATTGAATACCCGCTTTAACCCTATGGGATTTACATAAACTGGTTCATCAACCCGAACTCAAACACAGTTTTGATATATGAAATTCATTTCTAAATTCATGGCATCTTTCCATTATAAATCCTTTGAGATAACTACTATATATTTTTTGTAAATTGATACATCATTGTTATATAATAATGATTCACCATACTAGGTGACTATAAAACCGTATCTTTATGGTTTTCATACCACTCTCCTGGTCCTACACAGTACTTGTATTTTAGGAACAAATTATTCTATAGGTGAAATTTGTAATCTATTCACATACCAAATCTTGTGTATCTTGAGCACCAACTTAATAGAAATCAATCTTTCTCCAACTACCATTTTTTATGATGTTATCCCCCTAAATAAATCCAAATTGTTTTTTGATAGTATGTTTTTTTGCTAATGGTGTGTATACATAGTATCCCATTGTTTCCCTCTGACAATCTTTAATAATGAAATTTTTTCCAAATGATTATATTTTTTTGTCTATGATGGTCTTACCAAATTCATTGTAATTCCATACACTTTTATGTGATAAAAAGAGTTTCTTTCCACTCCATAAAGTGAAGGGAATTTATTTTTCCTATTTATTTCGTTCTCATTTTAGTGAGTATTCCATATTTTGTACTGAATATCATGAAAAGGATAATGAATGATCTTTATTATTAATCCTTGAACATACCATGTCTACCATGGTATGGTTCCTTCATTAACTAACAACATACCACTTTGGTGTGAATCATGGAGTTAGTTGTGATATAACCCCAAAATCTCAATGAATATTGATAAGCTCCTACATTATATATTCACCACCTCGCTCTGATTGATTCTCATTTATCGGCATTCTAATTTTATTTTATAATTCATTATTTAATTTCATAAATTTCTCAAAGGAATATTCTTTATACCTCATCATGATTCTAAAACCATATCTACAAAACTCATTAGTAAAATTTTGTTATTAAGATTTGCCTCCTATAGCTTCTATGGGAAATCTTCCACAAACAAACGTTTGTACCAATCATAGAATCTCTATGGCCCTTCCAACAACTCCACCGAATAAGTGTCTGATCATTTTTCCTTTTAAATAATAATGGATACATTCAAGTGGTATTAGCATATATCTGTCTAAATAAGAAACAAGATAGTGAGTTTTCAATCACTTCTTAGTCACATGACCATGAAGACAATTCTACAGTAGGATTTTATTTGATTTTTGTGACATGATTCATTATATATTACTATTAAACATTTTCCATAATTTAAATCATAAAGAACATTTTTTATATGTTCCATACAATAACATCTATTGTATTCATAAAATAATAAACATTTATTTCCAAATATAAAAATAAATTCATATTCCTCTAGACATGAAACAGAAATTGTGTCCTCAGTAATAAATGGTACAAAAAACCAATATTTAAAAAACATTAATCATATTAAAAATGAAAGTTGGTAGTCAACAATGTATAGAGGTGCCAACCAGACACTATTAACAAATCATAGATACAACTATCCTTTAGATATATTTAGAAGTCTATATGGTATCAAAAT
The DNA here is from genome assembly GCA_963277665.1 of Viscum album. Taxonomy (NCBI): domain Eukaryota; kingdom Viridiplantae; phylum Streptophyta; class Magnoliopsida; order Santalales; family Viscaceae; genus Viscum; species Viscum album. Next base: position 31,653,710 of record OY728120.1, on the reverse strand, counting down.
TTAAATATAGATTTGAGAAACACAGGATGTATCTAATATCTATTGTGTTTATAATGAAATATTACACTCGATAACAAATTCACAATTCGCATCCCCTTTATAAAAGGTATAATTTTTCTATCAGTGGCCTTTATTTTAACATGAAAAACATACTACCTCATTTTCCTTTTCCTACCTCTTGATGTTGTTCATCTTTTAAGGATGGTTATTTGGATATTTAAACTTGTAATGATTCATTATCTCATTCAAATTGTTCTTCCACTTCTTATTCACCCATTGGATCATCGGTTTATACTACACCCTATCCATATCAACTTTGTGAATAAAATTAAGATGTTCCAATATATTATTCTCATTATTTCCCATATCTTATTAATAGTTATACTAGAGAATGACTTGGAATGTGAGGAATGTATGAGATATGTATAAAACTCATCTGAGAATTTAATCCCTAATATGTCTAAACATTCAATAAATCTAGTAAAATTTACTACATGAGGCCCATTATATAGAGACTCTTTATGCAATGATGTAAACAATGAGTTTGAGACCTTTTATATATATTTTTATTCCTTTTTTTATAAAGATCCCAATGGTAAGACATCAGTCTATATGTATGACAACCCAGCTTTTATTACAAACTTAAACATGATTTATACATAAACTATTCACTTGACACAACATGGAAGATCGAGAGGTATAGTGTATTTGGGGCTTAGGATCATTACATAACAACTTAAAACAATAAATACAACATCTTTATTGAAAACTTCCTTTACATGACCACTGCATTCCCTCATACTTAGCCTTGCATGGGATAACCTGAGAACAAGCATAAGAAAAGTGGTGAGCTATAAAAACCAGTAATGGAATTAACATGGAATACATGAGGAGTAAAATACATGTTAGACAATAGGAATATCAGTATACCACAAGAGAAACATGACCATAAAGGAATTATAAAGAATGACAATCCTAACATGGAAATGTCGCAACAACACTTAAAATTGAATTAGCACGAGCCAAGGCTCATTCCACATAGAGCATGAGTAAATCCTCATTGCACATGAAGCACGAGTAAACCATTCTTTCACTTGAATTATCATGAGTCAACACTCATTGCGCATGAAGTATCATGATACTATACTTTACCCAATGCATTGGAGCTCTATACGGGTGCACCCTTCTCAAACATTTCATTTCATGCATAAGTTTGCCACATGGATCATAAAACATGGTTTCATAAAACATAATAAATTATTCCACGATAAACGAATGTGGAATTCATACATGAAACTTTATAATCAATAAGTAAATGTGCATAATGGTGAATACCCTTGATGGAGAAATGGGCATGGTATTCAGTACACAATATCACTGGCTTAGAAAATTGGTGTGATTTCGGCAGCGTAACAGCGTGACATAAGAATTCATAAAAATGATTAACGAGAGATAATGGGGTTCCTCATAATATTTACATGTAATGGAAAGTAAGGGGGTCATATATATACATGTCCCAACAATTTTAATGGAATTTAGATTCATGATACAAAATTATTACTTGAATGTAAATGAGGAGAGAGAAGTTCCTTTCCGAATTTGTGCATAGTAACAGGTGTACATGGGAGGCATTTAATTAGAGAGAAAGGTGTCTCCCATTATTCAACCATAGAGAGGGTAGTATGAGGGAGGTTTGAAACCATACCCCAACATTAATAATTGAAATTGAAAGGAAAAAACAACTTAAAGAAAATTGGACAAAAATGAGGAAGGAAGAAAAAACCCTTACTTGGAAGTGTGCTTCCAAAGGCTTGAGAGAGGCTTGAGAGAAGCTTATCGGGAGCTTGGGGAACCTTGGGAGGATTCTAGAGAGAGTAGGGAAGAGGTTGGATGAACTCCAAAGGCTTTGAGTGTGGAGGAAGTGGGAGCTTGGGTGGGATTATATAGGAAAGGTGAAGGAAATAATTATTATTTAGGTTTGGGACCCCTTATATTAAATTAATTCAAACCACAAACCATCCCATTGTTTTTTACCATGGTTTATTGAAAAGGGAATAGGAAAACAATATTGGTTAAGGGAAAAGTCCTAAATTCTTAAAATAATAGGGTTTCTTATGTGGATGTGAGTCTCACTCCCATGGAAAACAATTTAAAATGACAATGTGTTTAATAAGTCCTGAAGGGTCCATTAATGCATTGAAAAGTAAGTCAAACAAACCCAAAATCACATTATTTTAATGTTAAAACATATATTGGCCGAACATAATTCTTATAGTATTTTATTACATCACAATTGGGTCATTATGATGTCATAAAATAGATTATATATTTAAATAGTATTTAATTTTTACCCAAAATTTTGAATGTCTCAGAAAATTATGAACAATTCACCGTTGGATAATTTTGACGGCCTGATTCCATAAATAAATAATGTTCTAAATATGTTAATTTTCACTTTTAAAATAAAAATTGACATTTATTGAAAATTCACATGTTTTGACCAAAATGGATTTCAAACCTTAATAAAAATTACAATAGCATTCATAAAATTATTTGATCCTTTATATATAATAAAACTAATTTAATAATAATAATAATAATAATTTATTAAAATATTATTTAATTAAAAAACACATTAATTTAAAAAAATATAATTCTTAATTAATAAATAACTAAAAACACTATTTTCACTTTAAAAACTATTTACAATGTATCAATAATGACAAGAAAGTATATTCATTATTATATAAAAAACAATGTACATGAACATAGACTAGAGATTTGTTATATAACCCCTTAAAAAAGCCACATAAGACCTAAGGGTAAGGTGTCAGATGGTGACAGACTCTAGGGGTGGCTCATATAACATCGCCTAAGTGGTAATCTCTATCAACTTCCACTTTTCCCATAGACGCTCCCGTTTGAGCTTGACATGATAATTCTCAGCATGGGCTTGGTCAAGAGCGAAGCCCAAGGACGCCACCTCTTTTCCGAGATAAAAAAATAGGATTCGTATGGGGCAATTCTACAGGATTTGTCCATAACTTCTATTGGATTTGTTAAAGCCCTATATTTATAATAATCATGTGATCACTTTTCAACGGCTATAAAAGTAACAGTCACAATTCTTAAAAACAATGAAGTTGACATTTTTATATAAATGATTTACATAAAGAAATATTTACCTAGATCACGATGGATTTCCATTAATGAAATTTTGGGTCATCACAATATCCTCCCCTTAAGAAATTTCTCCCTCGAAATTTCCTTTTCCCACACTAAAACAGATGTGGGTAACTCAGTTTTATCATTTCCTCCGATTCCCAAGTTGCTTCTTCAAACTTGTTGTTTCTCTACAACACCATGACGAGGGGCATTGTCTTATTTCATAGAACGTTTTCTCAATGATCTAAGATCCTCACTGTTTTCCCCTCATAAGAAAGATCATCCTCCAACTGTACCATCTCAGAAGAGAGTACATGTGAAGGGTCCGGTATGTACTTCCATAAGAGGGATACAAGAAATACATCATGTACTTTGGCCATTGTAGGTGGATGTTCCAGTCAATAGGCCACAGCCCTTACATGACCAAGAATCTCGAAGGGGTCGATGTACCATAGAATTATATTCCCTTTATTTCCAAACCACATGACATTCTTCAACGGAGATATGTGTAGAAAAACCATGTCACCATATTTAAACTCAAGGACTCATTAACGATTATCTGCATAACTCTTCTATCGAATCTGGGGTGCCTTAATATGCCGCTTAATGGTTTTCACCTTCTTTACCATTTCCTTAACCATTTCTGGTGCATGCATCTTACGTTCACCAACCTCATCCCAAAATGACGGTGTTCTACAACTTTTCCCATACAGGGCTTCATAAGGTTTCATTTGGATACTTGAGTGGAAACTGTTATTATATGAGAACTCATCCGGAGGAAGATGTTGATCCCTTCATCATTTAATTTCCATTGATCATGTTCTCAACATATCCTCATGTGTTTGGATAGTCCTCTCAGATTGGTCATCAATTTCAGGATGATAGGCCGTACCGATGTTCAGTTCAGTATTCATAGCATGTTGAAGACTCTTCCGAAACATAGAGGTGAATCATGGATCTCGGTCAGACACAATAGATAATGGAACTCCATGCATCCTTACCACTTCCCTGAAATATATATTTGTGCTAGTAGATCCATTGAGAAATCCTCCTGAATGTCAATGAAGTGTGCAGTATTTGTAAGACGATCCACAATAACCCAGATTGCATTGTTGCCTTTGGATGTCCTTGGAAGTCCAGTGACAAAGTCGATGGTTATGTTATCCCATTTCAATTCTGGTATGGGAAACAGTTTCATCTTCCCCTTATACTTATGCCTCTATGCCTCCACTGGATGGAACACCAGGCACTTTAATGTATATTTAGGGAACTCCTTTCTCATATTATCCCACCAATATTTTTCTCTGAGATCTCGATACATATTTGTGCTCCATGGGTGAATAGAGAAATTTGAACTATGTGCATCATCCAAAATATCCTTCTTCAGCTCCGGACTTGATGTAACACATTGTCTTTTCCGAAATCGCACAATTCCTTCTTCATTAAAATTATACTCCGTGGATTTCCCCTTTTTGATAGCTTCCACTTTTTCTTGAATTCCCACATCATCCTTTTAGGCATCCTTTAACCATTCCAAAAGATACAGTTGAGCAATCATTTGTGAATGGATTGAGGATGTTCCCTTCTTTATGATTCCCATGTCCATCTTCATCAAGTCTAAGAAGATTGGTTCCTTCTCAATTCTCATCATTGATAGGATCGCTGAGTCCTTTCTAATTAGGGCATCTGCCACCTTGTTCACTTTCCCAGGGTGGTAATGTATTGGGTAGTCATAGTCCTTGATGTGCTCTATCCATCTTCTCTGGCACATATTAAGCTCTTTCTATGTGAATATATATTTAAGACTCCTGTGTTCAGTTTATATCTCACATTTCTTCCCATGGAGATAATGCTGCCGGATTTTCAAGGCAATGATCACAGCCGCCAACTCCAGATCATGCGTTGGATAGTTTTACTCATGGATTTTCAACTACCTTGAGGCATAGGATATCACTTTATCATTCTGAATCAGCACACAACCTAAGCCCTTATTTGAATCATCGCTGAATACCACAAAAATTCCCCCACTTGTGGGTAAAGTGAGCAAGAGAGCAGCGATACGCCTCCTTTTCAACTCGTTGAATCTTTCTTCACATTCATCACTCCAAGAAAACATTACTCCCATTCGATATAGCTTGGTAAGAGGTTTGGAAAATCGTGAGAAATATCTCACAAATCGTCGATAATATCCAGCAACCCCCAGAAGCTACGGATATCGGTTACCGATGTTGGCCTCTACCATCCCTCAATTGCATCTATTTTTGAGGGATCCACAGATATCCCATTTCATGTGATGATATGGCCCAATAATTATACCTCCTTCAACCAGAACTCACACTTGCAGTACATTGCATAAAGCTCTCCTTGTGCAAAGTCTCTAGTAATGTTCTTAAATTATCCACATGAACCTCCTTGGTTTTAGAGTTTATTAGAATATCATCTATAAAGACTACCAAATAATTTTCAAGTTAATCTCTAATGACTATATTCATCAAGTCCTTGAAGATTTCTGGAGCATTAGTGAGTCCAAAAGGCATTACTACGAATTCATAGTGCCTGTATCTTGTACAAAAAGCAGTCTTTGGGACATCTTCCTTCTTCACCATTACTTGATAATATCCCGACCACATATATACCTTGTAGAAGTATTGTTCTCCATGCAACTGATCAAACAATTCATAAATCCATGTCAGGGGATACTTGTTCTTTATCATGATTTTGTTAACTACACGATAATCGATGCAAATCCGCATTGACCGATCCTTCTTCATGAAGAAGAGGATTGGTGCACCCCCTGGTGAAGCACTTTGGTGTATAAACCCTTTATCTAGATTCTCCTGTAGTTGTTTATTTATCACTTCATGCTCCATGACATCCATTCTATATGGAGTCGGGATATTGGTAGAGACCCTAGTATAAGTTCAATTGAGAATTCAACATCTCTTCTAGGAGGAAGACCAGGTAGTTCATCGGGAAAAACTTTAGCGAATTCCCTCACAATAGGCATTTCCTAAAGGATGGTTTATTCCTTGGAATCAATCATCTAAGCCAGATACGCATGCTAATAGGGCAGTAATATCCATTCTTTAGATGATGGAGCTAAAGGAGATTCATCTTACTCCTTACACTTGTAATGAATCGGGGGTCGATTCTCTATATGGAGTGTGATTTCCCTCTCCCGAAAATTTATGTTGGCTCTATATAAGGAAAGCCAATCCATGCCAAGAATTTCATCAAATTCCACCAAGGGGAGTATGAAGATGTTCACTGGGAAATTCAATCCACAGATTATAACAGGGGAGGAATTATATTCATGGGATGAAATGATTGCCCCATTTTCCGTACTCACTGACATCTTCACTTCCATGATTTGTGGTGATGTTGGGATTGTTCTAATAAACATTCGAGATATAAATGAATGCCTATAACCTAAATGAAAAAGTACGTTCACTATTCTTGAATGAATAACTAGTGTACCTGTCACCACTTCATTTTCGGGTTTCATTTCGGCAGAAGTGATGGAAAAAGCTCTTCCTTGCTGCCTTGGAGGTTGTTGGTTGCCTCTGAAAACCCTTGGATTATGGAACTAATTTGCAAGATGCCCTGGTTCTTTGAATTTGTAGAAATGAACAACACGTTGAGGTTTGAATGGAGCATTTCTCTCCTCTGTCCCAATCACATGTCTTTCTTGCCAACAGTTAACATCTTGGTTCCCTTCTCTTCCACACCTAAAGAATTTCCTCATCCCCTTGAAGCAATTTCTAGGTTTCTTCTTTCTTCCCTTTTGGCATGTAGGGTTCTGGATCTTCTTAGCACCGTTGTATTTATCCATTTGACCTCTAGCATTGAATTCCACCTTATTCTTCTTGCCCCCATGAGACCCTTGTGATTCCCTGCTCTCCATTTCGACATTGAAGGAACAACGTACAATTTCCTCATAGATTTCAAAGTAATGGATCACTAATTCTTTCCGTAGGCTGGGCTTCAGCCCACCAAAGAAGTGGTCAACCTTGCATTCAAGGGTAACAACAATGCCAGAAGCATATCGTGCAAGCCTTGTGAAGTTTTCCTCGTACTCGCCAATAGATTCGTCATCTTTTTTCTTGAGGGAAAGGAAGTCCCTTTCCATCTTAAGCCTGAGTGTGTGCGGCAAATATTTATTGAAAAACATCTTCATGAAATCCTTCCATTCCAACGCCTCAATCTCCTCTCAGGCATTGTATTTTTTATCAACGTCCACCATTGATCAGCTTCACCCTCCAAACAATAAGCCACCAGGATAACCTTCTCTTCTTCGGAACATTGAAGGATGGAGAAGGACTTTTCAATGGACTTGATCCTTTGTTCAGCAATCGTGGGATCAAATGATCCACTAAACGTAGGAGGCCTTTGTCTCATGAATCCCTCAAAGAGACTTCTTCTTTCTTAGAGGGGGTTGAAAATTACTTTTGACCCGTGTTTCTATTAAAATCATGAGTTATCTGAGAAAGAAGCATGACAATGTTTGTGATTCCCGCTCCCATTGGATTGGGCATCTCATTAGTACAGTCCTCACACTGATCTTCACATCTGTTGTTAGCCCGAGTCCTCCTATTACTGGCCATTTGCTGGAATAAAACGAAAGTTAGGGGGTAACACATAAAGGGTAAACCAAAAACAAAAAGTGTTGACTTATAAATAAAATTTTATTTCCTTAACTCATGAGTCTATAGGCTTTAATCTAGAATTTTCATGAACTACTTTCTTACATATATTATTTGGGGTATTTCTTTAATTCCCTTAATAAGGGTTCATACTAATCTTGTGAATTTATCAAAACATATCCCTTGGGCGTGTCGTAACCAAGAGTGCAGCGATGCCCATTGTCTTGCACCAGTTCCCGTTCGAGTCTAGATCAATGTGGTGTTTTCAGGTATTACCCCAAGGATACATCTGTGCCAGAGCCGCCTCTACCTGCTCGTATCCATACAGGGATGTATTTTCTTGATAAACCACCTAATCAGTACTTACCAAAACATAGGGATGATTTAATTATACTTATTCTTGTCTATAAGTCTTTACTAAGGTTTTCTAATCCTAATCCCAAAAATAACTAAACTTATCCTCTGATGCCAACTATGACAACCCTTCTTTTATTACAAACGTAAACATGATTTTTACATAAAATATTCACCTGACACAACATGGAAGGTCGAGATGTCTAGTGAATTTGGGGCTTAGGATCATTACAAAACAACTTACAACATGAAATACAACATCTTTTTTGAAAACATCCTTTACATGACCACTACATTCCCTCATACTTAGCATTGCATGGGATAACCTAAGGACATGCATAAGAAAAGGGGTGAGCTATAAATCCCAATAAGGGAATAAACATGTAATACATGAGGAGTAAAATACATATTAGACAATAGGAATATCAACAGAGCACAATATAGACATGAACATAAAGGCATGATAATGCATTATAATCATAACATGGAAATGTGGAAACAACACTTAACATGGAATTAGCAGGAGCGAAGGGTCATTTCACATAGAGCATGAGTAAATCCTCATTGCACATGAAGCATGAGTAAAACCTCATTGCACATGAATTAGCATGATTCAACACTCATTGCACATGACATATCATGATACTATACTTTACCCAATGCATTGGATCACTATAAGGGCGCACCCTTCTTAAACATTTCATTTCATGCATAAGTTTTCCACATGGATCATAAAACATGGATTCATAAAACATAATCATTTATTCCATGAAATTGGAATGTGGAATTCATACATGAACCAATATAATGAATAAGTAAGTCTGCACAAAGATGAATACCCTTGATGGAGAAATGGGCATGGTATTCATTACACAATGGCATTGGCTTAGAAAATTTGTGCGATTTCGGCAGCGTAACGGTGTGAAATAAGAATTCATAAAAATGGTTGATGAGAGAGAAAGGGGTTACTCATAATATTTACATGTAATGGACAATAAAGAGGTTATATATATACATGTCCCAACAATTTTAATATAATTTAGATTCAGGTTACAAAAGTATTACTTGAATGTAAATGAGGAGAGATAAGTTATTTTCAGAATTTCAGCATAGTAATGGGTGTACATGGGAGGAATTTAATGAGAGATAAAGGGGTCAACCATCATTCAAACATAAATATGGCATAATGAGGGAGGTTCGAAAACATACCCCAACATTCATAATTGAAATTGGATGGGAAAAACAACTTAAAGAAAATTGGACAAAAATGAGGATGGAATAAAAAACCCTTACTTCGAAGTATGCTTCCAAAGGCTTGACAGAGGATTGAGAGAGGCTTTTGAGGAGCTTGGGGAACCTTGGGAGGGTTCTAGTGATAGTAGGGAAGAGTTTGGATGAACTCCAATGGCATTGAGTGAGGAGTAAGTGGGAGCTTGGGTGGGTTTATATAGGAAAGGTGAGGGAAATCTTCATTATTTAGGTTTGGGACCCCTTATATTAAATTAAACCAAACCACAAACCATCCCATGGGTTTTCCCATGTTTTTAGGAAAAGGGAAGAGGAAAAAAATATTTTATAAGCCCAAAGTACTATCTTCTTATGTGGAGGTGAGTCCCACTCCCAAGGAAAATAATTTAAAATGACAAGGTGTTTAATAAGTCTTGACGGGTCCATTAATGCTTTGAAAAGTACGTCAAACAAACCCAAAATAATGTTATATTAATGTTAAAACATATATTGGCCGAAAATAAAGCTTATAGTATTTTATTACATCATTATTGGTCATTATGATGTCATAAAACACAGTATATATTTAAAGTGTATTTAATTGTTACCCAGAAAATTGACTGTCTCAGAAAATTATGAAAAATTCACCATTAGATAATATTGATGTCCTAATTGCAGAAATAACATTTATTTTATCTATATAATTTTCTAAATATGTTAATTTTCAATTTTATAATAGAAAACGGCATTTATCGAAAATTCACGTTTTTTGACAAAAATGGCGTTCAGACATTAAAAAAAATTATAACTGCATTCATAAAAATATATGATCATTTGTATATAATAAAATTAAAATAATAATAATAATAATAATATTTTATTAAAATATTATTTAATTCAAAATACCTTAATTGAATAAAATATAATTCTTAATTAAATAATAACCTAAAACACTATTTTCAGTTTAATAACTATTTACAATGTATCAATAATGACAAGAAACTATATTCATTATTATATACAAAAAATAATGAACATGAACATAGTACTAGAGATTTTTTATATAACCCCTTAAAATAGCCGCATAAGACATAAGGGTAAGGTGTGCGATGGTGACAGACTCTTGGGGTGGCTCAGATAACATCGCTCGAGTGGTAACCTCTATCAACTTCCACTTTTCATGTATAAGGTCTCGTTTCAGCTTGACATGATGAAGCTCAGCTTGGGATTTGTCAAGAGCGAAGCCCAAGGATGCCACCTCTTTTCTGAGCTCTGACAAATGGGCTTCGTATAGAGAAATTCTACTTTATGAGGCCATCGCTTCTATTTTCTGAGTAAATTGGTTTTTTTAAAGCCCTATATTTATTCTAATCATGTGATCACTATTAAAATGCTATAAAAGTAACGGTCACAATTCTTAAAAAAAATGAAGAAGAAACTTTATATAAACTGTTTACATAAAGAGATATTTAACTAGATCAAGAGGGATCTCCATTAATGAAACTTTGCATCATTACAATATGCATACATTTCATCATGTTTTTTCAAATTACCATTGGCTTAGATGGTATCATGAAACACTAAACATTAGTATAATTATCCAATTATATCCCATTTATAGAAAAATATTTCTCATTTGGATCATTTCCAGGAACATTAATAATAGGTTCTTCTATCAAATTCAATTTCCATTTATAGAGAATGATAACAAGTAAGAACCATTTACATTTCTAGTAAATTTTTCAAGTGAGAAGGTTATCATTCTCAATAATTTATCAAAACAATATATTTTATGTCATTTTTATTATTTTTAGTAAAAATAATATTATTATCATTTATTAAATTCTCTAATAAAATTTAGAAAAATAAATTAATATTATATTTATTAATCTCCCACAATTTTATTGAAACCAACTATTCCTCACCATTAACATTAGAATATCTCATTCCTTGGATACTCTAGTGGAAAAGATCCATATTCCCCTTATCAATATCCCAACATTGGTTAAAAAAGAAACATGAATGGTTTTATGTAGGCATTCTAAATTCAAAATTCTTTTACTTACATTTCCTTGATCTATTGGTTGGACTTCCTAATCTTGACAGCCATAAATTTGATTCCTTCAACCCTTGCCTCTTATTTAAACCATGTCATTATTTTTTAGAAAACCCATTATGTGAACTACTTTAAATCAACCTAAATATTCATGCCACAATTCAATGATAACTGAAATCACCCAAACATTGATATGTCAATCACTTAGAACAATCATACAATTTTAATTTTACTAGTGGAAGTCTATACTAAAATAATATATATAACTGATATATTTGTCTAATTTATGTGAAAATCGGAAATTATTATCTTTATCACATACTTTTTATTATTAAGTGGGTTTAAAAAAATATTATCTATTTCATATTTAATAGTTATAAATAAGATTTTTTGTTTTTATTTCTATCTTTCATGCATGTTAGTCTCATTAATTCAGGTGATCTTGAAAAGACATCCATAATGAAATAACCATGAAACTAGAAAGAAATAAAATTAATAAGTGGTACAACCATGATATTGGAAAAATGTTTAGTTTATCTACAGGATGATAAATTAACATCATCCTATGTGGAAAAAATATGAACCAACTTAGGATTTGGTTACATCATTCCACATGTCTAATTATAAATCTCTCTTAGATTTGTTTTTCCAAGGATCCCAACATGAACCGACTCTAATATCATGGGAGCACAATAGATAACATATGATTTTACTCACATTAAATTAAGTTAAGGGGTGTATAAAAAATAGAAACCATGAGAATGTAGGCCCTTGAATAATAACATAAAAGAAGGCACACATTCAAGAAGAATCCTTTTTTATTAAATTAAATAAAACCAATCATACCAAAAGTTCACGTATATTCTCATGGTCATCCACATGAATTCAATTAATTATTCATTTAAAAACTAGTATTCAATTCTCAAAAATTATTATTTAAGATAAATTATGATTGAATAAATTAATTATCTTTTTTAAGGAATAAAAAGTTTTTAATCTTATTTCACATTCGAATTTCAAGGGTATTTTCACCCATCATAATTTTAAACAAATTAAATTAATTTAATTAAAATTAATGTGTAAATAAATATTCCTTGGGGATGAAATGGTGAGTATCTATATGAATCTACCCACCATGTATTATTCTTTTAAACTGTTTATTCTTTTGATATATAGAATACATGACATATCACATACATTCCTGAATAGTAATATCAAATTAATGATTACACTAATTACATTATTTTAATTTCATGTGATATGATTCAATGCATTTATAGTAAAAACAATAATAAAACAAATAAAGGCATGTATATATCTGAATTATATAAAAAATAATTCAACATTCACACACAGAGACACACACACGCACACACACACACACACACATATATATTAAATCCCATTACATTTCATGCGTTATCAACTTAATGAACACAAATAATCACATATCGACATGGTTTACCTAGTATAATAAATTAATATTTTTTTGTAATATGGGATAAGTAAATGGTGTGTATAAGAGATATACATGACATATATGTCTCTCACCATCTATCTATTCCACATTACTAGGGACTATATTTAAATTGTGGCTTATAAAAATGGAATACACGATGATTAAAAAGGGTAACACGGCATGTGTTCTCCATGTCACATGGTTAGAAGTTAGGTAGGTCATGTATCTAAATAAAAATCAAATCTATGACATAATAGACTACACACCATGTATGTATGAAATATGGTTTGTACTATGGCCGATTCTGCCCCATTTTGGGCCATTCAACACACTGTGTAAGAAATTAAATGCATCATGTGTATTCAATACACAATATTTGAATTAATTATAAATTCATTCCATGTTCATTAAACACTTATACATGAAATGTAACTCTAATTACATGTTTTGTAATCTTGTGTTATCTGGCTAGAGTCCTAGGCACCTCTGTATGAGATCATTGATTTTATTTTCATTATAAATTTAGTTGATTTGATTTAATGTATGAGAGACAAAAGAGGAAAAAATATATCATGAAATTTAGATTATAAGAATCAATAAAATTAAATTGAAAACTCAATAAAACATTCATAAAACAATCAAGGATATTTAAATAATTATAAATAATTTTGTAACTCCAATGATAAAAATTATAGGTTTAGTGCACAACGGATGCAGGCAGTGGGTCATGACTAATTATTCTTTTTTTAATAATTAATGATTAAACTGAGATCAACCTGACGATCATATCTATGATCAAAGTAATTGAACCAATGAAAAAATAAAATCGATAAAATTCTAGAACAATAGAGAGCACCACCATATATTATTTATATTTACTTCGATAAAATAAATCATTACATTGCATAAACTATATTTTCCTTAATTGATATGAAAGCATATATATATTGTCTGGTTATTTCATTTCAGGAATCAGTAGAATATTCCCTCAGTGTGGTGATAAACAGGTTTTCCAGAAACCATTGAACATCGCTATTGGAATCTCTAGGTTCTAGAGCGGATTATTCTAATAATTTTATCATTCACTTTTGATCTCCATGATTATAGCTTCCAATGTGTCCCCCTTGATCTGTCTTCACTGGAGACTAGAAAGAGGAGGAAGATCACTCTCCATTATATGGAGTATTCTTGAAGAGGGATCCCACTATTTATTGAGATGATTCTCTCAAGATATCATTGTACAAAACACAAAAATTAATTTCCACTCTTGGAAAATAATATATTCGAGTTCAATTGCTAATAGGATTAGGAAAAAAATATTTACAAAATTTCCCTTTAATATTTATATATTCCCTTATATAACCCCATGTCAAAAATTATCATAATATTATTATATCCATGTTATGAGCTTATCACATGAGTTAAATTAAATATTATTAAATAAAAATAATATTCAATATATATTATTTCTCACCATACCGAAAATCATTGTCCACCGTTCCGCCACAAAATTTTCCAGGCCTTAAATTATGACTATTTATTTAATAAATTAATATCACTACATTATTCAATAATACATAAATAAATTTTTTATTTACCAAATAGAAAATAAGTATCTATCAAAAATTACTCTAACTATATATTCTCTAAAAAACTAGTGATAGAATATATGCGATTAAAAAAACATGATTATTTATTAATGTGGATGTAAAAATAATATATATTAATCTTTTTAGTATTAAATAATAATATACTATTTAACTAAGATTCTAGATACACTTAGTATGTTCCCCCCTAGGACTCTCTCTCATTATCATTAGTAAACATTTCCTAAAGATCATAGTTTTCACATGGAAACTAGCTAAGACACCCATGAAGAAAACCATAATGTTGTAATAACAAAACACTTCATATGGATTCTCATTGTGCCATATACTCCATTTATCATGATATCATTAAACATGATTTTGGATGCCAGTTCTATCGACCTATGTGATCAATGTATATTTCATTGAATTTCATGGAATTGAACTTGCCTATTGAATACCATGTCCTTTGGTTTACATAGGCTATATCATTTCCTAAAAATGGAATGATATATCAACATTAATTAATGAATATAATGGGTAAATCCCTTGTCACACACTTCATTAATGTAATTTTACTCGTGACACACTCAACGTGTCCCACAACACTATGAACATATAACGCCATGGTATACAACAATACTTAGATGTATGTGAATCAAAATAATAATTAACATCAATATTAAATTAAATGTATAAATACACATATCTACATATAGAAACATCCCATAACACATATAAATATTCATTATCTACTAGAACATCTCGTTATCATAATATCGTACACTAGATATTACTAAGGGTGTACACCATGAGATGGATCCTCAATGGCCTATGAGTCTCTACCCCTAATAGCATATCTCATATGTGTCCCTAAAATGATATCATACGCATGAAAAATAGATATTTATAAATAGAGTCATAGAACTTCTGGGTTCCAATAATACTTGGGAACCGATATGTCTATATAGTGAGATAGTTACTCTTAAGATACTGTCACATTATATGTTTCATAGATGAACAATAATCATGTGATATGGAGTTTACTAATATTTAGAACTATGAATACTGGTACTCATAAAGTATATAGAAGTTGTTTCTAGGGAACCAACTCCGACAAATTTTGTCCCAAATGGAAAAAGTCAAGAAATCCTAAAAAATAGGCATAAATTTCAACAATTAGTGTATTTATAGGAAAAATTGGGAAGAATACTAAATAAAAAACCAAATAATGATACCGTCACCCTTGCATACTTTTAGAAATAAATGAAAAAATAACTCTTAATAATTGAAAAATGACAGGAATTTAGATTAACAATGAAACCATATAACAATCTATTTCGGGTCCTCTATATTCTAGTGTAAAATTACTTAAATATGATTAATTACATTTTAAATAAATTTTTTAATATTTTTAGAAAAATAAATAAAAAATTCATCAACTAAATTTTAGAGAAACTCTAAGACCCTTTCATATCGAAAATCCTACTGTTAAATTTATTTACATAATAATTTACCTGATATTAATGTTTCATGGAATTACTTATATGTACTAGGGACTCACTTTAAAACATCCCAAGTAATACACTAATAATTTTCTATATTTTGATACTTGTTGACTCTTACGTAAGCATAATTTAACTATTAATTAACACATAAGCATAATAAGTTAAACATATTCCATTATATGTCATGAAATTATATTTCATCAGGTATTTCAAACAATAATAATTTCCCAAATATGTGAAGAAAACTAAATTTTTATGGGATCCATATGTAAGAGTATAATGTTATGTATAGTGAACTATATGCATTAAATCATCATTTTAATATGTTTCATTATATATGGATCAATATAAACATATAATAGTATATACTCTTATATATCATTAGGTAACCCAATGTTAACATTATATATCAAAATTTCCTTATGTATTCAATGAAATTGATTCTCAAACAAAGGGGTGACTCTTTTATATAAGGGAAATCTTAAATAATAATAAACACATATTAGTTATTAAACTTATATATCTAGGGAATTACCTTATGGATAATGGTTCTTAAATATGGGATTTTATAAAATTTCATGAAATTTTTTAGAACATTAAAATACCACCATATTCATTAAAAAACAATTAATGTAGTTTACCCACACCTATACACTTCCTCTGACCATGAAAAAAATGGAGAACAGAAAAACTAAAATTCGAGCCCAGTTGAATTCTGAGACTCAATTATTATCCTTTAATAACACCACTAGAACTTCCACATGGTCCCAATTCCCATAGTTGATTTATCATTTCACTCAATCCACACTCCTAAAAGATCAACCAGTATATAAAAGCATAAAAATAATTCAATGGCATACCAAAAAAATAAAAGGGTTCATACATTGTCATTTTCAAGATGTCATAACCTCCATACCGTATTGAAAATAATCATATTGTTATGTTAACATCCATCAATACCCATATTAGTGAAAAAAACCATCCACTACATCCCCATGAAAGACTTGAGATCCAATAAATCACCTAGGATGTTAATGTACAAACATAACACTTATAAAAAATTTATTGTCTTCTGATATAGTGTCTCCTACCTCAAATCTATGATGTGCACAAGAAATCCCTAAAATGATGCATATGTTGTAAGCTTGACATCATCAGTACAGAAAACTCTGAAGTATTGGGATGTTTTAATTGAATTTAAGAAACATGAATGATTTAATAAATAAACGATAAAAATTAATGTAGAGATAATTTGTATCCTATTATATAAATAATATACATGATCCTAAATATACCCATGTACATAGGTTCTAATTATCCATAACATTAAATTTTAAATATCTATAATCAATTTAAAACTCTTAATAATACCTAAACTCACACCTTAAACTCTAACGAATGGAATCATCAACCATCATATAAACTATACCAACTCTATGTTTTTGGAAATAAATTCTAAATCAATGAGATATTATTTAATGTCACTATTACAAATTAGACCTTAAAAATCACTGGTAAAGACAATTATTTGCACAATAGAAGCACAAATTATTTATGTGATGTTAAAGGGTTGTTTTTATGTAACACCACAAGCTTCCATGGTATGCTTCTCTTTGAATAATGTGATTGCGTGTGTTGTACGCAACATCGAGTTCTAACATACACCACAACCGATCAAACTAGCAGTTATGAATAGTAATACCTAATTTTTGAAATTATATATATTTTATATTTCAAAATGGACTTCATTTTTGGATTCGGAAGATCGAAATTATTCTAAGTTGAATTTTTGGTATTTTTCTGAGAACTTCCAATTTTTTTGAATAGTGAAAAATACGTAAAAACAACTTTTTGAATCAATAAAATATATAGTGATAAATTATATTATTTAGTTGTTTTAAAGTATAATTAGAATATATTTTTACCATTTTATCCAATGGTACTCATTAGAATTAATTTCACTTTGAAATTGGACATAAACAATTGTCAATATTTTGATATATATTGTTTCTTAAATACACGCTATTTGTTGTGACATCGAGAATTAATTAGAAAATTAATTAATGAAACTTATATGTTTGTAATTTTTTAAAATATAAATCATTTTTGAATTTGAAATAAAAATTATAACTGAGGGGGAAATTTTGGAATTGTTCTGAAAAACTTCAATTTTTGATGAATAGTGAAACAACTAAGTGGTTGTTAAATAACTGAATTTTTCATAAAACATAATTTTACCAATTTTATGATTGGAATTTAGAAAATCTGAGCGATACGGTTAATATCAATGAGTAAAATTTGGTTCAATGAGATGAAAATAATTTTTGGTGAATAGTAACTTTTTACTTTTATTTACCACGGTTAAAAGTAAATAGGGTAATTAAGGGTAAAATTGATATTAATATTACCCTAACACATGTCCTAATTTTTGATGAATAGTTACTTTTTACTTTTATTTACCACGGTTAAAAGTAAATAGGGTAATTAAGGGTAAAATTGATATTAATATTACCCTAACACATGTCCTAATTCTATTGGACAAGTGTATCTCGACCAAAAACCACCTTAGGAATAAAATATTATCATTTATGTCCACTTGGATTATATTAGGACATTTATTATTATTTAATTCATAGAAGAGTTTAAAGAGTTGAAATCAATGTTTATTTACTAAAACATTTTTAATATAGGGTTATACATAATATAAATTAGATTTTAAATATTCATTAGAAGTATAAAAATATATACTACATAATTAAATTTTATTTATAATTTTTAGACATTAAATAAATTAATTTATTTATGAGACAATGATGATGTAGTAATTACAATAATAGTGAAAAATTAGAATAATTGATATTATAAATATCCAAATAAATATAATTTAAGACTTCTTATGAATTAAACTAATTTTAGTGGTTAATATGACATTTTAGGATTGATTTAATTAACATTTTTCGAAGTAATCATTCTGTTATGATTTTTACAAAAATCAATTATTGAATAGTGTCAAAATTGATATAAAAGAGTTTTTAAAACAAATATTATATAATTAATTGATATTAAATTAATAAAAATCTAAGGGTCGGAAAAGAGACTTATATCATGATATGTGTATCATTAATGGATCACATGGGGGTCTCTTGGATGTATATAGTAAGTTTATTAACCATATAATATAACAATATAAAGAGACATTGTAAAAGTGAAACTAATTAACTAAGAGTTAAAACTTAAAGATAAGGTTAATATAATGACCCAAACCTGTCTAAATTCTATTTTTTGAGTTGTTTTATACCCATAACCACCTTAACATTTAAATACTCCACTTTGGAGCCATTAGAAACCGAATATGTATTTATTATAAAATAATATTTCTAGCTTTTCCAAAGGTGCCCCTCGCCCCTCTTATAAAAGGTTACTCCCCCTTCTCATTACTTCACACCTTCAAAGTCTTTTTTTTTTCGGCCAACCTCTTCCCAAATACTCTCTCAACTTCCCTCAATACAACCTAGAGGCCTTATTTTGATCATAAATATAACCTAAGGAGACCTTTTGATCAAATCAAAAGGAAGAACCTAAGGAGAGGTAATGATTTCACCACCCGTTTTCATGTTCCTTTCTTCGTCCACTTCTTCTTTCTTTGTTATTTTTGTTCTAAAATAATGAATCCAGTGTCTTCTATATAATTTAATATTATTATAAATATGGTACAACCATATTCAGTATTCTATCCTCCCTTTGAATAAAATTTCACCATACGTGCGTACGTACGACTTACTGTCTCCACATCGTGGTGTAATTGTTATTCAATAAATTATTGTTTGGATGGGTATAATAATGATGTTTAAATCATTTAAATAATAAATATAACATGATAATTATTCTGTATATATGATATAACATCCAATTATATATTATTTTAATATCAAAAGAATGATATTGTCGCTCGTGAGTACGTACGGACTACCGTCTCCACGAACGCGATGAGATTCATTCCCTATCGTATCCATTCAAGTATAATTATCATTTGATGATTTTAAAATAATGTTTAAGGACATGATATCATTCTTGATATGAATAAGATACAACATATCCATGACAAAAATGTCTTACGTAACAAAACATATAAAAGAAAACGAGTAAGTTAACAACTGAAACGACGATAATTCTACGATATTATTAACAAAGCAATGTTAAAAGATCATATATGATATCATATTAATGTATATTATTATTGAATAATTTAATAAAAATTATTTCACTATTATACAATAGGTTAACCAACCTTCGACCAAGGAAAATGTACAATGTAAGGGGTTTCTTATCTCACTTTTAATTCCGTGAGAATTCCATTATTCACCACTTATTTATTGCATGTGGTGTCTGTACTACACATGATTGTATTAATTGTGTAATATACTTTAATTTATGGATATTTACATCATCATGGTATGATCCTTCATTCATGGGTGTATTTTTTTTAAGATACCTAATTTATAAGGGAATTTTAAATTTCAATTTCCACTCATTTGGCTCTACGCATATTTCATTGATTATATTACTCCAAGATTATGTGTGGAATCACTATTCATTTTATTATGTCATAATTTCAACTCCCCTTCCTGTTTATATACTTTTTATACACATAATCACTCCATTTATAATTTCTCATGTCATCGATTTGAATTTGATAAGAGTAATTTTAACTCATTCTCCATTTGTTGAGTTAAACATCCAATTCGTTGGTGTTGTTTTTACAAGATTATGTGTGAATGTCATTTGATTGTTTTACACCAAATATACAATCATATTTAGTGTATTTATATTTGTCACAGATAACTATGTCGTTGATTTATCCTTAACCTAAGGATACGGCCTTATGAGAGATTTCATCTCAATTTACATTCCATTGATACTTCTTTGTTGTTATACACCAAATCACTTTTATGTGGTGTATATTATGTACTTTGACATAGTATATCATGAATTCCTTTATTCTCATGATATTAAAATGTTTTGATTACCTCAATTATTTGTTTTCAAGTGTCTCTATTTTGGTGATAAACTCTAACTAAAATACCATTTTTAAATGTTTTAAAGACTCATTCTTCTAAATCTTTCTCATTAATGTCCATGTTTTAAAAAAATAGTTTTAAGGATTTTTTTACATGGACATTAAAGTTTTAAAATTAAAACTCCTTTTAAAAGTTTCAATGTGGTATGGGACACTTTGATTCAAGAATCTATTTTTAATCGGACTCTTAAAAAATAGTACGACTTTTAAATGTTTTCAAGAAAAGGAGCATATTTCTCTCAAATAGTTTTGATGGTTATTTTCATCTATGTCAATATCATTCATTATTATCGATTTAGGTACAATAAAATCTTCTATATTGTATTTAATGAGTTATGTTTGACTGTGGATGTGCTATTTTTATACCATTCATGGTTTGTGGTTTCAGTATTGACATTTCGTATGCTAGTTTTAATACGAATGTTTATGTTATGCTTAAACATATTCAAATGAGGAATGCATTGGACTTAATAAGTGACGAGTGGATCCCGCTATAGCTCTTCGATGCATCGGTAGGTCTCATGAGACAAACTAGTGTCTTGGAACAAGGCCTTGACAGAATCTTATTTATAGTCTTGGCACGAGGCCTTGGCTATGTGGTTATGATAGTCTGGAATTATGCATTCCATCATTATGAAAGTGGTTATTGATATTTCATGTGATTATTTGACTAGTAGAATATCCACGTAATTATGTAAATGGAATACTTTCATTTTATCTTTTCCATTTTATGTTGAAGTTCATGTTTAAAAGGCTTTTGTTAGTTATAAATTGCCTTAAGTGTTTACGCTTATCTATGAAAGATTCTGCTATATTATTATCCTTATTGAGCATCTGAGCTCACCCCTTTAAATGTTTTAGTTTTACCAGGATTGTGAAAAAGTAAATTATGAATGACCTGCGGGGATAGTATGACTATTGACTATGGAGACTATGTTCTTGTTGTTTTCAGTTTATGATGTAATGTAATCTTTATTAATGTATCTAGTTATTCCAAGGCTACTAAACTAATCGGTCTTTCAAGACATGAACTTTCTTGTGATCATGCCAATGTTATGTAATAATGCACCGACTCTGGGTAACTGGGGTCGGGGCGTTACACTTTAGTAGTGTTTTTTAGTGTTGTTAAGGACCCCATTATCAGCACTTTTTTATCACAGTTAAATACGCCCTTTAATAGCGCTAAAAATCACTGATAAAACCATGTTAATAAAGGTATATATTTTTTTCATTCCCCATCCCCTATGAGAACATCCACCCCTCCACCTTACCATAACATCCCCAACCCCTTTGTCATTGATTTAGTTAATCCCACCATCTTGTGCACACCCTTGCATCTAACGATTTTCGAATGTGAGACCTCCAGCTTATGAACCATCACATTTTCCACTACACTATAATATTTTATTTCAAATTTTATGACATTTCTAAATATTTTTATATTTTTTTTACATTCTTTTAACAATATATATTTATTTAAAAATTCATTTAATTATTAAGAACCTATACGTTTTTTGAAATGTATAATAGTATTTATTAGATAAGGTTTATATATTATGAAAAATGTTTTAGATGTAAATATTTTTAATTATTTATTTAAATAAATGTCTTTTATGTCTAAATATATAAAAAATATGTATATATTTTTATAAATATGATTATAAAGAATAGTAAATTGCCAAAAATGATAAAATTTCAAAACCACAATATCAATATGAATGTAATCCCTTTGAATAAATTCAGTCCCCACTAAAAAAGACAAAAGGGTCCCCCTAAAGTGATGATTAAAATAAATTTAATGTTAAAAAATTTAGGTACCACAACTAAAAAATCTATTTTAGAGATCATCAGGGCCTTTTGGGGCTTAAAACGTGTGACGTAGGAAAACCACCATCACCAAGTGTGTAGTTCTCATCATAGGCTTTAGTTTTATATGAGTTAGAGCCCAAACAGACACCCATAATAAGAGATATGTTTTTTTGATGTTCAAGATATGTTTTCGACTTAATTTAGTTGTTTTATTATTATTTTTTAATCTTTAAATTTTCATCAAATTGATATTAATATAAAATTATTGGAAAAATATTAATTAAATTTTTTTAAAAATTAATTTATTATCCAATTTCACTAATTGTCATATAAATTATGTGTAAATACAATATTAGGTTTATCTTAATCATCTTTAAAAAATATATATTATATTTATATCAATATAAAATATTTTTATATTAATATATACACATTAATAAAATATATATATTTTTTAAATACACCCTTTATAACTGAATGTTAAAAAAACTTCTCATAAAGGGGGGCCTTTATTATTAGTTCTAAAAAAGTACTAGTAATGACCCCTTCCCCCATTATCAGCGCATTTTGATAGGTACTGATAAAGGAATCCATTTATCAGTGCTATTTTAGAATTGTGGATAAAGGCCTATTTTCTACACTTTTTTACAAGTACTAATAAAGGGCCCCCATTAAAAGTGCTTTTTATCATTGTAAAATACCCACTTTAGATGTTATAAAAATGTTGTTAAATATCCTTTTTAATAATGATTTTTCTATTTCTGAAAAAGGTGGTTTCTAAATGTAGTTTTTGCTAGAGCTGTCAAAACCCTAGTGTTGAATAAATGTAATTTTATAGTAGTGTGTCTTCCATATGAGCCTCATCCTGATAACAACTCACTCTCTGACGTATAAAACATATGGAGGCCATTAATAATTCCTGCTATATAAGGCCTCAAATATTTTTATTGAAATTTATTCCATATAACTTTTATTATATAAAAAATATTCATGATAAAAACTATTCATATGAACCTCCAAAGACTATGAAATATTATCGTATATTGTATTCAAATATCTTGATTTCACATTTATACTACATGTTTATCAATGGATAATATTCAGTAATAAAGAGGAGCTATATACTTGGAATCTTACATTATCCATGTTATGTTAAACACATAAAATAGGAATCCCTATTAGAGAAAATAATCTATAGAACCCCACATTGAAATAATATATCTCAAGTAAAGATCATGACAACCAGATCAACATATAAATTCACCTGAATAAACATAAAATTAGTAAACATGGTTAGTCAGTCTATAATAACCCAAACATAATACCTACCTTGAGGTTTCCTTTAAAACCACAAAATAAAATCCAAAGTTACATCATTACACTTGCACTCTGAAATGGATATTTAAGGTAGAAAGATAGTGATCCACTACATCTCAACCTATTCTCTCTAACAAGTAGATCATCATTTGAAAATATTCTATATATGCCAATTCATCCCAACACACAAGTATTATCTTCCAATTTTGTGGATATCATGGTAATCATAGGGTGAAGAAACTATCTCAATTTTTTGAATCTATTTCAAATTCCTCATGTATACTCAATGGGACTATACCATGACCTCATTTATATAAGACCCCTTATAAGTTGTAAGATTAATTTTCTGGTGTATACTCACCACATGAAATGTCTCCCATCACTAAAGAGTCAAAATATGATAGTCAAATACACTTAACTCTTCTATGGAGTGTGACTATACTATCCATGTATATATGGGTTTCACATTCCTTATACTTTTTAACATATTTTTGCATATTTTTTTAGAGTGTTTCCATTTACAACTCATTCCTAACTCCCATAGTACATATTCATGAGTAATCCTATTCAGTTCACAAATATTATATACCCCTTTCATATTATATACAATCCCTAAAAATATATTTACATTAGGTACTCAACCAACATTTTGTGTTAAGGTTTCATGTCACACAGAAAAAATATACCTCAACCCCTTAAGTTCTATTTATAAATAAAATCTATTTACCAAAATATAGTGACATTAAAACCTCAAAGAATAAACCACATATATCATCTAAATATAAGTTTTATAAATGTTTATAATATGAAAAATTAAATATCTAGAACCATAAGAAAACAGAAATCCATCCTACAAAAAAATATCCACATACTACTCCTAATGAATTATAATAAAATTTATTCTCCTTAAACTAGTCAAATAATATTAGGATCAATACTATAATTTATCTCCCTTCCACCTCCTTAAATTATCCTTCATAGACATACATATAGTGAATATTCACACCATTCAAAGTCAGATCCATCATTGTTCTAAAAAAATGTTTTTGGGCCACTCCCACAAAGCCATTACCATAACCATAAAAAGGTCTAATAATAAATAAAACTTTTAAATATAAATTCTTATCATGTTCAATTTTCTATATAAAAATGGCACATTGAAAAAATGGTATACAACAAATGCGCTCTATGGGTACTCCAAACATATGTTAGGCACCGAGTGTACTCCACCATGGCTGGTAGTACACACAAATTTTCATTATCAAAAACAACCAAAAAATAAGATATTCTAGGATGAAATAGTTGATTCATTAGGGATATAAAAATTTTATGTGAATACATAAAAATAAATTTATCGTGATGTATATCATGAGGCCTCAACCTGAATTGAAAATATATTGTCCCTTAATAGATCATATAGAACAATCTATCATATCTAAGCACAAAAAATGATTTTTTTATATAAGGAAATAAATACTGATTCTTAATTATCAACGGTTTCAACTTAATATATTAAATATATATTCTAAAAAACCTATCCACCTTCTTAGAGAATAAGATTTGACCACCCAAAGGGAACAAAATTAGTTTTAAAAACCACTTCACCTCCAAATCATCTATGTGAGCCTTTATCCCTTTAAGATCTATAGGATACATCTAATAAGGATGAATATATGAGGAATACATTTCAATAATGAGATCAATCAGGATAAGAATTGAAAACATAAGTTTTATCATCAATAAATCCATTGGAAACACATCATGAAAGCGCTCTACTAAGGATGGAAGAACTACATGGTTCATCTTCTAATTCTCTTTAACAACAAAGGTGAACTAGCTCATGACCCTACCTAGTACCTCATGATTGGGTTATGAATATGATTCCTTAATATTTCACATTCATTAATATACCTAATTATCTCCATTTATACGTTTAAAAAATACTTTTCAATGGTAGTAGTTAGTATGACCTTGATACTGAGCCCACCAATCATTTTAGGAGACCCAACAAAACTGCTCAAATTTTTCTTAAAAAAATTCTATATAAATAAATAACCACTAATTACGGTGGAATTATAAAAAAACCTTCAAATATCATCATATCATATACTTAAATGTTTATTTTCAAAATAACCCTACATAAGTTATCTATGGATTACTCTATGCCATAAAAAATAAAATCAGATATGAAATAATGTAATGCACTAGTATAAAATAAAAAATATTACAAAGTAGAAGATATCAAACACATATCATGAAATAGATATTGTCTATCATCAGGATCTCTTGGAGTAAACATGAAAGGGTGAAACTAGAATTCGATTTTCCCTAATATCCCACTGGAATCCACAGTAAAACCCCCCCCCCCCAACTATTGTAGTCTCCCCAACAGATGGGGAGCACTTCCATATACAAAATTAGAATTTCCCATGAATGTCCTGCTTCTACACTATTTTGAAATGCCTAAAATAGACCTAATACTTTTACTTGTTGATAATATCTTCCAACAGGTGGAAATTTATCTCACATAAAATTTCACAATAGTTTCCTCATCCTCACACATAATTAACACTCATTCATTGGTTAGGTACATTGATAGATAATACAACTATCCCTACCACACAAATAGAATTCTACTAAACAAGAAACTATCGACTGAAAAAAATATCACCCTTCATAATCTACACAATTTTACTTTTTTGGGAACTAGTGAATAAGAACATCCTGTTTCCTGAGGATCTACATCTATTCTATAATATAAGACACAACATATTAAAAGCACTACAACCCATTCATGTTTATCTGGGTTATGATCGTCTGGTTTACATCCTCATAAAAACATTATTGGTAAAAGACATTCACTTATATGAAAATAACATACCTCAGACTATCCTTGAAGGGTCTACCTCTGGATTTCTCTTCCACATCAAACAACTAGGCGAAACACTAATGATTTTCAATGTACAATGTTTAGTCAATAACATTCCCCCCCTCTCAAGACCAGTTTTATGAACTCAGTGGAACTGCCTACCTTCTATGCCAATTTGTAGTATTGGTTAAATAACAAGATCTAAAAGTATTAATAGAAAACCCTCACATAATATCCCTTTTGGTACAAGAATAACTTCTATAATAGTGATGGAACTCTTAATATATTGAAAACCAACTTCACCATACCAAAAGAGGGAATCCATACAGTAAATAAAAATAAATATAATCTCCACCAATAGATTAGTAGCCTTATCCCCACCCTCACCCATTTGGAAATGTGGGGGTTGAATCTAAACCTCTAATTTTTGTCATACATAGATGCTTTATAAAATAGAGACTCCATGTCCATGAATAATATAACATGTAATTAGAACATTAGGAGCTTATAATCTTTCAATGGAACACAATATAAAAAGTGGTCCTAGAGAATCCATTCGAAGGGTATGATTAGCCTCAAACTCCAAAAACTCTACTGGAGGTCTTCATGTAGGAATCCCTCTACAATTCCAAACACACATCACATAACACATTTTTATAATGTCTTCCAATACCACAATTCATTGAATATAGTTATAAATGTAAGGCCTATACTACTCTTTATACACACCCTATATCCTAATATTCCCAAAAGCTGGGGACTCTATCTATCCTAGTCTCCCAATTTTAGTAGACATCGTTAAATACCCAAAGGACCCATAACATATCATTTTAATTAGTTTTAAAAATATTCTCACAACAATTCTTCAATTAAATAAAATTAAAAAAATAGTGGAAAACTATTAATAAGATTCTATTTATATTTTACTTATATCATTCCTATAAAAAAAGGATAATTAGTCTGTAATAACAATAATAAAACCATATTTTTATTTAGTTTGATATGATGGCCACTGTCAAGTTATATTGGAACACTATATATATTTTTCAAATAAAATTTTAAATGAATGACTCATGTATTGTAATCCGAGTAACAAACAATAAGAAATCACAATAATGTTATTTGAATCCCACATACCAAAAATGATATAAGAACATACCCCCTATTTACACATTATTCCAAGAGTAAAATACCAAAAATCGTTAGTAATAAAACATAAGTAATCATTAGAAAAAAAAATGAAGTATAAGATACCGAAAACACCAATCCTTTCAATTTTATCATATAAATTCTTTTTACATAGATTTATACACTTAGGAAAAGGTCCATATTATGATCCAATAACATCTACCTCTTATCAACCATGACTACATACAAAATCAAAAAAAAAATAATAGGATCTGATATAACATTGTGACACCCCTAAAATGGTTTGTGTCCAATAAGAACACACTATATGGCTACAAACCTTATGTACAACTATGATATGTAGTGATCCATGCTAGTCATAATGTAGGTGAACTGGGTAAGGAACATTACCCTTTCTTCTCATGACACAAAATATTAAGTTCTAATAATCATGGGTGACTCCCTTAAAAATATTTTAATATCATGAAATAATATATGATATAACATATTAGATCAGATCAAATCAAGAAATAGTCCTCTAATAGTATTACTCCTCTATTATGTTTTTCTCCACCATCCTCGGGCTTACAGAACACAATGTATATGTTTATAACAAATTGTTTTTTTGTATATCAAGATTCATACAAATTGAAAATTTCAGGTTAAATAGATGAAACCCATGAATTTATCTAATTCAATGATCCTTTATAAATTCATTATTCCTTTAAATATAATCTCAATGTGTGTCACGTATATCCATTCAAAATATAGCACTCCAATAATAATAATTATAATTAACTTCATGGGTAGATGTGTACATCATGAATATAATTAAGTTGAGGAATATAGTTATCTTTAGTGAACATACACTTTGATAATTTTTTGTAATAAATACTATTTGATATCATTAAAACAACATTTCAATAAAGGTCACATTGGATATTTTCTTATGAATTTGTCTTTGTATTTAACTATATTTTGGGACAAATTCCACTTATACAAGGTGCATCAATTGATTGATTTAAAATACATCCTTAAACATGATTCATAAAACATAAGTAGGCTCTTAAATTGGTTATAACCTCATATATTATTAAATTGATTGTCAAAGCACTTAGTCATAATCGTTGGTTCTCCACTGTGATATCAATCTGGGACACGTTATTTCTATTTTTCACTTTGTGAACATTTATTCAAGAATTGGTACTATTTTTATAAATATTACAAGATTAATTCTATATCATCATCAAAATTTTCATCCCTTACATTATGGATGTCTTGATTATTAAATCACTGGTTCCTTATAAATTTTTTTTTCCTTACTTTATGTAACAATGTGCATCATTATGGTTGTGATTTCATTTAGTAATTTGAATTATTCTTTCTTATAGATGGATCATTCTAAAATATGGCTGTTGATGTGATTTTATTGATGTATTAACATTATCAAGGTTTATTTTTGGACTATAATGGAATCATGGAGTGTATCTATAAGAATTATATTTCATAAGAGGAGACATGATGTTGTCAGGTAGTAGTAGTAGAATCGGCTATGTAGTGGGGTGTGCTCGGCTTTGTTTTTGTGAGGGTTGTTTAGTCATATTAGCTAAATGATACAGTTTAGTATTACTATTCTTGGATTAATTTTTAGTTATGTATTTGGCGTGAAAATCCTCTATTCATCCATGGTGGATCTTGATACAATTCAAAGGGGGACGTGGCTTGATTTATTAATATTCCGTATTATTAACCTCTTTCTTCCACCTATCATGTTTTTTTTTCATCATGAGTGATTCAATTAGTTTGATTTATAATTTTTTATCCTTAAATATCGAAATTTTTATTGTATTTTCTTACCATCAATCATTTTTCTTATTGATTGTTTATGATCCAATCTCAAAATAGATAATAAAAAACAATCCATCATATCTGGATGGATTTTTACCAATTCGATGGTGATCTAGTCCAATATGGCTAGTAGATATTCCAAGGTAATGAATATTTATCATTAAATGGAATTATTTTGGGCTTTCTGATCCTTGATAATTATTTCTGTGTTTTAATGTTAAATTTTAGTTAAATTGGACACTAAATCATGAAATTTTTTTGGGGGGTTTTCTCATTATATAATCAAGTGTGTTTCTATATATGAAGGGATCTTCATTAGATGAAATTGAGAAACGTTAATTATTTTCTTCATTACTTATAAAGGTAACAATATAGTTATATTATAATATAATTTTCCTAATTTCTATTCAATAGGGATTTTCCCCAAAATAGATAAGAAGTTATGGATATACCTTTAATGGATGGTTGGTCCTTATCTGACTAATTGGTGATATCTCGAATATCTATCTAATGTGATCCTTTTACATTGAATGTGAGATTTTATAATATATTTCATAATTATAATTATATTATAATTAATTGAAATATGTTGGAATGAGAACAACCTTATAGAGAATGTTTTAAGATGAATGGACATGGATCAACATAGATGAAGTAATATGCCATTAATGTCTTAGAGTTATCTGTGTTTGATTTTGGTGGTATTTTTTACACTACACTTTGGTATTATAAAAATTATTTATTATGAGATATGTATTTCTCTATGTTGTTTGAAAAACCCACTAATTCATAATGTTTTATGATTAAAAAGTAATTCATTATTAATTAATGATCCATAAGTCATAATTTATTGAAAAAAATACACCTAATGTTATATGAAAAAACACTAATGGTCACGACCGTAGCTTTTCCCCTATCTGGATGTCATCTGGATTTTAATGTGCTAATAAATAATAGGTTATCTAGTTTAATTGTACCCTATTTTATGTATTTAAGAGAAACATGAGACCTTCATCCCATTAGTCCATGTTGAATGGTTTGACCCCATGTGGGTTTGTGTCTTCTAAGACCTTTTACATTGATTTTTTCAATGAGTATTCATGTTTATATTGTTTATATTTTTGATTATGTTCACATGTACATGATTATTTCAACTATTCCTAAGATGATTTTTATGATGTGATTATAGGTATACCCTTATATCCTCGATATATTATTTACTAGCATATCATTAATAATCATGTTTGAGAGTGACCACATGTGGGTGCATGTATAGTCTCATGAGAAAAAATTTTATATAAATCATTGTTAATTAATATGATAGGTATTGGTAATAGTGTTGAATATCCTATTGAACAAGTCTTCATGTTTTAGGATGGTTGGTTTATTCATTTGATCGATAGAAAACCCCATAGTGAGGGAATCCCATGACATGATGATGTATCTTGGCACTGGATCATTAGATGTTATGGGTTGGATCATTGAAATATTGTTGGAAGTGATGTAAAACATTTTTGGGACTCGAATCGATCATTTATTGGTTGAAGTGGGATAATTCCATGTAGGTTAGATGTGATTATCCAATTATGTCAGGTATGATGGGTAGGATGATCCATCATTTGATTATAACAACCATCATAAGGGTGGAGGATATAATGTTCCTGACAATGACCACTATCACCATGAGGAAAGAAATGTTTTCATAATTGTAGAACATGGATTAAAGTAATTGGGTGTAAAATTAATATATGAATTTTGTAAGCTCCCATGATTTGTGGTAACGACCACTTACAAACACTTTTACAACCATTTCTGCATCAATTCACAGAATGTATGAATGAGGGTTCATGGAGTCTTAGTATGTGATTGACCATTTTGAATATAGATTATGTTATTTTCGACTTATTATATGTTTTCTATCAATATTAAATTTTACAGCTTACATTTTTCTAAGCCTATTAAATGCTCCTAGAATGCGTATTATCAGTTGGGTACTAGACCATATTGGTGGTGTCCTATTCAGTTATACTCCCACCCTCCTCGATAGTCTATGGAGAAGGGTTTACTGAGTAGTCCTCACCTAATTTAAGTACATGTTGGGTCAATTTTTGTGTCAATAAATGTGTGGTCTAGCTCACTACATGTCTAGAGAATGATATTTGGTTAATTATTTAGTTTCCTTCCTCATGTATTTTTATGCTTCTCATTTATGGTGTATGTGTTCACCATGATCTGAGAACAATGTTTTGTCCTTATAATGACTATTTAGTATATTTTTTCCAAATTCATTTATTACTGGTTATATGTTTTTCAAATAAAAATATATATCTAAAAATTCTTACCCATTTTCATATTTATTTATTATTTTGAAATATGATGGAGAGTATAGTCTTCCTAAGCTTTACTTGAAACCCACACTGTTATGTGGTATCCTTGGGTATATGTGGTAGTGTAGTGAGGTTATGTCGAATTCCAAATTAGACCCGATTATTTAATTTGGGATGTTAAAAAGGGTATCAAAGCACTATATTTCTTATTATCATGTTTTAGAGAGTCGTTAGACATGAAACATATGATTGATTAAGCTCATGATGAATCTCAAACTGGTCTATCATGGAAACTATTTCCAAGGAATGTGATTGATGTTCCTTGTTTTCACTATTTTGGTTTTCTATGATTTCACCTCTTTTAACTCATAATGATTTTTCGGTTCATGATTTCATATTGATTTGACTCTTTGTTGTATCAGAAAAAGGATTCATATGAATCTTAATCAGAAAATAGCTTTTAAAAATTTTATATACCTCTTCTATATAAATATACAAATGACAGATTTCTTCATGATACAATATAAATAACTAGTACTATGTTTTACATAAGATTTCCCGATGACATCCTAGTTGTATGAACCCCTTTTCAAGTGAAATTTTAATAGAAGGTAATGTGAGCCTATATTAGGGTGCGCCTAGGTGATGATGATGACATTCCTAATGATACAAGTAATGGTGTGAATGAAGATGCAATAAATATATGGATAGAAGGTTCAATATTCATATTGTATCGTTATTGGTCCTTAATTGTCTTAGTAAGAACCTTTTGTGAGTATCCTATGTATATGTCATGTTGATTATGGTTAAAAAAATAATATATAATGAATTTTTCTGTATAGAACCCAGAGGTATGATATTTAAATAAACTAGGAATCCCTGATTCTTGAGATGGTAATGCTAATGTTGAATATTTTAGGAACTAGCTTCAGAGATACACCTAAATAACATTTCATGATTTTGGTCCAGAGTATAACCATGTGTGTATTGTTAGAAAAAACATTTGTCCCCCTGAATTTGAGTCTTTTAACTAGTGGTTTAGTACCTTATTTTTTTGAATATGACCAGGGTGATGATATTCATTATGAAAGAAATAGTCTACATTAATTCTTTAATTGTTTTTTTCATTAATCTAAATTCCTTATGTTGATGATAATCCTTTGAAAATATTAAAGGAAAGGACATTATATTTTACCTAAAACCCTAGAGAATGGAGAAATTAGAATTATTGTACTCATGATACAATGTTGTGTTTAGAGATCTTTGAATCTTGTGGAATTGAGGGTAGGACCATGTGTTTCATGACTTTTTGGTTTTGAATGAAACCATCATTAAATTAGGAGTAAAAACATTGGAAGTCAATCTAGGGAAGTTTTTAGAGACCCAAGCTTGTCGTACCTAGGCATTACATTAATTTTTCGGAATAATTAATACATAACAAGATCCAAAACTCAAGGAACGTAATAGTTTAGTGTCTTTAGAAACTTGGAACATAATCTTCTAATAATGGTGAAAGATCCAAAACATCTCCCATAAAGATCTTCCCTTTTTGTTTTCTTACCTAAAAAACATTCGTTAAATCCTAGGGAAAAGAAAACATATAAAGGGTGATCTCAAATTCTCAGCAAGGGTAAGCGTGGTAAAAAATAAAACAAATCTTATACATTTGAACTTAAAAAATAAAACATGAACATAATGTATATGCATCAAAATCTTGAGAAATAAATAGTGGTTGAACATAAGGCATAGATCACAAAGTAACATTAATCATGATAAAATAGAATGGGAATAAAACATGTAATTTTGGAAAACCATAAAGCACATGATATGATTTCCATAGTAGCCAAGGCATTGTAGCTAAGGCCATGTTAGTGGACAAAATCCCTTACTGAATCGAGTTCACTCCTCGTTCCAGTCCTATATCACTGAACCAGATTAACATTCAATTCCATCCATTTTTATTTATTGAGATATAAATCATTACCCAATGCATTGGAGAGAGATATTGGTCCCACCCATTTCATAATGAAATCATTCTTAAGTTTTCCACAAAGTAAACAAACATCATTCCTAATAACCCAACAAATAGAATGGGTTTCATAAAAATCATCCCATCATAAAATAATCCATATAAAAAATGGATATCATTTAATCATAATAAAAATGAAACCATGTAAATAATAGAGGAAATATAATTGAAACATACTCATATGAAATAATGTCATCTTAGATGGAATATGGTTTTGAGGAAATATTTTAGATGAATTCTTGAGGAAAATATCCTTTCTTCTTGAAAATCATTTTCTTTTCACAAAATTCCATGAAATTTTAAATGAAAAGTATTTTATTGAAAATAATCATGAAATCTTGAAGTTTAAGCTTCATGAAAATAGGGCATTATGAAACCGTAAAAATCCATTCATTCCATTTATGTTAAAAAAATATTCTCCTTATACTTTTGCCAGAAAAGTCAAAAAAGATCATCGTATGGTAATCAAAAGAAAGATTCCTTCCATAATAAAATGTAAAAGTCAAAGAGGGGTAAACATGACTTTACAAATACGTCGAAGAATATTGAACACTTTATGAAAAACATTTTTATGGTCATTGATGAAAAATATATCCCCCATAAATACTTACGTATATTCAACCTCAGATAAAAATGAGATTGCAAAATTATCCCTTACCTTATGTTTGATATGCTTCGTATGTATCTGAACCTCCTGTATATTGATTTAAATAATGGCATTGACTTATTATAGAATCACATTCATTGTTATGATATCATATATGGTTAACTTATGACTTTATATTACCCGTTCATTTGTAAATTCCATGTTAAAGCAGCATTTTGGGTAAAATTGTTTCATTTAACATTAGTGTTTTGACTTGTTGTTCATGATATTATTACTTATATACTGATTTAATTAATTAAATAATGTAAAACATGATTTATATATAACATATATTCATCATATAATTATATATGATAGATCTATAAATGGATTGAGATACACCTTTCATGGAGATGGTAGGTCATACGTACACATGAACGCCATTTTCGTTTCCTTATTGAATTAAATGGAATTAAGAAAATGAAACATATATGTACATAAATACAGTATCATAATTTTGTAATATTTTTTATTATTATTTATTATATATAAATTATAATCATACATGAATGGTTAATCATGGAAAATGAATCTAATCACATTCATGGAGACGGTAGTCCGTACGTACGCACGGGCGATGATATCATTATCAGAATTATTGAATAGAATTGCAGTGGATGATATAATATCTTATAATCAGTATGATGTTATAATAACCATATATTTTTATTATTTACACCATTATACAAATCCATGTAAGATGGTGGTGGGAAAACCGATTACACCACGACGTGGAGACGGTATTCTGTACGTAGGCACGCGCAGTGATTTCATTTTCCTTATGATGGATAGAAGGTGAAATTCGGTTGTTTAAAATTTATAATAACATATAAGTATATTACTGATACTTATTTTATTACTTTATAATGAAACAACTAATGAATAATAAGTTGATGAAGAAAAAAACTTGAAAAATTCGGTAGAAGAGATTACCTCTTCTTCGACACGGCTCCTTATCCTGGTCTTAGCGCACTAACGATGGCCATTAAAGAAGAACATGACCTCTACTAGGTTTCTATGGAAGTGGATAAGTGAAATGGGCCGGCCTTGTCTGACCTTGAAGGCTCAAATGTGTGTAAATAGGAGAGGGAATAAGGTGCCCTTATATAGGAGAGGAGAGGGGCACTTTTTGAAACCTTAAAAATATTAAATAATAATAAACTGAAACCCCACATAAATACATCAATAAATGCCTAAATTCTATAATGAGATAATATAGGGTTGTAATATCATCAAACAATAAAATTTATACATTTTTCATGTTAAATTTAAACCTTATCAACTCGATTTATCATTATTTAATTTATTTAATTTTATTTGTGGTAATAAAATTCTAAATTTTAAATTGTTATAAATACATATTTAAATGTTGTCAATTTCCCATAATTGAATACTTTATAACCTTTTAGACCATATAATATTCAATTTGTAGTTTTTAATTATTTTTGTGATTTTTAAATAGTTTAATAATATGTTATTTTAATAAAATATCAATAGTGTTAATTTTGACACCTTTCATTATTAAAATTTATATAAAAACCACACAAGAGATATGTTTGAAAAAAAAATATAATCGACTCATAACATGTCATATTCATTAAAAACATTCATATTTCACATTAATTTGTTCATATATTATTTATTTAATATTATCAAAACCATATATTTTGAATATCTCTTAATAAAATAATTACTACAACATATTTGTATAATTATTTAATATACTTATTTTTTGAATAAAAATTAAAAATAAAATCCTATGATTAAGATAAATATTATAAATATTATAATAATATTCGTACTCAAATTTATCATTGTAAAATCACAACATTTATATTGTTATATTTATTAAATTATGAAGGTGACATCTTTGACATCATTTAAAATAATATAATATAAATGTCCTAATTGGATTTATAAGGCTCCAAATGGTCCACAAAATGACCCTTGGTTTATTAGGGTACATATATACTCAACCAACAATGTTTGGTCAATTTTCTGGTCCTTTTGATAGGAATTGATATTTTAATAAAAACTATATTATTGATTTTTCACTAAATAAATAATTTATTCATCACTAATGTATAAGCTATTAATGTAATTAAATATCTCTTAAAAATTAAAAATAAATTTCCATGATAAATAAAAACTTTTTATCATTCAAATGATTATTTATAATATAATTTATATTCTTTATTATGTTATATTAAATATAATCTAATTATTTATGTTTGAGTGAGACATTTCACTTTCCTTTAAATAAAATAAATAAAAGGTCTTAATCAAATACAAGTGGGTTCTGTTAAATTCCATTGTTACCCAAGTATTATTTAGGGTAAAATAAAATCATCCAATCATATTAGGACAAGTTTAAGGGTATTTTTATAATATTATATTTACCCTTTAATTACCTGATTTACCTCTAACTAAGGTAAATAAAATTTACCGTAGTTACTATTCATAATGACTAAAAAGAAAAAGTAGCTTATGAACATAATTTGGAACTAATGATTCCAAATATTGAATCCATTTTTCTAATTTCAAATCACCGAAGTTGCATAAATTAATTTAAAATTAATCCTCTTGTTAAGAAAACATGTTTTAAAAGTTAATACATTGCAAAAGATTGAAATGATTTTACCTATGAATTC
This sequence comes from Viscum album, assembly GCA_963277665.1. NCBI lineage: Eukaryota > Viridiplantae > Streptophyta > Magnoliopsida > Santalales > Viscaceae > Viscum > Viscum album. The sequence goes on along the minus strand of OY728120.1, from coordinate 31,616,011 downwards.
AATGTAAAATAAATGGAAATGGAATGTAACACCCCAAGATTTCATAGTGTGTTATTTCTTCAAAATAATTCAATAACTTTCACTACATGCAACACCATGTTCAAGCACACCATGAGTTACCAAACAAGCCGTTCAAAAGAGGTTATGAATAGTATTAGATAAATTTTAATGTTTATATAATCCTTATAATTTTAGAATCCATATTATGAGTTTCTTAGATATAATGCAAGAACAAATTCATTTTCAGTATTGCACTTTTATCAACTTTAATAGTGAACCCTTTTTAAATACTATATTTTAAACTTTTTGACTAAATGGGGACATCAAAAATTTAAAATGAAACATCCCAAGCTTCCACGGTACGCTTTCTTTGAATAAAACAGTAGCGTGTGTTGTACGCAACCTTGAGTTTTAACACACACCACAACCAATCAAACTAGCCGTTATGAATAGTAATACCTAATTTTTGAAATTAGATATATTTTATATTTAAAAATGGACTTCATTTTTGGATTCGGAATATCGAAATTATCCTAGGGTGAAATTTTGGTACTTTTCGGATAACTTTTATATTTTGATGAATAGTGAAAATTACTAAATTTTAATTAAAAACAACTTTTTTAATCAAAATAATTAATAGTGATAAATTATGAATTTGAGTGGTTTTAAAGTATATTTAGAATATATTTTTACCATTTAATATAATGTTGGTCATTGGACATAATTTTACAATTAAACCGAACATAAACGAGTGTCAATCTTTTGATAGTTATTATCTCTTAAAAACACGCTTTTTGTTTTGACAACGGGATTTAATTTTAAATTAATTTCTACCACTTCTATGTTTTGAATTTAGGAAAATGGATTCCATATTTGGAATCAGGATGTTAAAATTGTGTAAATAGGTAACTTTTATTTTTAGACATTTTGAATAATTACTGCGGTAAATATTTTATTTACCATGGTTAAGGGTAAATCCGGTAAATAAGGGTTAAAAAAAATAATATTATAATAATACTAAATTACCCTAAAACGTGTCTTAACCCTATTGGTTGATACATGGTCGACCATGGGAATCTTTGGGTCTATTTTGGGACCCCATGGATCCACTTGTAAGTGATAATGACACTTTATTTTAATTTAGTTAAAATGAATACAAAAATGACACAAGCATATATCTTTTAGAACAACAATTGTTACATAGGGTTATATTTGTTGGATTTTAGATTATAAATATTCATTAGAAAGCTAAAAAGATTTTCTACATAATTATATTTTATTTATAATTTTTAGACATTAAATAATTTATTTTATTTATGACACAATGATGATGCAGTAATTACTATAATAGTGAAAAATTAAAATAGTTGATATTATAAACACCCAAATAAATATAATATGAAACTTTTAATGAATTAAACTAATTTTCTAGGATAATATGATATATTAGGATTGCTGTAATTGACTTTGTTCGAAGTAATAAATCTGTTATGAGTTTCACAAAAATCAACTATTGAATAGTGTCAAAATTGACATAAAAGAGTTCTTAAAACAAATATTATATTATTAATTGATATTAAATTCCTAAAAATCTAAGGTTCGGCCAAGAGACTTATATTATGATAGGTTAATCATTAATGGACCACTTGGGGGTCTCTTGGATGTATATAGTAAGTTTATTAACCATATTATATAAAAATACAAAGAGACATTGTAAAAGTGAAACTAATTAACTTAGAGTTAATACTTAAAGATAAGGTTAATATAAGTACCCAAACCTGTCTAAATTCTATTCGATGAGTTGTTTTCGACCTATCCCCACCTCATCCTTTGAATAGTCAACTTTGGAGCCTTTGGAAACCGAATATGAATTTATTATAAATTAATATTTCTAGCTTTTCCAAAGGTGCCCCTCACCCCTCTTATAAAAGGGCACTCCTCCTTCTCATTTCCTCACACCTCTCAAGCCACTTGGCTCGTCCAAACTCTGCCCAACTAAGCTCCCCACATCCCTCTCCTCCTCCTTGAAGCTTCCCCTTAGGCATAAAGCATTTCAAGAAGTCCTTTGGTTCCAACCAAAGTGAGTTACCTAAATTAAAGGTAACAATTTCTCTTAAAGTATTTTCATTTATTTTGCTTCTCCAACCCCCAAAATCTTTTTATTTCCTTTATTTTATAACAACACCAGTATCCTCAATATACTAGGATGTTTTTATAAGAAGGATTCAAACTACACATTCACACAACTCCATCTAATGGATGATGAACATAATGTTTCTGTGGATGGCAAACTAACGCCTCAAGAAACGATGATTGTTCAAATACATCTTACCGCCTCTCATGGTGGCCATTAGGATGGCACTGTAATTAAATATGATATTAATGATATATATTCTATATATAAGCTTCTGTAATTCCTTTTTATTTCATACCATTATTCGTTTCATGTTGTATATACATACGATAATTTCATTTGAGGAAGTGCGGACTACCGCCCCCTTAAAATTATATGACTCGTTCATACCACACATGGAACGTATAAAGGATGGTGTAAATGAACTTAAGTAACATATATAAAATATTATATTATACTGGAATAGTAATATACCTATGTATAATTTGGATTCGATTCATTTAAAATAAAAATTAAATGGAAGTAGCGTTCGTGCATACGTACGGACTACCGTCTCCACGAACGCGATGAGATTCATTCTCCATCGTATAATTTGATGATTTAAAAATTATGTTTAAGAACATGATACCATTCTGGATATGAATAATATACATCCCATTAATAACAAATATGTCTCACATAACAAAGAATATAATGTAAAATGAACCCGTTAACACCCGAAATGACGATAATTCTAAAATATTATTAACAAATCAATGATAAAAGATCATATATGATGTCATATTAAAGTAAATTATTCTTTTATTATTCAATAACAATTATTTCACCATTATACAGGAGGTAAACCTACCATCGACCAAGGAAAAAGTACAATGTAAGGGTTTTCTTATCTCACTTTTAATTCCGTGAGAATTCCATTGATCACCACTTAATTATTGCATGTGGTGTATGTGTACTGCCCATGATCGTATTCATTGTGTAATATACTTTAATTTATGGGTATTCACATCATCATGGTATGATACTTCTTTCATGGGTGTATGTTTCGTAAGTTACCTAATCGATAAGGGAATTTGAGATTTCAATTTCCACTCATTTGGCTTTACACATATTTCATTGATTATATTACCCCAAGATTATGTGTGGAATCACTATTCATTTGATTATGTCATAATTTCCACTCCCCTTCCTGTGGATAGAAGTTTTATACACATAATCACTCCATTGGTAATTCTCAAGTCATTGATATGAATTTGATAAGAGTAATTCTCCATTTGTTGAGTTAAACATCCAATTCGTTGGTATTGTTTTTTTACAAGAATATGTGTGAATGTCCTTTGATTGTTTTACACTGAATATCCAATCATATTTAGTGTATTTATATTTGTCACACATAATTATGTCATTGATTTATCCTTAACCTAAGGATACAACCTTTTTGAGAAATTTCATCTCAATTTACATTCCATTGAGACTTATTTGATGATATACACCAAATCACTTCTATGTGGTGTATATAATGTACTTTGACATAGTATATCATGAATTCCTTTATTCTCATGATATTGCAATGTTTTGATTACCTCAATTATTTGTATTCAAGTGTCTCTCTTTTGGTTAGAAACTCTAACCAAAATACCATTTTAAAATGTTTTAAAGAATTATTCTTCTAAATCATGCCCATTAATGTCCATATTTTAAAAATGGTTTTAAGGAATTATTTATATGGACATTAAAGTTTTAAAATTAAAACTCCTTTTAAAAGTTTCAAAGTGGTATGGGACACTTTGATTCAAAAATATACTTTTAAATGGCTTCTTGACAAATAGTGTGACTTTTAAATGTTTTCAAGAAAAGGGGGATATTTCTCTCAAATAGTTTTGATGATTATTTTCATCTATGTCAACATCCTTAATTATTATTGATTGAGGTTAATGTGATACAATACAATCTTCTATATTGTATTGAATGAATTATGTTTGACTGTGGATGTGCTATTTTTATACCATTCATGGTTTGTGGTGAAAGTATTGACATTTCGTATGCTAGTTTAATACGAATGTTTACGTTATGTTTAAACCTTTTCATATGGGAATGCATTGGACTTAATAAGTGACGGGTGGAGCCCGCTATAGCTCCTCGATGCATCGGTAGGTCTCATGAGACAAACTAGTGTCTTGGCACAAGGCCTTGGCAAAATCTTATTTGTAGTCTTGGCACGAGGCCTTGGCTATGTGGTTATGATAGTCTGGCATTATGCATTCCATCATTATGAAAGTGGTTATTGATATTGCATGTGATCATTCGACTAGTAGAATATCCATGTGAGTAAGTAAATGGAATTATTTCATTTTACCTTTGCCATTTTATGCTGAAGTTCAAGTTTAAAAGGCTTTTGTTTTAGTTATAAATTGCCTTAAGTGTTTATGCTCATTTATGAAAGCTTCTGCTATAATGTTATCCTTACTGAGCATCCGAGCTCACCCCTTTCAATGTTTTATTTTTTTTTCCCAGGATTATGAAGAAGTAATTTATGAATGACCTGCAGGGATAGTATGAGGGGATATGAAGACAAGATGTTTTTTTTATGATGTAATGTAAAAATTTATGGATGTATCTAGTTATTCCAAGGCTACTAAACTAATCGGTCTTTCGAGACTTGATCTTTCTCGTGATCATGCCAATGTTATGTAATTAATGCACCGACTCTGGGTAGCTGGGGTCGGGGCGTTACATGGAATAAATTATATTAAATGGTAAAAATATATTCTATTTATACTTTAAAACCATTCAATATTTTAATTTAACCATACAAATTATTTTTATGAAAAAAGTTGTTTTTAATTAAAATATAGCTTTTTTTACTATTCATTAAAATATGAAGTTTATCAGAATAATATGAAAATTTTATACAAAGTAAATTTTTATATCCTGATTCCAAAGAAGAATTTTATTTTGTCAAATTGAACTTTTAAACAAGTCAAAAACTAGATTTAATGTGGGTGTACCATTAAAAGGCGGAAAAAATGTATTTTTTAAAAAATACTTAATTTTCTCGAAAAATTTATTTTGTTATCATAAGATGTTATAAAAATTGTGTAAGATGAATAATAATGTTATAACATTCAAAATTTTGTAAATACTATTCATAAAATCTAGTTCATAATATTATAACAATATATCATTGTTTATTGAAACCCGGTATTGCGTACAACACACGCTATCGAGGAAGGTCGTGAATGCGTGTAATGCAAGCCAAGTCAATGTTGCGTGTAGTGAAAGCTCCCTTTTTCATTGCTTATAACATAATAATAACTTATTTAATTAAAACATTAAACAAAATCTACACTTAATGTTGCATAGAATAATTTCTAAAAAATGAACTTGAAATTGTGTGTAACACGAGCCAATAACAGTTTTGTGTATACTGCAAGCTAATACAGTGTTGCGTATAGCAGAAGATAATTTTGGTGTAGCGTAAATCAGAAGACATCAATGAAATTAAAATTAATAATTCTCATAAAATCTCAGGATGTTACATCTTACCCCCCTTAAAATAAATTTCGCAATCGAAATTCTTCGGGGTTATAAATGGTTTACTACTTCAAAGTTTCTTTAATAGAAACCCACATCGTAAAAAGGAATACCAAAACATAATGTTAAAAACTAAATTATGAAAAGTAATTGTTACCCAAATTAACTATTCACTGGGTTTCCACATATGAAAACATTGGTGAAAATATGGATATAGAAGAGAAATCTAACCATCAAATTCTGATGGAGTGTGTTAGAGAACATGGCTATGAAAAATCCAACATTCAGAAATCCATAAATTTATAATGATATAAGGTAGCATCTGATTCATCAAATATGAGGATACTATGACAACATTTTTTTTTCAATATTATTTCCCTAATGTTGAATAATTTGAATTAGAAGAAATACTTTCTTTATTTTGTACAATATCACCGTTGTTCGTGCCTTGAACAATTTCCACTTCATATCTTAAACAAATAAAGTTGAATTTGTCATTATTGATGTGTTATCCGATCGTGTGATAGAATGATGGGTCATTCCATCTATCTCAAACAAAAGGTTAGCAAAATTTGTCAAATAAGTCCATCTATGGTGAGTTTAATCGTATATGATTCCAAAAATGGACTTACACTTCATCTATCGTGCCGAATAAAAAAATAAAACTTGTTTCTACTAACTAGGGACTTCTTGTCGGCCAGTGGTAGGAGGTAAAGTCCTGTCGCACATCGGTTATGGGTTCGATTCCCACAGCCTTGTCAAATATCACGGTTTGTCGCATGTCCTACTATTTGTCCCTTTTTCTAAAACTACATTTTTATAACATTCCAGAAATAATATAAAAAAATGATCAATCCTTAAAAAATACTAACTGATGTCTAACATAATTCATTCCAATCTTTAGGCTTTTCCAAAATACTTTTGTCCATGATCATAGTATAAAGAATACAATAACTAGAAATGTCATCCACCGAGCATGTGAATACCATCATTTATCTCCCATATATCATATGATATATATTGTTGGCCACATTCCAAACATGTGAATACCTTAATCAGGTATTCACTTGAAAAATGAATACCCATTGAACCTATGTGAAAACAGGAATTCTATCAAAAGTTATCTCTTTCCACATACCAAAATCCCAAAAATTCTTTATACTCAAACCATGATATCATGTTTTCCTTATATTAGTCATGAGGTCAAGAGTAATATGAAACATATTATTTTCGCATTATCCCTTCATTATGCGCATATCATCTGCTTTCCAAAAATATTTCAATCACTTTTAATGGTTACCGATGCCATATTCTTATGGAAAACCACAATGGACCAATACGTAGATATTGAAATACCATAAAAGTACCTCAATAACATTATTATTGAATACCAATACATAAACACTTCAATCCATCCACATTAATGATTGTCGGGGAATAAGTCCTTCCTTCATTTAGAAGGATCCTCTTAGGTCAGGGCATTGAGTTGGGTAATGCCCATGTTCTCCACAGATAAGACATTGAACTCCATAACAGTCTATCACTCTATGACCCTTATCTCCACACAGATAACATCATCCCCTCCATTTGATGTATTCATCAAGGTTCTTCATCGTTCTTTTGAAATCTCAAAATTCAATTCTATGTGCTCATCAACATGCGGACAAGAATAAAATTCCATCTTCCTATTATTTGATGAATTAGGAATACCACTAAAGTTCACCTTGTTAATCATATATCATGATGACTGATTCTGCATAATCACAAAATCTTTGTTTCTAGGCATTACACAATTTCGTTGTTCATAGTCACCATATTTTACATTGGATTCAATGTTGACCCAATTTCTTCTGGTTCCCTGCATTGACTAAAACCAAGATCCATGGCGTAAGAAACAGTTAAAATAACTGGGAACAACATAATCATAAAAATTCACTTATGGAATGTCTAACTTATCGAACTTTCATTAATCCAGGACACCTTAGTTTCACCCAAGGTTATTCATGATCATCAACATAATTCTAGGACTGTTAACTATAGTTATACTAAACCTTATGGACATCCTTAGAAATACCTTAGAAATATATCTAGGGATATAACTAAATATTCCACATCCTAGTTTCCAAAGGATAACTAAACCCCTCCTTTCATACCAACCTTTAGAGACTCAAGTTTTATAAACATGGACATTACATTACTTTTGTGGAACAATTAATACCTAACAAGAACTAACCGTCAAGGACCGTAATAGTTTAGTGTCTTTGGAAACTCAGAAGATAATCTTCTAATCATGGTGAATGATCTTCAACATCTCCCACAAATATCTTCCCCTTTTTTATTCTTACCTAAATCCATTCTTTAAATCCTGGTGAAAACAAGACATATAAAGGTGGAGCTCAAATTCTCAGTAAGGGTAATCATAGAAAAAAATAAAACAAATCATATACATTTAAACATAAAAATAAAACATGAACATAAAATTTAAACATACAAATCTTGAGAAATAAATCTTGGCAGGACATAAGGCATAGATCATAAAAGAACATTAATCATGATAAAATAGAATGGGAATAAAACATCTAATTGTGGCAAACCATCAAGAAGTTGATATGATTTCAATAGTAGCCAAGGAATTGCTGCAAAAACCATCTTAGTGGACAAAGTCCCTTACTGAATAGAGTTCACTACTCGTTCCAGTCCAATATCACTGAACTAGATTAACTTACTGTTCCTGCCATGTATATCTAATTAAATATAAATCATTACCAAATTAATTGATGGGAGATATAGGTCCCACCCATCTCATAATGAAATCATTATTACGTGTGATAAAAATGAACATACATCATTCATAATAACCCAAAAAATAAAATGGGTTTCATAAACATCATCCCATCATAACATAATCCATATAAAAAAATAATCATCTTTACATAAAAATAAAAATGAAACCTTATAAATCAAAGAGACATTATACTTGAAACATACACATATGAAATAATGTCATTTTAGATGGAAAATGGTTTTGATAAAACATTTGAAATGAATTTTTGAGGAAAATAACCTTTCTTCTTCAAAATCATTTTATTTTCACAAAAATCTAGGAAATTTTAAAATAAAATGATTTTTTTGAAAATAATAATGAAATATTATAGACTAAGCTTCATAAAATTTGGGCTTTATCATACTGTAAAAATCTGTTCATGCCATATAAGTTAAAAAAAATATTATTCTCGTACTTTTTCCAGAAAAGTCAACAAAGTTCATTGTATGGTAATCAAAAAATGATTACTTCCATAACACAATGTAAAAGTAAAAGAGGGGTACAAGTATAATTCCCCAGCCTTAAACCATACTTAATCTTGAGTTATTACAAGATTACACATTGAGGATCTTTTGAGGTTTAGTGTTTTAGAGAATTAGATCATGAAACTTGCATTACATTCCACATTTAAACAAAGTGGTTACATAAAAGACAGTATTCATTCTTCCCCTCAACGGAAAAATATTGAAAATAAAACATGGATTCTTTCTTGACACATCCTTGACACTATCATCACATCATGTACCTTTCCCTTGAACTGTGAAAAACATTTCAAAAACTTGGGATGAGCATAAAAAGCTCAGTAAGGGTTATAAAAATATGGAAATGAAACATGAGTTCATATATACATAAGAATGAAATCATACTTTACCCATAAAACAAAGGCACTTTAACATACCTCATCAAACCATGAATAAATCATAGAAATCATAAGACATAAAGGTAACTTGAGGCATTCATAACATTCTTACATAGGGATTAACCCTCTTGGTTACGTTTGGAATACCCATCACAGTATATTCCCTAATTCTCTTCGGAGAAACCTTAACGTTTCACTCCTTCACGTTACCCAATGCAATGGAGAGCTATATCGGGCTCACCCGCCCTTAGTTTATCACGGAACCACCCGTTTTCATAACAATGTCGAAGAACCATAACATAAACGTATCACATAAAACATGCATAAAGGAAACATAACATTTCCACATTTCAATCACAATATAACATTTTAGTATATTGAAATAATGAATCCGTTAAAAAAGAGACCATTTCAAAAACCATTTAAAACATTTAATAAAGAGATTTTTTAATCAAAGTGTCCCATACCACCTTGAAGCTTTTAACATTTTAAACCATTAATATCGATATAAATAAATCTTTAAACCCATTTTGAAAACATGGATATTAATAAGAACAAATCATTAAATCATTTAAAGCGAAATTTTGGTTAAAGGGTTTTTACCAAAATTAGAGACACTTGAATACAATAATTGAGGAATAACATTTAATCAGAACATTATAATATCATGAGAATAAATGGATTCATGATATAATATTCCAAAGGACAGTATATACACCATATAATAGTTAATTGGTTCATAACAACAATGAAGTCTCAATAGGGATGTAAAATGTGATGAAATCCCTTATAAAGAAGGTATCCTTAAATTAAGGATAAATCAATCTCCAAATTATGTGTGAAAAATATAAATACACCCAATATAATTGGATATTAAGTGTAAAACAATAAAAGGTTATTCACACATATTCAAGGGATGACATATTCAATAACTACATGTTGAACCCAAATAAATCGAAATTGGGTTAGAACGTTCCCTTGGTAAAATTCGACAGCCTAAAGGGCGTCACATCAAAAATTATGAAATTTTGTTGATGAGAGATAAAAAGGGAATCTCGTCACATGGACATAAAATTTTACATCAATCAGGATATAGAAGAACATATCCCAACATAATATTATGTGAATTGAAATACATAACAAACAAAGTCTTTTAAAATGAGGAGGGTGAATGGTTCCCTTACCGACTTGGGTAACTTTCGAAAAGTACACCCCATTGAAGAAGTGTAATACAATGAATATGTAAATACCCATAAATGGAATTATATTACAAAAGGAGTGTAATAATGGGCAGTACAAAAACCACTCAAATGAAATTGTGGCAAATGTAGCATAAATCTCACAAGAATAAAAGTGAGATGAAAAATCCGTTACAAAAACTCGGCAGCCTAACAGCGCCACTTAAAACTTCCAAAATGGATTGATGAGAGGAAATAGGGCCTCTAATCATATGAAACTAATAAGTACAGTGGGAGTAATATAAAATAACATCCCAATCATAAGAAAGATGAGCTTAAAAGGAATGACATAAAAGAGTGTACATAAAAAGAAAGAGAGGAGTAAGATCCCTTACCTCAGGTCCGACTTGACTCGATCGTTCTTTAACGTCCTGAATAATAAGCATGAGTTAATTTATACTTTCTTATGAACCTTAATAAAGTTCATTATTCCTTTTATATCTCTTATTTCAATGTTATAAACATTATGTAATCATTTAAGTTAATAATGTTTGTTTTTTCAATATATGGTTGTTTAGTCGAAAGTGGACTTCTTACAATTGTTGTTTGTGTGGTCAAAGGTTCATTATAGCCAGAATGATATTAATTATATGGATATAATATATATCATATATATCCAGAATATACATGTATTTATAATATTACATAATCATTTAGAGGTAAGAAATGAAATGCACCGTTTATGGAGACGGTAAGCCGTACGTACGTATGAACGCTACTTTCATTTCTATCTCATACTTTAATGGAAAGAAACAATAATGATATAGAGGTATATTATAATTCCAGTATAACATCATATATAATAACTTTAAATCCATCCTTTATACGTCTCACGTATGGCATTAACGAATCAAATCACTTTGAGGGGGCGGTAGTCCGCATTTCCTAAAATGAAATTATCGTGTTTTCTCACAATGGAAATCATAAAGGTATGAAACAAATTAAAATAAAGAAGCTTAAGTAAATCTTAAACTTATTATATATCATATATAAATATAGTGTCATCTAAATGGCCCCCTTTGAAGGTGTTATATGAGTGTTAAACAATCATCGTTTCGGGAGGCAGAATTTCGCCATCCACCGAAACCGTCTGTTCTTTAACCATTTGATGTATTTGTGTGAGAGTGTAGCTAGAATAAATCTTATAACAACATCCTAGTATATTTAAGATACTGTTTTTGTTACAAAAGTAGTAAATAAAAATATTTTAGGGGGTTGGAGAAGCAATATAAAAACAAATGAACATGAGAGAATGAATTAACTTTAAAAGTGTAACTCCTTTTGATTTGAGCCTAAAGGCTTCCTTTGAAAGGATTATGCCCAAAAGGAATCCTCTAGGATGAGGAGAGGGATGTGGAGAGAGTAAATGGGCAGTGTATGGCCGAGCCAAAGGCTTGAGGAGTGTGTGAAATGAGGTAGAGGTGGGGTCCTTTTATAAGAGGAGAGGAGGGGCACCTTTGGAAAGTAAGAAATATTACTTTATTTGAAAATGTGTTTCTATTTTAAAAGGGCCCACATTGATATAATTCGTGTATAAGGTGATAAGGATTCGAAATCCATTCATCTAATAAGTTTTGGACATTTTTAGGTCATAGTGTTTAAATTATCATCTCATTTTATTTAAATCGTCAGATAATGATGTCATCGCTGCATCATTATGATGTCATAAATAATTTAATTTATTTAATGTCTAAAAATTATATAAAAATTACTATGATGTAGGAAATCTTTTTATCTTTCCAATTTCTATTTATAATAACAAATCTGACGTGTATAAGCCCACTTAAAAATTGTTTTAGTAAAACATATCATGTTTGTGTCATTTTTACTTTTACATTAAATAAAAAGGTATTTATGTCATTTCCCAACAAAAGTGGCTCCATGGGGTCCCCAAGTTGACCCATGGCTTGTCTTGGTCGTACATCAAACATCCAATGAGGTTAGTACATGTGTCAAGTTCATTTCATATTATTAAAACATTATTTTTACCTTAAACTACACTAATTACCTCTAATCGCGATTAATGAAAAAAAGTTACTATTCACCAAAAAATTATTTTCATCCCATTGAACCAAATTTTACATACTAATGACAACCATGTATTTAGGATTTTCAAAATTCAATACACATTAGTGGTAAACTTTCATTTAACTGAAAAATCAGTTTGCTTGATTACCACTTAGTGGTTTCACTATTCATAAAAAATTGGAGTTTTTCAAAAAATTACCAAAAATTCAACCAAAGCTATATTAGATATTCCGAATTCAAAAATGATGTCTATTTTATAAAATTCATAACATATAAGTCACATTAATTAATTTAATAATTAATTCCCGCTGTCAGATCAAATAGCGTGTTTTTATGAAATAATAAGTATCAAAAGATTGACACTGGTTTAAGTCTGATTTCAAAGTGAAATTAATTCCAACGACCACTATTGGATTTAATGGTAAAAATATACTATAATTTCACTTTAAAACCAATTCAAAAGATAATCTCATGATATAAATAAATTAGATTAAAAATAGGTTTTGAATTAAAATACAACATTTTACACTATTCATTTAAAAAAATGAACTTTATCGGAAAGATACCGAAAATTTACCCAAAGTAAATTTTGATGTCCCAATTCTTAAGAAGAGTTTTATTTGGTCAAATTGAATTCATTAGAGTGAAAAAACTATAATTAATGACGGTTCGCCATCAAAAGGCGATAAGTGACCCTTTAGTGAAAACCGGGGCATATACGCCTAAAATTGAATTCTTTCCATATTTTTAGCCTTTATCTTTTATTGGATAAATTTAAAAACATTTAAAAACATTTATAATCATATTTTAGTTATTTATATCCATTCCCGCCAACACAACAGCTACATGTTAACTACCATATAAAATAGTATTATTTAATTATTAGAGTGCAACGTAAGATTCCCAAGAAACTCGTTGTTGCGTGTTGGGTATGCCATCAAGCATAGAGTCCCCTTTAAAGTCATATTAATATTTTATTCGCAAATATAGATAAATATGAAAATGTCATATTCTTTATTTACCTGGGGTGTTACATCCTTCCCCCCTTTTGGGAACTGCGTCCTCGCAATTTTTAAAATTGAGCTTGGAAATATCCTTGAAAGTCCCACATCGGAACAAGAGTCTGTAAAACAATCACTTTAAAATAAAGAAAGATAAGCAGATAGGTTACCCGAGTTAACCCATATATAGAAAAACATGGACATGGAAGAAAAACCAAAGGGTTATGTTCCTGAGGGAGAGTGATAAAAAACATGTCTAGGAGAAAGTTAACTATAAGAAAATCACAAACTTGTGATGGGTTAAACGGTATTCGATTCCCCAGTAGGAAAAGTTAATAGAAAACATTTTTGTTTTAAGTTACTTTTTATTGAGTAATTTATTCATAGGGAAACATAATCACTTATCATGTTGACTTTCAACTTTTACACAAACTCATATTTTCTCCAAAAGATGATTATTTAGGAAGACTTGTTCGCATTAAGAGTACTATAATCAAATTATTGAGAATCACCTAATCCACAAAAGAGAACTATACATTTCCCATGTCTTTAGACCTTAACCAAAACTAAAACAAAAAAAGTTATTATGAGATCAGATAATACCCAAAAAGGATAATCCTTAAAAAAACAAATCTATTCCTAATCTCCAAAATTTATCAAACAATACCCAAAGTTCAATAAAGACCATTCAATAAACTATTTTTCCATAAAATTCTTCAAAGTAAACCAATATAAGATGGAAACCCAAATATTTGAAGTATTTAGTCACATAGTCTTCCAAGGTACAAATTAACACTTATCTCCAAATAACATCAGTAAATCTTAATGTCTCATATTGAAAAGTAATTAACCTAATCACATATCCTCCATGATAGGTTAATCATTTTCATAAATAACCCAAAATCAACTTACTCTTAATTCCTAAAATCATATAACTAAAAAGAATCAGTCAAACTAACCAAGGACATCACGTAGTCCAGTGGTAGGCGATAAATACCAGTTGCACTTTGATTGTGGGTTCGATTCCCGCAGCTTTGTCCGACGCGATGGGTAGTCACACGGTCTACGTGTTGTCCTTTTTCCAAAACTATATAATTCTCAAATCATTCCCCAAAAAGGGATAAAATCATCAAAAATAACCATAACATAATTTAACCTCAATTTTATCTCATGCCTTTCACTTCAATCGTAACATATAGTAACCCATAATTACCTCAAAAGTAAGGATCATATAAACCCAAATGGTTCTTTATAACTATGTCCACAAAAGAAAAGATAACTATTCCTTGAATAAAATTTGCCTATATTAAACATCAGGGTTACACATAATATAAAAAATCTTCTAATGTAACCCCATCATCAAAAGATACTTAATACTCTTAATAATTTCACCATAACTCTTGAAGCCCTTATATGTTGACATCTTACTCATTCAACATTCTTCATGATCCATTAACCATTCCTTTCCAAATTATTCCGAAATACCTCTTTCCTACAAACAAAATCATGAATCATATCCTAAGATTCCAAAAAAGGAAAACAATAGTCATGAAATAGTAAATACCTTTGATTGGTCATTGTCAGTTTCTTCATCCTCAATCGGAATGTAATTAGGTAGTGGTAAACAAAAATTTGTACGCTCTTGCTGACCCCATTCACGAAACTTCTTCATAGGACATGTGTTTGCATAATGACCACGCACACCACATTTAAAACATTCAATTGATCCCTCAGAAAGAACTTCTTTCCCTTTCCTTGAGTCAACTGGATGCTTCCTTTTTCCATGGTAGGTTCTTTCTATATGACCTTCATTTCCACATCTATAGCACATTTCTGTCCCTTTGAAACATTTTCCTAGGTGTTTCTTTCCACATGTTTGACACATAGGTTTTTGAACACACATACCTTTATGATTATTACCTGTACTTCCGTAGGGATTTGTTTCTTGCATATATGATGCCTTAGAGAAATCTCCAAGGTTGAGGTGGTCAATAATGACTCCAGATAGTTGGTTGAGGATAATCACAAGAGTTCTCATTGCAGCTCCCATATCATTCAGTTGCTTGCTCTAAAAAAACTGTCACAGTTTCCATCACATCCACTGTTACTTTGGTGCCTGCTAGATCCAGCCATTTACTAAAACCAAATAGGTCAGTGTGAGTATATCAACAAAACCATCACGTATAAATGAGTAAGATAAACACTAAGATATACTTACTCATTCACTTTATCTAAAACTAGGACTCATTCTGAAATCCTAACCATTATGGTAATGTCACTTATGCTTAAAGAATACCCTAACCTATAAAGTTATCTAAACCGACCTCTGATACCAACTATAAGGCCCCAGCCATAAAACTTACTTAATATTGAGTTATTACAAGATTACACATTGAGGATCTTTTCAGGTTTAGAGTTTTAGAGAATTAGATCATGAAACTTGCATTACATTCCACATTTAAACAAAGTGGTTACATAAAAGACAGTATTCATTCTTCCCAGCAATGGAAACATATTGAAAATAAAACATGGATTCTTTCTTGACACATCCTTGACACTATCATCACATCATGTACCTTTCCCTTGACCTGTGAAAAACATTTCCAAAACTTGGGATGAGCATAAAAACCTCATTAAGGGTAATAAAAATATGGAATGGAAACAAGAGTTCATATATACATAAGAATGAAATCATACTTTACCCATAAAGCAAAGGCACTTTAACATACCTCATAAAACCATGAATAAATCATAGAAATCATAAGACATAAAGGTAACTTGAGGCATTCATAACATTATTATGTAGGGAGTACCCCTCTTTGTTACGTTTGGAATATCCATCACAGTATATTCCCTAAATCTCTTCGGAGAAACCTTAACGTTTCACTCCTTCGCGTTACCCAATGCATTGGAGAGCTATATCGGGCTCACCCGCCCTTAGTTAATCACGGAACCACCTGTTTTCATAACAATTCCCAAGAACCATAACATAAACGTATCACATAAAACATACATAAAGGAAACATAACATTTCTACATTTCAATCATAATATAACATTTTAGTATATTGAAATAATGAATCCATTCAAAAAGAGACCATTTCCAAAACCATTTAAAACATTTAATAAGGAGATTTTTGAATCAAAGTTTCCCATACCACCTTGAAGATTTTAACATTTTATACCATTAATATCCATATAAATAAATCCTTAAAACCATTTTTAAAACATGGATGTTAATAAGAACAAATCATTAAAACATTTAAAGTGATATTTTGGTTAATGGGTTTTTACCAAAATTAGAGACACTTGAATACAATAATTGAGGAATAACATTTAATCAGAACATTATAATATCATGAGAATAAATGGATTCATGATATAATATTCCAAAGGACAGTATATACACCATATAATAGTGAATTGGCGCATAACAACAATGAAGTCTCAATAGGGATGTAAAATGTGATGAAATCCCTTATAAAGAAGGTATCCTTAAATTAAGGATAAATCAATCTCCAAATTATATGTGAAAAATATAAATAAACCCAATATAATTGGATATTAAGTGTAAAAAAATAAAAGGTTATTCACACATATTAAAAGGATGACATATTCAATAACTACATGTTGAACCTAAAGAAATTGAAATTGGGTTAAAACGTTCCCTTGGTAAAATTCGACAGCCTAAACGGCGTCACATCAAAAATTAAGAAAATGAGTTGATGAGAGATAAAAAGGGAATCTCATCACTTGGAGATAAAATTTGACATCAATCCGGATATATAAGAACATATCCCAACATAATAGTATGTGAATTAAAACACATAACAAACGAAGTCTTTTAAAATGAGGAGGGTGAAAGGTTCCCTTACCGACTTGGGTATCATTCGAAAAGTACACCCCATTGAAGAAGTGTCATACAATGAATATGTAAATACCCATAAATGGAATTATATTACAAAAGGATTTTAATAATGGGAAGTACATAAACCACTCAAATGAAATTGTGGAAAATGTAGCATAAATCTCACAGGAATAAAAGTGAGATGAAAAATCCCTTACAAAAACACGACAGTCTAACGGTACCACTTAAAACATCCAAAATGGATTGATGACAGGAAATAGGGTCTCTCATCATATAAACCTAATAAGTACAGTGGGATTAATATAAAATAACATCCCAATCATATGAAATATGAGCTTAAAAGGAATGACATAAAAGAGTGTACATAAAAAGAAAGAGAGGAGTAAGATCCCTTACCTCAGGTCCGACTTGACTCGATCGTTCTTTAACGTCCTGAATAATAAACATGAGTTAATTTATAATTTCTTATGAACCTTCTTAAAGTTCATTATTACTTTTATATCTCTTATTTCAATGTTATAAACTTTATGTAATCATTTAAGTTAATAATGTTTGTTTTTTCAATATTTGGTTCTTTAGTCGAAAATGGACTTCTTACAATTGTTGTTTGTGTGTTCAAAGGTTCATTATATACAGAATTATATTCATTATTTGGATATCATATATATCATATATATCCAGCATATACATGTATTTATAATATTACATAATCATTTAGAGGGAAGAAATGAAATGCACCGTTCATGGAGACGGTAAGTCGTACGTACGCATGAACGCTACATTCATTTCTATCTCATACTTTAATGGAAAGAAACAATAATGATATAGAGGTATATTATAATTACAGTATAAAATCATATATAATAACTTTAAATCCATCCTTTATACGTCCCACGTATGGCATTAACGAATCAAATCACTTTGAGGGGGCGGTAGTCCGCACTTCCTAAAATGAAATTATCGTGTTTACCCACAATGGAAACCATAAAGGTATGAAAAAAATGAAAATACAGAAGCTTAAGTAAAACATAAACATATTATATATCATATATAAATATAGTTTCATCTAAATGACCACCTTTTAAGGTGTTATATGAGTATTGAACAATCATCGTTTCGGGAAGCAGAATTTCGCCATCCACGGAAACTGTATGTTCTTTAACCATTTGATGTAGTTGTGTGAGAGTGTAGCTAGAATAAATCATATTAAAACATCCTAGTATATTTAAGATAATGTTTTGTTAAAAAATAAGTAAATAAAAAGAGTTTAGGGGGTTGGAGAAGCAAAATAAAACAAATGAACATGAGAGAATTAATTACCTTTAAAAGTGTAACTCCTTTTGATTTGAGCCTAACGGCTTCCTTTTAAAGCATTCTGCCAAAAGGGAATCCTCTCGGATGAGGAGAGGGATGTGTAGAGAGTAAATGGTCAGGTTATGGCCGAGCCAAAGGCTTGAGGAGTGTGTGAAATGAGGTAGAGGTGGGGGCCTTTTATAAAAGGAGAGGAGGGGCACTTTTGGAATGTAAGAAATATTACATTATTTGAAAATGTGTTTCAGTTTTAAAAGGTCCCACATTGATATAATTAGTGGATAAGGTTATAAGGGTTCTAAATCCACCCATCCAATAAGTTTTGGACATGTTTAGGTCATATTTTTTACATTATCTTCTCATTTTATTTGAATCGTCAGATAATGATGTCATCGCTTCATCATTATGATGTCATAAATAATTAAATTTATATAATGTCTAAAAATTATAAAAAAATTACTATGATGTAGTAATGCTTTTTATCTTTCCAATGAATATTTATAATAAAATATCTAACTTGTATAACCTCACTTAAAAATTGTTTTAGTAAAACATTTCATGTTTGTGTCATTTTAACTTTTACATTAAATAAAAAGTTATTTATGTCATTTCCCAACCAAAGTGGCTCCATGGGGTCACCAAGTTGACCCATGGATTTTCTTGGTCGTCCATCACACATCAAATGAGTTTAGGAAATGTTTCATGTTCATTTCAAATTATTAAAACATTATTTTTACCTTAAACTACACTAATTACCTCTAATCGCGATTAATGAAAAAAAGTTACTATTCACCAAAAAATTATTTTCATCCCATTAAACAACATTTTACACACTAATGACAACCATGTATGTCAGATTTTCAAAATTCAATACACATTAGTGGTAAATTTTCATTTAACTGAAAAATCAGTTTGCTTGATTACCACTTAGTGGTTTCACTATTCATCCAAAATTGATGTTTTTCAGAAAATTACCAAAAATTCATCCAAAGCTATATTTGATATTCCGAATTCAAAAATGATGTATATTTTATAATATTCATAACATATAAGTCAAATTATTTAATTTAATAATTAATTCCCGCTGTCAGATCAAATAGCGTGTTTTTATGAAACAACAAGTATCAAAAGATTGACACTGGTTTAAGTCTGATTTCAAAGTGAAATTAATTCCAACGACCACTATTGGATTTAACGGTAAAAATATACTCTAATTTCACTTTAAATCCAATTCAAATGATAATATAATCATATAAATAAATAAGATTAAAAAGAGGTTTTGAATTAAAATACAACATTTTACACTATTCATTTAAAAAAATGAACTTTGTCGGAAAGATACCAAAAATTTACACAAAGTAAATTCTGATGTCCCAATTCTTAAGAAGAGTTTTATTTTGTCCAATTGAATGTATAAGAGTGAAAAAAACTATATTTAATGATGGTTCTCCATCAAAAGGTGATAAGTGACCCTTTAGTGAAAACCAGGGCATATACGCCTAAAATTGAATTCTTTCCATATTTTTAGCCTTTATCTTTTATTGGATAAATGTAAAAACATTTAAAAACATTTATAATCATATTTTAGTTATTTCTATACATTCCCACCAATACAACGGCTACATGTTAACTACCATATAAAATAATATTATTTTATTATTAGAATGCAACGTAAGATTCCCAAGAAACTCGTTGTTGCGTGTTCGGTACGCCATTGAGCATAGAGTCCCCTTTAAAGTCATATTAATATTTTATTCACAAATATAGATAAATATGAAAATTTAATATTCTTTATTTACCTGGGATGTTACATCCTTCCCCCCTTTTGGGAATTGCGTCCTCGCAATTTTTAAAATTGAGCTTGGAAACATCCTTGAAAGTCCCACATCGGAACAAGAGTCAGTAAAACAATCTCTTTAAAATAAAGAAAGATAAGCACAGAGGTAACCCGAGTTAACCCATATGTAGAAAAACATGGACATGGAAGAAAAAGAAAAGGGTCATGTTCTTGAGGCAGAGTGATAGAAAACATGACTAGGAGAAAGTTAACCATAAGAAAATCACAAACTTGTGATGGGATAAACGGTATTAGATTCCCCAGTAAGAAAAGATAATAGACAAAAAAAATTTAAGTTACTTTTTATTGAGTAATTTATTCATATGGAAACATAATCACTTATCATGTTGACTTTCAACTTTTACACAAACTCATATTTTCTCCAAAAGATTAGTATTTTGGAAGACTTGTTCGCATTAAGAGTACTATAATAAAATTCTTGAGAATCACCTAATCCACAAAAGAGAACTATAAATTTCCCATGTCATTAGACCTTAACCAAAACTAAAACAAAAAAAGTTATTATGAGATCAGATAATACCCAAAAAGGATAATCCTTAAAAAAACAAATCTATTCTTAATCTCCAAAATTTATCAAACAATACCCAAAGTTCAACAAAGACCATTCAATAAACTATTTGTCCATAAAATTATTTAATGTAAACCAATCTAAGATGGAAACCCAAATATTTGAAGGATTTAGTCACATAGTCTTCCAAGGTACAAATTAACACTTATCACCAAATAACATCAGTTACTCTTAATGTCTCATATTGAAAAGTAATTAACCTAATCACATATCCTCCATGATAGGTTAATCATTTTCATAAATAACACAAAATCAACTTACTCTTAATTCATAAAATCATATAACTAAAAAGAATCAGTCAAACAAACCATGGACTTCAAGTAGTCCAGTGGTAGGCGATAAATACCAGTTGCACTTTGATTGTGGGTTCGATTCCCACAGCTTTGTCCGACGCGACGGGTAGTCACACGGTCAACGTGTTTTCCTTTTTCCAAAACTATATAATTCTCAAATCATTCCCCAAAAAGGGATAAAATCATCAAAAATAACCATAACATAATTTAACCTTAATTTTATCTCATGCCTTTCACTTCAATCATAACATACATTAACCCATAATTACCTCAATGGTAAGGATCATATAAACCCAAATGGTTCTTTATAACTATGTCCACAAAAGAAAAGATAACTATTCCTTGAATAAAATTTGCCTATATTAAACATCATGGTTAGACATAATATAAAAAATCTTCTAATGTAACCCCATCATCAAAAGAGACTTAATACTCTTAAGAATTTCACCATAACTCTTGAAGCCCTTATATGTTGACATCTTACTCATTCAACATTCTTCATGATCCATTAACCATTCCTTTCCAACTTATTCCGAAATACCTCTTTCCTACAAACAAAATCATGAATCATATCCTAAGATTCCAAAATAGGAAAACAATAGTCATGAAATAGTACATACCTTTGATTGGTCATTGTCAGTTTCTTCATCCTCAATCGGAATGGCATTAGGTAGTGGTAAACGAACATTTTAATGATCTTGGTGACCCCATTCATGAAAATTCATCATAGGAAATGTGTTTGCATAATGACCATGCACACCACATTTAAAACATTCAATTGATCCCTCAGAAAGAACTTCTTTCCCTTTCCTCGAGTCAACTGGATGCTTCCTTTTTCCATGGCAGGTTCTTGCTTTATGACCTTAATTTCCACATCTATAGCATATTTCTTTCCCTTTGAAACATTTTCTTAGGTGTTTCTTTCCACATCTTTGACACATAGGGTTTTGAACACACTTACCTTTATGATTATTACCTGTACTTCCGTAGGGATTTGTTTCATGCATATATGATGCCTTAGAGAAATCTCCAAGCTTTAGGTGGTCAATCATGACTCCAGATAGTTGGTTGAGGATAATCACAAGAGTTCTCATTACAGCTCCCATATCATTCAGTTGCTTGCTCTAAAAAAACTATCACAGTTTCCTTCACATCCACTGTTACTTTGGTGCCTGCTAGATCCAGCCATTTACTAAAACCAAATAGGTCAGTGTGAGTATATCAACAAAACCATCATGTACAAATGAGTAAGATAAACACTAAGATATACTTACTCATTCACTTTATCTAAAACTAGGATTCTTTCTGAAATCCTAACCATTATGGTAATGCCACTTATGCTTAAAGAATACCCTAACCTCTAAAGTTATCTAAACCGACCTCTGATACCAACTATAAGGCCCCAGCCTTAAACCTTACTTAATCTTGAGTTATTACAAGATTACACATTGAGGATCTTTTCAGGTTTAGAGTTTTAGAGAATTATATCATGAAACTTGCATTATATTCCACATTTAAACAAAGTGGTTACATAATAGATAGTATTCATTCTTCCCATCAATGGAAACATATTGAAAATAAAACATGGATTCTTTCTTGACACATCCTTGACACTATCATCACATCATGTACCTTTCCCTTGACCTGTGAAAAACATTTAAAAAAATTGGGATGAGTATAAAAAGATCAGTAAGGGTTATAGAAATATGGAAAGGAAACATGAGTTTATATATACATAAGAATTAAATCATACTTTACCCATAAAACAAAGGCACTTTAACATACCTCATCAAACCATGAATAAATCATAGAAATCATAAGACATAAAGGTAACTTGAGGCATTCATAACATTCTTACATAGGGAGTAACCCTCTTGGTTACGTTTGGAATACCCATCATAGTATATTCCCTAAATCTTTTTGGAGAAACCTTAAGGTTTCACTCCTTCGCGTTACCCAATGCATTGGAGAGCTATATTGGGCTCACCCGCCCTTAGTTTATCACGGAACCACCCGTTTTCATAACAATTCCCATGAACCATAACATAAACGTATCACATAAAACATGCATAAAGTAAACATTACATTTCCACATTTCAATCACAGTATAACATTTTAGTATATTGAAATAATGAATCCGTTCAAAAAGAGACCATTTCCAAAACTATTGAAAACATTTAATTAGGAGATTTTTGAATCAAAGTTTCCCATACCACCTTGAAGCTTTTAAAATATTAAACCATTAATATCCATATAAATAAATCCTTAAAACCATTTTGAAAACATGGATATTAATAAGAACAAATCATTAAAACATTTAAATCGATATTTTTGTTAAAGGGTTTTTACCAAAATTAGAGACACTTGAATACAATAATTGAGGAATAACATTTAATCAGAACTTTATAATATCATGAGAATAAACGGATTCATGATATAATATTCCAAAGGACAGTATATACACCATATAACAGTTAATTGGTGCATAACAACAATGAAGTCTCAATAGGGATGTAAAATGTGATGAAATCCCTTATAAAGAAGGTATCCTTAAATTAAGGATAAATCAATCTCCAAATTATGTGTGAAAAATATAAATACACCCAATATAATTGGATATTAAGTGTAAAACAATAGAAGGATATTCACACATATTCAAAGGATGACTTATTCAATAACTACATGTTGCACCCAAAGCAATCGAAATTGGGTTAAAACGTTCCCTTGGTAAAATTTGATAGCCTAAACGGCGTCACTTCAAAAATTCAGAAAATGAGTTGATGAGAGATAAAAAGGGAATCTCATCACCTGGATATAAAATATTACATCAATCAGGATATAGAAGAACATATACCAACATAATAGTATGTGAATTAAAAGACATAACAAACGAAGTCTTTAAAATGAGGAGGGTGAAAGGTTCCCTTACCGACTTGGGTAACATTCGAATAGTACACCCCATTGAAGAAGTGTCATACAATGAATATGTAAATACCCATAAATGGAATTATATTACAAAAGGAGTATAATAATGGGCAGTACATAAACCACTAAAATGAAATTGTGGCAAATGTAGCATAAATCTCACAGGAATAAAAGTGAGATGAAAAATCCCTTACAAAAACTCAGCAGCCTAACGGCACCACTTAAAACTTCCAAAATGGATTGATGAGAGGAAATAGGGTCTCTAATAATATGAACCTAATAAGTATAGTGGGATTAATATAAAATAACATCCCAATCATAAGAAAGACGAGCTTAAAAGGAATGACATAAAAGAGTGTACATAAAAAGAAAGAGATGAGTAAGATCCCTTACCTCAGGTCCGACTTGACTCGATCGTTCTTTAACATCCTGAATAATAAACTTGAGTTAATTTATAATTTCTTATGAAACTTCTTAAAGTTAATTATTCCTTTTATATCTCTTATTTCAATGTTATAAACATTATGTAATCATTTATGTTAATAATGTTTGTTTTTTCAATATTTGTTTCTGTAGTCGAACATGGACTTCTTACAATTGTTGTTTGTGTGGTCAAAGGTTCATTATATCCAGAATGATATTAATTATTTGGATATCATATATATCATATATATCCAGCATATACATGTATTTATAATATTAAATAATCATTTAGAGGTAAGAAATGAAATGCACCGTTCATGGAGACGGTAAGTCGTACGTACGCATGAATGCTACTTTCATTTCTATATCATACCTTAATGGAAAGAAACAATAATGATATAGAGGTATATTATAATTCCAGTATAACATCATATATAATAACTTTAAGTCCATCCTTTATACGTTCCACGTATGGCATTAACGAATCAAATCACTTTGAGGGGCCGGTAGTCCGCACTTCCTAAAATGAAATTATCAGGTTTACCCACAATGGAAACCATAAAGGAATGAAACAAATGAAAATACAGAAGCTTAAGTAAAACATAAACATATTATATATCATATATAAATATAGTTTCATCTAAATGGCCACCTTTGAAGGTGTTATATGAGTGTTGAACAATCAGCATTTCGGGAGGCAGAATTTCGCCATCCACGGAAACCGTATCTTCTTTAACCATTTGATGTAGTTGTGTGAGAGTGTAGCTAGAATAAATATTATAAAAACATCCTAGTATATTTAAGATACTTTTTTTTGTTACAAAAGAGGTAAATAAATAGTGTTTAGGGGGTTGGAGAAGAAAAATAAAACAAATGAACATGAGAGAATGAATTACCTTTAAAAGTGTAACTCCTTTTGATTTGAGCCTAAAGGCTTGATTTTAAAGGATTCTGCCCAAATGGAATCCTCTAGGATGAGGATAGGTATTTATAGAGAGTTAATGGGTAGGGTATGGCCGAGAAAAAGGATTGAGGAGTGTGTGAAATGAGGTAGATGTGGGGGCCTTTTATAAGAGGAGAGGAGGGGCACTTTAGAAAAGTAAGAAATATTACTTTATTTGAAAATGTGTTTCGGTTATAAAAGGTCCTGCAATGATATAATTCGTGGATAAGGTGTTAAGGGTTCTAAATACACCCATAAAATAAGTTTTGGACATGTTTAGGTCATAGTGTTTACATTATCTTCTCATTTTATTTAAATCTTCAGATAATGATGTCATCGCTGCATCATTATGATGTCATAAATAATTTACTTTATTTAATGTCTAAAAATTATAAACAAATTACTATGATGTATGAAATCTTTTTAGATTTCCAATGACTATTTATAATAAAAAATCTGACTTGTATAACCCCACTTAAAAATTGTTTTAATAAAACATATCATGTTTGTGTCATTTTTACTTTTACAATAAATAAAAAGTTATTTATGTCATTTCCCAGCCAAAGTGGCTCCATGGGGTCCCCAAGTTGACCCATGGCTTGTCTTGGTCAGAAATCACATATCCAATGATGTTAGGACATGTTTCAAGTTAATTTCATATTATTAAAACATTATTTTTACCTTAAACTACACTAATTACCTCTAATCGCGATTATTGAAAAAAAGATACTATTCACCAAAAAATTATTTTCATCCCATTGAACCACATTTTACATACTAATGACAACCATTTATGTAGGATTTTCAAAATTCAATACACATTAGTGGTAAACTTTCATTTAACTGAAAAATCAGTTTGCTTGATTACCACTTAGTGGTTTCACTATTCATCAAAAATTGGAGTTTTTCAGAAAATTACCAAAAATTCAACCTAAGCTATATTTGATATTCTGAATTCAAAAATGATGTCTATTTTATAAAATTCATAAAATATAAGTCACATTAATTAATTTAATAATTAATTCCCTAATTATCAAAAGATTGACACTAGTTTAAGTCTGATTTCAAAGTGAAATTAATTCCAACGACCACTATTGGATTTAACGGTAAAAATATACTATAATTTCACTTTAAAAACAATTCAAAAGATAATCTAATCATATAAATAAATTAGATTAAAAAGTGGTTTTGAATTAAAATACAACATTTTATACTATTCATTAAAAAAAATGAACTTTATCGGAAAGATACCAAAAATTTACACAAAGTAAATTTTAATGTCCCAATTCTTAAGAAGAGTTTTATTTGGTCCAATAAAATGTATAAGAGTGAAAAAAACTATATTTAATGAATGTTCTCCATCAAATGGCGATAAGTGACCCTTGAGTGAAAACTAGGTCATATGCGCCTAAAATTGAATTCTTTCCATATTTTTAGCCTTTATCTTTTATTGGATAAATGTAAAAACATTTAAAAACATTTATAATCATATTTTATTTATTTCTATCCATTCCCGCCAATAAAACGGCTACATGTTAACTACCATATAAAATCATATTACTTTATTATTAGTGTGCAACGTAAGATTCCCAAGAAACTCGATGTTGTGTGTTGGGTACGCCATTGAGCATAGCGTCCCCTTTAAAGTCATATTAATATTTTATTCACAAATATAGATAAATATGAAAATGTCATATTCTTTATTTACCTAGGGTGTTACAAAAAGTGACATTAAGTATACAAGTAAGAATACTAAACACATTATTAAAAACATTTTTATGGATATGGATGAAAAATATAACCCCAGTAAATACTTTAATATAAGCAATCTCGGATAAAAATGAGATTGCAAAATTATCCATTACCATATGTTTGATATGAATCGTATATATCCGAACCTCCTGTATAATGATTTTAAAATTTTCATCCACATATTATAGAATCACATTCATTGTTATTATATCATATATGGTTCATTTATGACTTTATATTACCCATTCTTTTGTAAATTCAATGTTAATGCAGCATTTTGGATAAAATCGTTTCATTTATCATACATGTTTCGACTTGTTATTCATGATATTATTACTTATATCCTATTTTAATTAATTAAAAATTTTAAAAAATGATTTATATATAACATATATTCAGAATATAAATATATAAGATAGATCGATAAATGGAATGAGATACACCATTCATGGAGATGGTAGGTCGTACGTACGCATGAATGCTATTTTTGTTTCCTTATTGAATTAAATGGAATTAAGTAAATGAATAATATATGTACTTAAATACAATATCATTATTATGTAATATAATTCATTTTTATTTATTATATATACTTTATAATCACACTTTAATGGTTAATTATGGAAAATAAATCTCATCACGTTCGTGGAGATGGTAGTCCGTACGTACGCACGAACAATGAAATTTCTCCCATAATTATTGAATTGTATTAGAGTTGATGATATAATATCTCAAAATCATTATGATGTTATAATAACCATTTATAGTTATTATTTACACCATTATACGAATCCATGTAAGGTGGTGGTTGGAAAAATGATTACACCACAATGTGGAGATGGTATTTTGTACGTACGCACGCGTAGTGATTTCGTTTTCCGTAGGATGGATAGAAGGTAAAATGGGGTTGTTTCATATTTATAATAACATATCAGAATATTATTGATACTTATATGTTTACTTTATATTGAAAAAACTAAATAAGATGAAGATGAAGAATAAAGAAAGTTGAAAGAATCGGTAGAAGAGATTACCTCTTCTTCGACGCGGCTCCACTTATCCTCCTCTTAGGGCACAAAATATTTACTTTAATGAAGACCAGGACCTCTAGTAGGTTTCTATGGAAGTCTATAAGTGAAATGGTCAGGGTTTGGCCAAGCTTTAATGCTCAAATTTTTGTGAATAGGAGAGGGAAGTAGGTTCCCTTATATAGGAGAAGAGAGGGGAACTTTTGGAAACCTTAAAAATATTAATTAATAATAAAATAAAACCCCACATAAAAACTAGAAAAAATGACAGAACATAGAATATGAGATGAGATAGGGTTTTAATACAATCAACCAATAAAATTTCGACATGTTTATGTTTATTTTATACCTTATCAACTTGATTTATCATTATTTATTCTATTTAATTTTATTTGTGGTAATAAAATTCTAAATTTTAAATTGTTATAAATTCATACATAAATGTTTTAAATTTCCCATAATTTGACACATAAAAACCTTTTCGACCATATAATATTAAATTTGTAGTTTTTAAATATTTTTGTGATTTTTAAATAATTCAATAATATGTTATTTTTATAAAAAATCAATAGTGTCAATTTTGACACTATTCATTATTTAAATTTAAATAAAAACCACACAGAAGATATGTTCAAAAAAATTATATAATTGATTCCTAACATGTCATATTCATCAAAAAAATGAATGGTGCTCATTAATTATTTCATATATTATTTATTCTAATATTTTTAGAACTATTTAATTTGTATATCTCTTAATAAAATAATTACTACAACATTTTTGTATAATTATTAAATATACTTATTTTTGCATAAAAATTAAAAATAAAATAATATAATTGAGATAAATATTTTAACTTTCATAATAATATTTTTACTCCAATTTATCATCTTAAAATAACAACATTTAAATAATTATATTTATTAAATTATTAAGGTGACATCTTTGACATCATTTAAAATGAAATAATATAAATGTCCTAATAGGTTTTATAAGGCCCCAATGGTCCAAAAATCGACCCTCAGATAATTAGGGTATATATATACTCGACCAATAATTTTTTTTCATGTTTATGGTTCCTTTGATAGGTATTGTTATTGTAATAAAAACTATATTATTGATTTTTCACTGAAAAATTATTTCTTCATCACTAATATATAAGATATTAATGGAATTATATATTTAATAAAAATTAATAATAAATTACCAAGATAAATAAAAACGTTTTAGCTTTCAAATGAGTATCTATAATCGAAGTTATATTCTTTATTACTTTATATTAAAAATAATCTAATTATTAATGTTTGAGTGAGACATTTCACATTCCTTTAAATAAAATAAATAAAAGTCTTAATCAAATGAAAGTGGGTTCCATTAGATTCCATTTAGACCCAAGTATGATTTAGGTTGAAATATAATCATTCAATTATATTAGGACAAGTGTTAGGGTAATTTTGTAATATTATATTTACACTTAATTACATGATTTACCTTTAACTATGGTAAATAAAATTTACCGTAGTTATTATTCATAATGACTAAAAATAAAAAGTAGCTTATTAGAATAATTTGTACCTACATATTCCAAATTCAAATCACAGATGTTGCAGAAATTAATTTAAAATTAATACAATTGTAAAGAAAACGAGTTTTTAAAGTTAAAACATTGCAAAATATTGAAATAATTTTACCTATAAATTCGATGTAAAATAAATGTTAATGACATACATTATATTAAATGGTAAAAATAAATTCTATTTATAATTTTAAACCATTAAATATTATAATTTAACCATATAAATTATTACGATGAGAAATTTTGATTTTAATTAAAATATAGCGTGTTTCTACTATTCATTAAAATATGAAAGTTATCATAATAACATGATAATTTTATTCAAAGTAAATTTTTATATCCTAATTCCAAATAAGAATTTTATTTTGTAAAATTGAACTTATAAACTTTTCAAAACTAGATTTAATGTCGGTGCGCCATCAAAAGGCAGCAAAACTGCATTTTTTTTAAAATAATTATTTTACTCGAAAAATTTATTTTGTTCTCATATGATGTTATAGAAAAAGTGTATTATGAATAATAATTCTATAACATTAAAAATTTAATTAATATTATTCATAATGGCTGGTTCATAATGTTATAACAATATATCATTGTTTAATGAAACCTGGTATTGCGTACAACACACGCTATCGAGGAAGTGCATGATTGCGTGTAATGCAAGCCAAGTCATGGTTGTGTGTAGTGCAAGCTCACTTTTTTGTTATGTATAAAATAATAAAAAATTATTTCATTTATACATGAAAGAAAATCTATATTTAATGTTGTGTACAATAATTTCTACAAAACAAACTTGAAATTGTGTGTAACACGAGCCAAGAATAGTGTTGTGTATACTAAAAGCTAATACGGTGTTGCGTATAGTAAAAGATAATTTTGGTGTAGCATACAACACAAGACATCAATAAAATTAAACAGAATAATTCTCATGAAATTTCAGGTTGTTACAGAGTTAATGTGGGGTTGTTTACATAATGGATTGAGCTAGAACCATGTGATAGGGGGTGTTTGATGAATCTTTATTTCAAGTTGTTACCTTTTCAAAAATTAATGTATAAGGAATGATCATGTTGGTGAGATCGAGCCGTAGGGCATGAAAAATTGAGCTAGAGAATGATTCCACCATTGTGGTATGTGAATTATAATTTAATGATATTGTTGGAGTTACGAGTGTGGTTTCCATGAAATATTGGTAAATTATTATTTTTTGAGAATTTATGTGTTGTTTATGTGGGGATCTATGAATACAGGGTGGTATACTAACTGTTTAGAAATTCATGGATCTATGGATGCGCCTGATGGAGTATGTGATGGTGGTTCAATGACATTATTTGGTTCAGGATCACCTTTATTGTGGAATTTTGTGATTTTTTCCAGAATCTCATAGGGTTGTAAACCTAGTTGTTAATGATTTGTAGTTATATCATTAGAAAAGATGTAATACACAACAAACCATGGTATTTTTGGAAATCGATTCATGTTTTTATTGATATATATTTCATGGATCATCATACCAGCTCACATGAGGGGTTTAGATAAGTCTGAACAGCATTAGTAACCAACTCCTAGGCTTCTAGAAAAAAATACAGTCATTTTGGATGGATCATGTAATGTAGTCAATTAAATTTGGAGTATTCAAGTGTTTGATGCCCTCAATTATTTCATGGATACTAATTATAAATGGATGGTCATGAGTAGTTAATACATTTGATGATAGACAATTCTATGTTGGACAGACCTATGTGAGTGCAGTAATTTGATAAATAAGGGTACTCTTATGTTGGGGATCATTGACATGATTTTATGTGTAATGTACTCTCTAGTAATAAGGGTATTGATCTATATAATACTAGAAGTTGGATGATCATAGAAAATTTGGAGGAAGGATGTGTAGTGGGAATGATTGTACTTGGTTCCCCTATAAATTTATTATGTTGACAAATATATAACACCGAATGCAGACCATATGTGGGATTTGGACTCATAAAAAATAGATTTTAGCTTAGTGGGAGTCTGGTCATCGTTGTTAAAATACACAGTTAGCTGACATGAGGTAGTTGAAATGAGCGGTAAAACTCCTTCAAATATGGTTTTAAATTCAGCTTAGATATTTAATTGATTTAATAATGTCTCTGAGTGATAATTCATCATGATCAATGGGGATTCGGTGTTTCAGGGGTTTAGGTGGGTTAAATTTCCAAAAAAATGATTGGAAAATACCTTTTGGGGTTTCCAAATGATCCTTAATTTTTTTGGTTGAAATCCTATTAGGTAAATTGATTTAGGTATGAATGAAGTGTTTAATTCTTGACTATGATCTTTGGAAAAGTTTAGTTTCAAGAACCAACCTGGGTTGACCCCAAACTAGACACCTGATCCGGTCTGTATAAAGGCATGATAGGAATTCCTAATCCACCTGAGCTAGTGAAAATCACCCAGGGAATCAAAAAAATAATGATGGGAGTGGTTTCACCAAATAACAACAACAAAAAATGCAGTATAATACTAAAATAGAATCCCCAAATAAATAAACATAATAGAAAAACAAACTTTTTCTAAAATAAATATTACTGAAAATGATGACCATTCAATCATCACATGACTCTTCATGTCACCATTTAATCCCAAGCTTTTTTTCACCCACAAGGATCGAGGCCAAGCTAAAACCTGAACATGAGACTAAACACATAAATGATGTATACGAGTGAGTATTAAAACTCAGTAGGAATGTATAATCAATCTATCCAAATTCATTCCAATTAAATGAAATATTCATCAATTTAATGTATGAAATTTTATATATGAAATTAAATTTTTCACTCCTTCATTTTTAAATAAAATTAGGTCACATTAATCTTTTCATTAAAATTTAAATCCTTTATCCTAGGGATGGAGGTTATGAATGTTAGAGTGAGGGATGGAAGTGATGTTTTTATTCATAATGGTCTTCATGGTGATAAAAATTCTTAGATAAATTTCCATAAAACCATTAAAAACATATTTATACATTTTCAAAATATAAGTATAACATTTAAGAATTATGACAAATGATCACATGATAATGTAAATAGAAAACACAATAATGGAAACCCAACTAAATATGGAACCTAAATTACCTGATGTAGATAAATATGTTGCAAGGTAACATGGGACTACGTTTTTGCTATGTGTTAATTCTAGAACATACTAAAACCTAATTCATCCCATAAGTTTTCCTAACGTGATTCTATCAACCCACCCAAACTCTTGGTATTACACTACCTGTCATAACTAAGGGGAATAATACCAAATTAGATAAAGATGAATACTAAGGGAAATGATCCAATGCCTTATTTAAACTGCTATAGAAATCATTATCATAAAAAACACAAGTTATTATAGTTTCCCATCTCATATTGCAAGTGGGGGTGAGCAAAACAAACAACCCCAGAAAAATAATAATCATTATCCAAACAATCATGCATCACCTTGAGTAACAATAAAGAAGATCCCCATTGCATTCAACCATCAACATGAGAAGAATTCAAATAATAATGACATAAACTTCCCTTTATCATCCATATTATGGAAATATATCCATCCCAAGGGGGGGGTTCAAAACAGACCAATTTATGAAGGTGCAAGCGGGCCTCAAGAACCATTCAGTGACAAACCATTTCCAAAAAATATTAAATACACCATTTATAAACCTAAAATAATCTTATAATCCATTTTTTAAACCCGATTATCAATTTGGAAAGAAACAAAATACTAATAAAAATTTATTTTGAAATGAATAATCATTTATAAAGTCCAAAATGTCATTTTAATAAGCACCTGGTGTGGGGGGATTATCAAAAACATTCTATACAACATAATATAAGTAAGAAAACTATTAATTTATAGTCATAAAATATTATAAAAAAACAACACTAATTAGTTTTAAATAAATGTCTGAAAGTCCAGATATCAATGATTCATAAATTTGATATCCAAATAAAAAGGTCAACCAACATGAAAATAACAACACTTCTATATTGGAAGCATGAAACAACACCAAAATTGTCCAAAGAGGAAATAACATCAAAGTGGATCAATTTCATGAAAACCTAAAAATTAGAAAAATGCAATCAAGTACACTAGACCAACAGAACTAAGGGAGAAGAGGAATAAGAAAAAAAAGGATGAAAGAAGAAAATAGTGAATAAAGGGGAATAATACCTAGAATAATCACTCCAAAATATTGATAAATCAACAGGATAATCTCAGAAAGAGGAGGGGAGTCTTTTAGAAGAAGGACAGTTCTCTCTTACTATTTCATGAACCAGATGAGGGGTAATGGAGTCATTTTGGGATTAATAATATTAGAGGTTAAAAGGGAAAAATCCTCATTATAATTAGTTGGTCACTGTTCACGGATAGGCTACACAATTTCCCAAATCATGTGCTAACCATGTTCCCTATAGTGGACACTCATGGCACTGGTATGGTTTGGCCACACAGTTAGGAAAACTGTTCGCCAACCCTATGACTTGGTTCTGTAAAACATTTGTAGAGTGAATCATACAACCTCTACATAGTTTGGACTAATTGTAGTTGGGTCATGCACCCTTGACCAGATGCACCCTAGGATAAAACAATTTATTCTATAAGACACAGAGTTTGGATACAACTATTTCATACTCATTAGAATCAATCTATGAATGTCAAAAATAATTGTAAACAGACTCAAAATTATGATTTCATATATTTACCGCATAGCTATGCCCTTAAACCATGAAATAGAAGTAAAAATGCTCGAAACTCAAATTTTCGATATGAAATCACCAAAAATCAGTAGCAATACCAAATAAAAAAAGATAAACCTAAATAAGGTAGTGAAATAAAAATTGGGTTCAATAAATCTCGTTAAATTAACGCTTTCTTCCCCTATAATGCCTTAAAATTTTCAATTGATCGAGTTAAGGGACAAGGGTTTACACATCCACATGATCTAACTAATCAAACCAATAACACCTCAACCACCTCTAGAATGTGGAAAATACTTGTAGAAAAAAATACATTGCAATCTAAATATTTATAAAAGAAAAGGGAAATTTTAAATCCAAAATACAAACACATACCACCCCACCATTGGGAAATCTCTAAGATATGAATATTTACCATGGGAGAAGGAATACTAAAGGTCAAATGAAAATTGAAGTATAATCTAACCAAACTAAAAATAACTCATGGGAGAAAAAGGAAATGAGTGAGATGTAAACGAGGGATTATAAAATTCAAAATTATAAGCCATTGTGGACACTAAAAAATTATATCATTCAATCCAGATATCTAACCAGTACCAACGGGAAATGATCAAACATCCAAATTAGAACAAAAACACACAAACCACAGAATAGATAAAATGAACACATGGCACAATAAGAACTGTTTTCATTTATGTATGGATTTTTAGGACACACAATATAAATTTTCATCCCAAACAAGGACCACATGACAAGTCATACCCATTACAAAAGTGCTAGTTATTTCAATATATACATTTAACTTAACCAAGACAAGCACCCTACTCCTGCAAATTTGTGGGAGGTATTCTGAGGGGGTGGATTTGGCTCCACATAGCTTCTTGGAAATACCCCAGAAAATAAATACAATTGAACCATGAATCTATAGGTATGTATGGTATTTGAAGAATTTGGTCACAATGGATTCTTGTGATCCTTCCTACAGCATTAATGACAAAGAAGTGTCCTATGCCCAAATGAAACAACTGAATGATCAGGAGGACTCTTGATTTTATGAATAGATTCATAAAAATCTCCCTATGTGTAATCAATTTATGAAAATTTCATTCATCACTTATAAATATTGTAGGAAGATGGGTTTCATATATCCCCTTATATCATTTATTCGACATGGACATCTTACCTCACTACATTAAAAAAAGTGGTTTGATTGAATATAGACACCTTCGATTAGAGATCAGTATGAAGCCTATTTTCAAATTATAAATTCCTCATAAAATATTCCATCGCCCACTTCTAGAGATAAGGGGATAGATCCAAAAAATTATGAGTGAACTCCAATAATAATCTTTCAATTTTCTAGAGGCATCACATCTGAATCACTTAGTACATCATAATAAGCATAAAAATGTACTTTCGGATGAATATTGTGTAGAAAATGTTTTCTAGAGGCTTGGTTTGAAAAACCAACTTCCACCACTTCTAACTCAGACATTTGACTATAAAGGCAGATAAATGAACTTTTATTGACTAGAAAAGCAAAATGAAACCAATAATAAATTCTATTATTTATATCCAATCCTCTCTTATATAAGGATCCACATGACTATAAAAAATAAGAGTATTCATCTTTTAAAATTTATGAAGTACGCATTTATGTTGATTAACTAGAGGGTCTGCTAATGGTTAACCACTATAGTAGCTCTTGGAACATACCTTGAATTTTTGGGATATGCGGCATACTCTAAAGAAAAAAAATCATAACTGAATCTGCAACATGAATATATTGCAATATTTCCTCAAAAACATTTTTGAAAATTATACTAACCACCATTTAAAAAATAATTTTCCAACTCTACACTCTAATCTATTTTCTTGAATGGATCGAAGGCCTTCTATTTCTTTATCATTTTTGATAATATCTAATTTAAGGGTTGAAGGAGGACCCCTACACGGCCCATAGGCTTGAGGCCATTACATGGCCTGGAGGTCTTAGATGAAATCATACAGAGTATAACTACTTGTAATTTCTCCTCCCTAACATCTACAACATGATTTTAGATCTCCATCGTCACATGGATTTTTTGATAGGCTTCAGGTGCATGAAAAAGATGGTCTCAATGGAAATTTCCATACCTACTAATTCATCAAATCAATAAGAACTTCCTAATTGAAATCACCTTTCTTTGATTCCTTATATGGAGGCTACTCCATTTATTGTCAACTTTGTCCATTTAAGTATAGTTTCAAGTGTCCTTAAAGCCTTGATGTATCTTGAAGGCCTTGAGGTGCCCCGAAAACCTTTCTATCCCAACATCCTTGGGTGTCAACAAGGCTTTAATGTACTTAAGGATCTAACCAGTGGAACAAAATCCCAAA
This sequence comes from Viscum album, assembly GCA_963277665.1. Classification (NCBI taxonomy): domain Eukaryota; kingdom Viridiplantae; phylum Streptophyta; class Magnoliopsida; order Santalales; family Viscaceae; genus Viscum; species Viscum album. The sequence goes on along the minus strand of OY728120.1, from coordinate 31,578,743 downwards.
AAGATGAATAGTTTTGGATCCTACAGTACCTTCTATAGTACATACTAAAGTGCCTGCTATATTACTTCAATAGTACCCCAGAAATATGTCTCCATCAGGATTTGATATAAATTATCTTGGATGCACTTGTTGAGTCCTCAGAAACCAATATGAGGCTCTTTTGCATGCCACTCCATTTAATTCCACCAAACTACATTAAATACAATCATGGAATCTAACCCCATTTTCTAGTAAAACCACCTTCTCTTCATTTTAAAAATCATCATCTTGTCAAAATCATTTAATTAACAACCATTTTATAAAAAAAAAATATTTCATTCAAAAAAATATTCCAAAAACATTATTTTAATAAATGTTAAAAAAATATTTATCATTTCTAAAAATGAAAACATAACCATTTTGAATTTGGGAATTCATAATATAAAAAATGGCTTACAAAACAGACTAAGAAATTAGAGAGACCCAAAATAAACTCTTGAGGGTGAAACTATTATTGATGGGTGACTCTGATATATGGTTGGAAATAATACTCCAATCACACAACAATCACAATGAGTCTTTCAAAACCTTGTCCCTAGGAACACATGGAATTCCATACCATTAGTGCTCACCAGGACAATTGGAACAACTCCAATTTCATTCCCAAATGATAACTAAAATCAAAAGACAAAAAAATACAACACCTCCATCGCATGGTAACCCCTTGTTTAGAAAAAAGGCAGTTGTCTAGAGACTTCCTCATTCCTATATTCCATGTTACAATAGTCAAAATGCATCTACCTTGAAAACCAAAATATCAAAGGGTGATATAAAAGATAAGACCTCTAAAGAACCTACTATGATACCATTTTTTCATGAAACAAACATGCATGAGCTCAAAATGGACACTCAATCCAGTCCAATACAAGGCTTGAGAGGTGTTCTCAATCTTCATGGGATGGTGAAATGATCCAAGGGAATCAAAATAGTAATATTGGGAACGTTTTTGAACAATAAAAATTAAAAAAATAGAGGAATATTAAAACTGAATAAATAAATAAACAACTAATAATAACAAAAAATAAAACAAATCAAACTAGATGAAAAGAAAATCTCCACAGGAATCCAAATTTCACTCTCTAATCCCAAAATCGTGAACTACCATGATGATTGAGTCCAAGATGATTCATGCCCTTGATATTATAAAAATACATGAAGAATATGAGTGAGTCTTAAAACTCAGTGGGCATGCCCAAACAATATATTCTAAATGAATTTCCATTAAATAAAATATTCATCGATTTCTTGTAGAAATTAAATATATAAAATTTTATTTTTCAAACATTCATTTTTAATAGAAATCCTGTCCTATTTCACTTTTTATATAAAACACAATCCTTTATCCAATTGATGGATGTTATGAAAGATATAGAGAGAGTGAGAAGTGGTGTTCTTATTTTAAAAGGGAATGACTGTGTAAAAATTTTGAAATTTTATTCTATAAAACATTTTAAAACTAATTTATCCATTTTTTGAAAGTATGTAAAAAATATAAGAAGTTGGAACAATGATCACACAATAAGGGAAATGGAAAACACAAAACTGGAGACCCAATAAACCATGGCACTCAAATTAACTTCCACTAGGGTTTAGCGATCCAAATGAGGGTGAAAGGAGGAATTTTGGGTGTAAAATTCTAGAGGGGAAAAAAGGATAACAAAATTATTAATGAACTGGGAACTACACATGGTTATGTCTCTTGCTTTACCAAAATATGCACCAACTACGTTCCTCTTACTTGAAGCACTGGGCTCCCACATGGTTTGGCTACATAGTTGTGAAATTCTTGAAACAACAATGCAAACTTTTTTATGCCAAAAATTCTTGATCTAAGAGAATCAACTACACAAGGTTTTGACTAACCATGCATAAGTCATGCACCCTTAACCAATGGAACCCAATGACATGCATGATTTCTCTTGGGATCCCAAAAATTTGGATTGAACAATGTGATATCCATGAAACACAAATTGTGAAAGTTCAAAATTAATTTTAAAGAGACATAATATCAAGGGATTATATATTTTCCCCTTAACCATGAACCTCAACTATGAAACAAGAGTAATATATCCCAAAACTAAAAATTTTTATAAGAAAACTTATAAATTGAAGATAAAATATAAAGAAAAATGATAAAAATAAAATAAAAACTAAGGTTTTAAAGTTATCATGATCATGGTACTTTAGTCTAGAAATTATCATTAGTTAATATCAAAACTAAGACAAGATGATTGAGATGACTCTAAAACTAGATTTTAAATTTTAACTACCTCGATGGAATTGAACCTCAATAGTTATGTCCTTATACTACATAAATCATGATATATATGATTATTAATATAATCATTAGGCCTTAAAAATTATAATTGATTCCTTAGAAAAGAAATATTTTTTTTATTCTTGTATATTTTTTAGTTATTTAGTTTTATAAAATTATTTACTTTATCTTAGTTAAATAAATATTACAGCACAAAGTGTATATTACAAAAAGGTATCCATTTTTTCACAATAAAAAACTTTAAAAATAAAACATATTTTCTTTTAATGACATATCTTTTCTTTTTTCATTTTTTCCTCATCCTTTTCCTGGTTCATCCATAAAACCCTATGAAAAATACTTAAGTATGATGGATGAGAATAAAAAACTCAAAAAGTAATATACTAAATGAAATAAATAAATTTGTTTTTCTATAAATTTTCTTGTAAAATTTGCTTTTTAAAAAATAATTTGGCTAAATATAAACATTTTCATATATAATAAATTCATATAAAGGCCCAGATCTTTTCTTAAAATATTTTACAAAAAATATTAATGGAAAAAACTCATAAATTATTATTTTAATTAATGAAAAACTTGTCAAAATATATACATTTAAGCCCCGAGAAATAGCATAACATACTAATGATATCACTCTTACAACCACTATTAGAAATTTGAATCACCTACCAATTAAATTCCAATAATAACTTAATAGAAACCTATCATTTTAACTCTGTACTGTTACCCTATGAATTAGAGAGTTGTATCAGTCTCCCTCATCATCATGAACTCTACCAAACTTACCCATAATGAAGAGATATATTGTTCTCACCACTAATCATAAATAATGAACATGAACCATAACATAGTCATAATACATGAAATATTTATTTCCATTATCCTAATACAAAAATATTATTTTCTTCATTAAAAAAAAAAATTTGGATATTGAAATTCCCATTCCAATAATTTTTTTAAATACCAATAAAAAAGTAAATAGGGGTCTTAATTGATGAAAAAATATTGTAATGTAATACAAAAAACCAAAAATATTATTTGTGGTTGTAAAAATTATGATGCCTTATATATAAAAGATAATACACTCCTTTTTTCTTTTTTGTCAAAACATTCAGTATAAAATATATAAATATATTACTTTGAAACCATGTAAAGAATGTAAAAATTGACTTCAGATGACTTTTACATTTCATTTATGTGTATATAAATACACTCGTAAGATAATTTTAATTATATGGAGATGGAATAAAAATGTTTAAAAAATAAATTTTCAAAAACATTTAAAATGATATCTTTAATGTATTGTGTCACATACCTCAAGTCCAACCTACCCCATACATTCTCTTTAATTCAAAATAAAAATGTTAAGATAATTATATAATTTCATAAAAACAGTTTTTAAATTTTTTATTCATTTATTATTATTTTAATATATTATATAAAATTTATAAATTTATTAATATTAAGATGAATGTTTTAACAGTATCTGTTGTATAGCTCCAAAATCATATTGGTAACTTTACTATAGTGAATTTTTTGATTATTAAATAAAATAAAAAATAATAATATATATAGAATAAATAAATTATATACTAATTATAATTTTAAACGCAACCATTAAAATTTTTATGATAAATTAATTACAATACCATCATAGAGAGGGTACGTCATACATTTGCATGAGTTACAATTTCATTTTTCAGATACCATGAAGGAAAAAAGTTAAATATCTTTTTAAGTTTAAATAATTATTATTATATTTAATATTTTGTATTATTTATTTAAATAAACTCATCTCTTGTATCAATGTGATGTTGCCACAAAAAAATGAATCACATCACTTCATGGAGGGGTTAATTAAAATGTATGCACAAATTATATTATCATTTTTTTGATAGAAAATAAGGATATAATATGATATAATATCTTTGTATAATTTTATAAATATCATGAATAACATATATATAAATTTAATTCATCATTATGACCAACTATGGGTGGTTTTAATGGAAAAATATATATATCAATTCATTAAGCAATAGTTCCCCGTACACACGAATTATGGTTTGGTTTCTCAATTGATAAAAGTGGAAGAAGGATATACATTATATTAAAAAAATAAAATTATATTATTATATGTAATATAATATAATTATTATTTTAAAATTTTGAAATAACATTTTGTTGAAGGTATAAGAATAAAAAAAGGAAAACATTAGGTTAAGAACTATACCTCTTTTCAGGTTTACCTATTTATGTTTATACAAAAATACATCATTATTGGTATTAAGATACAAATATTTACCCTAGACATGGATTAGGATGTAATAAATTGTTTTTGGTGAAAATATTCAAATCTAAATAGATCTTATAGTTTTGAGATCTGAGGATAGGGTGTGTCCTTTTATAATTGTGGGAGAGGACACACATGAAATATTTAAAAGGAATAAAATATACTATTTTCATAATAACTAAAAATTTATCCCACATGTACCATTTAATAATATTATATTATTTTTGTTAATATATATTCATCTAAAAACAATTATACATGTTTCTAGACCATTTTAACTCTTATAATTTAGGTTTAACACCTCAAAAAACATGTTTTAACCTTATGTATAGTATCAAAATTTAATTTTTTTAATGTTAATTTTGAAAACAAAATATTTTTAAATAATTATATATTATTAATTTTAATGATTCTAAAAATATAATTAATTTTAATAAATCAAATAATTTATTTTTATAAATTTAATATAAAATTAAACCAAAAATGCAGTGAGACACATTTTTTCAGATTATTGTATTTTTATGTGTAAGAATGTTTTAGACCAAATAAAAGTATAAAATTATTTAAAAAACTATAATTTTATTTCTAATATTTTCAGTTAATTAAATTTCCATTCAAAAAAGTTTTATATAATTGTATCTTAGTAAATTCTTTAAAAGATAAGATATTTTTCGTTAACAATTTATATTTTTTACTATTCATTGAAAAATATTTGTTTTTAACAAATTATAAAAAATATATCAATTTTTTTAATGATTAATTAAAAAATGAATTTCATTTTTAAAAATTAGAATATTATAATTTGAAAATTAATGTTTTAAATAAATCCATATAGTACATGAAAACCCAATTTGGTTCGAAGTAACTCTTCTTTCATGTTAACAGAACAATTGGGTAATACTATTATATTTAACCTATCCTTATAAAATCAATTTATCTAATATTACTAATAAATTAAAATTATATAACATATCCTTAAATGATTTGTTAGGTTCTTACAACACTTCGAAATTTTGACGTCATAATTTTTTTCAATACTCAATCACTGAGGGGATATTGTTTCTTTATTAATTTTTATTATTCCTATGATTCAACTTCAATAATTTATTTTTTAGACAAATACATAACCTATTGGATTAAATAATTCTGTAAAGTTTTTATCTTTGTTCAACAATCATGATGGATATTCCTTATATGAAAGGAATTCTTTCAACGGAACTACTTCAAGCCTCAAAACATGAGATACTTCTGAAACTTGTTTTTGTAATAATGAATCATCAAATACACATATACTTGAGATGAACATGAAGGAAATGAAAATTGAAAAAAAATAATCTAACATTATATAGGATTTAATATTATCCAATGAAAAAAGTACTTAACATTCCATTTTTATGAAAATGAATAAAATTTTTCCATAGACATAAATTAAGAAAAAAATGACTACCTATCTCAAAAGAAACATCATTCATCCAATTATTTGAAAAAATTTCTATATACTAAAATCCATCATCTTGTATTTCTGAATCATCATAACCTTCTTTACGATTTATTCTACACATTAAACTCAAAAAAAATTACTTTCTAACAATTCAACCCAATAAGTTATAGTCTAGCATATCAGTCTATATTATTCCTCAAAAGGATCCATATGTACCCTGAAATGAAAAATATTATTAAAAGAAAACTCATCGAATGTTATATTTTGAAACCAAATTCCTAGATAATCCAATGAAAAATAAGAAATCATATCTTCTAAACTATGAATCAATCAATATGACTGCCCATCAGATTAAAGATGAAATTCAATTGGTAAATTTAATTTAGTACCCTATGAATTTTAAATAAAATTTGAAAAATTTATAAGAAAAGCCAAAATCAATGTTAGAAAAAGTAGAGAGGTGGAATTCATGTAATATAAATATCTATTTAATATAAAGTCGATATATTTTATCAAAATTTATTATATATTTAATGGGAAAAATTCATATATTTAGTTAACAAATCATCAATAACCAATATTAAATTATTACCTTGATATATATTTGCTAATCCAACCCTGAAATCCTGGATATATTTTTCCTTTTCAAATCTAAATCTATAATGGGAAAAAGAATCTCATTTTGTAATTTTTATTTGCCTCTAGAATATAGTTAAGGAAATAATTTCATGATAAAATCTAAAACATGATCCTTCGGTCTTTCCACTAAGAAATTTCCCCAAGGGTGTCTTTTTATTATTGTGCTCCCAAAATGAATAAAAAAGAGATCTCTCACACCCACTCAATACAACATTCTTAAAATTTGTTTCACATTAAAAACATAAACTTTTTTTAGAATAATGTTGAAATAACATTTTAAATATTAAATTTCATAGACATACCTCACTTAATAAACTATACATTTTTCTATAAAATAGTTTCATCCTTTTTATCTTGATTATTCCCCTGCAACAAAGATGATAGTATTGACACCTGAGACAGAATTGAAGGAGTTCATGCATTCCCAATTTCCATTTCAGCATTAATCAAAACATCATATAGAAAACATAATGTTGAATTATCTTTCTAGATCAAATAATTAGTTACCTTGTTTACATTACCTTGAGGTTAATAAATTGTGAAGTCCCAGTGCTTTACCAATTCTATATATCACCTATGAATTGTATTAATATTTTTTGGTGTGAATATATAATTCAAAATATTATGATCAATATATATTTTACACATTAGTAAAAATAATGTTTGTATCAAAATTTTTAATGAAATATATATCTTCTAGTTCATGGTCATGTATAGGATAATTGTTCTAATGATATTTTAATTGTGCTAAATCATAAGAAATTACTCAATTATTCAACATTAAAACACATTGGTTTCCCTTTAATAAAGAATATTTGTATATGGAAAAGTCACTAGTTCAAGAATGTAATTGCCAAAACTAGAGCACTCAATAATGTTATTTCCAATTTCTAGAAACATTCATATCATTTCATTATCAAGATGAACCTAACTCATTTTAATTTTAATATAGTTATGGGGATTTAAAATAATGAAATGTTCTAAAAAAACCCACCAGTAATAGCCTACTAATATAAGAAAACTGTGAATCTCAGACTCAGTATAAGGTCTGGGCCATTTTTAAGTACTTCAGTTGTTACAGGATCAACAGTTATGTTGTATTTATTTATTATATGTTTAAGGAATGGAATATGTTGTATCTGAAAAAACACATTCACTAAATTTTCTATATAACCATTATTACAAGGTTTTTAAAACAATAATTTATTGTTTTTTATGATCCTCATAAACTATAGAATAAAACAATATATCATCAATGAACACAACCAAAAACATATCCAAATATACATAGAAAACATTATTTATAATATCCATGGATATTGTTGGGGAATTTTTGATCCCAATGGTCAAAAAAACAAACTAATAATGTATAATCCTAATCTAAAATTTTATATTAGTTATTTCATCAACCTTTACTATTATTTGATGGTACCTAGACCTACGGAATACCTTAAAAAATACTATTCTCTTTATATTTTATCAAACAATTTATCGATATGATGCGAAATATTATAATTCTTGAGAGTAATGATTTTAAATCCCTATAATATATGAAAGTCTTCCTAGAACCATTTTTTTATCAAATTAAATTGTAGCACCCCACGATGACATTCTAGAATGAATGAAACCTCTAAAATAAATCTTATACCACTTATTTTTCAATTCCAGAATATCTACTTGATCCTTTCAATAAGGGGATTTTGAAGTTGTCTTGGAATTAAAAAATAATATGATATTAGATTAAACATCTCAATTTTGTAAAATACTATTTAATTCATTAAGAAAAATAACCACATATTATTTACTATTAAGACTCCATTAATCTAAAATTTTCCCTTATTTTCAATAACATTGTCTAGGTGACATTCGTTTCTTTCTCTTATTAATTTCTCATATTCTTAATAAGTTATAAAAGTTAAAAATAGATAATATATATAAAAAACCACCATTGTAAAATAAAAACTTCATATATTTAATATATCTTAACATCATTAATTAAAATCAAATCCATAATCAGAATAACATAAAATTAGTTAATGGGAAACCCAAAAATGTGTTTAGGAAAAGACATTCCATATATAATAATATGAACATCTTTTAAAATTCTTGTTTCTTTAATAATACCCACAAATATTTTTCTAAAAGTTGTAACATCATTTCTTCTAGTGAAATTTTCATTTTACCAAAACATTTCTCAGAAATGAATGATTGTATGGACCATGAATCCAACAAGTAATTATCACAATGTAAACAAGTAATTAATTTACATTATACCACTATATTTGAATGGTAAACATTTGAAAAACTAATTATAAAGGATTTGTAGACAATCTTTTCTTATTGTCTTGTTATTTCCCATAATTCATGCAATTATTCAAAACATTATCATCATAATGACCCATATCATTAAATTTAAAACACTATACATCCTACTTAACAAAAATTTTCTTACCATTACTAATATATTTTTTATTTCAATCATGATACATTTTCCCTAAAATAGAACATCAAAAGAATATACCATATTTCCTATGTAATTTTACTATGTGATTTTTACCAAACCTATAACAAATTAAAACCATTATTTATTATCTTTAGTTCCCTTTAATGTATTTCTCCAATTTAATTACCTCCTGGATGTATTTTTCTAAGTATTTTCATGAGTAAATGGTCCTCAACAAACTCCATTTGTACCTTCTTCGAAAAATGAAAATGTTTTTGATCACTATTAAAATCACTAGAGGAAAAATATCTTAATTATATTAGTGATATTCCTTAATAAAACTAATAAAAATTACTATCAATATCCCAAAAACAATTTTTACCCTTCCAATCATATGAAGTTGTTTTCAAAAACAATCACTAAATATTTTTCCCTATTCCTTAATTAAATGAAGTTATTTTCTATCATATGTAAATAAATCTTTAGAATATAATCCACATGGAAAATATTCTTAAATGTTGCCCATTACATATTGTTTATCTCTTTTATTTTTCAATTATTTTTAACCATTAACCCCCATTTTTGGATTCTCCTTCAAAATGTTAAATAATATGAGTTTTATTGTTATTATTCAAATAACACCAAGCATGTGATATCTTCTTCCAAATATTTAATACATACCTTAGTGATCACTATGTTATAAGAACCATTGAATATTTGAGGGTTTTGAATAATAAAATGCTCCACTATCAACATGTTCCTTTATATTAGATCTATTTTTTCTTTACCATGGACACAAACACCATATATAGGATATGTCTACGAGTCTATTAGAAAAAAACACAATTAAAATTAAAACCATTAATAGATGTTTATATAGTTGGTTATTGTCCTTTTACTGCATTCCATCTTGATCTTCCGTATTTAGTCTGTTAAAAAATTTCTGAATAGATATAGATTAAATAAATAATAAATGTAATCATCAAGAACTATATCATGTTTACTGTAAATTAAAATATCTTAATGGTATTCACTTGAATTATCTTATCCTCAAATAATATATAATTATTTTTTCTGATACAAACTATAAATACACATATTTAAAATTACGAAATAATAGATTCTTCATTAATGATTTAATTTGATTAATATCACAAAGATGTTTTTGGTTTAGATTTTAAGATAATTATATCATTATGATTATATAAATAAATATTAAATCACAAAGCAGAAAAAACATTTACTATATTTTTATCCACAATATCAAACTTTTAAATTAATCATGTTTTTTATTATATATCTTCAAAATTTTAATCTCTAAAACTCCATTGCTTGTACTCATCCTTAAAACACTATAAAAACATTAATATAGTGGATTCATACAAAAATATAAATTATTTTATAAAAAATTCAAAAGATTTATTACAGAAAATTATATAAATAAAAAATATTTCTCTAAAATCATTAACATTTTATGAAATGTTATACATATCCCCCTTAATAAAAACAATAAACTTCCCCTTTAAATTAATCCCATTTGAATTCCTTAATAAATAATAATATTTTATTAAACCCCCATAAAATAAATAAATAAATATTATATGTATCTTGGGAATTCACTTTCTTATCAATATTTTAATAAATAATAAAAATTCTGTAACCTATTCTAAAAATTATAATAACCTATTAGAATAAATATTTTCAGAAAACTTTGTCCCTTTACATAATTCATTTTTTGAGATATATTAGTATCACCCATCATTATGAGCTATATTATCCTCAACTACAATAATAAATATTTTACAAGATCCATAAAAGTTATAACACATTAAATTACTCATTTAAATTATTATTCTAATTAGAAAAATCTATTCACCCAAATGAAAATATTTATGGGAATTAAAATATCCAATTTCACAAATTAATTCTTTAAAATAATTAGGTAAACGGGAAGGATGGTTTTTATTTGGTGAAAATAAAAAATCATGTAAAATAACTCGAACATAAAAAAACATTTATTACAGTGGGAAATCCCATTTATGCTATATATAGAGTAAAATAATACATTATTTATCTCTTTTTATCAAAATATTTCATATAAAATTTAAAAAAATATTCCTTTTGAACACCTTTTGAGAGAAAGATTAAAAGTGACATTAAATTTACATAATAATTAATTTTCTTCCATATAAATGAATTTGTAAAATAATTTTATGAATATTCACATGGGGGAAAATATTTAGAAAATAACCCTGAAAAAAATTAAAATGAGTTCTTTATATTATAATGTCACTTACCCCGAGTCTGAATTATCATGTAAATTCTTTATCTTCAAGAATAATGAACCATTTTTATTTATTATAATTATTAGAAAAATTTGATATCATTTTTTCATTTTATTTAATTTATTACCATGTAAAATACAATTACTTAATCAATTATATTGATGTTTGTTGTTTTGACAATATTCGTCTCATATATCCAAAAATGCTTCAGAAAGTTGACTTTGGACAAATTGATCAATATTGAATCATCTCTAAAATACTGATAATGAAATTAATATGGGTTTTATACATTTTTTACCCATTAATTACTAACAATGGATTATTATTATGAATTATTAGTTTTGTTACCAACATAGAGATGTTAGGTTGTACATATTCCTATGTAACATTATCATTTTTTGAAGAGCATGAGAGAAATATGATAAATATAATTTTATTCTCCCTTAATCATGAATAAATCTTAAATATAAAGTTATTTCTATAATTAAACATGTATATATATTATCCATGTGATGTGTTCATGAAACACAAAATACATCTCTTCATAGAGGTGGAAATCCACACATATGCACGAATTACATTATCAATTTTCAATGGATTGAGAGTTAAGATGAAATAATGTATATTATATTTCAATAATGATAAATATTTCAATAATATCAAATATATACCTTAAATACATCATTATAACCAATCATGAGCGGTAGTTATGGAAAAAAATTACATCAATTTGTTAGGCAGTAGTCCACTGTATACACGATCAATGGTTCTATTTCTCAACTGATAGAAGAGGGAGAAGGATACATGAAATATTGTTATCATAAAAAACATGATGTATTTATGATACTATTTTTATTATTTTATAATTTTGGATGAAAATTTTTAGGTATTATAAGAAATAAAATGAAAACACTTACTTAAGAACAATAACTCTTCTACACACAATAATTTAGGTTTATATCTGTCGTTTTTATATTTCGGTTTCATGAACAATAATGAGCTCTATAATGAAGGATGGGATGTATGAATATATTTGGGTAGGTATTGGCTGAGACAATTGTCTATTTAATGGTAGATAAGAGAAGAGTGAGGTGTCCGTTTATAAGTGGGGAGATGAATCATATGAATTTTTTAAATAAAATATATTATTTTATTACGTTAAAAAAATTCCTCAAAAGATAAACATTTCAAAATATTAGACAATTCTGGGCCCAAATAGGGTCCTCTAATAAAATGTAATCAATTTTATATGTAATTACACCCTATTACATAATTTTATCCACCCAATAAATATGTTTTCACCCTATTAGTAATCACACATTTTTACTCATTTTGCTATTCATTATGAACAAAAATTAAGTTCCTATGTTAACCACATATTAATTAGTATAATTAAAAATATTGAATCAATTTATCATATTTTATTCATCAATGTGAAAAAATTTAACATAAAATTATACATGAAGAAATAGATGGAAAACATTTCTATCGAAAAATTGTATTTTTAAGTATTAAATTTTATTTTAACAAATTAATGTATAAAATTAATAAAAAATACCATAATTGGACAGTAAAAAGTATTATTGAATTATTTTTTGTTTTAATTTTTTTAAACTATTGAATATTTTAAAATTCATGAAATAAAAATGAATTTTTTAACTAAATATCATTATTTTTTCACTAATAATAAAAGACTAAAACAATTCATAAAATAATCGAAAATTAATCCTCAAATAATTTTGATATGAAAATTTATAAAAATAATCTGATCTTTTAAAATTAGAATTATATAATTTCAAAATCACCCTTTTAATTTAAATTATATAATACTTGAAAACCCAATTTTATTAGAAATAAATCCTTTTTTCTTTTTACAAAAAATGAATTATTGTTCTTATTATGATTATAAATATTTAAAATGTAATTAATTAATTTTAATAAATCACAAAAATGATTTATCATAACATTAACTAGGTTTTTGTGATTCATATGGTGGGAAGCATCAGGATTCTCAAAAGGGAAGTGATTGAAGTCAATACAGTGGGACAGGTTAAATGAATGTAGTGATCATGGTATCAATTTTTCTAAATTTAAATATATTTCATTATCTGATAATATTGTTCTTAGAGTCACATTCTCGATGTATTCTTGGAATTTAAAAATGAATTCAATGATAAATTGAAGAATTGGTACTTAAGGATCGAATGATCAGGGACCCATGTGGATGATGATAAAGTAAAATTGAGAGGATTGATTTGCATGATACAAAAACATACAAATGATGAGAAGTGCTATGGTGGAGCGATATTAAAGACCTATGATATAATGTTAGTATTTTTTTGAGGTAATTAATGTTTTCCATTTTGTGGATAACTCATTTAGAGAACTAATTTTGAATTTTACACATCTCATATATAATCATATTTGAGTATTGTGTATAAACATTAATTGAAAAAAATGGAAATCATAAGTCTTATAGATTATATGGATGATTCCAAAAAAATTTAGTCTATTATTGTAACACCATGTAGCTGGTAGACATAATTTTTTAACCAATATGGTTGTAAATTGCCTTGCTGCCCAGAAGTTTATACTAAGTATCTAGTGAAACTATTCCCATCGACTGGTGGGGTACACTTGGATTATATTAATAGGTTGTTATTTAGTCTTTTATCTACTGGAACCCCTTGGGATTATTATTATTTTCTTGAATATTGTTGAGAAATTAGACCATGATCTTCTCTTACCCTTCCTCTAATAATATTCAATGATTTGGGGTGGATGATGATGTTTCCCAATGGTAAATACCATCTTGATCCATCAATCTTAAGGAATATTGTCATTATTATTACTCGAATGGTGGATGTTTGGGTTTTCATTCATCATGGATGATCCTCATAATAATAATAATCTTTTCACAATCCTTTTACATCAAAACTCTCATAACATATTATTCCCCTATATCATCTTCCACCTTGATTGGTAGTTTTATTGCCTCCTAATATTGTATAGGCAGATAATTCCATCAAATATTGAGGTAATTTTTTGAGTTTAATGTGGTTTTGGATCAACAATTCTTGTGGTTTTTCCATGAATATGAAATCATTTGATATATGTATTTTCTGATGAATTTATATCACATTATTAGTCCATCAATTTTTTTTCAATTTATTTTGAATTGGACACTAAAACACATAACTAATATCACAATTTTTCTCAACATTGATTCATAGTCTATACGGAGTCGGTAGACCTCTGATTGAGGATGTTTCCATTAAGGAACATCATTTAGTTATTTTATACTAATGTTTCTAATTTACTTCTACAAAATTACAATTTTCATTTTCTTTTGAAATGGTGATTTTTCCCATTATGATGCTGAATGTTCTAGACACAACTTCCAAGGATGGCTAGTCATGGTTTCGACTAGGCAGTGACATCCTGTAAGTATCCAGTGTGATAACCTTTTCCTTTGAATGTGATATTATGTAATATTTTAGTTAGTTTAATTAAAATATAATTAATTAATTTGAATGATTTATAATGTGATGAAACATATATAGAATATTCAAATTTGAATATAATTGGATCCACATGGATAATGATATCAGTATTTTCTTATCTAGGAGTTGGATCAATTTAAAGATAGTGGTCTCATATAATATAACCTTTCCTATTATATGTGATTATTGGTTTAAGATGCAATTTTTTCCACATTCGTTGAATAACCCATATTACAATATGTGTTATGAATAATATGTAACGTTAAATTATTTAATTTTTTGTACCCTTAATAAATTTAAATAACTATGACAAATGTAATTATAAAAAGTGCCAAAGTCCATAATGGTCCCTTATGCACTAGCAAGATGTTGGCAGTCGATGGTCATGGATTGATTAATAATGATTTCATTATATTACATATACCATATTTGAAGTTTGGTTGTGATATATGAGACCTAGATCTTGTGTGACCATATATGATGGTTTTACCAAGTGTGTTTACTGGTGTATCCCATAAGATAGTTTGTTTCAATTTTTTCATTGAGTAGGCTTGTGTATATAATTTTCATGGTTCATAATGATCACATGTACTTCATTTTTTCAGAATTCCTCCCAATCCCACATTATAAAAATTTTCACATCATTTTCATTCATGAGTTGAATAATACTAACATTGAGAAACCCCTATATATCCATTAATTTCTCTAGTACATGTCAATTTTCTTTTAGTAGATCAAATTTCTCTTTCATCTTTTCACACATTCATGTAATTGATTCCTTAAATGAAAACTCGTCATTATTAAACCTCTTTGTGTCCAAAAATTGTTCTACTTTGAATTTGTGATCCAAATAATGTATTATCCCCCATGGATCCACATATTCATAACAATATTTTTTCTATACTTTATTATGGATATATCATTATCTAATTTTATAGTAAGAAGTTTTTTCTGCTTCATATTTTAAATCACCATCAAATATGAAATCCATTAGGGAATCTAAATTTATAAATTTATTTGAATATTTAAAAATGGAATTATTTTTAAATTTCAAAATGGAATCATAATTAGTCACCAACCAAATTTAAATAATCTCTAAAATTATAATACACAGCCTAATTTACTAATTGTAGATAACATTTTTATAAAATTATAATTATTACCAATTTACATCACTGGAAATTAATCTGATAATGAACATTCATATCTTTTCATCAATATTTGTTTTCATTATATAATTCCAAGTTAGTATCTAAAAGTTTATACTCCATGATCTCATTAATTCATTCCTATAGAAACTAATACATCATCGTTTTATTAAAAAAATTACATCTGGTAAAAATAGAAGGATACATTATAATATCAATATATATAACAACTCTAAAAATCAAATTTAATGATCGAACATACCATCAAAACATTTAAGATTTATAAAACCATTTTGGACTAATTTGAATATATTTATCCAAAAAATTAGTAAATCAAGCTATAGACTAATTAAATGTGTTTCTATTGATCTCATTGTCCCCAATATTAGATATTTTCCCTCTTTTAAAAGAATATATTTAACGTCTTAATATTATCAAAGAACTCTCTTGAAAACAAACAACACATATTTAAAAATTTAATGTTTAAAAACCTGGGGATGTTAATTATTTCACTCATACTGGGATAAATCATAGCACACACCAATGATGTATCAAAATTCAAAATTAATAAATAAACACTTTTGGTGGAAAATTATTTAGTCATGGTTACATTATTCCTTGTTTAACTTCGATTATAATGGGTTGGTACTTCTCACTACCCACCCAATAGGACTCCATATTCATTTAAAATACACAGTACTTTGGGGAAACATATTTTTTTATTTATAGAAGTGATGTTATATTATATATTTGATAGAAAATATTTTCCCTTCCATACAATGGTATGGTATTTACTCCCTTTTTATCAATGATTCTGGAATAGACGCTCAGTTATGATCAATGTTATAATGATTCATATCATTCAATGGCAGATGAGAGTGGCCTTTTAATGAGAGGGAAAACTCTATTTCATACAAATGGACACTCTAGAAACAATAAATATTCCAAATTTAATTTCATTCATATAATCGTTATAAATTCTATAAATTATCCTTATTAAGTAAAAAACAAACAATACAAAATATTGAATTCCATTTCTTAATTTCTATCATATGTTCTTTTTCTCATAAAATTTGATATGTAAATATTATATTCTTATCATCTATAAAAAATAATATAAAATATTTCTTTTTAACGAAATTTTATTCAAATTATTTATAATGAAATTATTTAATCCTTCTATTTGATCAATTGTATGAATGAATTATATACTATATAGGATTACATGATCTTAATATATGTTCTAAAAATATTATATTAACATTTACCCTCTAAGTTAATTAAATCCAAAATAATCACATAACAGATTCTACTTTTTAAATTTGAAGTATATCATCAATATTTTCTAGATACAATATATCAATAAATTGTTTTTATTATTTCAGTTAAATTTATATCATAAAAACCTATATCTTCATAATTAAAAAATTGAAACAATCACTTGTCTTTAATCCACTATATATCTCAATTCAATATTTAACTTTTTATGTAAAAATATTTCACCAAAATATATGTGGGATATTCTTCTGTTATTATTCCCTTTAATATCACACAAAGTATGGAAAATAATTTTTCCAAAATATTGTTCTATACTCATAGATGGAAGACAATATAAAAAAATGACGATTCAAAACACGAAATTATTCCAATAAACCATATAGATATCTCTTGTGAAATTCATCCTCAAATATCAAAAAATAATCATTTGAAATATTTTTATAGACCTCATGATAATTATTATACACATAACATAAAACATTGAATCCTTCCCTTCATATTTTGTTTTAAAAAAATTATTATTATATTATCACTAAACCTTGATATTAATCAAATGTCAGTTATGGACACTTTGATTTCAACTTTCATGAGCCACATTTTACTCTTACATGTCCTATTGATTTTCTAGGTTATTATTTAGAAAACAATTATAAATTAATATTACACAATGTTGGTTTGATCATTTTTATCCTCTAAATAAAAATGACTAGTATTATATATCATTTATTTAATATAAAATATCCTTCATAATTCACTGATTCATAATAGTCTACTTCTATTAAATCATTTTCAGCCTTTGGAATCCAGATTTACTCTTATATATTAGCTATAAATTTATTTTTTATGGTAGAGTTAATATGATGTAGTTTTATTAATACAACATTGCTCTTACAAATCCATAGTAAACACTTTATTATTCTTAAAATGATTATAGAATTTGGATTCATGATTATGAATATTCCTCAATTTTTATTTCATATTATATATCCTTAAAAAACCTTCCTCCTTATATATAGTTCCAATCATTATAAAATTCCATTCTTATTATCTCAAAATGTCATTAATCATACTCATGCCTCTTCCAAATCCAAAATATATAAATATAGACATATATTATGTCACGTAAAATCTCCATATATTCTCTAGTTATACTTCAGATATCATGATTATTCACATGGACCCACATAGGATCATCACCATATAGATCTTCATTTACTGCCAAATATCTCTATATTAGCCTTTTTCACCCCTCCTAACCAATAAAATGATCAGGAAATTATATTAAAAATTGATCAAAATGATATGAAACTCTCATAAAATAAAAATCTATGTATGATATCCATATCATAAATCCTAATATCAATCATATTTGTAACACCCCAAGCTTTAACAATATAATTCTTTTTAAAATAATTCAATAGCGTGCGTAACACTCATAATCGAGTTGAGCACATTGTGACATGTCAAACAACCCATTTAAAAAGATTTTATGAATAATATTAACCAAATTAGGAAATTTGTAAATTTTATTTTTCAAAATAGACAACATTTATGAATTTGAAATATCAAAATTACATTATGGTCAATTTTTTTTAAATGTTTCATTTTTTTATGAGTAGTAAAAAATATTACATTGTTGTTAAAAACCAACATTTTAATTTAAGTAAAAATTTTACATTGAAATGATTTTAATTTTATAATAGATAAATAATTTATTTATTAACCCAATTTTGGTAATTGGAATCATTTTTTAATATAATTATATATAAAATTTTAATTTTACTTTTGAACGTCACTTTTTCTCTCGTTTTAACCACATTCATGGATTACCATTAAACATATTATTAACACTTTTGTGAATTGAATTTTTAAAAATCAATATACATGGTTGTAATAATTATGAAATTTTTTGTCTAATAGTGTCAAAATAATTTTTTCTGAAGAGTTACTTTGGGATTTTATTTATCTCGTTTCAGGTTCAATATGGTAACAAAGGATAAAAATAATATTATAATAATATAATATTTTCCTAATACTTTTTCTCATTTCATTGGATAATATTGTTTCAACAAAAATCAACTTTATTTCAAAAATAAGATCCTTTTTATGCAACTTCTGTGAGATTTATACTTTTTTAAATTTTATTTAAAGAAGTGATAAAAATATAATATTATAATTTAACTAAAAATAATTTTTAATATCATGTTATATAAGTGAAACATTGGACTTAAAATATTATTTAGAATGATTAATATTTAATATACATAAATTCAATTTATTTATAAATTTTAAAAATAAATGATTAAATTTAATGGTGACATAATAATGATGTAGTAATTGAACTATTAAACGAACAATCAATTAAATGATATTAATAATATTAAAAAAATTGTAATTCAATTTAATAAATGGCATACTATAATTTTATTTATAATATATACATGTTAGTGAAATATTTTATATTTTGGTTCAGCGTTATCAGGTTGTTTGGATGTTTTTAAAATTGCAAATATTAAATAGTATCAAAATTGACATAAATGATACTTCAAAAGAATAATATTTTATTAAATGCTAAAAGAATAATTAAAATGTTATGTTCACCGAAATAACATGTATAGTGATAAAAATTTCATAAATTATCCAATTGGGGTTATTTTGGAATTTTTTAATAACTAAGTTAACCCTATAATATAAAAAAATTAGACAATGTAAAAGTTAAACTGTTTAACTAAGTGTCAAACACAAAAAATAAGATGACGTTTGAAATATAAAATTATTTAATTTTTTTCTATTATTATTCAGACCCATCCTCATATTTTATGTGAAATAAATCACTTTGGATCTATTTAAAAATGAAAATATATTTATAATAAACTAATAGTTTTGGAGTTCCCAAAAGTGCCTCTCCCCTCTTTTTTAAAAGGGAACATCTCCTTCTCTTTTATTCACAACTCAAAAGACATTTTTATCAGAAAAAACCTACCCAATTATACTCATAAATTCCCTCACATCATCTTAGAGTATATAAATTGCATATAAATCCACACTATAGAGTCATTTATTGTAAATCCAAAGGATATGCTAAAATATTAGGTAATTGTTTTACCAATTCCATTCAATTTATTTTATTCCTAAACATCCTCTTCCTATGTTGTATCCATAACTATTTAATAAATATAGTAACATATACATTATGAGATGTTCATATAATTATGTAACAACAATATAACTCCATTTATCCATCCTATAAATAACAATATCATTATGTGTGCATACGTGTGGCTTACCGTCTCCACTCTGTGGTGTAATTTGTTATAAAAAAAATAAATTATTTGGAGGCATATAGATATGAGTATAATTGATGTAAATAATTAATATAAATTAATATTTATTCAGTATAATTAATATACCATCCAATTCCATACCATTTAATCATCAAAGAAATGATATCGTCACTTGTGATTACGTACGACCTACCGTCTCCAAAACACAGCAGGATTAATTCTCCACATTAACCATTCAATAATAATTATAAAACATTTATGATTATTAAAAATAATTATATTACACTTTATATCAATCTACATATGAATAAAAAAATACGACTTATAACAAACAAGACTTACACAACAAAACATGCATAGGAAAACGAAGCAGTTAACACCTGAAATAATGGTAATACAAAAATATTATTAACAAAATGATATAATAGGAACATATATGATATAATAAATATGGATATTCTTATAGTATAATTTAATAACATGATTTAATGATTATATAAGAGGTTAATTCACCCTCGACTAAAGGATTTTATAAGGTAACTGTTAATTTCACAATCTCATTATTATTTGAGGTTGTTTATATGTACGTATTAGCTGGGAAATATTTATCACCAATATCCATGTTTCATAAAATTTATTTCAAAATATTATGGAAATTTTACCAATGTTTGGCTTTTTAAAAAAATTAGGAAATTAATCTTTTTATCATTTTCTAAACTAGGTACTTTATAAATTTTCGATAATTTAAATAAAGAATATTTTTCTTAACATAAACGACTTGAGCAGCTATTTCCACTATCATGACACCTTAACATTTTGAAGATTCCCTTACAACCTTACAAGTTTATTTTAAAAATATTTGTTTCCTTTTAAAATTTCATGCGTTTTAAATGATTTAAATGTAAAAAATGATATTTATCTCAATGATTTTAATGATTTTATTTGATTATTTTTATATATGTCCACATCCATTGTTGGATTTTATGATTAATTGTGGTTTTTTGAATGATAAAATATTACATAGTTTATTGAAGGTTTTATGATATATTTTATTATGGATGTGCTATTTTCTCTAGGTTTTCTCTCAGTATATTCTCCAGGGGAATTCTTTATACATTTGCAGTAGGAGATACCATGGGGATAAATGACATCCCCCTAAGATCTCGATCAACAGGGATAGGTCGTGGTCCACTATTAGTTATCCCCTCTTGTTGGTCCCTTAGATGGATGCCCAGGGCCCAGTCGGTGATCAAGTGAAGGTGTCCCCCTCTGCACCTTCCTCGGATCCTGAGTTTCTTTACCCCTCCTTTACCGATGACGCCACAACATTCTTCAAAACCCTCATCCACTCCATTCTAAAATCATTCCCTTCCTTCTGGGCTTGCACGATCGCACCCACTTCCTTTTCTACTTGCTTTCTAAGGGCCTTTGTCTGGAAGTGCACTTTCATGGCTTGGTTCTCAGTCTACCTTATATTATATCATTTCCACCCCCACCTCCTACTCCTTATGGCCCCCTCCATATGCTTATTGACTGCATCTCTAAAGTGAATAAGCCCTTTCCCAACAACGCTTGTCATGTATCCCTAGGCTTCAATTAGATCATTTAGCCCCAATCCCCCAAGGATCTCGAGATTACACCCTCACCATCCAGCAAGGTCTACTACCCATACTTCCCCTACCTCTCTGGATCTTCATCACTTTCTCGTATGAAGCTTTCCAACCAAGAGGGAATTTTCAATAGTTCAAAATCATGGACCCTCAGGGAGTGATAATCCTCCCACTTCAAGATGGATTCTAGATCTAGAGTCAATTCTAGAGACCTAACCATTACATGAATCCCATCCTCATATGGAACGCCTAATGTATTGGTGCCCGGGTCAAATTCGACTTCCTCACCACATAAATTAGAAATTATTAGGTAGTTGTTGTTTCCATCATCGAGCTTAAACAAAACCCTGCAAGAATCAGAGTTTTCTTCTAGAAAATAATGTTGCATGGTTCTCTTCACTCTGACCCCTACCAAAGAAACATATGGGTTTTTTGGCCCAAGAACTGCACTATTGATCCAGTTCAATATAGAAATCAATTCCTCACCACCATGGTGTCCTAGGGTGACACCTCCTTCATCGTGACTTTTGTTTATAGAATCTATGACCCCCTTTAAAGGGTATATCTTTTGAGTGACCTGAATACCTACGATGATGGAAGTATTACATGGTTTATTGGGGGACACTTTAATGTCATTTACAACTTAGAGGAAAGGAAACGTAGAATCCCTTTTCATTGGTATGCTAGAACAGAGTTTTTTCAGTTCATGGCTGTGAAGGGACACATTGATCATGGATTATCAGGTGGAAAAATCACCTGGTGAAATAATTGTTGGGGCCCTCAACACATATGGAGTCATTTGGATAGGTTTTTGGCCAATTTTCATGCCACAAACTTGTTCTAAAATACCATGGTCTTACAACTTGATCACAATATTTTTGACCACTCCCCCTATTAGTTTCCATCTCCTTGGGCAGGATCATTAGGAACAATTTCTTTATCCTTAGCAGTGGGCCAAAGTCCCAGTGTACTGGGACCTAGTACATGATATATTTAATTCACCCCTACAGGATCACATGTGTGTTTCCATTCATATTAAGTTCTCAAGTTTATTTTTATTCAACTTATTTTAGTTTAAAATAGTATGACATGTTATGAAATGAAAAATGTTTTTGAAGTAAAAAAGTATATTTTCCTCAAGAATGGAGTTCAAGTGTTTAATCAAAATTATTTTCCATCTAAGAGAATATAGGGTTCTGTTTCTATCTCAATTATTACATTGATTTGATTATGTTGTGATGGAATTATTGTTATGAATTACTTTATCTTATATGAATTGTTTTATGATGTCATTATGTTTAAGAATACCATTTTTATTACATGGGTTATGCAATGATGTATGGTTTATGATTTTGTGGCGCACAATAGAATGGTATCATTATGAGATGGGTGGGACCTATATCTCCCTCCAATGAATTGGGTAAAGATTTTATATCTCATGAGATAGACATGTCTAGAATGGAAGGTTAAACCGGTTCAGTGAAACAGGACTGAAACGAGGAGTGAACTCGGTTCAGAAATGGACTTTGTCCACTAAGATAGTCTTGGCAATGAGTCTTGACTAATAAGAAATGATTCTCTATGATTATGTGTGTATGCCACAAAGATTCATGTTTTATGTTATGATTATTGGGATTACATTTCACTACTATGATTTATCCCATGTTATGAGATATTGATTTCTTTTGCAGGTTAAGATTTTCAAAAGTTATGTTCTTATGTATATTATGTGATTGATATTTCTTTTTTTTACCCTTACTGAGAATTTTAGCTCACCCTTTGGTATGTTTTCTTTCCCCATGTCAGGAAGAAGTTTATTAAGTAATATACCCAAAAAAGGACTATAGATATGATGAAATAAATGGAAGATAGTGTAGATACTTTATGAACCTGTTGTTTATGTTTCCCAATTTCTAAAGACACTATACCTATATGGTCCTTTCCTGGTTTTGTTATATGTTGTAATAAGTGTGCTTAAATTATGAACTAATGAATATGTATGTAAAGTATGGGTCGTTATAAAGCATTAACTTGAAAAGGAAAAGGTTTCAAGGGAAATAATTTTCGATCACAACTGCTCAGGTTGATGTTCTTAATGAGGTGGTGGTAGGTATTTTAATCATTTCTTTAGATTTAGCCAAAGGTTTATTTGATTCTAGATCCTCCCATTCCCCTATATCTTCCTATCTTCCATTAAAAATATGATATTTCCAATTCACTATAACAAGGGAGTTTTCCGTCAAACCCCTAATGGATGTCTCATTGCAACAATGATGTGTCAGGTAGTTCCTGTTATGGCATATAAATGGGAAGAATCTTTAGACTTTATCACCATCTCTGTGGTCTACTTTGATATAATCCTTAACATGGACTGACTATCAAAATATAATACAAAATTTTTTTGTAAGAAGAAGGAACTTGTGATTTGTGTGGAAAATATAGAATCCATTATATTTTCTCTAGAAATATCATAACCTAATTATTACAAAACCACACTTCTGGTGGCTTTACTGAAGGAGATTCATTGCTAGGAAGACGAAATAACATCTATGGATGAAGAAAGAAAAATTCAAATTGAGGACACCCCCAATAGCATCAAGTGGATTTTTCTATTGCATTGATCCCTGAGTCAAGACCCATAAGAATTTATCAATATAGAATAGCCACTATTATGTTAGTAGATCTAAAGAAAAAACTAGATGAGATGATTAATATGGAATTTACTTACCCTAGTGTTTCAATAGGTGGAACCCTAATTATTTTTGATATGAAGAAAGATGGATCAATGTTATTGTGAATTGACTGTAGAGAAATCAATGCACTTAATATAAATTAAGATTATCATTTGTCTCATATTAGAGATTTGTATTATCAACTTCATGGAGATCAATATTTATCAAAGATTGAACATCATTCTGGATTTCATAAATTGTGTGTAATTAATGAAGATATTATAAATACATCATTCCAAACTATGTATGGGAATTACACGTTTTCATTACTACCTTTTGGACTGACTAATGCACCTTCTTTTCCATAGATCTAGTGGGGAGAGTGTTCAAGGAAAATATTGATGATTTTATCATAGATTTTATTGTTGATATCTTGGTATAATTCCAATTCTATAAAGACCATGAAAACCAATTTTGGATTGTTCAATATAATTTTAGGAAAAATAAACACTATGGGATGTTTAGTAAGGGAGAATTCTTCCTTAAATAAATTTCTCTTCTTGGCCATATTGTCTCAAAGGGTTAAATCTCTGTTGATCCTTCAAAATTCCCAGAACCAACAAGTATAACCAATATACATAGTTTTATTGGCTTATCAGGTTATTATCTATGTTTCAACCAGATGTTTTCACAGTTTTAAAACCAATTAACCAAGATCGCATGTAGAGGGGTTAAATTCATATATATAAAAGAGTTTGAAAAATGTTTTGAATAATCTAATAGAAGATTAGCCAATGATCCTACATTGACTTTACTAACTAGGAATGATGTGTTTTTAATATATATTGATGCATCGTGGAATATTCTTTGATGTATTTTTATGAAAAAATTATAGCGTTATTGAATATTCATAAAGGTAGTTATAAATTAATGATCTAAACTACCCAACTCATGATCTTGAGTTAGTAGTAGTAATATTTTCTTTAAAGATATGAAGACACTATCTCGATAGGTAATTATGTGAGATATATACAAATAACATGATTTTGAAATGTATTTTCTCATAGAAGGAACTCAACATGAGAAAAGGAGTTGACTTGAGCTAATCTAAGATATTTATTTTAGAATACTCTACCACCAAGGGAATTCAAATAAGTTTGTAGATTATTTGATGAGAAAGGACCATGGAGTTATAAATAAAATAAGCATTGAAAAGGATCATATGTTCATGGATCTAAAAAAGGCGAATAAAAGAATTATCATGGAAGGTGAAACATCAAAACCTTTTTCAATTATTTCTAAACCATATTTACCATAAAGGATAAAAATTTCTCACTACTATGATTTGGATTTTCAAAAGAATATTAAGGCATCAATTGATGGGAGAATGATCGACATTGTTTATGAATATGTAATTTTGACATTTGTGAATATGATTTCTATTCTCAATATACTTGAGCTAAACAAGGAATCTTTGGATGATGGTCATAGCTCCAATTACTCAATACACTATGGTGGAACTAAGACATTTATTGATTTTATGAAATCTGTTTTTGGGACAATGTGAAGAGTTATATTGTTGATTATGTGTCAAGATTCTATGTTTTTTCATTAAGTTAAGGTTGGAAGCCAATATCCCATAGCAATAAAGCAAAATATTCCTATACCTATATGGAAATGGGATGATATTATGAAGGACATTGTGATGGGTCTTCAAAATACTCCTAGAATAAATAATTCAATATGTTTTATTATTGAACGTCTTACCATGTAAGCGCCTTTTCATTCTATTTGAGAATATTTACAACTTGATAATTTACACGGATATATATTAATGAAGGTATAAGACTCTATGATGTACCCATATAAATTGCTTCTGATCGTGATTGATATTTGACATCACCATTATATAATACTCTTCATAAGGCCCTACATAATGGACTTCGTTTTAACACTACCTACCACCCTCAAACTAATAGACAATCCTAAATGATTATTAAAACATTAGAAGACATATTGATATATTGATCAATTTACTTTCATGGTATTTTGGATCATTATTTAACTTTAGTAAAATTTTCCTATAATGATATATTCCATTCATGTATTCATGTAGAACCACATGAAGCATTATATGGAAAGTTATGTCATACATCGAATTGTTGGAAAGATGTTGGGTTAAGAAAACACATATGGCCAGAACATGTTAAGGAAACTCCCTTAAACGTAAAGACTATTCAGACCCATATCAAAACATCTCAAAGTAGGAAAAAGTTCTATGTCGACCACTAAATAAAGTATTTGGAATTTCAAGTTGGAGATCATGTTTTCTTGAATGTATCTTCATGGAAGGGCATTATATGTTTCAGTAAGAATGGCAAATTAAGCCTCATGTGCATCCGACCTTTTGAGATTATGGAATAAATTGGAGTTGTAGCTTACCATTTGGATGGGCCTCTATGTCTCTCAAATGTTCATGATGTTTCCACATATCACTATTATTAAAATACATTCCACAACCTACACATGTACTCACATATAATGAAATTGAACTGGAACATAATCTCTCCTATTAGAAAGAGCCTCTCAAGACTCCAACACAAGAGAACATGTGTTAAAAAATTGAATGACTCATATGGTAATTGTTCTTTGGAGAAACCAAAAAATGGAATAGGTGTTCTTGATACTAGAAGAACCTATTATGAAGACAAACCCACATCTTTTTATGATGTTATATTATATAAATTTCAAGGACAATATTATTTGAAGGTTGGAAGAATGGAACACCCAAATATTCCATGGAATGCTTATTTTTAAAAAATTAAATAGATTTTGTGACACACAGAATTGAGTTTATGTGCACCATGACTTATCAATTTAGCCATATAAAAAAATGATGTTTTGAATAATATTAAAAAAATTATGAAATTTAGAAATTTTAGTTTACTAAATAGAAATCAATTTTGAATTGGGAATGTAAAATGTTTTAAATTGTGAATTTTTTGTATTTTATTCAAAAGATACAAATTTTATGGGAATAGTGAAAAAGGTGACATTTTTGTTAAAAATTGATATTTTCATTTAAATAATTATTTTACTTTAAATTGGGTTTGAAGTCAAAATAGATAATTATTTAATTTATTAACCCAATGTAGATCATTTGATTATTTTTTATAATACAATTAGATATAGAAATTTAATGAAATTTTGAGAATCACTTTTACCTTTACACAAACCACAATTATGGATTAGCATGACAGGTAATTTTACAGTTTCTGTGAATATATTTTTTTTAAAAAAAGAAAATACATCATTGTAATCAGTATAAAAAAATGTGGTCTAGTATGGTCAAAATAAATTTTTTGAATAGTACCTTTTGGAATTTATTTATCGTGATTAAGGTAAATAGGGTGAAAATAATATTATAATAATATAATTTTACCCAATCACATGTCTTAATTTCATTGGATAAGTGTTTATTGAAAAAAATAAACCATAAGTAAAAAATAGCATCCTATTTAAGCCAATTGTCTTAGATTAAGTAATTTATTATTTGTTATTTAATAATGTGTTAAAATGTCATGTTAAAATTCTATAAACTATATTATTTTTAATGTGAGGGAATATAAGTGATATGGTCAAATATAAATAGTTTTTTGAAATATAAACTGTTTTTATTCCTAATTATAATTTTTAAATAATTTTAGGAAATAAATTTTTAAATTAAACGGTGAAATAATAATGATGTATTATTTGAAATATTAAATGAATAATGAATAATATTATATTAAAAATATTAAAATACTTATAATTTGAATTAATTAATGACATCCACAAATATTTTACACCTAATAGTCATGTTTTTGATAAATTCGATGTATTTTATAAAAGTTTTTTTGTTTTTTTTGATATTTTCAAAAATGAAAATGTTAAATAGTATCAAGTTGAAATAAATGATACATTAAATTAACTAAAATATTATTAAATGTAATAAAAATCATAAAAATATCCAATTTGTTCTAAAAAACTAGGAAAGTGTTAAAAATTATATAAATTGTACAATTAATGTTAGTTAGTAATTTTATAGTAATTATATTAACCCGGTAGAATAAAAAAGGAAAGTAGAAACTATCAGAGTTAAACTGTTTAACTAATGGTTAAACCTAAAAGATAGGGTCAATTTTGTGGCCTTAACATGTCTAAAAATCATTTTTTTGTGATGATTTAGACCCATATTAATCTCATAATCTAAATAAATCCCTTTATAACTATATAAAATATAAAATAAATTTATAATAAAGTAAAATATTTGTAGTTTATAAAAGTACCCCTCCCTTTGTTATTGAAGGGAGCATCTCCTTCTCTTTTATTCATACCCATAAATCCCTTTGGATAGAAAACAATCTGTCAATTTCTCCTATAATCATC
The DNA here is from genome assembly GCA_963277665.1 of Viscum album. Classification (NCBI taxonomy): domain Eukaryota; kingdom Viridiplantae; phylum Streptophyta; class Magnoliopsida; order Santalales; family Viscaceae; genus Viscum; species Viscum album. Next base: position 31,549,402 of record OY728120.1, on the reverse strand, counting down.
CCTCAATTAATATTAGAGGCCATTATTTTTGTAGATATCTATCTTAATTAGTTATTTTATGCAAATAAAATGGAGATGATCAAAGAATAGGTATTTTTTCCAATTCCGATCAATTTCTTTTCTTCTTCTACTTCATATTTCTATGTTTTTTACTAAACAATGTAATAAATCTAGTATCATATATGGGATTATATATTATTAAAATTATTTAACAAGCATACCCCTCCATTTATCTATCCTACCAATAACAATATCACCATGTGTGCGTATGTATGGCTTACCGTCTACACCCATTGCTATAATTTTTTTATTCAACACTACATTATTTGGATTGGAATAATGTTGAGTATAATTGATATTAATAATTAATATAACATGATAATTATTCTTTATAGTAAATATTCAATCTAATTCCATTCAATTGAACCATTATTTGAATGATATCATCACTTGTGTGTAAATACGACCAACAGTCTCCACGACGCGGTGACATTCATTCTCTACGTTAACCACTCAGGAATGATTATAAAATTTATATGATGCATAAAAATAATAATTATGACCATTTTATAATTTTTTATATGAATTAAACAAATCTTACTCATAACAGTCATGACTTTCATAACAAAACATTCGTAGTAAAATGAATAAGATGACTCCCAAAATAATTATAATAATGAAATATTGTCCACAAAATGATATAACATGATCATATATGTTATAAAAAATGTATATGGTTATGATATAATTTAATAAAATTTTTAACCATTACATAATAGGTTTACTCACCCTTGAATAAAGTAAGGTATAAGGTAAGGGTTAATTACACAATATCATTATTATCTATGGTTGTTAATATGCATGTATCTACTGAGACATCAATATCATCCATGTCCATGTTTTTTAAAATGTATTTAAAAATATTATCTAAAGAATTTCTATAGACCTTTCTACACATGTTTTACATTTTATAAATTATTTTCAATGGAATCATTCCATATTTTTTCAAATGAGTTACTTTGTGACCTTTTTTACAAATTAAAGATAAATTTTTTTCTTAACATATTTTAAATGAGCGGCTATTTAATCCATCATAATGCCTTGATGTTTTGAAGCTCATATTTATACCTTACTAAGACATTTTCAAATTAAATTTTTTCATTTATAATTTCATTGCTTTTAAATAATTTCAATTTAAAAAATTAATATCTCTCCTAAAGAGTTTTAGTGATTTTATTATATTATTTTCATATAGGTCAACATCCATTATAGGAATTTATTTTTAATTAATTTTTATTTAATATGATAAAATTTTCCAAATTGTATTGAATGTTTTATGACAAGTTTGACTATGGATTAGATTTTTTGTTACTATTCATGGTTACTGGTTAATGTATTAACATTTCATACAATAGTTATAATACGACTATTTATGTTATGTTTCAACCAATATGCACCTCAAATATAATAAATATGGTCATATATATTGGTATCAAACATTCCCATGATAATAATTGTGAATTATGATGTGATTTACATTATAACTATCTTAGAATAGTATTAATTAAATTTTATTACTTAACTATTCTATTCACCCATAGGAATATTGAGGTTCATGGAATATTATGTCATATCAAAATATTTTCTAAATTTATCTAATACTCATGTTCAACTAGAATTAATTAATATATAAATGACACTATAATCAAACTAAAAATTATCACAAATTATAGAATGTATTGTATCATTCTTAGTTAAAGCATGGTTAATCTAAAATAATTGACCTTATTCTTTTGAGTTAGATATCAATCTATCTATTAAGGTATTTTATTTTGTGATCCTAATGTAGTCATAAAATTATTCATTTTAAAACATATATAAAATTAATTAACTATTTATTAAGGAATTCCTAAATGGTTTAGGGATACCATAGATTAATTGGATCTCTCTATATTTGATTTACATGGTTGATTCATGTAATAATTATTTTGGTAGAGAATATGTTCACACACAAAAAACTTTATACATGTTTCAAATAATTCATCATTCTGTTTTCAATTACCCGCACTATGAAAAAAATTGTAGATCCCACTAATCTATTAAGAATCCACCGATACATCGTAGTGATTAGATGAACTTGTTCCTTTAGAAGAATGGTCTAAAATATTCTTTTTTCTACTACTCAAGCTAATAAATCTTTTTAGTAGATTAGATTTATTATTTTATATGTGTATAGAATCACAAAACCATGATTTGTTGATTTTCACCATGCTATAATTTTCAATATGAAAACCATGGTGTTTTAAGGCCTCTACATCATGTTTCATGGTTGTTACATATTTTCTAGACACATTTGAGATGATTTTATCATAAATATACATTTTAAATAGACTTAAATTATTACATGGTTTAATATATAATAAAATAAATAAAATAATTATATAAGGATGATGATTTATTATGAGTTACAAACTCATATATAAAGAAATAAATACATAAACATTATAAAATATAGTATCACATAATTCATTGATGGTGGGTGATGTGAAATCATTAAATTTCAATTTAAAACTCTATCTGAGCCATTGATATTAATTTTCAATTTATAAGGATGTGGTAAAAGAATTAATGAATTTGGGATACTTCCATGGTGTTTAGTGATTATTGTTGGTAATATTTTAAAAAAAGAGTGTTTTTGTTGTTATTGAATGATGCATTTTAACCACACTAGTCAATTAAAGATGATAATCAACTGTAAATTAAATTAATTTTATCTTGATGAACATAAATTTATTAATTCCTATCTAGATAATCATGGTGTTGGTTATCATATTTGTTCACTAATTTTGGAATGATTTATTATTATAAAAGACATTAGTGATATATATAACCTCCATATGAATAGTTAATATTCTAAAATTGTAATGAAATATTCGTGGGTATATATTTTTCAAGGAGAATTGGGTCATGCCATTTATGCACAGGGTCTGACCAAATGTACAGACATAGTGTACATTTATCTAGTGAGCTACATCTATGGTGACCCATCAATATTTGTTATTCTATATTTTCATTAGGTCATTCCACTTAACAACGAATAATATTAATTATTTATAATTTATTAAACGTTCAAGTAATGATAAATATGTAAATATATGGACAATATTTTTATAATATATATTTTAAATTCCAATACAATATTCAAATTATTATTTATTATTATAATTTCAATTTTTTATACAAACCATTAATTTTTAAATTATTTTTTAAGAATCTTAAAACAAAGAAAAAATGTCACATCATAGGTATGTAAATTATTATTTAGAAACATATCTTACCATGCATTCTTTTGTATGAATTTTTAATATAATTATACACATTTTCATTGAAAATTATCATATACCTTATGCATGTAATGCATTTGGATACATGGTAATATAGTATTATTTAATTTTAATGTTAATTACACAATCCATTTGTTGTGTGTGATATAACATACTTGTATTATTTGACAATATTATTTTATATTACGAAATATATATTTAATAAATAAATTTATAAAAGCATGAGTATATAAATGAATTATAAGAGATATAAATATTTGATCTTATCTAATAGTTTTATATTATATTTTCTAGATTAATATTATAGTGATGAGAATTAATCGTGATCCTTAAAATGGAAATTATAATATTCCTTTTAAACTAGACAAATATAAACACATATATCATCCAAATGCATTTATCATGTGTAAAATAAGTGTAAATGGATTATCTTAGGTAAGTAATACTAGTTATGGTTGACCATAATGTTATTATGTTCCCATATACAATTATATTATTTGGGTTCCACATAATTGCGCGGCCCTAATGATATTACATTCATAAAAGAAATGATTTTGGAAAATTGAAATGATTAACTATCAAGGGATTATTCGACTTAATTATCTATGATTTATATGTTTATGATTGATATAATGATCTTATAACATCACCGACCGTAATAACCTGAATTCAGTGTATAATTTCTTACAATTTCATATATAAAAAGGGGTTAATTCCCAAATGATGGATCCATTTAGCAGTATAGGAGATATAGAAAAATATATAATACAAATTTTAAATTTCTTATAAAATATAAAAAATATTAAAGGAAATAATTATGCATCTATAAAATCATTCAATTAATTATTCTTCATATCACAGGGAATGGAAACAAAATAAGGTTTGGATCAAATGATTCGTAAGGGTTACCTATAATGGAAACTGTAATGAATCAATAATGGATAATTAATAGGTCAAGGTAAAAACATAACAAACATTCCATTTAATCAGTAACATAAATATTATGAATTTTTTTGGAATTATTAATATAGAAATCTAAAAAAACATATTCCATTTTATCAATAACTCAAGCATAAAGTTCATACTTTTATAATATAAAGGAAATAATATCATAGAAAATAATAACAAAATTATCAATAAATAAATTATATATAGTGGATGAAATGATCTCAAAAATAATGATATCTATATTATCAGTATGTTTCAAAAGATAGTTTAAAACTATTGTTAAAACCCTAGTAAATTTGGAAAAAACAGTTTTGTCTCAAGACATCTACTAACGCATGAAGGGGAAATATAATTCTACCCCCCCCCCCATGACTGCTTGTATAAATAATTCTTCATATATTTAATGATTTATTTAATTAGGGAAAATAATTATTTACGAAAAAATATCTATTTTGAAAAAGGGTTTTAGATTCCTTATCATTTTCCCATTTAATCAAATAAAATTCAAATTAAAGTGTATATGACAAAATTGGATGACGTTTAGTCAATAATAATATACATGATACGAAACAATATTGGTATTTTATAGAAACATAATGTCCAATGAGAAAATATCATCAGAAAGTGATAGTCTCAATAGAATTTGAACAATCTCAAAATTAATAGAGATATAAGAGGTGATCATTGGTTCATCAGGAATATAGTTTGTCATAATAAAATTATTCTCATTGAAAAAAAAAGTTAATGAAAGATAAAAATTAAAATAATATTTCATAAAATATTTCTCCTTTTAAATACATTGAAATCATGTAAAAGATGCTAAATTTTATAAATTGGCTACGGTGGTGAGGAAGTTCTATATCATAAAATTTGTTAAAAACAACTTCTTTTAAATTTTTATAAAAATTTTATTTTAAAAAATGAGTAGAACAATTCATCAAAAATATTTTTTTTAATGTAATGAATAATATAAAACTTCTTTAATAAATCATTTTAGTTTTTAAAAATATTGTAGCAAAAAATTTTAGAAAATATGGACATGGATGAAAAAATGATTGGTTCAAAGAGATATAAATTAAATTTTTCATTTAAACATTTCGATAACTGATTAATATACCAAAGAGAGGAAAATAAGGATGAAAATATATAAACATATTAAATATATAGTTTATAGGAAAATTATCTGAGCATAGGAAGGATAAATTATAATATTCCTTCGATGAAAGTAAACATACTTCCTAAATAATATCATATTGTAATATTGATTTTTACCTCTTTTGTAACTTTTAAATTATAACCCCTCATGAAAATAAAAAAAATTAATAATTAAAAATCATAAAAAAATAGTTATTCATGTAAATACATAAAATTTTTGGTATATGAACCACATAAATGTGAATATGTTTATTTTGAAGAAAAATGTCTCAATGGAATGGAAATTTTGACAAAATCTGATACCTCACAAATCCCTTTAGATGAACATGACTAAAAATTATATATAACAGTTTTAATAATTTAATTAATATATACTAGGACCATTTTAATAATTATAGTATCATATACTATCCTTTAATGACATTTTACCACCCATTTGCGAATTCTATTTCAATATTTTCATTATTTTCAGGGTCAATTGTCTTGTCTTATTATTTATGTTTTGTCATGGAAGTTATTTTTTCATGTGATTATTAAATATATACATAATATACAAAATGATATTACTGTTATAAATAAAATATTTATAAATTATATAAATATTTATAATCATTATAGATGATTGGACATGGAAATTGAATCGCACTGCTTTAAGGTCATGGTGGGTTGTATGTATGCCCCTTAAATGATATTATTCCATTTATGAGTGAAATAATCTTGAATGGGATTATATTTTAATTTTAAAAAATTAATATCATGTAATATGTAACATATATTTTCATTATTTCCATCATTATAATAATCCATTTGAGTCGGTGTTTGAATAATTATAACACCCCAAACTTCTACGGTACGCTTCTCTTTGAATAATGTGATAGTGTGTGTAGTACACAACACCGAGTTCTAACACACCATAACCAATCAAATTAGTTTTTATGAATAGTAATACCTACTTTTAGAAATTATATATATTTTATATTTCAAAATGGACTTCATTTTTGGATTCAGAATATCGAAATTATCCTAAGATGACTTTTTGGTATTTTTCTGAGAACATCCAATTTTTATGAATAGTGAAAAATACTTAAAAACAACTTTTTAAATAAAAATAATTTATAGTGATAAATTAAATTATTGAGTGGTTTAAAAGTATAATTAGAATATATTTTTACCATTTTATCCAATGGTGTTCATTAGAATTAATTTCACTTTGAAATTGGACCTAAACAATTGTCAATCTTTTGATATATATTCTTTTTTAAAAACATGCTATTTGTTGTGACAACGGGAATTAATTATAAAATTAATAAATGCAACTTATATGTTTGGAATTTCCTAAAATAGAAATCATTTTTGAATTCGGAATATCAATTATAGCTTAGGGTGAAATTTTGGCATTGTTCTGAAAAACTTCAATTTTGATGAATAGTGAAACTACTAAGTGGTAGTTAAAAATTGAATTTTTTCATAAAACATAATTTTACCACTTCTGTGAATGTAATTTCAAAAATCCGAGAGACACGGTTAATATCAAGATGTAAAATTTGGTTCAATGAGATTAAAATAATTTTTGGTGAATAGTATCTTTTTACTTTTATTTACCACGGTTAAAAGTAAATAGGGTAATTAAGGGTAACAATGATATTAATATTACACTAAAACATGACCTAATACTATTGGAGATGTTTATCATGACCAAAACCAACCTTAGGAATAAAATTGTATCATTTATGTCCACTTGGATTAGATTAGGACATTTATTATTATTTAATTCAAAGAAGAGTTAAAAGAGTTAAAATCAAAGTTTATTTACTAAAAAAATTTTAATATAGGGATATATATAAGATAAATTCGATTTTAAATCTTAATTAGAAATATAATAAGATTTCCTACATAATTATATTTTATTTATAATTTTTATACATTAAATAATTTAATTTATTTATTACACAATGATGATGCAGTAATTACCTTAATAGTGAAAAATTAAAATAATTGATATTATAATTACCAAAATAAATATAATATGAGACTTTTATTGAATTAAACTAATTTCATAGGTTAATATGACATATTAGGAATGATTTAATTTAACTTTTTTCGAATTAATCATTCTGTTATGAGTTTCACAAAAATCAATTATTGAATAGTGTCAAAATTGACATAAAAGAGTTTTTAAAACAAGTATTATATTATTAATTGATATTAAATTCTTAAAAATCTAAGGTTCGGCCAAGAAACTTATATAATGATAGGTGTATTATTAATGAACCAGTTGGGGGTCTCTTGGATGTATATGGTAAGTTTATTAACCATATAATATAAAAATACAAAGAGACATTGTAAAAGTGAAACTAATTAACTTAGAGTTAATAATTAAAGATAAGGTTAATATTGTAACCCAAAACTATCTAAATTCTATTGGTTAAGTATTTTTAGACCCATCCCCACCATAAAACTTAAATAATCAACTTTGGAGTGATTATAAACCGAATATTAATTTGTTATAAATTAATATTTCTAGCTTTTCCAATGGTTCCCCTCACCCCTCTTTTAAAAGGGCACTCCCCCTTCTCATTACTTCACACCTTCAAAGAATTTTGGTTCAGCCAAACTCTTCCCACATACTCTCCAAACATCCCTCAATACAACCTAGAGGCCTTAGTTTGATCATAAAGCCACCCTAAGGAGCCCTTTTGAACAAATAAAAAGGAAAACCCCGAAGAAGAGGTAATGATTACACCACCCTTTTCCAAGTTCCTTTCCTCTTCCACTTCTTGTTCCTTTGTTATTACAATTCTAAAATTATAACTACAGTATCATATATATACTATGTTTTAATTATAAATATGGTACAACCATATTCAGTATTTATGCATCCTTTTAATAACATGTCACCATACGTGCGTACGTACGACTTACCGTCTCCACGTCGTGGTGTAATTGTTATTCAATAAATTATTATTTGGATGGGTATAACAATGATGTGTAATTCATGTAAATAATAAATTTATCATGATAATGATTATATATATATGATATACCATCCAATTATATATTATTTTAATATCAAAAGAATGATATTGTCGCTCGTGCTTACGTACGGACTACCATCTCCACGAACGCGATGAGATTCATTCTCCATCGTATCCATTCAAGTATAATTATCATTTGATGATTAATAATAGTATCTAAGGACTTGATATCATTCTGGATATGATTAATATACAACCTATCCATGACAAACACGGCTTACGTAACAAAACATATAAAATAAAATGAGTAAGTTAACACCCGAAACAATAATAATACTAAGATATTATTAACAAATCAATGTTAAGAGATCATATATGATATCATACTAATGTATATGATTATTGTATAATTTAATAACAATTATTTTACCATTATACATGAGGTTAACCTACCCCAATCAATGAAAAGTACAAGGTAAGGGTTATTTCACAATCTCTTCATTATCCGAGGTTATTTATACGAAATAATCTACTAGGATCTATTTATCATCCACATCCATGTTTCTTAAAAATTTATTTCAAAACATTTTTACTATTTAAAATAATATGGGTAAAAGTCATTTATCCCCTTGTTTTACTTTTTATAAGAGTTTTATAAAGGAATCTTCCCATCGTTTTCCAAACAAGGTGCTTTTTAGCATTTTCGACAGAATTAAGGTAAGAATGTTTTTTTAACATATACGGCAGGTACATTTATTTTCCGCCGTTATAAAATCGTCAAAGCTTACCTTACAAGCTTATAAGATTATTTTCAAAGAAAATGTTTTATTTTATAAATATATTACTCTTACATGATTTCAAAATAAAAAGATATATTTCTCTAAAAAGTGTTTTGATTTCATCTATGTCAACATCCTTTGATGGATTTTATGATTATTTGAAGTTGATTTATTATGATACAAAACTTCTATGTTGTATTGAAGGTTTTGACTGTGGATGTGATATTTTTATACCATTCATTGTTTATGGTGAATGTATTGACATTTCGTATGCTAGTTTTAATATGAATGTTTATGTTATGTTTCAACCTTTTCATATGGGAATGCATTAGACATAATATGTGACAGGTGGAGCCCACTATTGCTCACCGATGCGTCGATAGGTCTCATGAGACAAACTAGTCTCTTGGCACAAGGCCTTGGAAAAATCTTATTTGTATTCTTGGCATGATTTCTTTGGCTATGTGGTTATGATAGTCTGTCATTATGCATTCCATCATTATGAAAGTGGTTATTGATATTGCATGTGATTATTCGATTTGTAAAATATCCATGTGAATAAGTAAATGGAATTATTTCATTTTATCTTTTCCATACTATGTTTAAGTTCAAGTTTAAAAGTCTTTTTTTAATTTATACATTTCCTTAAATGTTTATTCTTATTTATGAAAGTTTCCTCTATATTGTTATCCTTACTGGGCATTTGAGCTCACCCCTTTTCTATGGATTATTTTTTCCAGGATGTGAAGATGTAATTTATGAATGACCTGTAGGGATAGTATGTGGGGATATGAGTGTGGAATATGGAGACTATGTTGTTGAGTAGTTTTTCACTTTATGATGTAATGTAAAACTTTATGAATATATCTAGTGTTTCCAAGGAGACTAAACCAATCGGTCTTTCGAGATTTGATCATTCTTGTGATCATGCCAATGTTATGTAATAATGCACCGACTCTAGATAACTAGGGTCGGGGAATTACAGTTGGTATCAGAGAAATTTTAGTACAAACCTTGGAAGCTAGATTTAGATAAACTATGATTAGATCATGTATACCTAAGATGAACTTTAAGGATTAGTATAGAAAAACTTCCTAGAATTTTGGTATTGTAGAGATTTTGTGAGTTTTTCCGAGAAATACATCCCTGACTGGATATGAGCAGGTAGAGGCGGCTCTGGCACAGATGTACCTAGGGGTAAAACCCGAAAACACCACTTTGAGCTAGACTCGAACGGGAACTGGTGCACGACAACGGGCCTTGCTGCACTCTTGGTTACGACACTCCCAGGGGATATGCTTAGGATAACTCTTATTTTCTTTACAAATCATTATGAAGGATTTATGAGTATATACTTCCTCAAAGAAAACATTTTTATGATTATGGATTATATCCATAAATAGTTCAATTTATGTTAAGTGTTTGGGATTATGTATTTTGATTCATAAATTGATCTAGTTTATGCCATTGTTTAGAAATGGCGCCTAGTGGAAGAAATTGAAACCGTATCAATGCACACACTCTATTTAGGGAGTGCCATCCTACTCAAGATAATTATAGAGGAGCTGGTGATGCAACTGTTGCCGATTAGCTACTCACCATACCAGGACAACTCACTCAGGTTATGAATAATAACCTTACCCGTATGGAGTACCCTGATCCGTAGTGTGGAGGATCAATGTTAGATCGATTCATGAGGCAACAACCACCAACGTTCAATGGAAGTACAAATCCCTTAGTAGCTGAGAAATGGATAAATTCCCTAGAGAAAATATTTCAGGCTTTGGGGAGTAGTGAAAGGTAAAAAGTTATCATTGTAGTTTACCGCCTCACTGGAGATGATGATCAATGGTGGTCATTGATTCAAAATACGAAGGAAGATGATGATGTATCAAATATGGAATGGAGGGAGTTCAAAGATTTGTTTTTTATAAAAAATAATTTCCTCGCGACCATCGAGCAGATATGGAAAGTCAATTTCTAAGTCTGAGACAAATGGAGGATGAGAATGTCGCAAAGTATGAGGCTAACTTTAAAAGGTTAACAATGTATGCTGGAGATTATATACGTAACCCAATAAGTAAGATTGATCATTTCTATGATGGGTTAAAACCATTTCTCCGTCGAGCATTAGTCTCACAATCCTTCTCGTCATACGAATACATTGTCTCATGTGCTATCAAGACCGAAAATGAATTATCTAAGTCTTATGACTTTAAAGAAAAGAAAGAGATGAAGAGAACTACTGATCAATATGGGAATGGAAATAAGGGTAAGAAGGAAAAGGTTGAATATCTATCATTTGGTAAATGTGGAAAGAAAAACCCTGGTACTTGCTTGAAGGGAATGGGAGTCTATTACAAGTGTGGTGAAAAGGCCACCAAGATCTTGATAGCAAGGGGAAGAAGAAAGCTACCAATGTTCAGTGCTACAATTGCAGGAAGATGGGGAATTACGCAAATGAATGTCCTAAGTGTCAGGAGAACTTACCTCAGAAAATTCCAACGGATCAAGGCCATGCTTATGCTATCACTACTGCTAAGGTAGAAGCTCCGAAAGTCGTGGTGGCAGGTAATTTAATGGTTTCCTCAAGTTTAGAAAATGAATTATTTGAGTCTTGATCATTGCATTGTTTCATATCATCCCAGCTTTCTAAGAAAATTAGATATTTCCAATTTGATTTAACAAGGGAGTTGTCAGTTAAAACTCCTAAGGGAAGTATCATTGCAACAATGTTTTGTGAATCCGTCCCCATTAGAGAATATAAATTTTCGTTATCTTCTGATCTCATCATCATACCTATGATTGAGTTTGATATAATCCTCGGTATTGACTGGCTTTCGGATTATGATGTGAAGATTTATTTTTAGAAGAAATAGGTTACGATTTTTGATGATGATGATATGGAACACCTTATCTTTGGAGCAGAATCATCACCACCTAATTCTTATCTAGATCCACCCCTAGTAGCTCAACTAAATTCAATTATTGGGGAGGAAGAGAATGAAATGACTATGGTAGAGGAAAGGAATGTTCAAATAGAAGATGTACCTGTTGTGAAAGAATATGTAGATGTATTTCCGGAAGATTTTCCTGGACATCCTCTTGAACGAGAAGTTGAGTTTTCCATTTATTTAATTCCTGGATGAAGGCCTATATCGAAGACCCCTTATAGAATGGACACTATAGAATTAGTTGAACTAAAGAAACAACTAGAGGAATTGAGTAATGATGGATTTATTCTCCCTAGTGTTTCTCTATGGGGATCCCCTGTTCTTTTCGTTAAAAAGAAAGATGGATCTATGAGGTTATGTATTGACTATAGGGAGATCAATGCTATAACGATAAAGAACAAGTATCTCCTACCTCGCATTGATGATTTATTTGACCAACAGCATGGAGCTCAATACTTTTCAAAGATTGACCTTCGATCTGGAAACCATCAGTTGTGTGTGAAGAAGGAAGACATTCCTAAGACATCTTTTCTAACCAGGTATGGGCATTACGAGTTTACCGTAAAGCCTTTTGGATTGACTAATTCACCCTCTGTATTCATGGATCTGATTAATAAATTTTTCAAGGAATATATCGATGAATTTGTGGTGGTATTTATTGATGATATCTTGTTATAATCTAAAATCTACAATGATCATGAAAATAATTTGCGCATTATCCTGAAGACTCTGAGAAGACATGAATTGTATGGGAAGTTTAGCAAGTGTGAATTCTGGCTTTAGGAGATTTCATTTCTTAGCCATATTGTCTCTAAATATGGAATCTCTATTGATCCTTCTAAGACCAAGGCAATCCATGAATGGCCATCACCTATGAGTATAACTGAGGTACGAAGTTTTATTTGTTTTGGCATGTTATTATCGACATTTCGTCCAGAATTTTTGCTGACTGGCTAACCCATTAACTAAGCTCACACGTAAAGGGGTTAAATTTGTTTCGACAAAAGAGTGTGAATAATGTTTCAATGAACTGAAGAGAAGATTAGTCAATGATCCTATATTGACTCTACCATCAGGGAATTATGGGTTCGTTATTTATAGTGATGCATCAAAGAAAGGACTTGGTTGTGTCCTTATGCAGAATGTTAGAGTTATTGCCTATGCATCACTACAGTTGAAAATTAATGAACAAAACTATCCTACTCAAGATCTCGAGTTAGCAGCTGTGATCTTTGCTTTGAAGATATGGAGGCACCACCTCTATGGTGAAAAATGTGAGATTTATACTGATCATAAGATTTTGAATTATATTTTCTCAAAAAAAGAACTCAACATGAGGAAAATGATATGGCTTGAATTACTCAAGGATTATGATTTTACGATACACTCCCACCCGGGAAAAGAAAACATGGTGGCAGATGCTTTGAGCAGAAAAGACCATGGATTTTTAAATGTGATGAGAATTTAAAGGGATCCAATTTTGATGGATCTAGTGAAGATGGACATGGGAATTAACAGGGAAGGTAAAACATCAATTCTTTTTCAAATGGTTTCCAAAACATCTTTATTAGAAAGGATTAAGAGTTCTTAGACTGATGATGAATAATTTCAAAAGATTAATAAAGCTGTGAATGATGGGAGATTGAGAGAATTTGTGTATGAAGATGGAATTATGAAATTCGAGAAGAGACTTTGTGTTCCCGATATACCTGATCTAAAAAGAGAATTGCTGGATGATGCTCATAGTTCCAATTTCTCTATATACCCTGGGAGCACCAAAATGTATAGATATTTGAAGGAACATTTTTGGTGGGACAATATGAAGAGGGATATTTCTGATATTGTGTCAAGATTTATGGTTTTTTCAACAAGTGAAAGCTGGAAGGCAACACCCTGGAGAAGTCATGTAACCTCTTCCCATACTGGAGTGGAAATGGGATAATATTACGATGGACTTTTTCATGGGGATACCAAAGACTCCTACAATGAATGATTCAATATGGGTTATTGTTGATCGTCTTACCAAGTCAGCACATTTTCATGCTATAATAGAAGATCTACCACTGGAAGGTCTATAAAGGCTATATATTAATGAAGTTGTGAGACTTCATGGAGTACCCCTATCAATTGTTTCTGATCATGATCCCCGTTTTACATCATGATTCTGGAAGAGTCTTCAGAAATCCCTGGATACTGAACTTCATTTGAGCACTGCCTACCACCCTCAGACAGACGGACAATCAGAACAGACTATTCAAACCTTAGAAGACATGTTGAAATCCTGCCCACTTGACTTTCAGGGTATGTGGGATCAATATTTACCTTTGGTAGAATTTTCTTATAATAATAGCTTCCATTTGAGTATTCAGATGGAACCATATGAAGCGTTTTATGGAAAGAGATGTTGTACACAAACCTGTTGGGATGACGTTGGTGAATGAAGACTTGTAGGTCCAGAACTGGTGGAGGAAATGAATGAAAAGGTGAAGGTAATCCAAAATCACATCAAAAGACCTCAAAGTAGGCATAAGAGCTATGCTGATTATCGAAGGAATGATTTAGAATTTCAAGTCGGTGATCATGTTTTCCTGAAGGTATCTCCATGGAAGGGAGTCTTACGTTTTGGTAAGAAAGGTAAATTGAGTCCCAGGTACATCGGACCTTTCGAAATTCTAGAACGAATTGGGGCTATAACTTACCGATTGGAAATGCAGTCAAGTCCTTCCAAAGTTCACGATGTGTTCCACGTATCTCTATTGAGGAAATACATGTCTGACACAAAACATGTACTCACCTATGAGGTGTTATAACTAGAACCCAATCTATCTTAATGTGAATAGTCCGTCAGTATTCTTGATACGAGAGAATAAGAACTGAGAAACCGGATGACGTGTCTGGTAAAAGTCTTCTGGAGAAACCATAAGATGGAAGAGGCAACGTGGGAACCCGAGGAGCTTATAATGAAGAACCACCCGAATATTTTCATGTGATAATATTTTATAAATTTCAAGGACAAAATTATTTGAAGGAGGGGAGAATGTAACACCCCAAGCTTCTATGGTCCCCTTCTCTTTGAATAATGTGATAGCATGTGTTGTACGCAACACCAAGTTCTAACACACCATAACTAATCAAACTAGCCGTTATGAATAGTAATACCTACTTTTTGAAATTATATATATTTTATATTTCAAAATGGACTTCATTTTTGTATTCGGAATATCGAAATTATCCTAAGATAAATTTTTGGTATTTTTCCGAGAAATTTCAATTTTTATGAAGACTGAAAAATACTTAAAAACAACTTTTTTAATCGAAATAATTTATAGTGATAAATTATATTATTGAGTGGTTTTAAAGTATAATTAAAATATATTTTTACCATTTTATCCAATGGTTTTCATTAGAATTAAATTCACTTTGAAATTGGACCTCAACAATTGTCAATCTTTTGATATATATTGTTTCTTAAAAACACATTATGTGTTGTGACAACGGGAATTAATTATAAAATTAATTAATGAAACTTATATTTTTGGAATTTTTTAAAATAGACATCATTTTTGAATTCGGAATATCAATTATAGCTTAGGGTGAAATTTTGGCATTGTTCTGAAAAACTTCAATTTTTGATGAAGTGTCAAACTACTAAGTGGTAGTTAAAAACTAAATTTTTTCATAAAACATAATTTTACCGCTTCTGTGAATGGAATTTCGAAAATCTTAGAGACACAGTTAATATCATGAATTAAAATTTGGTTCAATGGGATGAAAATAATTTTTTGTGAATAGTAACTTTTTACTTTTATTTACCATGGTTAAAAGTAAATAGGGTAATTAAGGGTAAAAATGATATTTATATTACCCTAAAACATGTCTTAATTATGTTGGACAAGTGTATCTCGACCATAAACAACCATAGGAATAAAATATTACTATTTAGGTCCACTTGGATTAGATTAGGACATTTATAATTATTTAATTCAAAGAAGAGTTAAAAGAGTTAAAATCAATGTTTATTTACTAAAACATTTTTAATATAGGGTCATATATAAGATAAATTCGATTGTAAATATTCATTAGAAATATACAAAGATTTCATATATAATTATATTTTATTTATAATTTATATACATTAAATAATTTAACTTATTTATGACACAATGATGATGCAGTAATTACCATAATAGTAAAAAATTAAAATAATTGATATTATAGATTCCCAAATAAATATAATATGAGACTTTTATTGAATTACACTAATTTTATAAGTTAATATTACATATTAGGAATTATTTAATTAACTTTTTTGAAGTAATCATTCTGTTATGAGTTTCAAACAAATCTATTATTGAATAGTGTCAAAATTGACATAAAAGTGTTTTTAAAATAAGTATTATATTATTAACTGATATTAAATTCCTAAAAATCTAAGGTTCAGCCAAGAGACTTATATCATGATAGGTGTATCATTAATGGACCACTTGGGGGTCTCTTGAATGAATATGGTAAGTTTATTAACCATATAATATAAAAATACAAAGAAACATTGTAAAAGTGAAACTAATTAACTTTGAGTTAATACTTAAACATAAGGATAATATACTAACCCAAACCTATATAAATTCTATTGGTTAAGCGTTTTTAGACCCATACCCACTTTAACCTTTAAATAATCATGTTTGGAGCCATTAGAAACCGAATAATAATTTATTATAAATTAATATTTCTAGCTTTTCCAAAGGTGCCCCTCACCCCTCTTATAAAACGGCACTCCCCCTTCTCATTACTTACCACCTTCAAAGCCTTTTGGTTCGGCCAAACTCGGCCCAAATAGTCTCCCAACTTACCTCACTACAACCTAGAGGCATTAGTTTTATCAGAAAGCCATGATAAGGAGCCCTTTTGATCAAATCAAAAGGAAGAACCCGAAGAAGAGGTAATGATTTCACCACCCTTTTCGAAGTTCCTTTCTTCTTCCACTTCTTATTCCTTTTTTATTACCATTATAAAATAATAACTCCAGTATCATATATATATTTTGATGTTATTATAAATATGGTACAACCATATTCAGTATTCTATCCATCCTTTGAATAACATGTCACCATACATGCATGCGTACGGCTTACCGTCTCCACGTCGTAGTGTAATTGTTATTCAATAAATTATTATTTGGATGGGTATAATAATGATGTTTAATTCATGTAAATAATAAATTTAACATGATAATGATTCTATATATATGATATACCATCCAATTATATATTATTTTAATATCAAAAGAATGATATTGTCGCTCATGCGTACGTACGGACTACCGTCTCCACGAACGCGATAAGATTCATTCTCCATCGTATCCATTCAAGTATAATTCTCATTTGATGATTAATTATAGTATCTAAGGACTTGATATCATTCTGGATATGATTAACATACAACCTACCCATGAAAAACACGGCTTATGTAACAAAACATATAAAAGAAAATGAGTATGTTAACACCCAAAACAATAATAATACTAATATATTATTAACAAATCATTGTTAAAAGATCATATATGATATCATATTAATGTATATGATTATTGTATAATTTAATAACAACTATTTCACCATTATACCAGAGGTTAACTGAACCCAACCAAGGAAAAGAACAAGGTAAGGGTTATTTCACAATCACTTCATTATCCGAGATTGTTTATACGAAATAATCTACTGGGATTTCTTTATCATCAACATCCATGTTTCTTAAAAATGTATTTCAAAAAACATTTACAATTTAAAATACTATGGGTTAAAGTCATTTATACCCTTGTTTGAATTTTTATAAGAGTTTTATAAAGGAATCTTTCCGTCGTTTTCCAAACACGGTGCTTTTTAACCTTTCCAACAGAATTAAGGTAAGAATGTTTTTTAACTTATACGGCGGGTGCGGTTATTTTCCACCATTATAAAATCGTCGAAGCTTCCCTTACAAGCTTATAAGAATATTTTCAAAGAAAATGTTTTATTTTATAAATATATGACTCTTAAATGATTTCAAAACAGAAAGAGATATTTCTCTAAAAACAGCTTTGATTTCATCATTGTCAACATCCTTTGATGGATTTTATGCTTATTTTAAGTTGATTTATTATGATACAAAAATTCTATATTGTATTGAAGGTTTGGACTATGGATGTGCTATTTTTATACCATAGATTGTTTATGGTGAAAGTATTGACATTTCGTATGCTAGTTTTAATACGAATGTTTATGTTGTGTTTAAACCTTTTTATATGAGAATGCATTGGACTTAATATGTGATGGGTGGATCCCACTGTAGCTTTTTGATGAATCGGTAGGTCTCATGAGACACACTAGTGTCTTATCACAAGGCCTTGGCAAAATCTTATTTGTAGTCTTGGCGCGAGGCCTTAGCTATGTGGTTATGATAGTCTGGCATTATGCATTCCATCATTATGAAAGTGGTTATTGATATTGCATGTGATTATTTGATTAGTAGAATATCCATGTGAATAATTAAAAGGAATTATTAAATTTTATCATTTCCACACTATGTTGAAGTTCAAGTTTAAAAAGATTTTTTTAAGTAATACATTGCCTTAAATGTTTATTCTTATTTATGAAAGTTTCTACTATATTGTTATCCTTACTGGGCATTTCAGCTCACCCCTTTTCTAGGATTTATTTTTTCCAGGATGTGAAGAAGTAATTTATGAATGAACTACAGGGATAGTATGTGGGGATATGAGTGTGGAATATGGATACTATGTTGTTGTAGTAGTTTTTCAATTTATTATGTAATGTAAAAAATTTATGAATATATATAGTGTTTCCAAGGCTAATAAACCAATCTATCTTTCGAGATTTGATTTTTCTTATGATCATTCCAATGTTATGTAATAATGCACCGACTCTATGAAACTGGGGTTGGGGTGTTACAGTTGGTATCAGAGGAAGTTTAGTAAAAACCTTGGAAGCTATATTTACATAATCTCTTATTAGATCACGTAGAACTAAGATGAAATTTGAGGATTAGTATAGAAGAACTTCCTAGAATTTTAGTATCGTAGAGATTTTGTTCGTTTTCCGAGAAATACATCCCTGTCTGGATACGAGCAGGTAGAGGCCGCTCTGGCATAGATGTACCTAGGGGTAAAACATGAAAACACCGCTTTGAACAAGATTCGAACGGGAACTGGTGCACGACAACGGGCCTTTCTGCACTCTTGGTTACGACACTCCCAGGGGATATGCTTAGGATAACTCTTATTTTCTTTACAAATCATTATGAAGGGTTTATGAGTATATACATCCTCAAAGAAAACATTTTTATGATTATGGATTATATCCATAAATAGTTCAATTTATGTTAAGTGTTTGGGATTATGTATTTTGATTCATAAACTGATCTAGTTTATGCCATTGTTTAGAAATGGCGCCTAGTGGAAGAAATTGAAACCGTATCAATGCACACACTCCATTTAGGGAGTGCCATCTTACTCAAGATAATTATAGAGGAGCTGGTGATGCAACTGTTACCGATTAGCTACTCACCATACCGGGACAACTCACTCAGGTTATGAATAATAACCTTACCCATATGGAGTACCCTGATCCGCAGTGTGGAGGATCAATGTTAGATCGATTCATGAGGAAAAAACCACCAACATTCAATGGAAGTACAAATCCCTTAGTAGGTGAGCAATAGATAAATTCCCTAGAGAAAATATTTTAGGCTTTGGGGAGTAGTGAAAGGGAAAAAGTTATCATGGCAGTTTACCGCCTCACTGGAGATGCTGATCAATGGTGTACATTAATTCAAAATACGAAGGAAGATTATGATGTATCAAATATGGAATGGAGGTAGTTCAAAGATCTGTTTTTAGAAAAATACTTTCCTCGCGACCATCGAGCAGATATGGAAAGGAAATTTCTGAGTCTGAGACAAAAGGAGGATGAGAATGTCGCAAAGTATGAGGCTAACGTTACAAGGTTAGCAACGTATGCTGGAGATTATATACGTAAACCATGAAGTAAGATTCATCGTTTCATTGATGGGTTAATACAATTTCTCCATCGAGCATTAGTCTCACAATCCTTCTCGTCATACGAAGACATTGTCTCATGTGCTATCAAGACATAAAAGGAATTCTCTAAGTCTTATGAAGTTAAAGAAATTTAAGAGAAGAAGAGACCTACTGATCAATCTAGGAATGGAAATAAGGGGAAGAAGGGAATGGTTGAATATCCATCCTGTGGTAAATGTGGAATGAAACACCCCGGTACTTGCATGAAGGGAACGTGACTATGTTACAAGTGTGGTGAAAAAGGCCACCAAGCTCGTGATTGCAAGGGGAAGAAGGAAGATACCAATGTTCAGTGCTACAATTGCAGGGAGATGGGGCATTATGCAAATGAATGTCCTAAGCATCAGGAGAACTTACCTCAGAAAAGGCCAAGGTATCAAGGCCACACTTATGCTATCACTACTACTGAGGTAGAAGCTCCGAAAGACGTGGTGAAAGGTAATTTAATGGTTTCCTCATGTTTAGAAAATGCATTATTTGATTCTGGATCATTGCATTGTTTCATATCTTCCTAGTTTGCTAGAAAATTAGATATTTCCAATTTGTTTTAACAAGGGAGTTGTCAGTTAAAACTCTTAAGTTAAGTATCACTGCAACAATGTTTTGTGAATCAATCCCCATTAGAGCACATAAATGTTCTTTATCTGATGATAACATCGTCATACCTATGATTGAGTTTGATATAATCCTCGGTATGGACTGGCTTTCATATTATTATGCGAAGATTTATTGTAAGAAGAAATATGTTATGATTTTTGATGATGAAGATAAGGAACACCTTATCTTTATAGCAGAATCATCACCACCTAATTCTTATCTAGATCCACACCCAGTAGCTCAACTAAATTAAATTATTGTGGAGGAATAGAATGAAATGACTATGGGTGAGGAAATTAATGTTCAAATAGAAGATGTACCTGTTGTGAAAGAATTTGTAGATGTATTTCTGGAAGATTTACCTGGACATCCTTCAGAACGAGAAGTTGAGTTTTCCATTTATTTAATTCCTGGATCAAGGCCTATATCAAAGACCCCTTATAGAATATCCCCTGTAGAATTAGTTGAACTAAAGAAACAACTAGAGGAATTGAGTAATAAGGGATTTATTCGCCCTATTGTTTCTCCATGGGGAGCCCCTGTTCTTTTCGTTAAAAAGATAGATGGATCTATGAGGTTATGTATTGACTACAGGGAGATCAATGCTATAACGTTAAAGAACAAGTATCCCCTACCTCGAATTGATGATTTATTTGACCAACTGCATGGAGCTCAATACTTTTCAAAGATTGACCTTCGATCTGGATACCATCAGTTGTGTGTGAAGAAGGAAGACATTCTGAAGAGAGAGCTTTGAACCAAGTATAGGCATTACGATTTTATAGTAATTCCTTGTGGATTGACTAATGCACCCTCAGTATTCATGGATCTGATAAATAGAGTTTTCAAGGAATATATTGATGAATTTTCGGAGGTATTTATTGATGATATCTTGGTATACTCCAAAAGCTACAATGATCATGAAAAGCATTTGCGCATCATCCTGAAGACTCTGAGAAGACATGAATTATATGGGATGTTTAGCAAGTGTGAATTCTGGCTTCAGGAGATTTCTTTTCTTGTCCATATTGTCTCTAAAGATGGAATCTCTGTTGATCCTTCTATGACCAAGGCAACCCAAGAATGGCCAGCACATACGAGTATAACTGAGGTATGTAGTTTTATTGGTTTGGCAGGTTATTATCAACATTTCATCCATAATTGTTCCCGATTGGCTAACCCATAAACAAAGATCACACGTAAAGGGGTTAAATTTGTTTGGAAAAAAAGAGTGTGAAGAATGTTTCTAAGAAAAGAAGAGAAGATTTGTCAATTAACCTATATTGAATCTACCATCGGGGAATGATGGGTTCGTTATTTATAGTGATGCATCGAAGAAATTACTTGGTTCTGTCCTTATGCAGAATGATAGAGTTATTTCCTATGCATCACGACAGTTGAAAATTCATGAACAAAACTATCCTACTCATGATCTCGAGTTAGCAGTTGTGATCTTTTGTTGGAAGATATGGAGGCACTACCTCTATGGTGAAAAATGTGAGATTTATACTGATCAGAAGAGTTTGAAGTATATTTTCTCACAAAAAAGAACTCATCATGAAGAAAAGGAGATGGCTTGAATTACTCAAGGATTATGATTTTACGATACACTACCACCTAGGGAAAGAAAACAAGGTGGCAGATACTTTGAGAAAAAAAGACCATGGAGTTTTGAACGTGATGAGAATTGAAAGGGATCCAATTTTGATGGATCTAGTGAAGATGGACATGGGAATAACCAGGGAAGGTAAAACATCAATGATTTTTTCAAATGGTTACCGAACCATCTTTACTAGAAAGGATTATGAGTTCTCAGACTGATGATAAAGAATTTCAAAAGAAGATTAAAGCTGTGAATGATGGGAGATTGAGAGACTTTGTGTATGAAGATGGAATTTTGAAATTCGGGAAGAGTCATTGTCTTCCCGATATACCTGATCTAAAAAGGGAATTGCTGGATGATGCTCATTGTTCCAATTTCTCTATACACCCTGGGAGTACCAAAATGTATAAAGATTTGAAGGAACATTTTTGGTGGGACAATATGATGAGAGAGATTGCTGATTTTGTGTCAAGATGTATGGTTTGTCAACAACTGAAAGCTGGAAGGCAACACCCTGGAGGAGTCATGCAACCTCTTCCCATGCCAGAGTGGAAATGGGACAATATTACGATGGACTTTGTCATGGGGCTACCAAAGACTCCTAGAAGTAATGATGAAATATGGGTTATTGTTTATCTTCTTACCAAGTCAGCACATTTTCTTGCTATAATAGAAGATCTACCACTGGAACGTCTAGAAAGACTATATATTAATGAAGTTGTGAGACTTCATGGAGTTCCCCTATTGATTGTTTCTGATCGTGATCCCCATTTTACTTCAAGATTCTGGAAGAGTCTTCAGAAATCCCTGGATACTGAACTTCATTTGGGAACTGCCTACCACCCTCAGACAGACATACAATCAGAACGGACTATTCAAACATTAGAAGACATGTTGAGATCCTTCTCACTTGACTTTCAGGGTATGTGGGATCAATATTTACCTTTGTTATAATTTTCCTATAACAATAGCTTCCATTCGAGTATTCATATGGCACCATATTAAGCGTTATATGGAAAGAGATTTCGTACACCAACCTGTTGCGATGACGTTGGTGAAAGAAAACTTGTAGGTCCAGAACTGGTTGAGGAAACGATGGAAAAGGTAATGGTAATCCAAAATCACATCAAAACAGCTCAAAGTTGGCAGAAGATCTATGCCAATAATCGAAGGAAGGATTTGGAATTTCAAGTCGGTTATCATCTTTTCCTGAAGGTATATCCCTTGAAGGGAGTCAAATGTTTTGGTAAGGTAAATTAAGTCCTAAGTACATCGGACCTTTTGAAATTCTAGAAATAATTGGGGCTGTAGCTTACCTATTGGCAATGCCGCCAAATATCTCCAAAGCTCACGATGTGTTCCACGTATCTCTATTGAGGAAATACATGTCTGACCCAACACATGTACTCACCTATGAGGAGTTAGAACTGGAACCCGATCTATCTTAATGTGAAGATCCCATCAGGATTCCTGATACGAGAGAACAAGTATTGAGAAACCGGACGACCCGTCTGGTAAAATTCATGTGGAGAAACCATAAGATGGAAGAGGAAACGTGGGAACCCGAGGAGCTTATGATGAAGAACCACCCGAATCTTTTCATGTGATAATATTATAGAAATTTCAGGGATGAAATTATTTGAATTAGGTTAGAATGTAACACCCAAAGATTCTACAGTATGCTTCTCTTCGAATAATGTGATAGCGTGTGTTCTAGGAAACATCGAGTTCTAACATACCATAACCAATCAAACTAGCCGTTATGAAAAGTAATACATACTTTTTGAAATTATATATATTTTATATTTCAAAATGGACTTCATTTTTGGATTCGGAATATCGAAATTATCCTAAGATGAATTTTTGGTATTTTTCTGAGAACATCCAATTTTTATAAATATTGAAAAATACTTAAAAACAACTTTTTAAATCAAAATAATTTATAGTGATAAATTATATTATTGAGTGGTTTTAAAGTATAATTAGTATATATTTTTACCATTTTATCCAATGGTGTTCATTAGAATTAATTTCACTTTGAAATTGGACCTAAACAATTGTCAATCTTTTGATATATATTGTTTCGTGAAAACACGCTATTTGTTATGACAATGGGAATTAATTATAAAATTAATTAATGAAACTTATATGATTGGAATTTTGTAAAATAGACATCATTTTTGAATTCAGAATATCAATTATAGCTTAGGGTGAAATTTTGGCATTGTTCTGAAAAACGTCAATTTTTTATGAATAGTGAAACTACTAAGTGGTAGTTAAAAAACTGAATTTTTACATAAAATTTAATTTTACTACTTCTGTGAATGGAATTTCGAAACTCCAAGAGACTCGGTTAATATCAAGAAGTAAAATATGGTTCAATTAGATGAAAATAATTTTTGGTGAATAGTAACTTTTTACTTTTATTTACCACGGTTAAAAGTAAATAGGGTAATTAAGGGTAAAAATGATATTTATATTACCATAACACATTTCCTAATTCTATTGGACAATTTTATCTCGACCAAAAACAACCTTAGGAATAATATATTATCATTTAGGTCCACTTGGATTAGATTAGGACATTTATTATTATTTAATTCAAAGAAGAGTTAAAAGAGTTAAAAGCAACTTTTATTTACTAAAACATTTTTAATATAGGGTTATATATAAGATTAATTGAATTGTAAATATTCATTAGAAAGATAATAAGACTTCCAAAATATTGATATTTTATTTTTAATTTTTACACATTAAATAATTTAATTTATTTATGACACAATGATGATGCATTAATTACCATAATAGAAACAATTAAAATAATTGATATTATAAATACCAAAATAAATACAATATGAGTCTTTTATTGAATTAAACAAATTTTCAAGGATATTATGACATAATATAAATGATTTAATTAACTTTTTTCGAAGTAATAATTCTATTAGGAGTTTCACAAAAATCAATTATTGAATAGTGTCAAAATAGACATAAAAGAGTTTTTAAAATAATTATTATATTATTAATTGATATTAAATTCCTAAAAATCAAAGGTTCGTCCAAAGGACTTATATCATGATATGTGTATCATTAATTGACCACTTGAGGTTCTATTGTATGTATATGGTATGTTTATTAACCATATTATATAAAAATACAAAGAGACATTGTAAAAGTGAAACTAATTAACATAGAGTTAATACTTAAATATAAGGTTAATATAGTAACCCAAACCTGTCTAAATTATATTGGTTAGGTGGTTTTAGACCCATCCCCACCTTAAACTTTAAATAATCAACATTGGAGCCATTAGAAACCGAATATGAATTTATTATATATTAATATCTCTATCTTTTCCAAAGGTTCCCCTCACCCCTCTTATAAAAGGGCACTCCCGCTTCTCATTACTTCACACCTTAAAAGCCTTTTGGGTCGGCCAAAATCTTCCCAAATACTCTCCCAACATCCCTCACTACAACCTAGAGGCCTTAGTTTGATCATAAAGCCATCCTATGGATCCCTTTTGGTCAAATCAAAAGGAAGAACCCGAAGAAGAGGTAATGATTTCACCACCCTTTTCCAAGTTCCTTTCTTCTTCCACTTCTTCTTCCTTTGTTATTACCATTCTAAAATAATAACTCCAGTATCATATATATACTGTGATGTTATTATAAATATGGTACAACCTTATTCAGTATTCTATCCATCCTTTGAATAACATGTCACCATACGTGCGTACGTACGGCTTACCGTCTCCACGTCATGGTGTAACTGTTATTCAATAAATTATTATTTGGATGGGTATAATAATGATGTGTAATTCATGTAAATAATAAATGTAACATGATAATGATTATATATATATGATATAACATCCAATTATATGTTATTTTAATATCAAAAGAATGATATTGTCACTCGTGCGTACGTACAGACTACCGTCTCCACGAACGCGATGTGATTCATTCTCCATCGTATCCATTCAAGTATAATTCTCATTTTATGATTAATAATAGTATCTAAGGACTTGATATCATTCTGGATATTATTAATATACAACCTATCCATGACAAACACAGCTTATGTAACAAAACATATAAAATAAAATGAGTAATTTAACACCCGGAACAAATAATAATACTAAGATATTATTAACAAATCAATGTTAAAAGATCATATATGATATCATATTAATGTATATAATTATTCTATAATTTAATAACAATTATTTCACCATTATACAAAAGTTTAACCTACCCCAACCAAGGAAATGTACAAGTTAAGGGTTATTTCACAATCTCTTCATTATCCGTGGTTATTTATACGAAATAATATACTGGGATCTCTTTATCATCCACATCCATGTTTCTTAAAAATGTATTTCAGAACATTTTTTCTATTTAAAAGAATATGGGTTAAAGTCATTTATACAATTTTTTGACTTTTTATAAGAGTTTTATAAAGGAATCCTTCCTTCGTTTTCCAAGCAAGGTGCTTTTTAACCTTTTCGACAGAATTAAGGTAAGAATGTTTTTTTAACTTATACGGCATGTGCGGTTATTTTCTGCCATTATAAAATTGTCGAAGCCTCCCTTAAAAGCGTATAATAATATTTTCAAAGAAAATGTTTTATTTTATAAATATATGACTCTTAAATTATTTCATAATAGAAAGAGATATTTTTCTAAAAAGTGTTTTGATTTCATCTTTGTCAACATCCTTTGATGGATTTTACGATTATTTGAAGTTGATTTATTATGATACAAAACATCTATATTGTATTGAAGGTTTTGACTGTGGATTTGCTATTTTTATACCATTCAGAGTTTATGGTGAAATTATTGACATTTCGTATACTAGTTTTAATACGAATGTTTATGGTCTGTTTAAACCTTTTTCATATGGGAATGCATTGGACTTAATATGTGACAGGTGGAGCCCGCTATAGCTCCCCGATGAATCGGTAGGTCTCATGAGACAAACTATTGTATTAGCACAAGGCCTTGGCAAAATCTTATTTGCAGTCTTGGCACGAGACCTTGGCTATGTGGTTATGATAGTCTGGCATTATGCATTCCATCATTATGAAAGTGGTTATTGATATTGCATGTGATTATTCGATTAGTAAAATAACCATGTGAATAAGTTAATGGAATTATTTTATTTTATCTTTTCCCTACTATGTTGAATTTCAAGTTCAAAAGGCTTTTATTTTAAGTTATACATTGCCTTAAATGTTTATTCTTATTTATGAATGTTTCCGCTATATTGTTATCCTTACTGGGCATTTGAGATCACCCCTTTTCTATGTTTTATTTTTCCTAGGATGTAAAGAAGTAATTTATGAATGACCTGCAAGGATAGTATGCGTGGATATGAGTGTGGAATATGGAGACTTTGTTTTTGTAGTAGTTTTTTACTTTATGATGTAATGTAAAACTTTATGAATATATCTAGTGTTTCCAAGGCTATTAAACCAGTCGGTCTTTCGAGATTTGATCTTTCTTGTGATCATGCCATTGTTATGTAATAATGCACTGACTCTAGGTAACTGGGGTGGGGGCGTTACAGTTGGTATCATAAGAAGTTTAGTACAAACCATGGAAGCTAGATTTAGATAAACTCTGACTAGAGCACGTAGACCTAAGATGAACATTGGGGATTAGTACAGAATAACTTCCTAGAATTTTGGTATTGTAGAGATTTTGGGAGTTTTCCGAGCAATACATCGATGTCTGGATACGAGCACATAGAGGCGGCTCTGGCACAGATGTACCTAGGGTAACCCCCGAAAACCCCACTTTGAGCTAGACTCGAATGGTAACTGGTTCACGGGAACAGGCCTTGTTGCACTCTTGGTTACGACACTCCCGGGGGATATTATAAGGATAACTATTATTTTCTTTACAAATAATAATGAAGGGTTTATGAGTATATACTTCCTCAAAGAAAACATTTTTATAATAATGGATTATATCCATAAATAGTTCAATTTATGTTAAGTGTTTGGGATTATGTATTTTGATTCATAAACTAATATAGTTTATGCCATTGTTTAGAAATGGCACCTAGTGGAAGAAAATGAAACTATATCAATGCACGCACTCCTTGTAGGTATTTCCATCCTAATCAAGATAATTATATTGGAGATGGTGATGCAACGGGTGCCGATCATCTAATCACCATACAGGGACAACTCACCCAGGTTATGAATAATAACCTTACCATATGGAGCACCCCGATCCATAATGTGGAGGATCAATGTTAGATCTATTCCTGAGGCAACAACCACCAACGTTAAATGGAAGTAGAAATCCCTTAGTAGCTGAGCAATGGATAAATTCCATAGAGAAAATATTTCAGACTTTGGGGTGTAGTGGAAGGGAAAACGTTATCATGGCAGTTTACCGCATCACTGGAGATGCTGATCAATGGTGGTAATTGATTCAAAATATGAAGGAAGATGATGAAGTATCAAATATTGAATGGAGGGAGTTCAATGATCTTTTTTTTATAAAAATACTTTCCTCGCGACCATCGAGCAGATATGGAAAGGCAATTTCTATGTCTGAGACAAAAGAAGGAAGAGAATGTCGCAAAGTATGAGGGTAACTTTACAAGGTCTGCAAGTTATGATGGAGATTATATACGTAACCCAAGATGTAATATTGATCGTTTCTTTAATTGGTTAAAACCATTTCTCCGTCGAGCATTAGTCTCACAATCCTTCTCGTCGTACAAAGACATTGTCTCATGTGCTATCAAGACCGAAAAGGAAATCTCTAAGTCTTATGACTTTAAAGAAATGCAAGAGAATAAGAGACCTACTGATCAATCTGGGAATTGAAATAAGGGGAACAAGGGAATGGTTGAATATACATCTTGTGGTAAATGTGGTAAGAAACACCCCGGTACTTGCTTGAAGGGAACGTGAGTCTGTTACAAGTGTGGTGAAAAAGGCCACCAAGCTCATGATTGCAAGGGGAAGAAGGAATCTACCAATGTTTAGTGCTACAATTGTAGAGATATGGGGAATTATACAAATGAATGTCCTAATCGTCAGGAGAACTTACCTTAGAAAAGGCCAAGGGATCAAGGCCAAGCTTATACTATCACTACTGCTGAGGTAGAAGCTCCGAAAGACATGGTGGAAGGTAATTTAATGGTTTCCTCATGTTTAGAAAATAAATTATTTGATTCTAGATCATCACATTGTTTCATATCTTCCCAGTTTTCTAAGAAAATTAGACATTTCCAATTTGATTTAACAAGGGAGTTGTCAGTTAAAACTCCAAAGGGAAGTATCATTGCAACAATGTTTTGTGAATCAGTCCCCATTAGAGCATATAAATGTTCTTTATCTGCTGATCTCATTGTCATACCTATGATTAAGTTTGATATAATCCTCTGTATGGACTAGCTTTCGGATTATGATGCAAAGATTTATTGTAAGAAGAAAGAGGTTATGATTTTTGATGATGATAAGGGACACCGTATCTTTATACCAGAATCATCACCACCTAATTCTTATCTATATCCACCCCCAATAGCTCAACTAAATTCAATTACTGGGGAGGAAGAGAATGAAATGACTATGGGTTAGGAATGGAATGTTCCAATAAAAGATGTACCTATTGTGAATGAATATTTAGATGTATTTCCGGAAGATTTACCTGGACATCCTCCATAACGAGAAGTTGAGTTTTCCAATTATTTAATTCCTGGATCAAGGCCTATATCGAAGACCCCTTATAGAATGGCCACTGTATAATTAGTTTAACGAAAGAAACAACTAGAGGAATTGAGTAATAA
This sequence comes from Viscum album, assembly GCA_963277665.1. Lineage (NCBI taxonomy): Eukaryota > Viridiplantae > Streptophyta > Magnoliopsida > Santalales > Viscaceae > Viscum > Viscum album. The sequence continues at coordinate 31,519,140 of OY728120.1, read as the reverse complement.
GGGATTTATTCGCCCTAGTTTTTCTCCATGAGGTTCCCCTGTTCTTTTCATTAAATAGAAAGATGTATCTATGATGTTTTGTATTGACTACAGGGAGATCAATGCTATAATGATAAAGAACAAGTATCCCCTACCTCGCATTGATGATTTATTTGACCAACTAGATGGAGATAAATACTTTTCAATGATTGAAATTTGATCTGGATACCATCTGTTGTGTGTGAAGAAGGAAGACATTCCGAAGACAGCATTTTGAACCAGGTACGGGCATTACGAGTTTAAAGTAATGCCTTTTGGATTGACTAATGCACCCTCTGTATTCGTGGATATGATGAATAGAGTTTTAAGTAATATCTCGATGAATTTGTGGTGGTACTTATTGATGATATATTGGTATACTCCAAAAGCTACAATGATCATGGAAATCATTTGCCCATTATCCTGAAGACTCAGAGAAGACATTAATTATATGGGAAGTTTAGCAAGTGTGAATTCTGGCTTCAAGAGATTTCTTTTCTTGGCCATATTATATCTAAAGATAGAATCTCTGTTGATCCTTCTAAGACCATGGCAATCTATGAATAGACAACACCTACGAGTATAAGCGAAGTACGTAGTTTTATTGGTTTGGTAGGTTATTATCGACGTTTTGTCCAGAATTTTTCCCGATTAGCTTACCCATTGACGAAGCTCACACGTAAAGGGGTTAAATTTGTTTTCACAAAAGAGTGTGAAGAATGTTTTGAAGAACTGAAGAAAACATTAGTCAATTATCATATATTGACTCTACCATCGGGGAATGATGGGTTTGTTATTTAGTGTGATGCATCGAAGAAAGGTCTTGGTTGTGTCCTTATGCAGAATGATAGAGTTATTGCCTATGCATAACGACAGTTGAAAATTCATGAACAAAACTATCCTACTCATGATCTCGAGTTAACAGCTGTGATCTTTTCTTTGATGATATAGAGGCACTACCTCTATGGTGAAAAATGTGTGATTTATACTGATCACAAGTGTTTGAAATATATTCTCTCACAAAAAGAACTCAACATGAGGCAAAGGATATGGCTTGAATTACTCAAGGATTATAATTGTATGATACATTACCACCCGGGGAAAGCAAACAAGGTGTCAGATGCTTTCAGCAGAAAAGACCATGGAGTTTTGAACATGATGAGAATTGAAAGGGATCCAATTTTGATGGACCTAGTGAAGATGTACATGGGAATAACCAAGGAAGGTAAAACATCAATGCTTTTTCAAATGGTTTCCAAACCATCTTTAATAGAAAAGATTAAGAGTTCTCAGACCAATGATGAAGAATTTCAAAAGAAAATTAAAGCTTTGAATGATGGGAGATTGAGAGACTTTGTGTATGAAGATGGAATTTTGATATTCGGGAAGAGACTTTGTGTTCCCGATATACATGATCTAAAAATTGAATTGCTGGATGATTCTCATAGTTCCAATTTTTCTATACACCCTGGGAGAACCAAAATGTATAGAGATTTGAAGGAACATTTTTGGTGGGACAATATGAAGAGGGAGATTGCTGATTTTGTGTGAAGATGTATGCTTTGTCAACAAGTTAAAGCTGGAAGGCAACACCCTGGATGAGTCATGCAACCTCTTCCCATACTGGAGTGTAAATGGGACAATATTACGATGGACTTTTTCATGGGGCTACCAACGACTCCTAAAAGGAATGATGCAATATTGGTTATTATTGATCTTCATACCATGTCAGCACATTTTCTTGCTATTAGAGAAGATCTACCACTGGAGCGTCTATAAAGACTATATATTAATGAAGTTTTGAGACTTCATGGAGTACCCCTATCGATTGTTTCTAATCGTGATCCCTGTTTTACTTCAAGATTCTGGAAGAGTCTTCCGAAATATCTGGATACTAAACTTCATTTGAGCACTGCCTACCACCCTCAGACAGACGGAAAATCAGAAAGGACTATTCAAACCTTAGAATACATGTTGAGATCCTTCTCACTTGACTTTCAGGGTATGTGGGATAAATATTTACTTTTGGTAGAATTTTCCTATAACAATAGCTTCCATTCGAGTGTTCAGATGGCACCATATGAAGCATTATATGGAAAGAGATGGCGTACACCAACCTGTTGGGATGACGTTGGTGAAAGAAAACTTGTAGGTCTAGAACTGGAGGATGAAACGATCGAAAAGGTGAAGGTAATCCAAAACCACATCAAAACAGCTCAAAGTAGGCAGAAGAGATATGCCGATAATCGAAGGAAGGATTTGGAATTTCAAGTCGGTGATCATGTTTTCCTGAAGGTATCTCAATGTAAGGGATTCATACGTTTTGGTAAGAAAGGTAAATTGAGTCCCAGGTACATCGGACCTTTCAAAATTCTTGAACAAATTGTGGCTGTAGATTACCGATTGGAAATGTCGCCATGTCTCTCCAAAGTTCACGATGTGTTCCACATATCTCTATTGAGGAAATACATGTCTGACCAAACACATGTACTCACCTATGAGGACTTAGAAATAGAACCTGATCTATCTTAATGTGAAGAGACCGTCAGGATTCTTGAAACGAGAGAACAAGTACTGAGAAACTGGACGACGCGTCTGGTAAAAATCTTGTGGAGAAACCATAAGATGGAAGAGGCAACGTGGGAACCCGAGGAGCGTATGATGAAGAACCACCTGAATCTTTTCATGCAATAATATTCTATAAATTTCGAGGACGAAATTTTTTGAAGGAGGGGAGAATGTAACACCCCACGATTCTACGGTATGCTTCTCTTTGAATAATGTGATAGCGTTTGTTGTACGCAACACCGAGTTCTAACACACCAAAACCAATCAAACTAGTTGTTATGAATAGTAATACCTACTTTTTGAAATTATATATATTTTATATTTCAAAATGGACCTCATTTTTTGATTCGGAATATCGAAATTATCCTAAGATGAATTATTGGTATTTTTTGAGAACTTTCAATTTTTATGAATAGTGAAAATACTTAAAAACACATTTTTTAATCAAAATAATTTATAGTGATAAATTATATTATTCATTGGTTTTAAATTATAATTAGAATATATTTTTACCATTTTATCCAATGGTGTTCATTAGAATTAATTTCACGTTGAAATTGGACCTAAAAAATTGTCAATCTTTCGATATATATTGTTTCTTGAAAACACGCTATTTGTTGTGACAGCGGAAATTAATAATAAAATTATTTAATGAAATGTATATTTTTGGAATTTTTTAAAATGGAAATCATTTTTTAATTCGGAATATCAATTATATCTTTGGGTGAAATTTTGGCATTGTTTTGAAAAACTACAATTTTTGATGAATAGTGAAACTACAAAGTGGTAGTTAAAAAACTGAATTATTTTAATAAAACTTAATTATAACACTTCTTTGAATGGAATTTCGAAAATCCAAGAGACTCAGTTAATATCAAGAAGTAAAATTTGGATCAATGAGATGAAAATAATTTTTGGTGAATATTAACGTTTTACTTTTATTTACCACGGTTAAAAGTAAATTGGGTAATTAAGGGTAAAAATGATATTTATATTACCCTAACACAAGTCCTAATTCTATTGGACAAGTGTATCTCGACCAAAAACAACCTTAGGAATAAAATATTATCAATTAGGACAACTTGGACTAGATTATGACATTTATTATTATTTAATTCAAAGAAGAGTTAAAAGAGTTAAAATCGAAGTTTATTTACTAAACCATTTCTAATATAGGGTTATATATAAGATAAATTTGATTGTAAATATTCATTAGAAATATAATAAGATTTCCTACATAATGATAGTTTATTTATAATTTTTAGACATTAAATAATTTAATTTAGTTACGACACAATGATGATGCATTAAATACCATAATAGTGAAAAAGTAAAATATTTGATATTATAAATACCCAAATAAATATAATATGAGACTTTTATTGAATTAAACTAATTTTATAGGTTAATATGTCATATTATGAATGCTTTAATTAACATTTTTTGAAGTAATAATTCTGTTATGAATTTCACATAAATCAATTATTGAATAGTGTCAAAATTGGCATAAAAGAGTTTTTAAAACAAGTATTATATTATTAATTGATATTAAATTCCTAAAAATATAAGGTTAGGACGAGAGAATTATATCATGATAGGTGTATCATTAATGGACCACATGGGGGTCGCTTGTATGTATATTGTAAGTTTATTAACCATATAATATATAAATACACAGAGACATTGTAAAAGTGAAACTAATTAACTTAGAGTTAAAACTTAAAGATGAGGTTAATATAGTAACCCAAACCAGTCTAAAATCAACTGGTTAAGTGCTTTTATACCCATACCCACCTTAAAATTAAAATAATCAACTTTGGAGCCATTAGAAACCGAATATGAATTTATTTCAAATTAATATTTCAATCTTTTCCAAAGGTTCCCCTCACCCATCTTATAAAAGGGCACTCCCCCTTCTCATTACTTCACACCGTCAAAGCCTTTTGGTTCGGCAAAACAATTCCCAAATACTCTCCCAAAATCCCTCACTACAACCTAGTGGCCTTATTTTGATCATAAAGCCAAACTATGGAACCCTTTTGATCAAATCAAAAGGAAGAACCCGAAGAAGAGGTAATGATTTCACCACCCTTTTCCATGTTCCTTTCTTCTACCACTTCTTCTTCCTTTTTTATTACCATTCTAAAATAATAACTCCAATATCATATATATACTGTGATGTTATTATAAATATGGTACAACCATATTCAGTATTCTGTCCATCATTTGAATAACATGTCACCATACGTGCGTACGTACGGCTTATCGTCTCCACGTCGTGTTGTAATTGTTATTCAATAAATTATTATTTGGATGGGTATAATAATGATGTGTAATTCATGTAAATAATAAATGTAACATGATAATGATTCTATATATTTGATATACCATCAAATTATATATTATTTTAATATCAAAATAATGATATTGTCGTTCGTGTGTACGTACGGTCTTCCATCTCCACGAACGCAATGAGATTCATTCTCCGTTGTATCCATTCAAGTATAATTATAATTTGATGATTAATAATAGTATCTAAGGACATGATATTTTTCAGGATATGATTAAGATACAACATATCTATATCAAAAACGGCTTACGTAACAAAACATATAAAATAAAATGAGTATGTTAACACCCGAAACAATAATAATACTAAGATATTATTAACAAATCAATGTTAAAAGATCATATATGATATAATATTAATGTATATGATTATTGTATAATTTAATAACAATTATTTCACCATTATAAATGAGGTTAACCTACCCCAACCAACAAAAAGTACAAGTTAAGTGTTATTTCACAATGTCATCATTATCCGAGGTTGTTTATTCGAAATAATCTACTGGGATCTCTCTATCATCCACATCCATTTTTCTTAAAAAAGTATTTCAAAACATTTTTACTATTTAAAAGAATATGGGTTAAAGTCATTTATACCCTAGTTTGAATTTTTATAAGAGTTTAATAAAGGAATCTTTCCTTCATTTTCCAAATAAGGTGCTTTTTAACCTTTTCAACAGAATTAAGGTAAGAATGTTTTTTAAACTTATACGGCAGGTGCGGTTATTTTCCGTCCTTATAAAATCGTCGAAGCTTACCTTACATAATTATAAGAATATTTTCAAAGAAAATTTTTTATTATATAAATATATGACTCTTAAATGATTTCAATATAGAAATAGATATTTCTCTCAAAAGAGTTTTGATTTCATCTTTGTCAACATCCTTTGATGGATTTTACGCTTATTTGAAGTTGATTTATTATGATACAAAACTTCTATATTGAATTGAAGGTTTTAACTATGGATGTACTATTTTTATACCATTCATAGTTTATAGTGAAAGTATTGACATTTTGTATGCTAGTTTTAATAAGAATGTTTATGTTATGTTTAAACCTTTTCATATGGGAATGCATTGGACTTAATATGTGACGGGTGGATCCCGCTATAGCTCCTCGATGCATCGGTAGGTCTCATGAGACAAACTAGTGTCTTGGAACAAGGCCTTGGTGAAATCTTATTTGTAGTCTTGTCACGAGGCCTTGGATATGTGGTTATGATAGTATGGCATTATTCATTCCATTATTATGAAAGTGGTTATTGATATTTCATGTGATTATTTGATTTGTAGAATATCCATGTGAATATGTAAATGGAATTATTTCATTTTATCTTTTCCATACTATGTTGAAGTTCAAGTTTAAAAGGATTTTTTTTAAGTTTTACATTGCCTTAATTGTTTATTCTTATTTATGAAAGTTTCCACTATATTGTTATCCTTACTAGGAATTTGAGCTCACCCCTTTTCTACGTTTTATTTTTCCCAGGATGTGAAGAAATAATTTATGAATGACCTACAAGGATAGTATGTGGGGATATGAGTGTGGAATATGGAGACTATGTTGTTGTAGTAGTTTTTCACTTTATGATGTAATGTAAAACTTTATAAATATATCTAGTGTTTCCAAGGCTACTAAACCAATCGGTCTTTCAAGATTTGATCTTTCTTGTGATCATGCCAATGTTATGTAATAATTCACCGACTCTAGGTAACTAGGGTTGGGGCGTTACAATAATAATTCATCAGTTCGCAAGGTAGTAGTCCACTATAAACATGAGCAATGGATTTGTTTCCCATTTTTTGAATAATGAGTTGTATAAATAGTATTCCATCCAAAAAATGAAAAATAAATATATGGGAGATTCTGATATCAGTATATTGGAAGTGTTAACACTTATTTAAAGGTTATAAAAATAGAAAGAAAAATAAAGAGCTTCGTTGAGATGATTGACTTCTCTTAGTTGAACCCAGTTCAGATATCTTCATAATGACCCTAGGGTTCGAATTATAGGAATAAAATTATGTCTAGAATGTGTATAATAATTTGGGGGAGGGATTTAGTTATTTTGGAAAAAATAATTTATATTTGTGAATAATTGAGGGGAGGGATTTCAATTTGATAAGTGAGGAGGGGCGCCATTTTTTTAAATGTCAAAAGTTATTCAATAATGGGAAGTCCATATCACCCCATATGCCTATGAAATTTAAAAATAATGGATTTTAGGGAATATATGTTAAATACTCTACACAAAATGATTAAAAAATTATTAATCATTTTATTCCCATATCCTCTACATTTACAGAATTTTACCAATTTAGTTTTCACTAATGTAACTAGTTGTTTAACCTAGGTAATTTAACCATTAAGACTAAAATAAAATGAGAATTACTATATAGTTATATAAAATAATTATATATTTTACATGCAATTTATCAAATAAAAATTCTATTCATGTGAAAAATTAATTTTAATACAAACGCATATAATGCGCAAAATTTCATTTAAACCTTAACTATGTTAATGAATTCATACCATTTTTAACAATCACTGTGACCAAAAATTAAGTTGAACTTTTTACCAAATTTATTTATTTTTTATTTAAAATAATGAATCAATTTTAATAATTTCAATTCATGCAAGTGGATGTATTTACATTAAATACAAATCCATGAATCGTGTCTAAATATGGATTTTGAATAAATACATTTTCCAATTATACAATGATCTTATTTTAAATATATTCATAATATTCATAATTATATGTATTCTAGTTGTCCTAAATATATATATATAATATAATTTTCATTTTACTTATTTATCATTATATATTATTTAAATTAATTAAAACTTATAGATATTGTGCCATTTTGAACAATAAGCAGTTTTCTAAATAAATACTCATTTTTACCAACAAATGAACTTTATTTATTTCAACATTATAATGAGTTAATAAATTGTTAATTATACCTATAATTAAAAAATCATAAATTAAAAGAATAATTTTAAAATACTATAATTTTTATGCTGCATAAAATGTTAATTTTATGTAAATATTTGAGAACATTGTTGGATTATTTTGAACAATTTTTTAATCAATAACCATACTATAAAATTAAATATTTTGTTCCATGAAATATTAAAATTTTAATTATATTATAGTTTTATAATAGAGAATTTTTCATTATTAAAATTGAGTATTGGATATCAAATTTGTCCCTAAAACAAAATTCCAATCTCCAATCTTTATGGACATTAATTTCTAAACAAATGAGGTTATTTCCTCTTCATAATGACTTTTGGTTCCCCCATTACTTCTCTGATATTATTATTTTTATAATGAACCAATACTTGTCATGTTATCTAATCCATCTATACATGATCTCTAGTACCAAGTATCTGGATGACCTCTTCACAACAAGTTAGATCATATTACAATTTTATTTCTTCAAAGGTGAGAACATGTGTTGGGTACAACTTATAATTTCTTAACCAAGATAAATAGAAAATTTTATTTACATTATTGGGGTTTGGTGGAATTAAATCTTGGAAATCCAAAACTCTAATCCATTCCACAATTTTAAATCCTCTAATCTACTTGAGGCTTAGTTTTCCATTTTTAATGAACCATATAATAGACTTACATTGATATAATATGAAGAAAACATGATCTTCCACTTGAAAATAGAAATCATTTCTCTAATTATTACTGTAATGCTTTTGACAGATTTCATATGATTTAGTATGATCCAGACTATTCGTTTACATTGTATTTTCTTCTTCATCTTTTTTAGGCCTATAATTTTCCATTCACCAACATCATCTCCACAAGTTGGAGTATGATATCTATTTCCTTATAAATCTTCATATGATACAATTTGAATACATGAATTGAAACTATTTATATGGGAATATTATACCAAAGGTAAATATTAATACTAAAATAGTTAAATTCATGTGATTATGACCTCAATATGGTTTCTAGTGTTTGAATAGTCTTTTGGATAGTGTATCAGTTTGAGGATGGCAGGCAGGGCTCAAATGAAGCTCATTATCAAGAGCCTTCTTAAGTCTCTTCCATAATTCTGACGGAAAATGGTGATAAATATTAGAAACAAAAAAATATTCATCATTATGTCTAAAGCATATTAATATAGATCCCTATGATTCTCGCAAGTGGTAATTATTATCTTATAGAGGGTGAATGTGAATATTTTGTAATGAAGTAAATAACAAACCATATTGAACCACTATTTCTGGGAGTATTTGGAATTCCTATGAACAAGTCCATAGTAATTTCAAATAATTTACATAGTCTAATTTGAAATGGTTTCATGATTCCCCTACGAAATCAACTAAAATCCTTCAGTTTTTGAAAAGTCAAAAAGTTGGAAACATAATCCTCAATTTATCACCTCATGTATTCCCACAAAAAGACATCCCTCAAAGCCATATATATATTCTTCAGCTAATAAGGTGTACAAATATATTTGATCTATGATTATCATATAACACTTCCATTTTCATCATTTGTATTTATAGAATATATATCCTTTTTCCAAATTTTAGGATTACAACATCACAAATTAATTATTTTAACTTCCCATCATTCACATATTTAATCTTTTTCAAAAAATTATTATCATCAGATTGAGAACATTATATCTTTTATGGTAAATCTAGTTTTAAAATCAAATAAATAAGAGTTTATGTCCCCACATCCATAGTAATTATCATATCCATAATTACTAAATCTATGAACTCTGGATCCCCCTCAATCCCCATTCGGGTTAAAACTTCATGATATTTCCTACTCAATGCATATGGTACCATATTGTATTCAGTAGGGTCATATAATATTGAGAAATCGTAATCCTCGAGTATCTTGATCTATCCTCATTACTTCATATTGAGGGCATTTTTTAAAAAATTTTATTTTAGGATGTTATGGTTTCTCTAGATCTCACATCTTTCACCATAAATATAATGCCATTATATCTTCAACGAAAATATTTCTATTTGGAACTCAAGATTGTGGGTCATATTGTCTTATTCATGAATCTCTATATACCTCAATTATAATTCAATAACATTATAATTGTTCATAATTACCCTAAAAATTACCATCTGTGAAGTATTAATATATATCATCAACACATCATTTCCATAGGGATGAGTCAAAAATGAATCATTGTCTAATCCCTGATTCAATTCTTCAAAAAAAAAATTACATTCTTTTTCTATGTCAATGTAACCCCTTCCAATGCAAGATAGCTAAATAGGTTAACTAATCATGAAAACATCAGAAAGGACTATTAACAGTAACATACCAAACCTATTAAACAATATTCTGTGGATATATGTTTTGGTGTACGTCATTCATTGGATGAATTTTTATTTATAAGATCCTCAACACATAATTCAGATATTATAAAATTGCCATGTAATACTTTTATTATAATTTTTTTGAGAATTATCTTCATTTGATTAAATTGGTTCACATATCTCTTATAATAGACCATGATATCCTCAATGAATACCATAAAAATACTTTTGATATTCCATGAAGACTCAATTCAGTTGATCTATTAAAACATATGGTGTATTTGTTAATCCAAATGGTTTTATTAATAACTCATAATTTCCATATATCATTTGGATTTTTTTCTTTGGAATGTATTATGTATTTACAAATAATTAACGACACATAGAACAAAGGTCAATCATTGAAAAGATGGATCTCTTTAAATTTGATCTAATAATTCATCAATGTGATATAGAGGATAATTGTTCATTATTGTAATGGAATTTATTTACCTATAATTAATGCACAACCACATGGATCCAACATTCTTCATAATTAAAATAATATGGTCTCCCCATGGGAAACACTAGGGATAATAAATCCCTTATTAGACAAGTCCTCTAGATATTTATTTAACTCCATTAATTCCACATGGCTATTCTATAGGAGGTGTTTGGTATTTATCTTTTGTATGGTATTAAATCATTGGAACACTCATCTTCATGAATCAGTAAATTTCAAGTAATGATTCTATTTTTACATCAATATATTCATATACAATAGATAAATTAAAAATTTAATGATTATTTTTTTCAACCTTTGATCGTGTTTTCTCTTCTTCCCTAATAATCCCATTCAAGAGAGGAACTAGTGGTGGATCTATAAATTACTCAATTTATGAATTCTATTATCCATTTTTATGGAATTTCATAATATAATCATGAATTATAAAATTATTCTCCTTACAATAAATGTTTTCATAATATTTAAAAATCAAGTACATGCTAGGGATTATATTTAACTAAAATATAATTATAAAAATAATTTATAAAAATAGATACCATTTATCTATCATAACAAGGATTTATTGAAACATCGTTTTTGTGGTGAGACTTAAAAAAGTGAAATTGGGTAACAACTACCCCCTCATGTTTCTTGGGATATATATAATTTTAATTGAAAACATGGAAGACAAAAAAAGTCTGAAGATCTAGAATCAAATAAATAATCATAAAATTTTATTTCTATGATTAAAAACCATTCTACTACATCCTTAAAAGCTTCTTTCTCAGCTTTAGTGATCACATATGCTTTCCCTTATCCTCTATGACTCATTTTTGGTATATTCCCTTGAAAACTGGGAATTTGTTTGTATGATTCCCCATTTTCGACAATTAAAGCACATGAAAAAAGAATATTATTTCTTTACAAACCATTCGTGAGAGAAACTACCCTTAATGTCACAATTTTAACATACTCACATACCCTTCAATCAATTTTGTGGATGATTCATTCATCTATTTTCACATGATGGAAACTACTTTATCATCTTCTACTTATTTCCAACATGACATTTTCCTTGGTGTTTTTTGAATTATTATTCTCTTAATTACCCTGTAATATAGGATCTATATAATTACATCTCTATATTGATGTAATATAAACCTGCTTCATCAGATGATCAATATGTTTGAGATGAAAATTGGCAATTTGGATTAATCCCTCCAAATATAGGGTTAATATGGAATTCCGTATTAAATAGGTAATCCATAGCATCACTTTCTAATATTATAAAGCTATCCTCATTTTATGAAAAACATTCACATACTTTTTCTTAATGCTATGGAATAATCTCTTCATTTAAATATTTTTATAATGAGGTAAATATTTTTTGAAGAATGTATTATTAAAAAAATTGGATTTTTAGTCCTGCTAAATAATGGGTTCTTAGGTTACATGAAGAAATCCAAAAATGTATAATCACATTTAGAAACAACAACTTCCTCCATTAAGGTAATCCTATTCATTATATCCTAAATAATATTCCCTAATATTGTCATTATCTTCTCTGATCTAATACTACTATTATTGGGTGGCTCTATTGGTAAATTTTAACATTGACCATGATTGTTGATACAATTCCTTTTCTATTATACATATCAAAACAATTTCATCTACTAAATTAGATCATAACAATGTTAATATTAAATCATAATGTCTAATTCTAAATATGGTGTAGTAGTTATGAAAAATTGGTAATTTATTCATTGTTAAACATGAAATCATAAGAATGGTTTCATTAAGGATATTTTTATTTTAAAATCCTTTATATTAGTCTGTAAATAAAATTCCAATTATCCTAAGAACATTCCATTGCAGTTTAAAACTAGATGCACAGTGGGGACCATTATTATACACTAGGTGACAATCAATTATAATTGCATTGTTCTCTTTATAGATTTATTATAATCACATATACATATAGTATCTAGATATGTATTTATTAATTAGATACAACATTTATTATATATCTTATAGAAGAATTTAATTATTATTTTATAAAAAACATCAAATTATACTACCTGGATATTTTCTAAAATATATTTTTCTTTAATCTAGTTCCCATGGTTTCTACTAGACTACCTCTAATACGAAATATAATAACCTTGACATCAATAACCCAAAGTTAGTTTCTATGTTATTAAAATAGAATATAGAGAAGGTGTAAAATATCAATTGATTGATCAGTTTAGTATTCATGGATTTCTAGATATAGACATGATACCATGTTCACATTTGAAAAAAATAAAATCATCCTAATGGAAAACCGTAAGCATCCATAAACCCATTCATATAATTCTTCATTGTATTATGGGGAAAGTATAAAAATAATCGTATTGTTGAGAAAGGGTTTTATATTGATGAAGATATCAAGAATTAACAAGACAGTATCAATATGAAAAGGTAACTAACTTCACACACATTCCATTTAATCAATAACTTGATTATCGTTATTATATAAGGAATAATAATTACTAAAGTGTATATAACTGACACAAATGACATTTAATAAATATCTAGTGAACAAAATAAAACCACATACAATATCAACAATATTATCTCATGGATAAGAATTTATAAATTTTCAGTTAATTAAATTTTTAATATTTTATGTCATGATCTTGGACACGAAGTTATATATATTTTCAATCCCTTCACAATATTGGTTAAAAATATGGGTGAAAACACATTTAATTTGGCCAAAATATTTATCTCTTGAGACTTACTGATGCATTGAATGGTCAAATAATTTTGGGCATCACAAATTAATGCATGTATATAGAATTTAACATATATTAAATATATATTTAATTTATGAAAAATATTAATTATATAAAAATATTACAATTGATTAAAGGATATTAATTTATCAATATTTCCCTAGTTAATCAAATAAATTTTGATGTTAACAATATAAACTAGAATGGTATATAATATAGGAAAAATCATATAGATCCTAAATATAATATGGATGTTTTAGTGAAATTTAATTTCCAATGAAAAATGATCACAAATTTTTTTTTTTCTCAAGAGAAAGTTATCAATCACAAAATTAATCAAGATATGAGAGCTGACTATCACATCATTAGAAATATATGATTTTTTAATATAATCAGATCATCTGGAATAATAATGGTATTTTAATTGAAATATTAAAACAATCTATCCAGAAATAATTTTACATTAAAAATAAATACATTTAGAGGAAGCCAAATTTTTTATAGTGGTCACATCGGCATAGAATTTTGTTTTCACCATATACATAAAATTAAATTCCATATGAATGCTTCTAAAAAATTATTTTCAAAAAATATTGTAATGATTTCATCAAAACATGTTCATAATTCATATAGAACATAAAATTTCATAAATGAATAATTTTTTTAAATAAAAGGTATTCTATAAAACAATTCTTAAAAACATAAACATGGATGAAATATATGTCCAATTTAAAATGAAATAAAATCAGTTTTCATTTAAAAATTAAAATTATTGATACATGTAAAAAGAGAGTAAAATTAATATAAAATATATAATCTCTTTAAATATCTTAGGGATAATAAAATTATTGTATCTTAAAAAGGATAAATGATAAGAGACCTTCAATGAAAGTAAATCTATCCCAAAAGAAAATGAGATTACAAAATATATTCTTAACTCAATGAAAACATTTAAATAATAACCACTTGAAAAAAATAAACATTAATTTAAATATTAAACATCATGAATATGTTGGTATTTATGTGAAATACAATAAATTCCTTTTACAAACCCCACATTAATGTATATACATTCATACAAACAAATATGTCTCAATGGATTGGAAATTGAGACAATATCCCTTGCCTAACACATCACAATGGTTGAAAATTAATTAAAAACATGTATAATGGTTTTAATAATGTTATTAATATATATATATAACATATTCATATTTATAATATCATATATTATCCTCTTATAACATTTTTACATCATTTGTTGATAATATTTCATTTTTTCCTTGTTTTGGTTGTCAAATGCATTGTTTTTGCATGTCTGTCTTGTCATTAAAGTTATTTTTCTTATGGATTGGTTGCAGATCTATCATTTTTAGAATGATATTAATGTAAAAAATTTAATATTTAATCATTATATACATATTATAATCATTCATTACAGTTTTAAATGGATAATGAATCATATCGCTTCATAGAGATAATAGGTTGTACCTAATCACAATTAATATTATCATTCCCTTCATGTGTTAAAGGTTAAATAATTCAATCTAATTAAATTTTACATATTTAATTTCCTTAATTATTTATAAGGTATTTTCATTATTTTCATCATTATTATTTTTCATGTGAGTTAGTTATGGAAAACAAATTACATCAGTTTGTGAGGCAGTAGTTTATTGTCGACATGAGTGCTGGGTTTGATTCTCATTTCATCGTAAAAAAATGGTTAAATATTACTCCATAAAAATAATAAAATATATTTCTATTTGATATATAGGTTTTATTATATTTTAATTTATAATACATATTTTGAAGTTGTAAAATAAAAAAAATAAATAGCTTTTTCAAAATGATTAACTTTTCTTAGAGGAACCTCCTTTGTATCACTTCTTAAAGACCATAGGGTTTTTCTTTTAGGAATATCAATATATTTATAATTTTTATAATGATTTTGGGGATGTATTTTAGTATGATTCATTTATTATAATTTCTTTATAGGTGTGAATACATGATAGGAGGGATTTATGTCTTAAAATTGAGGAGTGATTTTTTTAAATACCCAGAACTATTCTATAAAGGTAAGTCATTATGATGATAAGTTCCTAAAAAACTAATATATAATATATTATAGGGAAGATACATTTCAAATAAACCTCTACCAAATAAAAATTTAAAAATATATTCCATTACAATCTATGTTTACATAATTATACTATTTTTGTTTCCACTATAGTAACTAGTTTTCAAACATAGGAAATTTAACCAATAATACTAAAATAAAATGTAATTTATTGGATAATTTATTACCAATAATTATAAATATGAAATTCAATTTTTCAATTTAAAATACTATTTATTTTGAAAACTAATTTTCACACCATCGAAAGAAATGCTTAAAACCAATTTTTAACATTTACAATGTTAATTAATCATTTAATGTTTTTATTTATAATTATCACACAAAATTAAGTTGAAATTGTTACCTAATATTAATTATTATAATTTATAATATTAAATAAATTTTATTACATTTCATTCACAGAATATTCATAATCTATTTTAAAATCTAACCCATTTATCATTTTGAGAATTTTTTCCTCAAAAAATGCATTTTCAATGTAAAAAATGACATTATATTAACTATATAACTAGTAATAATTATTATATGGATTTATTTTAATTTTTAGACATATAATATATAATAAAAATTAAATTCGTTCATCAATATTTATTATATTTATTAAAAAAATGGATTGGTATTATTCCTTTAAAAAATGGTTTCTTGAGTAAATGCCCATTCTAACCTCTAAATGATCATTTAATGTTTTTAAAAAAAACATAGTTAATAAATTTATAATTTTAAATAGTAATACACATTAATAGAAAATAATGTACTAATGGATAAAAACTCTCCATTTGATTATTAATAAATCTTTATTTATAGTATAAAATTTAAAAAAAAAAATCATTCTAAGAATCTTTTAACAATGTTTTTTCAAATCATTATTCATCATATGAAATTGTAATTTTTGTTCCATGAATTGAAATAAATAGTCTATAATAGAATTATGAATGTATAATTTACACCTATTATAATTTACGCTCAGCTACTCCCCCCTTCGCATCAGAGGGGGGTGTTTCACGTCCTTCCTCGGTTGAGAATGTTAGGTACTCTCCACCTTCGTGCGCTTTTACTCCTCCCTTCCTAAGAATATAACTTTCTCTGATGGACATAGATCTATTTTTTGATGAACCCATTTTTCCTATTCATCTAGTGGAGATCAATAATGACTTGAATTTGTGTTGTTTTACCCTGGTGGCCCATTTATGGCTCAATAATTCATCGGCAGAAGGGATTGATCAATTCGTCAATGATGATTGTAATTTGCATCAACGTGTGGTTGTTGGTTTGATTGACATAAAGCACTTCATGGTCCAATTTTTTTGGAAGAAGACTTGATCATTGTCTCTTCTAAGGCACCTAGATGATGTAGTGTATCCATGTTCTATCTTTTCTAATGGATCTCCGATTTTCACATGAGGCAAGACCCTTCGACGATTGTGACATGTGTAAGATTTCATTGTTTACCCCTTTCCTTTAAAAACCATTCCATTTTGTGTGCAATTGGGAATATGGTTTGGTGGTTCTTGTGTGTTGATCATCATACCGAGGTTGTGAGTCTCCCGATTTGTCAGCACATTTGCGTCGAGGTTGATGTTGTGAGGCCTCGTGTGAACAGTGTTTGGATAACTGACGGTATGGAGTTTCGTTGGAGGCAAGAAATTGTGTTTGAATACTGAATATAGTACTGCATGAACTGTTTTCATTTTGGTCATTTGGAGTTGGTCTTATGTAACAGAAAGATGAGTAGAATAATGATGGAGGGTCTTAAGGTCTGTGAGGTCTCTGGTCCGGTTCATTTGGCAATGATGGGTAGAAATTTGTGCGTCTTTGTGGTAGGAGATCCAAATATCATTGCAGTGGTTGCCAAACCATCGGCTCCAGTGGTGATGCAGGAGCGGTGGCAGGGTGATCCAATAGAGGAGCCCGCGAGTGGCTGTGGAGCGAAGGAGTTACAGGTGCTTGAAAACCTGATAGTGAAGCGTGTATTTGATTGATTGGTGAGTGACTTTGTGCTTGGAAAGATGTGCGCGATGGAGAATGTTGATGATTGATTTCATTTGAGTTTGGGGATTTGGCCTAAGAAGCAGTTCAGATGTGAGCATCATGAAAATAGTGGAGTGCAAGATCAGAGTAGAGCTGGAAATCTGTTTTCTTACTTAGAACATGAGGAGGTTCCCATGGTTGCTGAGGGACATCAAGCATTTGTTGTTATGATGATTGATCCCAGCAATAAATTGAGAGTTGGTATGAGTGAGCATGAGATGTAGCTGCATGATGGTCATGGAAACATGGTGAATAATCATTTTATTGCCCCAATTGATCATAATAATAAATATTATTTGAGAGGATTATGGATGCTGCATAGAGTGCTAGGGTGAGGGAGGATGGAGTCAACAAATCCCCCTATGTGGAAATCGCTGGAAAATAGGGAGGTTGTTCTGACAGAGATAAAGAAAATAGTGAATTTTTCATGCCATCTTACAGTGACATTGTTCAAGTTAAGTGATGCAAGATGTCCGATAGTAATGGAAGGAGGACTGTGCCATAAAGGAGGAAAGCATGGAATGATTATTCTTACCTACCAAATCCAATGGCCACCAGTTCTTTAGCAAAGAGCAAGAGAGGGGATCTTCTTGTTTCCAAAAAAGGACACGGACAATCCATGAAAGAGGGCTTATCATTTGAAAAATTGATGTTAAGAGATAAGTAGGTCAATCTCTTGAAGCAATATGAAACAAATTCAGAGTGGGAATCAACTACTACAGTGGAAACAAATGATTATGTAGGTTAGGATAGATATGAATATTATGATATATATTTGTCTTATTTCTATTGGAACTGATGGTTGGGTGTGGGAAAGATTTTAGCTCGCATCCTTTTTCTTTCTCAGCTATACCTTTTATTTAGTTTAATAAATGGTCAGGGTTCTTTCACATATGGCTCAGTTACCAGGGTAGTTTCTTTTTTTTGTGAAAGACCAAGTCTTAGACAGTTATAATAAATCCTAAAGGAAAAAATAGTGATTTTCATTATTCCCTACATTTTTATTCTAATTGTTATTTGTTCCAAAATATAGTGCATTTGATGAATTTTATTAGATATCACTTGATTTCCACTAATATGATGATTATCATGATCATTTAGCTTGTTAACAAATAATGTCACAAAATTAATGTGGAAGTGGTTTTAATGGGTTATAATTATGGAAGTAAAATGGATAAAAATTTGGTAATGTATAAAATTTAATAGATGCAATAAGATACATCAAAAAATTATGTATTGTTATAAATTAGTGTTTTCCAAACTTTTTTAGATTGACTAGATATTATTCTAAAAATTTAATCACCCTCTAATATATTCTCATTGTTATCATTTTTAAATACTATGTTAGCACACTTATGAAGGAGAATGGGACCTACCATATCATCAGTGATTATAGTTTCCAATATATTAATGTTTTTTGGTAGAAACCCAATTGTTCTTTTTAATTGAAAATTATCAAAATAAAGGTTGGAAGTTAATTTAAATAGAACATGAGATAAAAAATATTTTTTCCCATTCTACCTTATTGATTACAATATTTTTTGATCTTGAATTCTGGTTTTCTGTTACCTTCAACTTCTTATAGGCATGTATAATTAACGAAAAACCTTTTGTGAAATTAGGTCGATTACTAGGGAATAATATATAATATGAGAATATAAAATATGAAAATATTTTTATATTTTTATAGAACTGTAACAATAGGTTTAAAACCAAATAATGATTTATAGTATTTTTCAAAAAAATGAACTAGTTTTTAAAAAAAAATCGTTTATAGAATCATTCAATAAAATATGTATACTTTATTAAAAATGTCATAGTTTTATTAACATAAAACTATGTACTATTTTCTTATGTTACCATGATGTGGTTTTATACGAAAAAATACATTATTAATGTAAATATAATTTTTATGGTAAAAAACCATGTTGTGTTAGATGAAAATAGTTCTAGTATATGTTGTGAATGAAGATAAAAAATAAATTATTATTGTGTACTATATTGTGGTTAAATTTAACAATTTTAAGAAATTTAACACCTAGAATGGCTTGGTTGGAAAACTACACTAGATTACTAGGTCATGGTTTTCAATAAAAACAAAATGGTTTTCTCAAAAAATTATCTAACATGCGCCCAAATGGAACCCACTAAATCTATGAATCATTTGATAATATTTAAAGTGTTTCTAAGGGAATTAATAATTTTATCAGTCATTTAAATTTCGTGTTAAATATATTTATTGATTATTTCTTCATAAAATATCTATTAATATTTATAAATTGTTTTTATATTGAATATTTTATGATTTAGTTTATATTATTTAAACTACATATTATAATAGTTATCCCATTAATCAATGTATTATATTATTGGTATAGAATAATAAATTTAGTTATCATTCATCAAAGACTGTGATTTTTTAGTTATGGTGTCAAAAATAAGGTATGGTGATGAATTATACATATTTTGTGTTTGACTAATAAAATAATTAAAAAGTATCTTGAGTCTAGATCAATGTATAGTGGGAACATATAGTAGGATATATCTCAATCCTTGTGGTCTATGCATTGATAAATAATATTGGGGCTTCTCTACCTATGTCAAAATTCTTTATATTGAGGGTATTTCAATTCAAATTATTCTAAAACATTATGTGAAATCATTTCATGTACCTTATTCATTAGATACATATTTACATTTATATTTGAATTTATTTTTATTATTTGGTAATTAACATAAATCATTAGTAGTAAAAGTTTCCATACATTAATATATAATGAACACATTAATTTTTCAGAAATAATGGGATTCAAAAAATAAATCTTCAAAATCATGCAGATGTATAGGTTTAAAATACAATTAAATTATTTCATGGGATGAAATAGTTAAAAATTTATAAATATTATGTCTTAGAAATAGTGAGACATGGAATGAATTAAAAACACTACATGTGTTATTTCTTATAATGAAAATACATATCAAAACATTGACCCCTGAAAAATATATATCATTCCGATTCTATGTTTCTATGGATTATCATGTATAAATCCTGATAAGTATGGGTGAACCTCGTCATATTAGGATCCCATATTCTGTTATAATATTTGGGTAGTACATATTTGGGTGACCATAATAGAATTATGTTCCTTTATTAATGAATTAAGGTTAATTCATATGATTAATTGGGAAAGTAGTTATTATCCTAAATATCTATGTGTCATATATTATATTATATATTTGATTTCAACCCAAAATTACTACTTTTATGTGATATACTAAATAAAACCAATTTCTAGTATAATATATATCCTTTCCCACTAAATATATATCATGTGTAGGGTCATCATTTCTCGGTCTAAGTACAATGAAAAAAATTAATTATTAAAATGATTTGAAACATGTTACACACTAATAGATTTATATTTTTATGGAAAATAAATTGAATTATGACAATAATTATAATATCTCTTTTATGTAATTTATATTTTTTAATAAATTAGTTTTTTATGTTGATCAGTTTTTTCAGGAGAATTATTCATAGAATATGATTGTGAATGGTATAGAAACTAATTTTTCTAATTTTAAATCATAGTAATTAAATACTGGGTATAAATTGTAAAATATTTCTAGTGTAGAAAATCAAAAAAATGAGATAATTGATTAATGAATAATTAGATATACAAGATAGAAATAGGGATAAATTTACTACATTAAAAGTTAACACATGTGATCTAATCCTTCATAAGGTATTAGTTATGGATTTCGAAGTAATTTACTACATATTATCAATTAATAGAAATATTATTTCTATATCTTTCTTAAAGATTGAATAATTTATGTATATTTTTAATTATAATTTTTATTAAATACATGTTCATTATTTTATGGAATTGGGAATATGGGGAATGGTTTATATATATAATATATGGATAATCCAACCAAATACTATAAATATTATACTGTGAAATTATTTATTATCTAACCATATATCTTTTTCATTTTGACAAGGTTATTAAAAAATAAGAAATACATTTAAATCCCCCATAGATAATTATATTTGGACTCAATAAATTATAAATTTATTTAAAATTTTAATCTTGTATATTAATAAAATACATTGAATGAATTATTTAGTATAAATGATTACATGGTTAGTGGACAACTGGATCGTATAAAAATTGATGTAGGTGGACTATTCAGATCACAAAAAAGTAGTGGGAATTATAACCTCAAATAATTAAATGATAAATTCCGATGGCAAGGTAACTTTTTTCATAAGAGTTATAGAATTTTATATATTGAAAACAACAATTAATATTGGAGATAAATATCTTATAAACTAGTTAAATATATTAATATTCTTTAATCAAATTGGGGAGGTGAGTGTCCAATTAAAGAATTCAATGATCACGTGAGAGATTATGGAATTTTTTAAAATATAACTAACCCTAGAATACTATACTTGGATGGTGTGTTTTACATGAAAAATGATATATTTTTATATATTTTGGATTGATGGTTAGTTGACATGAATTTCATCTTTCATTCTAATGATATGGTGTGGAACATGACTCATTCATTCATAACAATATTCTAAAATTGTATCTATAAAAAAAATACGATATAGGGATTGGGAGGTATATATTGTTTTTGGGGAATTTTGATTGTGAATCCTATATAAATTATTTCTTGTTACCAAATAGTAACACAAAATTTTAAAAATATTAATTTATTTTATATCTTAAAGAAATTTGTGAATATATTTTATTTAATACTACTAAAAATATTTTTGTTTATAATAAAATTATTTTCTTTCATAAGTAATATATAAATTGAGATCTATTTAGAGGAATCCTAAACTCTAAGACATTCAAAAATAATATCTAGAAATTCATCCTAATATAAAAAGTTATCCAACCTCAAAGCGTATTATTAGACATTTTATAATAAATAATGAGAGAATAATTATTATATATGATGAAAATGAAACATTTCAAGAGGACATTGATATTTCAAACTCTATTAAATTGTTTTAATCCATGAGATCTAAGATAGATTTCATGTACCAACATTGTTCTGATATTGGTGGCTGCACCTAAAGTGTTGAGTCTCATAGTGTTCATGTGGTTTTTCCACAAGATAAGTGGATTTCATGGTATAGTGTCTACCTATGAATTTTTTATATTGGAAATATTACTATATAAATTAGTTATATTATCTAGGGAGATAAAATTTCACTCATTGTAATGATAATGTTATTTTATATATAGTTTTCTATAGAATTTCATAATAATTTTAGGCTATATAAAATGTATGTAAAAACTACATTAATTAGTGTGATTATAGTCTTAAGCATCTATATAATACAACCAAAAAGTATTTAAATAGACAAATGATGCTCCTAAAATTTTAATGTTACAATGGTCCATTTATGAACTGATATAATCTTCTCAAAATTGGATTATCTAGTATGATGATTTTTTGAAAGAGTTTCATTTCATCAAGAGTATGTGTTATTTTATCATATATAAGAAGATTATATGGATTGTTGTGGTATTTATGGTACTATACATAGATGAAATAATACTCATCTAAAATAATTTCTCAACATTATATTATATTAATGTGTGGATGGGAAAATTCTTATAACAAATACATAGGTTAAAAATCCTTCTTAATGTGTTGGAAAATCTATAGGGATAGATTGTATAGTTTTCTATGATGGGGCTAAAAAAAGTTTATTAGTAAAGTTATAATCTATTTTAATATAGAGAAATATAAAATTATATTTTTACTAGTGTTATATGGTCTTAGTTTTATGAAGCGTCAATGTCATTATAAAGGGTTGGAGAGGATATGTTTAATCAAAAATCTCTTTTGTAATTGGTGTTTATTATATTATTTATAATGAAATATTAGTATAATTGTTAAATTTGGATAATAATAAATATTGATTAATGGAGGATTGTTATAGATTATTTAATAAAAAAATAATTGAAACTATAAGAAACATATTAAGGAATGTGATCATTTATATCGAAATATACAGGGATATTTCATAACAGATGGTATTCTAAGAATAGTATAATCCAATTCATACTCTACATTATTGGAGTTGAACTATTTAATTTGAATTTTACTATAATCTCAATTGTTCCACCCACTTAGAGGTAATCATATTCTATAAAGATATATATATTGATGAATTGCATATTTTAAAATTACTATAGATTCAAGGAGGTATATTCGTTTGAAGAAAATATTCATTTTAATTCCTTGAAAAGAAATTATATTTTAATATAAACATTTTTTCACATGTGAAGAGTCTATAGGTTTTTATTAATACATCATGAATATTTAGGATGCCTATTCTATGGATAAAAGGCTAGATTATAGATCTATTATGAAGAAAACCCCCACAGTGCATTAAACCCTTACATTATAGAGAGTGTGAATTAGGTATTATGAATGATTATATTTATTAAAATCATATTGTATCCCATTATGGAGTTAAAATGGATACAACACTTTTGATTCAATGATCCATGAATTTAGAATAGATAATAATGTGACTATGGTTTGTTAATTGAGGAGATTTATGCATGGTAAAATGGAATTTTTCTTAGGAATTCACACAACATATCCTGAGTTCTTCACCAATTTATTTGATTTAAGACCTATTTTACACCGTATTAAATAGTAATATGTCATGGTGAATACTTTAGAATATCATCCGATGTTATTTTATATGTGATCAATTCATCGATGAGAAGTTATAGTGAAATATATTTTATTTTAGTAAATCCAAACTAATTATTTAAAGACTCTAATGAAAACTAAATTTTCTATAATTTAAAAATTTTCATACACAAGGAAAGATTCTATGAATAGTGTAAGAACTACTTGATTCAATAATTAGATCAAATCAAAAGTAATTTAATTTTTAATAACTTTAAATAGATGTTCTAAAAATATAAAATGAAAAAAATTGGGAGGGAGATATATTGAAATCTGAGAAGGAATAGATAGATTATTTCTAGGATTTCAATAAAATTAATTAAAAAAAATATATAGGATATTATGGAAACATTATCACACTTGAACATAATCAGGTTGTATAAAAGGGACACACAAACTAGGTGCACATCCAGATACGTAACATGTTAAAAAGAATTATTTCATATAAGGGAGAGTTAGATCCTCTTGTGAATGGACATTTAGAAGGGTCGGTGGGACTTATCTTTTATGTTAACCAAATAGAAGTTGTTTAGTCTGGTTATTCGAGTTTATAGGAATATTTATTTTTAATTCTCATTAGTCTATAAAATTTAGGTTGAACCATGTGAAAATATCTTATGTGTTTTACTCATCACACATTGGGAGAATGTGTGGGATAGAAAATTGTGTTCGTCACAGTGATTAAACAAGAGAAATTATCAATGGGTGGATTTTCTAATTTTTCAATACCCTGATTCACCCCCCAAAACACAAGGTACTATCCTTAATAATGTACTAACATTGAAAACAGATAATATTATTTATATTTTAACTATAAGAGATATAATTTTTATTCAAATCTATAAATTCATCTGAATCCTTTATATAATATTTGAATAAATTGTAATCAATAATATAATCAAAGTGAGAGTTTCTTGATTCATTTGAATATTGTCCTTAATTACATAAAAATAATTTAAATATGTGTAATTGGTGTTTTTATGTGAGGAAGACCACATTGTATGGGCTTAAACTATGGTTTGATCCAAAAACGACTAATATTATATGAGATTTCAATTGGATTCCATTTTCTGCATAATGATAAAATTATCATTTGGATTAATTTCAAATAAGAAATCATGGTGGAAAAAAATATAGACACAATATATCATCGCATAAAATCCTATAAATGATTATCTTTGATTAATAATTTTATTAATAATCAAGGTTGGTTCTTTGATTTGTTCGTGTAATTAAATGTTGCTGTGATAAAAAATCTCTTAATTATCTATCCATGGAATTTTAGTTTCAGTAAAGGGAAAAACAAAACCATTGTATAATTTTTCTCAATCAAAAAATCTTTACATGAGGAAATGTGACAATTGTTTGGGTTCCAAATAATATTATATAAATGATCCATTAATAAGTCCATTAATAATGTAGAAGCAGGAGCATAATTTTAATCCTCTGGGTATTATACATTCGAGATAATAGGTGTAACTATTGTTTTAATTGTATATATATATATCCATGATTTATAAAAATTTAAATCTCTACTTATCATTAATTCAACATTATTACATACATTACATGAATACTAGAATAATAAAACTCATAAAATAATGTATTTGTGTTTTCCATAATCAATGATGATCATATAGTTTATTCGGTTGTGTTGACATTTTAAGATGCATTTTAGTAGAAGATTGTGTAGAATATAGATTAGACTATTCAGATAAGGGGGGAAAACATTTTGTTTTTATTAACCAATAAAAATTCATCATAGTTAATTTCAAAAGTTCATTATTATATTTATATTTTTATTATTCTTATGATTCCCCATTAAATAATTTTGAAATTTTATTTTTAATGTAAGCCTTAATACCATTATACATTCTTTAAAAATCCTTAATATTGAGATAATTGAATCTGGTTGTATATATTTTTAATTATATCATTATTTGGGTTTAAAATGTGTATAAATTATCTACTTATATAAAAAGTATAACATCAGGGTCCTAGATTGAATTATACAGATTAAATTCATGGTCATGCTTATTTTCATGACATGTGTTATGTTAAACTACATAAATGAATAACATCTGATGTTCTAATTTATACTGCCTAGTCTTTTTTGATGAATCACGAATATATGAGATCAATATTTGATAATTACATCTCTAGATGCATCTTTATGTCGTGTATAAAATTATTATATAGTCATATATGTGATATATAAAGGTATTTCCTATGGTATACATGTTTATCTAGAGATATTAGTGTGATTGATTAAGAAAATTGATGAACAAATTATATGTTATATAGTATTAATGCTTCTAGTGGCCAATCATTTTTTTAATTTTAGATAATAGAATTCATAGTTTTTTTAATACTATAATTCATCAAAGGATCATGTAGTAATTCATGAAATAATGTTTTTTTTGTATACAATTTTCACTTAAATTTTGAATGATCTTATATTATAATCTCGTCGAAATGATTTTTGATCGATAGATACAGAGTTGTAAATTTTTGTATAAATATGATAATTATTTGTTTTATTTATTATATTTTTGGTAGTTTTACCTCGAGAATAAACCATGATTTAGTGAGAGTCACAAATTATAGGTTGTTTATTTTTCTATTTTTTGATACCATACAATAGTTTATGAGATGAATAATATTGGATATCATTCAAATGTCCCTCCAATAATGACAATAATTTTAATTTAACAAGGTGAAAATTAATTTGTAGATGTAAAGATTAATTTTTAATTATAATTTTTTTTAATAATCTCATTATTTATAATGTATTTTTTATAAATATATACAATGGGTAATTTAAAATAATGGTTATTTATAATCATTTAAAACATCATGAATCAATTAGGACCCTCTATTTAAAGAATTATTTTTATAAATAAGTGTTCTTATACCTCATTAAGATATACAAGAGATTATTCTAAATGTTGAATATCTATATAATCAAATCCCTTTATTTACCTTTATATACTTGGTATTAACACACCATTACAAAATAAGGGGTCTTCTTAAATCATTAAGTGATTCAAAGTGTTGATGGATACATATAGAGGTTGGATCCTTTTTCTAATTACTATGGTTTATCAATAAAACAAACTACATGAATTTAATTTCCAAGGATAGTGATGTATACATTATTTTATACTCCAAATTTCCTTTAAATTATAACTCTCCATAATGTTCATAAATATTGGTTTTATGTTCTCTTTTTTTACATGTGAGTATAAAAATATCTCTTAAACCCTTCATAATACAACTTTTTATTTTTAAATATTTTCTTATTTAAATGATAATTTTTTTCATTTACCAAAACAAATTTATAATAATTGATGCTATAGGAGATGGTGTCCAAATGGATGAATTGAATCTAACATCCCCTATGGTTAAATAGGTGTTGGGGGCGAATGGTGTATAATATTAGAGGATTTCATCAGGAGGATGTAATTTTTCATTTATGATATTTGAATAATGTTACATTGGGTGATTATTTATATTAAAATGAATGTTTACCAAGTGATTAAAAGTGGATGGATGAATGCATCAACAAAAATTAGATAGGTATTAACCTCACAATCATATTCTAATGGGTATAACTCAAAATATGTGAATGGTTTAATGTGTTTTTTTTGGACCTTAAATTGTATTGCATGTTTGATTGATAAACAGTCCCAGATAAGGGAGACTAACAATGTAGCACTAATTTACTATTGAAATAAAGACTAATATAAGAAAAATTCATTGGTTCCTAGAGCCTACACATAATATGGAAACATCCAAACAAACAAAATCTAGAAACAAAATGGATTCCTATAAATATATATAAATCATTAAAATGATTTGAAGTGAGACCCAAAAATGTATATATTAGAATATAGATAATATTCACTAAATTATAAATTGGTTGGTGAAAAATTGACATAGTATTTAATGAAATAAATATCTAGTCATACTAATAAGTATAATATATAACCTTATAATTATAGGGATAGAATATTTATAAAAATTAATTAAATGAATGATAAAAACTAAGATACTCATCCAAAGAAAGGTCTTTTTATCAATTATGTATTGCATAACGAAAATAATTTTGAGATTTTTTATGATTTGAACCTATAGTCAAATATATTAATATCCATGTTAGGGAAAATTTATCTAGTATAGACGTGTTTTTAGCGTATGGATGTGAAGGTCATAGAAATAAATATACCAACTTCATAAACAATTGGATTTTATATAGGGTTTGAATCAAACAATTGTTTTGATAAAAATGGAATCAAAAATTGTTTAGAATTGAATATAGGATATGTTGATCAAGAAATTAGAAAAGGGAAATTGGTGTTCCAAATGAAGTCTATAATAGTGAGTTAAATAATCATAATGGATTAAATATAAATTAGAGAGAAATTATTATGTTGTAAACATAAGGAGAAATATGATTTCAATATATTGTTTAGATAAGAAGGTATTTTCATTATGATTATGTATACGATTTATTGTGTATACATGAATAATTTTTAATGGAGTTGTTGATATGGTGAATTGTTTAGACAATATAAACGTATAGTCTGATATTTAACATTTATGATAAAAAAGTCGACGTAATTTACTCAAAAACCACTTATCTTTTTCATTGTCACCATGAAAATATAAGTTATAATCATATTAAAATGACCTATATAGATGAATTGTTAGAAACATTAAATTTTGAATCATTTAATGTATTGTAAAAAATAGAAAAATTAAAAACAAATATATATTTTAGTATAAAATATTATATTGATACATAACTATTTGAAGAAAAATACATAATGATATATTATGTTTATTGGACTCACCTGTTTTGATAATCCCAAATGTTGATTTATTGTTATGATAATCATGTTTCATTAATATTTATAGTTTCTATCATGTGATAATTATGTATCTTTAATCTCACTATTCTATCAATTATGTTGATAGTGAGAATTTTCTCTAAGTAAGAGGTTACCAACAGAGGTTACCGCGGAAGGTTACCGATATAGGTAACCACTAGAAGGATACCTGTAGAGGTTACTGCTAGAATGATTCCATTAGAAGTTACAATAGGAAGGTTATCGATAGAGGTTACTGCCGGATGGTTATAGATAGAGTTTACCGATGAGATGTTACAAATGTTAAACCTTGCTGATGATTTATCAAAACAAGGTCATCACCACGAGTCAATCGCTCAAAGGATATTTTTATAAAGCCTATTGATGAAGCCTAATGATGAATCCTACTAATGAGGCCTACCGTTATCGGCCTACCGATACCCACTCTTCAACTCCATTCTTTTTCAATTACATAAGTTTATTATAACATTCATATTTGGTAAATTTAATGCTTCTGACATTAATTAATGATGATTGTAGATATATCATGTGACCGTATCTAGAGACAGTACGAGGTATGAGGAATACCACATGTGGATTTATTATTCCTTTTTTTGGACATCAATTATAAAATAGAAGACCAAGGAAGAGACTAAGAACACAGGAAAATAGAGAGAGTTACAAAACGCTAGATTTGAAGAACAAAATTTGCACACCATCACTCTCACTGTGAACACAATATCCTAAAAAATGATCATTTCAGGAGAAATAATTGAAAAATATGTTATGTGCTTTATAAAATCATTGTCTACCCAAGAATCAGAACACCCAGTAACTAAAATCTAGAACAAGGAGTTGCAACACTCTGTTTTTCGAGACAAGATCTATAAAAAGACTCAAACTATAGATTCT
Organism: Viscum album; assembly: GCA_963277665.1. Classification (NCBI taxonomy): domain Eukaryota; kingdom Viridiplantae; phylum Streptophyta; class Magnoliopsida; order Santalales; family Viscaceae; genus Viscum; species Viscum album. Next base: position 31,488,929 of record OY728120.1, on the reverse strand, counting down.
TCAATTCAAGGAGTCAAGAGTGGAATAATAAACACATTGAGGCTTCTAAACTCAATCCTTATAAATTTATCTATTTTTTGTTCTTTCTATTACATTTCTAAGAAGTGTGTTTATTTATTACCCACACTATCTCAGGTGCTTGATCTGAAGGATACTGAAAATACTCACATAAAATGTTATTTACACTTTGATTCCAAAGTGTAACTATGTAAGAGACTGTGTTTGGACTGGATTTATTCTTTTCCCCACGAAGAACTGTGGTAGAGGGTTTGGGCCCTAGACAGTTTGTGAAAACTATTGTATATCCCTATATAGGTTGTGTATCATGTATATTGTTAATATAAACATCATGGTAGCAGGTCATTACCATGTGAAGAGGATTAAATCTCGACATGAGACTAAACCTCTTGATTAACTTTGATGTGTTCTATTTTTTTGTAATAGACTATTTTTATTTTTTTCTGCTACTTATAATTTCAAACACATAGTACTATTTTTCATTGACTCTAATTGTTAGTTCCGAAAAGTGTGTGCATGTGTATTGTGAGTTTTTAACTTCTTTTAAACTGTGATTTTAGTTGTTTCATAAATATCGTAATGTTTCTGTTGTATCTAAATTTTCAGTTCATTAAATTCTAATTAATCATGCATAACTGAGTTGAGGGTGCGACTACCAACATTCCACCTTTTTAATAGTAATAACTATGCTCAGTGGAAATTAAAAATGAAAATGTATCTTGAGAGCATGGGACCTAAAATTTGGGACATAATTGAAGAAAACAATGCATTTCCTACTACTAAGTGGGACACATGGTCTTAGTTGACTAAATCTACATATAACAATAACTTCTCATGGTGATGAGTAATTCAATTTAATATCTTCATGTAAAACTGCTTATGAAATCTGGGATACTATGGTTGTTTCTTATGAGGGAAAACCCGATGTTAAATAAATGAGATTAAATACATATACTATTAATTATGATTATTTTTCAATGAATCTTGATGAACTTATATTAGAAATGTATCTCTAGTTCAATGAAATTTTAAAAACTATGAGTCTTATTAGGAAACTAGTGGAAAACAAGGATTAGATTATGAGGTTGCTTCAATGCCTACCTAACAGATGGAGAGGAAATTCTATTTTAACATAAGAATCATGTGACATAAGCAATCTACTAGTGAAGGAACTAATCAGAAATCATATGATGTACTAAGAAGAGATTATGGTGAATCAAGAAGTAGATGAAGAACCAAACAAAAAATATATAGCATTCAACACCACTATCTCAAAGATCAAAGAAAAAGAAAAAGATCAAGTTCCTATAGATAGTTCCACCGGTGAAGATTCAAATTCTGATAGTGAGTATGAGATGCCTCATCTTGTTAAGATATTCAAAAATTTCTACTGTAAGAAGAAGATCTTTAGAAAATTAAACTATCAAAAAGGTATAATAGTAATGTAAAATGGAACAAAGGACAAAAAATGGAATGACAACACCAATTAGATAGTCTGGTATGAGTTTAAATGAAAAGGTCAAGTGAAGGCTGTTTTCACCAAGAAGAAATTTAATAACATATATGAAAACAAGGTCAAGGAAAATAAAAAGGCTATGAAAGATACTTGGAGTGCTTTAGAAGATAGCTCCGGTGGATCTGACACCTATGATATTGAAAAGAACAAACATGAAAACCTATGTTTCATGATAGAAACATCTGAAGTAACACTCAATTCCCAAATACATAATTCTTAATATTATAGGAATGAAAGTGAATCAATTAATGATGAAAATATGAAAAATGTATAATTATTTTAATACTGTGGAATGCTTGAGGATACCTTTAATGAACTGAAGGATAAATAGAAATTATTATAAATAAAACATGTTTTAAATGGAAATTATACATTTGTTTTGGATATTGAGAAAGAAAAATGTGCTTAAATATTAAAAGAAAATACAGAACATAAATTATCAAAGATCAATTAAAAGGGATCATGAGACGTTTACTGCTGGTAGAGATCACTTGACACAATTTCAATGGAAACATTTTCCTATAAAATATACAACTAGTTTTGGATATCAACAATAAAAAATAAGGATTATTTAAAATAAATTTGTTCCAAAATATGTACATTTCACTACTAGTTCAAGTTCGGGACCATATTTTGATAAAAACCTTTCTATAGACCTAATGAAGTATTCGTGTCTCAAAAAATATCTCTTGATTTTAGGAAACCTATGAGACAAGTATGGGTTCCCAAAGCATGAAATTCTAACCTCTCTAGACCCATGAAAATATGGGTACCAAAGTTACCCTGTGCTTAATCATTTTTGAAAGAAAGGTTTCTAAAGATATCTTATAAAACTCTATGGTATTTGGACAGTTTATGTTCAAGACATATGATAAGAGACAATTCATGCTTCAAGAGCCTAATTAATGTTGATGGTGGACATGTTAAATTTGGTAATAATGAAAAATGGAATATCATTGGTTTAGCCTAAATTGGTAACCCTAATACTATATTAATTTCAAAATAACTTTTTTCTGATGTGTTTAAATACAATCTTCCTAGTATCTCTTAGTTGTGAACTGATGGTTTTAATCATATTATTGAAAATAATGCATGCAATATTTTTAATTCTAAAAATGATTTAATATTCACTACTCAATGAAATGAAAATTTATATGATGTTGATTTAAACTCATTATCTTAGAAAAATGTTTGTTATTTAAATGAATTTCATATGGAATCCTAGTTATGACACAATAGGTTTTGACACTACAATGTGCACTCACTTAGGAGAAAAACTAGGAAAGGTTTAGTAAGAGACTTACATAAATTTGAATTCCCACACAACAAATTTTTTAATCCTTGTCAAATGGAAAACAACAAAATGTATCATTCAACACAAAGAAAGACGATTCCACTTCTTAACCGCTTGAGTTGGTTCACATTGATTTGATTGGAAAATCTAGAGTTTCATGTTTAAATGGGAAGCACAATGTTTGTGTTCCTATAGATGATTTTCCAGATATACATGGGTATACTATCTAGATCCCAAAAGTGAATCATGTTCTTACTTCATTAAATATTCAAAGCATGTGGAACATTTTAGTTGAATAAGAAATATGACCCTGAGAAGTGATCATGGAAGTGTGTTTGAAAATTAGGAGGATGAATCCTTTTTCTCACAAAATGGTTGTAATCACAATTTCTCTGCTCCTAGAACACCTCAAAAAATAGAGTTGTTGAAACTAGAAATAGGGAACTTCAAGAGATTTCTGGAAAATTATAAATGAGTGTAATTTACTTATCTATTTTTGGGTTGAAGCTCTTAATACTTCTTATTAGATTATCAATAGAGTCTTAATTAGACAAGTTCTTAAGATAACCCCTTATGAGGTATGCAATAATATTAAGCATAAGGTTAATTGCTTTGATGTTTTTTGTTTCAATTTCTTTATCCTTTACACTAATGATAATATTGAAAATTTTGATTCCAAGAGTGATGATGACATTTTACTTGGATACTAAATCTCTTGTAAAGATTATAAATTTTTCAATAAGAGAACCAAATTTAGAGAAGAATCAGTTCATGTCAAATTATATGAGACTGATTCACATGATCCCAAAACCTCTCTTGATAATATTGAGGAATATATGTCAATTCAAGACATTAATGATAAAGACAGTGAACCCTTATGGAAAACCACTAGTTTTGGAAATTCTCTAGAATCTGGGCATGTTAAATATGAACCAATAGGCCACCATGAGGAGACTATTCCAGCCCTTTCTAGAGGTATTATAACCCTCGGGAATAATTCTTTTGATTCTGTTGTAGGTAATCTAAATAGAGAAACACAAACTAGAGCTTCTCTAAGAAACCAAGTTGAAAATCAAGCCTTTAGTTCAAAGCTTGAACCCATAAATATTGGCAATAAAATCAATGATTATTTTTCAGTGATAGCTATGCAAGAAGAATTAAATCAGTTTGAAAGAAACAATTTATGAGAATTATTAGAAAGCATTAAAGACACTTTGACCATATTCACTAAATGGGTGATTATAAATAAGGTTGATGAATATGGAAACACAGTTAGAAACAAAGATAGACTAGTTTCATAAAGATATAGTCAATATGAAGGAATGGACTATGATGAAACCTTTGCACTTGTAGCTCAAATAGAAGCCATTAGGATACTACTTGCTTATGATGCTCATCTGAATTTAAAAATTTATCAAATGGCTGTCAAAAGTGCATTTCTAAATGGCTATACAGTTGAGGATCTATTTGTTGAGAAACCCCCTAGTTTTACAAATCCCCATTTTTGAAATCATTTCATTAAACATTATAAATCATTATATGGTCTAAAAAATGCTCCTAGATCTTGGTATGATAGACTTAGTACTTTTCTTATTTCAAACATTTTTACTAAAAGAATATCTGATTCTACCCTTTTTATTGAAACAAATTCCCAATATGTTTTAATAGTATAGATTTATGTAGACAATACTATTTTTGCATCCTCTACAAAATTTTTATGTAAATATTTTTCTAAAATAATGAAAGATAAAATTAAAATGAGATTAATGGGGGAACATAAATTTGTCCTTGGATTTCAGATTTTTCAAAATAAAAATGGTATTGTTTAAATTCAATATAAATATAATACGGATATTTTGAAAAGTTTTGGTTTGGATTGTAATAAAGGTACTGATACACCTATGATTACCACTTGTAATTTGGATGATGATATAACTGGTATACCCGGGGATCAAGCCAATTACAGAGGTGTGATTGGTAGTCTTCTCAACCTTACTACTATCCTTCCTAATATTATGTTCTTTGTATGCATGTGTGCTCATTTTTAGGCCAATCCCAAATAATCTCATTTAACTTCTATTAAATTTATTTTTAAATATCTCAAGCATACTATAAACATAGGACTATTTTATCTAATAAGACAATCATTTGATTTAATAATTTATTAAGATGCTGACTTTGCTAGTTATAATTATGAAAGAAAAATCATGTCAGGAACATGTCGCATTTTGTTCAAGTCACTAGTATCATGGTATAGTAAGAAACATAATTTTGTTGCATTATCCACTACTGAAGCTAAATATATAGTTGATGGTAGTTTTTGTACTCAAATTCTATGGATCAAACCCATGTTACAAGACTATGGATACAAATTCAAACATTTCACTATAAATTTTTACAATACAATTGCTACTAACATCTCTACAAATCCAGTATCTCATGCTATGAAAAAGCACATTGATATGATACATCACTTCATGAGTTATCATTATCAAAGAGGTGATATCACTCTTGAATTCATTGGAACTGAACACCAATTGGCTAATGTATTCCCATATACTTTGAGTTATGAGAGGTTAAATTGCATCCAACATGATTTTGGTATAATAAACTATTAAGATAAGACCTCATCATTTGGCCTTGCCAATAAGACCTCACTATTATACCTCACCGATAAGACCTCACCGTTAGACCTCACCGATAAGACCTCTCTGTTAGACCTCACATATAAGACATAACCATTAGACCTCACCAATAAGACCTCACCATTATACCTCGCTAATAAGACCTCACCGTTATACCTCACTAATAAGACCTCACTGTTAGACCTCAACGATAATACCTCACTGTTAGACCTCACTGATAAGACCTCACCATTCACACCTTACCAATTGTCATTCATTTCGATACTTTGCATTTTTTTGGAATCCAAAACTTTTTTAGTATTATTTATTTCTATTATTTCATTTTTTTCGACCCCTAAATTATATAAAAAATGTAAAAACCACATTTAAATTTACCTCAATCCTCTAACGAACCTCATGCCCCCTAACAATGGAACCTAACATTCTGTTAAAACCCTCAAACCACTCCATATCACAATGTCATGATTGATGAGACCAATGATTGATGATGAAGGGGATGCGCAGAACCGTAAGAGACCTAGAACTAGGTCTAGTAGTTGATGTGTGGTTGGGTAAAATCCACTCAATACACATTTGTTGAAGCGAGAAATTGTGATTGAGAAGGAATTAAGTTTGGAATGATTGTTTTCAAGCAAGTCTTTGGTGCTGAAGGCACTCAATTAACATGATTGGGTAGAATGATTTGAAAATAACAATGGGACATACTACCCAAATCTAGTCAAGTAATTTTATTAGTTTCTGAAGGTCAAACAGTCTGAGGATGAGAACTGAATATCTTCAAAAATTAATGGATTTAGTGTGAGCTTCTCCTTTGGTGAATGGGATGAATGCTTAAGAGTTCCATACGAAGGCATCTTTGATTACTACTCTGGAGTGGTACCTCCCACTAGAGAGTATTTCTACAATGAAGAGTCATTGGATGAGCTGACATGGAATTGAATCCCTACAAAGGTGATTGTTGATGAAATGGAAGGTTAAAATAGGTTTATTTTTATGTTTATTCTACATTTTTTGAGTCCTAGGAGAGGGGACATTACTACATTAATGTATCAAGACATATTTATTTCGTATCTATTGAAGCATAGAAATAAGACCATTCTTTTTAGGTTTCTGATGATTCAACTAGAGGATATGATAAAACCTAGTTCCGAATCAAATTCTTTATTTCAGGCTAGGTTAATATCCATGATGTTGATAGTGAATGGATTTTATGGAAATAAAGGAGAAACATTAGTTTTAGGGAACTACTTATCCATTACCAAAATGATTTACAAGTTTTTCAAGGTAAGATGTAACCCTTAGGAAAGAAAATTGTTGAATTATGAGGCTAAGATGTATGAGTAATTAAATAATGTTACCCATCCTAGTAGGCTAAAGAATAAGAGAGATCTTGGATTAATGCATGACGAGGTGGAGCCAGTATACTCAAAAGAAGAAGAAAAGATTGTTGTTATGCAAGTAAGAGAGGATTCTCCTATAGATGATTGGAGGGATCATAACCTCCCTAAATTCCTCATGCCAATGTTGTATCCTTCGGTGAGCCTATCCCACCAAATAAATTTCCTAGAAGAGGGACTATGATAATGGATAGTGATGATGAGGAAACCAATGAATAAGAATAAGAGAATGCGATAAATGATATTAATGTTGCAGAGTCTTCAGAGCAGAAGGATGAAGATGATAATAATCTTGAGGAATTTGAGACAGTTCATTGTGAAAGTGAAGAGGAATACTTGAGTCTGAGACCCTATATTGGATATATAGAATTGGTAGAGAGTGAAGAGGAAGAGGATGTGGAATCTGTTAGAGCTAAAATTTCTATGGTTGGGGTTGAATATTTTATATAAGACGTAGTCGTGAACTATATATTTTCTACAATTGATCGAGGATGAGTAGCAGAGGTAATTGTAATTTATCAGGAGAATGCTCTAAGTGAGGGGGAGGAACCTATTTCCATAGGTTCAGTTGTTTCTTTTCATGGAATAGAAGACTAGCCAGATGATCTTGGATTTGTGTTCTTAATATTAGACTTTGGAGACTATGATGTTGACAAACATAACATAATCCCTCAAATTAATTCTATTTTAGAGACTACTATTGTTCATCCAAAAGTTCTTCTAACTCATGACTATTTGAAGAATGATGATTTAAATCATTAAAATAATATTTGAAGAGATATTTTGATGAGGGGTCTGTTGGGATAGAGAGATCAGTGGCTCACAATCAGGAAAATGTAACATCAGCAATGGAATGGCTAATTTCTACCTCTCAGTCAAATTTCCTATAATTAGTGAAGGAATTTTAGAATCAAATTAGAACCTTGATAGAGTCTATAGAATCAATGAAACAATCAATTGAGAGTTTTGACTCCTATATGGATTCAATGGTTCAAGTGGACAATGACATTAATTATGTTAAGAGTGTTGTTCAGCTGATGGTCATTGTGTTTGAGGACTTTAATATGTCTATGGTTGCACATGTGAGCAGTCAGGATGATGATGTGATAAGATTAATCAATAGTCTGATCAAGTCTTTTAAGGAGATAATAGCTTTTACTATGGCACCCTGGGTTCATCTTCTTCCTCTTCAGCATCTCCTCATGTTGATCTAGAAGCTTTCGGATCAGTTATTGGAGAAGAAGAGGAAAAGCTCTCTAGTGTAGGTACCTCAGACCCTCAGTCTATGGCTTAGGTCATTTCCACTACTAGAAACGTTCACAACATTGTGGGATATTACATATGGAATGATTCTCATGATAAGAAGGACATCAAAGAGCATGTTTATTTCTATTTAAAATGGGTGTACACTAGGCTTCAGATGGATGGTCACTTCAAGATGCTATTAGAAAACCTGAAAGATTACACCTGTCACTCAGGCTTTTATGGATCATGATAGAAGGCTTAGAGAATTGACTCCTACCTTGGATTAATTCATAGAGAATAAAATTATTTTATCACTTCAATAGAAAGAGGAGGAAGCATCAATATTGACTTTAGGAATATTCTTTTCCCCTTCCTCCATGTGGAGTACACTCCCATTATTAATTCTCCAGCATTACATTCTTCCTCAGTGGCCTCACGCTCTATATGTGTTGCCCCGTTGATGACTCATGTACTGGAAAACATAAGAATGACTCCTATGATCCCTTAGAGATCCACAAATTATCGGTCTACTGATGCTTCTATTGCTACCCCTCCTATACTGTTTACTACCATACCTTGGCCTATCCCTCCATCTTCTGGACCTGCCTCCTTAGCTTCCAAAGACAAATCTCCTTTGTACATTTCTGATGTTGATAGACTGTAGGATGTCTTATTTGATAGGTTTCATTGAAATCTTTTTGTATATTTTATTATAGCTTCATTATTACAAAAACACTCTTTTGTCTATTTTTGTCTTATTCTATTTTCATTAATTACAAAGGGGGATAAGAAAACTAGAGTACTTTCATATATTCTCTACTATAATTCCACAATAAACATCGTTCAATTTTACTAGTTCATAATATATGTACTAAGGAGGTATTGTCAGACAATGGCGATGTGTGTATGGGGAGGTAGGGAGCTTCTGCAGATGTAGCGAATTTAACCAGAACTGGGAAATTAGGGGTGTTAAATTATTTGAGCTAGAATTTTATCTAGCTGTGAAACTCATTTGTAATCCTTTTTGAGGTTGGTTTGAGTTTGGATCCAAATATTCGGGTTCATGATGATGGGTTATCCTTGAAGGATCCCAATGGAAGTGAACACAAGCTATTGGTTGATAGAGATTTAAGCCCAGTAAGTAATAAGAGTATTAAGAAGAGGAAAGGGAGAAAGGACTACTCCTCTTTACCACCTCCTCTGAAGACCGGATCTATGAAAAAGGCCAATAGAAAGAAGATGGCTGTTGAGTTTTTGAGAATTCAAAGAACAGAGGACCAAGGAGTTAAATCCTTTGAATTACTTCTTATCTCTGATGAAGAAGTGATTGAGCAGGTCTTACTAGTTAACAATAATGAAGAGGAGGCGTCTAAAATGATGGGGTGGACACTAATAATGTCTCTTAATGAGGATAAATACTTATGTATTGACATGAAAGATCTAATTCAGGTGGGGGCTTCAATAAAGGGAAGATTTGCATCAAAGAGTACATTCAGATATGGGATCAGGGGGCTTCAGAATTTGAAAATCGAATGACTGAGGTCCCTGGCACCGATGTTTCTTCCTTATCCTAGAAATTTTTTAAGTAATAAGATCCTGGTAATAATAATTTTATTTTTAATGACTTTGTTTAAGCTAAGGTTTGGTGGATTATTTTGAGGGGTTTTCTTGTAAGAGTTGTATACTATTGGTCCATTCCTATATTTGGTTTTTTGGTGGAGTTTGGAGTTATTTCAGATGGGGATCAGATCATGAGGGCTTCATCAGTGCATGTCATTTAGATTGGGACGACTGATAGGGTGTGGTTTTTCATCGGTATCAGGCCTTCTAATTTGCATGGGACAGCTTTCCATTTGACATGCTTTGTCAAGACCTGTCCTAGGGAGCCGTGCCATGACTACCCCAAGCCTGCCTCCCATAGGCCAGGGGCTGGCGACTAGCACCAAGGCATATATCCCAACAAAAAGGGGAAGGCATTGCCTTTATACGCAAAACAAACACCATAGAGTAAACCAGCAGAATTAAACACTATGTAAACTGAGTACAAGTATGTGAGAAAGGTAAATGGGCTAGAATTCAAACCCAAACTGAAAGTAAAGTACAACTGGAATGAAAGTACAAAAACTGAAAGTAAAGTAGCAACGTCAAGCCGTCCACTTGTAGTCCCACCTGATGGGTGGGTATAGATAGCCACCTCAGCTCCTCGGGTCCAGCCGTCCGCTCCGTGTATGTCTCGTCCAGTGGTCCACCTCCAGGTATCGAATGCTCCACTAGCCTCTACCACAATTAGCGTTGTCCGTCGTCTGCATCCAACACAACGTAGTGCAGGCATATCCCATGTAGGGGTGAGTATACGCTACTCAGTAGGGTCCTTGAGACCTCAGGAGGTCTCCCAGAATCCACAAAGGATAATCCAGAAAAGAAAGATACAATCACGAAGTAACAACGAACACTACTTAGGTATTTTCCCATACTATACATAAGTCATCAATTCCAGTTCTGCTCCAGCATCCGAGCCCAAGTTCGATCACGTCCACACAAGATAGCACAACACAATCCACATATGAAAGCAAGTCAATCATATTGAAGATAATTATTGAAAGTCAAGACTCAGCTCACACAGGTATACCTCTTCGTTGATAGAGATGATCAGATATAGCCACTGATTCTTCTAAGCTCAGACCCATGTATGATACTAAACCAGCTACTCTGCCAGACCCACATAGGATAGCAAGAACAGAGTCAGACACTGCCAGACCCACGTAGGATACAAGAACAATAGTCATTGTCGTCGAACCCACATAGGATTTTAGTATGGTATTCATCGCTGCTGAACCCACATAGGATTTTAATACAGTCTTCATCTCCGTTGAACCCCCATAGGACTTCAGTACGGTCTTCATCGCTGCCGAACCCACATCGGATTTCAGTGCAGTCTTCATCTCCGTCGAACCCACATATGATTTCAGTACGGTCTTCATCGCTGCCGAACCCACATAGTATTTTAGTGCAGTTTTCATCGCCGTCGAACCCACATAGGATTTCAGTACGGTCTTCATCGCTGCCGAACCCACATAGGATTTCAGTGAAGTCTTCATCTCTGTCGAACCCACATAGGATTTTAGTATGGTCTTCATAGTCGTAGCCATCTCTAGGGTTCGCGCACACAGCATGCTCATTCCGGGAGTGTCTGCTCCACGAGCCAAGGGGTCGATACATCAACTGACATGTAGTCCGGAGTTGATGTATCTCAAGTATCTGTCTCGACAAGAGGAACTCAACGTGACAGACGGCGCGTCCATCGGACGCACGGTCTAAGAGTTATTGGTTTTTTCGTTCCAGGGGCTCGGTTGGTTTTTCAGTCAAACCCAACCCGGCCTCACTCCAACTATGTCCAAATCTCGAGCGGTGTAAGCCAAAAGTTCTGTCTCACTAATAGGAATCCAAGAAAGTCAACGACACATCAATCTGACATCTAGAGCTCAAGTTATAAGCGTTTCCGCTCCGAGGGCCCAATTGGTTTCGTGTTCGAACCAACCCGGCCATACCCAAAGTTCTCCTAAACCTTGAGTGTAATATACCAAAATGACTGTCTCAATCCATAGATTGCATCGCAACTAGCGGTGCATCGATCAGAGGTACGTAGCCCATGATATGGGCAAAAGACATGATGTGGTCTGAAAAAGGGGTGTCTGGGCCCAGTCCGACCCGGCCCAACCCCCCGGGTCGGCCCGAACTAGGTCAACCCAAACCGGGTATGGGTCTAGCCTATTAGGGCATGGCCCGGCATGAGCATCTTGGCCAGGTGCGGCCGGTCCGGCCCGGGGCGGCTCAGCGCTGGTCGAGAGGCCGCGCAAAGGGGGCGGATACCCCCTAGATTGTCGTTGCGGCCCCTACATGGGGGCCGGTCCTTGGCAACGGATGCGGCCCGGTGCCGTGTCTCCCTCACTATCGTGAGGCCGAAGCTTCAACCTCAGTGGTCCCTCCTGGCGGTGCGCTGGGATGCCGACACCTCCGGGCGGCCAGCTGCCGCCTCCGGTCGTCGTGCCGCCGGCATAGTCCGCGGACCACTGGGGTGGCTCTGGTGGTCCCTTTTCAATTCTGTCTACACCGATGTTCACCTTGGGTCTCACACTTTACGGGGGAATCATCACACCACCTTTGCGGCCTGTTCCATCAATGCTTGTCGATCCACCGTCAATTAATCAAACTGTTGAGCCTTTAAAATGCCGCAACGGCGCGGCGCGACGGCGCCACACTTCTTCTCTCATTATTCATTGTTTTCTCACGGTACCATTGCACTGCGACGCCTCTGCTCGTTCCGCAAAAAGTATAACGAACAAAGGGGGGAGGAGGGTCGGCCCTGTTTGTGCGGTCTATCCTCCTCCAGTTATTACGATAATAGGCGGCCCAATAAGAAGACGATGAACGGGAAAGGACAACCCACGAGAAAAAAAACCCCTACCTAAAGGTGTCATCGAATGAAGGTTCGTCGCGGGAAAGAATGTCGCTAAAGAAGGCGTCGCAGAAAAAGGCGTCACGAAGAAGAGAATCGCCAGCATCGCGGTACACGGCGTCTCTTCGTCGATCTCCAAGGGTTTGGTGTTCTTCGTTGCCCTTCATCGGAGGCCGTCATTCTTCACCGGCGATGTTGCGTTCATCACGTTCTTCAAGGAGGAAGATTAAGTACAAGACTTGTGAAACTCCTCCCCAATTCTCCTTACACAGCGAAGCAACATAATAAAATAGTGCTTTTCCTTCTTTTATTTCTCATGCCAGCAGTTTTTTGAAATTCAAAAACAAATCATGATTTAATTATCAAGCGTTGACAAATTAATGAGGCATTTAATAATTTATTAAACGTGAGAGTTGACTTGGCATTTATGAGGGGGGTGTGGGTGAGTTACTATATTAAATTCATGTTGGTGATAAATGAAAATTAAAGGTGGGGTGGGGATCATGTGGGCCCCACTTCACTAATATCCTACCTAGGAGTTAGGATATCAGTGGGTCCCACTCCAACCTCCATGCCTAGTTTAACACTGCTTAGAATAAAAATAAAATTTGTTGCACATTATTTTATTTTATTCTTTAGTTCACCCAAAATAATTAATAACCTCACCCAGGAAAACGCAGCTCCGAAAAAGGAGTTCTTAAGAAATTACCGACGTTGTGGTTCCATCGGTGCCCTCGGATTTCGATTCCGAGCACCGGTTCAAAAGTTGGGAAACCTGGCTCGTTCGTTTACAGAACGTACCCGAGCTAAACTTCGGAAAATGACTCAGGGCACACTGGGCCTCCGAATCAGGTGTCGTCAGAAACTGTATTCTTGTAAAATCCCAAAGAAAATTAAGAAAAAAAATTCCCTTGAATTTTACAGGTCTTTACACTACTCCCACCTTAGGGATTTACATCCTCGTTAAGATACGTCATAAACTAGGGGAACATATGTGGGTACTGAGCATGCATCTGAGCCTCCTGCTCCCAAGTGCTCTCCTAGAGGTTCCTGTGATGCCATCTGATGTGAACTTGAGGTATTGAACGTCCACGTAGGACCCGCTCCTGTTGATCCTCGATCTCTACCGAGACCTCTACAAAGGTTTCCCCATCGTCAAGGTCTAGCTCCCCATGGTCGATGATATGCATCGGGTCGTGCACGTATCTCTTCAACTGAGATACGAGGAAGACGTCGTGCACCCGGTGCAACTGAGGTGGTCGAGCCAGGCGATAATCCACCTCACCTATCCTACTGAGGACCTAGAATGGTCTGATGAAGCGCAGAGATAACTTTCCACCGCAGAAAAATCTCTGTAATCCATGCCGAGGTGAGACCCTCAAGGAGACGTGGTCGCCATCCTCGAACTCTAATGGCCTCCGCCACATGTCATCCTAAGACTTCTGCCAGCTCTGAGCTGTCCTCATCCTCTCCTGGATAACCTGGACCTTCCATGTCATGGCCTAGACCATCTTTGGTCCCACAAGTGCTGACTCCCCAGGGTCTATCCAGCACATTGGTGTTCTGCCAGGTCGGTCGTACAATGCCTTGTATGGTGCCATCCCGATGGTGGAGTGGTAGTTGTTGTTGAACACGAACTCCACGAAGGTTAGGTGGTCCTCCCAGCTGCGACCAAAGTCGAGGACACATACAAGGAGCATGTCCTTGAGAGTCTAATTGGTCCATTCTGTCTGACCATCTGTCTAAGGGTTAAAGGCAGTGCTCAGACATGGCTACGTCCAGAATGCCTCGGGCAACCCCTTCCAAAGCCGGGAAGTAAAGAGAGCATCATGATCGGAGAAGATAGATGATGGCACACCATGAAGGTGAAAAATATCCTGAACATAGAGATGCCCCAAGCTCTCTACTGAGTCATGCCCTCTGATGGGTAAAAAGTGGGCCGACATGGTGAGTCGGTCGACAATCAACCAGATGGAGTCGTGACCTCTAGAAGTATGTGGAAGTCCAGTCACAAAATCCATAGATATCCCATCCCACTTCCACTTCGGGACGTCCAATGGTTGTACCAATCCCGCTAGTACCTGGTTCTCTACCTTCACCTTCTGGCAGGTGAGGCATCGAGAAACAAACTCTGCCATAGCCTTCTTCATACTCGACCACCAATGCTGTCGTCTGAGATCCTGGTACATCTTCGCCACTCCGGGATATACCACTAAAGGAGAAGTGTTAAAATCTCTCTTCACCTCCTCCTGTAAGGCAACTGGTACCTTGGTACGTCCTCTTAAAAGGAATATGTGATATCCTCCAATAGAGAATCTCTCAGGTGCCTATCATGAGGATATCTGTGCATGTCGCGTCTCACATTCAGCGTCCCCACGTTGTGCCTCTCTGACCTGCTGCAGTAGTGGAGGAGTGAATGTGAGTGACCGAAGAGATGCTACTCCATCTCCATCCATGAAAGATATCTGCAAAGCGGCTAGCTGCTCCCTCGCCTCCCCGAGTAGCTGGATGACCATCCTCCCGCTGAGAGCATTGGCTACAACGTTCCCCTTCCCCGGAGTATAGACTATCTCAAAGTCATTTTCCTAGAGGAAATATTTCCATCACCGCTGTCTCAGATTTAGGTCTTCTGCGAGATGATGTACCTAAGACTCTGGTGGTCAGATGAGACTATAAAACCCTCACCCATCAGATATTTCCGCCACATCTTCAGAGCGAAGACGACTGCTGCTAACTCCAGGTCATGGGTAGCATAGTTCGGCTCATGCTGCCTCAACTGACATGATCCATAGGTGATCATGGACTGCTCCTGCATGAGGAGACATCTGAGTCTGGTCCCTGATGCATCGTACTAGGCTACATACCCTACTCCCTCCTCCGGTAGCCATAAGATAGGCGTGCTGGTCAATATCATTCTAAGCTCTTGGAAGCTCTATTAACATCTGTCTGACCACACGAAGGGTTTCCCCTTCTTCGTCAAAGCTGAGAATGGTGCTGAAACTATAATAAAGTCTGGCACAAATCTCTAGTAGTACCCAGCTAGCCCCATGAAACTCTGCACCTCTGTCACGCTCCTCGGTGGCTCCTAAGCTAGCACTACCTCGATCTTCACAGGATCCACATCAACTCCCACCACAGAGATGATGTGTCCCATGATGTGGACCTCACATAACCTGAACTGACACTTCAATAGATTGCCATAAAGGTGGTGCTCTTGGAGTGAGTCTAGTACAACCCGCAAGTGGTAAGCGTGCTCCTCCTCAGTGGACGAGTATATCAATATGTCGTCGATGAAGACCACGACAAACCGATCGAGTTATGGCTGAATTATCTTGTTTATGACACCCATGAAAACTACTGGAGTGTTGGTTATTCCGAAAGGCATAACCAAGAACTCATAGTGGCCATACTTACATCTGAAGTTTGTCTTATACACGTCCTCGTCTCGAACTCTGAGCTGATGATAGCCTGATCTAATGTCTATCTTTGAGAACAACTGACCTCCCTTGATCTGATTGAAGAGGTCGTCAATCCTCAGTAGCAGATACTTGTTCCTCACGGTCACCTGATTCAGGCGACGATAGTCGACACAAAGTCGCGAGCTCCCATCCACCTTCTTGGAAAAAAATATCGGGGATGCCCAGGGTGAAACACTGGGTCAGAGGAATTCCTTGCCCTGCAAGTCCTCCTGCTATACCCGTAGCTCTCGAAGATCAGCAGGAGCCATCCGATATGTTGGAGTGGTTATCGGGGTTGTCCTGGGGTATAGGTCAATATAAAAGTATACCTCTCTATGAGGAGGTAGTTCTGGAACGTTGTCAAGGAAAATGTCCGCATACTGATCCACCACTATAGGAAAACTAGGACTCTGCACGTCAACATCTCCTAGTATGAGGCTAACCAACTGATGAGTGATGGGTTGTCCTCTCCTCTGTGTGAGTCTATCCTATGCTGCAATGGCTCCCTTCTCTCTGGTGAAGGTAAACCTGCTCCCATCAGTGCGTACACACCGCACCTTGCGCCTAATAGAGTCAATATGAGCATGGAATCTAGATAACCAATCCATGCCCAAGATGATGTTGGAATGCCTCAATGTTGCTATAAGAAAATATCAGCCGAAGCTCTCGCCTCCTAGAGTAAGCTCACACTGCCAGCACTAGTGCGAAATCGTCGAGTCTTCTCTCATAGCAGTCTCTAGCCATAAGGATCGAGCCAATGGCTCCATCAGAATATCCGAGCTCCGAACAAGGGAAGCAGCAATAAAGGAATGACTTTATCTTGTGTCTGTAAGAACTACAGCAAGGGTGTAGTAGAAACAGATCGTACCTCGAATCATCTCAGGGGTGCCGTAGTCATAGGCCTCTGATGCCTGAAGCTAAGCCTGTCTCTTTCCTCCAGCTCCCTGTGGTTGTGGTGGACCTCCTGGTGGTGGTGGTGGTAAATACGCAAAGCATCACCCACCACCAACTACTCGGCCAGATCCCCTTCCATGTCCGCCTAATCTCGGGAGACCGCCACGGTCGACCCTTTACCTATACCTGGGTGGCCCCTCTACCGTCTACTGCTCCTCTGCATGGCTGGTTGGGCAGTCACGAGCCATGTGTCCCTACCCGCCGCATGTGTAGCACTTCCTGCTCCTCGAAAGGCTGGCTCTGCGCCCTGTGCCCCGCACCTCTGAGCCAGTGTCCTGAGGTCGTCTACCTGATGGTCCGGTCTGCCTGGATGCCTGTGACATCCGTCGACTGCATGCTGTAGACGAATCTGCTACGTGCTGCCCTACGGTAGGTCTCGCTGCAGGCGTAGGCTCTGCAAGAAATCTCTCTATGAGAAGAGCTCGCTCCAGTACTCCTGCCTGTGTCGGAATGATGAGGGAGATCATCGATGCCCTTATCTCATTCCTCAGTACCTGCTCGAAGTTCTGGGCCCGGAAGAATGGGTCTCGTACCATGTCCATCGAATAGCGCGAGAGATCGGTAAATCTTGCTGAGTACTGGGTGACCGTCATACTGCCCTGCCATAGCTGTAGAAGCTCCTGGATGCGCACCGCACAGAGGGTGTCTGGGACGAACTCCGAGCGGAAGAGGTTCTCAAAGTCCTTCCAGAGGAGTGATGCCTCGTTGTTCACCTAGAGCATCAATATCCACCATTTGCCTACTTCCACATGTAGGATGCTCACTGTGAGGATCACCATGAGGTTTGATGGTGTCCGAACTAACCTAAAAACTCGAACAACTTCCTCCAGCAAATCCTTGGCTTCCTGAGGGTCCATCTCCCCATGGAACCTTAACGGTCTCTGATGCTAAAACTTGTGCAGTGCACTAAGGTGACCTGCACAATCAATGGCTAGGGCTGGTAGCATCGATGGCTCGATGGGTAAAGGTACCGCCGGTGCCTCCGCTGTCAAAGGGCCCTGCACCGATTCCTCATTGCTCGGTGGGATGTCATCTCTCACAACACTCAGAACCCTAGTTGGCCGCCGTCATGGGGCCATCCTGAAAAGAATCAGGTGTGCCACGGTCAAAAATTATTCCTGGTGAGCTGACACAAATTAACCACAATTAAAACTTTTAAAACACACATGCAATAAATGTTTTCGTGCATTGAGTCGGAAATCAGAAGTCAGGGTCCTGGGGTACAGATACGTCAGCCGCCGCACTAACACTGGACTCCCTGGACTGATAACCACAATCAATAACCTTAATACTATTTCTTCAAATAGAAGAAAGATCAGTGTCCTGAGTTCTGTGGTAGAATCGAACTCCTCTGATACCAATTTTTCACGACCCGACCTCGAGACCTGTGTCGTGACTACCCCAGCCCGCCTCCCATAGGTCAGGGGCTGGCGACTAGCACCAAGGCGTATATCCAAACAAAAATGGGAAGGCATTTCCTTTATAATTAAAAAATCACCACAGAGTAAGCCAGTAGAAGTAAACACTATGTAAACTGAGTACAAGTAAGTGCGGAAAGTAAATGGGCTAGAATAAAAATCCAAACTTAAAGTAAAGTACAACTGGAAGGAAAGTAAAAAAAAACTAAAAGTAAAGCATCAACGTCGAGCAGTCCACTGGTTGTCCCATCTGAAAGGTGGGTATAGATAGCCAACTCAGCTCCTCGGGTCCAGCCGTCTACTCCATGTACGTCCTGCCCAGTGGTCCAGCTCCAGGTACCGACTACTCTACTAGCCTCTACCACAATCAGCGTTGTCCGTTGTCTGCATCCAACATAATGTAGTGTGGGCATAGCCTGTGTAGGGGTGAGTATAAGCTACTCAGTAGGGACCCCGAGACCCCTGAAGTTCCCCCAGAATCTTCAAAGGATAATCCACAAAAGAAAGATACAATCACGAAGTAACAACCAACAATAATTAGGTATATACCCATACATATAACTAAGTCATCAATTCCATTTCGGCTCTAGAATCCGAGCCCAAGTTCGATCACGTCCACATAGGATAGCACAACACAATCCACATAGGAAAGAAAGTCAATCATATCGAAGATAATGATTGAAATTCAAGACTCAACTCACACAGGTATACCTCTTCGGTGATAGAGATGATCAGATATAGCCACTGATTCATCTAATCTGGGACACACGTAGGATACTAAACTAGCTACTCTGCCAGACCCACATAGGATAGCAAGAACAGAGTCAGACACTTCCATACCCACGTAGATACAAGAATAGTAGTCAATACCATCGAACCGACAAAGGACATCCGTACGGTCTTCATCGCTGCCGAACCCACATAGGATTTCAGTACAGTCTTCATCTCCGTTGAACCCACATAGGATTTCAGTACGGTCATCGTCACTACCGAACCCACATAGGATTTCAGTGCAGTATTCATCTCCGTCGAACCCACATAGGATTTCAGTATGGTCTTCATCGCTTCTGAACCCACATATGATTTCCGTGCAGTCTTCATCGCCGTCGAACCCATATAGGATTTCAGTACGGTCTTCATCGTTGACGAACCCACATAGGATTTAAGTGTGGTCTTCATCTCCATCAAACCCACATAGGATTTCAGTACAGTCTTTATAGTCACAGCCATCTCTAGGGTTCCCGCACACAGCATGCTTGTTGTGGGAGGGTCCGCACCACGAGCCAAGGGGTCGATACATCAACTGACACATAGTCCGGAGTTGATGTATCTCAAAGTTCTGTCTCGACAAGAGGAACTGAACGTGACAGACGGTTCGTCAATCGGACGCCCGGTCTGAGAGTTATTGGCTTTTTCGTTCAAGGGGCCCGGTTGGTTTTTATGTCAAAACCAACCTGACCGCACTCCAACTGCATCCATACCTCGAGCGGTGTAATCCAAAAGGTTTTTCTCACTAAGAGGAATCCAACAAAGTTGACGGCACGTCCATCGGACGTCCGGAGCTCATGTTATAAGCGTTTCTGTTCTGATGGCCCGGTTGGTTTTGTGTTCGAACCAACCCAGTCATAAGAAAGTTCTCTGATACCTTGAGTGCAATATACCGAAATGACCACCTTGATCCAAGAATCGCATCGCAATTGGCGGTGCGTTGATCGGAGGTCCGTAGCCCACGATACGAGCAATAGATCGGAAGTCGTCTGAAAATGGGGGGTCTGGGCTCGGTCCGACCCGGCCCACCCCCCCCCCCCCCCCGGGACGGCCCGAACCGGGTCCGGGTCCAGCCTATTAGGGCGTGGCCAGGCCCAGTGGGTGCGGCCCGACCCTGCCGGCACGGCCCGGTGCGGCCGGTTCGGCCCGGGGTGGCTCGGCGCTGGCTGAGCGGCAGCGCAAAGGGGGAGGCTACCCCCTTGATTGTCATTGTGGCCCCCACGAGGGGGCCGCTTCATGCTAGCGGATGCGGCCCAGTGTCACATCCCTCTCGATCCCACGCGGTCGCGGGACCAGTCGCCTGCCGCCGAGTCTGAAGCCACGGCGGTCCCTCCTGGCGGCGTGCTGGGACGCCGCTGCCTCCGGAAGGTCGGCCGGTGCTACCGCGCCGGCAACCCGTGCCGCCGATGTAGTCCGCGGACCACCGGGGTTTCTCCAGTGGTCCATTTTCAATTCTGTCAATGCCAACGTTCACCTCGGGTCTCGCACTTTACTGCAGAATCATCACACCACCTCTGCAGCCCGTTCGGTCAACGCCTGTCGATCCGCCATAAATTAATCAAACTGTGGAGCCTTCAAAATGCTGCAACGGCATGACGTGATGGCTCCACGCTTCTTCTCCCATTCTTCATTGTTTCCGTGCGGTACCGTTGCACCACGCTGCCTTTGCATGTGCCGCAACATGTACATCCAACAGAGGGGGGAGGAGGGTCAGCCGTGTTCATGTGGTCCGACTCCTCCCATTATTACGATAACAGGAGGCCCAATAAGAAGACGATGAATGGAAAAGGAAAAACTACGGACAAAAACAAATAACCCCTAACTTAAGATGTCGTCGAATGAAGGTTCTTCGCGGGAAAAAACATCGCGGAAGAAGGCGTCTTAGAAAAAGGCATCGCAGAGAAGAGAATCGCCGGCATCGCGGTACATGGTGTCGCATCACCGATCTCCGAGGGTTCAGCGCATTTCGTCGCCCTTCATCGAAGGCTGGCGTTCTTCATCGGCGACGGTGCGTTCTTAGCATTCGTCAAGGAGGTAGATGAAGTTCACGACTTGATAAACTCCTCTCTAATTCTCCTCGCACAACGAAACAACATAATAAAATAAGGCTTTGCCTTATTTTATTTCTCATGCCAACGGTTTTTTAAATTTCAAAAACATATCACGATTTAATTATCGAGCATTGACCAATTAATGAGGCTTTTAATAATTAATTAAATCCGAGAGTTGACTTGTCATTTAAGAGGGGGGTGTAGGAGAGTTACTATATGAAATGCACATGGGAGGTAAAAGGTAATTAATGGGAGGGTGGGGCTTGTGTGGGACTCACCTCACTAATATCCTACATAGGAGTTAGGATATCAGGGGGTCCCACTCCAACCACCATGCCTAGGTTAACACTGCATAGAATAAAAATAAAATCTGTTGCACACTATTTTACTTTATTCTTTAGTTAACCCAAAATAATTAATAACCTCACCCGAGCAAAAGAAACTCTAGAAAAGGTTTTCTTAAGAAATTATCGGTGTTGCGGTTCCATCGGTGCCCTCACATTTCGATTCCGAGCACCAGTTCAAAAGTTAGGAAAACCCGCTTGTTTGTTTTCTAAATGTACCTGAGCTAAACTTTGGAAAATGATTTTGGGCACACCGGGCCTCAGAATCAGGTTCTGTCAAAAACTGTGTTCTTGTAAAATCCTAAAAAAATTAAGAAAAAAAATTTTCCATTGAATTTTACACATCTTTACATGATTTGGTTAAGACTTATCATCACTATGCAATTACTGGGGATGGACAGTTCTGGTTTTTAGGTTTTATCTGTTTTGGTTGTCTTATGGTTGTTATGTTGAACTTTGCGGTTTCTCACTTTCCCTCAAAACTGTTTGATAATATAAAAATTAATTTTCAGTCACTAACATAATTTGTGATTATAAAAATTGTGGAGATTGTTGGACTATCTTATTTTGATAATCCCAAATCTCCATTCCTTGTTATGATAATCGTGTTTCATTAATATTTGTAGTTTTTATCAATAGATAACTATGTATCATTGATATCATTTTTCTATCGATTATGTTTACAGTGAAGATTTTCTCTATGTAATAGGTTACTGATAGATGATACTGCTGGAAGGTTACCAATAGAGGTTACCACTAGAAGGTTACAAATAGAGGTTACCCCTGGAAGATTAAAGATAGAGTTTTCTGCTGGATGGTTACCGATAGATGTTATCACTGGAAGGTTACATATATAAGAAACCATTGGAAGCTTACTGATAGAGGTTACCGCTGGAAGGATACCAATAGAGGTTACCACTGGGAGGTTCCCAATGTTAAACCTTACTATTGAATTATCAAAACAAGGTCATCACCACGAGTCTATCGCTCAAAGGTTATTGTTAAAAAACATACTGTTAAATCCTACCAATAAAACTTATCTATAAAATCTATCGTTATCAGCCTACCGATACCCACAATTCTACTCCATAATTTTTCAAATTTCTTATGTTGTTTCTAATGTTCATATTTTGATAATTTAATGCTTCCGACATTAATTAATACTGATTGCAGACATATAAAGAGATCGTATTTAGAGACAGTACAAGGTATGAGGAAGAATGCACATGGATTTCTTATAAATATTTTTGGACCTATAATATAAAATATAAGAGGAAGGAATAGAAGAATAACAGTGGAAACTAGAGACAGTTACAACATGCATGATTTAAAAAACAAGAGAAGCACACCATCACTCCCACTATGAACAGAAGAGGCTCAAGAAGATCATTTTAGGATAAAGAATTCAAGACTATGTCATGTGCTTTATAAAAACATTTTCAACCCAAGATACAGAACATTCAGTACCAGAAACCTAGAACCTGGAGTTGCAACACTATATGTATGGTGGCAAGTTCTAGAAAAAGACTCAAACTACAAATTCATCACTCCACGGATTCAAGAGATAATATCTAAACACATAGATCCTTCTAAACTCAATTCTTATAACTTTATCTCTATTGTGTTCATTAAATTATGTTTATGAGAAGTGGGGTTTTTTTACACACATTGTCTCCTATACTAGAACTAGAGGATACTGAAAATCCTAACATCAATATTTATTTATACTTTCATTCCCACATGTAACTATGGAAGAGTCCATGTGTGGTCTATATTGTTTGTTTTTTCCATGATTAATTGTGATAGAGGGTGTGATCCCCAGACAGTTTGTGAAAACTGTTGTAAAGCCCAAATAAAAGATGTGTGTCACGTTTATTGTTAATATAAATTGCTAGGTGGTAGTTGATCACCAAGTGGAGAGGATTATGATTCATATTGAGACTGAACCTCTTGTTTAACTCTGTTGTGTTCTATATTATTGAAATTTTCCTTTTTTTCTTTTTTCGCTGCATATAATTTCAAGCACATAAAATGGTTTTACATTAAATCTGATATCTTGTTCTAGTTGGTATGTGTATGTGTTTAATTCAGTATACATGTTTCAAAAGTTGAATAAGTGTCATACACTAATTCAACTAAGGTCTAATCACCCTTTGTGAAACCTTTTTACCAACTAAATATATATATATCTCTAATCCCATAATTAAGTGTGATTTTTCTGAATTGGGGGATCTTTAGCATAATGGTTTAACCAAACTTTTATGTTAGAACTAAATTCACCCCCCATATTGAGTTTCCACTCTGACCAACAATGTCTCCTATTATACTGTGAATTTGCGGTTATTTGTACATTATAACATCTATTAATGGCTTCTGTCAGTATGATTATATCTTTTTTAGTCTATTTCATAATACCATTAAAAAATTAAAAATTTTAAAAATAATGAATAGAATCAACTAAAAAAAATTATTAATGATTTTTTATTAATTATGGGTTTCAAATTCCTAATCTTGTAATATTAAAATGATCTAAAGGATTCTAGATTTTCTTTAGAATTCATTTCATAGAGAACACCACAATGAATAATTTTTTTAAGATGATAAATTATAGCTTTTTAAACATGGTTCGATTAGTGAGGGGATATTCTAACCATACCACACAATTTTAGGAATATTCATTGAGAAAGCATCCGTTATATTATAATTGTGTTCTATATAATGTGTTTATAATGATACCTTGAGAGTAATAAACTATGAGTATTCATAATTTATCTTTTATTACGGTTTGGTGTTATGAAAAAAATGTTACATTTTTCTAAGATATTCATCAACATAAATTAGGATGGTTGTTAATTTTTAATATAATAATAAAAAATTAATTATTATTTATGTAATTGAATTAAAAAAATTTAGTAGGAAATATAATTATTTTCCATCAAATTAAATATTTCACTCAATGAGACCATTGAAGTATAATTTTACTTAGAGTGATTCAATATTAATACACATCAAGGGTTCCTAACATGGAAGGTATATTGGTTTTGTATGAGGTTTTAAAAAAATAACTCAAGATATACAAAAATATAAATGATTTGGTTGGATTTGAAAGGATCCTATAATTTATGGGATTATTTATATAATTATGAAGAAGGGTAATTAATAGGGGGTGAACATTCCACCTATTGATAGTCCATTGAATGTTCCAATTTGGATAAATAGTTATATTCAATGATATTGGAGAGAAACAACATATACTCTATCCATGTTTGGAACATAGTGGATGCACCTAAAAGGGGTATACCCATAGGATAAAAGTGACTTTTCTATAATATCACTAACATGGAGGATAGTGTTTTTGACTATAAGTATTTTTTGGTGGATGAATTGTATAAAAACATTTATGGTATTGAAAATAATAATACATCTCAACCTATTGTGAAAGAAACATCATTTATATATTTATGAAAATAACTACTCTTGATTATTATTAGATGTACACTATATATATATATATATTTATATAATGTTCCCTAATAATAATTTAATCAATGAAATTATTTGTAATTTTTGTAGGTTTAAATGACAAAAATGGTTACTCTATTATAAAAAAGTTGAAATAGTCCATTTGAATATTAAAATGTTATTCTATGAGTCTAAATATTCTGTTTTATAATTTTAACAAAGATTTTTTTTCATCATGAATGTGAATATACAAGTCAATTAGTGGGATTTTTATAGTTTTTCCTGGTGTTGTAAGTAAATGAAATATTTTAAAAATGTAATTATCTCCCAATATTACACTCTTTAATGTTGTAATTATGATAATAAGTCTCAATGAAATAGATGAATTAATTATCTTACAAACAAGGATGAATGATAAATAAAAATAGATTAAATTCAATTATTCTTATGATTCCAAACAAATACATTATTAATGTGTAAAAAAATTGTATGGAGAACTCAAATAATGGTTCCCCACCAAAGGTACTTCACATAAGTCTAGAAATGAATAAATTTATTATAATGAGGTGAAAATCTAATATATATATTTATTATATATATATATATGTAATTGGATTTTCAATGTACTTAATGTTATTTAGTTGTCATGATGTATCAAATTATTTCAAGATTACCAGAAATTGCCAACATGATTCTCATTAGTGTAACTAGATTACTGTGAAGAATATTCATAATTACATAGAAAGATGATTGTATTTTTTATTTTTCATTTAATACTAATAATATCTAATTATAAACTATTATACTGATACAATATTTTAATGTGAAAATTTTGATTTAGGATATTAGCCTTATTTCATTTTTCCCTCAATTGTCGAGATATCACTTAATAGAGTTGTAAACAAGCTATCATCATGGACTAAGAAAATTGTGAATAATTCATCATTATACTAGATGTTTCAAATTCATTTTCATGGATGAATAATTTAATTATTTAACATGGGTTCATCTCTATCATTTTATGGGAAATAAATATCTACCATGATGAAAATACAAATAGTTATCGTGAAAATGCCCACAATCAAACAAGTGGACTAGTAAATCCTTTCAAAATATAGTCTCATTAATTTAAAAATTGATGGGGGTTATGTAATGTTCCTTTGGGTGGATATGATAGGGAATATAGAAGACTCAATTTCAAACAAAATAATATATTTGAATCATGAGTGTCACTTAATATTTTAGTGTATTTAGAACCTAGGTAACTATATTTAAATGATTTTGTTGATGTAAAAATACCATGTTATTATTATAAATAAAATTTATATTTATCAGTTATTTACTTTATTAATCATTTCATCAGTTTAGTTAGAAAATCATGATTTTTACAGTCATATTAAATCTATGAAATATGGTTCTTGATTCAATTAATCTTAGTAATTTTTTTGTCTATGTTTAGTTGAGAAACATACAATTTTGGGACTTGGTTTCTTAGAACTGAACACATATTACTTATAAAAAATGGTTGGGTCCAAAAACTCATTTATTATTAAAGAAAATCAAATACCACATTAACTGGGTAGACGGAGACCCATTACACATCCCTAAGGCCTAATGTGTATTTAGACCATTATATGGCATGTAGGCCCATTTTTCGGCCTGAGCCCTATTCTATGAATAGTACTTCTACAGTACCACATAGTGCCTAACACTGCTAGAGTACCCTACTGCAACTATAGTTATCTGCCACTCCAATAGTTCCCACCATTGCAATAGTGCCACAACTGCTGCAGTACACTGCAGTACTGCTACAATCCTTGCGCCCAATGGGTTTTGAACCCCCATTTTTCATGTAGGATTAAGGGGTGCTTACAACTTAGCCAAACCCCAACTACTTAACACTTCTTACATTTTATTACTTTTATATTCAAGGTATTGAATATTATTAAATATACGATTTCTTTTTGATTTTTATTATATGTGATATTAATGTGATAATATCCATAGAGTGTCTATTATATCAAGAAGGAAAAACAGTTCCTCATTAGGATGATAATATTGGAGTGATCTGACTTAATTTTCAAATTAATATTCTAGGTCCTGATGAAATAATTGTATTGACCACAGATAATTCTTGGTTTCAAGGATTTGAGTCTCATAATTCATTGCGACTTCTTCTAAAAAATTTCACCTTTGAGATTTAATAAGTGGAGATATAATTATAACAAGAATGCCTAAATTAATTCTTTGTGTTTTATGTGTCATTGTATTTTCCAATATGTGAACTAGTTTTTTGGTCCTTAGACATGAGGTTATTTTTAATGTATATCATGCTTCGTGAAATTTAATATATGGTTGAAAATTTTGAGGACAAATACTTATAATGTGGAATGAAATTTTGGGAGTGTTACATGTGATTTGGAATTAATGAATAATTTATTAATTTATTTTTTCTATTTCATGTTAATATAATTAGATATATCAATCCCTATAATTAAAATGGAATTTTTTGATTATGTTCATGCCCATTGTGGTTTTTTTGTTGATTTAATTTCAATAAAATTAAATGAATATATATAAATCATATAGGTTCATGACACATTTTATGCGTACCAGTTGATGAGATGTCCACACAAGTGGATTATATTATACAATGAGCATTCATAAGATGTTATTATCATTATGATACTTATCATCATTCTCCATGGGTTTCTTGAAGTGTTGTGATATGTTTTTTATAGGACATTAAGTGAGTTACCATGATTCCTCCAAAAAAGTGGCCATTAGGATCACATGATAAGTGCATCCACAACCTCAGTTAAATTCCAAATGTTTTTTATATGGGATTAAATATTATTCTCTGGTTATAGTGAATAGTAATTATTTATGATATGTTGATCATCTATATTTAGTCACCAGTTATTCTTGATAATAATCGTGCTAGTTTAATATTAAATAATTATATATTCAAAAGTTTAGGGAATATAATATTTATTTTTTTATTAAAATAAAAATTTATTGATATAACTTTATTTAAATAAATACTCATTATTCATGTTTGAATAATTATTGAGGAAAAATTATGAAATTTGTTATGTATCATGTAAAAATGATATATTAAATAGAATTTAAATAAATATAAATTTACATCATTAAGAAATTATCTTTTATCATATGTGAGTTAGACATGAATAAGGGAAATAATGATAATTTTATTATTACTGTTTGATGTGGGGTTGACTAAGGATTTTGAGTTTGAATAAGATTCTCTGTGGAATCATTGTGGTTCCGCAAAATTAATCAATATATCAGTTTTTTCTAAACATTTTTAAAAAGAATGATTTTTGTATAGGTTGTAAAGGAATTTTAATCTACGGAATTATGTCTAGAGATTTTCTTATGCGGAATAAATTATCATGGAGGTATGAAGTGTAATTTTTTTTATGGAGATCTAGAAGATATGTAATATGATGTTGTCACATTCATTCATTGAAAGATAATAAAATTAGTGAAATACCTATGATGATTCAATCTATGTTTAATGGATTATATAGTGATATGAAAATGATTTAGCCTGGTGGTGGTGGTTTTATATTAGACTTCAAACACTGTGATGGTATAATGGATTTATACCATTTAAATCACAAGAATTGTTATGGGGTTTCTATAGATATAGGATGCAGATGAAGAGTGAGTTGGGTTGAAGCATATGCAGAAACAAAATAACTATAGAGTGAAATCTAGGGAAGTACATGTACTGTATGATAACATGTGACTTCACATAAACATTGTGAGGCCACAATAATTGTGATGATGGGGACATGGAATATCACATCCCAAAAATTAAGTAC
The DNA here is from genome assembly GCA_963277665.1 of Viscum album. NCBI lineage: Eukaryota > Viridiplantae > Streptophyta > Magnoliopsida > Santalales > Viscaceae > Viscum > Viscum album. The sequence continues at coordinate 31,460,052 of OY728120.1, read as the reverse complement.
ATGAATTTCAGGTTTAAAGCTGTGATATGTGGAAGAGTTTAAGGATAATGATGGAAAAAAATTTAGATGATTTGTTGAAGTTTGAATATAATATATTTAGACGTTCTTGTGGAAAACTGACTGGAGATTCAATGTTAGTGGGAGTTCTAAATTAATTTTTTGTGGAAAAATTTATTAGAGTAAAAAAAATATAAATTGGTTGGTATCATTCAATATTTTATTAATGTTTATATTTCTATTTTAAATGAAGGTGACTATATAAATATTGGCATACATTCAGTAAAATATTTATTAGATCCATGAATATTTTTTTATGGTAGAGGTGGGAAGAGTATAGATAACTAATATATTCATTTTCTTGATGTCCAAAGTCCCTAATGTTAAATTTTTTTAGGGAGAATTTATTTTTGTATTATGATGTATTGAAAGAAAGATCTATTTCACAAGAGTGGGAGTAAGTATACTCATATTATTGGGAGACATTAATTTGTGATGCCTATTTGGATGAAGGTTACTCACATCCCAAACAATTTTAATTAAAATTTTAATAGACTGGAAAATATATAAGTCAGACATCCCTAGAAAAACAATTACTAGGTATAATCATTACGGCCAAAACATTTAAAAATTAAAGTGAATTATATTATATTTTGATTTATAGTGTACATGGTAGATTTGGTTTTATTATTTGATTAAATGGATATAATAAAATGTCATGGAGGTTATCAAGATGTTAAAGGAAGTTTCAAAAAGGATTCCTTTATTTAGAACCTATAATACCTCTTCCAAAACCATGATTGTTTACTAATTCCTACAAATCACCCATTTTATCATAGTCATGTCCCCTCTATTGAATCCATTAATCATTGATAGAGAACATGAAATCTTTAATTAATCAAACTAAATATCCCTTTGAGGAAAAACATTCATTTATTGATGCATAGTATGACACCCTATTTTCTATCCCCTGGTATGGGAGACATAGATTCTACTAATAATGGTTTTCCACGTAGTGAAAAGGATGAGACAATGTCTTTTATGGAAAAAATTGAACATAAATTTTGATTTTGTGGATCACAATGAAAAGAATTTTTTTTATTATAATAAAAATATATTATTGTAATTGTTATTCAATCAGCTGTGGAATCATGGGATAATTTGGAAAGTATCATTGAAGTTATTGTTAGAGTTAGAAAAACAAAATACCTAGAGAAGCCAATTTATGCACTTGAATATGGATATTGAATAAGCCATGGAGGATTACTTCAAATTATTTTATGAAAATGATAGAAATATAAATGGATATGGATACACTCTAATGTAATCCATTATTAAAAAAATTGAATGGCTAATTTTCTAAAGATATTCAATCATAAAGTCACAAATTTAATTTATGGAGACAATATATCACTAAATGAATGTCAGAATATCATTTTGGAATATGAACTGAGTACAAATCCAAATTTTAAGAAAATTCTTTTAAATAAATTGATTTTAAATCCTAAATGAGAATAAAACTCAATTAACACTGTGGTGAATCAATATGTAAATCAAAAGATAAAGAAAATGATGATAAGGGGAATAAGATAATAATTTCTATTATTTCCCAAAATCTCAATAAAAGAAAATTAATGTATATAAGAAAGAATATGTTCAAATTATTGAAGTTTTGTGGTGTTGGGAACTCATACCTAAATATTCCAATAAACAATTAATGTATATAACATAAATGATAATGATGAAATGAATTATAAGAAAAATTTGAATAATAAATATAAATTTTGAAAGTAATATGAAGGGAAAAATTAATTTTTTACTGAGAATAATGAATTTATTTTACTCAGAAATCCAAAAGAAGATAAAAGAGAATAATTTATACCATCTAATGATGAAATAATAGATAAATTCACGAACATCAATACTTATGTGTAATATAATAAAATATTATGTGGTGAAAAGAAGAAGAAGGAGAAGAAACATTCATGGAACACCTGTTTAAATTGTAACATAATTTCTATCTTCATAAAAATATTAAAATCATGAAAAAAATTCCCTACTAAGAAATTAATAAGAGAATAAGATTGAATGTGAAAAAACTTATCAAAAAGGAGAATCCATATATTGAAGAAATTAATAACATCATGATGAATTTGATAATGAAAGAAAAAAATTTATGAATAATGATGGTCAACTAGGTGAAATGGAATATAAGCTAGAAAAGACACAATCTAAATCCCCTAAATTTTGAAATTTTTTAAATAATTTTAATTACAATTTCAATAATGAATTATATGTTGAAGTTGGATCCTCCCATAAATATGTAAATGTTTCCATTGAAAAATAGGTAAAAATTTGTTCCTACAAATCAATGATTATTTCATAACTAAAAATATGTATATTTGGATTGAGAAGAGGATAAAGTGTGCTCCTAATAAAAAAATAAAATCCATAAATTACATAAAAAACAAACCTATCTAGATTTAAAATTAATAAAATATGATAATAAATAATTAATTCATTTATATTAGTTTATTTTGTATCAATTATTAAGGTTGATGTTTAAATTATAATAATGGTTTTATAGAAAAAATGTTCTTAAAGCATAATTTTTTGAGGAAAACATGTCACTACAAAGATGAAATCATTAGTTTAAGTGGAAAAAACACTCTGTGAAAGTAAAATTATATTGATAATATGAAAATAAATATCCCACAGAAGGGGGAATACGATGTTATGAACACTTAAACAGAGATTACTATGATTCCTCAAAGAAACCTATTAAAGATTTCATCATACTAGTCACTATATATAGGTAAGAATGAAAACTCTCTTAGAGAGGATCCACTGTAATGTCCCGACCCGGGTCACCACTAAACTGGGGGCCGGACCGGTCACCACATGACCTTAAGCACATCTTCCTGTACGCCAGAGGCTGTCAACTAGTCGCAAGGGTTTAAGGATAGTCAGTGGGGAGACTATACCCTCATTTTAGTGTTCAAAAATAGAAAAAAGAAATAAATAGGGGAAATAGTCTAATAATGATAAAGTAGTAGAAAAAAGATTTTATATATCTTGTACAAAACAAATGGCCAACGCCAAATTATACAATAGATGCATGCATGATGTGGTAACGATACAAAAGTAGAAAACATTGAACAATACAGAATGCTTTACATTCCAATGTAGTAATAAATAAATAATGACTCAAAGACCCAAGGGTGATCTCCTCGAGCATCAAGAGCATCTGCTCGGTCCTCTACTCCAATCTCCCCGGTAAATGTAGACAGCAAAGTCATGCAACCAAATAGAATATACTCGGGTACCCAGTGCAATGGAGGCCTGAGTTGGGTGTGAGAAATAAATCTCAATAGGCCGGGACAACTGGTGTCTACCCTGAATTCAATCATTTAATAAATAATTTAAAACACATGAAGGCATGCATAAAATTAAATAAGTAGTACAAAGTAACTATATACTAATGTACCTGCTTCAGCCCTCAACTGCTGTCTGAACCTACACTATTCATTTTTCATGAATACTCAACAATGATTACATAGTCATTTTTCATTCATCAATTACTCAAATCTTATTATGAAAGACTTGAGATTCATCCTACGCCCAACATCCCACATATAAGTCACTCACCACAGATGTCTCTAAAGACCATCTATGTATGAAAAGTAAAGACTGAATCCAAGCTTGTTCTTTGGCCTAGATAATGCATCATAAGTAATTCAATTTAATCTATCATACACTAAGTATGATCCCGTCCACTAAAAGTGGTTCACCCAATTCAAAAATATGTCTGAACTATTCCTCATAATTAATTCACAAATCTTCATGTCACAACAGCCTTCACTAACCATTAACTCATTTCACGCATGAACAATTGGACCCACAATACAATGTTAATTAATGGGTGTAGAACATCATGCCTAGCACCCTTGTTAGTATTCAGAGCACCAGTCCATTTCTCACAACCCATGGGTATCTAGATCCTCAGTCCCTATCCCATAAAAGATTATTCGCTTTCAAGCTGGCTGTAGAATTCCATGTCTATCACCCTGTGAGTATTTAGAGCATTAGTACCTATCTCAAAATCCATTTATCAATCATAAAAATACATCTATCATTGGTGTAGAACATCATGTTTAACACCATGTGAGTATTTAGAGCCTCGGTCCATGTCTCACTACCCATTCATAAATCATACATATATATTCATCATTGGTGTATAATACCATGTCTAACACCACAAAACCAGGCTATTATTTAATTAAACAATTAAATAACAAAACAAATTTCTCATCAAATAATTCAACACTTAATTAAAAATTAAAAATCCCATTAATTAATAATTAATTTACAATTAATTTTTACTAGCAAGCCAACTGAATAATTAACTCAGCACTTAATTATCCAAATTCATTAATAAGTCTGAACTCGTCCATTCATACAATGGTTCATCTAGGAATTTAACAATCTACAAGCTCACCATAAGAAACAAAAAACATGATAAATGAGGAAATCATATTTTTAACCATCTAACACAACTTATCATATTGTCAAACAACTCCATCCAAGACAACATATGGCATGGAAAACTAATACGCATCAAAAGTACACCTGGCTAACCATCGTAACAAATAATCAAATGACAATCATAATTTAATGAATTCATATTAATTAATTTAACAATTAATTAATGAACCCTTATCTAATTAACCAATCATAAATTAGTTAACCCTTTAAAATTTAACATGAAATAATTAATCCCTCCATTAATTATTACCAGTTTCTAATTATCTTCCAAACATGTCAAATATTCAATATTCCCAAAAATCTGTAAAATCAATAATCATATTCAAACTCATGAATTGATAATTAATCCTACGATTAACTACCATATCACTCATTATTCCTATTCATATCATTTAACTATTTAATCATTTCACATTAACAAAAAAATAGCAACCCATGCTTAAAACCAAAACATGTTCAAGTCCTCATTTATCTCATGTGAGTGGAATTACATAATAATATTAATAGTGTCATGAATCGACAAATCATAATCAAGGAAAGTCACATTATCAATTTATTTAAAGATTCTATAATTCTAGAATAATGTGTTAATGATTTGGGACCCTACCTCAGGTTTTGATGGAAACCACAATGAATGAAGAACACTCAAGAGAAACCGTTTGATTCTTCAAGAACCTGCCATACATCTCATCTTCTATCAATACCAAGACCAAAAATCATCATACATGTCATCCATAGAGTTATATTGTCCCAAAACAGGAATATATCTATGAAAATGTGAGAAGAGGATATGTAGATCTAAGCAGATCCTTGAAACTGAACCAGAACGAAGAAGAACATCTACCTACCTCAAGAAACCAGCTTTGATTTTCCAAGAGAACCCTTCTGATTGCCTCCAAAATGATGGGAGGAACATCTCTGAACTAAGGAGAAGAAAATTCCTGAGTTATGGCCACATAGATGGATAACCAATCCATCTAATGAAAAAAAAAGATCGAGATCAATAATTTAAGGATCCCATTTAAGTGCTCGCATGATTAGTTTGAAACAATTGACAAACCGTGCGCTAACTGTGCATCCGCTTCTACCTCGGCCACCATTCTCACACAGTTTGGCCACATGGTTAGAAAAATCGTGTGCCGCTTATGCATATGCTACTACCTCCAAGACCAACTATGCACGGTTTGGCCACACGGTTCGACAAACCATGCGCCACCTGTGAGACATCTCGTTAACCTCCAAATTCTTATCAAAGATTGAAAAAAATAAATCTTTAGGTGATCCAACACTTGGAACAAAATTCCAGAGCTCGGTTCAAAAAGAAATAACCATTAATAAACTAAAAAAGAAATTCAGAAACATTCATAATTTTAACCCGGTTCAAAACCTGGGTTCTTACAATATACCCACCATAAAATCTTCTCATCCCCGAGAATCCATCAGGAACCACTACTAAAACAACGAACCTACCAAGGTCTTTTAATCTCGTTAGAAGTGACATGTTGCATTCCTAACACCAAAAACACCATTAACCCTTATCTACCTAATGTATAATTAGTTTTAACTAGATCCAAAGATCACTTTAAATCTCAATACTCAAAACAGATCTTATATCATAGGTCATTAGAAGGACCTTGTCAGCCTAAAAGGTTAAACCTCGATCAAAAAATGGAACATGTTTCTCATGATTCACTCAATGATGTCGTGGTCCTAAAAGCCACATTCACCTTTTATCTGATGACATGACTTTAAATCTATTAGAAAACCATCCTCTAGTATATCGAAGTCCTTACCCAACATCTAGTAAAATTTCCAATTCATCCCATCACAAGGCTATTTCAAAAACAACTGTTCCGAGACATGAATAAGGAAGTAGCCCATGAAACAACGCATCCCGCATACTACCCAGATAAAAACTACTCCCCAAGCCCAACAAAATTTAAATTGCCCTATGTCACAGGATCGACGATATCTTAGTGTCTCAATGATGAGGTCAAGATAGCGGACATGCTCATCGTGTCTATAAGTGCACACTATGTGAAAACTAAGGTCATAAAGAAGATCAGTCAAACCATTACCGGACAAATCTGTTCTAAAAGCATGGCATCACCTGCCAACACGTTCATCAATAACAAAGTGGCAATACCCACCTTAGGATTTCCAATGATGTCGCAAGAAAATATCATTCGTTCACCAGCGCGCTTGACTAACAACAAATGGGCATGTCGAAACACCCAGGTCTTTAAAAAACCAATCCATGTATTGAAATGAAATTGATTCTTTAACACTCAAGTTACTCTACATAGAGTTGACCCGAGACCATACTCAACAGTATGAATAGACTTATTATGGAGTCATATTTCCTAATATGACCATTTTACTAGACGATGCTATATCCAATCATCCATTACTAAGAAGAAAGGGTCAAACGAAAAACAAAGAAGTCCACCATGCCTAAGGCACATATAACCAACTGACAAAGAGCATTACTCGATGCTCAATCCCACAACAAGGTCAGGGATCACATATCCACCCATTTGATCATGGTTTCCTTGAAAAATGTATGTCCTACCTTGGACAACAGCACTCAACAACTCCAAAAGAGTGAGAAAAGTCATAGCGCTAGTAAGGAATTTATGTTCTGAGGGCGTTGCCGACCGCAGGTTAGCACCTCATGAAGAAAATATGTCAACCCTAAATAGGGACACTTCAAACAAGCCACTAAGCTCAATATCCGAAAATAAGGCCATTGCTAAGGAAAATAACTCCTACAAAAAGTACCCATGATTTCATTCCAAGGAAACTCAAGGGAAGTATTAACTACCCATTACATGAGGGTTTTAAATAGTGGACACCAAAAAAGGTTCCATTTCCATGTCTCTTATATTTAATCACTTTTAAATCTTTAATCATCAAATGATTTAATCAAAACATAAAAGTACCATTTTCAAAAATCCCCAATGTAAAATAGGCATGTTTCATAAAACTACATTTTTAAAATATTTATGTTAGTTGACATCCGGTCATTTTCAAGAAACATATAAAAATAATTTTTTTAAGAATATAAGGCGACCTACGAGTATCCCATTTTAACCAACTTGGGTTCTCAATAGAACAATCTAATTGCAAACGCACATGAATTAAAATTCCAACCACTCAACTAGGTCATCCCATAAAAACACTCCTCAACTGACATACTTGCGTCCAGTTGCAATTCGGAAGCTAGACAATTTGATTTCAGATCAATGTTAAAAATCATTCACATTTATTCATTTCACATGGCATCAAGTCATCTCATTTTATATTAGTCGTCATTTCCCAATTCATGAAGCGCCCATACACTACATGGATTGAAAATTGGATCTCATTTATAGATACCAATGTCAATTTAGAAATTAACATTGTCAACCTAATGGTCCATATTATATGGCTGGCCACCTACCAATTGATAAGGCACCAATACACATTATTGATGGATTTTGGCTCCCATTTAACACAATCAACATTTATTTTACATTTTATCTTTAGCACTCCTTTAACATATCAAAACATATATAACAAGTTAGCATAAGCATTAACACAATAGCATGATATAACACAGAAGCATGGAACAACAACAAAACATGCTGATAACTAAGGTAGTATGGCATATAATCATTCAAGCATGTTAAATATATCACCGAAACATTCTATCTTGAGAGGAATGATAAAGAAGATCAAACATGGAATTGCACCCATGGAACACAATCCAAATTAGTAGGCATCCTACTAATGCAACTACATGGCATTTTATATGCATGACATGTGAATCTCTAAGTGCCTAAGATGATGCATGTTTAAAATTTCCTTGCCATATTAGGCCAAGAAAATTTTCCTTTTTAAAATTCTCTAAATCAATAAAAAACAAAAAATAAACCAGTCAATCAAGGTGAAATCATATCAATTGTAACCTCCAATAGTACAAACTTCAATTCCCATCCTTGGACACTTGGTCATTTCCCGTACATGAGGTGATCAGTCCCAAGCACGACTGTTAACCTATGCTCAGACACATTCCTAGTCTCCTGTCTACAAACCCCCAAAACAGTAAGACAAGGAAAGGAAATGAAACCCAAACCTTTAATACCACATTGTAACATCCCGACCTGGGTCCCCATTAACCGGTGGCCAGACAGGTCACCGCATGTCCTCAAGCGTGTATCCCCCGTACGCCAGAGGCTGCTGACTAGCAGTGAGGGTCTAAGGATATTCAGCGGGGAGACTATTACTTCATTTTAGTGTTCAAAAATAGACAAAGAAAATAAATAGTGGAAATGATCTAATAATGATAATGTAGCATAAAATAGATTTTATAAATCTTGTACAAAACAAATAGCCAACGCCATATTATACAATAGATGCATGCAAGACATGATAATCATAAAAAAGTAGAAAACAGTGAACAAAACAACATTCTTTACATTCCAATGCAGAAATAAATAAATAAAGACTCAAAGCCCCATGGGTGATCTCCTCAAGTATCCCAAGAATCCTCTCTGTCCTCTACTCATATCTCCCAAGTAAATGCTGACAGCATAGTCCTGTAATGAAATAATATCTACTCGGGTACCCGGTGAAATGGCGGCCCGAGTTGGTGTGAGATATAAATATCAATAGGCCAAGACCACTAGTGTCTACCCCAAATTCAGAAATTTAATAAATAATTTAAAACAAGTGAAAGCATACATAAAATAAAGTAAGCAATACAATGTAACTATATAATCAAGTACCATCTTCAGCCCTCATCTGGTGTCTGAACCTGCACTATTCATTTTTCATGCATACTCAACCATAATTAAATAGTAATTTTCCATTTATAAATTTTTCATTTTTTATTATGAATGCCTTGAGATTCATCCAACGCCCAAAATCCTTTGTATAAGTCACTCATCACAGATGTCTCTACAGACCATCTAAGTATGCAAAGTAAAGACTGAATCCAAACATGTTCTTTGGCTTGGACAAAACATCATAAGTTATTAAATTTAATCATCCACATAATAAGTATGAGACCATACACTAAAAGTAGTTCACACAATTCATAAATAATTCTGAACCCTTTCTCATAATCAATTCAGAAATCATCATGTCACAATAGCCTTCACTAACCATTAACTCATTACATGCATGAACAATTAGACCCACTGCCCAATGTTAATTAATTGGTGTAGAATGTCATGTCTAGAACCCTTGTGAGTATTTGGGGCATTAGACCATGTCTAACAACCCATGGTTATTTGGAGCATCAGTCCTGATCCCATAAAATAACATTCGCTTGCTAGATGGGTGTAGAACGCCATCTCTATCACCCCGTGAGTATTTGAAGCATTAGTCACTGTCTAACAACCCATTTATCAATCATAAAAATACATCTATCACTGGTGTATAACATCATGTATAACACGCTATGGGTATTTGAAGCCTTACTCCATGTCTCACTACCCATTGATCAATCATACATATGTATTCATCATTGGTGTAAAATACCATGTCTAACACCACAAAACAAAACTGTTATTTAATTCAACAATTAATTAACAACACAAATCACTCATCAAATAATTCAACACTTAATTAACCATTATAAATATCATTATTTAATAATTAAGTAACAATTAATTATTCTTAGCAATCCCACAGAATAATTAACTCAGCACTTAATTCTCCAAATTCTTTAACAACTCTGAACCCGTCCATTCAAACAATGGTTCGTGCAGGACTTTAACAATATACAAGCTCACCATAATGATCAAAAAAACATGCTTAATAAATCCAAGGTATTTATAAACCATCTCACACAACATATCATATTTTAAAACAACTACATCAAAGAAAATATAAGGCATGGAAAACTAATACACATCAAAAGTAATTCGGGCTAAACATCGTAACAAAAAATCAAATGAAAATCATAATTTAATGCATGAAAATTAATTAATTGAACAATTAATTAATAAAAACAAATATCATTAACCAATAATCATTTAGTTAACCATTTACCATTATAAATAATAAAATTATTCCCTCTATTAATTATTAACAGTTTCCAATTATCTTCCGAACACGTCAAATATACAATATTCCCAAAAATCAGTAAAATCCACAATCTTATTCCAACTCATGACTTCATAATTAATCTTAAAATTAACTACCCTATCGCTCATTCTTCCCATTAAAATCATTTAACTATTTAATCATATCAGTTTAACCAAAAAATAGCAACCCATGATTAAAATCAACACATGTTCATGTCCTCATTTATCTCATATGGGTGTCATTACATAATAACATTAAACGTGTCATGCATCGAGAAGTCATAGTCAAGGAAAGTCACATTCTAAATTTATTTAAAGAAACTATAATTCTTGAATAAAGTGTTAATTATTTGGGACCCTTCCTCGGGTTTAGATGGAAACCCTGACGAATGAAGAACCCTCTTGATAACTGAGTTTATTCTTCAAAAACCCACCATAGATCACATATCCTAGCATGAATAAGACCAAAACTCATCATAATTGTCATCCAGACACTTAGATTTACCCATAATGGGCATAGATCTAAGAAACCGCAAGAAGTGGAGATGTAGATCTAAGAAGATCTATGAAACTGAATAAGAACGAAGAAGAATGTCTACCTATATCATGAAACCAGCTTCGATTCACCAAGAGAAGCCTTCGAATCACCTCCAAAATTATTGGCGAACCATCTCGGAACTATGGAGGAGCCAAATCCTGAGTAACAGCTACATAGGAGGAAACACAAGCCATCTAAAGGAGAAAAATGATGGAGATCCGGAATTTAAGGACCTTGTTTAAGTTCATGCACGCTTAGTTTGCATGGTTTGACAAACCGTGCACTAACCATGCATTAGCTACTGCCTCGACCACCCTTCTCGCACGATTTGGATGCATGGTTAGACAAACCATGCTCTGCCAGTGCGGAAGCTACTACCTCCAAGATGAACTGTGCACAGTTTGGTCGTAGGGTTAGACAAATTGTGTGCCCCCCGTGTGACTTCCCCTTAACCTCAAAACCCCTATAAATGTTCGAAATAATGGCATCTTTAGGTGATCTAACACTCGGAAAACAATTATGGAGCTCAGTTTAAAAATAATGACCCATTGATAAACCGAAAAAGAATTTCAGAAAAATTCTTCATTTTAACCCGGTTCGAAACATGGGATCTTACATCCACACACCAGGGGACAAAATGAGAAGGAAAAAAGAAAAATTAAAATTCCATGATAGTTTTAGTATCACTAAATTATAGCTAGTCCGAGAAACCCTGGATTCATGATTTCATATTTCACTCACATATGATAGTTGATGTAAAAATTTTCATAAACCTTTATGAATGTAAAAGTGGAATCTTTACATTTGGAAATGATTGTTCCTTGAAAACCAATAGAATCATCACAACACCCATAAATGAATGGATGTTAATGTACTAGTAACTTCTCCATATTGGGGGAAACAAATATCTTACCATGTGTAACTCACCCATGTGATGATAGATACAATGTGCTATTATTTAAATGTTTGGTGTATCAAATAGTTCTTGAATAATGGGTGAAATATTTACAGGGAAGTGTGAAAAATAGTAATGTATTGATTCAGTACCCTGGATTCTATACTTATGTAAATTTAGGATATATATATATTCATTGTTATTAATATTAAGAAACTTCTTATCACAACATACCTATTCTTATATGTGTCATAGGATATTATAATGTATTAAGAGTAATTTCCACAACAAAATGTAAAAGTAATTTCCTATTATAATGAGAACATAGAAGTTCTGTGATAGTATTCATAAATTTATATTCTATATTAAGATGATGAAATTTGTTGAGACCCAAATGAAACAGGCTATTAGTGGTGGATGCCCATATGAATTTTAAAACATTTATCTTTCTGTACACCATTGGTAAAGTTTATAGTGGGAAATAATGAACAACCAACAATAAATACACATTAATATGTGTCATTGAGTATTTCTATGTTTCGAGGTTTTAATTGATCACAATATTTGAATATAATTGTTAATTCATATTACGAGTAATATTCTCTAATGACTTGAAAAAACCATGATAAATAATTCTTATGGAAAATTTGCATACATTGGGGGTTTCATGTGTAAAATTGCATTAAATAATTATGTGATAATGGATTTTCCATTGTTTTTTTAAATACATGTAGATATTTCAATCCATTTAATGTGAATTGGACAGTCAAATTATATACTAGTATATAATGTTGCGTTGGAATGTTCTATTCTTGAATGGTAATGAAATATACATTTAGCACATTGGTGGATGACACCGGTATTCAACGTACATTACTTGTGAAGGAGGAATAGATGGTCACACACTAACAGTATTCAAATCAACAGTTATTGTATAATTAAATTTAACTTATTGAATAAATATTTGTATAATAAATGGCATAAATATTATTCATTTTAATATTAACGAAAATGTTATTCACCATTAATTTTATGGAATATATTTGTGAGTTAAATTTTTAAAAATATTTATTCCCCCAGTAATTATTTATATAATTACGTGAATATAAAATATTTATTTATTCTACTTTATTTAGAGGGTTATACATATTTATTGATTAAGATACATATATATTTAACAAATAATTATTCACTAATTATGTAAATATAATTTTTCTCTATTTATATTTGATTAATATTGTGATACATATTTATTAAGAACAACAGTCATTATTCAAGGCCTGATAATTACCAATTATTGTTGGAAAACATTGTTTAATGGTCGAATGAGAAATTTCATATTGAATTACATTTAAATAAATATTAATTAATTTATTAAAGTGAATAGTATTAATATATTTGATATTTTAGTTGATGTCAGATAATTAATAATAGAAATAATATTATATTTATTTATAAATGAGGTTCACTAGGGATTTAGATCTTCATAAAGGACTGTGGAAAATATCATTTTCTAACACAAGATTTATTTTAACCCAGTTATGAAGATCACAAAGTACATAATAATTGTGTACAATGAAATCCATCCCTAGGGATATACCTCCATATAAAACACTATCAAGAATGGAGAGTGATTCATTTCTACTAACCTCTCGATTCTATACAGAATAAATAGATTCCTTCCATCTGATGTCATTCGTGTGGTGATTATCTACAAATAAATAAATATATTGTATCATCAGTACTAGCTCCCATAGATTCCTACAATATTGATTTATGGTTCATGGAACACATTTAGATCTCTACTGGAGATAATTTAACATTGATTACTCTTATAAAATAATGATTTGAAAATATTTCATCATCTGATTATCATCAATAATGAAATAATGAAATAATATGTAATTTTTTATTCTTATTAATTAATTATATATTATATTTCAAATGATATTTTCTTCTTGGATCCTGGTTATAGTAAACTTATATTCAATTTATCGTTTTCTGTTACATTATTCATCATGTATATTTCTACATTATTGATGATTAATACAATAACCAATGTTGATAACTAGTAAAAAATATAACATTTAATAATTATGTTCCACATTTAAAATAAGGTTAGATCATTCTAACTAAGTGGAGATGTTGAAAATATATTATGGGATAAAATAATTTCATTTACTGGTAAAAAGAAATTTTGAAAAATCAAAGGAATGTTTTTGAAAGATATATATAAACAAAAAAATATAAAGATCCATTTTTTTAAAGCTTATTAAAATTGGAATATGATTGAATAAATCATAGATATGTAGTTATTAATTCCAAAAAAAACACTTAAACCTGAAATTAAAATTTATATGGACAAATAAGGAATAAATATCTTATTAGTGATTCATATATTAACTCTTTTATTGTTGAATTCACTTGAATGATGAGTGTTATGTTTTTTAATCCGAATTATAATGTTGTGGAAGTGTATATTTTTTGTAGAAGATAATTAGAAAACGAAAAATCTGAATATTTCTATAATATAAAAATTAAAAATTAAAATAATTTTACATGTAACACATTAGAATACTATTATGAAAAGAATAAAATAAATCATCAGTATTTTTCTCCAAACACTCCTATGAAAAAAGGTGTTGGTGAATGGGAAAATCATTGTTTGGATGATATGTGAAAGGAAGCGATTGTGGGGTATATAATTACTAAATTCTTCTAGATGGATGATATATTTATAATGGTATATGTTCAGTATAGATTTCTACTAACATTATATATAGACATTATTCCCTATGGGATGTGGTATAAGAATAAATTATACGTGAAATATTTTGTAGTGTTAAGAAGTCCCTATTTAATGCACATTAAAATACAAACCATGGTAAATTTGAAGAACATGTTGATGAATTATTTTTTGGGGTTATTAAACCAATGGAATAAGAAAAAATTGGTGGAATAAATGGTTATATAAAATATTGAAATCATTTATTTTTAACTTGATTAAAAACAAATTCATTTCATATGACAAAAATAAATGTATATATGATGAAACAATAGAAGATATCATAGAATATTATGGGAAACTATTGAAGTGATAGGATGTAATTATACTATTATTAAAAAGGAATTTTTTGATAAATATAGTGATTAATAAAGTTATAAAAACAATATTTAATGTTACTAGCATTATGTGTGTAGTTTGAATAAGCTAATATAATCAAAATTTATAATGAACTGGTTTAGACAAGAAAAAAAGAGATAATGAAAATTCAAAATAATTTTATCTATCATGTTGAGGCTTTGTTGGTATCAAAACAAGTTGGGAAAAATGAATAGTATAAATCCATGAATTAATAATTAGATTAAATCTAGTAAAATGAATACCTAGGGACACATTCAAAGAATGAAAGTAAAGGAAATTATTGAAAGTAAATGGGTATTTATAGATGAGATTAATGAAAATAGAAAATATCCATTCCAAAAAGAATGTTTGATATTTAAGGTAAATTTATAGGTGGAAGATGGTGGTTTTGTAAAAAATACTTTCCCCTATTGTATGTCTTTATATAATGTAAAATTTTTTGGATCTTACTCCTGATCATAAGTACACAGTTTATTAGATAGACGTATAGTTAGAAATGTTTTATGGTAATGCTTACCATGATGTATATATTGAACAAAAAAAGCTATTTAAACTATATGGGGATGGAATTATGGTTTTTAATATATAAAAAAAATGTAGGAACCATAATATCCATTGTATATATTGATAATATTTTTTATAGTGTTAATGATATATAATTTAAGGATTTTTTTTTAGAAAATAAATGAGTACTTTGAAATTTCAATTCTATAGTGAATGGGTTTCTTTAATGGAATAAATATTTCAAAAAAGATATCTTCCTTCTAAAATATAATTATTCCAATGAGATGTTGATAATTTTTTGAAAATATATTTAAATTAATGTTTCAATGTTTTCTCTATTATAGTAAACCTGAGTAATGATTAATGTGGTAAAAAATTAAGTCGAATATACATTAGTATGTTTATAAAAGGTTTATTCCATACTAACACATCTCAATTAGATAATAAATATGAAACCACATTGTTCTCCATATATGAAATAGGTCCAAAGGAATCACACTTCATATAAGATAAAATAAATTTGATGTATATAAAAGGATAATAAAAAGACTTGATGTATCTAATAAATAATGAGTTAAACATAAATGGATTCATAGATATTTATTGTTTGGGTTATTATGATGAATATAGAAATAGAATTTGATGAAAATTTAGTTTGGTTGAATTTTTTTAATAATTGAATATAACAAAAAAACACCATATCATTGTGTATAGAGGAATGAGAATCTGTTTCTTCCACCCATGAATGAATTATAAATATTATGTATGAATGTTTTACATGAGTAAATGAATGTTAATGTGAAAAATATATTGAATTTTCATTGTGGCACTCAAAAGGAAATTTAAATTTCAATTCACCTGGTTCAACACACTAAATCAGATTATACATACATCATGATTCATTTAATTAACAAAAATATGTATTTATAGTAATAAAATTAGAAAATATTTCGACATTAAATAAAATATAATATATTTTAAATAATGTGATTCAAAGGTATTGATTTAAGGAATTGTGGTTGAAACATCATTCACTCCTATCCCCTATAACATGATATAATTTATTGGACTTTTCTTCTACATTACCTTGAATTATATTTCCTGAGATGGAGATTTATGAAAATCATTCCAGAAAAGAATATTATTAACATTTCCATTTGTTGAAAATTAGAGGTAGTTGTTTTTATAAAAAGGTGAATGAAAATTAAATATTATGAAATGATGTCTACTGTATAAAAATCACCATTACAATATTTTATTTTCAATATGTTATGGAGTTTTCTAAGAACATGTTTTTATCTTGTAGTTTTGTGATAATACTTTTATCTTGGGGAAATGTTATAATATGATGGTATTGACGATTATGATAGAGATATGGTTTCTTCAATTTAATAATTTTAAATATAACTTTAAATTATTTTTAACCTAGGTGCTGATATGACAAGTTATTTTAAGGCACAATGTGCCTAAAATTAATCTTATAAATATATACAAAAATTATATGATGTAAACTTTTGTTTTAAGAAATATAGGTATATTAATAAAATAGATTATTAGATCAAAAATATGATACCATAATTGAATATGAAATTCGAGGTGTACCATAAAATTGACCTAAAGATGGTTAGAGTTGGGAATTTGAATAAAATGGTTATCGGTGTGTGTGTTCCGTGAATTGATGAATTCATTCATTCATTCATTAAACCACCAAAACCTAATTTCTTATATTGAATCATGGTTATGGTGGATATTTAGGGTCATAAATATTATCCTAGGATCCTTGAAAGGAGTTTCATCCACCCCTTATTAGAGGGTCAAGATCAGATGACAACAAACCTATAGATCTAGGATAATTGAGATGCAGTGAATGAAACTAATACACTCCTTCATTGGTTAGTGCACTCTTCATCAGTGAATAATACAATAATGAGGTATGTCTCAAAAGTTTGGTATATACACCCTCATAATTAAATGTTTTATTATGTTCATTGATTTTCCATTAATCTACATCATTTCCATTTCTTTTCATGTTCTTATGTGTTGATTTTCAATTAATTGTCAAATTAATCAATGATATGTAATGATTCTCACCCAATCATCCCCATTTTTTATTTTTCAGATAAAAACTATTGTTAAAATATTTTTTCACATTTTTTGTGGTGCCTATCACCAATGTTTTCATCATGTTATTCACCAGTTGGCTAATAGGGCCATCGTTTGACACTGTTGAGTGGGATCGACCTCGATCGGACCCTCAAATTAATAATAGATTCATGTGAAATGGATAGATTGATGGAATATAGATTTGTTTTAGTAAAACATGGGAAGTGGGTGATCGTTTGGTGGATCCTGTATACGAGATGAATAATTTTTGGCATGAAAAGAATTTGACACATGTATGAGATTATAGATAAAGGATATCTGATTTTTGTCCACCATATTGCAAAAAAAAATGAAATGATGCTCTATAAATCTCTTTCAGATAGACTAGTGGGGTGATTAAATGTTCCAAAGGCAGATCCTGAGTAATGATAAATGGATCATGGATTCTACAAAAATCATTACTATATTCCTTCTAGTTCAAAATAACACATGAATTCTTCTTTGGAAATCTGTGACACTGGGGTTTTTTAAATATTATAAGTATCACATGGTGATTTGGATACCCACAGACAGTGAGACCCATTTTTGTTTCTTATTATGTACTCTAGGATTACATGGACATTGGAATAGATAAGAACTTATCATGTACTAGAATATGGAAAGGGAACATGGATACGCCCTAGAGGATACAGGGGGGACCCTATGCGTGAGGAAACATAGTGTATCAGAGTTCATGGGAACATGAAATATTAAACATTCCCCACCAAGAGTATGTAAAAACCCCTAAGAAGGTGAAGAATGATGTGTAGGGCTAAATCAGTTATGATCTATGTACTAATAATGAACCATACAGGATGCAGAGTGGGACCAAATGTTTTGTGGGTACCCTTACATGTCATGTACTCCTACTTCCATTTTTGGAAAACTTCATCCTCTCGAATATCTTTTGTTTTGTATCATATGTTGTATTGTGATTATCCAATATGGAGTTCTTTTGTAAACTGTCGCGACCCGTCCTCGGGGCCTGTGCCGTGACTACCCCAAGCCCGCCTTCCATAGGCCAGTGGCTGGCGACTAGCACCAAGGTGTAATTTCCGGTAAAAATGGAAGGCATTTCCATTGGAAAGTAAACAAACACCACAGAGAATGCAAGAAGTATAAGTAAACACTAAGTAAAAACTGGGTACAATAGTAAGTGCAGAAAAGTAAGTGGGCAGAATACAAACCCAAACTGAAAGTAAAGTACCACTGGAAAGGGAAAACAAAAATTGAAAAATAAACCCACAGCGTCGAGCCATCCACTAGAAGTCCCACCTGAAGGGTGAGTACAGATAGCCTCCAAATCTCCTCAGTCCAGCCATCCGCTCCGAGTATGTCCCGCCCAGTGGTGCACCTCCAGGTAACATCCTACTCCACAAGCCTCAACCACGATCAGCGATGTCCGTCGTCTGCAACCAACATAACGTATTGTAGGTATAACCTGTGTCGGGGTGTGTATAAGCTACTTAGTAGGGACCCAGAGACCCCCGAAGGTCTCCCAGAATCCACAAAGGATAATCCACAAAGGAAGATACAATCACAAAGTAACATCCGACGCTGCTTAGGTATATGCTCATACATATACCTAAGTTGTCAATTCCAGTTCGGCTCCATCATCCAAGCTCAAGTAAAACCGAGTCCACACAGGAAAGAAAAACATAATCCACACAGGATTGCACAACTCAATCCACATAGGAAAGAAAAACAAGATTCAGATCACACAGGAATATTTCTTCGTATGACGATAGAGATGATCAGATATAGCCACTGATTCATCTAAGCCGTCGGAACCACAAAGGATTATAGGTACTAACCCCCACAATGACCCACAATGGTTCTGACCCACAAAGGATAGATAGGTAACTAACCCCCGAAATGACCCACAAAGGATCTGACCCACAAAGGATCGATAAGTAACTAACCCCCGCAATGAACCACACAGGATCAGACCCACACATGATCTGTAGGCGCTGGCCCACACAGGACCGCTGAGCGCTAACCCACATAGGATCTGACCCACGCAGGATCTGAACCACACAAGATCAGTTGCACTGATCCACGCAGGATCGCTGAGTGTTGTAGACATCGCCATCGAATCCACTGAGGATATCTGTATAGTCGTCATCGTCGTCGCAGTCGCAGCCATCTCTAGGGTTCTCGCACACAGCAAGCTCGTTCGGGAGGGTCCGCTCCATGATTTGAGAGGCTGATACATCAACTAACACATATTCTGATGTTGATGTATCCAAAAGTTCTATATCGTCAACGAAAACGCAACATAACAGACGGCGCGTCAATCGGATGCCAGGTCTGAGTGTTATTGGCTTTTTCGTCCCAGGGGCCCGGTTGGTTTTTAAGTCAAAACCAACCCAACCATACTCCACCTGCATCCAAACCTCGAGCGGAGTAAGCCAATATATCTGTCTCACTAAGAGAAATCCAACAAAGTCTACGGCACATCGATCGGACGTCTGGAGCTCATGTTATAAGCCTTTCCGCTCTGAGGTCCCGGTTGGTTTCTTGTACGAACCATCCCGGCCGAACCCATGGTGCTCCGAAACCTTGAGTTCGATATACCAAAATGAAAATCTCAATCCGAGGATCGCATCCCAACTGACGGTGCATCGATCGGAGGCCCGCATCTCAAGTTATGGGCAATGGATCGAAAAAGGTTCGGTATTAAGGGGTTTGGGACCGGTCCGACCCGGCCCGATACCCCCAGGGTCGACCCGGCCCGGTCGGCCGGTCGGGGGGTTTGTAACACCCGACTTTTCCCCGGTCCGGTCGGCCCACTCCGGTCGGCCGGCTTCTGCCTCCACGGGACCGGAAAGACGGTCCCCCATACTCCGACGACGGCGGCCCGAAACCGGCCACCGGTTCCCCTGCTCCGCCATGGCCCAGAACCGGCCACGGCCTTCATCCATCCGATGCGGCGCGACGACGCCGTGCCCCTCCACCGTGGCCCCGCTCCAGCCGCAGTGATTTCGTAGTTCTCTGGTGCGGCGTGACGGTGCCGCATCTTTTGTTTGTCTTCAACGGCGCGGCACGATGTCGCCTCTCTTTTGGTTCATCTTCAACGGCGCGGCGCGACGGTGCCGCACTTCTCCTTTCTTTACCAATTCTCGCGCGGTGCTTGGCACCGTGTTTCCTTGCTCGTACTGCAACAATATCAACAACCAAAATGGGGAGGAGTGTCAGCCGTGTTCGTGTGGTCCAACCTCCTCCAAATGTTGCGATAACAGGAGGTTCTATTTGAAGGGAAGAAAACGTCGGATGTAATCACGAAAAAGAAACGCATAAAACCCCTACCTTAACGTTGTCATCGAACGAGCGTTCATCGTGGAATTAACCGTCGCAGATGAAAAGGACCGACGTGGAAGAATAGGATCGCCGCGGAAGAAGCGTAATGGGAGGAACACTGTTGGCATTAGGTGATCTCCGAGGAAGGCGTCTCTCGCCGTCGTCCGCCGTCAGAGGTTAGCATTCTTCGTCGACGGCAGTGCGTTCTTTGCATTCTTCATCGAAGAACGAACAATCCTCTCTTTTTCTCCCAAAGGTTAACAAAACACAAACCAATGAAATAAAATAAGTTCAAATCTTATATTATTATCATAACCTAAGATTTTGAAATTCAAAAGATAAGAAATGAACAATTAATTCGATGATTTAATTGAAACGATTTAACTGCCCAATTTAATGGGGCGTTTCTTAACTAGAATAAACTTATGGTTCACTTTTATCAAAAGGGGGATTGCCGGTGAGTTACTTAGAAGGGATGAAACGGCGGGGCTCATGTGGGCCCCACCTCACAAATATCCTACCAAGTGGGTAGGATATTGTGGGTCCCACATTATTCGCTTAAGTTAGGTTAAGCCGCTTTAAGTGAAATAAAATAAAGTGTCGCACCAATTTTATTTTATTTCTTAACTTAACCCCAAAAATTAAAAACCACACCCGAGCAAATGAAACTCTGGAAAAGGTGTTTCTAAGCAATTACTGGCGCTGCGATTCCATCGGTCCCCTCGGAATTCGATTCCGAGCACCGGTTCAAAAATTAGAAAAACCCACTCGTTCATTCACTGAACGTACCTGAGCTAAACATCGGAAAATGATTTCGTGCACACCGGGCCTCGGAATCAGGTGCCGTCAGAAACTACGTTCTTGTAAAATTCAAAAGAAAATTAAAAAAAATCCCTTGAATTGTACGGGGTCTTTATATTACTCTCACCTCAGGGCTTTATGTCCCCATAAAGATACATCAAAAACTAGGGAAACAAAAGAGGGTAATGGGCACGCATCTGAGCCTCCCGCTCCCAAGTTCTCTCCTGGAGGTTCCCGTGCTGCCATCTGACGAGCACTAGAGAAATCGAACGTCCACGTAGGACCTACTCCTGTCGATCCTCAATATCCACTGGGACCTCCACAAAAGTCGCCCCATCGTCAAAGTCCAGCTCCCCATTGTCAATGATATGTGTCGGGTCGTGCACGTATCTCCTGAGCTGGGATACGTGGAAAACGATGTGCACCCGGTGCAACTGAGGTGTTAGAGCCAGGCGATAAGCCACATCACCAATCCTAATGAGGACCTGGAATGGTCCGATGAAGCATGGAGACAACTTGCCGCCTCAGCCAAATCACCATAAGCCACGCCGAGGTGAGACCCGCAAGAAAACGTGGTCTCTATCCTCGAACTCCAGTGGCCTCCACCTTCAGTCAGCATAAGACTTCTGTCGACTCTGAGCTGTCCTCATCCACTCCTAGATGTTCTGGACCTTCTCTGTCGTGGCCTAGACCATATCCGGTCACACAAGTGCTGACTCAACAGGGTCTGTCCAGCACAAAGGAGATCTGTATGGTCGGCCGTACAATGCCTCGTATGGTTCCATCCCTATAGCGGAGTGGTAGCTGTTGTTCTATGCGAACTCCACCAAGGGTAGGTGGACCTCCCAGCAGCGACCAAAGTTGAGGAAACATGCAGAGAGCATGTCCTCAAGAGTCAGAATGGTCATCTCCATCTGATCATCTATCTGAGGGTGAAAGGCGGTGCTCAAACGTAGATGTGTTCCGAACACCTCCTGAAACCCCTTACAAAGCCTAGAAATAAAGTGAGCATCTCGATCGGAGACGATAGATGATGGAACGCCGTGAAGTCGTACAATCTCTTGAACATAGAGATGTCCCAAGCTCTCCACTGAGCCCTGCTCTGTGATAGGTAAGAAGTAAGCCGACTTGGTGAGTCAGTCGACAATCACCCAAATGGAGTCGTGGCCTCTGGAAGTGCATGGACGTCCAGTCACGAAGTCCATAGATATCTCGTGCCACTTCCACTCTTGGACCTCCAAGGGCTGTTCCAAGCCTGCTGGTACTTGGTGCTCTGTCTTCACTTGCTGGCAGGTGAGGCATCGGGAAATAAACTCAGCCACAACCTTCTTCATGCCCGACCACCAGTGCTGTCATCTGGGATCCTGGTACATCTTCACCACTCCAGGATGTATCGCCAAAGGGGAAGTGTGAAACTCTCCCATCACCTCCTCCCGTAAGGCAACTGGTACCAAAGTACGTCCTCTAAAAAGGACATCGTGCTCTCCTCCTATAGAGAAACCATCAGGTGCCTGTCCTGAGGATATCTGTGCACGTTGGGTCTCACAGTCAGCATCCCCACACTGTGCCTCTCTAACCCGTGGCAGTAGTGGAGGAATGACTGTGAGTGACTAAAGGAACTCTTCCCCATCTCTATCCACGAAGGATATTTGCAAAGCGGCTAGCTGCTCTGTCGCCTCCTCAAGTAGCTGAATGCCCATTCTCTTACTGAGAGAATCGGCTACTACGTTCCCCTTCCCAAGAGTATAGAATATCTCAAAGTCATATTCTTATAGGAACTCGAGCCATCGACACTATCTCAGGTTCATGTCCTTTTGAAAGAAGATGTACCTATGACTCTGATGGTCAGAATAGACTGTAAAGCGCTCGCCCATCAGATAGTGTTGCCATGTATTTAGAGAAAAGACCACTTCTGCTAACTCCAGGTCATGGGTAGCGTAGTTTTTCCCATGCGGCCTCAACTAACATGATCCATAGGTGATCACTGCCCGCTCCTACACCAGTACACACCCAAGTCCGGTTTCTAATGCATCGCAGTAGACTACGTACCCTACTCCCTCCTCCAGTAACCTCAAGATAGGTGCGCTAGTCAATCTATATCTCAGCTCTTGGAAGCTCTACTGACATCCGTTTGACCACACAAGGGGTTTCCCCATCTTCGTAAGAGTTGAGAGTGGTATCACAACTCTAGAGAAGTCTGGCACAAATCTCTGATTGTATCCAGCTAGTCCCAAGAAACTCCGCACCTCCGTCACGCTCCTTGGTGGCTCCCAAGCTAGCACTACCTCGATCTTCGTAGGATCCACCACAACACCTGCCTCAGAGATGACGTGTCCCAAGAAGTGGACCTCACATATCGAGAACTTAAACTTTGAGAGCTTTCCATAAAGCTGGTTCTCTCGGAGTGTGTCAAGTACAACCCACAAGTGGTAGGCGTGCTCCTCCTCAGTCGTCGAGTATATCAAAATGTCGTCGATGAAGACCATGAAAAATCGATCAACGTATGGCTGAATGATCCTGTTCATGAGGCCCATGAACACTGCGGGATCATTGGTTATGCCAAAGGGCATAACCAAGAACTCATAGTGGCCATACCGTCATCTGAAGGCCGTCTTTTGCACGTCCTCGTCCCGAACTCTGAGCTGATGATATCCTGACCTGAGGTCTATCTCTGAGAACCATCGTACACCCTTGAGCTGATCGAAGAGGTCATCAACCCTCGGTAGCATATAAATGTTCCTAACTGTCACCTAGTTCAGGAGAAGATAGTCGACACACAGTCGCAATCTCCCATCCGCATTCTCGGAAAACAATATCGCGGATGCCCAGGGTGAAACACTGGGTCAGATGAATCCCTTACCCTGCAAGTCCTCCAACTATACCCGTAGCTCTCGAAGATCAGCGGGGGCCATCCTATATGCTGGAGTGGATATGGAGGCTATCCCAGGATACAAGTCAATATAAAAGTCTCCCTCTCTGCGAGGAGGTAGTCCTGGAACGTCGTCGGGAAAAACGTCAGCATACTGATCCACCACTACAGGAAAACTAGGACTCCACACGTCAACTGCTCCTAGGATGAGGCTAGCCAACTGATGAGTGATGGTCTGTCCTCTCATTTATGGGAGTCCATCCTGTGCTGCGAAGTCTCCCTTCTCACCGGTGAAGGTGAACCTGCTCTCGTCGGTGCATACACATCGCACCTTGCGCCTAATACAGTCAATATGAGCATGGAATGTAGATAACCAATCCCTGCCCATGACGACATCGTAAGGCCTCGACGCCGCTACAAGAAGATCGCAGCCGAAGCTCTCGCCTCCTAGTGTAATATCACACTATAGGAACCAGTGCGTAATCATTAAGTCTGCTCCCGTAGGAGTCTCTAGCCGTAAGGATCGAGCCAACGACTCTGTCAGAATCTTCGAGCTCTGAACAAGGGCTGAAGATATCAAAAGAATGACTCAATAATGTGTCTATAAGAACTACGACAAGGGTGGAATAGACACAGATATTACCTCGAATCATCTCGAGTGCGCCGTGGTCGAAGGCCTCCGCTGCCTGGAGTTGTTCATGTATCCGCCCGCCAGCTCCCTATGGTCAGGGTGGACCTCCTGGTGGTGGTGGTGGTAGAGCCTCAAAGCGTCGCCCACCACCTGCTGCTTGGCCAGCTCCTCTGCCTCGTCTGCCTGCTCCCTGCGGACCACCACGTTCGACCCTCTACCTCTGCCTGTGTGGCACCTCAACCATCTTCTTCTCCTCGGCATGGCAGGTCAGGTAGTCATGAGCCATGTGGACCTGCCCGCCGTATGTGTAGCACTGTCTGCCTCTCGAAAGACTGGCTCCGCACTGTGTTCCCCAAACTGCTGAGCCAGTTTCCTGAGGTCATCTGCCTGAGGGTCTGGTCTTCCTGGACCGATGAGTCATCTGTTGACTACCTACTGCAGAAGACTCTGCTACCTGCCGCCCCGCGGTAGGTCTCGCTGCTGAAGTAGTCTCAGCAAGGAAGATCTCGATCAAAAGGGCTCGCTCCAGCACTCCTTCCTAGGTCAGAATGCTATGGGAGATCAGCGATGCCCTAATCTCATGCCTCAATCCCTGCTCAATGGTCCGGGCCTGGATGAATGGGTCCCGTACCATGTCTGTCGAGTAGCGCGAGTGATCGGTAAATCTCGCCGAGTACTGGGCGACCGTCAAGCTGCCCTGCCGCAGCTATAGAAGCACTTAGATGTGCACCGCACGGAGGGTGGATGGGATGAACTCCGAGAAGAAGAGGCTCTCAGAGTCCATCCAGAGGAGAGATGCGTCATCGTGCACCTAGAGCATCAAGCTCCAACATCTGCCTGCTGCTGCGTGCAGTAGGCTCGCTGTGAGGATCACCATGAGGTCTATTGGTGTCCTCACCAACCTGAAAACTCGTACCACTGCCTCCAGCCAATCCTCGGCTACCTGG
The DNA here is from genome assembly GCA_963277665.1 of Viscum album. Classification (NCBI taxonomy): domain Eukaryota; kingdom Viridiplantae; phylum Streptophyta; class Magnoliopsida; order Santalales; family Viscaceae; genus Viscum; species Viscum album. Next base: position 31,433,664 of record OY728120.1, on the reverse strand, counting down.
GGGCCCGTCACCCCGCGGAACCTGGGCGGTTGATTGTGCTGAAACTCGTGCAGTTCACTAAGGCGATGTGAATCATCAGCGGCTGGGGCTGGAAGCATCCGTGGCTCGGCGGGTAGAGGTACCGCCAGTGCCGCATCTATCAAATGGACCTGTACCGAGGCCACGTCGCTTGGTGGGATGTCGTCACGCTCCACTCTCAGAACCCTAGCTCGCTGCCATCGTGGGGCCATCCTAAAAAGAGACAGGTGCGCCATGGTCAGAACAGTATACCTGGTGAGCTGACACAATGTAAAAACAAATAAAACATGAAACACACATGCAATCAATGTTTTCGTGCATTAAGTCGGAAATCAGATGTAAGGGTCATGGTGTACGGATACGTCGGCCTCCGCACCAACACTGGACTCCCTAGACTGATAACCACACCAAATACGCTTTACACTATTTCTTTAAATATAAAAATATCAGAGTCTTGAGTTCCGTGGTTGAACCAAACTCATCTGATACCAATTTGTCATGACCCGTCCTCGGGGTCCGTGCCGTGACTATCCCAAGCCTGCCTTCCATAGGCCAGGGGCTGGCGACTAGCACCAAGGAGTAATTACCGGTAAAAAAGGGAAGGAATTTCCATTGAAAAGTAAACAAACACCACCGAGCAAGAAAGAAGTAGAAGTAAACACTAAGTAAAAACTGGGTACAACAGTAAGTGCAGAAAAGTAAGTGGGCCAGAATAGAAAACCAAACTAAAAGTAAAGTACAACTGGAAAGGGAAAACAACAACTGAAAAATAAAGTGTCAGCGTCGAGCCGTCCACTGGAAGTACCGCCTGAAGGGTGAGTACAGATAGCCTTTATAGCTCCTCGGTCCAGCCGTCCCCTCCGAGTACGTCCTGCCTAGTGGTCCACCTCTAGGTATCGTCCTGCTCTGCAAGCGTCAACCACGATCAGTGTTGTCCGTCATCTGCAACCAAGATAACGTAGTGAGGGAATAGCCCGTGTAGGGGTGAGTATAAGCTACTCAGTAGGGACCCCGAGACCCCCGAAGGTCTCCCAGAATCCACAAAGGATAACCCACAAAGGAAGATACCATCACGAAGTAACATCCGACACTGCTTAGGTATATTCCAATACATATACCTAAGTCATCAATTCCAGTTTGGCTCTAACATCCAAGATCATGTACAACCGAGTCCTCACAGGAAAGCAAAATGTAATCCACACAAGAATTCAAAACTCAATTCACATAGGAAAGCAAAAAAGGATTAAGCTCACACAAGAATACTTCTTCGTATGACGATAGAGATGATCAAATATATCCATTGATTCATCTAATCTGTCGGACCCACAAAGGATCGATAGGTACTAACCCCTGTAATGAACCACAAAGGATCTGACCCACAATGGATCGATAGATAACTAACCCCCGCAATGACCCACAATGGATCTGACCCACAAAGGATCGATAGGTAATTAACCCCCGTAATGACCCATACATGATCGGACCCACACATGATCTGTAGGCGTTGGCCCACACAGGACCGCTGAGCGCTGACCCACACATGATTTGATCCACACAGGATCGGTAGCACTGATCCATGTAGGATCGCTCAGTGCTGTAGTCATCGCCGTTGAATCCACTAAGGATCTCTGTATAGGCGTCGTCGTCATTGCAGTCGCGGCCAGCTCTTGGGTTCCCGCACACATCAAGCTCGTTCGGGAGGGTCCGCTCCACGATACGAGAGGCTGATAAATCAACTAACACATATTCCGGAGTTTATATATCCAAAAGTTCCGTATCATCAATGGAAACTCAACGTCACAGACAACGCGTCAATCAGATACCTGGTCTGAGTGTTATTGGCTTTTTCATCCTAGGGGCCCGGTTGGTTTTTAAGTCAAAACCAACCCGACCGTACTCCACCTGAGTCCAATCCTCGAGTGGAGTAAGCCAAAAGATTTGTCTCACTAAGAGGAATCCAACAATGTCGACGGCACGTCGATCAGATGTCCGGAGCTCAAGTTAAAAATGTTTCCGCTCCGAGGGCCTGGTAAGATTCGTGTAGGAACCAACCTGGCCAAATACAAGGTGCTCCGAAACCTTGGGTGCGATATACCAAAATGATCGTCTCATTCCAAGGATCACATCGCAACTGACGGTGCGTCGATTGGAGGCCCGTAGCTCAACTTATGGGCAACGGATCAAAAAAGGTTCGGTAATAAGGGGTTCGGGCCCGGTTCGACCTGACCCGATACCCCCAGGGTCGGCCTGAACCGGGTCGACCCGAACCAGGCCTGGTTCTGGCCCTCTTGGGTGCGGCCCGACCCGATTGGCGCGGCCCGGCCGATCCTGGGGACGGCTTGGCCCAACGGTCCGGTCTGGCGGACCGGCCAGGGTAGTCGCCCGGTGCGCGGCGCGTGGCACGCTGGCGCGTTGGCCAGGGGCTCGGCCAAACGGCCAAGCCGTTTTCGGTGCGGGGGTGATGCCCCTGCATGAATGAAAATGTGGCCCCTTTATGGGGCCGCTCAGCTGGTCGGCCTGGGGTTTGTAACCTCCGTCTTTTCCCCGGTCCGATCAGCCCGCTCCGGTGGACCGACTTCTGCCGCCGTGGGACCGGCATGCCGGTCCCCCCTGTTCCGACGCTGGCGGCTCGGAACCGGCCACCGGTTCCCCTGCTCCGCCGCGGCCCAGAACCGGCCACGACCTTCATCTATCCGGCACTGCGCGACGGCGTCATGCCCCTCCGCCGCGGCCTGCTCCGGCCGCGGTGCTTTTGTAGTTCTCTGGTGCGGCGCAATGGCTCCACATCTTTGGTTTGTCTTCAACTGCGCAGCACGACGTCGCCGCGCTTTTTCTTCATCTTCCACCGTGCGGCGCAACGGTGCCACGCTTCTCCTTTCTTTACCAATTCCCACACGGTGCTTCGGCACCACGTTGCCTTGCTCGTGCCACATTAATATCAACAACCAAAAAGGGGAGGAGTGTCGGCCATGTTCTGCGGTCCGAACTCCTCCCGTTATTGCGATAACAGGAAGTTATATTTGAAGGGAAGAAAACGTCGGAAGTAATCACGAAAAAGAAACGCATAAAACCCCTACCTTAACAAGTTCGTCGAATGAGCGTTCATCGCATAATTAACCGCCGTGGAAGAAAAGGATCACCACAGAAGTGGAGGATCTCCGCAGAAGAAGCATCACGGGAGGAACGTCATTGGCGTTAGGTGATTTCTGAGGAAGGCGTCTCTCGCCGTCGTCCGCCATCGGAGGTTGGTGTTCTTCGTCGGTGGCGGTGCGTTCTTCGCGTTCTTCGTCGAAGAATAAATAATCCTCTCTTTTTCTCCCAATGGTTAACACAACAAAGACCAACGAAATAAAATAAGTTCAACACTTTTTTATTATCATAACCTAAGATTTTGAAATTCAAAAGATAAGAAATGAACAATAAATTTGAATAATTAATTGTAACGATTTAACTGCCCAATTTAATGGGGCGTTTCTTAACCAGAATAAACGTAAGGTTTGAATTTCATTAAAAGGGGGGTTGCATGTGTGTTACTTAGAAGGGAAGAAACGAAGGGGCTCATGTGGGCCCTACCTCACAAATATCCTACCAAGTGGGTAGGATAGTGTGGTTCCCAACCTTATCCGCTTTACTTAGTTTAAGACACTTTATGTGAAATAAAATAGTGTCGCAACACATTTATTTTATTTCTTAACTTAACCCCAAAATTTAAAAACCACACTCGAGAAAACACAACTCCAGAAAAGGCGTTTCTAAGCAATTATCGGTGTTGTGATTCCATCGGTCCCCTCAAAATATGATTTCGAGCACCGGTTCAAAAGTTAGAAAAACCTTCTCGTTCGTTCACTGAACGTACCCAAGCTAAACTTCAAAAAATGATTCCGGGAACACTGGGCCTTGGAATCAGGTGCCGTCAGAAACTGCGTTCTGGTAAAATTCTCAAAAAAAATATTAAAAAAAATTTCCTTCAATTTTACAGGTCTTTACATAAACCATGATGGTGACTTCTGTAGTGGTCTCTAGGATAAAATGCAAGATGTTTCAGGTGCAACACTTCATTAGTAAATGATCAATGAGGTCCGTGATCAGTATGGATCACTAGGGATATATAAGAGTGGCACCATCCTACTAGGTGGGGCATGGCACCTCTATAGACTATGTGAGTGGGACCCGCATGCTGGGTATGGAATGGGTCATAAAACATTAGAGAGACACCATCCTCTTGGTCATGGTGTGGGTTGTATACTAATTACTATAGTAGAGTCATCTTATGTTTTCAGTTCATGGGTCCTCTTGCTATCTACAAAGCTAAACCATCCTGTTGGGACTGGGAATAGGTCCCCTATAGACTATTGAGGGGCACATTAATGCGGAGTCTAGAAATGTTTCCTTTACTATCAAAGCATAACTATTGCATCCCACCTTTTTATCATATAAACATTCATTACATTTTACAAAACCGAGGATCTTTAAGGTTTAGTGTCTTGGAAACCAGGAACATAAAACATGAAAACATGAAAACATTCTTCTTAGACACTTGAAAGGCTTCTTCTCATGTTCATCCAAAGTTCATTTCTGCATTTCATAACCTGGGGACATACATCAAAAGAAAGGGTGAGTAGAAGGCCCAGTAAGGGAAACAGGGGGAAACATTTAACATTTGAACTTGAGATACATCAACAATGTCATGAAAAGAACATTAAGGCATGAGAAAGAAACCATGAGGCATATGATAGTAAAAATAATGTTTTTCATAACTTGAAGATGTGGCTACAACATTTAATATTGACAATCTTTCCATTTCACCAAGGTCCATCCCCAAGGTGTCATTAAAAATTACCAAGGTTATTCACCAAGGTATCAATCCAAAAGGTCATCTCTAGAGATAAAGTCTTTACCCAATGCATTGGAGCGCTATTAGGGAACACCCTTGAAATGCCTTTATTATCATGTGAGACACATATATAATCATCAATAATTTCATAAACAACCCTTATATCATAAAATAAATGGGGTTCATTTCATAATCATAACGTTTTAAAACTGCTTTAAAGACATGATCTTTATGTCACTTTAAACCCACGGAAAGGGAATGTGGATCTCATGTATGTAAATCCTGGAATTTAAAATAGAACAACTTGGTATATATGTGAATACCCATAAATAAGAGAGGGATTTGAGTATTTAATTAATAAAATAAAATAACTTTAGAAAAAGAGAGAGACATTTTGAGACGGAAATTCTGCAGCAAAACAGCTATGTTTCGGGGTTTTAGAAAACATTGAAAAGAGATGGAACATGGGTCAAACACTCATAAATGATCCATAAAACAGTATGGGGACAGAATATAAAGTATTTGAGAACATGGTAATGAAATTTGAAAGATATACCATATGAAATGAAGAACATGAAATGAAGACAAAAATAAAATTTCTCTTATGAAAATTCGGCAGCCTAATGGCATCACATAATCATCAACACAAATGAATTGAAAAGATCAAATAGGGTCTCTAATCATATGAAAATAAAAGTTCAGTATGATGGGTATAGAGTTCGTACCCCAACATAATAAATAGGAACTTGAAAGACTTGACATGAAAGTAGAACTTTGAAAAATGAGAAAGGTGAAAAAATCCCTTAAAAATTCGGCCGCCTAACGACGTCACTTAAACTTCAACAAAAATGAATTGAAGATAACAAATAGGGTATATCATCATATGAAAATAAAAGTTAAGTATGATATATATAGATATCATACCACAACATAATAAAAAAGGAACTTGAAATACTTGACATGAAAGCAGAACTTTGAAAAATGAGAATGGTGAAAGAATCCTTTAAAAATTCAACAGCCTAACAGCGCCACTTAAACTTCAACAAAAATGAATTGATGAGATCAAATAGGTTATCTCATCATATGAACATAAAATCTCAGTATGATAGACATATATATAATACCCCAACATAATAAAAAAGGAACTTTAAAGACTTGACATGAAAGTAGAACTTTGAAAAATGAGAAAGGTGAAAGAATCTTTTAAAAATTCAGCAGCCTAACGGCGCCACTTAAACTTCAATAAAAATTAATTGATGAGATTAAATAGGGTCTCTAATCATATGAACATAAAAGATCAGTATTATAGGTTTATATATCATACCCCAACATAATAAAAAGGAACTTGAAAGACTTGACATGAATGTAGAACTTTGAAAAATGAGAAAGGTGAAAGAATCCTTTAAAAATTCAGCAGCCTAACGACGCCAATTAAGCTTTAAAAAAAATGAATTGACGAGATAAAATATGGTATCTCATCATAAGAACATAAAAGAACAGTATTATAGAGTTTGATATCATACCCCAATATATTAAAAAGTAACTTGAAATCATTTAAATGAAAGTAGAACTTTGGAAAATGGGAAAGGTGAAAGAATCCCTTAAAAATTCGACATCCTAACGACGCCACTTAAACATTCATAAAACGAAATGATGAGAGTAAGAGGTGGAATCTCATAATATTAATATGAAAATGGCAGTAAGATGAATATAACATTTGAAAATGGAGTATAAAAGAAATGACATAAATAAGATTACATGAAAAGAAAGAGAGATGTCGGATCTCTTACATTAAAATGTAACTCTTAAAACTCAAAGGTTGGGACCATGAGGGATTGGGGAACCTTGAGAGGACTCCTTGGGAGGTAATGAGACCAGATATTCGTTGTGGGAGTGTTTGGAGTGAAAACTAAAGGAGGAAAGGTTGGGTATTTATAGGAAATTTGAGGGGACAAGGCATTAATGGCCATGGGACACCTCACAATTGGTTTTGGCAAAACCATGGGCTTGACCATGGTATTTTCCCATGGTATTGGCCACTTGGGAAACCTCATACCTTATCTTACTCTTCATAATTCGACCATATTGATTAAATACTTAATACATCATTTAATGATGTCATTAAACACCTGTAACTTAAAAACTGTATTTTCACTATTCATCGAAAATTCAACTTTCTCAGAAAAGTCCCAAAATTTTTTCTTTACCAAATATTTATGCTCTGATTTCAAAAATGAACACGATTTTATAAAAATAATTTTCTAAATATTTTTAATTTAATTTTTAAATAAATACACTATTCACTGAAAATTCAGTTTTTTTCAGAAAAATCCCCAAAAATTACCTTTACATAATATCGATGCTCGGAGTTTAAAAATGAAATCCATTTTATAAAAATAATTTTCTCAAAATTTTTAATTTAATTTTTAATTAAAAAGCACTATTCACCCGAAAAAACTAATACTTGACTAATAATTTATGAAACTGTTATTTAACCATTTTATTGAATCACATTACATAATCAATGTGACTAGATTATATTAATACTTTCTTTAAGTGAGATTACTAATCCATTTGGCCACATTACTAATCCTAAGCATAAAATCACTATTCATACTTTACTATTCATCAAAAATCAAGTTGATCTTATTAGACTCTAAATATCATACGGAACATAATTTTAGAAGACCATTTTTGGAAAATCATTACACATTTTTAATTATTTAAGGTTTACATAAACATTTTTAAAATATACTTTTTCTAAAATTCATCAAAAATATGCATACTATATTTATCCAGTCATTTGAAAATTCATAAACTTTGTCATAAGAAGAAATCCCAATTTTTATTTAAAACAAAGGATTACACAAGGCAGTTACAGTCTCCTTACACAGCCCCTTATCACACCAGCATAGGACCTAAGTGTACGGAGTGCTAAGGTGAGAGAATCCGAGGGAGGCTCGGATAACATCGCACGAGTAGTAATTTCTATCAGTTTGAACTTCTTGCAAAGGCGATTCCGTTCTAGCTTCACACGATGAAGTTCGGCTTGGGTTTGGTCCAGAGCAAAGCCCAGTGGTGCTACCTCCTTCCCAAGTTCTGTTAGATGGGCTTCGATCGGTCCAAGTCTACTGGGTGAGGCCATCAAATCTTCTTTCTATACTAATTAACCAATATTACTTGTATTTAGAGACAATAATCGAAACGTTTAGTTTCCAGCGGTCATATTGACCAATGGTCATATAACAGTCAAAACCCAATGGTCTCATATTAGTTATACTCATGTTTTCAAATGAAACAGTTTTGTTGAGTATAAAAAATAAAATAACACACAAAATTAGGAAACAAGATTTATTCAAAATTTTCGCTCGTTACAATCTTCCCCCCTTATGAAATTGCGTCCTCACAATTTTTAAAATTGGGTTTTGAATTTTCATTAAATGTCCCACATTAGAAAAGGAGTCAGTAAAACTATTACTTTAAAATAAATAAAGGGAAGTACAAAGGTCACCCAAGTTAACCCACACTAGGATTCCATGTAGGAAAACATGGACATAGAGGAGAAAACAAAGGGTCAAGTTCTGAGGGAGAGTGATAGAAAACATGATTAGGAAAAAGTTAACCACGAGAAAATCCCAAACTTATGATGTGTGTAAACGGTCATTGATTACATAGTAAGAAACGTAAACCAACAACATTTTTCTTTTTCATTCCTTTTAATAATTTTGAGGAATTCATTTACTACATAGAACAAAAACATTAGGAAATATACCTACCTTCATGTAGAGTTTCATCCTTTAATAAGTCTCTACCAAAACTAATCTTTTCTCCAAACGATCAGCATTGAAAACTACATGGTCTCATCAAAGCACAAGAATCATCTTCTTGAGAGTCACATAATCCAAAAAAGATTAACTATCAATTTCTTCTATCATTAATCATTATCCCAAAAACCGAAAGGGTAAGGTAAAAAAACTCTTCAAAAATAAAGAATCCCATAGGAATAGAAAACTACTTTTAAATATTCAAAGTTCCATGGTACAAACCAAAGTTCATCATAGACCATTCCATAAATAACAGTCCTTAGAATACCTCAAAATAAACCAAACTAAGATTGAAACCTAAATACAAGAAGGATTTTATAACATAGTATTCCAAAATAAACATCATTGTTCATCTCCAAACAACATCAACCACTCCTAACATCTTATAACAAAAGTAGCTAACCTAAACATATTTTTCCCAAGATAGGTTAATCATTTCCATAAGTAACCTAAATTACTATAATTCCACCTTAAATTCATCGATTTTTCAAAATATAAGTCAACCTTACTTTTCAATGAAAATACCATAGTAATCTATTTACCTCGATCATATAGGGTCCCCAAAATATTTACCGTCTTACAAAATAATAATCATCTTTTAATCCCCTAATCATCTCTATCATATTAATTTGGAAATCGTCTCATTTCATATCACATTGGTTGTTGGGACAAGTTATTCCATTTCCCATCATTAACTAAGAAGAGAAATTATAATTAGGGGCTTAAATACTTATCCAATAATCATGAAAAGAAACATAAATTATATAAGGATAACTTGTAGAAGAAAATTATACCCTGTCTTTTGATCCCCTAGGTTTTAAACTAGGTTATCCATGATCATATATTTGAATGTGAATCTTTATTTTATTTTATCTTTGTTCCTTTAATAATGGTTCATACAAAGATTATGAATTTACCAAAGCATATCCCCCAGGAGTGTTATAAACAAGAGTGCAGCAAGGCCCATTGTCGTGTACTAGTTTCTGTTCGAGTCTAGCTCAAAGAGGTGTTTTAGGGTTTTACCCATATGTACGTCTATGCCAGAACCACCTATACCTGGTCGTATCCAGACAGGGATGTATTTGTTTGGCAACCCCTTACTCAATACTCACCAAAATACCAGGAAGATTTCCTATATTTAAACTTTTCTATAGGGTTCTTCCTAGAGTTTTTATATTCTAATTTTCACAAATAACTAAACCATCCTTTGATACAAACTATCGCATCCCGCCTTTTTATCACATAAACTTTCATTAGATTTTACAAAACCAAGGATCTTTAAGGTTTAGTGTCTTGGAAACCAGGAACTTAAAACATGAAAACATAAAAAAAATATTCTTAAACTCTTGAAAGGTTTCTCCTCATGTTCAACCAAAGTTCATTACTGCATCTTATAACTTAGGTACATACATCAAAAGAAAGGGGGAGCAGAATGCCCAGTAAGGGAAATAAGGGAAAACATTTCACATGTGAACTTGAGATACATCAACAATGTCATGAAAAGAACTTTAAGGCATGAGAAATAAATCATGAGTCATATCATAATAAAAATAACGATTTTCATAACTTGAAGATGTGGATACAATATTTAATATTGACAATCATTCCATTTCACCAAGGTCCATCCCCAAGGTTTCATTAAAAATTACCATGGTCATTCACCAAGGTATCAGTCTAAAAGGTCATCTCTAGAGATTAAGTCTTTACCCAATGCATTGAAGCGCTATCAGGGAGAACCCTTGAAATGTCTCTATTATCATGTGAGCCACATATATCATCATCAATAATTTCATAAACAACCCATATAGCATAAAAGAAATGGGTTTCATTTCACAATCATAACGTTTTAAAACTGCTTTAAAGACATGATCTTTATGTCACTTTAAACCCACGGAAAGGGAAAGCGGGACTCATGTATATAAATCCCAGAATTTAAAATAGAACAACATGTTATATATGTGAATACCCATATAGAAGAGAGAGCTTTTAGTATTCACTAAATAAAATAAAATAACTTTAGAAAAAGAGAGAGACATTTTGAGACGGAAATTCTGCAGTAAAACGGCTATGTTTCGGGGTTTTAGAAAACATTGAAAAGAGAGGGGACAAGGGTCAATCATTCATTAATAATCCATAAAACAGTAGGGGTACAGAATATAATGTATTTTAGAACATGGTAAAGAAATTTTAATGTTATAACCTATGAAATGAAGAACATGAAAGGATGACAAAAATAAGATTTCTCTTATGAAATTCGGCAGCCTAACGGCGTCACTTAAACTTCAAAAAAATGAATTGATGAGATAAAATAGGGTCTCTAATCAAATTAAAATAAAAGTTCATTATGATATATATAGATATAATACACCAAAATAATTAAAATTATCTTGAACAACTTGAAATGAATGTAGAACTTTGAAAAATGAGAAAGGTGAAAGAATCCATTAAAAATTCAGCAGCCTAACGACGTCACTTAATCTTCAACAAAAATGAATTGAAGAGATAAAATAGGGACTCTAATAATATGAACATAAAATTTCAGTATGATAGATATATATATCATACCCCAATATAATAAAAAAGGAACTTGAAAGACTTGTCATGAATGTAGAACATTGAAAAATGAGAAAGGTGAAAATATCCTTTAAAAATTCAGCAGCTTAATGGCGCCACTTAAACTTCAACAAAAATTAATTGACAAGATCAAATTGGGTCTCTCATCATATGAAAATAAAATTTCAGTATTATAGATATAGAGATCATACCCAAACATAATAATAAAAGAACTTTAAAGACTTGACATGAATGTAGAACTTTGAAAAATGAGAAAGGTAGATGAATCTTTTAAAAATTCAGCAGCCTAACGACGCCACTTAAACTTCAACAAAAATGAAATGATGAGATCAGATAGGGTCTATAATCATATGAACATAAAATATAAGTATGATATATTTAGATATCATACCACAACATAATAAAAAATAACATTAAAGACTTGACATGAAATTAGAACTTTGAAAAATGAGAAAGGTGAAAGAATCCTTTAAAAATTCGGCAGCCTAACAGCGCCACTTAAACATCAACAAAAATGAATTGACGAGATCAAGTATGGTCTCTCATCATAAGAAAATAAATTACCAGTATGATATATTTATATATCATACCCAAATATAATAAAAAATAACTTCAAAGACTTGACATGAAAGTAGAACCTTAAAAAACGAGAAAGGTGAAAGAATCCCTTAAAAATATGACAGCCTAACGACACCACAAAAACATTCATAAAATGAAATGATAAGAGTAAGATGGGTTCTATAATAATATGAACATAAAAAGGGAAGAAATGTGAATATAAAATAACATCCTCCAACATAAGAACATGAAGCATAAAATAAATGACATAAAAGAGATTACTTGAAAAGAAAGAGAGATGTCAGATCCCTTACCTTAAAACGAAACTCTTAAAACTCAAAGGTTGGGACCTTGAGGGCTTGGGGGAACCTTGAAAGGACTCCTTGTGAGGTAATGAGACCAGATATTAGTTTGGGGAGAGTTGGGTGTGAAAACTAAAGGAGGAAAGGGTGGGTATTTATAGGAAATTTGAGGGGACAAGGCATTAATGGCCAAGGGACACCTCACAAGTGGTTTTGGAAAAACCATGGGCTTGCCCATGGTATTTGCCCATGGTATTGGCCACATGGGAAACCTCATACCTTATATTACTCCTCATAAGTCGACCATACTGATTAAATACTTAATACATCATTTAATGATGTCATTAAACACCCGTAACATAAAAACTATATTTTCACTATTCATCGAGAATTCAACTTTCTCAGAAAAGTCCCAAAATTTTACATTAACAAAATATAGATTCTATGATTTCAAAAATGAACTCCATTTTATAAAAATAATTATCTAAATATTTTTAATTTAATTTTTAAATAAATACACTATTCATTGAAAATTCATTTTTTTCAGAAAAATCCCCAAAATTACCTTAACATAATATCGATGGCCGGAGTTCGAAAATAAAATCTATTTTATAAAAATATTTTTATAAATATTTTTAATTTAATTTTTAATTAAAAAACACTATTCACTCGAAAAAACTAATACTTGACTAATAATTTATGAAACCGTTATTTAACCATTTTATTGAATCACATTACTTAATCAATGTGCCTAGATTATATTTATACTTTCTTTAAGTGAGATTACTAATCCATTTGGTCACATTACTAATCCTATGAATAAAATCATTATTCATAATTTACAATTCAACAAATATAAAGTTGATCTTATTAGACTCTAAATTTCGTACTGAAAATAATTGTAGAAGACAATTTTTTGAAAATCATTAGACATTTTTAATTAATTAAGGTTTACATAAACATTTTTAAAATATAATTTTTCTAAAATTCATCAAAAATATGCATACTATATTTATCCACAAGGTAGTTACTATCTCCTTACATAGCCCCTTATCACACCAGCATAGGATCTAAGTGTAAGGTGTGATAAGGTGAGAGAATCCGAGGGAGGCTCAACCTACATCACACGAGTAGTAATTTCTATCAGTTTGAACTTCTTGCGAAGGATATTTCGTTCTAGCTTCACACGATGAAGTTCGGCTTGGGTTTGGTACAGAGAAAATCCCAGTGGTGCAACCTCCTTCCCAAGTTCTGTTAGATGGGCTTCGATCGGTCCCAGACTACTGGGTGAGGCCATCAAATATTTTTTCTATATTAATTAACCACGATTACTTGTATTTAGAGACAATAATCGAAACTTTTAGTTTCCAGCAGTCATATTGACCAATGGTCATATAACAGTCAAAACCCAACCGTCTCATTTTAATTGTACTCATGTTATCAAATGAAACAGTTTTTTTGATTATAAAAAATAAAATAACACACAAAATTAGGAAACAATATTTATTCAAAATTTTGGGTCATTACAATCTTCCCCCCTTAAGAAATTGTGTCCTAGTAATTTTTAAAATTGGGTTTGAAAATTTCATTGAATGTCCCACATCAGAAAAGGAGTCAGTAAAACTATTACATTAAAAGAAAGAAAGGGAAGTACAAAGGTCACCCGAGTTAACCCCCACTAGGATTCCATGTAGGAAATCATAGACAAAGAGGAGAAAAAAGGGTCATATTATGAGGGAGATTGATAGAAAACATGATTAAGAGAATGTTTACCACGAGAAAATCCTAAACTTATGATGTGTGTAAACAGTCTTTGATTACCTAGTAAGAAACGTAAACCAAAAATGTTTTTGTTTTACGTTCCTTTTCATAATTTTGAGGAATTTATTTACTACATAGAACAAAAACATAAGGAAATTTACCTACCTTCAAGTAGAGTTTCATCCTTTAATAAGTCTCTACCAAAACTTATCTTTTCTCTAAACGATGAGCATTTAAAACTACTTGGTCGCATCAAAGCACAAGAATCATCTTCTTGAGAGTCACGTAATCCACAAAATATTAACTATCAATTTCGTCTATCATTAACCATTATCCCAAAATAGAAAGGGTAAGGTAAATCAAATCTTCAAAAATAATGAATCCCATAAGAATGGAAACTACTTTTAAATCTTCAAAGTTCCATGGTACTAACCAATGTTCATCATAGACCATTCCATAAATAACGGTCCTAGAAATACCTCAAAATAAACCAAACTATGATTGAAAGTCAAATACAAGAAGTATTTGATAACATAGTCTTCCAAAATAAATTTCATTATTCATCTCCAAAAAACATCAACCACTCTTGACATATTATAACAAAAGTAGCTAAACTAAACATATTTTTCCCAAGATAGGTTTATCATTTCCATAAGTAACCTAAATTAATATATGTCCACCTTAAATTCATTGATTCTTCAAAATATAAGTCAACCTTACTCCTCAATGAAAATACTGTATTAATATATTTACCTCGATCATATAGGGTCCCCAAAATAGTGAACGTCTTCCAAAATAATAATCATCCTTTAATCCCATAATCATCTCTGTCATATTAATACGAAAATCGTCACATTTCCTATCACATTGGTTGTTGGGAAATTTTCTTCCATTTCCCACCATTAACTAAGAAGAGAAAGTATAATTAGGGGCTTAAATACATATCCAATATTCATGAAAAGGAACTTAAAGCAAATAAGGAGAACTTGTAAAAGAAAAGTATACCCTAAATTTTGATCCCCTAGGTTTTAAACTAGGTTATCCATTATCATATATTGTTATGTGAATCTTTATTTTATTTTATCTTTGTTCCTTTAATAATGGTTCATAATAAGCTTATGAATTTACCAAAGCATATCCCCTGGGAGTGTCATAACCAAGAGTGCAGCATGGCTCGATGTCGTGTACCAGTTATTGTTCGAGTCTAGCTCAAAGCGGTGTCTTCAAGTTTTACCCATATGTACATCTGTCCCAAAGCCACCACAACCTCCTCGTATCCAGACAGGGATGTATTTCTTTGGAAACCCCTTACTCAATACTCACCAAAATACCAAGAAGATTTCCTATATTTAAAATTTTCTATAGGGTTATTCATTGAGTTTTCAAATCCTAATTTCCAAAAATTACTAAACCATCCTTTGATACCAACTATCGCATCCCGCCTTTTTATCACATAAACTTTCATTACATTTTACAAATTTGAGGATCCTTAAGGTTTAGTGTCTTGGAAACTAGGAACATAAAACAGGAAAACATAAAAACATTCTTCTTAAACACTTGAAAGGCTTCTCCTCATGTTCATCCTAGGTTCATTACTGCATCTCATAACCTAGGGACATACATGAAAAGAAAGGGTGAGCAGAAGGCCCATAAAGGGAAACAAGGGGAAACAATTAAAATGTGAACTTGAGATACATCAACAATGTGATGAAAAGATCTTTAAGGCATGAGAAAAAAATCATGAGGAATATAATAATAAAAATAATGTTTTTCATAACTTGAAGATATGGATACAACATTTAATAATCACAATCATTCAATTTCACCAAGGTCCATCCCCAAGGTGTCATTATAAATTACAAAGGTTATTCACCAAGGTATCAGTCTAAAAGGTCATCTCTAGAGATTAAGTCTTTACCCAATGCATTAGAGCGCTAACAGGGCTCACCCTTGACATGTCTTTATTATCATGTGAGACACATATATCAACATCAATCATTTCATAAACATCCCATATAGCATAAAAGAAATGGGTTTCATTTCATATTCATAACGTTTTAAAACTGCTTTAAAGACATGATCTTTATGTCACTTTAAACCAACAGAAAGCGAAAGCGGGTCTCATGTATGTAAATCCCAGAATTTAAAATAGAGAAACTGGGTATATATGTGAATACCCATATAGAAGAGATATCTTTGAGTATTCACTTAACTAAATAAAATAACATTAGAAAAAGAGAGAGACATTTTGAGACGGATGTTTTGCAGCAAAACGACTATGTTTCGTGGTTTTAGAAAACATTGAAAAGAGAGGGGACACGGGTCAAACATTAATAAATGATCCATAAAACAGTAGTGGAACAGAATATAAAGTATATTGTAAAATTTTAATGAAATTTAAAAGATATACCATATCAAATGAAGAACATGAAAGGAAGACATAAATAAGATTTCTCTTATAAAAATTCAGCAGCCTAACGGCGTCACTTAAACTTCAACAAAAATAAATTGATGAGATCAAATAGGGTCTCTTATAATATGATCATAAAAGTTAACTATGATAGATATAGATATAATAACCAAAAATAATAAAAAGTAACTTGAAAGACTTGACATTAAAGTAGAACTTTGAAAAATGAGAAATGTGAAAGAATCCCTTAAAAATTCGGCAGCCAAACGACGGCACTTAATCTTCAACAAAAATGAATTGACGAGATAAAATAGGGTCTCTCAGAATATGAACATAAAATATCAGTATGATAGATATAGAGATCATACCCCAACATAATAAAAAAGGAACTTGAAATACTTGACATGAAAGTAGAACTTTGAAAAATGAGAAAGGTGAAAGAATCCTTTAAAAATTCAGTATCCTAACGACACCACTTCATCTTCAACAAAAATGAATTGATGAGATCAAATAGGGTATCTCATAATTTGAACATAAAAGTTCAGTATGATAGATATAGAGATCATACCCCAACATAATAAAAAATTAACTTGAAATACTTGACATGAATGTAGAACTTTGAAAAATGAGAAAGGTGAAAGAATCCTTTAGAAATTCAGCAGCCTAACAGCGCCAATTCAACTTCAAAAAAAATGAATTGACGAGATGAAATATGGTCTCTCATCATATGAATATAAAATACTAGTATTATATATTTATAGATCATACCCCAAAATAATAAAAAGTAACATGAAAGACATGAAATGAAAGAAGAACTTTGAAAAATGAGAAAGGTGAAAGAATCCTTTAAAAATTCAGAAGCCTAACGACGCCACTTAAAATTCAACAAAAATGAATTGATGAGATCAAATAGGGTCTCTAATCATACGGATATAAAAGATCAGTATGATAGATTTAGAGATCATACCCCAACATAATAAAAATGAACATTAAAGACTTGACATGAAAGTAGAACTTTGAAAAATTCGAAAGGTGAAAGAATCCCCTAAAAATTCAAAAGCCAAACAGCGCCACTTAAACATTAATAAAACAAAATGATGAGAGTAAGAGGTGTTCTCTCATCATATGAAAATTAAAAGGGACGTAACATTAATATAAAATAAAATACTCCAACATAAGAACATGGAGCATAAAAGAAATGACATAAACGAGATTACTTGAAAAGAAAGAGAGATGTCAGATCCCTTACCTTAAAAATTAACTCTTAAAACTCAAAGTTTAGGACCTTGAGGGCTTGGGGGAACCTTTAGAGGACTCCTTGGTAGGTAATTATATCAGAGATTCTCTGGGGGAGAGTTGTGAGTGAAAACTAATGGAGGAAAGGGTGGGTATTTATAGGAAATTTGAGGGGACAAGGCATTAATGGCCAAGGGACATCTCACAAGTGGTTTTTGAAAAACCATGGGCTTTCCCATGGTGTTTTCCCATGGTATTGGCCACCTGGGACACCTCATACCTTATATTACTATTCATAAGTCGACCATATTGATTACATACTTAATACGTCATTTAATTATGTCATTAAACACCCTTAACATAAAAACTGTATTTTCACTATTCATCGAAAATTCAACTTTCTTAGAAAAATACCAAAATTATATCTTAACCAAATATAGATGCTCTGGTTTCAAAAATGAACTCCATTTTATAGAAATTATTTTATAAATAATTTTTAAATAAATACACTATTCACCAAAAATTCAATTTTTCAGAAAATTCCCCCAAAATTACCTTAACATAATATCGATGCTCGGAGTTCAAAAATGATATCCATTTTATAAAAAAACTCTAAATATTTTTAATTTAACTTTAAATTAAAAAATACTATTTACCCAGAAAAACTAATACTTGACTAATAATTTATGAAACCGTTATTTAACCATTTTATTGAATCACATTACTTAATCAATGTGCCTAGATTATATAAATACTTTCTTTAAGTAAGATTACTAATCCATTTGGTCAAATTACTAATCCTAAGAAGAAATCACTATTCTTAATTTACTATTCATCAAAAATAATGTTGATCTTATTAGACTCTAAATTTCGTACTGAACATAATTTTAGAAGACAATTTTTTTAAAATCATTACACATTTTTAATTATTTAAGGTTTACATAAAAAATTTTAAAATATACTTTTCCTAAATTTCATCAAAAATATGCATACTATATTTATCTGGTCATTTGAAAATTCATAAACATCATCATAAGAAGAAATCCCAATTTTTATTAAAAACAAAGGATTACACAAGGCAGTTACAGTCTCCT
Source organism: Viscum album (assembly GCA_963277665.1). Classification (NCBI taxonomy): domain Eukaryota; kingdom Viridiplantae; phylum Streptophyta; class Magnoliopsida; order Santalales; family Viscaceae; genus Viscum; species Viscum album. Next base: position 31,415,053 of record OY728120.1, on the reverse strand, counting down.
TACATAGCCCCTTATCACACCAGCATAGGACCTAAGTGTAAGGTGTGCTAAGGTGAGAGAATCCGAGGGAGGCTTGGCCAACACTACACGAGTAGTAATTTCCTTCAGTTTGAACTTCTCGCAAATGCAATTCTCTTCTAGCTTCACATGATGAAGTTCGGCTTGGGTTTGGTCTAGAGCAAAGCCCAGTGGTGCTACCTCCTTCCCAAGTTCTGTTAGATGGGCTTCGATCGGTCCAAGAATACTGGGTGAGGCCGTCAAATCTTCTTTCTATAATAATTAACCAAGATTACTTGTATTTAGAGACAATAATTGAAACATTTAGTTTCCAGTGGTCATATTGACCAATGGTCATATAACAGTCAAAAACCAATGGTCTCATTTTAATTATACTCATGTTATCAAATGAAACAGTTATTTTGAGTATAAAAAATAAAATAACACACAAAATTAGGAAACAAGATTTATTCGAAATTTCGATTTGTTACAGTAACCCCCATTTTGGGATGGAGCATGGGTCCTGAACTATCAGAGTGGAACCCTCCTGCTGGGAAATTTCATGGGTCCACTATCAAATATTTAGTGGAACCCTCCTTGTGGGAAAGGGAAATTGGAAATCCATAGACTACTCAGTGGCACCTTCTTATAGATTTAGGGTATTTTTCCCCCAACTAATATTGTAATCGTCTATCTAGGACAATTCCTGGCTCCTCAAGCTAGTTATTTAGTGGGACAGTCTTATTATAGTAGTGCTTGGGATCTCAACCAATAGTTTTTTACCCTACGTTGTGCATAAAAGCAGTTTGTTGTTGTTTGGTATGGATTTTTTTTTGTAGAAACATGTTATATTTGTGGAATCATTTAAAAAACATTGAAACTTTTGTCATTATTTCTTAGTCTTGATGGTGAGATAGAGGTACTCTTTCTCACTTGTTTAGGATATCTTTTTCAAGTATATATATATATATATATATTAGTATCAAAGTTGGGATATTAGTTTACACTCTTAATATGTTTAGAGTTTCCTATTTATATCATGTCTCTTATTTGTCTCCCTTCATCTTTCGGGGTGTCCTACTATGTATGTATATACTCACCCATGCATGAGATTTTCCCACACATGTCTTGTCTTATTAAGAAGACTGACTAGTCAGTGGTGATGACATAAGAGAAAATGGATGTGTGGTGAATTAGACTATATACAGTGGTCATATCATGGAGATTTGGGATCTAGGATCTCTCAGTATTTACTATTTTAGTTTTTCTCAGGTTGGGAAATCTCTATTGTTGGGTATTTATTTTTCCCATTTAAATTTCATATTACACTTTCATAATTGTCTACTTCCATGAGGTTTTACATGCATGTTTTATTCTTTAGATGTTTTATCTTTTTTTATTATGTCTATATACTTCTTGAATGATATAGTTGGGTGCATTAATATAGATTAACTAGGAAAATTCCACCATTTTTAGTTACTCATCTCAATGCTTGATTCCAACCATATTCCTATAAAATTGGATTTTGGTTAGTTGCAGCTCAAGTCAAATTAGATCACGTTCTAAAAAATTTATATCATAGTTTATCATTATTTAGTATGGTGTTTCGATTTATCCACTTATGAGTATTTTTTTAGAATAGGGGGAAATTTTTTCAAAGTGTTTAGAGTAGGATTTTAAGGCAGTGGGTCGAGTTTTGTTGTGTTCTTCAAATGTATCCATTAATGAGGACATTGACTACATACATATCATCTCAGTATACTAAGTCATTATTTATATCGATCAGTGGTACATACGTTATATAGGATTGAGTAATTGTTAGTACATCTTTAGTAAACACCCTATATATATATATATTATATCACATCAGTATGAATTGATTATGATTTTAGGAATCCTCAATGAAGACAACATTCTGGGTTACCGATTACAGATCTTCATGATTGTCATATGGGTGTTGTGGCACTGGATTATGGAAAAGCATGAGAGTTTCAACCTCTAGGTGAATCAGTACAAGTAACCACACATCTTGATAAGTATATCATACCATAAATTAAGGATTTCTATGTGCATAGGGTTAGCGCACTCAGGGGGTTTCAGTTCCAGAGGCCGTTGAAGTTCCACGATGAGGAAGATCCCCTAACAGTGTCAGATTTGTTGGAGTTGGTGATATTTATTATCAAGCTTATCCAAAATCGGAATGATTTTTTGGTTACAATTGTAGATAGATTATTACATTTAATTATGAATAACGTGTCGTGTCTAGTTACACATATGTATTATCATTCAACACTCTCATGTACCATCTTCCAGCACATGTTTTTTGTGGATTAATATCCCGCGTTCTTGTTCTCTAATTGGATTCAGGATCTTCTTGAGCTGTAGTAGGGAGTGATGATATTGGATGAGAATTTTGCGATGTTCACAGACCATTCATGGTTCTTCGTCCACATGGGTTTAAATGGATACTTTTTTTCATACAATATTGAGAAGGGTCTCTATGGGGATATTCATTTTAGTGTAGTACCCATGTGAATTTTAAAATATGTTGGTAGTTGGAGTGGTAAATAGTGACAGAGAGACTATTATCAATATGATTCAAAGTCATTGAATCTATTAGTGGGTATTGTTGGGATATGTCATCTTCAAAAGCAAGTAGGTTCCTGTTGGCAGGATCATGGAGTAGGAGATCATCCCGAAATCAGACATGGCTATGTAGTCAGGGAAGGAAAATCTAACCAAGGAATTCAATAGTGGTTTATATAAATTCATGTGGTAGGTGAGGTATGGAATTTTATTTCCGTACCCAATGTGTTGATTATCATATCCATATTGTAGATGGACTTCCATAGTGGAGTCGGTTCTCTGATTAGATATCTCCTAGGTGAGGGAACAGTCTCCCCCAGGGAGGTATATATTGAATAAGAATATATAGAGCTCTAGTATGAGGATATTTGGGTGGTGGAAGATGCAATGAAATCTTTCCACCACTACCACTTGGAATCCCACATTAGGATGAGGCTACTAGTGATCAGGGTTAGGAACAACCACAAGACATGGAATAATATGAACCAATAGTACATGAGATTCTTAAAGGTAGAATATTTATTTATTCTAATCTTACATATGTATTAGTATATATAAATGTGATTCATTACATCATCTATTTACTCATAGTAAAATACTTGTAGGACCAAGTTGTGGTTTCATCCATGTATCCTTTCCATGAGTTTTCTATGTGGAATACATATTTTATATCTTTTATCATATGGGAGTGCGAGTTATCTCATGGTGGAGCAATGTTCTCATCGAAATTTTTGGTCTTCACTATTGAACCTAATTATTTCATATTGGGTAAGGATATTTTCCCATGATATGATCCTAGAACAATTTTCAATGTTGATTACCTAGAGGCCTTTTCATAGATAGAATGATATTCAACGTTTTCGGTGTGAGAGATCTCATGGAAGAGAGGGCAGGTTTTGAGAGAAGGAGGGTGAAACCCATTACCCATAAGTTAGTGAATGTTTCACATCATGATGTAGACTCTTCTGAGATCTAGATTCCTTCAGTAATGGATGATGATATTGGAATCTTCCCTGTGGATGTTCTATGACTACCTATGAGGTAGAAGGTGGAGTTTTTAATCATCTTGAACCACGAGACCACTCTGATATCTTCTATATAATATTGGATAGTCCCTATCGAGAATTTACAGATATGGTGGTAGTTTGATATCCTTTTAGAGATTGGTTTTATCAAACCTAGTTTGACCCCCAATGAATCACTAATGTTGTTCATAAAAATGTGGATGGAATATTAAATAATTAGGTGTATTATCCTCACCAAAACCATGCCCCCATAAAGACCAAGAACCCATTGATGAGGATTGATGAACTCTTTAATCTCTTTTGAGGTGTTTCATGGTTCCCGAAGATCAATATCCATCTCAGTTACATGCATTTTAGAGTTCATGAGGCCTATATACTCAATATGGAATTCTGATGTCTCTACAGACACTATGAGTTCATGGTTATTCCATTCATGGAAACAAATTCCCCTTGTGTTTTTATGTATTTTATGAAACATCATTAACATATTTACATAGACAGATTTTCTGTTGTCTTTATTGTCGATAAAATCATATACTCTCTGTTTGGGTAGTAGCATACAAAGAGCTAGAGGATAGTCTTATATTTTCATTAGGAGAACCATATCTATAGTAATCTATTGAAAAAAATGTTATTGATCCATGAGTTTTACATTATGGGGAATATCATTCATGAGTAGCATTTAACAATAGACACTTAAAAAGACCAATGAAATGCTTTCTTGGGATCCACTGTATAACTGGTCATAGGTGCAACATTTTCATGGATTAGATGGCTAATATATGAGGATTATAGTTTAATTCTCTATGATATCATCCCATTTGAATTCCCTAATACAGAAAGTGATGCGATTTTCCAAGAATAAGTTGTTCCAAAGAGCATTCAATGAGTTGAGAATGAGTTTGAAAATGATCATATATTGATACTACTAGAGGAGGGTGTGTAATTTATAGTGTATTATGATGCCCTGTGAGTTGGGATCATCTATATGCTGATATAGAGTAAAGAATTTATCGAATATGGGATAAGTCATTTGAGACACCACAAGTTGAGCTACTCAACCCATGACCTTAACACGGTAATAGTGGTATTCTCTCTGAGGATGTAGAGGCACTATCCACTAGGTGAGTGCATTGTAGTTTACTCAAACCATTATAGTCCTAGGTATTTATTCATGCAGAGTGTCCAGAACATGAGATAGAGGCACTGGTTGGAGTTCTTACCGGTTTGTTACATTGAGAATATCTATACTACTAGGAAGGGTAACTTGGTGGAAGATTCCCATAACATGAAGTCCCTGGATCATTTGTTGAAGGAGACATATCCGACGTTGGCTTCCTTGTGGCTAAAACTAGTTTGTCTAGAGGGTATAGCATATATTTGTTTGATAGTGTTCACACCTACACTCCTTCGTTGTGTGAGATTTCCCCAATTTGGATACATATATTATGAGGTATTACATGACTAGGTATCCTCAGGAGATTCACAAGATGGAATTTTTTAAGGATTAAATAACAACTTTTTTTATAGGAATAGATGATGGTTCTATTCAGGATGAAAAAGGATTTATTGAGTTAGTTTCACACAAATACATTGGTTGTACATCACATAGTCGGGGGATATATAAAGAGACCTTTAGTTATTTTTTAGTGAGTTAACATGATACGGTGTTTGGCATAGTCAGTCTCTTAGAGCCCAACCTTTCTGCATGTGAAGGATTAGCATCATGTTTAGGTAAGATTGTTACTTCCTCTATAAAACCAAATGTCGAAATGGGATTAAATATGAATATACATTGGGAAAGGGACTCCATATACAATGATAGTTGACTGACTCATGAAGTCAGCATATTTCTTTTCTATCAGGGAGCATAGATATGTGGGGAGTTTAAGAAATATGTACATATGTGAGATTTTTCTCCTTAACGTGGTTCCCTTGAATATTATATCCATCCTTGATGTGTAGTTTATATCCTGGATGTGTAGAGGCATGTATGAGGTTATCTAGACCATTTGGAGCATGAGTAAAACCATTCATCAAAAGATAGATGGGAGGATCAAGTGTGCTTTCCAAGTACTAGAGGACATGCTAAGGGATTTTCTATTAGAAATTTACCAGAGCATAGAGGATCAAATTCCATTATTAGATTTTTCATAAAATAATAGCTATCACTCTTATATTGGAATTGTACCTTTTGGGGCCCTATACGGGGGACCCTATAGGACACCCTTATGCTAGACTATGATTAGAGAGAAATCTCTTGTTTTACTAGATATGGTGAGGGTGATGATATAGCAGGTCTAAGTGATCCATGAATGGATAAGGAGCACCTTGATCATGCATAAATATTATGTTGATCTATGTTGTAGACCTTTGGAGTTCGATTAGGGAGACCACCTTTTCCTGATTGTCTCCCTACAATGAGAATTACAGAGGTTCAGCCAAGGATGCATGATATCTTGTAGTTTCGTTGGGAAATTTGAGATTATGCAGTGGGTTTTAAATGATTCATACCAAATTTTATTACCCCCATTGATTTAGTGGGTTTATTACATCTTCCATGTGTCATGGATGAGGATATATGTGTCTGAAACTACACAGGTTCTTAAGTGGGGAATGTTTTTAATCAGTGGTGGTATAGAAAATTTGGAGAAGTTAATGTTGATTGAGGATTCCCAAGAGAGGAACCTATGTGGAAGGATCATAACCTTGGTTCATAAATTATGGGAGAATAGAATCATGCAGGAGAGCTCCTGGGAGAATGATCATCATATGTGGGCTTAGATTCCAGAGAGTTTTTAATAGTTCTTTCTTTTTAGGGATGATAATCTTGAAGGATGGAATTATATAGTGATTTGTTTCATATTAGGCATTAGAATATATTTATATATATATATATATATATATATATAATTTTTTAAGCTAATCACTAATGCAATGTACATTTCTGAGGCCTATTGTGCATGTAATTTATTTTTTAATAATATTATACAAATTTTATATTACACATATGTGGTTTCTCATAAATAATGTAAAATATCTTAATAGGATTATAAGATTGAAATTTGGAGACCATAGTTGGATTTGGAGTGTGAGGTTTACAAAAGGACTTACCAAAATTTTCTCTGTGTCGTCCATTCAAATAAAATGGTCATTGGACGGTGCATTCAGTGAATTAATTTATTAATTAATGAAATCATTTATTAAACAACTAAAACCTAATTTACTTTATTTAATCATCATTATGGAGAATATAAAGGGTTATATGTATAACATATTTATCTTTGAGAGGATTTTTTTCCACCCACATTTGGTGAATCAAGATTAGATGTCAAAGATCCTCCCAATCATGGAGAATCCAGACATAGTGAATGCAAAGACTCCTCTACTTCATTAGAGATCATGTTATTGATTAAAAATAAAAATCTAATTTGGAGTTTGTAATCATTATTTTTGGATTTAGTCCCTTATAATTAAATGTTGGACTATAATAATTCTTGTTTCATTGATCTACATCAATTTCCAGACTTTTCATGAAACTATTTTTCATTTTTCAATATATTATTAAATTAATCCTTAATATTCCTTGTTTCTTTCCCAATAATCGAAATTTTTTTACTTGTCAATGAAAACATGTCTATATATATTTTTTCCCACTTCACCCTTTTTCATTTATCACAATTGTTCTTCTTGTTTCTTTCTGGTCGGCCTATGGGGCCACAGTTTGACATCAATGGGGGGGGGGTAGAGCTCAATCTGGCCAGTGAATTCATGGGTGATATGCATCATAAAAATAGTTTGATGAATATAATATTGTTCTAGGTTATTTTTTGGATGTGGGTGATCATTTCATGGATTAAATACTTTATATAAAATTTCATGACCTGGAAGTCGTATGAGATGCATATTGGATTCGAGCGAACTAAAGAATTTCCAATTTGTTGTGACTAGTCCACCAGAAATGACAAATAGAGTTTGTTTCCTTAAATTTTTTATGACATAGTCACCCAAGTGTACTCTAGTGCATGGTGAATTGGGAAGATTGTATCATTTAAAGAATATTGGATAGTGATAATGATTTGTAATAAAAGACAATCAGTTGAAACAGTTTATGAGGTTTTGTACATGAGTATACCAGGAGATCTGATAGATTATCGGGAAATAATGCATCTTGAGGTGGTATAGAAGTAACAAAAATAAAAAAAATTCTTTTTTATTGTGGATCATACTGTAAGGTTAAAAATAAGTTCTCTAGTGGGATTATGAGTCAAGAACACTATAGGATTCTCTGTTAAAAATTGTATTATTTTCCTAGGTTATATCCAAATTTATATAGTGTATAATCTATAACAATGTGAAATAACTAGTTTCCAAATAAAGAAAATATTTTGATAGAACAATGTAAATACTATATACTAAGATTCATTTACTCTTATTTCATTTCGTAAAGTATGCATGTGATTTTCAGTGTACAAGATCCAATCATATTAATATGTGATAAAATTTTAGTTAAAAGGTGGTAAAATAAAACAAAAAGAATTTAGTAAAACAAGTCACAAATGATTCACCCCGCCACATATTACTACCACTACAAGATTTATTGGACACTTTAATGTTTTAAATCTCACTTTTTATCGTGTACCAGGAAAACTCCTAGAATATTGATGGTAACATGTAAATTGTTTCGGAAATTAAATGTATTTCATAAAACATAGTATCTTATTCTCTCTTAATTATTTATCATAATACCTTGAAACTCGCTATTTATGTTATAGATAATTTAATAGTTAGTAAAATCAATATTGAAATATTAAAAATATTATCATATGGGTGAAATAAACCATGTCATTACTTATAGATGAATTTTTAGTACAGATATTTTATAATGATATAAAATGTAGGCCATCTTTAGGTAATCATTTAACATGGTAATCCTTGGAATAAACATTGTTATGGGATAAGATGTGTGAGATTACTCCATAGTATTAATGAGTGGAGGATGGTGATTTCACTTCTATACAATATTAGTTTATATCAAATAAAATATAGTTAAATAGCATGTATATTTTTAATACCCATGGGAGATGAAAACTATGATAACATTTAGGGTAGATGTTCAATTCGAGTAGCAGGTGTTTTTTTTGTTTTTGAAGTCATGTATGTTGTTTGATTTGTAAATATAATGTATAACTATTTCTTTTTGTGTTCATCCTAATTTGAAACATAAAATATTGAAGGTTTATGAGTCATGAGGTGAGATGTATATTGAACCAGGAATAATGTACATGGATATTACAACATTTTAGTCGAATATTATGTACAATGAAAAATTACACAGTTGAGGACCATAATAGGTTGGTGCCTTTGGAAACATTGAAACAAAATATTATATCATTGTGAATGATCTTAAATTTACCCCATAAAGATCTACACATTTAGTACTCCTATATAAAAACATTATCCACAACCATGGGAAAGTAAACATAAGATTGTGTTGAGATCCAAAGATCATTAAGGGTAAATAAAAGAGATATGTAAGCATATTTATTAGAATAAGGGTATGATAACATGATAAAGAAATTAAAAAATCATACCATTAATATCAAAGTTCATTTACATAAATCCTAGCATAAATAATGGATGTTCATAAGACATGAATCATAAGGAAACAAAGAACATATTCTATAAAATCATAACAATGGTATAATACATGGGATTGTGGCAGACACGTAAGAATTTAATATGATTTACGAATTATCCAATGCATTTCTACCAATACCCTATTAGTATTATGGGTTAAATCCCCATAAAATATTAGTTTTCATGTTTCACTCCCATGGAAATCTTAATATCATGAGTTTAACTCTCATACCATATTTTTACTCAAGGATCCCTCTCATCTCCATCTTAGTAGCTTGAGTTCACTCCATGGATGTCTTAGTTGTATTGGTTTACTCCAAATAACTTATTATTCTACCTCATGAGATATAAATCATTTCCCAATGCATTTTAGGGACAAATATGACTCAAAAATATCATAGTGAAACCGTACATACATGTTCCAAAAAACCCTAAACAATAATATCTTAACCAATGAAATTAATTAGGCATCATAAATTTGTAAACATATCATAACCTATGGAGATGATACAGGTTTCATAATCATTTCATCAAAATCCTGACTTGTGGAAGAGAATAATTTTTCATAAATATAATACCCATGAATGAGAAATGTATTTTATAATAATATAACCTATGAAAGGGAATGAGATTCATAAAGACCATTCAATTATGAATAACCCATTAATAGAAACGATATGAATTGAACCATTGGATAATTACCTATAACATCTTGAGTGACAACATGGATGTCATCATAGATGGAAAATAATTTTGAAATAACATTTAAAAAATGTTTCTTAAGGAAAATATCTTTTCTTATTTGAAAAATACATGTTAATAATTAAACCCATTTTAAAAATAATTTTATTATAAAATTCCTTTAAAACATATTAATAATAATTGGAATCATTTTTGAAAATCATTTTCCTTGAAAAAATATAAAATAAGCTTCAAAATATTTTAAAAAATATTTCTTTGATTTTTTTTAAAAAAATATATAAAGAAATTATGAAAAAATTTTGAAAACCATTTATCTTAAATTACATTGAAAAATTATAAATAATAAATGAAAACAATTTTAAAACAATTTTTTCTGAATATATGTTTTGAAAAAAATATTTTAAAAATTAACTATTAATCATGAAATGAATGATTTAATGGATTGACGGTAGATAAATCTATGCATGTCCAATGAGGAAAAAAGAGCTCTCATTTTACATGGTAAAGGTTAGAAAATGAATCCTTCAGAAAGAGATAAGAAGATTGCATTGAAAACAATGAAAAAAATAAAAAAGGTTATAGATATATTTTAATTATCATATGATAATAAAATTATATTCTTAAAAACACTTTTTAGAAAATATGGGTTTTAAGTAACATAGATTTATGACTGAAGAGAGGGTAAAGTTGGAACTTCATAAAAACACTTCTTAAATATATTATATACCTATGCCTAAAGAATTTTACCAGTACCTAAATATATCAAGAATCACCATATGAAATTTAAGTTCCTGAATTTCTTGAGATATGGGGCATAATAATTCATCAATGTGAACATAAATGTAAACCATCTCAAAAAGCGATTAGATTGTCTCAATAAACTCTTATAACATGGTAAATTGGTATCACACACTACATGTAATAAATGGAAATTCTATTAAGATATAAATATCATTAAAATAAATATATTAATTACATAACTTGTAAAATTTAAGTATATACACCTTGAAAATTGTTTAGGTGCATAAAACAATATGGGTCTCAAAGAAGGAAAATTGAGACAATACATTTTTACCGATTTGGTAACTTTAGAAACATAAACCTCATAAAAGTTAAATTATAAAAAGGATATGGTAATAAAAACATATTAATGTATAATATACATATAATACAATCTTGTTCAGTACATATGCCAAAAAAACAAAGAGTGGAAAATATAGAATGTATCTCACGAGAATTTGAAGTGTGATGAAATCCCCTTATCTTGTGTCTTTACTCTCATTGTATGCCTTTAAACCACCTGTATAATAAAAATATATATTATAAATCATTTAGATAACCATACTATATTATTTAATATCTTATATGGTTTTATTATGTCCTTATATTACTATTTTTTGAAAAATTGTATATTGAGGTTTCACTTCGAGTAATATTTGTTTTATTATTCGCATGTGTCTTCATTTGTTATATCTTTGGTATTTATATTTTATACATTGATTTATGTAATATAAAACATTATATAAATATCATTTATATACTATATATTTGTATTATAGTAATATATAGTAAATATAATAAATAAATAGAACGCTCCATTCACAGAGACAATTGGTCGTACGTACACGTGAATGTTATTTCTCATTAATTGTCGTGTTGATAGAATGAATGTAAATGACAAACATATATATATATATATATGTGTGGGTATATATTTATTTATATTTATGAAATTATGTTTATTTTATCTTATAAATCTTATTTATTCACAAAAACCATCCTTAATACAATCTAGGGGTGTATGAACGAATCATATCTCTTTTAGGTGAGTGCTAGTCTACAATTCCTCAAACGAAATTACTATATTATGAAAAATGGAAATTAAAATAGATATGTGTTTTAAAAATGAATACAAAATCTTAAATATATAATAAATTTATTATATTATATATATATACATATGTTCCATCATAATGTCCCCATGGTAAGTAGTAATGTAAAAGTGAACAATCATCGATTCATGATGTAATAGTTCACCATACACAAAAATAGCATGTTTGTTAACCATTTTATGGAGGTGGGTATAAGTGTAGGTTGAACCATTTAAATAAAAACATATTAGTAGTTTTGGGAGAGTTTTTTATATATAATATTAAAATAAAGATATTTGTAGGGGTGGAGAAGGATAATAAAATAAAGGACTTGAATGAAGGCGCTACCTCTTAATCAGGTAACACTTTTTGGTGTGGGGAAAAGTATTCCATATAATTTATTCTTCCTAGGGGGAAGGATAATATAATAAAAGAAGTATTTTTAGGAAATTTATTTAGTTGGTCGTGTTCTATCATATGTGGTTTTAAAGGTGTGAATAAGAGGTAGAGTTGGTTGCCTTTTATAGGGAAGGAAAATGAATCACATGGAATTTTTGAATACATGTTAGGTGTAAACATGTTATTAACTCTAAAAATTAATACCAAACAAGAATAAGTCAATAAATTATGGTGTTTTACCAAACAATGTATATAAAATGGGTTTATGATAAGTTTATAGGTCCTTTGGGTACATAATTTTATGGTTTAGTTTATAATTAAACTTAATTTTACCTTAATCACTATGATTATTTTTAACTACTTTTACTAAAAATTATGATAAAAAATTAAGTTGATATTATTAGAATCTAAATATAATACATACTAAAATTGTGTATGTAATTTTTTTCAAAATTCAATTCATAGAAGTGGGAAAATTATTATTATTAGTAAGCCTGCACAGGTGACGAAATTATGGGATTTTAATGTAGAAATTTCATCAAAAGTTTGTAAAGTAATTATATTCAATTTCAAAGTGATGTTGTTTAATATTAGATAAATTGTATTAATATGTTTATAATTGATAAAATTTTACCTTAAAAAAATATAGTACAGTTTAACATTATTAAATATTTTAAATTTTTTTTAACTAAAATGAAATAGTTTTCAGTATTAATAAAAAATATGCCTCTATGAAAAATCACACATATTTACAAAAGGATAATTACAATTTTATGAATTCAAAAATTATTTTTATTTTATAAAAATAAAATTTTAAGAGATTCCAAAATTAATTTCGTTGATTTTAGCAGATCAACATCGAAAGGAGATCATTTCAAAAATAATAATATTTTAAACATGTAAAGGCTTTACAAAAAATTATATTTTTCATTATAAATGAGTTATATATATATAAAACCATTATATATATATTTTATAAGTGGTTATTACAATTAATATTACAATGTTTTGACAACTAGGTTATAACTAACTCAGTTAAATATTTATATTAATAATATGATGTTTCATATAAACTCTATATTATGTGTAATGTACGTCAAGTTGATATTCCATATAAAAGGAATGTCTGAATTAGTGCATTGAAAGACATAAATGAAAATTTAATTTATTAGGGTAAAATGGATTTTTTACCATAATAATATCTCATTTTTTATTTAATTAGTTTTCATATTCAATTATAATTAATTAGTAACCTATGAATTCATACTATATTGTATAACCCATATATTTTAAAAAATTATTTAATAATATTCATAACAAAAAAATTAATGTCAAATTTTTAACTCGTTACATAACTTATTTATATTTTAAAAATATATTATTGTTTAGTAGACATATTTATTACATGTTCTATAAGTCATCATGGAATCTCATTATTGTGTATAACATTTGCAATCCTCGGTGTTTTATATAGAGAATGTTAATGTTTATGTTGTTTGTAGTGCATGATTAACTTGGCGTTGCGTATAAAGTTATCCAACCATGGTGAATTAATATACAATGAACTATATTCATAGTTGAATGAAATGAAAAATATCAAAAATGATAAATTAAATCAAAAAAATTCACAAAACATGGGTTTCTTACTTTCTACCACCATTGAAATGATTTTAACCCTTTAAATTAGTTTGGGTTGTTAGAGGTTTAATACATGAATGTTACATTCGTAGAAACCTGCATTATAACAGTGAATACTTACAATTCCATCAAAAAGGTAATGTTGGAACAATAACGGTTACCCAAGGTAACATATAACTATGTTTTCACATAGAATAACATAAGTTGGGAGTGACGATTGGATATAGAGGAAAATAGTAAATATTTACGCGGAGTGATTGAGGTAATAAATCATAAACAACTGAATGATTAAAGAAAAGTTGTGAGACTCAATGTGAAAAAACAATGATTATTTAAAAGGCCATTTGTTCAAAAAAAATTATGGTATTAGGAAAAACAATTTCCTTTTAAATAATTATCATATCATTGAGTAAATATTTTATTGACCAAGAATAAATCAAGATTTTCAATATTTGGTTTCTTTTTTATCTATATCCAGTTCATCCATTACATCAAGAATTTCATGTCCATAAATTTACCTTTATTCCTGAAGCACTACAATACATTTTTATTAGATACTTAGGAACATAAATAAATTGAAACTATAAGTATTTATCTATAAATATTCATAAAATTTTATATGTTTAATACATTAATCTCGAAACCTAAAAAGATACACTACCATTGAAGCACATAAAAGAATTCATAAAAAAATAAATATATTTAAACTAGGACTTCGGGTAGGCCAGTGGTAGGTGTGAAAACCATATAATGTTCTGGTTAAGGCTTCAAGACCCTTGGACTATCTGGACTCGATTGATTTTCACCCAAAATACATTATGTCCTTTTCTAAATACCAATAGAAAAATTTCCAATATAAATATGATGGACATTCTTGAAATAAGATTAATAACTAAATAATCTTTTATTCAAGGTTTTTAATACAAAAATCAATATATAAATACCTCCTCTAATGTTTGACATAAATGTTTCAATAATTGTTTACCTTATTAACCTTTCGATAGATGGAAATCCAAAAATTTAGAAAGAAATTCATTAATTCAGATTAACATTGACACCACATATATCACAATGAACCATTTGGTTCACATTCCAATAATTTGAATACCCATATCATATATTCCTTTAAAACATGGTACTAACCATAATTAACATAAATGATTTTGTGAAACATGAATTCTTCCATATTATAATGTATAGTGGAAAAGTTCCTTAAATCCAAAAATACTATAAGCTTCATTAATGATAGAATAACCAACCTATTAACAGAACCTTACTTAGTTTCATGGTAATCATAATCATTCATTTTATTTATTCATAAATGCATTATCATAACAGAAATAACATATCAAGGGTTACCTTACCTGATTCAAAATATCACCTTATCATTAAAAAACTACACTAGTCCATCAGGATCATTCAACATAAACATTTAAATACTATGAAAAAATATAAGTATAACAACCCTTGTATATTTTATCATTAATATAACTTAATTTATAAATCCAAATACCAATAAAATTTGATTATTACACTTCACCCTTTTTCTATTAACAAGTCCACCTAATCTAATTAAGCAATACATATTTCCTTTTACATTTCATCTATAGTCACGTCATCATATACTGTATAACCATTACTCACACAACCATGTTGATCTAGATCTGGAGCATCCCTCTTGGGATATTGAGTACCCTAATATCCCTTTATTCAACATTTAAAACACTTAACCATCAAGGATGTCTTAGGGAGGAAAATATTCACATCCCTTTCATTAACAAAACTCTTCATCCTTCCCTTATAGTCACTTGATTTTTTCATTCCTTTCCATGGTCAGAACAAATACATATTCCACTAAGTCATTCAATTAAGTGATTCAATCAACATTCCTAAATCGAAGAAAAATTATTATTCATTCCTCTAAAGTCTCCATTATCGAAACTCTTATTGAAATATTTCTTTATTATCCATGTTGGATTCGATAGTTGGTTAAGGTATATAGTTTTAATCATGTTCCTTGAAAATTGAATTGGTGTGACCACAACATCATTCAAGCCAATTATCATCCCTCTTGACTGCTCGTATGAAAATATTCCATCATATTCAACAATAATCTACTTCCTTCCATATCCTACCATTTAATAAAACTAGAAGCATAGTTTGATCATTCCTTATCATAGTAGAATCCCACGTAGCCATGAAAATATTTACTTATGTGATTTCTAAATCGTGACACATTCTTTAACAAATGACACACTAGGTTCATCCTACTTTATCAATAAAAAACTGGTATATAAATCCATTACAATAGTTCATGAAGAGTTTTTTAATATCTAAAGTATATCCCTTGGGAGTGTCAAACCAAGAGTGAAGAAAGCCCCATTGTCGTGTATAATATTACCCCATCTCATGCCTGGAATATTTAATTGGAGTTGTTACCCCGAGGTATGGATGTTCCAAATACAAATCAACTTTAATTATCTATACAATGTTGTTTTTTGAAGAATCCACACACTCTACCCTTTACCAAAATTCTAGGTCACATTCCAAAATGTTGACTCATCCTTCTTCTTCTACATATATTCATACCTACACATAACTTTATAAATATACCTAGGCGTATCACTAATATTTTCTCTACCTAGTTTTTAATGCTTTACTAATCCTTTCCTTTGATACCAACTATAGTGACCAAATCATAACATAACAAGATATTACATCATTTAAGATTAATATTCTATTCTTTAAAAAAATACATGTCTAACGACTATAAGAGTATAGTTCCTTTTGATACATGGAAATAATTCTTCTATCATTGTGAATGATATTCCCAATCGATAATAAATACCTCTGCATTAATTACTCCTACATAAAACCATTATTCACAACCTTGGGAAAGGAAACATAACAATGTAGTGAGCTCAAATGACTAGTGAGCGTAAATAGACGCCATATATAAGCATAATTATAATAATAATGGTACGAGAACATTATATTGAAAATATAAGAACATACCATATATATCAAATATCACATACATGAATCATGGAATAAATCACGGTAGTTCCTATGAAATAAATCATAACAAAATAATGAACATAAGCCATGAAATAATAACATATGCAAAAATTAATGGGACTTTGGAAGACACATAATCATATAATATGATACCCTTAGTTGCTAAGGAAATGCTACCAAAAACATATTGGTAGTATGAGTTCACTCTCCATACCATATTGGTGGTCATGGTTCACTCTCGTGGACATCTTAGTATCATCAGTTCACTCCACATACCACCTTGGTAGTCATGTGTTACTTCCATGGCCATTTTAGTAGCATAACATCACTCCTCATACCATCATGGAATTCAAGGTTCACTCGCATTCATATATTAGTAGTCCAATATTACACCTATGACCATTATAGTCTACCTCATGAGATATAAATCTTAACCTAGTTCATTTGATGTAGTTATAGGTCCAACTCATCTAATAGTGGAATCCTGTATACATGATCCCACAAAATCATAAACAATCATATCATAACCCATGAAATTAAATGGTATTCATAAACAAATAATCAATAAACAATGTAAATGATATAGTTTTCATGATCATTTCATCAAAATCATTACTCCTAAAAAAGAAAAATATTTCATAAATATATAACCAAAGAAAGAGAAACTTTTTTCATAAACATAAAACCCATGAAATAGAAATGGGTTTCATAAACACAATGACATTAAGCATAACCCATTCAATGAAATGATATTAAGGGAACCTTTATATCATTTACAAGAAGGGCATGAGTAACATCAATAGATGTCTTCTTATATGGAAAAGACTTTGGAATATTCATTAAAACAATTCTTGAGGAATATATAATTTTTTCATTGAAAAAGACTTATAAGTACATAAAAAAATATCAAAAAAAAAATTCACATAAAATACCATGACAAAATCATATAATAATTGCATCCATTTTTTAAAACATTACTCTTTAAAACATATAAATTTATACTGATTTTTTTAAAAATACCTTTACATTGAAAACACTTTTAAAACTTATAAATAATATTTGGAAACATTTTTAAAACCATTTCATTGAAATCACACTGAAAATCTATAAATATTGTTTGAAAACATTTTGAAAACCAATTTCCATGATTTTTATAAAAATTATTATTTTTAGAATTATACTTTAAAAATGAAAATAACACTTTAATGTATTGATTATGTATAAATCCGTACATGTCATATGTGTTAAAAATAACATTCTTTTTTCATAGTAATGGTTATAAAATGTCTCATTCAGAAAGTAACAAGAAGAGTAATTTTGAAAAAAAAATTAAAATTTAAAAAGGGTACAAATTTAATTTCATGATCAAAGGTTATTAGTATTATATTCTTGGAAACCATTTTTAAAATTCATGTTTTTTATAAATCATAAATTTTCAACTGAAGAGATGTTAATATCATGAATTCTTAAAGTCAATTTCTTAACTATCTTATTTACAAAAGAGTAAAAAATATAACCGCTGTCAAAATATATCATGAATTAGAAAAATTAGAGAAGAATTCATGAATATCTTGAGAGATTTAATATAAGAATTTATTAAAGGAATTTCAAATGTAAAAAATCTTGAAATTAAATAAGATTGTCCCAATAAACACTTATATCTGGGTAACATGGCATCATACCCTCAATATAAGATATGGAAATGGAATAAATCTTTAAATATCATTACAATAAGGATACTCATGATAGAACATGTAAAATATAAGTATATACACCGCAAAATGATTTTTGTGGATAAGAAAAAATGTGTCTTGATGAACGAAAACTGAGAAAAAACATATTTATCGATTTGGTAAATTTTTTATCTTAACCCCCAAGAGTGATAGTTCATAAAACTGATATATTAATACACATAAATTTAGTTATAATATAGATTGATTAAAATCAGGTTCAATACTTACACCACTCAGAATTAAAGAGTGGAAAACAAAGCATGTATCTCAGATTTTTAAAAAGTGAGATGAAATCCCCTTACAATGCCTCTTGACTCTTGTTTTATGAGTTCAAACCACATGTATAATAAATATAATATTATTATTCATCTGTTAAAGACAAATATTTTAATTTCAAATATCATATATTTTTTTATTGTTACCCTATATAACCCACATGTTTACAGTATTATTTTAAGATTTCACTTGGTGTAATATTTTCATTATTTTTTGCATGTGTCTTAAATTTGTGATGTATTTGGTATTTATAATTTATATAAAGATTTGAATAATTTAAACCATGATAAAAATATCAGATAAATAAATTATATTTATATTGTAAAATTAAATATAATATATAAGTATGAAATGGAATGCATCGTTCATGGAGATCGTAGACCGTACGTACGCATGAATGATATTTCTATTTAATTGTCGTGATTATAGAATTAAAGTAAAATCCATATATGTATATATATGTGTATATATATAATTATTATAGTAGATTTTTTATATCATATATGTATTATATATTATCTAAAACAATCCTTAATACAATCCATGTGGTCTGTGAATGAATCACACCCCATTGAGTGGGTGGTAGTCCACACATCCTCAAATAAAATTATCGTATTAACATAAACAAGAAATTAAAAAACAATAAGTGTTGAAAAAAGTATTAAATAAGTATAAATGGATAATAAATTTAATAAATTACATATATAAACCTAGTTTCAATCATAATAGCCACTATGGTACGTGATAATGGAAAAATGAACAATCATTCATTTGAGAGGCAGTAGTTCTCCGTACAAAGAAATAATATGTTTGTTACCCATTATATTGAGGTGTGTGTAAGTGAATTTTAAAAAAAATACATAAATGAAAATAGTAAATTGGGGATACAAGTTTTTTTATATAATCATATAATAACAAGAGTTGGAGGGGTGGGGAAGGAATATAAAATAAAGGACCAGAGAGAAGTTGTTACTTCTTAATCTTATGACTCCTTTTGGTTTTTTCCAAAGGAATATTTGGATTACCTTATTATTATTTGTAGCAATATATATGGAATATATGTTTTTTTATATGTGTATTTGGAAATTCTTGTCCAAAAATAATAGGTTTGAGAGGTGTTAGTAAGTGGATAAAGTGGTGACCTATAGGGGAGGAAAAATGACTCACTTGGAATTATTGAAAAATGTTTTGTGTACAAATTTACATACCTAAATAAAGTCATACAAAAATAATATAAATCAATAATTTAATATTCGTGGCTGAAATATTCTCATCCAACGGGTTTTGGACAAGTGGGTAGGTAATTTGGACCCTTATTTTTAACGATTAGTCCCTAACTAAGCATAATTTGACCTTAATCACTGTGATTAATTTTAATAACTTTTACTAATATTTTGGGTAAAGTATTAAGTTGATATTAGTAGACACTAAATATAATACAGATTACAATAGTGTACTTTGGTTTTTCGAAATTCAATTATCATATGCGGGGAAATTAAGATTAATGTTAATTCCGCAGAAGAGAAGAAATTACGAGTTTTTACCGGAATTTTCCAAATGACTTCATTTTTTATTCATTTTTTATTCATTTTTGATAATCCATATTTGTAAGGGTTTAAGGATAACCCTTACATGGCCCATAGGATTAGTGACACAGTACATAACCTGAAAAAAATAAAAGAATTCATCCTTAACAGATTACATGGAATTGCCCTTCCCCAGCATTTATGTTGATGTCAGCTCTCCACCTTCACAAGACATAAATGTAAATTTATTTTACTATGGTAAAATAGCATTGTGAACACAATAACATTTCCTATTATATTAAATATATTTTCCTATTCATTTTTTATTAATTGGTAACCTATGATGTAATAATATATTATATAAACCATATATTTCAATAAATTTGTTAATATTATTCATAATATCTAATTTAACATCAAAGTTTTATATTATTATATCAAATAATCATATTTTAATAATATATTATAGTTGGAGAACCATGATCTTGCATGTTATGCAAGTCATTGAGGATGATAATTGTTACGTATAATGCAATTAATCATCAGTGTTATGTATAGAGCAGGAAAAAGCTTATGTTTCGTTTAATGAATGATTAACATGGTGTTGTGTATAAAGAAATCACACCCTAGTGATTTATTATATAAATAACTATATTCAGTGTTACACGAAAATAGAAATATCAAAAAGATTAAATTATTTCTAAAAAAATTCCACAATTTTCGGGGTGTTACAAGATAGTTACTGACTCTTTGGTGGTGATAGTGGGATGCATGAAATGGAATTTAACTTAATTATTTTGAAGATACAACTAGGGTAAGACCATGTCAATGTAAAACTATTTTAATTTTATGATGATGGTGGTGGATTGGATGTGTAATAATAGTTATTGTAGTGTTATTCGAAACAGTATCATCATGAAGAGGGATCCAACCCCTTCCATGAAAGAAGGACTGTAAGATAGAGTTTAAAATAGTCAATGGGTGTTATGGTATATAGAAAAAATAAGGAACTAAGAGGCGATATAGGGTAGGGCATAAGAATTGGGATTTATCAAGTGTTATCATTATATAATTTTCTAATTTATTTATCATAT
Organism: Viscum album; assembly: GCA_963277665.1. Lineage (NCBI taxonomy): Eukaryota > Viridiplantae > Streptophyta > Magnoliopsida > Santalales > Viscaceae > Viscum > Viscum album. Next base: position 31,393,548 of record OY728120.1, on the reverse strand, counting down.
AAATTTTTAGTTACTGTTTGATATTTGGTCAATCAATGAATGTATTACATGGTTTTCATTATTATATGATATTAATCCCAAATTGGTGGGAAATATCTTATTTATCATTTTTTTATTAATTTTTATCACTTTTTCCCACTATATGTAATATTTAGATTTATTAAAGTTGGTTTGGTGATTGCTAGGTTGGGTGAGAATCTGATGAACAATCCTATTAGATACAGGGATACAACATGGGTATTAAATCTCTAAAGATAATGGATATTGGGGAATATTATTTTGGGTTATGATGGTATGAAATTCATTAGTTATAGGTATGTGGTTCATATGTTTAGTTGGGTAGTACAAATATTATCTATTGTGGTATCTTTGTATTATATCTGTGTAGTCAAAATAATGACTTGTATACACATGTATGGGTTCTATCTATTTGTGGGTGAGTTTCCCTGAGAATTGGCATTCATGCTATCCAAGATTTTTATAATTATCCTCTTAATTAATATAACATAGTTTCTAGAGGTGGGTTAGGGAAACTTATAGGGTATTTGTCCTTCTCTCTACCTACTCGCATGACTTCACTTTCAATCTGTATAAGTATAATTCATTTTTCTTCTTAATGTTTTACATTTTATGGGATTTTGAAACATGTTTTTGTGACCAATAGGGGTTTTCAAAGAATAATTTTCATTTTACATTCTAATTATTTCAAAAAAATTATGTGAACCATAATATATGTTTTTTATTTTTTATAATGATTCATATTATGTGTATCTTATACATTTTTCATTATTGATACATCTTAGATTAATTTTCTTACATTCTAGTATTTTAAATGTAGGTCCCACTTGGATCCCAGTTCATATCATATGTTTTTGGGTATATATGTTATATTAATGGAATAGTGTCAGTTTTTGTTAAATTTATGTATAATAATTATATTGTTTTTCAAATTCATAGTCTCCCAAGGACTATACCAAGATCTCATCACAGACAGTTAATATTAATTGTATAGGGATACAGTCCTATGGTTCTATGGTTTCACTAGAATGGTTCTATTTGGGTGATCTAGTTAATGATTTTACAAAGTGGTATGAAAGAATATTCTTGGTGTGGTTATTATCAGTTAGAGGTGGAGATGCGATGTTAGGACATGTGAGGTATACTAAGAGAATTCCTTAGTAGCATATATTTTGATTAAAAATATGTTACAAAGTTATGATTGGTGTTTATAAGTAGGGACTCTATGTTATGTGTGGTACTATACTAAGGATGCCAACTCTAGATGGGTGAGACTGGCATGATTGCCGGAGATCATCCATGATTGTGTAATATTGTTCATGCATCATGATAAAGGAAAGCTAATGGAATTATACACACCCTAAGGGGTTATTCAACAGCTATATTTTCACAGAAGCAACCATTATTTATTGAATAAACATATAATCTTTTCGGATTATTCAAGAATACATTATATGGGGTTTCTATATTAATAAATTTCGATGTATGTATTTTATTTACTACTAATTGTGTGTTTTTATTGTTTCATTAGGTGAATGATATTTTATTGTTTTATTTTGATTAAAATGATTTTTAAAAGAAAAAAACATACAGTTAATCAAGGAATGAGTGAAATTTTTTGAAAATTTCCATATTTGAGAAATGTTAAGAAAAAACATTTTTTGAATGGGAATAAAATTTGATTTTTTTAAGGATTTGTTTTTAAGGAAATGACAAGACAGGCTATAGAATTTATTATATAGGTATTGATGAAAAACAAAAGGATTCAAAGTGGTGTTTCCACAATCCAGTGTACGTTTTTTTAAAGGATTTAATATTGTTTTGATATAAGTAATTATTAATCTATATATGGCTTTTTTTGTTTTTCTATATTATGATTGGTGGTCAACTATTGATTTTTTATTATGTGTATTCATAACAATGTCATGGGTTTTTTGAGAGAATCAATGATTTTGGGCAAATTTGATAGATATTATATTTAAGGATCATGTGGATGAATGCAAGATTGATAAATTTCATTTTTGGGTAACATTACATATATTTTTTATAGTTAATTTGTAAAATTTGGAGGATAAATATATTTAATAAATATTTATTTTTTATTCCTTAATGTGGGACAACTATAAAGATGAGGTGTATTATTCACTGAGTGATTTGGGATTAGTAGTCATGACCATGTAATACATTAGTGTTTTGTGTTGATTATTTAAGGGGTTCATAGTTAAAAAAAGTCAATTCTGAGACTATTGATGGATAAATCAATGTGAAATGGTTCTTGTGTAATGATAGATATGTTTTAAATATTAGTGGACATCCTAATGAGTTGGTTGCGAGTCTTTTAGTAAATAGTTTTGTTGCATGATAGAGTTTCACATCTAATTCATGACTATAATTTTCTAATAAAATGTGGTGGGTAAGATATTAATTGATGATTAGGTTAGTATTATATTTTTGATTCATGTGTATTCATAACATATTTAGGACATGATTAGTAATGGAGTGGAATTTATAATCACACATGATTTTATGTATTCGAGGAGGTGAATGATTGTTGGGTTCTTACAAGAGTGGATTATTTACGTTTTTAATTTTTCAATTTTTCATTGGAATAAATGTATTTAATGAGAAATGACATGTTGAAATTATGTTTTGATAAGGAATATTACTTTTATAAGGACTAAAAATAAATCCAAGGGAATTTTTATTTTACATTATAAATTAAATTGTAATAAAGTGAGGTTATACTAAGAGGGAGAGGCCTTCACGATGTTGTAAGGGACCATATTGTGATCTCTCAATGTAATATTATGTTTTAGAGATTTGGGATGGGTTAAATCATAATGAATTGGATGAAAAATGAATCCTATTATCCCAATTTTGTCTAATAAATAGAGTTTCATCTGGATATAGGTGGGGTGATTTAGTGTTATAAAATTTAAATTAACTCAAAACAAAAATCCTCATAAGTCAAAAAATTGTTCTGGCTTAGAATTTTTCTGATGATCAGAGTATTAAAATCACATTCAGATATTTTTTATTATCAAATTTATTATTGGTATCATAGAAACACTAATAGAGATATTTTTAAATTATTTATTACATAAACATTTATAAAAAAAATGTATAGTAGAATGTAAAACATGTATAGATATGAAATAAAAGATCATATAACAGATAGAATTAAGTACACTATTATATAAAATTTAATATTTAGAGTTAATTATGTTAGATATTATGACTTAAGATATGAAAAGTTTCAATAAATACAATAAAGGTCTATATTTACTGGCTAGGAAATCTCATGATACGATTTGTTGTTGTAGTTGTGTCTCGTAATCCCCTAGAGGCCATCGATCTTCTAGATTGATTTCAGCTCTATATTTTTTATGTAAGAAATCCATCATAAGGATGACCGACGTCATATTTGTTTTCTGAGCCTCGAATTCCATTGATCCAATGGATTGGACTCCACGTTTCCTATACCTGTAATCCCTCTATAAATAGCATGATTGAAAATTGTGAATACAAAAGAAAATTTTTCTAAAGAACTTACAGTACACACTTGGATTATTTAAAATAAACTCTCTAAAGTATAAAAAATATTAGGAATGAGATGTTCACACAGAGAAATAATTAGACATTTTACGTTTTGTTTTGAAGATGAACCCATTTCATCAAATGAACTCCTATTTATATGAAATCTTCAAACACTCATATTGTTTAATTTTCTACAACTACCTATGATAAATTTCACTTTATACCTCATAATTATCTGGATATTGGACTTCATAGTTATGAATGATTTTAAATTAATTTTTATAAAATAGATTTGTTTATCACCATTAAAATTCTATTATTTTCTATAAAGTATATATAATTACAATCACTCTTACTATAATCATTGGATATCACCATAGACATTACTATAAATACCAATTTTGGGAAAATGAATATGGTATAATCAAATGTATCATTACTAATGACAGTTTCATGGTCATGACTTTTTCCATTATGATTTTAACGATATAATTCCAAACATTATTCAAAACTGTAGTCAGTCTGATGTATCTGACAAAGCTTAATGAAGGATCTAATTGAATAATAAATATTTATATTCATTTTATATTTAATTTATTTCTATGTTAATTATAAAATAATTCATCCCCCCAATACTAAAACCATTTAGGAAAATAATTTTAGTAATATAGTGTTTTAATAACCTATTTTCCATTTCCATCACTAAGTAAAGGAAATGTTGAATGTCATGGTTTTATCACAAAAATTTCATCATTATAGAAAGAAAAAAAACCAAATCATAAAACAAAAACTAATAACTTTTAAAGACATACATCCCTTTATTATTTTAGGAATTTCAATGATTTTCTTAATATGGAATTTTTTCTTTTTCAAATTTGAACTCCCCCTAAATTAATACTTTATTTTTCAATATCAATGTTGATCTAAAGGAACGAATTTATACATCAGATTATCGCCCTTACTAAAAAGTCTTCTTTAGAAACACTTCCCCATTAGGATTATTCCTTTATTTCCTGTAAAACTCCCCCCTTATTGATATTTTACCAAATAATATCCATAACATCTCCCCTAAATATCTAAAAATATCTCCCACTTTTTTATTTACCAAACAAGTTGGAAAAAATATATAACCTTCTAAAATGATACAAAATTACAACATACAAAAAAATTATATCTGAATTAAAAATCCATAAAAGATATAAAATAAATAACATGCATAAAAAATAAACCATGAAGAAATTTAGATATATAGTACTTGGATAAAAATTCATTCATATTTAAAATTCATTCAAAATGTTTCCAAAAGTACATCTACAGTTCAGATAAAAAGAAGTCACTCTTTTTTGCAATGTTTCATTATAATCCCATTAATCCTCAGTACCTCTTCATAGTATTTATCATAATTAGTAACTAAATATAAAATCACCTCCAATAATTACTAAAGAATAAATTCATCTAAACATATTCCTTTAACCTTTATGCTTCCTCAGTGGTCTTGTTATTATCATCATTTACACTAAACAATTTATTTTTGTGAGATCGACGTTTTTTGTTATCAAATTCAAACTTTTGAACTTTTTTTTTATAAACACTATCTCCTTCACAGTATTTTCCAGTCATGGATTTGGACACTTCTAAAAATATAACACTGTTTGAAAAATTAGTTAACTATTTATCAAACGAATCATCAACATCAATAGAAATGTTATTCATTTTAACTATCTGATCATCATGGTTCTTTTAGTCTTTTTCAACTGGTATAGACCTTATAACCATATGATGAAAATGTATATTGTAATACATTGTTTTTATTTTTAATGTTATACTTTATTTTTCATTTTTAATGTCTATTTTAGTTGATTTCTTTGATTATTATGATTTTTTATTCATTACATTCTGATTTTTTTGGAACCTTGCTACAACATTTGAAAGGTATGGAATTGAATCATTTAACATTTTCAATGTTATATAAATAAAATAGAGGGTATTTTTTGAATATTTTTCTTACGATTCTGATTACTTTCATTGATCTTATAAAATATGTGGTCTGGGAGGACCAAAATCCGACATATTCTAATTTGATCAAACACTCATATCTTTTGTAATATTCAGAATGTCTACTTCATTATCTAAATCAGACTTGTTTGATAAATTCATACAAGACTGTTTCTCTTCTTCTTTATCTTTTGATAAGGAATTAACTTCCTCTGATACTTCCTTGTCGAAATTCATATAGTACTGGTAAGGTAATTAAGTAGTTCTTGAAGATGACTATGTTGTAATTTTTGAATCTTTTGACTCATCTTTAGTATATGTATATTCATCTTCTTACCATTCTTATTCAATTTATTATTATTCCTCCTATTTATTTTCCAAATATTGTATACTTATTAAAACAAAATTTCTAACATTCTTGTTGATTTAGGGTTTTACTTCTCATCTTTCATCAATACATGAACATGGACTGATTTTGTATCTTCTTCTATAACTTCTTTTCCTTTTCCTTTAACAACTTCAGGAACAAATGAATGTACTATTGAAGTTTCAACTAACACTAAACCAAAATGATTAATATTATTTTCGATATAAGGTTTTATTTCATATTTTTTAGCTTTTAAAATAAAAAATATTGGAGAAATTATTAATTGATTGATATACTAATTCTATTTAAGACCATTAAACTCTCTATTATCATTGTCTATAATGAATATTATTTTAATTTTTTTCCTTTATCTGCCTCCATTATCTCATCTTCCTTATGAATCATAAAATCCATTTCTTCATCCTTATGCAGACCAAAATAGGGATCTCTAAGTCTCTATTTGGTCTTAGGTTCCATTAGTTTCTTTAAATAATTATCTGAAATTTTCTTTAATTTATTTTGTTTCATCATGGGTGGACAGTTAGCCATTTTTTAACTATCATAGCATATTATTATTTCACAGTATGAGCATAAAACATGATTCTTTCCATTCAATCAAAAAAATATTTCTACATGGAATATAAAAAATGGTCCATTCTTAGCATAGTTTCTTCACCAATCAGAGAAAATTTTTTCCACATAGGATATGTCTGATTATTAATCTCAAAGAATTCCATTTAGTTAAATAAATGTTTTTATAAAATAATGAAACATAAAAGAAATATTTATTTGATTCGTTCTTCATTGATTCCACAAATAGAAAAATAAACAATATACGGGTGATCAATCTCATGCTCATCAGAAAATCAAATAAAAAATCATGAACTATTAAGTTATCCCTATCAACCTATCTCAGAATAAAATATCCTTAGATCCACAATGTTGCAACCCTAGAATCTGTTGTAAAGTGATAAAAATTTCTGACATTCAAAAAATATTTTAACAAAGATACCTCATTTTTGAATTCATGGACATCCATGATTTTATGGTACTTTACAATAATAAAGATAAGATTCACTCTCCAATGGTACTTCCAATAAAATTGTGACTTGTTCATATGAAAATTTATAATTATTATAAAATAAAGTAAAAGCTTAATCTTTTTTATCACCATATCATATAAATTCAACATAATTTTAAAACACTCTAATAATTCAAAAATGATACAATTTTAAAACATCATTCATCACACATATATTTTGACAACAATGAATCATAACAATTATTGTCAAAAAGGAATCATATTTCTCATACCCTGATTTCATGATGAGTGTCTCTCTAATTAATTCACTCTTAAAAAAATATTCAAGAGTATTTCACAATATTCTTCCTATAGAAGAGTGTGGGTAGTCCTATAAAGTAGTGAATTTTTTAAAAGTTTCATAAATATTATTTTGAAATATATTTAAAAGGAAATCCCTATGGGTTATTTTTAGTAAAATGATTATTTTTTCTACTTATGAGAGAAATTCACATTTCTCCAATGCATATACACATACATATGTATTTATTAATTAATTTTAAAAATTATGTTGTTAGTTAGTTTGTGATGTATTTGACCTTTGTATTGAATTAATGAATCTTATTAATTAAGGTAGACATCAATTATTTTAATTTTCATCAATTTTTCTAAAGGATTAATTGATCATTTCAACCCTATAATTTCTTCTCTAAATCAATGAATTTTTTTTTAAAAAAATGGAATATTAAAATTTTCATTTGTTAGTATTTTTTCATGATATATTGTGCTATAGATTTCATATTTGAGTCCTCATTGAGTAGTTGTAAATTTAGTTTACTAATATAATAATTATCCAATAATAAAAACGTTATATTAAATCATTAATAACATATTACGTTTTTATAAATATAAATAATTATTCTTTCTATATATTTTTAAAAAATGAATTGATTTTGAAAGTGTTAAAATATATTACATTATCCATTATGGTACTATATTATTGTTTTACTTATATAAAATAAATCATATAGATGTTTTGATAATATAAATCAATTTCAAATGATCTTCTATATAAAATATTATCATAAAATGTTTCACTTAAATATTTTTAAATGTAAAAATAATCATGGATAATTTTTTATTAAAAAGTATGAATGGTTATGATTTAATAAAATCTCATCAATTTTTCCTTGTTATTATGATGAAAATAACTAATCATTTCACAATTAATGTTTTGGGAAAAATAATATTTTTTAAATGCATTTTTTAGTAAAGTGTTTATAATGGAAAATGTAAAATATGGGTTTATTATACATGATAGAGAATATAATACATGAAGACCACTTGATTTTACAAAAGGAAGATATAAACAGTGTAAGAGAAACATCATTGTACAAATATGTTGATGTAAAAAAATATTTATTATTACATGAGAAAAAATAGCACAATATAGTGTAAAATTGATATTTTTAACCAATGTAATACCATGGACGGGAATGATGAAGATGAAATTGTGACATTAACAGTCACATATGTTTTCAATATTTTCCTTAAAGTTACCATCTTTAAGATATGTGATTTTTAAGGATTATGGAACACCATATGTTTTTATTAATTCTTCCTAATTAGAAAAATTTAAACCAATTTAGGATAATTTTTTCATAATAATCAAGATAGTAGTTGGATATTATGTTTTGGTTATTAGATAAATATCGATATATCTAGTTTTTCCTTAAATACAAAAATCATCATGAACATAATCATTGAAAAAATGTTTTTATCCTTAAAACTGCAAAATCATTTATATGTTTTCTCAAAGAATGATAATTTAATAGTTTTGTTAAGAACAAATTTCACCTATTTAAATCTTTTATGAATCCATGTTTTTTTTACAATCATAAGAGTTTTACCTTTCATTGTACTTAAATTTAAAATTGATGAAATTGTTTCATTGAGTTTCATATCAAGAAACTCAAACAAGTTATGTCTATAATAAAAAATTTAATCTAAATTATATCATATCCATAATGGGAGTATTTAGTTATGATTATCCTTATAATGGAACTTTATAATAGTTTACGTGTTCGCAAAAAAATGTTACGTAAGTTTATAACATTAACATAAATTTTGTTTGGGTGTGTCATATAAATAATTTAGTGGGGTCATTCCTCCACATGATTTTTCTGGTTTTGTTAGTGATTTTAATTCCTTTTAAAATTAATGGAATTAATTAATATTTAGAGTTGTATAAATTTTAGAAAGGTGTAGTTAGTTTTTTTAATATAACCCCTTAGAAATTATTTTCCAATTCTTGTTTGTTTCACATCATTTGTAATATTGTTTACAAGATAATAAAAGCACAATATTCATTAAAATTATTGAATTGGTATATGTTATATGTCACTAAATTCCACCTCTATACTTACTTTGAATCCTTCTCATTATAATTTTTAAGGGTTTACAATTCACACCCTTCATGCTTTCTTACAGAACATCCCATCAAGGATAGAACAAAAAACACCAAATCAGAATATATCCTACCTTTTGTATATTTGGAAGATGTTAGATTTAATTCATCTATAAAAATATTTAATAATTATCTAATTTTTATTTAAACAATATAATGGTTATGTTAGAAAATTTTGACTTCATGCACAAAAAATATTATATCATGAGGTCAAAATATTAATGATATAGAAATTGTGAATAAAATATTGAGGATTCATATACCTTTATACAATGAAACCCTGTTTGTTTATTTTTGGAATAAAATTTAAGAAATTTATTACAAGGATATTATAACACAATGTGATTATATTCCAAATGTAAATTGTATAGACCCACTTACTACTAAAGGAGTTAGAATATGGTTGATCCCAATTGAAGAATGTGTTTACACATGAATAATATCCTCATTCAAGAATTTTTTTACCATTGAAATTTAAATTTCATGTAATTGATAATTTCAAAGTGTTTAATATTGTTCCATATCATAAATGAATAAATAAATAATCCCCATTTTTGAATATTTATAAACCAAATCATTACTAACATAAAAAATTAATTTATTATTAGTAATCTATTGGATATGAAGTAATATATTTAAATGATATTAAATGATATGTTTTAAATCATAACATATGAATGGTTATCTAAATTCTTCTATTGTAGATTTTGGTTGGTATCTATTGTAGTGTATGATATACCTGTGATATAGGATATCATGTTAATATATTTGGAGACATATCACTATTGTTTTTCTTTAGTTATTATTCTTGTAATATGATTTATTTATCACATAAAAAATATATCATGATCATTTTAAGTGTTCAAAAATCATATCCCCAAAGGGAATGTGTTAGTGTAATTAATGTTAGATTCCGTCCTTTTTTTGTCTGTTACAGAAATCAATTTTTTGAATGAAGGAAGCATATATGAAGAGATATGGACCCATTATTATGAATTATGATATATTCCATTTTTAGAAAATGATCTTTTATTCCAGGTTCTCCATTATTCTTCATAAATATGGTATATTCACACGGCGGATATCATGGGGTCCTCTCATTATGTATAAGGATTATAGTGGTTTTATTCTTTTATATTGTGGAGGGAGTCAGTTGGTAGTCATTAGGTGATTTTAATCCTGAAAAAATAATTTTATTTCGATAAAGATAGAGAATGATGTATTCTATCTATGCCAATATAGTTTTGTGATATTTAGTTAATTATGTGAAATTAATGATAGTTTGAGCATATCTATGGGTTTCTCCTACTACTAAGATCATATGCTGATCCTAAAAAACTTATCACTAGAATTGGATCTATGTTCATCAATGAATCATCATGTATGTTTATGAATTTTATGAAGAACGTGAATATTGTAATATTATTGTTGATATATTCTATTGTAAGATAATTCTTGGATGAATATCACTCAAAATATCACTCTTCCTGTCTACAAAATATTGAATATTTTAATATGATTTTCGAGTTTTTTAGTAAATGTTTATGACTTATTTGTATCATTAGAAACAATACAATGATATTTTTTTATTTTCTTCAATCCCATAAGACATTATATGGGTGATATCATTAGATATTATTTAAATATAGGTTATAAAATATAAAAACAATTCATATTGGTGATATGGTGTATTTAGTTAAAATCTCATCAATGTTTCCTTGGTTAATATGATGAAAATAACTAATCATTTCACAATTCATGTTTTGGGAAAAATAATATTTTTAAAATGCATTTTTTAGTAAAGTGTTTATAAAGGAAAATATAAAATATGGGTTTATTATACATGATAGAGAATTGAATACATGAAGACCACTTGATTGTACAAAAGGAAGATATAAACTGTGTAAGAGAAACATCATTGTACAAATATGTGGATGTAAAAAAATTATTTATTATTATATGAGAAAAAATACCACAATATAGTGTAAAATTGAGATTGTTTACCAATGTAATACCATGGATGGGAATGATGAAGATGAAATTGTGACATTAACAGTCACATATGATTTCAATATTTTCCTTAAAATTACCATTTTTAAGATATGTTATTTTTAAGGATTATGGAACACCATATGTTTTTAGTAATTCTTCCTAATAAGAAAAATTGAAACCAATTTAGCATAATTTTGTCATAATAATCAAGATAGTAGTTGGATCTTATGTTTTGGTTATTAGATAAATATCGATATATCTAGTTGTTCCTTAAATACAAAAATCATCATGAACATAATCATTGAAAAAAATGTTGTTAGCCTTAAAACTGCAAAATCCTTTATATGTTTTCTCAAAGCATGATAATTGAATAGTTTTGTTAAGAAAAAATTTCACCTATTTAAATCTTGTATGAATCCATATTTTTTTACAATCATAAGAGTTTTACCTTTCATTGTACTTAAATTGAAAATGGATGAAATTGTTTCATTGAGTTTCATATCAAGAAACCGAAACAAGTTATGTCTATAATAAAAAATTTAATCTAAATTCTATCATATCCATAATGGGATTATTTAGTTATGATTATCCTTATAATGGAACTATATAATGGTTTACGTGTTCACAAAAAAATGTTATTTTAGTTTATAACATTAACATAAATGTTGGTTGGGTGTGTCATATAAAAAATTTAGTGGGGTCATTCCTCTACATGATTTTTATGGTTTTGTTAGTGATTTTAATTCCTTTTAAAATTAATGGAATTAATTAATATTTAGAGTTGTATAAATTTTAGAAAGGTGTAGTTAGTTTTTTTAATCTATCCCCTTATAAATTATCTTCCAATTCTTGTTTGTTTCACATCATTTGTAATACTGTTTACAAGATAATAAAAGAACAATATTCATTAAAATTATTGAATTGGTATATGTTATATGTCACTAAATTCCACCTCCATACTTACTTTGAATCCTTCTCATTATAATTTTTAAGGGTTTACAATTCACACCCTTCATGCTGTCTTACAGAACATCCCATCAAGGACAGAACAAAAAACACCAAATCAGAATATATCCTACCTTTTATATATTTGGAAGATGTTAGTTTTAATTCATCTATAAAAATATTTAATAATTATCTAATTTTTATTTAAACAATATAATGGTTATGTTAGAAAATTTTGAATTCATGCACAAAATCTTTTATATCATGAGGTCAAAATATTAATGATATAGAAATTGGGAATAAAATATTGAGGATTTATATACCTTTATATAATGAAAACCTGTTTGTTTATTTTTGGAATAAAATTTAAGAAAATTATAACAAGGATATTATAACACAATGTGATTATATTCCAAATGTAAATTGTATAGACGCACATACTACTGTAGGAGTTAGAATATGGTTGATCCCAATGGAAGAATGTGTTTACGCATGAATAATATACTTATTGAAGAATTTTTTTACCACTGAAATTTAAATTTCATGTAATTGATAATTTCAAAGTGTTTAATATTGTTCCATATCATAAATGAATAAATAAATAATCCCCATTTTTGAATATTTATAAAGCAAATCATTACTAACATAAAAAATCAATTTATTATTAGTAAACTATTGGATATGAAGTAATATATTTAAATGATATTAAATGATATGTTTTAAATCATAACATATGAATGGTTATCTAAATTCTTCTATTGTAGATTTTGGTTGGTATATGTCATAGTGTATGATATACTTGTGATATAGGATATCATGTTAATATATTTAGAGACATATCACAATTGTTTTCATTTAGTTATTATTTTTATAATATGATTTATTTATCACATAAAAAATATATCATGATCATTTTAAGTGTTCAAAAATCATATCCCCAAAGGGAATGTGTTAGTGTAATGAATGTTGGATTCCGTGCTTTTTTTGTCTGTTACATAAATCAATTTTTTGAATGAAGGAAGCCTATATGAAGAGATATGGCTCCATTATTATGAATTATGATATATTCCATTTTTAGAAAATGCTCTTTTATTCCAGGTTCTCCATTATTCTTCATAAATATGGTATATTCACACTGTTGGATATCATGGGGTCATCTCATTATGGATAAGGATTATAGTGGTTTTATTCTTTTATATAGTGGAGGGAGTCAGTTGGTAGTCACTAGGTGATTTTAATCCTAAAAAAGTATTTTATTTTGATGAAGATAGAGAAAGATGTATTCTATCTATACCAATATAGTTTTGTGATATTTAGTTAATTTTTTGAAATTAATGACAGTTTGAGTATATCTATGGGTTTCTCCTACTACTAAGATCGTATGATGATCCTAAAAAACTTCACATTAGAATTGGTTCCATGTTCATTAATGAATCGTCATGTATGTTTATGAATTTTATAAAGAACGTGAATATTGTAATATTCTTGTTGATATATTATATTGTAAGATAATTCTTGGCTGAATATCACTCAAAATATCACTCTTCCTGTCTACACAATATAGAATATTTAAATATGATTGTCGAGTTTTTTAGTAAATTTTTATGACTTATTTGTATCATTAGAAACAATACAATGTTTTTTTTTCTTCATGTCCATAACCAATTATATGGGTGATATCATTAGATATTATTGAAATATATGTTGTAAAATATAGAAACAAGTCATATTGGTGATATGGTGTATTTAGTTAAATAGAACTGTATGTATAATGGAAAAATCACTAGAACCCATATATAATAACTATCCAATACATTTTATATTGAACACTATTGGATAAAAACTATTATATATGGGTTACCCCACACACAATGTTTTTCCTTATAATGTGATATACGCATATGCATGGGAAACCCCATACATAAGAGTTTTCTTTTATCATGGACATGAAAAATGTTAAATGGTGGATATATGACACGCAAGGGTTACACAATACATATGAAATAGGAATTTGTTTTAAAATTATTAGGTTAAGGTTATCATTGACTACTATCACTAATAAAATTATATAATTCATTTATCTACAATAAAATAAAATATAATAAAAACCTGTTGAAAATTTACATTTTAGCTAAAAATGATTATTGTTTGTAAATTTATAACAAAAGAAAAGTTTTTTTCACATTAAATAAAATTTTTCAAGCCTAAATAAAATATGAAATCATTATATTAATATATCATGTTTTGAAAATAAATAAAATTTAATTTTTTCAATTATTCATATTTATATTCATATTTATAATGTTTTATGAAATTTTAATATCATGTATACATTAATTTATGTTGTAAATTTATTATTATATATTTTCATTATCTAAATTAAATTTATGGTCAAACAACAAAATATTTATCTCTCAAATACATTGACCTCATTTTGAAATTAATGTTATGAGAATGATTTCAATTCATATATATCGTTTATACATAGTAGGTTATAATGAATTAAATTCCCATTGTTATAAAATATCCTTTGGTATGGGGACTTTTATTCTTCCTTCCTACTATCCTGGAGGCCTATCTAATGTTTTAAAAGGGATGGGTATAGCTTTAAATGACTCCAAAAATACTCATCTTGAGATGACGAATTTCATATATTCCTAACAATTACATGTAAATTTCAGAAACCTTAATGCTAATATGAGTTTGGATTTATGTAAAAATTAATGGATTCCATTTCATAAGGAGAAATACAAATTGGGTGTTGTTTAAAGAGTTTCACTATAATATTTTTTGAACATATTTTTTTAGTGGATACAATAACTATTAAATAACTAAATCATTATAAGAATTAAAATATAATGGAATAAATCATGACAAAAAAATATTCCATGTCATGAAACATTTATGTATTTAATATTCAAGATATTTATATTTAATTATTGAGACTTTAAAAGAAATGAACTCAAATACTAAGTGATATATTCTTTCTAAAATGGAACTTTTCCAAACATTGATCATATAACTGGTTAGTTCATGAGCAATTTTGGTACTGAAATATTATATTGTGTAAAAAGTATAAGTTAAGGGCGATATTAATAAGACTAAGTTCTCATTCATGAAACTTTCTTTAGGTTAAAATTATTTTTGGGGACCTAATATGGTTAGGTTTCTAGTGAAATAGATTTGAGATTTCCATATGATAGAAGCCAATACAAAATTATATACTCAACTATGAATGATTTATATTTCATATAACTAGGGTGGTTTCCAATAAAAATCAATAAGTGGTCAAGGAACTGTAAATCAGACACATTACATATTGAAATATGGATTTTATCTCACTCAATAGATATAATGAATATGATCCCATCTTTTTGTGGAATTTCTTTAACAGAAATCAATGATGAAATAATGGATAATAATATGATTAACCATAAATATTTCATTACTGTGGATTATGGAATAAATCATTTTTATAATTTTTATATGTTAAATTGGTATGCCCTATAAAACCAATTCTAAATTGGAATCTAATATTGGGAACTATTCATAAAGGCTAGAATTTATATCCTATGAATAAAATTATTATAGTGATATTTTTATCCAACTATGACTCATCAGTATTATATATGGGGTGTTCGTTATATATTTATACTAAGAAACATATAAAACCTAATTAAATTGAGCTGAAAATGGGTTAAGAAGATCTACGAGTTTCAAATGGAGTAAGAGTCCTTTCATTGACAATTATTATCAATGTTAACCTAGTGGATTTTTTCTAGAATTGAAAAATCATTATTATCATCCTTTCTTAATAAAATTAGTTTCTATATTATGTTTGTAAAATATTTTATTTTCAATCAATAATATGAAACAGAGTTGTTAAATATATATTTGAATGGAATTTTAATTGAATAAAAAATATAGTAAGAAAAAATTATATTCTGTATAAGGATGGTCATGTTGTAAACATTCAGAATAATATTTTTTTGGTTTATTAATATCACACGTAACATTAGAATTTTTCCCATGGATATATAGATGAGAAAAACATTTAGGTTCTTTATGGAGATGAATTAATGGAAACATTTGATTGTAATGAATTTTTTTATTATGAATATGGTTTCTTCTGAAAAATGACCAAAGAAACTTTTACTGAAATAATTGATAGGGGTAGTGTAAATTTTTTTATTATCTATAAGGATATACATGGATGAATTATTAAAACATAAAGTTTCCAAATTATATAATTCCCTCTTTTTACTAATGACTATAATCTTTATTTATATATATTTTTTTGTGGAATATGTAGGAAACTATTGAAATATTAAAAGATTTTTAGAATGAAGTACAAAATAAAATGGAGAAATGAAATCAAATTTTATGATTCGATCTGAGTTGTGAATACTTGATCTAGGAATTCACTATTAATATTTTTGATTTTGGAATTTTTTCCACAACTTAACACAACTAGAACACCATAGTGGAATAGTTTTTTTGAGATGATGAATTCTACCCTTTTGAAAATAGTCCAATCAATTATGATTCAATGCAACCTTATTATTTCATTCCATGGATATTCTCTAGAGAATAACTCCTTCCTACTTAATCATATTCCCTCAAAAATATTCATAAATACCCAATATGAGATTGATATTGGGAAACATCCAACTGTGTATTATATATTTATTTTGTAATTTGCAGTATATAAATGATGTTTGACATCAGAAATACTTGAGCCTCAATTTTGAAAAGTGATTAGTTGATAATTATTCCAATTAAACTAATGGATATTATTTTTATTGCCCTATAATGATATAAGTGATTATCACCCAAACGTGATTATTATTTAAGAATAGATATAAAATTCAATGTGTTAGTGGAAGGAAATTTTAACATAGAGATGTTTAATACCAATAAATAGATTGTTTTTCGGAGATAGAATTTGATCTAATTGCATAGAGAAATATAGAATAAGAATATAATAATGTTTCAAAATAACCTCAATGGCCCAGTAGGATTGATTAAGATCACAAGATCTGTGGATTTACTATAAAAATAATGATGACGTAATGTTAATTGGTGATGGATCTACCACCTACATTGAGGCTATTGAGAGTTATAATTCTAAGATATGGCTAATTGATATGGAATCTAAAATGTACTAGATAAACACTAAACATGTTTTAAACATAGTGTATTTAACTTAAGAGATAAGACCCATAAGGTGTAATTGGGATTTATATAAGAAAAACTACATTAATTGTAGTAACCCCAAGCCCAATAACCCAATACTGGTGTTTATATTAACAAAATGTTGTATGATACAAGGAATCATATCCAGAAAGGCTGAGTAGTTTAATAGTCCTGGTAAACTAGATTCGTACATTATTCACATATTATATTTGGACAAATATTATAGATAATAACTAATATGTAATGGAAAACAACTAAAAACACATGAAATTTAATCAATAACATAACTATCATAATTAGATAAAAAATAATTAACATAGAAAGAAAATTAAATGGAATACTTGAAATTTAAATAACTTCACTATCATAAAAATATTAGGAACAATAAATATGGAAATGTAAATAACTAAACCCACATTACATTTAAACAATAAACTGATATAGATATTCACATTGAGACAATATCATTGTGAAAATATCATGGATAATAATAAAACAATTCTTAATGAAGTAAATCATAAACTTTTGGATGTAAGGATATCAATAATAATGATATCTCTTATGCCAATACCATTCATGAGACAATTTGACACTATAAGTATAAACTCATTTAATTCTAGATTGTTGATATGCTTTATGCAAACTAATGACTAATCAAGGGGGTATATTATACCAATCCCCATATATTACTGAAGGCCCATATAATCCCACACATATTTAATGAACAATTTAATTCATGAATAAATATGTCGTACTATTAAATATCTATATTGAAGAAAGAATATATATTATCAAAATTTTCCTAGGTGATCATATAAATATCAATAAAAATGATAATATGTAGATATAAAAAATAGTTTAATAAGTAAAAATATACATGATAAAAATTAGATATTTAGGGGAAATATAATGACTAATGATCACAAGATATTGAATATTTCCATGTAATTTTAATGACTACAAAAAATGAATCAAAAAATTTGAATGTCAATAATTTCTTCGGTAAAATGAACCAAATCCATCAATATAAATAATAAGGATGGTGTAAGTTTAAAATATACCCATTGGAGTAAGAATAAAGTGTTTCTGTTAGTGAAGAATGGAAATACAATAAAAATATCTATAAAAAACATTTTTCAAGAATATATCCTCCTCATTTCAAAAATTATATTTTAAAAATAAACTATAAAAAATATTTTGAAAATATTTTTCCTTGAAAATAATATTTGAAACATATAAGATATACATTGAAATAATTTAGTTTTCATGGATGATAGAAATTTTTTTGTGTCTTTCATATTAAAATAATCATTCCATATATATATTTGGTAAAAACGAATCAAGCATTGTTTTTAAATTAACATCGAGATACCCATAAAAAAATTTAAAAATAAAATTTTTTAAAAATTATTAATCATTTATAAAATGGTTGATAAATTTTACAAAAAAAATTAAAAATAGGGTTTTTGTGGATATCCATCTTCTAAATGAAGATAAAATGAAGTTATATTTTACTAAAAACATTATTTAAATTATATTTAGTACAAAATAGTGGAAACTAAATTTTTATATGAAAATTTCATCAATATACATAGTAGAATAAAATTAAGTGGTTTAATTACAAAATAATCAAATAATTTGTATCTTTATAAATTCAATAATAAATAATCGTGATTAGAATTATATTGTAAAAGAAAGCATGGAATAAAAATAATAATGATGTGAGAATTAATCGATGAATTGTTTATTTTTATAAAAGGTAAATCCATTTTTAAAATGTAAAAATACAATATACTGAATTAAAATTCCATAAATACATAATCGTACAGTATCATATTTGATAAAGAAGTAATATAACCCAATAAAAAGAAATTGAGTTATGAAGTTATTTTACACTTGGTAACTTTTAAGTCAAATCCCCATGGTTGAAATGAAAAAAATTGAAACTCAAAATATCATATACTATTATTTATTCATGATATTACTTGTGATATGGTCATTTTAAACACCATATAAAATAAATTGGTGCATAACATTGATATGTATCTCAAGGAAATTTTAATCGAGACAATATCCCTAAACTCATGTTTCATTTTGGTTAAGTGTACTTTAACTTCTGTAGAGAAGTTTTCATAATTTTATCAAATTCTATAATAACAATTTTAATTTCAATAATATCATATATATTTATTTTGTTACGTATTATCATCTATTTGTAATTATCATTAATTAATTTTATTATTTCGTGTGTTAATTTCCATGATTTCCCATGCATGTTTTGTTTACAAAATGGCCTATTATCCAGAATATTATACAGTTCCATCACCATTAAAATAATATTCATTCTATTTTTATAATATTTATGTATCAATTATACATCACATAATATTTATGAAATATGGTTTTCAAAAATGATGTATATTACAATCATGGACATGGTAGGTCATATATACACAATGGTAACATTTCAATTTTTCAAATATCATTTTAAAAATGAAGTAAGTAATATTTCATTTGTATATAATGATCATAATATCATTTCTAAATACAATTATATATATCATCCATTTGGTGTAGTGATAAATGTTCAGTCATAATGCTTCTTGAAGGTGGTAGTTCACACACACGTGAATGATGTTATCATCGTTAAGGGACTGAAAATTTAAGAAATAGAATGATATATTATATATTAAAAATGTTAAATATTTAATTAATATAATAATTATTTTATTAGTTTCCCAGATAATTTTTAAAATTTTCATTACTACCTTCCATTTATTATAATAGTGAAAATTGTTTCACATCTCTTGGTGAGGAGGTAGTCTATCGTAAACATGAGTGACGTTATCATATCCACTATGGAAAGGATAATAAAAATGTTATATAAGATATAATGAAAATAAAGGTATAATTATGTAATATATATCATATATATACTTTATATCCATCATCATACCCAACTGTGATAGGTGGGAATGTAAAAAATTAATGTCATCGGTTCAAGAGGAGGTAGTTATCCAAACACATAAATAATGATTTCATAACCTATTTAATGGGAGAAGAGATGGATGAAGGTGATTTAAATTTATGAAAAATTTCTAATTTTTTGTAATATACTGGGGTTATTATAACATCATGTTGTGATAAAAATTTTGTGATGTTGAAGAAGAAATAATAAAAAAATTCCCCTTGATTAATGTTATCTCTTCTTTGGATAAAGACATTTGGTTTGTAAAAAAAGACCATAAGAGGTTGTATATGTGACCAATATAAGAATAATAGGAGGAGGTGATTGAAATAATGAAGTTATTTTATGAATTTATTTTCTGAAATAAAATAATTTGAATGTGTGAATAAGAGAGGAGAAGTTATGGCCTTTTATAATTGAGGTTAGTGTCACACTTTTAATTATTCTAAATAAAAGGTTTTACCCATGTTTTTAACATGAAAAAAGGTCCATAATGGATTATTATGGAGTCTATAAAAATATAGGAATAAAATATGGTCAAAAAATATATTTTTTAGTTGTTTTTAGATTATCTTTAAAAATATATTCTTATTTTTACCGCAGATAAATTAACCATTAATTTTACACCAGTAATTACTTTTTTATGTTATCACTATTAATTTTGTTAAAAAAATTAAATTCAAAATATTATAAATTATAAAATATTATGATTCAAAATATAAAATATATATTAAAAAATTAAATTCACAAAAGAGACCAAATTTAATTTAAAATTAATCACACAAACATGATGGGAAATTATGTTTTCGAAGTGAAAAATATCAAATCCTTACAAATTATTTTATCAATAGTCAATAAAAAATGATTATAATAACCTAAATTGGATTAATATATATATATATATATAATTTAACCAATTTTGCTTTAAAAAATTAGAAATATAATTTAATAATATAAATTAGTTAAACGAAATGAAAGTTTAACATTAAAATTAATTATTTTCCATTATTCATAAAAATAAGAAATATTTCTGAAAAATCCAAACAATTTACCATAAGATAATTTTAATATTATAATTTCAAATCATAATATAATTTTATAAAATAAATTTTATAAATTTATAAATAATTAATTATAAATTATGTTCCCAATACGTTACTAAACCATCTTTTAGAGAAAATACATTACTTAAAAAATAATTTCTTTTCTTTTAAATGATTCTTATTTTATTTCACATATATAAATCACCGTAATATTCATAAATTAGTTTTTAATATTCATACCCGTCGATTTAATTTCTTATTTATAATGTTACACTATATTATTTTTCATATAGGCTTGTCTTTCTTGTTCTACAAGCTATTAAAGAGATTATATATAAAGAAATTTATTTTGGGAGTTGTTTAAACTTAGTGTTGTGTATTGCATAAACTAAAAAACATAATGTTAATAAAATATAACTTATATATGCCACATTATCCCCTCATATAAATTTAATAATTTTAATTTAAACTTTATATCGATAATGAAGGGTTTCACATTTCAAATTGTCATTTTCAAAAAAACCCCACATGGTAAAATCATTAATAAAATATCATCATAGAAAGATAGAATATGAAATAAAAGGTCAAATTAAATAACATATAACTATGATTCCTTGTTATATAACATAGTTCAGAAATGAAATCATGAACATGGAATGGAATACAAACTCCCACGGATTAATGGAGCGTGATAGAGGTCATTAATCATAAAAAATGGGTGATCTAGAGATGGTTAAAGAATACAAAACCATAAACAAAATATGTGTGAAAAAGTTTATTTTTATCTCATAAAAAATTATTATATTATGTTAAACGTTTTGTTTTAATATCACTTTCCTATAGATGGGGAATTATTTTACTCTTTTGGAATATATGAAAATATATATACTTGATACGTTTATTTTTAATAAGAAAAATTTTATCCATTGGTTTTTCTTTGATCAATTTATAATTAATTTCTCACTCTAAGAAATTGATATCCCCAAATTTTAATTTTTAATCATTTATAACTACAAATAACTTTTAACAAAGCAAAATATCCATAAAAGGATGAGAAATATTTTCGTGTATCTCTAACTATCTTCCAAAAAATATAGATAGAATAAGATATGATAAAGAATAAATTTACCTCTAAACCTTAAAAGTAAAATCATATGATCATCGTTTATATTTATTCATAAATTCATTTATATAATGATATATTAACAAGGATACTACAAAGTCTATTCATAGGTGATAAACCCTTACGATCGTTTGGTCATGGGTTCAACCTCCATAGCATTGCCAGATGAGATATGTTATCCTTTTTATTAACTACATTAATATAATAAGGATAACATTAAAAAATAATTATGATTTAAAAAAACTAAATACAATTAACCATTAAATAAATATATTACTATGGTTTTCAATACAACTGTTATTTGAAAAATTCTTATAACATTATATTTTTATTATTAAAATTTCATTAATGATCATATTAACCATAATGGTTATTAAAACCTTTAATGTTATGTCTGTAAAAGGTAAAATAATTATTCCTCAAAAATTATTTCTTTTAAAACATATTATTTTGATAAATTTCTCTAGAAATATCTTTAATTATGGTAAACTCCCCTTACAAAAAACCTAAAATAAGGTATTTGAGATATTGAAGATATGATAAATATTAAATTCATTATCCCATGATGATATCCCTAACAATTATGATATTGAACTTATTTATTCATAATAGTACATGTGAAATGTTTATTTTATATACCATATAATAAAATTTGTGCATAACAGAAATAATTTCCTAAATGAAAGGAAACAAGCATTAAATCTCTAACCTCATGCATGATTTTGGTTGAATGTGTGTTAAAATCCATTATAATTGTGTTAAAATGTTATTAAAAAATAAAACAATTATACTAATATTTATAATATCATATGATTAAATAAAATATTATCACCCATTTGTTAATTATCTCTCATTATTTCTATTATTTCAGATGTTAATGGCCTTGTTTTCTCATGGATGTTTTCTTATGAAAGATTTGGTTCATCTGTATATTATATAGTTCGATTACAACAAAAATAAAAAAAAATGAGATAATTTTCATATTTATATATCAATTATTATTTTGTTATGACTAATCATTATAGATGTTTTGGAAAATGAAGTGTGTTAGGATCATTGAAATGGTATTCCATATGTATGAAAGGGTAAAATTTCCATTATTCAATAATAATTATGGAACAGAGATGAAAAATATTTTAACTTTATATAATGATCATAATATCATATAATTTAATTAAATATACTTATTTATATCTTTCATGTGGTTTCCTGATGAAAAATAGTTGCCTCACTTCATGAAGGTGGCAATCCACACATACATAAATGTTATTATCTTCTTTAAGTGTGTGAAATAAAATTATGAAAATGAAATATTTTATTTTAGTAATGATAATTACTTCATTAATATCTTAATTATTTCCTCTATATCACATAAATTTATTAAATTTTTCTTTATTAGCTTCCATGTAATGGGTGAGTGAAAAACGAATCACATAGCTTTGTGAAGTGGTATGTGACCATAAACATGAGTGACATTATTTTATCCCATAAGGATTGAAAATTGAAAAATATATATGATATAATTACTCAATAAGTAAAATTTAGTTTTAAATACCTTGTAAATAAATTATATTTATCATCGTAACCAACTATGAGGGTTTTTATGGAAAAATATATGACAACATTTTACGAGGTGGTATCCTATCGTACAAATAAATAATCATTTTGTAACCCATTTGATTGAATTTTATATGGTTTCATGTCATGAAAATAATATAAAAAACATTTAATTGTATTGAAGATATTGATTCTATTATATAATCATGGTTTAATAATTTTTTTGGATGTGGAATAAGAAATAAAATCAAAACACTTATTGAAGAAAATTGCATATTCCAAGGCTAAACATATAAAATTTTCAAAAACAATCCATCCTACATATAATTTATACTCTAAATAAGGATTGTTTTATGAGGGGATTTAATTTTTGAAATTTTTTTATGATGTCACCATTGATATTAAATGGATTTAGGTTGTGAATAACATAGGAGAGGGGCTGTCCTTTTATAACTGTGGTGAGTGAAATATTTGAAATTGTTTTGAAAGGAAATGTTATACCCACATATTTCACATCACAAAATGATCCAAAATAATGTACTATCCATATCTATAAACTATAGGGTCTAATTATGTGTATAAAATGTATTTTATTGTAGTTTTTAGGTCATTCTTACTCATATCATTTTAGTTTAACAACAAGGTAAGTCTTTTTTACCTTAAACATGGTAATTAATTTGGACCATTTAACAATTGATTTCGCTAAAAAAATATTTTGACCATATTAGAAAATATAAATTATTCTAGTTACAAAATAGGAATCCATTTTTATAAATTCAATTTATATAAGTCTGAAATTTTAATTTAAAATAATCCCTACAGACCTGATGAAAAAAATGTTTTCAAAGGGAAAATATTTAAAAGTTTATCAAATATTTATATTATTTTTTTTAAATGGCATTAATTGGATTAATAAATATAAAATTTAACTAAATTTAAATTAAATTAAATTCCATATATAATTTAATTTTATAAATAATTTAAATAAAAAATCATTTTTCAATTATAATTCATTATTTTTCACTATTCTTAATAAAATAAAATACTTCAAAAAATCATAAAATTATATCAGATATAATTTTGATATTATAACTTATAAAATTATGATCATTTTATCAAATAATTTTCATACATGTTGTAAAAATTAAATTTATATTATGTTCAGAATGCACTATTAAACAATCTTTTAGAAAAAATATTGTTTTTCAGAAAACATTTTTTTTCATTTAAATGAATCGTATTTATTTTATAATAAATATTTTTCTATAATATTAATTTTTCAAGTTTTACCATTACAAAATTCTAATTTAATGGCTATAATATAATTTTAAACTAAATTATTCTTCATTAAGACATTGGGTTTTGTTTTGGGAAATCAATACTGAAGATTAAATTTAATGAAATACATTTCATGGGTGGTTTAATCTTAGTCATGATTGTCAAAAATGATGTAAAATAACATGTTTTAATTTTAGAATTTATGTGAGATACACTAATGGTGTTTTTTTAATATAGATTATTACTGGTAAAAAATATTAAAATAAATTCATTCTATTGACTATAAAGATAAATTTTCACCAGTTACAATAATAATGCCAATTTGACTATTTCATACCATAATAGTTCCGTATGATTATGAGATATATCAAACTGATTTCAAAACAACCCTCCAAAAGAGTAATATAGTCAGTGAAGTGTATATTATGATACCTAATGTTTTTTTAAGTACCAAATGATTCGACTCTATTTATTCAAGTTAAAACGATTCATTTAGGGATTCAGTCACTCCTCATGCAGTTGGAAAAAAATGTTTGATTACACAATCATTTTGTTTTTTATCTTCCTGAACACTCTTAATAATAACGTACATTATATGTTCATTTATAGTGTTGAATTATTTATTTTATTGAATATAGATGAAATAATCCACATTAGAAATCATTTATTGAATATAAAAATTATAAATATGTGGTTAAGAGAATTCTTCTCAATGAATGACATGGT
Organism: Viscum album; assembly: GCA_963277665.1. Taxonomy (NCBI): domain Eukaryota; kingdom Viridiplantae; phylum Streptophyta; class Magnoliopsida; order Santalales; family Viscaceae; genus Viscum; species Viscum album. Next base: position 31,367,315 of record OY728120.1, on the reverse strand, counting down.
TGAAGCCAAATACATATTAGATATCAAGTTCTATATAGATATTTCTAATAATATTCGTATACTAATTCAAAATACATATACATGATATGTTCTAAAGTAGATTAATATAGAAAACTCATAAAGGTATTATTACTAATTTTTCATGGGAAAATTCATATAAAATTCAAAATCCAGATAATGAGTCATAAAGGATCGATAAGATTATTTATGAATCCTCCATGACATAAATAATGTATTTGATATTTTTATTTTAACTAGATGTCACTTATAATTTGGGATGAACTAGTAGATACCAATCCAATCCTGGTGAGAGTGAACAGATTTCAATCAATAACATTTTCAAGAACATAAGAGTAAGTAAAGGTAACATATGTTCTTCTTCCATAGAGATGATGGTGACATCATTGAAAACTGATAAATTTATTCTCATTTCCAATTCAACAAATATGATATGATATCATAATCTAGTTTTCCTTTTTCTAAAACGGTTTGTCGATCTGCTAGAAGAGTCATAAAAATATAACAAAAATGTGCATGATAATAGATTTAGAGTACATTTTAACATCTGAAACTATAAAGTAAAGTTATATGATTGAAATATTCCCCCCCAAATTGGAGCTGGTTTTTAGAAATGAGGATAAATTAAAATTTAATATGAAAAAAATTGATAAATTTCTCAGTCCAAGGAACCATTTCACATAATAGGAAAAAACTTCATTAAAAATTTTTTTTATAGTTAGGGAAATTACTGAGACCAGAAATTTAATTGTTTTTTTGGGTGGATATATAGTAGAAAATATGGAATCCATTTATGCGACATCATGCATAGTAAAACTAAGAGGGTCATTTTGATGATCTTGGTATATGATAAAATATAGATTGGTTGTAGTGCTTGTAAAATTTATCCTGATTTTATAATGAAGGAAATAACCACATTATCTTTTTTTTCAAATTGGCATGATATTTTTTATCTAGTGAAATGATAAATTTCCTCTCAAGGTTATACTTTTAGTTTTCCCTAATTAATGATCATCATATAGTTTTATGGGTTGGGAAAATATTTATGTTAATTATTAGTGAAATATTGTAACAAATATAAATAGATATATAAAATATATAAAGGATGGACTCATTAGGTAATTAGTTGAGGCCTAATATCTACATTAAAAAACCAAAGTATATCACATGGGATTTAATAAGTTCACTTTTATACTTCAGAGTGTATTTTGATTATGAATCTTAATTATTTATAGTTTTTTAGAAATATATCTTTTGAATATTCATAAATTTATACCCTTATTACATAATCCTAGAGGCTTGTCAAATCAAATGGTGTTTGGGTGTGTTATTTATCATGTCAGTTATTAGAGCATAACGAAGATGGTATTTTTCAACAATATTAAACAATTAAATATATTTTCCCCATGATTGAATTAAAAAATGGAAATTCATGGAAATGTTTAATTGAATGAAATTTTTCCTAATCATATACTTGGATATTTTTCATGTGTTGTTTTAATTTTCAAGATGAATAACATGTATTTTAATCATTGACCAGATCAATCTATTCAATTGAATCATGAATGTATGAGAAGTCCAAAACTAGATTGAGGTTTTTTATTCCGAGTTATCACTCTATGTCAAGGATAATGGTACTATATAGTAATACTTATTTTTTTTTTATTCTATAGACATATTTTATTTAAATAAAATGTGAAATACAGTTATTTTGTGATTCCTGCTAGATTTTTTTCATCACTTTATGTTATTTTATCAATGATTTATCTCTCATATTTACTGGTTCATTTAACTTCTATAATTATATAATGAACCTCCAAAACCAATTAGAAACATCATGTATCTCAAACATTATCCATGGACATGTCATCTAATGAAGTAAATATTGTATATGGAAATTAATATAAAATATATTTGAGAGATAACATAATGTTTTTTAATAAATTCACTTTTATTATTTATGATATGATCCATCATAGAAGATTTATTATGAAGAAAAATATATAAACTAGGGATAGAAAAAACATAATTTTTTTCATTAAATATGTTTATTTATTATTAATTATCTAAAATGTATCTTATGATTCTGTCACATTAATGATTGAATACTTTCTAACTAATTTTTTTATTTTCCCACACATGACTATATGTAAGGTATAATATTGATAAAGGGTGGATGGCAGATAAATGAAAAAGGGATATGGTGGTTGATAGAAAAAGGCTCCAAGAAGGGGGCTATTTGTGATACTGGTATTGGGTGATTCATCACGTTTTACTCAAGAGTGTGGGAGGTGTTATAGAAGGATGAGTATTATAATCCATCTCGTATAACACTAGTGTAGGTCTAATGAGGGGGATGAATAGCTAGTGAAGATGAGGAAGTTGTGAGGGATTCAAGAAGATGTAGGGAATTTAGTATTTGACAATGTGCAAGTTGTTTAGAGGATAAATATGGAAGTGGATCCAGCCAATGATAGATGGGTTGGTTGGGTTTTTGTGTGTTCATGTGGACCTATGGGGTGAATAAGATGAATATCGAGATAAATGACCCCTTCCCATAAAATATACCTAAATGATAATAAATTAAAAAAATAAGAAAAATTGGATTTTTAAACATCCATATAGATAGATAATATTTATTAATGCATGGATTGTGCTTTCCAAACACTCATGCAACTAGGTAGAAAAATGGGTCAGGAATCACAATACCAAAATAACCCTTTTAAATGTTCGATAAATCACTTTTATCAGCCATATAAAAGTAATGATAATTTTAATTCAATTAAAATGGGGTCCATTTTTTAGTGTCAAAAATCTCTATGAATTTCCCATTTAATCTATGCTGAAAATCACTAATAAAAGGAGGTGTTTATCAATTCTAATAAATTATTGATAAAATTCAAGAATAATAATTTTTTAAAAATAATTTTTTTCCTCACAAATAATAGGGTGGACTTCCCCCACTATTATTTATGATCAATCCCATTTTAAAGGAGCTCTTATATCCTCCCCCCATTCATAGCGATTGAAACCCCCGCTTTTATTGTGCTATACAACATGAATCACATGTTCTTGTTCCCCTTTACTGTTTGGGTTTAGAACCTAAGACCTTCCCCTCACATGCTCTCACCTTTTACACTGAACTATATAATTATGTTATATATTTTATGATTTATCTATACTTGTATATATTTTTCTTTTTATATTTTTATATAAATATTTATATATAATTATTTATAAATTTTTTAAATACATATATATATCATGTTTCTTGGTTGTGTTCATAAATACATACATACATCCACATTAGTGTGTGTGTGTGTCTATAAATATTATTATACCTATTTATATTCATTTATATTTTTATATATTAATATTTAGAAACATATATTAGAATATATATATTATATATATAATTTTGTTACACACACACAAAAATATATTTATAAATATATATTATATATACATTTAATAGGTATATAAATATTCATAAATTATTATTTTAAGTAAAATAAATATTATTTTTTATATTTATTAATGGATTATATATATAGAGATATATTTTATATGAAATTATGATTACATATTTATTTATAAAGTTTAATTTTTATTTATGAATATATACGTATTTTTATACATGTGTATATATTAAATTAGAAACAAAAAAACCTTATGAAAAGAGATAAAATTTCATAACCATACAATATATGTGAATAAAAGACCTGATAATAGATTTAGTCCCCACTAAAAATTTAAAATATGACTCTATTTCATGAAGCTATAGGACTATCAAATATTAGAAAAATAGGGTATCCATACTAAAAAATAAACATTAGAGGGATTATGGTCCCTTTGTCCATGAAACAAAGTTATTTACTGTCCCGCGAGTCATAATAGTGTTGATCATATCATAATATATTATTTCATCTACGATAGAACTCATATAAACACTTTGATAATAAGTTATGGTTGTTTGAAGATCGTGTCATGTTTTAAACTTATTATCAGCTGTTTATTTTATTATTGATTTTTTCTATATTTGAAATTATATTAAATGAATATAACTCAATAATAATTTTCTTGTTTTAATTATATATTATTTTTTAGTTATTTTATAAACCATTTCCAACTAAATAAATTATATATTGATTGTGATTACACATTTCAATGTATTTAATTCATATTTTATAACATATATTATATTTATATCAACATAAATATATTTGTATAATTTTATAATTTTTCTAATGACAAATATATTTTATGAAATGTACCTTTTATGACTGTAAAGAAAAGTGGTGATAAAATCACACTTTATGAGAACTAAAAAAGTGCTGATAAATGTGGAACTTTTGTCCTCAGGAAACCAAATTCTCATAAAGGTGTAATTTGGACAATGTTTTTTAGAACTGCTCAAAATGTCTTTTATGAGCGTTTTATTAGTGCTGATAATGGTACCCCCTTCATCGGTCCTTTTTTATCATTGATAAAGGGTGGAATTGAATAAGGATGAATCAATTATAGTGGCATCCATCCCTACTAGGATTATAAACTACCCACTAGGACTCTTATTAAATATTAAATGAATCTATCCACAGACTGATGATGGATTAAAATTCCAATAACCTAATTGAAAAATAAGAAATGTCCTAAAATTCATGTGTCCAAAGTCCATTATTGTGTGGTTGTATTTCCTTGTGTGTTTTTTGGGTTATTCTATGCCACCCACATGACTCGTGTCATCTTCAAGAGGCCACCCATATTTTATTATCCAGAAATTCATCACTATCATGTATGTGAAATACAATATACATTCATGTACCCATCGTTATGCCTATACCATATAATAATAATATCCTCAAATAAAAACTCTCAAATCTATTGCTAGATTCAAAAATATTACATTTTAATCTTTCATATCGATGAAGGTGAAAAAAATTTCATAATCCAAAAAAAATCAAAAGGAAATATAGGATCACTTACATATCTAATAATGTTTTAGGTTTATATTTTTATATAATTAAAAAAAATGCCATATGAATAATACCCATGTATTTAAGGTATCATTGTTTCACTACACCCATATTTTCATATTCCATATTATGTCTTTAACATGTCCTACAAAATTCATCAAAAATTAATCCTTTTTTGAATGAAATGAGCTATCATCATTTTTGATAACCTGTGGGAAATGAATCATAATAAGGTTGAGCTTAAATTACTAGTAACAGTATACATAATAATTATCAAATGAATGTCATCATTGTGAAATCGTTGGGAATAGTGATATGACAAAAAAAATCAATGTTCTTGGGAATAACATACGGTTATTTCTACCCACCAAAAAATGGATCATCAATAATAAAACATGTCATAAATATCTAAAAAATTGAAGATTAATTGGAAAAAATCATCAAGATCCAAATAATGTTAATCATTATCAATTGAATCCTTTAAAACCCATAGAAATCATAATTAAAATATTTGCGTATCTTGGAAAATCATCTTTAGTAAACCATTATAGAACCATTAAAATGGAATAACAATATGGATGACATCGAAATCTATTATTTTATAGTGAAATCTAGTTATACCCATCATATATTCTATATTATGATCACTTATGCATGATAATGGGGTAATAATCTATTATATAAAATATTTCCAAGAACTAAAGAATGAATTAATGTTGATAGACATTGAATTTGATCATAAAGATTATAAAATTACATTATTCCTTTCATTACATTATTAAACCATAGAAAAGGAATGGGTTCCATGAATATTTTTTGGAAAAAATCATAATCCATCCGTAAAATGAATGAGGATAATATCATTAAAAATTAACCCTATTGGAGAATATGTAACATCAAGGGTTATTGACATTGATAAATTGTAATATAATTAAAATATCAATAAATACATTCTTAAGGAAAAATAAATTTCTTAATTGAGTAACAGAAAAGTAAATCATCTTAGACTGAACATGATCTTAAAATATCACATTGAATATTTATTTAGGAAGATATCTTTTTCATTTCGAAAACGCCTATCTAAAATCAAGATCATTAAAGAATTACGAAAATAATTTTATTTTAAAATAACATTGTAAATTTAATATGCCGTTATTAAATTATTGAGTGGTCATGGTGGTGGGAATATGCATTCATGTCATAAGTGTCAAAAATATGCATTCTTTACAAACATTTTATATAGGGTTTCAAAGTTGTCCATTTGGAAAATGTTTTGATATTTCATTTTTGACCCCCTTTTATAGAATATAAAATTTCATTAAAGTGATAATTTGGTAAAACAATAAGCTTATAAAGGAAAACATGTGAAAAATTCTTTGAAAAATTTATATATAAGATAATCATTATCGATCTAAAATAAAGATACAAGATCATTATCACTTAAAAAATCATTATCTTTACAAAATAGATGAGGGGATAAATTGATGTTAATCCCCAAAAACACATTCATTACTATAGGAGATGGAAATATCTTTATTTGGAAGAAATTAGAGGATATGATTTCCTCTAAAGGAACCATGAAATTAATATTCACAAAATAAAGGATACTATAAAAAAACCTTACCACATGGATACTCTTCAATCATAATACCCATGAAATAATAACAATAAATTATACATTAAATATAATTAAAATTTGGGTTTTCATGATATATACTATCAAAGTGGGTGTTTTACGCATCATAAATGAATATATTTTTTATAAAAAAAACATATTTCCCAACTAGGACATTTTGAGATGACCAACCCTTACAATGATCATAACATTGAAGTGAAAATATTAAATGAATAGATTATGAGTATAAAATTTTATTCCAAAAAAATAGAAATTAAAAATAATATAATCAAAATTAATTACACACAAAATTAATAATATCAAATATAATAAAGATGTAATATTACCCAATGAAAATAAATTGTGTTATGAGAATCTTTAGCACTTCGAAAATATCAATTCAAATAACTTTGGAAAAAATAATAATATTTGAACATAAAATATCATCAAAATTGATGGATTAGTTATATTACATGTAGAAGGCTCTGTATATATTCCATATAAAATAAATTAGGATTTTAAAATTAAAATATTCTTCAATTAAAGAAAATTGAGACGAACTCCCTTACCGTGAGTCCAGAAATTCGATGTATATCCATTAACTCATGTGTAATAAGATATAATTAATTATATTATTTATTAGTAAAATCATCATGGTTGAAAAAAATATAATTAAATCATTTATTATTTTTACTGACATATTTAAATAATGAATCACATTGCTTTGCGAGGTAGTAATTTTCCATACAATGAACAATGTAATCATAGCCCCCATGGAATGTAATATAAGAAGTTATATCTGATACAATAATTATATAAGTATAATTATTCTTAAGATATTATATAATTTATTTAAATTTATCATTATAATTAGTCATCAGATGTGGTGAGTGAGAACAAATTACATCTATCAGCAATGTGGTAGTTCGTTGTACAAATGAATGATGGATTCGTTACCCATTTGATAGAAGGGGATATGAATTTAGTTAATTATATTTAAAAAATTAATATATCAGTATATTTTAGATAATTGATTCATTATATTACCATTATTTATGAATATTTTAATGAGGTGTAATATGAAATCAAATAAAAATGATATGTGAAGCACAATACCTCTTCTTCAGAGAACCAATTTTGGTTACCACCAAAAACCTTATAAATTGTTATTTATGATATAACCAAGGGATATAGGTAATGGGTATAGATTTAATTAATGTATTTATAAATTTTTTGGTTGATTAATGGGGGTTTCATGTTGTGAAGAGGATAGGAGAGGAGGTGGCCTTTAATAATTGAGTTGAGTGGAACACATAACATATTTTAAAAGGAAAAGTGATACCAAACTTTTTCACATACCAAAAGGATAAAAGATGGGCCATTTTCAATATTTACTTGAGATAAGGTCTAAATTGTTCCATAAAATTTAATAAATTCATCTTTTTTTTCATTATATCTCCTTTATGTTTGGACTAACCCTCGATAATCCCATTTTCACCATAATCATAGTAAAAAAATTTTAATGTTCTCACTATTCATAGTTACCAAAAAATAAGTAGAAAATATTAGATAACAAAAATTAGAAATAATAAAATTATTGTATTCATTTTTTAAAACTAAATTGATATATGTTTCAAATTTTAATTTTAAATTAAACTCGTATACACGTAGAAAAAGTGATTTTTTCAGGAAATTTATTTTTCAACCGTAGGATGATATTATATAAGATCTATAACTATTAATAATCAATTTATTATTTTAAATTAATATTTATGGATATAAGACATATAAATTTAATTTTAATCATTATACATTAGGGGGTATTTTAGATAATTAAAATAGATAAAATTTATGCACTTTAAAATAGTTTTCAAAAAATATGTTTTAATCTCAAAATAAAAACATATACTAAAATACAATAATATAATGGATGGAAGTTAATTTATTTAGTAAAATATAACTATATAATAATTATATTAATTTAAATTATTTTTAAAACAAAATATTTCTATTAAATTGCATAAATTTTTGAAAAAAGGTGACTTAAAAAGTCATCATTTTCACTCCTCACAATATTAATATTTTCCAAAATATACATAGATTTCACACAAAGAAAATTTATTATGATAATTTAAAAAATTATTTTCATTTTTTCAAATAAACTTTTAGAATTTAGATAAACTAGTTATATCAATTTATTATAAAAAAAATCAAATCATTTTTGAAAAAAATATATTTTTGTGGAGTAATATTACGTTACTAAAACATGATAGATTATTTATTATCAACATATTATAAAATTTATATTGAATACTTCATATATATATCATAAATTATATAATAATATTCATATGAAAAATTTTAATTTCTAATTTATAATGGTAATATTTAAAACTGTATTATTTCATGGGGAATTTCAGCATAACATTGAATGTCATGTACTCTCTGGAAAATTAATTCCTTTATAAAAAATATCAAGTCGTTGCATTCTAGCCCAAATCTACAACAAATATTTTTTTTTCAATTTCAACTAGAACTCAATAAAAAAGGGTTTTACATATCAAAACACCCCTATTCAAATATCAAATCATAAAAAGTGTTAATAAATATTCCACATTAAATGATATAAGGGAATGTGTGAATGTCATCTAGAATAACACATACTAGAATTACCAATTTGAGAACATTGGAGGAATTTAAATATATATACAAGTAATAAAATTTTAACTCCAAAATAATTATTGATATTCATAGTGATCATTGATCATAAAAATGTTTAGTATCATGATAAACATAACATCTGTAAAACAATAAAAAAAATTCGGTCAAATAGACTCCTCTTTCATTGAAAATGAATCAAATATTCTAGAGTATTTATTTTAATGATAATTTTCCAATATCTGACGAATTTCATACCATATGAAGTAATAATATTATGAATTATACAAAATTTATAAGCTTAATTTCATCCATTTATAAATTCCCACCAAAATATCATATTTTACTCAAATTAATTCATATTCAAGATGAATTTTTCATTCCTGAGGCTCTAAAATTGACTTATAAGAGATCACATAACCATAAAATTGATAATAAATATAATAAAAATATATTTATATATTAACCAAAAAGGTTAGTTGGAGGTTAGAAAATTTCCAAAATGAATTAACTATCATTTCACGAAATATTACATTCATCACTTTGATTGAATAGTAATACCCAATGTTCAATCTAAATAATTCCATAAATAAATAACCCTATATCCAAAATAACTGAATAACCTTAACATTATTGAGTTCTTAACCTCAATTTTTATATCATTCTTTGTCTCATATATGGTCAAAAATATTGTGATCTCCTTATAAAATAACATTAATCTCTTAGTCACAAAATCACTTTTTAATCCCATGATTATCTATTTGAAAAATTATTTGTTCCCATATTTACTTCAATATAATAGTTCATATAATCCATGAAGGATATCAATACTTAAAAACTTATTTCAAATAAAATGCCTGAAAGCATTAAATTAATCTAAATCTTTACATATACTTCATCCCAAATAAATGTCCCCAAAAATTCCATTAATCAATTTAAGATCTCATTTCCTAAAACATTAAAATATATGTCTAAGAACATAAAAATAAGATTATACTTAATATAATAAACACATTAAGATATCCATATCTCTTAAGATAAACACTAATTAAAAATTAATTATCTCTGATGTTATCTAATCCCTTCACTGATAGAAACTATGAAATCCCAAAACACTCACTCCTATATCTGATTCTAAAATCATAATCATCATATTTATGGGTTTCGTACTAATGAAGGTAACACAATTTTCTCCATCCATATATAATAAATAATTAGGTAATATTGTATCACATACATGCCCAAGTATCTATTAGTTTTATAATTTTATAGAATTAGTAAAAACTCGTTCATAAATATTACCAATGAACTCAATGGAGTATTTTTCAAACATACCATTATTTTCCATATTCTATATTAATTATTTAGAATCACCCATAAAATTATTCACATATGAAACCATAATATAATCAAATCATTTATCTTCATTATTTATTAACTGGAGAAAATAATATATGAGAATGGTGAGCTCAAATTATCAATATGTGTAAACATAAGCATTTAAAGTTAAATATAATCAGTGAAAATATGATGAGTATAAGCGTATGATGATATAATCAAAGTTCATGAGATCAAAATATGGTAATTATAATTCATTTGTACCTAGATAATTAGTGATGAAACATTGAATAATTATTTAATATAAGAAATATTCATTAAAATAATTACCATGATCCATTAAATGTCAATCATGAATGAAGGAATCCTAAAAACCGATAGAAATCATAGAAAATTTTTTTTTGTATCATGGAACATAATCTTCATAGAGGAATTACAGAAACCTTTTCAATGGAATAAATAGACAATCAACTCCAATTATGAATTAATTGGATATCTATATAGGTGTACCCTTCATATAATCCATATTGGGATCACCCAATGTTATCTGGGTACACCCATCATATATGATATATTGAGATCACTAATGAGATATAATGGGTCATAACCCATCATATAAACAATATCCAAGAACCAAAACATGAATTAATATACACAGGGCTTTGATTTCAACTTAAAACTCATAAAAATCCATTATTACTTTTGAAACATGTTTCAAACATGGAAAAGGAATGGGTACCATAATAATATCATTGAAACAATCCAAATCCTTCAAAAGAAATAATAAATATAGTATCATTACAAATTATCCCCAATAGACCTTAAGTATCATAAATAAATTTTGATATTTATGAATGGAAATACCATTAAAATATCATTAAAACATTTTTTTTGAAATTAATAGTTTCACCTATATAACATAAAAATAATTTATCTTAGATAGAAAATGATTTTGAATGGTCATTTAGAACATTTCATGAGGCAAATACCCTTTACATTTTAAAAAAATTTATTTAAATTATAATACATTCCCAAACAACAATGAAATAATTTTATTTATAAATAACCATTTAAACATACGAAGAAAATTTAAAACATAGTGTTGTAATAAAATTATAAAAACATGTTGATGTTGTAAATGATAAAAATAAACATTCATTTCAAACTTTTTGTCAGGTAGTCAAAGTGAACAATTCAGATAATGTTTTGAGATTTCCTTTTTAAATTTTTATAAAATAATGTCCAATATCATGAAAAATATCGTTACTAAATAATACATATTTAAAAAAAATGTCTTTTGAATAAATGATTTAAAAAAATTGATCTGTATGTGAAAGATTCCAGATCTAAGATGAAGATACAAGATCAGTATCACTTAAAAATAACATTCTCGATATTTTCTAACTCAATAATAAAGGTAGTAGAAATTAAACATGTGAACCACATTAAGAAAAAATTTAGAATAAAATACATGTTTTTAAGAGAATAATTGCATATGATTTCCTGTAAAGGAACCTTGAACAAAAACAATCCCGAAATAAATGAGATTGTAAGATATATTCATCATCACCTCTATAAATATTTATTCGAATGCCCCATGAATCAATAAATAACCATTATATGGTACATATCAAGAACATGTTTATATTCATGATATTACATGTTAATATTTTAGTAGATACACATCATGATATAAGATATGAATATAACATAACATATGTACAATCCAATATAATTTGAGATGATAAACCCATATAATTATCATCATATTTAAGTGATAATTAATAAATGAACTTGTTATGTATATCAAATGTAAATAAAAAAATACAACATAAAATATTGAAAATTAAAATCACAAATAATCTTGGAATATCAAAGACAATTACTAAGTAACATAATCCTATTAAAATAAAATGAGTTATGAAATTATTTACCACTTTGTAGCAATAATTTCAAATCTCGTTGGATTAAACAATTAAAATTAAAACATAATATATATTGATTTATGAACTATGGATGATATTTGTAAGATCCTGGTTTTTGGAAGGGAATGTTTTCGTTATGTTTTGGTTGAATCACTTGTTTCAGGCTTAAAGGGATGTCTTCTGATAGTATGAGAGGTCTTGGAGGTGTTTTGGGGTTTGGGCCACAAAAGAAAGGAAAGCTGGGCCAGACAAGCCTTGGTACACAGCCTGCGCATGGCTAGGGAAAACCGTGCGGCCTGCCTAGGTAAATCGTACAACCCCTTCTCTTCTAGACACTAACATGCGCACGGTTTGTGTATGGTTTGTCAAACTATTTGGGCAAATCATGTGGCCTCTTAAAGTTGGGAAAATTATCGAAATTTCCACCCTGGGATTTGAAAAACCCACACGGGATTTCCTCTCTGTTCCTCCCTCTTCACCCGATGAACGAACTGCATCTCCCAAGAGCTCCAAGAAGTTGATATCCCAGTTTCTAAGGTGTTTTTTGGGGCCATTGGATGTGGATCAAAGCTCCGGGTAAGTCTAATCCCATGCATTCTTCTCTTTTAGTTTTAGGGTTTGTATCTCCTCTCTCTCTTGTCCCAAAGCTCTAAAACCCTATCTTTTGTGTGAGTTCTTGGTTGAAGCTCCAAAGGTTGGTCATATTGAGGTCTCCGAACTCTATTGACTGTGCGTTCAACCTTGGTTTCGAGGTATATGGTCTACATGCGTTATCCCAAAGTTTTATGGTGGATTTTTGCATGTGTGGCTTTGCTCATGGTTTCCTTTAGATTATCCTTGAACATCCTGAATGTTTTTGGTATAAAGGATTCTTAAATATGGAAAATGGGGACCCCCATGATCCCCAGGGGATTCATGGAGAATGACGTGACCTAATTGGGGACATCTATAGGGTGTGTCGGCTTTTCTTAGTCTTAAGTATTGTTATTAAACAAGTGAACTTGTTGTAATAATGGGTAGAGCCCTTGGCAAGTATGTTGTCATGATTGGTTTTCACTTGGAATAGAAGTTAGGTGATACACATAGACATGGAGATAAACTAAGGGTTATTTGGAATGGGTTGAATGATTGATTCATGGAAATGATGAACTGGTTAAATGGGTAAACGTGTAAACTGATTAAAGACCATAATCTGATATATTATGGGTTTAGTGTTGAACAATTAGTGAGATAGGAATAACACATGGGAATTGGGTGAATGGTTAAATGATGTGAAATGGTAATGTGTTAATGGGTTAAGGCATAATGTGATTTCTTGTGTGGTTTGTTGTAAATGGTGTTTGTCAATGGGAAATGGTATGGTGGGTTGATTGTTACTTATATATAAGCATGTGCACATGGCTTGGTAGAGTGGGGTATGACTTAAGGATCTACGTCCAGGGGTTGAGTGAAGACCTGTGCTCTGAACTCCACCATAAATGCACGGGTTAGGAATGGGGATTGAGGATCTATTCTCCTAACAGTTGCATCCACCCAGACGGAGGCTTCGAGGTGAGGATATGTTTTTTATGAGGGGGTTAGCCCTAGTGAGATAGGATAATTATGTGTTTACCCTCTTTCATGTGATTGTTGGCCTTAGACCAATGTAACATAATGTATGTGATTAACCCATGGAAATGGGTTGAAATGGTAAGTGATGAGAATTTTTCGGAAATGAATGGTAATGGAAGTGTAAACGGCTTTGGATCTGAACTTGTTAATGGCAGATTAAATAATTACTTGGAAAATATAATTCATATTCCTTTTGCATGCACTACCTGTTCATACTGGATATTTTGTAGACACCGTTGGTGGGGGCCTACTGAGTTGTACTCACACCCTGATCAGGCCACTGTTGGGTACCCAAGCAGACTTCATGGTTGCAGGTCAGGGTAATGGGAAGGGTCCATGGTATATAGTTGAGTGTACTTGGGTTTCACTTGGTGGAGGATCTGGACTTGGAGTCAGGACCATTTTAGGGATTTTCACCGTTTTCATTCTTTTGTGCTTTTGTTCACTTCTTCACTTGTAGTAGGACATGGCATATTTATTGTTGGAAATGGTTGTTATACATGTTCCTTTTTTATTGATTATTGTTTCCGCTATTGGTTTATTTTTATTGTGGATTACTCTAATAAAAAGGGGGTATAATCTCCCCACATGTCCACATAGACCCATCTGCTTGTCGAAAGCATTTAGTGTACGGAGAGGCATGCTTAAGGTTGTGTAACTACCCGGCTTGGAGCACCATCTTAGTGGCTTCCGGGTGGGGAACGTTACAAAGTGGTATCAGAGAAGTTCTTTCTTCTCCTTCTCTGAGGTCTTGTTATTTGGGATAGGTTTACAAGGGTTAAGAGGTGTCGGTCCTTGGTGAATGAGCTCGTGCTTGGGAGTAGCTAACCCATGTACTAGGGAAAACCCATGTCGCCCTGGGTGGGAAATGTGGTTCTCGGTTGTGTGTTGATACAGTTGATGATATTTCACCATTGGGTAATGCACATGTGGTTTGATGTGAATGTTTTATGATATTTGGATCGTGGCCTTAACGACATGAAACTTTTCATTCATGCATCATTGTAGGCACCTAGGGATAAAGGTGACATGCATTGTGTTATGCACATGCACGGAGTGGGTGTGTGAGGTAGGAAAGTAGGGTGCATCATTCATTAAATGAAACCAATAAATAATGAGAAAAATGAATTAAAAAACGTGGTTAATTGATGGTTAGTGAAATATAAGGGTTTGAAATGAAGTGGAAAATATATTTGTAAAATTATGTGTGAGTTTCATGGTAGTTCATGGTTGTTTACCCCATGTGGACCATGGCCCGCAGTCGGGATGGTCGGGGTGGTGAATTTGAGGTGTTAATGTAGTTGAATTAGTCTATGAAAATGGGTTGTTATAGCTAGTAAAGATATTTTGATGAATTCGTGGAATGTTTATGGTAGGCATGCTAAATCTAATGCTTGGAAATGTAGAGAGATTCCACTACGACGTCGGTTACCAGTTGTTCAACAGGAGGATATTACTGAGAACACTCCTCCGGAAGAAGACCATGAAAATGTGGTGATCAATGATAGAAGAGAAGACCAGTTCTGGGAGAACATTGCTCGCCTTATGCAGATGATGGATCGGGACCCAGGGTAGGTTGCACCGAGTATGTTTGAGCTGACTAGGGAGTTCCAACTGTAGCACCCTCTGACCTTCATCGGAGAGGGGGGTCCAGAGGCAACAGAGTTCTAGTTAGAGTCTCTCTAGAAGATACTAGATCATATGGAGACCCCTGTTGAAAAGTGAATAAAGCTGGAAAATTATATATTTCGGGGCCAGGAAAGGTGTTGGTGGGACATTCAGGGTCAGACCGAGCAGGCTGAGGGGATGTCATGGAAGGTTTTCTAGGAGAAGTTTTTGCAGAATTTATACCTAGAGACTTTGAGGTAGGGGCAGGCTGTAGAGTTTATGAGCCTGACATAGGGATCACTATCAGTGATTGGATATTCTAGTTTCTTCACTGATTTGCAATGCATTTTCCCAGTGTTAGCAGGTGATGAGGCAGTGGTAGTAAAGCGTTTCCAGGATGGGTAGAGATAGGAGATTAGATCTCATGTAAATATATTTCACCTGAATAGGTTTTCAGAGGTGATGGATCAAACACTCATCTCTAAAGGGAACCTGAAGGGGCCTTTGGGTGGTGGGCTTGTCATGCCAGCTGGGTAGACAAGTGGTGCATCTTCCGAAGGATGGAAGCGTCATTTGGAAAGTTTCCAGCAAGGTGGTCAGAAGAGAGGGTCAACCTCTCAGAGTGGGAACCAGGTGTTCTGTTATCAATTCTGTAGTCCGGGGCATATGTGTGGTCAGTGTCCTAAACCTCTACATGAGTGATATTCGTGCAGCAGGATGGGGCATGTGAAAAGGTTCTACAAGAACCCTCGGCCGATAGGTGAGCATGATGATGAAAAGCAGGTACAGGGTACGGGAAGTGGATTAGATTCCCCATATCAGGCAGGCAGTTGGAGCTCCACGAGCCATACTAGCAAGGGCGGTGGACATGGGACTCCAGGGCATTATTTCTCATTCCAGTAGGGCAGTGCAACACAGTGTGCTCAGGCTGGATCCTAGGGTAGAGGGGCATGTTAGCTTTGGAAAATTCAGTTTGTTCCTGGTGATGGAGAGGTCGGACCGTCAACTGTTCGAGGAAAGATCCTTGTAGCTTCTACATCTTCTAGTGCTTTTTTTGACATATTTTCCACACACTCTTTTGTTTATTCTCAACTTGTGGTAGTGTTGTGTTTACCTATGGAGGGGTTTGTGGAGTTATGTCAATTGACACCCTGTTGGGGGTGCATGTTGGGGATGTTAAGCAGTGCAAGGGATGTTCCTTGGAAGTTGGTGGGTATCGTTTTCTGTGGGACTTGTTCGTTCTTGAGATGTCAGGGTTTGTCCTAATCTAGGGAATGGATTGGTTGGTGTTGAATCATTCATACATATATTGTTATCGTCGCAAAGTATCGTTCAAGTCACTTGAGGGTGATGCTTATGTCCACCGTGGGGAATGGGATGTTCGAGCAAGGCATGCAGGGTCGTTTTGTCAATAGATGGGGGGAATCACGGCTCAAGTGGCTTGTCCCATGCATGATGATGATGAGGGAGGGGAAAAATCTAATTTTACTCCCGTGGTGGATCGGTTTCAGGATGTGTTTCCTGAGGTTTTCTCAGGGTTACCACTCGAGAGGGATGTCGAGCTCAGGATCGAGTTACTGCCAGGAGAAGAGCCAGTTTCTATTCCACCAAACCAAATGGAACTGGCAGAACACTAGGAACTGAAAGATCTTATTGTGGAGTTGGAGCGTAAGGGGTTTATCCATCCTAGTACGTCTCCTTGGGGATCTCCAGTGCTTTTTGCAAAGATGGCCAATGGGTTGTTGAGGTTGTGTGTTGACTATCAGATGTTGAATCAGATGACGGTGAAAAATCAGTACCCTCTTCCTAGAATTGGTGACCTAGTTGATCAGTTTAGCGGTGCATTAGTGTTTTCTATGATTTATCTGAGGTCATGTTATCTCCAGATGAGGTTGAGGTCATCTGACGTACCACAGACAGCTATCCGAAGTCAGTACGGGTTGTTTGAGTTTATGGTTATGCCTTTCGATTTGACCAATGCACCGGTAGTGTTTATGGCTTTGATGAACCGAATCTTTCAACCCTCTCTAGATAATTGTGTTATTGTCATTATTGATTATTTCTTAGTGTACTCGAAAACTCATGACGATCATGCACAACATCTTGACAATGTCTTGGGTATGCTAGGAGAGAATAAGATATACACCAAGATATCAATGTGTCAATTCTGGATTGGTGAGGTGCATTTCTTAGGTCACATCATTTCAGAGGCAGGTGTGACCGTGGATCAAGAGAAAGTGTAATCAATTGTATCTTGGGTGCATCCCAATAGTGTTTCTGATGTTCGTAGTTTTCTGGGTTTTTTTAGGTATTACCAAAGGTTCATTCAAGATTTCTCTCACTTGGCAGCACCACTCTCAAGCTTTAACATGAAAGGAATTAAGTTCAAGTGGTCTGAGGCTTGTGAGATCGCCTTCCAAGAGTTGAAGAAGCGGTTGACGACCTCACCTATCGTGTTCTTACCTAAGCCGGGTAAGAAGTACATTGTGTTTTGTGATGCGTCCAGAGTCAGACTTGTGGCTGTGTTGTTGCAGGATGAGCGGGTTGTGGTTTATAGGTCAAGGCAGTTGAGACTCCAATGATCAGAACTATCCAACTCAGGACCTTGAGTTGGCTGTAGTGGTCTATTCCATGATGTGATGGAGGCACTATCTTATGGGATAACAGTTTCCTCTATTTACCGACCATAAGAGTTTAAAGAACATCTTATCAAAATGGGAAATGAACCTTCGACAGCGAAGATGGGTTTAATATCTAAAGTCTTTTGACTTTGTGATAGTGTACACGTCGGGAAAGGGAAACAGTGTTGCTGATGCTCTGAGTAGGAAGGATAAGAATCTGTGGTTCAGTAGTCCAACACCGAGTGGACGGTGATGGGTTTGTTTACAGAGATGCACCTGGAGGTGTAAGAGGCGAGTGGTAAGGTCACTCTTTCTTCCATAATGATGGATTCAACACTTTTGAGTCGAGTTAAGGATTGTCAGATTGATGATCCTAAGTTCTTGATCATGATGGAAAATCTTAAAGGTGGGGAGCTACCTTCTGGTTGGGCCGACGGCGTGGAAGGTGTTGTTTGTGTTCGTGATCATCTGGTTGTGCCAAAGTTTGTTGGGGAAGATTTGATGCGTGATTTCCAAGAATCAATGTGGGAAGTACATCCTGGTTTGACCAAGATGTACCGTGTAGATCTCCATTCTGTTGGCTAGAGGCCGGTGATTTTGAGTTGTTGGGGCCAAGTCTCATAGAGGAGACTTCAGAGACAGTTAAGATGATCAGGAAGTGAATGGCTACAGCTTAGAGTAGGTATAAGTCATATGCATATTGGTGGCATAGACCTCTTGAGTTCACGATGGGTTATAAAGTGTTCCTTCAGGTGTCACCAAGGTTGAGTCACCGTCGGATTCTAAAGCAGGGCAAGTTGGCGCCCAAGTATGTGGGACCTTTTGAGATTGTGGAGAGGATCAGACTAGTGGCTTACCGATTGGCTCTTCCACAGCTGTATGGTGGGATTCATGATGTGTTTCATGTGTCTCAGCGTCGATGGTATCACCATGACCTGTCTCACAAGGTTGATGTTGAGAAGGTGGATCTTGAGGCCAATGCGTCTTTTGAGGAGCATCTAGTTCGTGTGGTGGAACATAGTGAAATGTTCTTTTGAGGCATGGTTGTGCCATTAGTTCGAGTACTATGGTAGCATGGAAAAGTTAAGGATGAAATTTGGGAGCAGGAATCGGACAAGTGGACTCAGTGGCCCATACTCTTCTCTTCGGTGGGTCAGTGTGGCTTTGAAACTCAGCTGGACGATGACCTGTTATAAAGTGGGGAGGTTGCAAGACCCTAGTTTTTGGAAGGGTATGTTTTCATTATGTTTTGGTTGAATCCCTTGCTTTGAGTTTCAAGGGATTCCTTCTGTAAATTATGAGAGTACTTGGGGGTGTTTCGGGGGTTCGGGGTAGGAAGAAAGGAAAGTTGGGCAAGACAAGCCTGGGCGCATGGCCTATGCAAGGCCAGGGAAAACTGTGCAGCCTACCCAGGTAAACCGTGCAACCCCTCATCCTCTAGAGAGTAGCATGTGGAAGGTTTTCGAATGGTTTCTCAAAGAGTGCGGCCAAACCATGAGTCCTCTTAAGGTGGGGAAAAATTACAATATTCCCACCCCTGGATTTTAAGAACCCACTCGGTATTTCCTCTCCAATCCTCCCTCATCACCCTAGGAATGAACTGAATCGCCCAAGAGGTCCAAGAGGTCAATATCCATCATTTATAAGGAATTTTTGGTGTTGTTGGATGTAGATCGAAGCTCCGTGTAAGGCTAATCCCATCCTTGCTTCACTTTTTGATTTAGGGTTTGTATCTTTTCTCCATTTTGTTCTAAAGCTCTAAAACCCTATCTTTTGGGTGAGTTCTAGGTTGAATCTCCAATGGTTGGTCATATTGAGGTCTAAGGACTCGATTGAGTGTGCATTCAACTGCGGTTTCAAGGTAGGTGGTCTAAAAACGTTATCCCATAATATTATGGTGGATTTATGCATGTGTGGATTTTCCAATGGTTTCCTTCTGATGAGCCTTGATCATCCTGGATGTGTTTGGTATAAAGGATGCTTAAAAATGATAAATGGGAACCCTCACTATCCCCATGGGATGCGTGGATAATTACATGACCTAATTGGGGCCATCCATGGGGTGTACCAGATTTTCTCAGGATTAGGGATTGTTATTAAACAAGTGACCTTTTGTAATAAATCGTAGAGCCCTTGACGAATATGTTGGCATGATTGGTTGAACTTGGAACAGAAGTTATGTGATGCACCTAGACATTGAAATAAACTAAGGGTTATTTGGATTAGGTTGAATGGTTGATTCATTGAAATGATGAACAAGATAAATGGGTTAACGTGTAACCTGATTAAAGACCATAATGGGATAGATTTTGGGTTTAGTGTTGAATGCTTAGTGAGATGAGCATAATTAATGGGAATTGGGTGAATTGTAAAATGGTGTGCAATGGTAATGTGTTAATGAGTTAAGGAATAATGTGAATTACTGTGTGGTTTGTTGTGAATGGTGTTTGTCAAAGGTAAATGGTATGGTGGGTTGATGGTTACTTATATATAAGCATGTGCACATGGCTTTAGAGAGTGGGGTATGACTTGAGGATCTACGCCCATGGGTCGAGTGAAGACAGTTGCTTTGAACACCACCCTCAATGCATGGGTTAGGAATGAAGACTGAGGATCTATTCTCCGAACGGTTGCATCCACCCGGACTGAGGCTTCGAAGTGAGGATATGGTACTATGAGTGGTTCAGTCCTAGTGAGATAGGATAATGATGTGTTTACCCTCTTGCATGTGATTGTTGGCCTTAGACCCATGTGACATAATGTATGTGATTAAACCAAAGAATTGGGATGAAATGGTAGGTGATGAGAATTGGTGTTAAATGAATGGTAATTCAAATGGCATTGGATTTGTATCTGAACTGGTTAATGGAAACTAAATAATTACTTGGGAATTATCATTCATATTCCTTTCGCATGCACTGCCTATTTATACTGGATATTTTGTAGACACTGTTGGTGGTGGCCAACTGAGTTATACTCACACCATTCTCAAGCCTCCATTGGGTACCCGAGTGGACTTCATGTTTGAAGGTCAGTAGATGGGCAAGGCTCCATGCTAGATAGTTGAGTGGAAATGGGAATCACTTGGAAGAGGATCCGGACTTGGAGTCGGGACCATTTGGGGGATTTTGGTCGTTGTCTTTATTTTGGGCTTTTTTTCACTTCTGCAGTTGTAGTAGGACATGGAATATTTATTTATAGAAATGGTTGGTATACATGTTCCTTGTTTATTGATTATTTTTTCCACGATTGGTTTATTTCAGTTGTGGATTTTCTTGATAAAATGGTGGTATAGTCTAACCACATGACCACATAGACCAACGATGTCAGTTAGCAGCCTTTTGCGTATGGGGAGGCGCACATAAGGTTATGTAACTACCCGACTTGGAGCACCGTTTTAGTGGATTTTGGGATGAGATCGTTACAATATTATATTTAAAATGTGTATTTATACACCATATAGAAAAAATTAGGTGCATAAAATTTAAATATGCCACAATGAATGTAAAATGAGATGAATCCCCATAACTCGAGTCCATACATTCAATGTATACCCTTTAACTCCTATAAGATAAGTTTATATCAATTAATTGATTAATTAGTAACCTATTTCAGGTCTAATACCTTATACATTTTTCATTTATTTATTTATATAATTTAAATTTTTAAATAACTAACCTGGTAATTTCACATCCTGTGTTTTATAGACATTCACTTATTTATTTCAAAATGGGTTTGATGTGTCGACTGATGTAAAAGCTGTCATTGTTCCATTACATCTAGAAAAGTAATAATTAAATAATTATCATTTATATAATTCAATTATAATTTTAAAATTATTCATTAATAATGGTTATGAAAAGTGAACTACCTAATGATCATAGATATGGTAGGTTATGCGTAAGCATGAGTAACATTTCCATTTTTCAAATATCATTATGGAATAATGGTAAGTACTATTTTATCATTAAAATATGATAAAAATGACATAAATATAATATTATTTAATTAAATAAACTAATATATTTCATCCATGTGATTTTCTAATGATGAAATAATAACATCACTTGGTTGAGGTGGTAGTCAACATGTACGCTTGAAAGACGTTATCATTTCTCCATAAATGGAATAGTAGAATTTAAATTATATATTGTCTTTTCATAATGATAAATATATAGTTAATCAAATTATTATTATATTCATTAACATTATTATTATAACATTCTATGTAAAGCGTTTGTTAAAATCGAATCGCATCTCTTCATTTGGTGGTAGTTCGCCGTACACACGAGTGATGTTATCGTATCCCCCACATAATGGAAATTAAGTCTGTATATGTGATTAAATAATTATATAATTATATTTATGTTAAAAATATCATATATATTTATATATATCTTAAACCAATCATTATAAGAATATGTGAAAGATGATATTGTAAAATGAATTACATCAGCCTGTGAGCCGGTATTCTATTGTACACAAGAATGATGGTTTTGTTTCAAATTTGTGGGAAGAGGATATGGATGTAGGGTATGAAATTAAAATAAGGAAATATAACAACATGGGAGGTAATTTATGATTATAAAGTTATAATTGATGATGTTTTTATAGAGGTGGATGAATAAATAAAAAACATGCTCTCTTATACATGACAACTCTCCTTTAGTTGACCACCATAGATTATCACCAATACCATTCTATGGTTTATTCCAAAAAAATTGGATATAGGTCATGTGGAGAGAAACAATTGAATAATATAGGTAGGTATTTTCTTATATAAAATTCATTGAAGGTGTGAATAGGATTGGAGAGGTGGCAGCCTTCTATAAGTGTGGTAAGTGTAACACATGGACGTTTTAGAAAAGAAAAAGGATAACCATGTTCCTTACATTCCAAAAGGATCCAAAATGGAATTTTATCGAGACATTGATTATATATGTTTGAAATATTACCTAAAAATAAAATTTATACTTTTTTATTATGACTTTTTACAGTTATCTTTAAACTCTAACCCCTATGTAAACCCATTTTCACCTAAACCATGATAAAATATATTTCTATTGTTTTTACTATTAAATATAACCAAAAAATAATTTGAACATGTTATATTATATAAATTATGGTGGTTAAAATTATTGGATACTCTTTATAAAGTTAAATTCACATAATTAGAAGAATATAATTTAAAATAAAACCTGTAGACATGATAAAAAATGGGTGTTTCTGGAAATATATTTCTTATATATAAGATTATTTAATATAAATTTTATAACCACTTACAATAATTAAATTAATTTTTATTTGTATTTATGGATATATAATCTATATATTTCTTTATAATAATTATTTATTTAGGGTTATTTTAATTAATTTAAATGTAGAGATATCATTCACTTCAAAAACACTTTTTAGAAAAATGAATTTTCAAACTCAAATAATAAAATTGTACTAAAATTCAATGTAAAGATCATTAAAATATAATTATTTGTTTTAATTATAACTATATAGTTCCAATGATACAAGAAATCGGTTTAAAAATATAATTAGGATTTAAAATTTATTAATTTATTGAAATGATTTGACATTTTTACAAAAAATGACATTTCAATTATTCTCTAGAAATCAATTTTTTCTAAGAAAAACCAAATAGTTAACCCTAATTTAATTATGTTATAGTAATTTCAAAAATAATATTCATTTTTCCAAATAAATGTTTTAAAATTTCTATAAACAAATTAAAATATTTTTTCATGAAAAGTAATTAAATCATTTCTGAATAAAACATGTTTTCATGAATTAAATTATATTATTAAAAATTAATTGATTATTTAAAAATAAATTATCTAAAAATTTATATTTAGTGGGGAACATAGAAAAAAAAATATATATTTTAAAAAAGTTTTATTAATTTTCATTTGTATTTATTCAATAGCTATGTAGTAATGGTTATACATAAAATAATATCATTTCATGGTTCATTTAAGAATAATGTTATCTATGTAGTACGCGATAGAGCATTGATTCTTTTTTAAAAATATCATGTGGTTACAACCTCACACCCACCACCATCATCCTTTGAAAATATAAACTAAATAAATTCACCCCTCCCAAATGAGGTGAAAAATGAGGCATGTTATGGATTTGAAACATGGTCCAATGGTGCAGTGGTTGTAGATGAATATTGATATAGTTCTAGATACATTAAATTTAAGTATTAACAAAATTATTATTATTATTATTAATATTTTATTCTATAGTATTTATAATAGTTGAAAATTTTATAAAAACACTTGAAGCAAAAGGACTCAGTTAACTTACACCACACACATCACTTCAAGGGTTTGTCTACCCTCAGATAGTCTTAAATATTATGGTCCATGGAAATATATAAATTTTATTTCCACAAGGCCTATATTTTTTTCAAAAAATTTATTTATTTTCTCTTGTATAATCTATTTGTATGACCAAATTCTATCTTTTTCTTAATCAAACATGTAGATTTCATGAACCTACATGCAAGAATCATGCATCATGTGGACTAATTTCACTCACTCATTGTACACATTTTTTTAGATTCTCAACCAATGTGAAATAGTCTAAAGGCCAACGAAACTGTGTATACAGAAACAACATGTGTCCAGAATGTTAAACATATGTTTTTGAAATACATGGATACTGCCTAGATTTCCACACATCCATATCTAATGCAAAAAATGATATATAATTTGGAATGAATAGGGGTTGAACCCCCAATAAAATATTTGTGAATCAACAGTCGTAAGGCACTTGAGCTCCACATAGTTCAAAAATAATGATGATGATGATCATCATCATCATAATAGATAAAATTGTAATGTATATTACATATTAATAAATATAACTATAATAGATATATGAGTTATTGTAGTTATATTTCAAATAAATATAAATATAGTAATAGTAGTTCTAGTGGAAGGGGTAGTATGTAGGTTATTATATAATGAAATAAATAAGAATATAATTAGATAAAAAAATTATATAATTAATTATAAATAAAATCATTAAAAATGTTATATATATATTTTTTAATTATAATAATATAATGTGTTATTATTAATTATATATACTTGTAAATATTTATTTAGGATTTATGGATTACAAACTAAAATAACATAAACACCCAAGTACACTAGTTGATCAAACCTCATCCCTCAAAAATAGGATTGGAAGGAACCCAGATAGAATCTAATTTCTTGTTTGGGAGGGGAAATAGGGAAAAAAATTAGATTAAAGGACTCATTAATTAAATCACAAAGCCCATGTCACAGAAGGCTATTACTAGGTCAAATAGACCATAATATGGAAATAATGATGATAATAATAATAATAATAATTTTAATTTTAATAATACTAATAATATTAAAAAATAATTACAATTAGTTATATTAAGAACTAATAATAATAATCTAAACTAATATAAATACTAATTTTTGAAATTATACTCTAAATAATAATTATGATAATTAATTCTAAATAAATAATAACCTTGTAATAATTTAATAATAATAATAATAAATTTTTTGATGAAATATTATTTACATATATAAAATGTTAAACATTGTGTTCTTGTTATTAATATAAATTTAATATCAAAAATTATTCAAAAACGAATCTCAAGCTAACTAAAAATAATAAAACTATCATAAATAAAATAAATAAATAAACCAATATAAAATTGTAAAAATATTCAAAATAAAAAACATAAATTTAAAATTTACAATGATGCTAAAGAAATATTTGTACATGAAATCCCCTACACCAAAAATTTCTCATCCTTAAGTAAAATATTAAATAAATTTCTTATGGATTATGCCTTAGTTAAAAAATACATTACAATCACATGTTTTAAATTTTTTTCATTCCATCACCACCAATATTTAATTTCTTTTTAAAATGTAAATTTTTTTAGAGAAATATCTTATACTTTTATTACATTCATAAAAATGTGTACACCCATCCATCATTGTGAACAACCTCACCATCATTCTCATCAATTATAAAAATTTAATTAATTTTATACTCAAATATTAGACACATCAATTATTAGCATAATCATTCAATGAATTTCATATATCCATTCATTAAAATTTAAACAATGTGCATTAATTATAAAGAGACAACATTAGGTTAAAATGATAATTAAGAATATTGGATAATAGTTAATAAACAAATTTAAATTATCTTGGTCCTAATTAGGGAAAAATAATAAAATATAAGCTTAATATATCAATAAAATAGACTCCATGATAACCTCTATAATGCACTCTAAAAATTCATTCTGATACCTAATAAAATAAAAAAATAAATCCTAACAAGACACATAATAGGATAGAAAACAAGTAAAATATAATATTAATGAGATCATATGAGGAGGTATATGGAAACACATTAAAGAAATATTGGAATCTACCCCATAATATATGTACAAGTATGTTATACTCAAATAAATATTAATTAATGAATACCATTTTAAGAATTTATATTCTCTGGTAATGTATTATAAATTTTATATGGATCCCTTTAAGTGAAGGTAGATGCTTAATAACCACTAATGATGTTATTTTTTAATTATTTATGCCCTAAATATTAATATTTGATTGAAAAAATTTCAATGTTGTTTGTTTGAATATGCATGTTTCATTAATATATTATATTAAAAAATATAATTTTACTGTATTATTAATAATTGTCCTAGTTCATATGATATTATTTATTTATACCATATGGTTTATCTGATAGTAGATTGATAATTTCTAGTACTCAAGAATATTATCCATGTTTGATATCCTTATAATAATTATTTTGTAAGAAAAAATATAATGATAGGCGATGGTCAAAAGTAATAAATAGTTTGTAAGCATTTTCTATAACTCATATGTTTCATTGTGTGTTCGTTAATACTTACATACTCATGGAATATATTTAGTTATTATATGTTAAGACAAAACTATATATATAGGTTTATCATGTATTATTCTATTCTCCCTAAAATATATTTTATTTCCTTGCCCATTTTTTGAAAAAATATATTGAGATTTCATGGGTCTGAATGGAATTTAAACCATGTGATGGGTGATTTATCACAACTCATGGATACACCAAGGAGGAGAGAGTCTAATAGATACAAATTTATGTTACTAATCATGATCATTTTCTTAAAGAAAATATTTCACCTCATCAGTGTAAGGTCCACTTCATAGTTCTCTTTATTATTTCCAAAAGAAGGTTTATTCTAGATTTAACTAGATTGATTATATGTTAATCTATCATTAGAACCCCATTTATGGAATTAGAGACTTTTCTTCTTCTTTAATTATAAAAATCCTATTTAAAATAAAAACAAATATCAATATTGTAGGGAATTCAGATTCAATACCATAAAACATGATATATAGATTGCAACTTGGTCTCTTTTATGATATGTGACTTCAAAATACATGATATGTATTTCTATGTAAGATGTGGGATATCATTATAGAAGACCTAGTGTAGATCATTCTATTTTAACATATCATAAAGTAAAATATTCGTTTTTGTACCTTATGATGGAATTGAAACTATCTATTCATGAGTTATTAAAATATTTCATTATATCATAAAGTTAATATAAATATTTTTAATAATCCATGAAATACTAGGGTGAAGGTGATATCTCTTCTTTTGACAAATTTTTTACCATTTATATAGTGATTATTTTATATAGTAAGATATCATGGGACCTAGATACAAGGTGAAATGTTTGTTCTACAAATAATGAGGTTATTATTATGTATATATTCATGTGTTTTGTTTTTCCTTATTAAAAAGTTTATTATAGGTTATGATTTCCATATTGTGGTATCAATTACAGAAAAAAATTTGATTCATGGTTTTATGGTTATGATGATTCAAATTATAGGTAGTTATCATTAGTATTGAAAGGTCACTCTTATTAAAAAATGTATTTGAGATTAATCTCATACAAGGTTCCCCTCATAGGTTGTGTTTTGTGATGCCCATATTTCTGAATGTTGTGGTGTATAGAAGAAGTGATATTGGAGGTTCCCAATTCTATTTTACTTTATTATTCCTTGTATAATAATAAAAAACTTAGTGAAAATCAATCCAATAAAAGAGAAAAATTTAATGTAAGTTTATTAATTCAACTTCTGAACATTCTAGATAGGATCTTAAAAATTTAATATAAAGAAAATTTAAATAAAGAGTTTCCTTTCCTCTATAATTATTCTCTTTTTAACAACTCAATTATGGATATTTTTGTATTTTCATTAATTTGGTAATCCAAAATTGAATTGCTTTAGAATTATACACCAACTCAGTTTGTATCTCTTAACATCTCTCTCAATATTTGTGATACTAGATCGGATGAACCATGTCTCTTGTTTTATTCATTGTTGATCACAATAAGTAATATATCTTGTTTTATATTATTCTTGAGAATTAGGGAGGAGGATTTTTTTATCTAAATATTGTGATAATGATCGAGTCTCTTAATTGAGCGTAAAAAGTCACATCTACTAAAATGTTATGATCCGGACATTAAACATTGGGATAAATAATTAATAATTACACAAGATCCATTTTTTAAATTATTTATCCTATATAAACCTGATTCCAAATAAAAATATTAATCATAATATTAATATATTATAATGAAATTGAGAATACATGGGGACTAATAAATCAAGTTCATTGGGCCCTAAACTCATCCTATGAATATTACATAAAATTTATTTAACCTTGAATAATAAATATTATATATTCAATAAACAAATATTATTTTCACTAAACATGTTAATAAATATTTATTTTAATATTCACATAACTAAATATATATTTATATTAATATATTCACTAAACTAGTGAGAAAATATTTTTGTTATTACCTTATAAATAATATAACATTTATTGAATTTAATATTATATTCAATAATCATATGAGTCAATTTTTATTTGAATATTCAATATATATATTCTAAACATGAATATCCATGATTTAATTTATTTGATCATATATTCTATAATAATAATTATTTCACAAGTTAAGAATAATATATATTCTTAACATTAAATTGTAATATAGTTTATCTATAATTTTTTATTCAAATATTGTGTAATACCTATAAGGTCACTGATATATATCTATTTTGATTATTTAATATATTTTTTTTAATTTTTTAGTTTTGAGAGTGTGAAGAATGAAAATAAAAAATATTTGAAAATAGGTTAGGGTTCATGGTTATTTCATGCTTAGTGTTAACCATTCACCTCAATTAAGAGGTGGTACTATAATATTTTAAGTGTGATTTACAAAGCTAGTGCATGGGTATCCAACTCGTGCATCTTATTAGGAAAATGATGTGAATCTTGTTTGATATGTTGGATTCAGTCCCATGACTAGTAAAAAATTATGCTGAACATGTGGCCAAACCTTGTAAATGTATACTTATATTGGTGATAATATCCCATAATATAACAACGTTGGTTCTGATATTCCTAAATTATGTTTCCAAACCATTTGGATAAACCTTCCCGCTTTACCACATTTCTAAAATAAAAATTTTTACTTTCTACCCTCATTAAATTATAACATTATTATATTAGTCCTTCCATATTAATTTGATCTAATCCCCTCTATCTGCATTAATTTTCTTATCTAATATTCCTTGTTGATTTAACTGAATTTATACTAGATTATTTGAAGGTAAAATATTTATTTGTTATACATTTCACCTTTTCTATTATTATTTATTCTTCTCCTCTATTATTCTTTCCCATGAATATTCATAGTGACATTGGATACCATTTTTTAAAATTTTGACTCATTTTTTTCTTAATTTGGGGGGTTTCTTGTCCATTAATTGTTCAATCTTCCCATATCATTAAGAAAAACTAACAGTTTTCAATGAGACCATCATTTCAACATAATTAAATTTTTACATTTCATTTTTTTATCAAAATATGGATTTTTTTTCCTTTTTAATGTTTTTTTCTATATTATAAAGCCTATATAGAGTTAGAGTGACTTTCATGGGATTATATATCACTATTTTTCCTAAAACCTGAAATAAAATCAACAATATATTTTACATCCTATATATAGAATTCTACTCAATAAAAAATATTATCTTCTAGGTTTTAGTTTAATTTTCTATTAGTATATTTTCAAAAAATATTCAAAACCTCATTTATAGATAACATTGTACTAACCAAAAATCATTTTATAACCATTAATGGTGATATCATCTATAGAAAAGAATGGTGTCTCCATATATAGAGATTCTTATAAAATATATTCATCGAATTTCATGTAAAACTGGGAACATATGTTATTACATTATTTAAATATGGTTTTAATGGATTGAAAATGGATTATTATATTCATTTTTGAATACATATTTTATCTAAATATGTTTCTTACATATAAATGTCGACTTAGAAAAAGGATGATAATTATTTATGTTTTCAACCATTATTAACATGTAACTTATTAATTATATTATAATGGTATATGGCTTGACAAGATATTTAAATCCTTTTTTGATTGATATATTTTTTTGATAGGTTTTTTTCAATAATGTTTTTTCATATATGATATATTAATTTATGATGTTACTATTATAAAATTATATTGATACATACATACCTTATTTCTCATATTTATTTCATATTAAGGTAAATCCTAGGAAAATTAGTGGGGTATTGAGGGAAGGTCAGTACACTAATTTATTTTTTGAAAATAATATTGTTCCCATACTATATGATTATTCTTCTAGAAATTTATTTCTTTCCACGAAGGGAGGTTAAAAAAGAGAGATGTGATTGTGGGATCAATTATGAATATTAACTAACCATATAGAGATTCACTATTTAGTTTTTTAAAGGAAAATCACATTATATTCTACAGTTTTTTCCCTCGAATAATATTATTTGATAGTTTCACATTTCTCTATTAGATGAAATTTTTATTCATTTTAATTTTTTTCAGTTAATATGCCTACCTTGATATCGCATTATTTCATATGATCCATTTATTCTTCTTCATCGTTATGAAAACTTTATTCAGATATTTTTATTTATTCCATGATTTAGTTTAACTATAAAACATGTTTTTATTTTATAAATTTAAAAAATATGATTGGAATTCGAAACATTTACATTTAAAATGGAATAAATTTTTTTAAAATTCATTTTGAGGCGTTCAAATCATTTTTTTTGTGAAAACTTAATGTTATAAATATAACCATATTTAAAAATTATTTCTTCATTTCTTGATTATTATTTATATTCACATGAATTGTTGTTTCATTTTTTCATTTTTTAAAACAACTTAGTATTATAAAGTAATAGTGTCTATACATCTTTTTTACTTTAACTCTAAAAAAATTGATATTTTGTTATAATATCGTTAAATATAGTGTACATGGAATATTTTTTTAAGAGAGATATAAAACTATTTTTTCATATTCAACTAGAAATTTTCATCTCAAACACTATATGTAAACTATATATGTATATATATTCTTTTATATCTTATATAGTTACCAACAAAAATACTGGATCTTATGAGTTTCCATGATATTAGTTCTAGTGTGATGGATGTTTAAAGTGAGGAATATTCACATACTACATTGTGAATAGTAGTTGGTATTGTTTTTTTATATGTTTCTAATGGATTTTTATTATTATGTTTTACAGTTCCCCCATCATATTTATTTTTTCTGTCATGCAATCGTCATATTGTAGAGTTATTTTAAAAAAATCTATTTTTAATGATTTTATGGGTATAACCAATAGTGTAGTCTTATTTCATTTTATTATTCCATATTTATTAGTTTTATATTTTTTTAAACTTTTTAGAAATTGTATGTGATATTATGATATCTAGAATGGTCATACTAGATTTCAAGGTGGTCGTTGAAGTTTATTTTTTATTTTTTCAACCATTATTCCCATGTTGAGTAATTATAATACACTAGAAATAGTTTCAAACATGTGTTGATTGGTAATATGATTTGAGTCATATGGGGGTTTGACCTAGGTAATTTTTACGTTTATCTCTGGTCTATTCATTACAAAATTTAATCAATTCTTGTTATTTTTTATGATATTTTGGAATTTCATGTAGTGGGAGGACAAGGATGTTAGATATTGGAAGGTATAGCTGAGAGAGTGTTGGGAAAACTATATGTCATGTCATGACATCAACTAATTTCGTATATCAAGATATTTAATTTTAGTTTTTTATTTAAATTTCAATTATTCTGGAGTCGTTTTTAGATAAGTTAGTTGTGATATTATTGACAATAAAAACAGTTGCATTTTTTTAATTTTTGTTTTCATCGTTAAAATGGGAAGGACTCTATATCCTCTTGTATATAGATTATGGTTTTCTAAAAAAATATCTGACACTACCATTTGATCTATATACACTAAATGAAGATTTTCATGATTCCTGTATGGATTAGAAAATTGTTCATAGTAATAGTTCATTGTCAATGACTCCACATTTTTTAATTTTTATGGTTCGATGGGATTTTAATTATCTTATCTTATCATATGAAACATTATAAAGAAAAAATGATTTGTTTATCAGATGTTTTTGGGTCGTATTAATTTTATATTATTAAATTACATAGTTTTCTAATTGATCAAAATATTTTCTCATGATATTTTTAAATTTAATTCTACATGTTTTAGATATTTCAAAGCCATATTTTTATATATTAATACCTAATGAGATCTTATTTCTGTATGGCATTGTATACAAGTTTCTGGATGTGGTAATACTATTGTGAACGTACTATGAATAGTTCCCCATGGGATGCTAAACAATGAAATTTTTTATATTATGAAATTATTGGGGTATGAAAGGTGATATTGGGATTTCTAATGCATTTTTAAAAATAGGAATTCCTTTTATTATCATGGACTCTAATGTTACTTAACAAATCTTAATGGATAATAGTGAATTTATGAAGGGTTCATTTGGAATTTTAAAAATAGAATTTCAAGGTCTTTTATAAATGTATTTTTCAAATATATTTTCTCTTATTGAATTTGGTTCTATTTTAGTGGGTTTTTTTAATATTTTACTTTGAAATGACTTTTTTTATTTTGGTGATATTTTGGTTTAATTTTTACTACATAGGTTTTATTTTTAAATGTTTAGATTATGAATTATGTGTTTATATAAATTTATGATCATGTTGTTATAGACTTCTTCCACATAAGAAAATCTTTTTGAATCCTTCAAAACGTTGGTGGTTGAATTTTCAAGACCTCGTCATCTAGTTGATTGGATTTCAGGTCCCTATAACTTTCATGGTCTTCATGTTATGGATAGTGGTATAATCCCAATTATACCTACATATAGATAATGGTCTTATGTGTTTTTGTATTATAGACCTCCTATATTTACATGGGTGTACGTATCCTCATAAGTAGAAGAATGGTTAACCAATATTGAATGAATATTAAACATAATTGAAATTCCAAAGAGTTCTGAGGTCATATTTTCCGTAATCAAACTTGAAGGTCATATTTATAAATGGTTTATTTCCATTAGTTAAGACAATCCAATAATGGACTATTCATGCGATAGTTTCAAAAAATTGGTATTCAATAGTTTGATCCAAAATCAACAAATATTTGAGACAATGAAAACAAACATCTTGAGTAACATTTTCATCAAATCCTATTGAAAGAGAGGGATTTTGATTTAATATAATATAATATAATGACTACTAATTCATGAGATAACATCAAAAATATGTGTTATATATGCCTCATAAATGAAATTAGTTTCATACTTCCATACATGTCTCAAATAGGGACATTTGAGATGAAAACCCTAACCTTAGTCCATACTTATTTTTCACATCCACCAAATGTCCAAAATAGAAACAATTTGAACAAAAAATAAATACCTAAGATATTTATTCATAAATATAACCATTTATACGTATCATCTTTAATCATTCTATAAATTTAAATATTAGTTATATTTTACCTAATTTCAACAACAGTTGTAAGTAATCGTTATCATGTTGAACATGTTTCATAAAAATGTTGTTGGTATTTATTATTATAATTATAAATTTCATCAATTAAAGATAATTATATGTAATATAATATATTTTTTGTTCTATTTATAATGGTATATTTTAATTCCATATCTTTTTTACTAT
Source organism: Viscum album (assembly GCA_963277665.1). NCBI lineage: Eukaryota > Viridiplantae > Streptophyta > Magnoliopsida > Santalales > Viscaceae > Viscum > Viscum album. The sequence goes on along the minus strand of OY728120.1, from coordinate 31,332,716 downwards.
AATCCCTGAAGACGAAATCATTGATAACAACATTTAGGTAATTATTAATGAGAGAAAGTGTTTTCTTAATTAATGATTATGATTATGACATAACCATAATAGAAAAAAACAGTATCTAAAAAATTATATCATATTAAAAAATTAAATAATTTATTACACTCATAATTGGAATAAATGCATAGTTTTGTTCAATTTTGTGGTTAAACAGATCCAAACATGAACCTACAATGATTGATGGATGATTATGAAGTGTTTTATCAGAAAAGTAATTATACCAAATCCATAATTATATTATTTGGTGATTATTTGTTATATATATATGAATTATAAATACATTTAAAGGGGTTATAATTTTTATAAAGTCATTTTATATAAATAATAGATCATTTTTCTCTTAGTACACTGTTTTAATCGATTGAATTAATGTTGATGATTTTTAGATCATGACTATAATATGTTCCCCAATAATTTAAACTATAACCTTTATGATAAAATAAAAATAATAGTTTTGATGACCTATAGGTCACATGTATTCTTTCCAATCATTATATATCTCTTGACTGTATTTATAAGAGTTTAGAAAAAGGGATTTGAAAATTTTTACATTTGGTTAAAACAAGCATGATTCATGGTTTAGGAACATTATTATTATTACCTATAAAATAACCATGTGATATGGAACTATAATATCCTTTCTAATTTTTTATTATTTGATAATGCTATGTCAAACAATTTGAGTCTTCAATATAAACTGTTCAGGTTTCTAGGGTGAGGTCTATTAGCAGTTGAATGGCTTGAGCATCGTTTCTCAGACTGTGTTGTTCTTCCTAAGATTCCATGTGAATAAATTTAAAAATGTATCCAGCCCCTAAATGGTTTTTCTATAGTTTATTGGACCATGTATACCAACAATGTACCCATACCAATCCTAAGTAATAATTTACCTAGATTCCTTTGGTTGTTTTCATATCAAATGTCATGATAATCTATCTTAGGCTGAAACTAACTTCTCATCAATGAATTATAGATTTATCTCTTAATATCCATGTAAAATCATCTTAGTTCCTGGTGAATCTCCTTGAGGATTTTTTTTCACTGTATCTCATGTCTTCTGTCAAGATATCTCCCTAATATAATTTACCTTTTTTGGATGACTATTGTTCTACGATTGCTGGATTTAAAGAGTTAAATAATAAATTTATGATATTTTCTATAGTTATGTTATTGTGACCACTTAATATCCTCATTTAAAATTCCCATTATCAATGGTGGCTATTTTACCCTATTGAAAGGTATGTATTTATTTACATTGGTATTATCCCATGAATTAATTTTTTTATTTAATTTGCTCTAGTTTTGTTTAGAAAAATGGTTGACTTGATATCAATATTGATTTTTGGTGTGAAATATGTCATTTATTGAATATAAAAGATTCTTTTAAAGAATATTGATTTAATAATATATTTTTTCACTTTATATGTTCGATGAAATTTCTCAATGATGGTTTTTACTTGAAAGTGGATTTCAATGGAAAGAAGTGGTGATGATTTTATGTGTAAATTATTTTTGAAATTTTGTGCATGGGTTGTCAATGTCATGGAAAACATAGAACATTGGGAACCTTGGTTGAGTTTAGTTATGTAAATATTAAATCCTTTTTCTATATGGAACAACTAGAGGTTATTCATGTTATATAAATTCATTATGTAATGACATGATAATGGTAGGATTTAATTTATTTTTGGACGTGTGTTCCTGTATTCATCTTCGTATGTTTCACATATGTTAGAGAGCACTAATACCTTGTTTTATATATAATGGTAATGTTTCATGTTTGATTAAAAACAATTTTTCCATAGGGTTTTTCCATAGATAATCCCTCTTATGCTATTATATTATCATTTATATTCTTTTCAAATTCTTAATTTATATCAATATTAAATATTTTTTCATATAACAAAATATTTTTAAAAAACATCATTTTCATTTTAAATTTATTTGAAAATATGTTTTGATTAAAATCTCAAACATACAGTTTCACATTGACAAACATTTTATAAATTCATGGCAGTATCCTACTAGGAATTTTATTGATACCCTGAATATGACATTATTTGTAAGAAAATACGGATTTGAATTAATCATGTAAAGGGAAGAACATCTTGTAGTTCTTCAAATTTAGTTGGATTTCATTGTCATCAAAGTGGGTTGCAATGGTTGTGATTTATGGTTACATAATAACATGTATTATTACTTTTCTCCCATTATTTTCAAGTTTCTAAATTTTTTTTGACATTGTATGTCTCATAGATGTGTACTCTCCTTATTTTTTATTCTTCATTTATCAATCTCTTTACAGTCTCTCTTGAGATTTTTTTTGTTTTTTTATTGATCTTTACATTTTGGTAGGTCATCATGGTTGTTATTTGATTTCAAACTGTGTTGTTTTTCCATAAAAAATTGAATCAGTTCAAATATACATAAAGAAGTGTAATGATACATCTTAGTTCTAGATTGGGTTCTATAATATATAGACATTAGGACAGTCAGAATTCATATAGTAAGTGTTAAATTGTGCATTTCCATCTCACTGTTATGTCTAAACTCTAGTTACCATGTGTGGTCGGGGATTTTCATCAAGGTTGCACTTCATTTTTTAGGTTATTCAAAAAAACATGTTAGGTGGATTATTTAGATGAAAAAGTTATTTTAAAACGTTTTTTCTCTTGTCCGTTGAATCCATGCTTTCATTAAATTTATTATCATATAATGGATTTAATATATATTCTTAACACCTATCTTTTGATTTATATATTTTAATATTAAATAATTGGATTTTGTTATTTATTAATTAAAAAATTACCCATAGAGGATATCAATTGTGTCTAGGATTCGAATATGTGAGATATGTTCTATATGAAAATCCTCAATTATATCATTTTATAGTGGAAGTGGTTATCCAAAAAATTCAAACTCTACATCATGCGGGTGTTGGAAACTTGGGATGGGTGGTGGGTCATGGCTTAGAATTTATCAAGAATAATCCACCTATCTTCCATGGTGATAAGGTATGATAATAATCTAATGAGTGACTCAAGTAAATTGAAAAGATGTAAAATTTCATGGAAACTATAGTGTAATCTTAGGTCTATTTTCTCACCGATATGCTATAATTACAAGGATGAATATGGTGGGACTCCATTTTGAAAACTTAATTACCTGATGATATTACTTAGACGTCAACCAATATAATATTTAACCAATAGTTATGTCCTAAAAAACTGTACAATGAAAAATTGAAAAATTTCTAATCTTTGAGCAAAGGGAGTATTAAATTATAGAATAAAGCACTAATTTCATAGAGTTTGTCCACTTATCACCTGAGCATGTTTCTAGTGACTACCTTCATCTTTGGAGGTTAAAAATTGGTTTGATGGATAATATTTCATCAATTTGGATTCCATTAGTCCTTCCATACATTGATAAGTTGTTTGATAAATTGGATATGGATGTGGTGTATATAGATCGGAATATGGGTTTAGGTACAACTTCAAGGCCCTTAGGAGATATCCATGGTGTATCACCATGGTAGAAAATAATGTTCAAGTGTGTTCAATATTAATTGGGATGAGTTTCTAGGGTGACTATTAGAAAGAATCATCTAGATTTTTATTAATTTAGGAGATCTTTCCATACCCGATACTACCTATACATAAGAACCTATGATATATCATCATTTTGGAAAATCAGCTCATCTTAAGTTTTTTTAGAGAATTTTTCCCAAAAAAGTAGAGATGGATGAACTCTCACCATGGGCTCTGAGACACTTTTTGATGCTGGAAACAATGTTGAATATTATTATAATATAAAGTGTGATACTTAGATAGTAATGACATATTTGGGAGGAGTTGATATACGATGTATTTAAATAGAGGAGTATAGCCCATAATAATAAAAAGTTGGGTTGGATATTAGGAGAGGGATGATTTTTTATTTCATTTTTAATTGTTTTGGATTTTGTTAATACATTTTTGTCACAATATATTTATTATACAAGTTGATTTTATTATTTGGGTTATTTTTAAGCATGTGAAATTCATGATGGATCATTCCACACCCTTGGGAAAGAGAAAATAATATTTTTTAAAATATCTTATGTTTCAAGTGTCAATTACCAATATCAAAGATATGTTGGAATTTTTAGTTCTTAATCATGATATCATTTACCTAATTATTAGATTAAATTGGATGGTAGACATTAGGGTCTAGATCAGTTGACACCATCATTAATTTCAGTCTTTGTCTCTCGGGGTAGAATTTTTTGTCTTTCAGGGATAGGAGTATTCTAGATTAGGAAATGGTGGGAATGTTGTGAATTATTATAAAACTGTATCATGTAATTTTTTAGAGATGTTACATTATTTCAATAGTAATTAATTAAGTATTCCACTTAATTTATTGTTGATTATGATCAATGATATATTTCAATATGATTTTCATATGTTATATCCTTATATAGTATTCAAGTTCACTAATTACATACTCTATGAGATGATGACCATTTTTATTCCATTATATCATATAAAACCTAATATTATAATGGATCTTAGTGTTTAGAAAACCAATTTTTATTCCAATGGAATTATTCATCCAATTATCTTTGCTAAGAATAAAAATGGGAGGCTCTCGCTTTATTTTGATTATCAAAATATTAATCAAGTGACTATTAAGAAAAAATTCCACTTATCTCAGATTAAAGATAACTTTTACAATGTCAAAGGTGCATGATGGATTTCACTACTTTACCTATGGTCAATTTACCATCGGTTGAGAATTTAAGAAGTGGATATAACCTATACAACATTTAGGATATAGTATTGTAATTTCAGGTTTCTATTTATGCCATTGGATCTCAATAATTATCTTATGGTATTTATGGAATTGAGGTACTAGATTTATTATTTGTTAATGTACATTTTTATTTTCATTTTATTGATGATATTTGGATGTAAATTATGTCATATGAGGATTACATGGATCAATAGGATATCATACTTAGATCCAGAAAACAATACATTACATATGATAATATTTATAAATTTGTATTTTTTGTTCAATAAGTGATGTTTCTAGGCTGTTTTATATCTAATAGAACTATCTTATATTATCCTAAAATGATTTGGGTTTTTATTTCCTAGGAGAAACAGAAATATTTTTTTGAAACTCAATGCTTCTTCGGATTATATTGTTATTACAAGAGGTTTGTTTAGGGTTTCTCCATGTATGTGTCTCTTTTGAAATAATTTCCTCAAAAGGAGGTTAAGTTAAATTGGAATGAAAAATAGTAGAGTTATTGAAGGTAAATAAATTTGAAGATAACATAGACTCTAGTTTTGATTGTTCTAATACTAGGTTTGGGGTATAATTTTATATTTGAAGCATTAACAAAGAGATCAAGGATTCTCTTGATATAGGGAAGAAAAGTGGTATCCTATGTGTCATTCCAACTACTAACTCATGAAAATAAATATCATACTGATGATTGTGATCTATAAACCATGATACACACTCTCAAAACATGGAACTGATATCTGTTTGGGGAATGATTTATACTATATTCAGATTACAAGACAAAGAAGTATATTTTTACATAGAATGATATGATCATTTGATAATGAATTTTGTTTTAGTATATTTATAAATTTAATTATTATATTTCATATACACTCTAAAAATATCATTTCTAACATGTTTAGTGGGATTTTATCAATACAATACTTGAATGAATTAGTAAAGGAATGATCTCTATTGATTTTGTTGATTAAGATGAGGTTGGTAGTGCTAGGGGATGGTGCAATGTTGATCATAGATTCTGGGAAGGTTGACTCATCATTTATTTATTATATCTAGAAAAAATAGCTACCAAACACAGATTTATAAAATTTTAGTAAAATCCATAATAGTTGAGAGACCATGGGGGATTATTCTGAGTTCCTTATTGGATCTTTTATTAAGGTTAGTTAGTCATTCATAAATACATTGTGCCGAAGTTAATGGATAGTGGACACCAATAACATTGTTTCATATATTATGGATTTAAATAACGTATAGTCATATGATATGTTGTTATTGGTGGAAAAGGATGAGGTGATTGACTATAGAGTTTAAGTCACAAAGCCTTAAATGCCAGAATATTAAGGCATTACACTAATTACTAGCTAGTTTATTACAAAATTTTTCTATTCAAGTGTGGAAGTGGAATGATATATCCATGTATTTGTTTCATTATAAAATGGACTCATATTAGGATGTATTTGGCTTGGGTAATCACTGTTCGATTTATGTAATCATCTCAGCTCCTTCTTATTAAAATAAAATGATGTTGGAATAAAATTGTTACTTTTATGTCATATAGATCATGCTACTTTATAATGGTCCTTCTATATTTTTTGCAAAAAGGGACGTTAAAAATACGTCAACATTATAAAAATATTTTCAAGAGGCAATTGGTATACAGTTAAAATTAAGAATTGTGTATCACCATAGTATAGATGGTCAAACATAGAATGAAATTCATATACTTGAATATATTCTTGTGGAAAGGGTTCTTTATTTTTTTGGTTCACGGTAAAATCATATATCATTGAAATATTTTTCATAAAATATTAATTTTAAATATTTTATTGAAATATAAAAAATTGAGATCAATTAATGGTGAGTCATATATATATTCATCTTGTTGAGAGGAAATGGTTGAATGGTTCCTAGTTTGGTTGATCCTTGTTCATTAGATGAAAAAAGGCCACATTTGATCAATAATAGTTTAGTGACTTCATAGATTAATTATAAATCATATGTAGGATAATTATATGTCAACATAGAGTTTATGGTTGGTGATCGGGTCATTCTTAAGGATTCAAAAAAAATGGGACATCATAGATAGGGTATGATTGGTAATTTTTTACCATGGTTTTTTCCTCTTTTCATATCATTAAACATCATATATGTATAGATTAATTTTTTGAAATTATATATCTCCTAATGTTAATTAATGATTTTTTTCATATTTCCCAATATATATGGTTCCATTCAAACCCTTCACATTTGGTTGAATGGGAAGATGTTCATCTTAACATTGATACCTCTAGGTTTGAATATACTTTTCAGATTACGGATTTTTATGAAAAGCTAATGAAGGTTAATAATTTCATTTTATATGTGTCATATTCTAGTTTCAATGTGAGAGCAACAAGATGTGGGAGTAGGAATCATTGATGACGCAGTAGTTTCCTTCTATTTTTTGTCTATAATCATGAGTTATTTCTATGGTTATAATTATTTTTCTTTAGGTAGAATTATGATGCCATTTCGGAAATATGTATGGTAATTGTTGCTGATGGTATATCCCTAGAGAGTTTTTAGAGGCTTATGGGAAATAATGTTTTAAAATTTTAATATTCAAATACAAAAGGATGGGCATACAGTTCTAGTTTATAGTTAATATTAACCATGTTGTAACCATGTGATATGAAATTGGTATCTCTAGTGATGCCTTTTAAGGTTTTATCGTTGTTTTTCAAACTATATGGTTCACCAATAGAAACTATTCATATATATAGGGTTTGGTAAAGTTATTGTCCCATGACATGATCATAGTTTTAAAAATGGTGTATACCATCCTAGGAAATTGTAGAACTCAGTTTTCAAATGGTAGAGTCCAATATTTTTTCAGTTTATGGTCTGTTAAATCATGCCTCCCAACCACACACCCAAATATAAACCATATAAAAGTTATAATTTAACCCAATTCCCTTATTCAATTTTATAACTATTATCCTATTAATCTCTATTTGGATCATCTTAAACTCTCCCCAAAACCCAAGATAATTCTCCCCATAGTTCCATGGAAAATTCTATTCATTGTGTGTGGATATACTCAATATGTGTTCTGATTTGGAATTGATCTATTATAAACACTATATATCACTCATTGATTTCATTTCCCTTGTTCCCTAAGAACCTTATTAGGATATTATTGATGGGTATAAAGGATTTGATAGTGAATTGGTATGGTTTCTTTTAGATTTAGGCTTCTTGCAGATGGGTTCTGCTCATTTCCAATCTCCATTATTGAAGGTGAATATTTTTCCACTAGAAGTGAGGAAAGTGTTTCTATATAGGGGTGAAAACAAATAATTTACATAATGATCTTATAAGATCATATTTTTTGGTTTTAGAAATTCTTTTATTCCAAATAAAAGATATTTGTTTCAAAATAAATCTTAGTGGGAATATAAAAGGGGTTTCTATAGGGGTTTTCGGTAAAAATATATGTACCCAATTTATTTGTTTCATGAAATTAACTGATAATGTTTTTGATATAAAAATGAATTTTCAAGGATGGTATAACTGTATATTTTATATGAAAATGATATATAAAATCTTCATTATAGATTTTCATTTTTTTGGAAAATACAAAATATTGAGATCATTGGGAGAGTTAGATTATGGAGAAAAGGGAATGTTATTGATTGTGAAACCAGTAGGTTTATTCAATTGGTTCTCAATAGACTATTCCATGAATTGATATCATTAGAATTTATTGTATTTTTTGGTTTTTAGTTCCTTTTTGTTTCAAATTATGTTTTCCAATATGCTAGAACATACATAAGTCTGGTTTTATAAATGATAGTATTATTTCAAATTTTATTCCTAAAAAGTTTGTCATATTGTGTTCCTAGGGATGAATAATATTGTCCCTTTATATTATATCTCATTTACTTTTCATATTTCTTGTTAATTTTAATGTTAAATACTTTAACAGATACCAAAATATATTTTTATAAAATGTTTATCATTCAAAATATCTTTATAAAATAGTCTTGTTTTAAATATTTAATTAATAATTTCAGGTTTCTATAAAATAAATAGATTATTGTTGGTATCATTCTAATCATTTTCTTTACGAACTACATATTTTCCATCAGTCTCATTATGATATAGTTGTGTAGGACTCAACTATATGGAAGGGAAATATTTTAGCCTGATGGCTTCTCGTGGATGTCATCTTCTTTTTAGAGGGTATTGGTGGTAGTGAAATATTGTCAGTTGGATAATTTTTTTAATATTATACTTTATTTTCATTATTGTACAGTTTGTTTGATGTAATGTGAGTCACATATGTTCACTCTTCTTTCCGTTTTTACCTGAACAATCTACCTCTTTATAGTTTCTCAAGTTACTTGTTTGGTTTATACATTGTTCAATAATGTGTAGGGTAATCCTCTTGACTGTCATGAAATATTGATATAGGTTGTATTGTTATAATATTTATCCTTTAATTCAATTTTCTGGACGATACATTAAAATTCATAATAAAAAATGGAATACATCATCCCATGGAGATGGTATTCTACATGTATGAATCGATGATGACTATGATTTCCTAAAATGGGAGGATGAAGTAATATGGTTTATTTTTTTAGAATCATAAAATTTATATGAATATGTTAGATATTAATTAAATTCCCCTTATATACTAGCCATTTATGGTGGTGAAGGAAAATTAAACATGGTGTGCCATTGAGTCGGTAGTCATCACAACGCACAAAGGATAATTTCATTAATAAAAATATAAAAGTCGAAAGGTTATTAATTACTATTCCATTACTATAATACAATTAATAATATACAAAATAATTATTTCTTTATATGGTTATTTGAAAATTGTAATTTAAAAATAAAAAATGATAAGAAATAAGTTCTGTAAAAATGATTACTCTAATTGAGAACATTGATATTTCCTAAGAAAACCACATGAATATGAATAGAATAATCTAATATCTTATGGCTGAAATCTCAAAATAGAGATATAGGATTCTTTGGTAAATAAAAATTCATATTTTTTTTCATAAATATGTCTTTTTACAAGTGATTAAAGGCTTAATGAGAGGACACATCATTAAGTGGTGATAATGGAATTTCTGTTAATATTTCAACTTAATATAAAGGGTTCACATGTTCATTATTCATTTATAAATCATTCATTTTTGAAAATTTTAAAAGAAATCGACCTAAGTAAATATTAATATGATATATCCTAAAAAAATAATTTTTTAAAATTCAAATTGTAAAATTTTTAAAATAAAATTTTTAATAAAATTATTGATATAATAAAAAAAATTATAGAAATATTACTTTTTTAAAATATTAACATTTCTTTTCAATATTTTCAGTCATTTAATAATTAAATAATTCTCAACCGATTTGAAAAATAAAATATATATTATAATATTTAATAACATGTTTCTTGAATTATAAATTCATATTCTATAAAAAATATTTTTTATAAAAATAAATTTTTAATGAAAGAATGATCAAAATAGTAATATTAATTAACCAAATTAAATTTAATTCATATTAAAAGTAGAATTTATTTTCATTATATATATTTGATATATTAGTTAACTATATAAGGTTTAACCATATCAGCTAATTTTTATATTTTATATAATATATCATGGTCTTTTGTTATTGGTGTTGCAGGTATAAAATTCTAACAAAAGAAATGATTTATTTATTGTTTATCATATATTAATCTTTTGGGGTGTTACAAAAAGTGTATTTTTTTCTTAAAATATTTGTGTAAGGTAAATTTATCAATTCCAGTTTTTATAAAGATATTAATTTGATTATTTAAATAATTTTATTTTCATTTAAAGAAATACATAACTAATTTTACAAAAAATATATTTTAATTAAAATAAATTTCCAAATACAATTTATTGTTGGAAAATGTTACATAAGTCCATAAAATGTAAATAATATGTTTGGTAAATGAGACCCAATATTTTAAAATGAATAAATATTTTAAGTGAATAAATATTCAATGTTTTATATATTTTCATTATTATGTTAATATTATGTATATGTCAAAAAATTGTAGTTCTTATAAAAACAGTATTTTTTACTATACACTATAAACATAAAGTATTTTAGAAAAATCCAAAATATTAATACTAAGTTAATATTTTTATTATAAATATATGTTTTTTATTTAATCACTTAAATTCAGATTCTTAAATTTATAAATTTACATTTTAAATGAAAATACAAAATGTAAATAAAGCTATTTATTATCGAAAAATGATGTTTTCAACCATTAGGTGTTCTTAATATTATTTCATATCAATTACCAATAATATTAATATAATTATTCATATATAGTATTTTTTAAAAATAGGTTAATATAATATATTATTATAATATATATAACACTAAATAAAATGGTTCCTTTAAAATATTATTACATTTACACTAAATACACTATTACAAAATACCAATAAAATTAATTATTTATATTATAATATTTAATTTAACTAATTAATTTTTATTAAAATATTTAACATAAATTTATAGATAGATTTTATAATATATTGAAAATAATATTTTTAATACTAACACATAACACATAAAAATATATATTTATTATATTTGTTGGTTTATTTTTAATTTCACATTGAGTTAGTTTATTCTAAATATACTAATAAAAATACACAAACTCAATATACATAGAGGATACAAAAATATCCAATTACTATACTCAATATAAATTTATTTCTTTTTAATATAATTTTTATAAACACGTCTCATTCCAATTTATATATTTTCTATAGTCATGAATTTCATTCAAACTCCTTATGTCATGTATCTCAATATGATAGTTTTCATTTTACATCTCACAATTTACGTTATACTCTCATGACATTCATTCTCATTATGGGTTTTCATTGGAAATTGGCGGTCCTCATGGGTGAATATGATCAAATAGATATCCTAATGTTGAATATTTCATTCCTTTCTATTTATATGCTACTTATAATTATTGTATATTTAATGGATGTAGTAATCCTTGGTGTGTAATAATACATGGTGTATAATGTTAAATACAAATATTTTAATGTGTTTTATGAGTAAATTTCACATTTATGGAAATTGTCATGAACTATTAATTTTTTGGGCTGAGTTCGGGTAATTTTTGTTAGTTTTGGAGAGTTTTATAGGCCTTAATAGGGTTTACATATTTCACACAATTGAATAAAATTGTTTAGTTCTTCCTAGGATAACCATGTGGTTTGTTTTTAAATGGAATGTGGATTGTTCATAGTTCAATCACTTTCAGATATAACCTTGTCAAATTTAATAAAAAAAAAATTTATCTTAATAAAAATAATAAAATCACGGTTGGAACATGGTTTACCAAAACAAAGGGTAAAACCATGTAGGTTTCTAGAAGAGGCATAAAGAATCCAACAGTTTTTTCACAATTTTGAAATCATTGTGCACATGATTTAATGATCCAATCATCCTATTTTATTGGGAATAACCCATATTAATTAACTCACCCCTCTTCCAATTTTATTCCCTATACAACCAAAAATCCATAGGCACTCTTTAACAATTTTTTGCCTTTCCGAGATCGATAGTGGTGGATCCAAAGTCTTAATGATTGGGAAATTATGGAATGTGATCCACAAACCAATATTATTTCGCCTTCTCTATTATTTACCCATATTCTATAAATAAAACTAATTTAATTGAAAATTCCATTATATAACTATGTATTCTAACATAATCTAATGAATAATTAATAGATGGTTGTGATCGATATTGTGCATCGGACGGATTCCTCTAATCAATACCATATCTGGTAATGTTGGAAAATATCTAGTGATTTTTTGATGTAGATATAATCCAATATAATTATAATCTTGTAGAATTTCAATATATAACATAGGATGTGATTGATTTCGGATCATTCCTAGGTGTTTATACTTTGAGGTCTATTTCAAATTGGTTCGTAAGATTTAATTAGGTATTGTATCTCGATGGGTCGTAGACATTGTCCTTAAGAAGCTAGATTTAGTAATTCATTACCATACAAGTCCTTGATTTGGAGTGAGTTTCCATTTTGTATTATATGTACGTGCATATCCATTGTTTCCTTGTTTATCATGATGTGTTGTCCTATGTGTAGATATAACATAGAGAACCATTGTCTGATATAGTATGTATATGTGTGTGTCTCATAAGACCCAATCTTGTTGTGATATGACTCAAGATATATGTGATTGATATGATGTCATTGTTTCCTTGTGATTAATTTTGTATGTGTTATATTATTATTTTCTATGTGTGGTAACAAAGTGAGAGGTTAACCCATAATGGGTTTGTTACCCAAAATTGGGAGCATGTTCCACCACTTCATATGGAATAATGATAGGATCAAGTTATATGACGACATATGATGTCCATGTATCAAATAAATCATGATTTAGGATTCATTAAAATACATATTATGTTATATACCTTATGCCATATAATATAACTAAATGAAATAAACCACTAAATATTAACAATACATTGTTAAAAAAGCTATAATAAACCACGATATGGAAATATATTAATTATTATTACACTTAGAAGTTAAATAATTAATATGAGTTAATTTGGAAATTGTTATTTTAAATAAGCTCCAGTTTATTTGTATGATATATTTTATTTACAAAATATAAATGTGAAAATATTAAAAAAAATTATAAAAATTAAAAATTAATTCTTGAATTACTCAAAAAAGTTTAACATTTGATTTTTTATTTTTTTTTAATAATTTATTTTTATGGGAATAATAAAAAAACATCAATTATTCACTTTACATAATATTTATATGACATTATTGTTTTCAAAACCATTATTATCTAAAGAATAGAAAAATTAAAACTTATTGTTTCAAATTACACTTTTCAAATTCTCAAACCCATTAATATAATTTTAGAAAATCATGTAATATAATATGAAAACTATCTTTTATCAGTTTATCTAATTAAATTTACTCATGGGTAAATTAGGTTTTTTATTTAATTTTATATAGCATAACTCCTATTTGAACAATTATAATTTGATTAATATTATTTTAATCAATAATAGTTATAATTTTTTCATATATATAACCATTATGGTTAAGAATACACTTTTCTTAAAAAATTGTGTTTACACATTACGTGTTCTAATGTTGTCATTATTTATCCTATAAAAATAAATTTTATTCTATAGATTTATTATTATCTTTGATATAATAATTTTATTATTATTATTTGTTGAAAACATTTTAGGATATATAATTTATATTATTAGGGTTAATGCTAATATTCATGAAACGGCGAAATAATTATTATAAAAGTATTGTTCTATTGAGATCATGAAATTTATATTTGATAAATAAAATAATAATCATTAATATAATTATTATAATATGGTGTATATGATCATAAATAACTATACTTACACTCATTAAATTGGTAATCAGAACTAAATAATATTAAGAATACATAATAATGAAATTTCATATATAAAATTTTTTTTTCTACACATTATCTATTCTAATTTAAAATATTATTTTATAATGTTTATATATTAAATTATATTAGATATATGTTTAATTTAGTACCATAATAACCAAAAAAAATTACATTTTTGTGTTCCATTTTTAATAAAACCTAAAAATGCTTAGTTAAAAACTAGTTACCTCATTTAATAGTACGAGGAAAATATAAAAACCATAATAGTGAAAACCCCCTATAAATGTTTTGAAACATTTTTGGAAGAGTTTTTTTGAGTCCTTATTAAACCAATGACTATACAAATTCACATATTTTTAATGTTTTGAGTCATTTAACATGGAATTCTGTTTTGGAATTAACAAAATAGAAATGGCCTCTCTAAAAAGTCAATTTTACTCTAATATAAAATAATATTACATACACCCTTTAAAATATAATTTTACTTTTCAAATATTATTGATACTCAACCATAATATCCTATAATATAAATCAATCACACATTATAATGAAAATAGTCACACTATGTCATCCTATGTCCTTAAAATTTCATGATATATTCAAAGGAAATATTGAGTATCTAACGTAAGGATAATCTATTTCTTATGTTTTTATTCTTATTATTAATCATAAAAATTTCGTATCACCACAAAAATACAATGAATTCATTATATTTATTTGAAGTGTAATTTTTTATATGAATTTTAAAACACTAATTTATCCATTTTTATCCAATTATAATACCTAGGGAATGAAAGTCATGTGTGTGTGTGTGTGGACTACCACCTCTAATATGAATAAATTTATTCTTTTTATATTTTTAATTATTTACAAAAAACAACATAAAATATCAATTCAAATCATAATAATATAAAAAATTAAATTTATTCTTCTGTTATAATGATATTAATTAAAAATAAAAAACTCTTTGTCCATACACACTAATCAAGTTAAAGCATGTTCATGTATTGGTAGATTTTACCATTCAGAAGAATGATGATATAAAATTATATTATAGTCAAATATGAGAACATTAAAAAATATTATTATAATATAATAATAAAATCATGATTATTATATTATTATAGAAATATTCTATAACGTATTATCCTACAATTAATGTATCATTTTTATTGGCTAAATTCTATGAAATAAGCCAACAATCATTCCATTTCCACACCACATAACTATAAAACATATGGAATGATATATGAGAATTATAAATCAAAATAATTTATATATTTTAGTATAAATTTTTTTATCTTAATTCATAACTTGGTGTAAAATAATGGGTAATGACAACAACCTTACAAAATAGTGGAAAAGGGTCAAACTTATTAAAACCCAAGGGTTGAAAATAATTTTCAACTAACCAATATAACAAGAATAAAATATTATAAATAATTGATATAAAGGCTATAATGTGAAAATAATTCTATTAAAAAGATTATTGAGATATAGTTTCATGAGTATATAGTTTCATCATCAAATCAATGGAACAAGGTAATGGTTACTTTGCCAAAAATTTGAATCCCTAGATACATGATTAAGATATACACCATGTTTCTTTTTTAAATAGTATAAATACATACATATTTTCATTTTTAATAATTAACCATTCATATTTTATGATATTCAATTTTCTATTTAAATCTTATTCTATAATTGGGATTTGATTCAAAAGTTACAAAAGTTGTAATGGATTTTCAAGACATAAATATTTTTGTTAGGTCATAATCATTATTCATAAAGTATTATCTTTAAATATTTATATTATATAACAAATTATGATGTAATTTTATATTTTCAGCATAAATTTTTTGTCAAATCATTTTTAACACAAAATATGGTTTCCACCGTGATTCTATTTTTTTCATTAAAAATTATTTTTTAGGTATAATTCTCATTTATTTTAATGGATTTTTCATCCATATCTATTTTTTTACAAACCAAAAATGTTCTCATTCACCAAAAGGCATATCAATATTTACTTATAAAGATATTTTCATCCCCGCTTTAAAAATTTAAAGGATATTTTATTTTATCCTTTTAGTGATTTGGGTTTTCAGACAATTATATTCCAAATATTTAAAAGGGACATTAAACTATTCAAAAAGAAAATATTTTTTCATCGAAACAACATTTTTATTGGATAAAATTTATATTATTTTAAAAATATTTTATTTTATACTATTTTTAATAAATTTTTCTATCATTTTATATTTATCTTTATAAATAGATTTTGTATATAAATTTAAATTTAATGTTTTCAAAAGGCTATAAGAATTTTTTTTATTTCATCTATTTATAATCCAAGTATTATCATCCATTATGTGATATTTTAATCACCCAATTTAAGTAATTATGAAATTATTACTATTTTAAAATGAATTTTATGATATCATGTAATTTCTTAATTTCAGGATATGTGATGTTTTTCAAAGGATTTTGAAACCCATTATTTTTCCATTTGTTATTTAGGATATGATGATTATTTATTTAAAGTGGCACATATATATATATATATATATGGATAATGACAAGTGGGGTCTTATATTGACCTATAATGCATTGTATTACATTTATAATTCTGGATATATCTAGGAATGGAAATAACTATTTTCTTCTCTTATGCATGATCATTATGGGATTTCTCTTATTTTTAAAATTAGACATAATGAGTTTGTTGCCATAGTTTTACATATAATGGATTTTCTCACAAAGTATTTCATAGGATTTTGGTGAATCCAAATTTCAATCTTGATCACCAATCTATTCTAAATTTTTTAGATTCATTTTAATTCCTTGAAATTCCAAGTTATCTAGATTATGATTTTTTTTATATATTCAAGAACATTATGCCAGATTCTTATTTTATATGACTATTAATATATTTTCAAGGAAGGTAATTTTTTTGGTTTCTTTATTTATCCTTTTTTATCATATATAACTATGAAAATTTTTAATATTATTATATAATTTATTTGGAACTTTTCTGATAATGTTTATCACTTACTATTATTTTCATTGATTTTATTTACTATTTCCCCTATTATGTCTCTAATATATCATAATTATTATATTTTAAACCCCTTTTTTATAAATATTATTTTGTCATGGGAGATATCTAGAAAATATCTTATAGGATCATGAATATGGAAAAATATTCCTAGTTAAGAAAATGAAATATTTTTGTTACTAATTTAAAAGAAACTAAACCTTTCAATCATTGGGTTATATGAAAATTGTGTGACATATTATATAAATATTTAGATTAATATATTTTTTAAATTATTTTGATCTTGGAAACTATTTTTGGTATCAGATCAAGGATTTGTTATTTTCATAGAATTGTTTAATTAACATTATTATTTGGATAATATACACTTATTATAAATTCTAGAGTTGGGTCTATTTATCAGATGATATCCTAAAATATTGACAAAATCTTGAGTATATGGTTTTCCTAGGATATACATTATCATTCGGATACTAAAACTTGATGAAATCTCTATAAAAGTTTTAAAAAGGGTAATAAACCTTTAGATTTAGTTTTTAGAATTAAATTAATCATCAACTCGTGAATGAGAAATATCTCTAACTGAACACCTAGTTTCACACTCATTATATATATTCATTATTTAAAAATATTCTTATTTTAAATCCCAATGTAGGATTAATTTCTAAGTTACATTGAGTTTGTTGGTTGAGAATCATAATAAAAATCAACTTAAAGAAGACATGGTCAAAAAAATGTTATTGGTTGAACTAAAGAAAATATATGCCAATGTATTAATGTAAAATATTAATATTTTTTTGGTATGAATTTCTTTCATGATTACAATAGAATCCCCATATTGTAAATTTTTCAAAACACTAGTCATACCTTTGGGTTTTACTAGTGTCTATAACTAAAAGAAACTATTGGTGCAAGGGAAAATGTGAAGATTTCCAAAATTAAATACCCATAGAAATGGGGGATGGAATGAGAAACCATTTGAGTATTCCAAACCAGATATGAGGAAAAATTATTAATTATTTAAACATATTCAATGTCCAAAAATCAGTAATGTATAGAAACATTGAGAATAGTGAAAGAAAAAATGATGAATATAATGTAGGAAAAATGGATTAATTTCCAATATCAAAAAAAAGTTAAAATAATCACCAAGGTAATTATGTCTAGGGCAGTAGAATATTCTGAAATTTTGGAAAATGAGGCCATATATAATCTAACTGTCAACAGAAAATAGATATTTTTGTTAAAATTGTGAATGAAGATAGAAACATATAAGGGAACCACTAACAATTCAATATCATATTTGGGGATAACTGAGGAATATTAAATTCCAATACCCAAATCCAAGTATTGTTGAGGATGGTAGGAATACATACCCATGTAGAAAAAGTGAGAAAAAAAGAACATCTGCAATTACAACAAATGAAGAGGATAGTGGTAATTCAATTTCACATGGCCATCATCCCAAATTAAAGGATGTATTCTGGTTTATCAACCTTATTGTATCATGGGTGTTTTAAAAGAACATCAAGTTACAACATTCATAGTCTTTTATTTTTATGAAATCAATTTTTGTATGGTTTTTTATAGAAATTATCATTTTAAAAATTACAATATCCACTAAAAAATGATTATATTTTCCAAATGAAATAAATATCATTAATTTGGCTCTAGATTAATTTATATAATTTGGAAAAACACATTCTAAATCAACGGTTATCATATAATACTACAAGGTCACCTATGAATTATATAAGAATAAAACTAAATCCATCACAATGGACATAAAACCTAGATTTGAGACACATTTCCTTGAAATAGTTAGGGATGGAAATTTCCTTCTTATCTTCTTTATGATATTATGGATTATATCTCATTGGAGATAATATCTTGAGGAATGTAAATATTTTCATCACTTTTATATATTCCAAAAGGTAAATGAAAATTAAATTAAAATGACATAATTAATTTAATTTACACTGAATGTAATGAGTAAAGATTTAAACTCCTTTAAAATACATATTATGTTCTACAACTTGTGTGATATGATACACACAACATATAGAAAACCAAAATATATTAAGAATTATGTATTTATAAATATATAATAAACACTAAAATGAGTAATTGTTATTAGTTGTTACCTTTTGAAGGTAAATAATTAATATGAGGTAACACTGAAAAGGTTACTTTCAATAAAATAGAATTTATTTAAATAATATATTTTCATAAAAAAGATCTATTTTATAAAAAATTGAATTTATGTCATATAAATTAAAATTCATTTTTTTATTCCTCACAAAAAAAAAATATCTTTCAATTTATTTTTGAGAGTTCACTAATATAATATATTTTTAGGTGAATAGTAAAATAATACACATTTTATTAATTTAGAAAAAATAATGTGACTTATTTGTTTTTTGAAACCTTTTTTTCATAAAAAATATATAAATTAATAAAATTAATTTGAAATTGATATTTTCAATTTATAAAATCCAATAATATTATATCATAAAATCATGTAATATTTTATGAAATTAATATTTCATCACTTTATCTAATTAATTTTAAACATGTGAAAATTTGTTTTTCGATTTATTTTAATTTAACATAAATATTATTTTTAAAATTTTAATATTATTAATAAAAATATAAAAAATCATAAATATTTCCAATAAATAATCATTATTCTTAAAAATATAATTATTTTGAAAAAATTATTTTATATGCTCCAATTGTTTATCATTATAACTAACTTCCATGGAAATTGAAATTTTATTTTATAAAATCATTCTTTTATTTGGGATAATAGTGTTTATTTTATTTAATATTACTAATTTCATTTTTTTAAAATATTTAGATTGTAAGTATTAATGCTAATTATCATGATAATAGTAAAATAATTATTTTAGAATATATTTTTAATATAATGGAATTTATATTTAACAAAGTAAATTTAAATACCTAAAATAATGAATAAAATATTAGTAAAAATACATAAATTAATATATTAAAATTAATAATTTTTTAATAAATATTAAATAAGACTAAGAAACCATAATGGTCAAAATATAATTTTTTCAACTAAATTAATTTTTCTAAAATTAAGTGTTTTATTTAAAATTTATTTTTATAATACATTGAAATATAATTGTATTAAATATATGTTATATTTGTTTCTATAGAAACCAATAAAATTATGGTTTTTGTTATATGTTTAATAAATCATAAAACCACTTTATTAAAATTGAATTACCTGTTTTAAATGTTAAATAATAAAATGATAAAAATCTTATAACAAATTTACAATATGATTATAAGCCTTATATTTCAATTTATATAACCCAATAATATCATCAATCCATTATTTTGAAACATTGGTTTCATTTAACTTGGAATAGTTCCATTGCATTATTAAAATTTAAATAGTGTTTTTGAAAGATTCCTTTTCCAATATTATAAATGATGATCACTTGAAATCTACTAATAATAAGCCTCCCATTCAAAATTTTATTGAAAATATTTCAAAATACACATTAATATAATACCCTCAAGCATTATAAACCCTGTTAAGGAAATTCATTTCCCTAATCTCTTAAATCCAATTGAGTAATCTAATGAATGATTTAGTCTCCAATATAAGTATTATCTCCTCCTTCAGTTTTTCATATTAGTATTACTCTTTAAAATACCTTATCACCATATTCATTTTTTTAATTAAGTGTCATTATTATAATGATAATTTATAATATTAATGTCATATCCCAAAGTTATTCATTTCTATACACTTATAAAACTAGTGGAACATCAATTGCGAGTCTGTGCGGACAACCACCTCCACAGAAAATAGTTTCTTATTTTTTTATATTTGTTAAATTTTTTATCTAGAAAAAGTAAAATATCATTATAAATTTTAAAATATAAAAAAATATCATTATTATTCATTTAAAATGACATTATGTCAAAATAAACACCTCATTAACCATACTCACCAATCGAGTTAAAAGGTGTTCATGTTAGGGTTAGTTTAACCTAAACCATAAACTTCTATTTGTAATTTAGAAGTCCCTAGCATAATCAATTACTTAATATTTAGTTAATTCATGAATTGAAATTGAGTATATTTTCTGGTTTGGAGATTAAGATAATTATTCGAAGAATGTTACTTAACAAAACAATTAAAGCAGACACATCCAACAGTATACATTTCTTTAAAAACATAAGAACTCTTAAAAAACATGGATTATATTATTTCTATTCATCATTAATATTACATGAATCCATAATTGACTTTATTCTCCCTTAAATCCTTTGAAAAGATTTAAAATCATGTGATGATCATAAAAATATCATTAAGGGGAATAAAAAGAATGAAAACAATTATCCAAGTTAAAAAATTGTAACCCATTTAATGTTCATTGAGTATTTGAAACAAAAATAATCACATGAATAAATCTCATACATTTTTAACAAAAAAACTATTAAAACAAATATTATGAAAATATAACTCCATTATGTGACATAGATCATCATATAAATAATGCCCTTCCAAACAACTTTTCAATTAGAATAACTATATAGCCTACATGGAATGTTATTATTATCCAATTAGTTGGAGATCTGTAATGGGGATCAACCTTCGTATAAGATATATTGAGCTCAAATGTGAACTATAATGAGATCATCCATTCATAAATTCTATAACAGGCACACCAGTGATCTATAATGGGAATCAACCCTTCATATAAGGTGTTTTGGGATCACCTATGATCTATAAGGGGGCTGAAACATTCATATAAGCTATATCAGCCTCACCCATTTTATAAAATTCTTATGTACCATTTCCTGAATATAACACTTTCATCACAAACCCCTTGTGAAAAACTCGTCTAATCCTATATGAAAAACAGTTTAATATAAAAAAAATTTCATTTAAGATCCCATTTTCAATACCAAGATCCCCATAAATAGGTCATGATATATTTCTTTCCCTTTTAAAAGACATTAAGGCCTATATAGGAAGTCAAATATCAAAAAATGTTTAAGATGGTGGAGAAGTCATAATAATCATATAAAACACATTTCCTTTTATCATTGTATAAAGGAAGTAAAATTCTACGTATAAAAAGATTCATTTTAAAAGAATTGAATGAAATTCAAGTTAGACATAAAATTACCTATATAATCATTTTATATCCATTTAAATAAATTTATAAATTAATATCATGAAGAAAAATATTTGATAACCAAATATTTAAATGATCAGGGTGTTTCATACCAGTTTAAACATTTAAATATTAATCTTCATGAATTAATAAATTTACCATCATGTTAAATTACAAAAGTATAGATAATATGTTGATAATAAATTTCATAGTGGTTGTATATAAACCTTATAAAACAATAAAGGTGTATATTTTCAAGAAATTCCTCAATGAATGGAGATTGGGAAAAGCTCCCTTACATTGAGTTTGATTCGTCAAGTATGTTTCTTGTTCTTTCATTCCATCGGATGAGCACAATTCTTAAAATTCTATCACCTATAACCAGTGTTTTATACCTAAAATAAAGATTCAAGAGTTTGGGTAGTGATTCTCTAATGGGTTTTGGTCTGATCTATGCTGACCAAAACGTTTTGGAAGTGTGATTAAGAGAGAGGAATGATTGTATTTTTATATGAGAGCAGAGGGGAACCCTTGGAATTATTAGAAATATTAAATTAATAAAAATTAAATTTCAATTTCAAATCGGTACAAGCTAACTTATTTTAATGATAGGATATGTATAATTAAAAATCTAATCATCCAAGTAGAATTATACAAGTTTCAGTATTTTTGAATCCTTATATTTTTTCTTTAAAACCTTTTAACTCTTACTATTTTATCCTGTAATTTAATCTTATAGGGTTAAAATAATTACCAAATCAATCCAAAGTTCAAATAAATGATTCATTGATGGAATTTTTAGAGTTATTTTTTCTTTTTGGGCAAATCATAGAGTTTTAAAAAAAATATCAATAAATTAAATATTTTATATTTTAAAATATGAATTATGTCTATTTTGACACTATTAATTAACTGACATTTTGGAAATATCATATAAATATTATTCCTTTAGATAGATATATTAACAAAATCCAAAAATTTCATTTTCATCCAAAAATAAGGTATGTAATAAAACATTTCAAATTTTATTTATTTAAATATTATTAATAATATTTATTATTTTCATTATTTAATAAATCTGTTAATGCATCATCTTTTTTTCATAATTAAATTTATTTATTTAATTTCTAATAATTAAAAATAAATTACCATGTTGTCGTTAATATATTTATCATTATATTTAATATAATATTTAAATATAACAATTATATAACACCATAATAAAAAATTAGTAACAAGTTAATTTAGTCTGACATATTTTCATTTATATTAAATTAAATTTTATTAATGTCATTGTCACAACCAAGTGGCTTCAAAAGGGACCAATTTCTCCCCAAGGATGCCAATGGATGCTAATAACTCATCCAATAAGATTATCAAAACTATTAGGGAAATTTTATAATATTATAATATTAATATTACTTTTAATTATCCTATTTACATTTTACTGTGATAAAGAAATACAAATGTATCTATCCACCCAAAAATTATTTTGATCCTATTGGACCACATATTTCCTAATGAGTACTACGATTTATGTCCATTTTTAAAAAATCAATTCATAGAAGTGGATACATTAGGGTTAACACTAATCTTATGGATGGATTAAGAAAGCATGTTTTCTATGTAAAATGTTCAAAATATCACATGGTTTTTATATTTAATTTTAATTTTAAATTGCCTCTTGTTAGGTCCACTAGGTCAAATATGATGAGAGGGGGTGATTCTGGGTATAATATATTAAAACAACTTCCCCTTTTTATTTTGTTTCATTGTAAAAAAACAACTTTTATCTCCTTTATGTAGCAAAGTATGATCAGAAATTAAAACATGCACGCGACACAAAAATTTTAGTAGGTTAACACTCACTGAGATACACCCAAGGACCATAAATCAACATTTATTTTTACAAAGGTTGGATTAGACTCACCATACCTCTGGATTTACAGCCAATCACAAAATGAATGCTCCCTGCTCTCAAAAATGAAGTATGTGCTCTGTTTTTTAGAAGATCCACTCATAGTTTATAGTGTTATATATCCCTTTATTATCTCAACTAAATTCATCCTATAGTATATTTAGATTCTCTATTTATGTCCCACATTTATCAACTTATTAATACATCTTTACCACATGTGTATTGGGAAACCTCCAACATTCACACAACCCTAGGTTGACTTGTGTGCTACATTAAGAATGTTGCACAAGAGTTACATTGGTCATCAAAAACCAACTCACGTGATACTCCAAACTTGTGCGACATGACCTTATTATACTGAAAAATTGTGTGGCACACTCCCTTTTACTCTAACTTAAGTATTGGCATGCAAATACCAATTGTGGTAAAACCTTTCAATAACTCACCAATATCATGGCCTCACCACTTACACAAACAGAGCTCAAATATTATATAAGTGTTAATCTTCTAATAAATTAATGGGGTTACTATCTATTTATGGGAATTTTGGTGTCCCTAGAAATTTGGCATGAAACTATCCCCTGTCCACATAAGTCTATTCACTCTTGCCTTTGTCATGATTGTCACCATGTACATCGCTCCATAACTTGCATGACCTTCATTCCATACCCTTATTTTTTATGTTTTAATCATGATAGTAGGAGGACAGACAAAAGACCATGGAAACCCTTTTTTTCAACAAACACAATCAACCTAAAAAATGTTGCAATGTTACCTTGATATATTTTTTCCCAACAATATCCTCCTTTGGGTTTGATGGAAACTCTTCCATAATTAGATACCTCTTTATAGATTCATCCATATTCTATTATCATTTACTTCATGAGATTAAAATAGAGATAAATGATTTACTCAACACATACTCTAATCCCATAGGATCCACGCTTGGAATGAGAAACAAGAGTAAAATGAAACTTTCATTAATGAAAGACATCATTCCATTCCTAAACCACTCTTCTACTTTCATCATGAACCTCATTTTTCATGATATGTAACCTTTGATCAATCACTGAAAGCATAATCAGATTTAATTCTCCCCATGTCCCACTGATCCCCTTATCTCAAAAATCAACATTTCATCCTCCACCCATATCTTGATGAATGCATTTTCTCCCTTTTAATAACCACAATTTCTCCCCCTTTGTCAGCAAACCCAAAGGACACTCCTTTGGGGTCTACAATAGTATAAAAAATGCATCGGTACATATGAGAAAACACAACATACCTCAAGGATATGAGGACCCACATCCACACTTTTTCAACTACAGGGAGTTGACTAAACTCCCAGAGCTAGTTTACACCTCTCAAACTCTTCCTTGGGTAAGACATTTGTATGAATGTCTGTAACCTGTAGGTTTGTAGACACATACTACAACATCAAAAGCCCTTGTTCTACCTTCTAGGTGATAAAATGATATTTTATTTAAATGATCCTTTTCATTGAGTGATGGAATGGATTTTTCCTAGATATTATATAACATGAATTATCACAATTTATTGTAATTTGAGAATTCACTTCAACAACCATGTCATCTAGATACTACTTCATCCAAAATAAATGTGTGCATGATTTATTAGCCTAAATATACTCATCTAAAATGGTGGTCAAATAATACAATATTTTTTCTTTCTAAAACAAGAAATGCACAATCCAATAAGATAGATATCACATCCTAACATTTATTTCATATAATCTTTTCATCCTGACCAATATGCATCTATATATCCAAAGAACTCTTTCTGAGATTTTTTATTCCACATCAAACCAAATTCCACTATTCCCTTGATATAACTAAGTATTATGTTCACTGCAATCATGTGGATTTGTATTGGATTACTTTGATACTTCACTTATTGACATGAGGAAAAAATATAGTCTTGTCACTATCATGTATAAATGAATTGAAATTATCTACCTTTATTTTGTGACATTAACGTCTTTTCTCTTGTCATCTCTTTATACTTTTATCAGTGTAGCTACTAGAGACTTCACCTCCATAAAATTATCCATTCCAAACCTTATCAAAAAATCCTTGGAATATTTTTACGGAGAAATGAATGTCCCATTCGTTCTTTATGTCACTGATAAGAAAAAGAAAAGCATCCTCTTACCAATCATGGATATTTCAAACTCACGCTTCATGAATTTGTAAAATTTTATGCATTGTGATTCATCTGATCCACCAAAGATTATCTAATCAAAAACATCCATCACTATCATCCATTATTTAACATCATTTTTACATACATATTTTAATGAAATCCTCCATGCCAAAAGCCGACGTTTTTATAAATTGATCTAGCTGTGAATAACATTCTCTGGGTGATTTATTCATTGGAAAAACATTCTTATTCATCTAAAAAAATATTTTCCCAAATACATGAATGAGAAAACCATATTCATTATTATTGTAAACTTCTTCTTCAATGATATTGAGAAATGATGACTTTACGTCCATCTAAAAGTCCTTGAACATTGTTTTCACAACTATTCCCAAGAATGATATTATTGTCTCTACCTTACACCATTTGAAAATGTCTCATCAATATCTATAGCCTCTATTTGGGGGTACACTTTTCACCTTATTCATGATTAATATTGAATTTTCATTCCATCTTCATTCATATTTTTTTGAATGACCCATTTTCCCTGATGACCTTCTTATCTGTTGGCCTTGAAGGAAAATTTGTTTCTTTTCAATTTGGTCTGGCTCATCATTCATATTTTGAACCTAGTTTTCATCTCCATCTTCATGAGAAAAACATTTATGTTCTACTTATTATAGGAAATATTCTTTGTGTAATGAATTCATTCTTCTTGATTTAACTAGAACTGTCTATTCACTGATGATATTCGTCCAATCAATTTTAGATCAAGTCTTTATCTTCTGCATAGAGAACAATTTGACTTCCTCTATCTCATCATTAGTGTCTTCTTATAATCATCATCTTCAAATTCTTCTCGCATTTTATTGCCTTCCACCTCATCACTTTCATTAGGATACTATTCACTATGTTTTTGAATATTCAGTTCATCATCCACTACAGTGACATCATTTCATTCCACTATTTTTCTCATCATGTTATTAATGCATTTATATGCCTTTAGATTTCTTGAGTAGCCATGAAATATCCCTTCATGTCCTCATTCCTCAAACATGGTGTGTAATTATTTATTGGGAATAAATAAATTACTTCTAATGATTTGAAGTTTTTCAATATAATATTCATTTCATTCCAAATCTCATATGGATTATTTCCTTTCTTTCGGACTCAAAAGATCCATATTATAAATATTGACTGATTTTAACAATTCTTCCTTCAAAAATTTTTCTTGTATGTATTTTTCAATAAGAATAGTATTTTCAAGGTTTTTTATTTACTTATTTATCCTCTCAACCACTCAATTCTATTGGGAAGTTCATAATGAAGAAAGTTGATTCATTATCTAGGGTTTCTAGAGATAGTCTTCCACTAAACTGTTTGTGATTTTAGTACCATTATCATTATATAACTTTAGAATTTTCTATCCAATCTTCCTTTTTTATTCCCTATGATACTTTTTTAAGAAAATAAACAGATCACACTTGTGGGAAATGAAAAATATACATGCCATTATTTTATAATAATCAATGAAAAGAATTTAGTAACTCCTCTCATTGAAGCCTCTAGGTGAGATAGCCCCATTTATATCCACATTCACTAATTTAAGCACTCTAATAAATTTATGTTCTAATTCATTGAAATATTCTATGATGATCTCCCATTGTTGAAAATCATCGTACATATGAGTATGATCAAGTGAAGGATTATGGAGTTCTCTATCTGCATCAAACCTTACCAAATCTTCACTAATTTAAGCACTCTATTATTCATGTATAGATTTTCCTTTTTATTTTCCCCTCTAGAACAACTATTACATATCTTCCTTTGATTATACACATATTCTTATAAATCCTATAGAATTTCTTAAGTCACATAGGTTACTAACACTATGCATGTTGTGACTTTGACCTTCTGCTTCTAAGACATCAGAACATCTTATTTTTTCCCCAAACCTAGCCTTTCCCAAGACAATTATCTACATGTGTTCATTTTTTACAAACATGAAGACTCATTATTTGACATATTTTATTACAGTAACAATATCCTTATTTCCTATCATATAATATTTGCAAATGTTGTTAGGTATCTATACACCAGAATGATCTAATTATTAAATAGAAATTTCCACATCCACTTTGTTCAAAGTTCTTTTGTTTCATATCCATGTTTTGGAATTCACATCTATAAAATATTTTAAATCTTGATATTCCTAGAATTATGAAGGACCTGCTTCATCCTCAACACTGAAAATTGATTTTGAGTTTTCAACTCAACTCTAGAGTTTTTGATTTGCTACTAGTGACTATTTTGGTTCTACATAGGCACATTCTTTTGAATTGTTGAGGTAAAATATCTAGCCATGTGCTCAATACCTCCACCCCAAAAACAATGTTCCTCAAAATATATTATAGTGTATCGATCTTTATTTGGCTTCCATTGTTGTTCTTATTCCATTCAGTATCTCCTATTTGTGGAAGACAGATTTTGTAAATGCCCCATCATTCCACAGTAATAACACATGATGTAGTGAACATTCCTTCGTGTCACTTCTAAACCACTATATGTATCTTGGTTTATTTGAATCATTTATTTATAAATCATTCCAAAATAAATCATCTATATTAGAGTGGTTTCTTGTAGAATAACTTCAACTACAATGGATTTCTTTTTTTCATAATTCCCCATTCCATCCTTATTATTTATATTTGACAATGGCTTTTGTTCTGTTAGACATCTATGCTCCACTTCCAATTTTTCCATGTTTTGTATGATATTTTTTTTCTATATCACATTGGGAGTCAATAGTTTTTCTTTATCCATATATTTTTTTCACGTAATGAAAAATTCATCTTTAGGATCTTTAATACATTTGACATCATCCCTTCCAGTGTTAGTCAAACTATTGATTTCACTTTTCTATTTCTCATCATTAACCTTATACTCCAGAACCTTTTCTGAGCTCTTTAGAATAAAATACTTATGCTTTGAAATTTCTTTTATCATCTTAGATACCTCTTCTTCTTGATGTATTATATATAGTTTAGCATCATGAACCACTTTGTTGTGTTTCTTCATTTTTCTTATCTAAAAATTTATCTCTTTAGAGAATCCTCTAGCTCAGCATGCAAGTCAACTATTCCTTCAACATTTTTTCATAAATTTTGTTCTATTCATTTTTCTGAGCACTTTATACAACATCCACCATTGTATTATCTCCATGATATTTGTATTTCTCTATCTTTTAAACCTAAAATTCATTTGAACAGTTACAATCTTGTGAAAGAATATTATTTTTCTTTAAGAAATTTTTCATAAAATATTTATTTACATTTACATAGACTGATGAATTTTTAATATTGATTTAAAAATCTTCCAAATAATCTTCTTGGAACTTCTTGAGGCATCTTGTTAAAAAATGACCAAAATTAAAAATTTAATGTAACAAAGTTGAAGTTTCCCTTTGAACATTCTTTTTCCTCTTTGTAGATTCGAGGAAATAAATGACAACACCTTGTATGCCACCTCTTCTTCCTAAGAATCTTGAATGGTGAGATTATTCATGGCCTTGAATGCTACCTTTTTCCACAGACTCAATGTCCTCATTTCACATCTTATATGCTATAAGAGTTACGTGAATGCTATCTAAAGTGAGATCCTTTAGATCTTTGTTCTCCAACAACTAAATTTTTAGGTTGAACTGATATGGAAGACTTATCATGATGCCCTTGATGATCTTTTAAACTTCAATAATATCTCCAGGAGTATGCAATTCATCAATAATAACATTTACCCTATCAAAGAATGAAAAATCAAAGTTATTAAGGTTCAATATAAGATCTTTAAACTTGTACCACAAAACCTGAAACTTTGTCACTCTAACCGTTGAATATCCTTCATTGATATTTAATATCTTTCACCACAAATCATGTGATTTCTTACAAGACATCAACTTCATATATATTTAATTTCATATGGATACCCTAATGAAATAATTTCATTGGTATTAGAATCTAATTACATTCATTCAACATCTAATAAAGAACCATTATCAATGATGGCTGAAATACCTTGCATCGCAACTATAAACCCATCCTTTCCCAAATATTGGAAGTAGGGCAACATCTGATTCATCCATACCAAAATATTATTCACATCAATGAATGGAATACCTTGGTGATTTATAAGATCCATTGGGAGAGAAACATAGATATTAACCTTTCTGGATGATACCAGTTATTATGTCCACTATAACAAATATCATGAGAGGGTCTATGAATTATTGTATAAAATATTAATAAAACTTCTACTTTTGATCTAGTTTTGTTGTCAAAAAAACTCTCTTCTCTACCTATCTCATAGCAAATTATGAACAGAAATAAAAACATGAATGAGAAGAAAAAAAATTACTTGATTCACCCTTAATGGTATCCGTATAAGGACAATAAAATTTTAATGTGCTCATTTAACAAATAAAAAAAATCATATTTTTTTACAACATCCAGAGTGGACTCCTTATCCCTCTGTGTTTACAATAAATCAAAAATTGAAATACCACTTCCCTACAAATTGAAGTTTGAATAAAATTTTTTTAGAAGATCCACTCACAGTTTATAAAATTTTAGGTTCCTCCATCATCTCAAAATAATTCATCCTCTATTGTATGTAGATTCTTTCATGATTTCCCACTTTCATCCACTGATGAATACAACATTACTAAAGATGTTCTGGTAAACTTCCATGTTTAGCACTACCCATGTTTGACTTTTTAGATTCATTAATCATTGTGAGAAAGTGTTTACTATATTAGTTAAAAACCAACCTGCAAAACATAACCTTCTCATACTCATAACTTTCATGACACAATCCATTTTATGCCCAACTTACTATTAGCGTGCAACTATCATATGGCGCGTAACATCTGAATAACTCAATACTTGTGCAACCTCACCACTTACGTGACCAGAGCACGACTGTTCTCATAGTGTTGATATTCTTGGAAATCATGGGAGTATACATCTATTTATTGAAATTTTGGTGGCCCTACCCATTAGGCGTGCAACGTTCCCCTAACCACATAAGTCTATTCACTCTAGCCTCTATCATGCTAGTCACCTTGCAGACTTCTTGATAACTTGGACACCCTTATTTTAAATCTCATGTTTTTAATTTATAATATTGAAACATGCTTTTCATGTAACATTTGAAGGCTTCTTGATACTATGTTGAAACTCTCTTTGTGAAAAATAATTTTTCATTCTCCAATTGTTGAACTTGAAAATTTAGAAAACATTGGAAAATGATGCCACCTTCTAAACGTTCTTTTTGTACCAACTCTATTTCATAAATTCCATTATTGTTGTTATTTTTCAACATATATTTTCTATAATATATCTGTAACTCCAAAATAGATCATCAAAACCATCTTTTACAACAAACACATTCAACCCAAAAATGTTACAATGTTACCTTAACAGATTTTTTCCATTCATATCCAATGAACTACATAGGATTAACTAATAAAAAATTAATCTAATTATACATTAAAACCATGTAAATTAATAATCTAACAAAACAATTAAATTATATTAAAATAAAGTTTCAATTTAAAATGATGTATAATTTATTATTCATTAAAATATGATTTTTTTAGAAAAATAAGAAATATTCAAACTAAATTTATATTTCCCTCTTCCGAAAAAGATGTTTATTTTTTCAAATAGATCATATAATAGTGAAAAACAATTATTTAAAATGGGTTTTAAATATAAAGGTAGAAAAACTACATTTTTTTTAAAAAGCATCATTTATCTGAAAAATGGAATTTTTTCTTATATCATATCTATAAATCATATAAGATGAATTTTAAACATTAAATTAAAGATATTACATATATATTTCATCAATTAAATCAATAAAGAGTTATTTTATTATTTTATACACTCAATTGTTTTCATTTAAATATTTTTTAAGGATAAAACACCTCTGTTATATTAAATTTGTTGTCATATAATTTCATAATTAATTTGGTATCCAATGAATATTTATATAGACATGTGCAAACTATATTCTAAATTTTTTGTTAATACTTTTATTTCAAACCATTCTGATGGCTATTTGATAACTACCAATTAAAATAATAATATTGCAACTTATTATTTTCTTCTATATTACCAAGTCTTCTGTACAACATAATATTTGAGAGAAACTTGTTATTGTGTGTCAGGTATGCTATCAGAAATAGAATCATTCTTAAATTAAAATTACCATCTAATTCATAGTTAATATTAAATATGAAAAATTATGGTTCTATAATTACATATGATGTTACATCTGTCCCCCTTTTTTGAAAATCCATTGTCCTAATTTTAAATTTGGTCTTGGTAACTAAGTTTTCACATTTCAAAATTATATCATTGAAATACCACATTAAAAAAATATTCAACAAAATTTCCACTTTAAAAGAAAGAATTATAAGTAAAAAAGGTAACCAAAGATAACACATAATGGGATTCCATGTTAGAAGTGTGGATATATAAGAAAAACTGACTATCATGTTCTGATGGATAGTGATAGAAAACATTATTAAGAGAAAGATAACAATCATAAAACCACAAACATTTGATGGGATAAATAGTCATAGATTTTTTAATGGGAAAAGTAAATGGAAAACGTTTTTTGTTTAAGATCCTTTTCATAGTGTTCTGGAATTCATTTACAAATTTCTATAAGAAAATTTGTAAATTCCCTTAAATTAAAAGTATAGTTTCATCCTCTAATAATATTCCACCAAAAAAAACATATTTCCCTCCAAATGATAAGTATTTAAGAAAAATTGTTTTATGCCTGAATCACTAGATTCAACTTCTAAAAAATAACATAATATATAAAAGATTAACTGTATATTAATCATGTCATGAATCATTAACCAAAACCAAAATTGTAGGATAAAATAATATAATTAATCAAGTGTAATAATCATTAAATGAATAATGAATAATTTTTATATCTAAAATTAGAAATAAATTCCCAATGACCAATATATACCATTTAAAAAATAATGATCAATTAAACTCCTCAAGAAATTCCAAACTATGATTGAAACACAAAATTTAGGTGGATTTGATATCATAGTCCCCTAGGATAAGTTTTAACATTTATCTCTAAATAACATAATTAACTATTAATGTCTCATACAAAAAAATTATTTCCTAATCACATATTATCCATGACAGGTTGATTATTTCAATAAATAACCTAATTTCCTATAATCACAAAATTAAAAATAATATATTCTTGCAAAATATAATTTTACCCTTAATCCTAAAATAAATTCGATTATTACTCTATTTACCTAAATCGTATAATGTTCCAAAAATACTGAACGCCTTCCAAAATAACATATACCACTTAATCCCCAAATAATTATCCAATACTATGGATATTTATTTAATAAAATATATGTTACTAAAATAAATGAAATTTCTTATTTCATCAAATATTTAACTAAAAATAAAATGTCTGAATAAAAAAGGACTTTGCGTAGTCCCGTGGTAGGATATTCTCCCTTAGTTTCCTTTGGTTGTGGGTCCGATTCCCATGTTTTTACTAGAAGTGGTTAGTTAAAACCCATAATATAGGTTATCCATTCTCTAAAACTATATAATTCTTACATAATTCCCTAAATGAGATAAAATCTCCAAAAATAACTAAATCTTATTTTAACCTCAATGGTTATCTTATACCATAAAAATGTTATTTTCAGTTTCATAATCATCAATTGAAATGGAATTACGTATTACTAAACATATATTTGTACATTTATACTGATCAAATTCTCAAACATTCTTTATAGTACATCTATTTCCATAATTAATATACTCTACACATTTAAAAAATTAAATTCGTAACATATAAAGAACATCTTACCCTTTTATGGAGTCAACTGAATTCTTCCTGTTTTCTTAGAGGTTAATTTTTTATGACTTTCATTACCAAATCTGTAACAACTTCACATCCATTTCAAACATTTTATTTCGAGTTTCCTTAAATATACGTGAAATATAGGTTGAATAATATTCTTAACAATATGATTATTATTACCAAAACTTCTATATAGATATTTTCCCTCACATATTATGTCTCACAAAAAATCACCATGGAATAACTGGTTAAGAAATACTAATGATAGTTGGTTTAGAATAACCATGATATTTCTCATTATAGCTCCCATTTCATTTGGTAGCTTATTTAGAGAACCACCAGATTTTCCATTACATCCATTTTTACTTGTGTTCCTGCTGGATCTATCCATTTACTAAATCCAAAAATGTTTTCTATCATTATATCAATAAAATCATTATATGCTATCTTATAAGTAGGATTAAAACTAGGATATAATTATTCATGTTCTCTAAAATTCATTCAATTTATCTAAAATAACTATGACTCTTCCTATCATTGTATCCATTATGGATATATAAAACTAATAACCTATGATTAAATAACACCCTAACCTCTATACATATCTAAACAAACATCAGATACTAATAATAAGGCCTCATCCTTAAAAATTATATACTCTTGAGTCAATTCAAGAACTCACATTGAGGATATTTTCAAATTCATTTCTTTAGTTAATTAGGCCATAACGATTACATAAAAAATAATATAAATAAAATGTGGACACTTCCAATATTATCAATTAATTTCATAACATAAGAACATTTAAAAACAAACATGGTTTCTTTTCATGTATAATCATTATAAATTTTCATTGATTCCATAAATTACTCAATTATCAATTAAATCTTGTGGAAAACATTTTAAAACAAGGGATGAGAACAAAAATCTTTGTATGGTTCATAAAAATAAAGAACAACATTGGTTTAGTTAAAACATGGTAACCAATTTAACGTTATTTGGGAAAATTAAACAAAAAATTTTCACATAAATAACACTCGTACTTTTTTCTCAAATAAAAAAAATAAAACCAATTGTAATCAATTTAAACTAAATTACGTGACTTTGTGAATCATTTACATAAATACCTTTCAAACCCTATTTCAATTGAAATAACCATACATCCTACATCCAAAATTAAAATTACCAAAATAATTGGAGATCTATAATTGGGATCATCCATTTTATAATATATATAGGGCCCATACATGAGCTATAATCAAGATCATCTCTTTATATAAGATATAATGGACTCACCTGTGAGCTATAATGTTGCTCAACCCTTCGTGTAATTTGTTTCAAACCCACCTATGATCTATAATATGGCTCAACCATTCATAAAATTTGTACCGGTCTCACCCATTTAATATAATGCTCAATTACCATTTAATCAATAAAACATATTCATTACCAAACCATTTTCCATTAGTCTTATAATCCCTTTTGAAAAACACATATGTATATTAATACCATTATTATTTACGATCCAATTTTAGATACCAAGATACCTAAAATATCGTACATATGGGATTTTTTCCTTTAAAAATATATTAAGGATTATAGTGGAAGAAAAATATTAAATAACAGTTATAGAAGTGGAGAAGTCATTGTGTCCGTATAAAAATCATATCCTTTTATATTTCATTTAATAATGTAAAAGGATCTGTAAAAAAAATCATTTGGAAAACACTAAATAGAATTGAATTAAGACATAAAAAGTCATGAATAATCTGTTTATATTCATTTAAATAGATATTTATATTAACAAAATGAATAAAAAATATTTTATAATTAAATCATTAAACATTCATGGTGTCTCAAACCACTTTGATCATTTAAATCTTATTCTCCATGAATTAATACATTTACCAAACCATTATATAACATTATATATAGATAAAATAATGATAATAAATATCATAGTGGATTTATACACATATTATAAAATATTAAATGTTCATATTAATATGGAATGCCTCAATAAAAGGAGATTGGGATGAATTCCCTTACCTTGAGTATGATTCTTCATGTGTGTTCCTCATTCTCCATTTTCATCTGATGAGCACCTTTATTTACACTTAAACACCTATAAGGTGGGGTTTTTCCTAAAAAATGGCATCAAGAGTGTAGGGAGGGATTATTATAAGGTGTTTTAGTAGATATAGGATTAATGAAAATGTTTTCCATGTGTGAATAATATAGA
This sequence comes from Viscum album, assembly GCA_963277665.1. Classification (NCBI taxonomy): domain Eukaryota; kingdom Viridiplantae; phylum Streptophyta; class Magnoliopsida; order Santalales; family Viscaceae; genus Viscum; species Viscum album. Next base: position 31,295,890 of record OY728120.1, on the reverse strand, counting down.
GGAATGAGTTCCTTTTTGTATGAGAGGGTAGGGGAAAAGTTGAAATAATAAAATGTATTAAATTAATATAAATTAAATTTCGATTACAAATGGATCCAAAGTCATTTAGTTCAAATATAGTATGAGTATGGGTTGAAATATAATCATACTATTAAAATTTTTCTAGTTTTATTATTTTTTAAGTCCTTGTCAATTTTTATCACTTTTAACTCATTCCATTTTATGAAGTAATTTACACTTAGAGGGTCCCAATAATTAAAAAATCATGCCAAACGTCTGATGAATGAGCGCATAATGACATTTTTATATTTATATCACATCTTTGTATGAATATAATATTCTTATAAATTGTATATAATATAATTAAAAAATTTATATTTTATAGTATTTATTATGTCAATTTTCAAACTATTAATTACACGACTTTCATTAAAGTAACAATAAAAAATTATTCCTTCAAAAAACTACATTAAATCAATTAAAAAATTACCTAGTCCCCCATATAATTGTTGGATTGAATAAAATATTTAAATTTTATATATTTTAATATTATTAGTATCATTTATTTGATTTATTATTTAATAAATCTATTAATGCATCATCTTCGAATCCTAATTAAATTTCATTAATTATTTTTCAAAAAAATTAAATATATTACCATGGTGTTGGTAGTATTTTTATATTTATATGGAAAATTTATATTCTAGGATATGACTTACATAACCCCATATTAAATTTTTTTAGTAAGAAGATACATTTTTTGTGACATATTTTCCTTCACTTTAAAGTAAATGTTGTAAATTTCATATCACACCCAAGTTTCTACCAATGATCACAATTTCCACCCAAGGATGGTTATGGTCTATAATAACTCATCCAATAAAAATATTACATGTGTTAGTGTAACATTGAAATATTATTATATCAATTTTACTTTTAATTACCATATTTACCTTTAATCAAGGTAAATAAAATACTAAAGTTACACTTCACCAAAAATTATTTTGATCCCATTGGACAAAAAAATTTATACACAGTAAAGACATGTATGCATTTTTTTTATATTTCAATTAGCATAAGTTGTTAAATTAGGTTTAACACTAATTTCATTGACAGATAGAGAAAACGAGTTTTTTAACTAAAACATTCAAAAGTTCACATAGTTTTTCTATTTAATTTTAATTTTCAATTTCATAAAAAGTACATCATTGGATTAATTGATAATAATTTCATAAAATAATACCTTGAAACCATTTAAAATAATAATCTATCTATATAAATAAATTATATGAAATGGTGTTTTTTAATTAAAATGAAATATTATTCAATATTCATTAAAATGTGAATTTTATCAGAAAAGAAAAAAATTATTAAAAAGTAAATATTGATGTCTCATTTAAAAATAAAATGTTTATTGTTTCAAATAGTATATATAAAGTAGAAAAAAATTAGATTTAAAATGGTTTCTCCATCAAAAGGATGAAAAATAATTTTTTAAAAAATACTTCTTTTATCTAAAAAAGTGACTATTTTCTTATATCAAGTCTAGAAAACATATAAGATGAATTTTAAACATTTAATTAAATATATTACACAGAAATTGCATCAATAAAATCAATTAAGAGTGATTGTATTATTTTATACACTCACATATTTTCATGTAAATTGTTTTTTTAGAAAAAACATCCTTTATATTCAATTGGTTTTTATTTAATTTCCTAATTAATTTTATAGCCATAGAATCCTTATATAAACATGGGTAAACCATATTTTTCATAACTTGGTTAATCTTTTACATTACCACCGTTATAATATCAATGTGATAATTACCATTTAAAATAATAACATTACCACATATTATTTTTCCCTTAGAACTCAATCTTGTGTACAACATTAGATTTCGAAGAAACTCATTATTGCATATTGGGTACGCTACCAGACATACCATCTTTTTAAATTAAAATTTCTATCTAATTCATAATTATTACTAAATATGGAAAAGTATTATTATATAATTACATATTATGTTACATAATTATTTTATGAATGACTAAAGGTGCATGAAAAATAATTTTATTATAATATAATAACCAAATCAGGATAGGTATATGGTTCATGAAAATTTATATTAACTCTATAATGTATTATTAATGAATCTTTTTTGTTCACACAATTCATTGAAATAAGAAAACAGCAATTCAATTTTCATAAAACCTAACTAAAATAATTATGGAGTGATATAAGAAATTTATGAATAAATATAGGTTATATATTGCATTATATTAAATTATATATTAATTATAAATTCCTTTTCAATGGATTGGTGAAGACTTCAACATTATAAAGAGTGTGAAAATGGTTAAATTTATTAACACGAGATGGATGGAAATAGGTTATAATAGAGAAAAATAACATAATAAACAATTATAAATAAAGGATATAACAAGTAGTATAAAAGAATAAATTTATGAGTTATATGATTAAGATATTTAGGTTTTTTATATGAAGGTATAGTGTCATCAACTAAGCAATGAAACAATGTAATGGAATCTTTATCTCAAATTTTAATCCTTTGTGACATGTGTAAGCTATACACCATATTAAATTTTAAATGGTGTTAATACGTCCATATTTCCATTTTATTATGATCCTATTATATTTCATGAAATATAAATCTATCTATAATGGTATACCTATCATTGGGTTTGACATAATATTTATAATGTTTTAAGGGATTTTTTGGACTCATATCATTTTATTAGGTCATAATCACTTTTCTATAAATATTATCATTCATAATTGTTTAATTTTATCCTATGATGTAGTTATATTAGATTTAAACCCTATTATATAGGTAAATAATATTTCACAACAAATTATTCTACCTTTATGATATTATTGGCCCATTAAAATGCATTTTATAATGAATAATTCATGTTGATTTTAATGGATTTTTTTCCATATCCATGTTTTTACTTCACACAAATGTTATCATTTACCTAATAGAATATAGATTTGTTTTTATCTCCAATGACCCTTTTATTACACCTTATATCATTTTAAGGAAAAATTTTGGTCATCCTTTTGATAATGTGTTTTTTCAAACAAACATATTCCAAATATATAAAAGTTCTTTCTATCCTTTAAAAAATGTTTTTTCTCACACTCCACACTACTTTTGGATAACCCTTTTTTATTTTCAATTATATTTTATTTATAAAACATTATAAAAATGACATTTAAAAAAATTCATTTTCCATTAAAAATAGATTTTTTGAAAATAATTTATATAACAATGTTTTAAAAATGATTTGTCAAATCATGGGTATTTTCATATATATTTACCCTTTAAGGATTATCTATCATGAAATGATATTTTTATCACTATATATATGTTATTATAATATGATACATTTCTAAAAATATATATTTCAAATATCTTATTTTTTCTTAATTTTCTAATATCTGGTTTTTTGGAATGATTATAAAGCCCTATATTTTTCTAGGGGTTACTGAAGATATGATAATGATTGATTTTTAGTGGAACACATATTTATGGATAATAGTTGTTGGGGTCTAATATATCCCCCTAAATATTTTAATTTAAATTTATATCTCATGAGATAGTTATGAATGGCTATAATTATATTTCACAATGGTGTGGGAATGATGGATTTTATCATATTTTTAGTATTGATAGAATGAGTTTATTCAGATAGGTGATTGCTTAATGGTTTTTCTCACACATGTGTTTCTCTTATTATGGTGGTAAAACATTTCCATGTTCCCAATGTAATTCATAATCTTTAGGATTCATTTCAATTCCATGAAATTCCATGTTATCTTGATTATTCCTTATTTTTAAAATATTATGCACTTTTATTTCATACTTAATCATATTTTTATGATCTTATGTTACTCTAAAATGATTTCTGATTATAATCAATTGTCTTTTGCTATTTTTTATATTATTTATGTCGTCCCCATGTTATCAATCATCTTATTATATTTTTTACCCTTATTGACCACAGATCATCATCCCACTATTATATGTACATTCCCCATGTTATGAATAATATTATATCATGATATATATCTACATAATGGTATAAAATAGCATTATAACCGATAGATTTTCACAATTTTTGTAAAATAATATATTTTTTTAGCTAATTTCCAAGATAATAAAATTTTTAATCTTTTGGTTTTATGAATATTATGATATGTATTGTTAAATTCATGAGATTAATGTATTATTTATGTTATAAATTTCCTGGTTATGTATATTTTGTGTCTTGACCTAGGGGTATGATGGTCTATAATGACATGTCTGGAGAGGTAGTAGTGGAGAAGGGACAAAACAGCATTATATGGATTGACCTATGGACTTATTCCATGAATGGGGGAATGATATCCTAATGGGGTTGGACTAATGAGCATAGGAATATACTACTATAGAGTATCGTTTTATTTGGATCCTCTATTAATGACTTCCTCAAGACAATTTAGATATTCTTCAGGTATAAATCTAAAGCTAGTGCAGATGGGATTCATTGCATCTTTGTTAGCATACAGAAACTTGGTATAGTATTGTTCTCTTATGTGTGACTTTTTATTATTATCCTGGAATAAACCATTATATACATGTGAAAATGTTTTATGGATGAATTTTTGGTTTCCTACTTTGTTATTATCACACTAGGTAGGGGTATCTCAATGCAGATGTTTATTTCACAAATTGGGATCCAATGAACAAAATGGGCCATATGGAACAGAGTTGAGGAGATGAATAATTGAAGTTATAGAAAATGATGGGAAAATCTCTAGACTATATATATTTAATTTACTTTACTTTATGTTTTTGGATATATTATTTGACCTCCAACATTGGGGAGTCGATGGTATTTTTACTTATATGACATGGGTGAAATTTGTTAATTCATAATGTTTTCTTTATCTACCATTGTGATATTCAATGATTTTATATTTTACTATGTATATGGTTTATGGATATAACTATCGATGGTATATTCTCCCAATACATTCTTAGACCCTCTCCGTTAGTTAATAGACTCTTGTATGTGGGTAGGCAAACATGAGGTATTATAGCTTCTCCACATTGGTTTTGATCAGGAAATGGATTTTAGGGAATTAAAAAATGATATTAAAGGCAAATGGTTTCATTTAAATTATTTTGGTAAATGGTATAACAAAGATAGTATGTACGGATCTTAGTTAGGTGAGTCGCCATATGCCTAGCTAGCTCATGTATAATAGAGTTATGAGTTACTAGTGATGTGATTTTTGTTGTATTTATATGGTATTTTTTTCATTCATGAATTACATATAGGCATCATTATCATATGAAATATATATACAAGTTAAGAGTTTCTTGTTAGATGTGTAATTAAATTCCTTGAATTGCAATAACTTCTTTTGTGATATATCTATTTGGCCTTAATTAGTTGAACATGAGCTTGGTGTGATGTCATATATATTGTTGTGAGTAATGTTAAGTTACCAAGGACTAGGGTAGGGCCCTTGGCAGAACTAGTAGGGTTTTAAATTATTTGTGGGTATATCATATGTTAGGTCTCTAGAAATGATTCCAATATATGTTCATTATAACATCTCAATTTATTGTTGTAAGTTAGTAGTTATTGATATTCTAAATGACCATTCTTCATGTAATAAAATGTTGTATGGAAGATTTAAGAATTATAATTCTTCATATGACATTCCCAATTTACCATTGTTTATATTTTATGATACACTATAGTATTCTCCCACACCCGCTCTGATCATTCATGCAATAAACCATCCTTATTTGGGAGACTTATAGATTTCTCCTTATCAGGGAATAGGGTGGATAAATTAAGATGGTTGGCTATTTCTATGAATTCCATATCCAGTTCAAACCATTATTCAAAAGAATTATAGATCCCCAAAATTACAAGGACTATATTGGCAACATTAAAATAATAATTGACTTGTTAGACACTCTTGATGACTAATAGGTTAACATGGATTCCTTTTTGTTTTTGGGACTCACCAAGTGATGGTATAATGTCATAAACGAAACTATATGTTGTGATTTTATGACCAAGGATTAAATTATGGATTTATTCATTGATGACTTCTTCATTGACGTAATAATGTTGGACTGAGCACAAGATTTCATAGAGCTTACTCAAATGACAATGTCGATAAGTTCTTATTCAAGTCATTTGATATAATTTCTCTATTTCACTCCTCCTTGTATATTAATGAGGCACATAAATCTAAAATTTTTATTATTTTCCTTCTTATATATCTTAGATGTCATGTTAGGGGTTTTCTTTGACTATATATATATATATATAAGATCATCCAACTCATTTTTATATGCTAAAGTTATTTTCGACTTTTATTTACTGATTATTTTTATTTTTAGTTAATCTCTATTCCTTTAAAAATGAAAAATTATTTATTGAGTATCCCATGGTTTTTAATATATATGAACATCTTTATGAATTCATGATAATTGATATTATGTGAATTGATTTTGTATTCCGCATTGATTAGTTGACCAGTTATTAGCCTTATATGGATTATTACAAGAGATATGTGACTTTGACCGTATCTAGAGGAGAGTGGTTTATGTTAACATGAGAATAGGATCTTAGAGAATGTATTATGGGATTCTAAATTTTTCATGATGGAGTGATCATGGTGGAAGAATCAGGATTGACCCTATTTGTATAGAAATTTGTAGCTCCCTCAATGTTCACTCCAGTGCTGGATCATTATAATGATATATTCCAAGATAACTTCTTAGGTATTCCATCTAGTAGGGGAGTCTAGTTCAAGATATTAAATGTTCCTTGAGATAAGACTATTTTGAATCCCCATTTTCATATATTGTTAGGAATATTATGAGACCATAATAATCATCTCTAGGACTAGGGGATGAAGGGTTTAATCAGGCTAGCTCATCTCTATAGAGCACTCCAATACTATTTTCTAGGAATAAGGACAGTATTATATGTCCTTGTGTAGTCTAGAGGAATCCAGATCAGGGGATGGTGAGGAATATATATCTTTTAACTATGATTGTATATCTCTTAAATAAATTACAGGGAGCTTAGTGGTTCTACAAGATAGATAATTATTTTGGTTAACACTTGATAAGGAAAGAATTGGAGGATATCCCAAAGAATGTGTTCAAGAGTATATATAGATTTTTTGAGAACATAATCATACATTTTTATTTGGTGAATTATCATGTAGTTTTCTTGGATCTCACAAAAAATATCTTCAATCCAGAAATTGACTCTTTCATTGTGGCGTTTGTTATGATATACGTATATATTCACATGCTATTGAGTTACATTCCAATCACCCAGTTTCTCTATTGAGTACAATTTGGGCCCATCAAATTTATGCCAAGATTTTTATGTGTAGATTATATTCTATAATCTGTATTTTCATCCACATCTAATTTCTAGGAAAGACTTTCTATGTAAATAGAGATGGTGGAAGTTGCGACGTATTAGGATTGACATCAAAATGTTTTGGAGATTAGGATTATCCTTGGTATGGGTAGAAAAAATAGATGGTTCATCAAGAAATTATACCACATAGAAGCATACATTATGGGGAATACCCGGGTGGGGGTGAATTGTGACAAGATTGATTAGTGTGATGATGATTTTCTTGACCTCAATAGGAGATTGTTACAATCTTGAGTTTTGATTATTATAAGCCATAAGATTAAATATGTAGTGTATTGTGATACAACGGTTGTTGGATTGGGATATTTTTTTTAATGAAAAGGGATTGGTTAGTTACTTATGTTTTATGTCTATAGCAAACCCATGAGTGTAACTACCTAATTTATGATCTAGATTTTGCAGTTGTGATCAATTCCCTAATGTGTTGGTAAAATTGTCTCTTTAGTGGGAGGTTTTTCATCTATTCCAACCACAATATCTTGTTCTATACCTTATATTAAAGAGATATGAATCTGAGGCTGAGAAAGTTTGGTGAGTGTCTCTATGCATTTGAATTTTAGATATAATACATTCAAGGGAAGGGAAATTTTATTTTTGATTCTCTTAGTAGGAGAATTTATGAGAGAGAGGATCTTGGTGTGTGGAAATCATAGGAGGGATACAATCATAAGATTTTGATGGAAAATTTTTCTAGTGAATGTATTAGAGGATCATGGTTTAATGATATGTGCACAATTTTTAATCTATTCTTCTTGGATTGTCCCTGAGAATAAAGGTCCACTTTCTGATCATGAGTGTGTGGTAATGTGGGAATACTTCTAGAGAGATGATTTAGATCTAGGAATATCCCTAGATGATGACGTTTTGATCTATGTTCATGTGAGGACAGTTTTTATATATTCCTTGATATAAGAGTTGAAAAAATACAAAACATATTCAAAATATTTACTGTATTTATTTTTCAAATAGATATACACTGATATTCAGTATCAGTTTTAGTAGCGATGTGTAATGAGTGACATCACCAATTTTCTCTCATTATATCTTGTCTGTTAGAGGATAAATGTTGTGCATCATCATCTTTATGTTTTACATTAATCAATTTTTGTTCTTATGTTCACGTTGGATAATGTGATTATTGGATTATTGAGGAGGTTTATCAGGACATTGATGAGTCGTGATTCTCATTGGGTGACAATTGGTTAGTTAAAGAATGTGGCTTTTTTCTTGGTAATTCGAGGGACCATTTCTATAGATTTATTGGGGAAGTTATATGTAAAGTATATTTCATGTATATATGGTTCTTTAATAATAATAACATTATAACTACATTAATGTTTTAAGTCACAATTTTAGAGGGTTTATTAAAGGATTTGGGTTCCCAGCTGAAACTGAGTATAATATATTTTCTATAAAATTATGGAAATTCAGAGATTATAATACAAATTTTAGAAGAAAGGTTGTGATAATACATTATTTAAATTGGGGAAGCTTTGGATAATATCATTATCATTCTTTATTTATCTATGATTATATATATATATCCCCATTTAGGATCTTTATGCTCATTTGTATCAATCCGGAGTATGTTTCCGTGAGGTAAGTGAGGTTATTTTTCTAGGACTAAAAATCATATAGCAGACCTATGAGAAACTACATACAATTATAATTAATTTTACCAGTCCTTAGAGTGGGTAGAAATGGTATACCAATTAAAGGATATGGCCTAATATTTTCTCTCTGAGCTATTGAGTTTCATTGTGGGAGGATCCATGACAAGGGAATCGACAACTACATGTAAATATATCACCATGATTTTTTAGACCATTAATGATTTACAAGGGTAATGGGGATATATATTATCTTATAAAACATACTCTTTTTTACCTATTTATGCCTGATGGGTTTTTAGAGTATCAACTTTGGTGTTATATTCTAGATCATGAATAAGTGATCACATGCGAGGATTTTGAGTAGGATCATGGTGCATAATTTTTGGAATTAATGGAGTGGATCATAATCCAGAGAGAGAAACATTAATGGAAGATTGTGGAATATGTTTGGATCTTTTGGTATCAATGTTATATATAGGTGGAATCTTGGTAGTGGGAGTAAGATACTTTGGCTTTGTGTACTATGTTGTTTAAGAAAGACTCTTATAGAAGCTTCCTAAGGATGAGAAGTATTTAACTGAGGATAATGAAATAAAATCATATTTTCAGGCTTAATTTGAGTTAATTTTATCATTTATTCATGTATTTATTAAATATCAATTGTTTTGGGTGACTTATAGTGGTTTCTGGTTCGTTTTGGATAGTTTTAAGGGTCATAAAAGAGTTCACTGTTGACACATGGTTAGTTGAACCCATAAAACGTTTCCAAGAAAACTATGAAGTTTTTAAAGTGAAGGATTTTGTATTTTGAAAGGATATATAAAATAAGTAAAAATTCCATATAAACCATTTATCTATGCATAGAGGAGAAATTATTGGTTTGGTCTTGCATTACCAACAATTTAGGTTCCTATGAGAGGTAGAAATCCAAACATGGTATGAAAGACCATTGGACCAAAGAACTTGTATATGGTTTTTTGATCTAAAAATTAATATTTATGTACATAACAAAACTGAATTAAAACATTTTTTCACATTTATTCCACCCATTCAAATGTTCATTCTCCATAGGATCTACTTAGTAATTTTCCTCCCTTTGGAGTATGATTTTGGTGAATCCCATCATGTTAGTGCTTAGGGAACTAAGGTGTCTGATTTAGGAACCTATATTATTCATGTTTATTCTAGATCTACCCATATTTTCATGAGAAAAACATATATAAAACATATCATGGAAGGTTATATAGATTCTCATTTCATTTAATGATGAATTCATGGATCATTGGAAGATTGGCGAAAAATCTTGTTTGTTGGAAGACATCCCTTAAATAAATCCAATATCTAGAGATGTTAGGGGATCTTGAGAGGAATTTCAGTATTGATAAAATCCCTTATACTTATTATATTCTAGAATCCCATTCTACTACCCTGGATGTGATTGAATTTAGATCATTTATAGTGGTCGTTCACCTGTGGGATCGATTTAGTTGCGCCATTGGTGTGACTCTGGTATTATCTCTGATAGGTCTCTGAGATTTTCTTGAACGAGCTAAATGTAGTTACTAATTACCAAATTTCATTGTGATATTAAGTAAGTTTCCATGCTTTTTTATATGTGTGTGCATATCTATAGGTTCATTGCATTACGTGATGTCTTCACTAATATATAGATATTTCATAGATAATGATTGTTTGATTTGGTATGATTCTATTTTATGTGTGTATTTGTGTGTGTATGTGATGCCCATTAGACATATTCATATTTCATTATAACTCGAAATATTTGTGAGTGACATCAGAAAATGGATTCTTTATGATTTATTTGGTATGTGATATATTTTTTTTTTTTATACCTAGTACCCAAGTAACAAGAGGACCCATCATGGCTCGATATCCCTAGAGGGGGAGCGTGTTCAACTTTTTCATGGGAAATGATAACCAGAACATGTTAGAATATGGGGAATCAATTCCTTATATGGCATGATTTAGGGGCATTATGGTCTTCGGTCACCTAAACCGAGAGGCAGTAGTGGGGACATGACATAATATCCTTATATGGGTTGACCTTCGGCTTTGGACCTAAATATGGAGCTTGATATTATTATGTGTCTTGTAATTACACTTAGAATAATTCTTTATAGATCTAAAAACTATGAAATTACTTTGAACATTTATATATTCTACCAGTATGGAGTTGTAGTGGTTATAGTCGAGGATTTCAATGACTTGTTTACAACATGGTTTCTCAGTATGGTATTCCATTTTTATGTTGGATTTTATTTTATTACCATGGTATAAATCTATATATACATGTGAAGTTTTGTTTAGGGGGAATTAGTGATGTCCTATGTGGATATACACACACCCTATACGGTAATCTCATTGTTTATGAAAATTTTTTGAATATAGATCTAGTGAAGGGAAATGACCCTATGATAGATAGATGAGGAGAAACAGACTTATATTTGGAATCTATGTCATGGTATACATTGAATTATTATTATTTTATTTAATGATTTTTTCTATTTCTTGATTCTCATTCTGACCCTCCAAATTAGGGGTTTTTGGTTCATTTCTCATTCGTTACATTGGTCATAATTTTTATTTCAGTACGTTTTATTTATCTTTTATTCTATTATTCTAGGGTTTTATATTCAATTATGTGTATATTTAATGTCTATGATAACCAATGGTATAGTATCCCCAAAAAACCCTTTGAGCCTAACTACTATTTTATAGCCTCCTTTATAAGGGCAGGCATACATTAGGTCTTATAGCATCTATTCTTCAGTGTTGTTTGTGCAATCCAGGTTGCAGGGTTACAAGTAATACTAAGTTTCGTGTTCTTTTGATAAATTTTTTTATATTAATGAATTATTTTTAATTAGATTAATTTATATTATATATGTCTTATTATCTAATTTATTTAAATTCCTTCAAAAAATTATTATAAACATATGGTATATAGAAACATTATGCTTCATAAGAATACCAATGATGTTACATTCTCTACCCTTAATTAAAATTTTCCTCATAATTTTAATTATTACTTAAAAAAATAAACTATATATGTTTTTATAAAAGATATATTTGACCTATGATATAATTAAAAGATTAATATAAAACATTCAATCATAGAAAACATATATTTTGTCTGTAAATAGGCAAATCAAAAATATTTTTTTATACAACTATTTGAGCCAAGAGTCAATCATTATTTAATATGATGGCGAAAATCATTAATTTTACATTAAAAAATTATCATAATCATCCTTGCATAGACTATCATAGGTTGATATGCAATTTTATCTATGTATTCTAAAAAATTACTGTATGAGGAGAAAACCAATCTATTTTTAAACACTGAATATATCTAAAGGAAGAATAATAATATTTTCACGAACAAGATTTTCAAAAACACTCTCTTGGTTTACAATATTCAACAAACTAAAATTTTACTTTGAAACTGGAATTGATGGTGTGAGGATTTAATAGTCTAAAAAATATTCCAAGGATTACTGTAGTGGCTAGAATTGAATTCAATACCCACAACTCAAATGAAGAGGGTGAGTGTAAAATTTTCCCGTTGTTTCTATATCAAACATTCATCAGTATAGTTTCCCCTTAATATAATCAGATTTTTAATTCCAATTAGCCTTAGTGGTCTATGGTTAGAACAAAAATGTTCATAATTCCCAAACATTGTTCATTGGAATTTTATAAGTGTGTATAGTGTATTATTTAGGAATATAATAACTTTTGTTATATTATCCAACCACTTCATCTCTCCTTGACAATCATGAGTATGATATACAACATATACACACTTGAAACACTTTTGTAAATCATTCCTTTGGGTTATTTTTCCAATATATTTGATATGTTTGAAGTTAAAACTTTTTTCCCTCATCGTCTTTATCTCTTAATATTTCAGAAAAATTAATAATTCTCTTCAATAGGGTGTTTTAATATTTTTATAATCTCATGTATTTTTACATAACTCCATATAGTTAGTGGAGTATATCCTCATGATTTTTAAAACAAGTTTCTATACCACATGGTTTCCTATTAGGATAATTACTATAATTTCCATAACACCCACTATTTTCTTGGTTCAAAACATTATTAATTTCTAAAACCAAATGTTTTAATATTTGGAGAAATTTTTATTTTCATAACAGTATTATAATCTCATTGAATACTTAGTGTAGAAATGTATTTGTCTATAAAATCAATAATTTATCATTTAGTTTAACATTAATGATTATTGGTTTGATCTATGTATCTTTAGGTTGGGTTCTCTAACATTTTTTATCCTAATTTTATAACATAATAAATCATTTTTATAGGATTGTAATGAGAAAATGATTAACCAACCCATATACTAAAGTTATGTTATACTATGTTTACAATGAGGCCCCTTTATCATAAACCATGTGATGATTGATTTAATATCCAACATGTCTTTTTTATTGTTATTAAAACAATGTATATAAATTATCGAGCCTACATAAACCTATTTTTTTCTAATAGGTATTTAATTTCTAATAAAACCATTCACATAAAGCATCACTAAAAGTTTCTGATTTTATATAATACTTAGTTTTTTCCAAAAGACATACCGCTAGGGTCATCACTGAATTTATTTAATCTTAATCACAAATAACTAAAATTATCTAGGGAAATAACTAACCACCCCTTTGATATAAACTGTGGTTCCAATAACCCACAATCATGAGACATGTTCTAAAAAAATACACTTCTACAAATAATATTTGATAAAAACTGAGATTATTCAAGATAAAAATTACCAAATTTCTAAATAGTATTACATATCACATTAATATATCACAACCTAGAGAACCATCTGTTTTAGTTTACCACAGGACTGGATACATGAGAATTTTGTTTCAACACCTCTAAACATTTCTCTATAATAAAACTCCACTAGACTCCATTTTTGAATTCATTCTTGTTATTAATCTTCATAATATGGTGAAAGTAAAAATAATAATTTGGTGATAACAAATTCCCAAAAATTGTTGAATAAAATTTTTATAATTATGAATTTATCTGAATAATAAAGAAAATTATTTCATAAGAGAGAGATCTTATAATCATGAGTGAAAATCATATAAAAAAAGTTAACTTCAAACCAAATTTCATAAGAACATAATGTAACAAATGATCAATACAGAAAAATATTATTTCTAACTTCAATTATAATATTTTACAATAAATATTTATTCATATGGGAATATGTTCAGAATGCCTAAAAATTTTAATTATGGAATAAACATTATCATGGGGAATAATTACCTTCACGAGACACACTAACAGTGCCCACAATTATGAGAATAGAAAATTTATTCGTCAATACTTTTCTCTTGAGATATCAAATTTTACCAATTAATCAAAGTGATATTTCGGACCCACCCATTATTCATCCATACTTATGAGTTCCACTTGAACAATCATTCACTTATCACATTCTAAATAACCCAAGGAAATATAAATGGGTTTTATAAAACATTAAAATGAAAGTAATTAAAATTTTATGGAAAAAGGAACCCATGGAATTAAAATAGTTTTCAATAAAAACATCATAAAGAACTCATGTAATGAAAATGGGAGTCCTTTACTTATCAAATGGAATAATATAAATAAATCATTCATGCATTGACTAATAATAATTACATTATAAATCCATATAAAAATAATTGTCTATCGAAATATATTTACAATCATTAAAGGTAAATATCATTTAATTAATATAATAAAACATTAGTATTTACACCATATTGATATAGGGTAAATAGTTAAAAGAATAATTTCCAAAATCCATCAGTGCATCGAATCTAACTAAACACACTTCATCGAAAGGAATAAAAATAGGTTATTAACTGAATAAATGTATTAGATAAAACATTGTGGTTATATAAGGAAGAATCTTAGGGATGAAATAGTTAATGATGGATCATCACTCCAAAATAAAATGATATTATATATAAAATAAAGATAAATAAGGCGAATGATATGATTTTTAGATTGTACATGATAAAATAGAATATTGTATAAAAATGATTACCTTGATTTAAGACACCCATTTTGGAGTTTTAGAAATATTTATTTATAAATAAGAAACATCATTTTTCTTTTTAGAAAATTTTTAGAGAAATATTTTTATATAATTGTGAGATAAATAGTTTCTCTTTGAAACCATGAATATATAAATATCAGGTTTAATATAAGATGATAAGGGTGATACAAATATTTATTCACATTGATGGAAAATATTAAATTATTCTTTAGAATGAAAATTAATCATTATAGTAAAAATATAATGTTTTGGGTCACATCCAAGAGTAATTTTCAAAACATTGAAGTGAAAATTCTATGAAAATTTTACTTTTAAAATGTTAAAATCAAAAATATATCCTTAAAAATATGAAACTATTATCGAAAGAAATGTGGGGGGATATGAATCATTTTATTTTTAATTAATTTACACAATTTTTAATTTTTGGAAATATATTTTATCACAACACACGTCATAAATAGAATAAAAAAACATTTGTGTCAAAAGAGGATAATGTAAATATAGTGGATACATTATATGAAACAAAGTTATGTTTCTATTTATAAAGGATAAAATTTATTGGAAATTAAAATATGGAAAAATATGGGGAACCTTAATTAAGAGTATGGGCATAATTCTCAACAATGATATACTTTTGAGAGTAAAATATTATCAAGGTAAATGTTTTGAATTAAAAGGAAATGGTAAACATTAGTGAAAGACCATGTATGATTAAATATAATCAGAGGTGGTAATAAAATAATCTTGGATGAGATAATTTTAAGATGTAACTTTATAACTCAATGAAGTGAGGTGAGTTAACAAACCCCCTTTAAACATTGGTATCATTTGAATTGAAATCCATTTAAAAGAGAGAGCATGATATGGATATAGAATCCTGATTATTTAAGTTAATATATAAAAATAAATTCATTAGGAAATAGATACATCATTTATAATAAAACATATTTTTTAATAGGAAATATGTCTCTTGCCGTGAGAAACTAAGATAATAATCCCATACACTTACCCATGATTCACACGGGGGGGGGGGGTTAACCTCTTATATCAATAAGAAAAAAATTAATTGATATATTTTAGAACCCCATTCTTAGTTATAAACTTTTATAAACATAATTTATAATTATTAACTACATTTATATTTTTATTTAATAACCATTCTCAATATTAGGTGTGAGTAATCTTGATCATTTTCAAGTAGATTAAGAATTATGTTGTTTTTATACATACTTATCCAAATGTTTATAATTTTTATATTATATAATTTACTGTTAGTTATGATTTTTAATTATTTATATTTTTTTTAATTTCATTATATGGTTTATTTTGTAACATTCCTTAAAAATCTAATCAATGATTAGGATGTTTGATGATTTTTAACGAATAAACATATATATTTTAAATGATGAGTTTAATATTAATTTTACCACCCCTATACCAAAATAATAAAATTAATTACTTTTTTATATTGTTTATTATCTATAATTATGTTCTAATTTTTATTAATGATATTATTTTATAGTATTTTTCAGATATGTTTTGTAGACCGACATAAAATAGAATATACCATAATTAAAAGTTTATTACGATTATAAAGTGTTTTATTCTAAAATAACATAATTATTACATAAAAATATCAATATTATTTATAAAATATTATAGTATTGAATAAAATATTAATAGGTTTTAATATTATAAAAATTAACATGTTGAAACATGAGAAATTTTAATTCGTGAAAATGGAAATTGGCTTAACACATGGGTAATGGTTTCATTTTTTGAAGAATAAGAGGAATATAATTTAATTATAGTTTTTATCATAATAATAATAATAATATATTTAAAATTTATTATTAAATTTAACCTTTATAATAAGTGAACAGAGGTGGTGGTGTAAAACGAAATTCATTGTTTCATAGAGGCAAATGTCCACAAAACGAATGAATAAAAGTTTAATATTTTCTCAATATAATAGGGTAAATTTTGTAAATATTAATTACCATGGAATAAAAATATTATTTAAAAAAAATATAAATATATATTAATTATAAAAATAATTTTGAAAAATTAATATTGAGTGGAAAAAAGCTAGGGAGGAAAGTACTCACATTGAAATCTTTTTGTTTTACTTGGAGGGTTCCTAAAAATAGAGGTTTTAAGAGAATATCCTATGATTTGAGACTCAAGGAAATAGAAATTTATTTTATATTATGTTAAAAGCTGAATATTTTCAAGATATAACCTAATTTTTGGAGTGGTATTGAAGGGGTGGTGAGAGACCCATTTTATAATTGATAATAATTGTATTTTGTATATATTTCAACTTCATATATAGAGAGAACAAGTTTGACATGTTAAGAAGACCAAAAAATTGATGAAAATGGATTTTGGGAAGATATAAGGTCAATAATAACTAAAACATTCATTTAAAGTCTTTTTTTATACATTTTCTATTAGGGTAACTTTGATTTACCATGTAATTTTCTTTTGATATATAAAATTAAAATGGGAATTTATAACATAATTTGTAATTAATAATTTAAAATATAAAATTCATTTTTTAAAATAATATTTTTAAGTGTATGAAAAATATATGTTTACATTAGCATATAAAAGAGTAAAAACTCAAATTTTTTAAAAATGTGTATTTATATGACTAAATTTTATTCATACCATAAAATTATCAATGTGTTTGATTTAAATGATAAATATTATTTATTTTATAGATGAAAAAATTTATGAGGATTTCTAATTATTTTAAAATCTAATTTTTCCAATATAACATTTAATTAAAAGAATGGTCCAAAACAGTTTTTATTGGAAAATGTTACTTAAGTCCTTAAAATGATAATAACATGATTTATAAATTCAAAAAAAAAGATGTTTTAAATTTTTTTACTTTTATACCAATGATATGTGTTCAATGATCTATAAATATCTAGGCCAATATTTTATTATAGTTACGCTATAAAAATTACTATTTGGGTAAAAATGATATTTTAACTATTCATCTTAAAAATCAACTATTTTAAAAAAATCGAGAAAACTAATTCTATTATAATAATGTTATTATAAGTCAAACAAATTAAATTTTATACATTACAATTATAATATTTATAAAGATAAACTTTAAACGAATATATATTATAAAAAGAAAACCCCATTTATTAAATAGTGATGTTTTTAAAAATTAGGAATTTTTAAAATTATTTCATATCTATTACCAACAATATTAATATATATATGGTTATATAATAATAATTTTTTAAGGATTATATATCTAATTTATTGGAATCATGTAAAAAATACTTAAAACAACACTTTGAAAATAATATCATTTAAACTAAATAAAATTTAAAGAAATATGGTTAATATTAATTATTTGTATTTTAAAATTTTATATCTATTATCCATTAATATTAGAAAATTTATTTTAATTTTAAAAATAAATTTTTCATAGTTTAATATTATTATTATTATTAAAATTTGTTGCATAAATATATATATATATATATATATATTATTTTAAAATTATATTTTTTATTTCATTGCCAGTTATATTATTCGAATTTTATATCTAACAATAAATATGTTTAGTATAACTAATAGATATACGTATAAATAGTTATATAATTCTCAATTATCACATTTTTTACAACCATATTTATAAATCCCACAATTTTTTCTATATATTTATCCACTAGAATCATTTGTTCCTTTTTCACCTCTATCATCGCACTTCATATTTTCAAAGTTTTGATTTTATATCTTAATGTATTCTTTCTCTATTAATTATTTTAATCATAATTACTGTTTTTAATTTTATATTTATCTTCCTCATGGATAAACATAATCCAAGATATATCCCAGTGTTGAATATTCTATTCTTTTCTATTTATTATCCACTTTAATTTTATACACTTTTAAAGGATGTAATGATCCAATATGTATAATACTATGTTTCAGGTGATTATGTTGAAACATTTTACTATGAATTAATATAGTATATTTATTTTAACTCCAATATTTTATTGATTATTACATAATCTAATTTGATTCATTAGAAAGTGTATACAATTTTAAACACATAGTTCATGGAAAAAATATGCTTCCTAAAAACCAGGGGCATTACAATCTAGTTATGTTTATTAAAACCAAAAGTTAAATTTATTAGGAAAGGGTAGTTTTTGATAGGATATAGATTTTTTGGGACACCAGAAGGAGTTCGAGAACCCCCATTGAATATACATGTTATGTACCGATTTTATTCAAATCAATTACTCTATTTGGAAGGTATCAGATATTAAATGTGTACTTTCCAAGTACTGTAAATTTACGGGAGTCTAAAATCATGATAATATTTTATAGATATTTTTTTGTATATTCATTTGATTATGTAAAGAGTTACTGAATTATTGAACATATATAGTGAAATTTATCATGCTCATAAGTATTCTAACAGATAATGTGTATTTTCATCAGGTTTATCTTATTTGATAAGAGAATTTTAATTATTGAAAAAGGGTTTTTATAAATAGTATGGTTATAACAGTTTATTTGATAACTATTTCCCTCCAATGGAAATAAGATTTATGTTTGGAAAAAAGAGAGTCTTCATATCTTATATTTCTATTTTATGTATATTGTAGTTTCTAATGGGCTAGTGGGAGTGTTTTTAGACTATGTAAAAATCCAATTTATCATATTAAAGATAATTTAAATCAAATGATAAATTTAGTAAATCTTAAAACCATAAATTAATTAATGTTGTTGAGAAAAATGTTAATATAAAGTGTAAAATTTCTTACCAAAATATTTAAAAACATAGAGTGATTAAAATAGTTATAATAATAATGATGATGATTTTAGAAATGTTATAATTATACAACATATGTTGTTATAATTGTAACAGTTTTTTAATGTGACGGAATTATAAAAATATATTCAATGGATTTCAGATTATGAATACAGTTACTATCTATCACCATTATAAAAATTTTATTTCTTAATAAATGTTAGTAACTGATGAATTTTTTTCTAATGTCTTATTAAATGGTCACAAAGAGATGTGTTAGGAATTACTGTGAGTTATGATGAGTCAATCAAAACCACTAGAACTACCACAAATGTATGGATGATGCGGAAGCTTATCATATGTGATATGTTATAAAGGTAATAAAATAATTTTTTTAAATTGTTATAAAACACAATAATTAATATAAAATGTATAATGTTGTAAAAAATTAAATATCCACATTATCATTGTACTACATTGGTTGTTATTATTTTATAAATTGAAATGATAATTGTCCTCTTAATGTATAAAATTGAGTTATCCCTAACTAATGTTCACCATGGAGTGTCAAATTTTGTGATGACATTTTAATACCACCATGAGTATTATTCTTGTACTATGATATTAAATATGCAGATAATACACAGAACTAGTTTTTTGTGTGATGGATGAACCATGAAGTTTACCAAATAGAGTTTTATTCACTCTATCGTTGGTATATTTGGGGTGAATTGTAACACCATGAGTTTTTCAAACATTTTTTGAATAAATTATAATTACATTGATGGGATATTTTTCAATATACACCAAGTTAATCTTTCACAACATGGAACATCAAATTAGCTTATGTTACACGTGATATAGAGTTTTAACAAAACAATGATATATTATTAATATAGTTATTTAAATGTATATGTTATAACCTAACTGTCATTATTAGTAAAATTGTTATTAATAACTAATATTTAAATATAATTTATAATGTTCTTCTTTATATAATACATATTTATTATAAAATATATAATTTTTGATAAAGTCTTATAGGTTTTGAAAATACTATTAATAAAATTACTTTTTTTGAATATTTGAGAAAATAATAAAATTCATTTTTGAAACTTTTAGAAAATTACATTCATAAAATAAATCTATATTCTTAATTTTAATATTAAAGAACTAACTTGGCTTAATTGTTATTATTTTTCTAAATGGATACATTTTTTGATCAATACTGAAAAATAATAAATTTTATGTGAAAATTTCCTCCTAGTTATATTTAGTAAATGAGAAAAATTAAATATTAAACTATAATTAATGTAAAACTAGTTCAATTATATATAATTTATTTAAATTCAGTTCATTTTAATCGATTTTAAATAGAAATTCAACATAAAAACATTGTAATATTTTTATCATTTTATCTTTAAACACCCGACTTTCCTATCAAGCTTACCAGAATTAATTTTTTACATTTATGTGAATAGAGTTTGGAATAATGGATAAGATATTTGGAATCATAATAATTTATAACATCTAATAATTTGAATATAATTTTTTTCCAAATTGAATATTGAATGTTGAAAAAATTAATACCATGCTTGAGGTAAAAATTGGTTTAGCGAGGGATAAATTAGGAATATAATGGTAAATTATAAAATTAAGGTTGTATAAAAAATATTTATATACATATTTAGAATTATCCTTTATGAGGATATAATTTGATCCATTTTAAATCCTTTTTCCTTGTGGATAATTTCGGACCACTCGAATCTTTCAAAAAATGCTTTGCCTATCCTCTCCCACATATATAAATGGCCACCCACTATCTTCTTATCATCATAAAATCATACCTATTTTATTTGGAAAATACCTAACAAAATAAAATATAAAATTCAATAACCTTATAGAAGAATCACTATTTTTTTCACAAATCCATCCTAGGATGGATTTTAGTGCCAACCTAAGGAGGATTCCTGGAGAATAGGTAATGTTCAACAACAAATGATTTTGTTTTATTTCTCCATAAAACCCCTTTAATTAATTTTATATCATTATTAAATAATAAATTATGTATATAAAATACATTTATATTTTTTTATTGATATTTTCCTGACTGACAATATTCTACACTTCCATCAAATTGGCTACGAAATCATCATTTTTGTTTACGAAAAACTATGGCCTCGCGAACTGTGGTTGTTCTCTTTTCCCTTACCACCTATAGAGGATGTTAATTATAATTTTTTTTATATATATATATTTGATATATATGATTTTTATTATTTTATTATGATTATTTAATTTTTATGTCACACTTACATTTATGAATTCCATTTTGTGGGAATATGATATGGATGTTCGTGTGTACGACAGACAACCACCTCACGCGGCTATGTGATTTGTTTATGATTTAACTGTAATATAATAATAATGGAATTAATAAAAATATGTGATATATATCACATAATAAGGACTCTTTAATGAAAATTTATCATATACTTTTCATTCATTCAATCTAAAAAGAAAATGGAAATAAAATTATTGCATATGTATGGGCTACCGTCTCCACGAATGAATTATTTCAATTCTTATTTATAAATTTTATACATTATTATACATATATATAGAGTTTATATGATATTTATATAAATTTTATCATTCATACGATTATTAAATCGCGATTAATGTAAGCTAAAAATATTATAAATCAAAACATTTAAAAACCCAATCAGTAATTAACAAAACGTAACTTTAACATGGAAATGTTAACAAACAAGTAATAAAAGGTCATAATAAAATAATATATATGAATATGATTCATTAATATATTATAATAAATTTATAATTACTATAATTGTGGTTTTACTGATTATGATGGATGTTAAGGCATAAGTTAAGGGAATTTTGTCTCAATATTCCTTCTATAAGATGTGTGTTATGTTATGCACCTATATTACCTTACAAGGTGTATATATAGCTCATTTGACTTGCAATATCTTGAATATATTTATCCTCATGGTATTTCCTATACCATTTTATAGATTCCTTCATAGGGCTTATGATTCAATGTTATAGAAGTGGTAAGGATTTTGTATTATCATCTCATAATTTATCAAAATTATTTATGATTATATATCAAATAAAATAATATTATATTCCTCCTATAATAAATTCTCATTAATTTTCCCCTTCTCTAGTAATTAATGATAAATTAATTTAATGTTACCATTTTTCACTCTCTTTTCGTCTGATAATTAATAATTATTTTTAAGAAAACCCAATTTTATTTCCTCTTCTCTCAGAAATTACTTTTCCATAAATCCTTGTTCGATAAATAAACATTAATAAATGTTTTATTACTCTATTATGAATTTTAAATTATTTTTTTCACATATTTAAATTTTGACAAAAAAATTTGAAAGTAATCATCCTGTCATTTTAGAAAAATAATGCATGTTTTTCTTTTACAATAAATGTTAAAGGAACTTTATTTTTAATGTGTACTGAATGAAGGAAATTTTCCAACACAATGACCAATCATTAATCAAATATCCCTTTTAAATATTTCATATTTACATTCAATGAAAATGTTTTTTAAATTATGTTTTTTTAATGTTTTTTTACATTAAATGATATTTTCATCATGAAATTTTTAAATCATCTTTCAAAATTATTTTTCATAAAATATGACATCTATTGGTGTTAAAATATTCCTTATTGGGGATATGATCCAAGATTTTCATTCATTTGTTTCTATGAATGGTTTATGTTTTGATGACATGTTTTTTATGAAACATGTTTCTCTTCCATGGGGTATACCATGATAAAACACTTATGAAACACACTTATTTTCATGGGTTAAGATTTGATGAATTGATTTTTAATCATATATCTTTTATAGAGTTTATTTTATGATTAAGTTTTTATTATTCCCCTCACATTTCATAGATTATATGATGAATAATTTTTATGATCTTATGACACACATTTGTAAGATTTCATTATGTGATATGTGGGACCAATATCTCCATCCAATTAATTAGTTAGTGTTTTATAACCAATAGGACTTGAGATGGGAGTGTTGTCGGTTTGGTAGGATATGGATGGAATGGGAATTGCTCCAAATTTATTAACACGGTTCGAGAATCTGTAGTGAACTCAATTTAGTAAAGAACTATTTTAACTATGATGGTCTTGGATGTGAGACTTGAATAATATTGAAAATATTTTATATGATTTTTTGTTCGACACAAATTTCATGTCTTTTGATAATGTTATTATTTTATGCATTTTGTTCTTTTATTCCATTAAAAATCATGTCTTGTTAATATACAATTTTTATCCCATGACTCCCTATTATGATCCTTGATATTAAGGGTATGAATTTCAAATGTTATAGCCACGTTCTCCTATCGTTACATTAATGTAATCCATACATATCATCCGTGTTTACACATACTATGCATATAAGCCCATCCATTATTGTGTTTCCACTCCCTAGGACATGAACATATGTATTATATATGATACTAAAAATAAGGTAGATAGTTTTGAAGAACATAGTGGGATATGAGAGCACTGACATATAGACTACTGTTTATGTTTCCATGTTACCAAAGGCAATAAACTATTATTGATATTACGTGTATGTTTGTTTAATGTAAAAATATTCATAAAGAATTATCAAATTTATTTATTTGAAAATCATGGTGTTTTATAGTTGGTATCATAGAAAAGGTTACTTAACTGTCAGAAATAAGAATAAGAACCCCATAGTGAGATCCCTAAGAACTTTTCTATGGATACTTTTAAGGTTGAGCCAATGTATAGAAAAATAACAGGGAATTTAGGTAAATGATAATGTGAGTAGTTTCCATGATATACAAGTATTCATGTATGCTAAAATTGTATATGGAACTAGAATAGATATACCTGGGTGTAACAAACCCAAAAAAAGGTATAGAGCTGTAATCGGTCAGGAAATGTTGTATGATTACAGGACTTGCTTCACACTTGGTTTGACACTCCCAGGGGATATTCATTGGAAATTAAAAAAACCTTTATGAATAATCAAAAAGAATATAAATTTAACGATTGTTATAAATGTGATAGAATAAAAATGAGGTGTCATAGATTATGGAAGTTTTCATAATTTAGATATCATATATGTGATTTTATTAATTATATGGTTCCCTGTTATGACTATTGTGTCTACCCTATACATTTTTATTATAATCAAGGGACGGAACAAGAACTAACCATATTAATGTTATGTATGAAGTAAAATGTAATGATTTTCCTCCTAAGAATCATAGTTGTATATGAACTAGAATAAAAAATAACATTTTAATTCTCAAACAACTTCTTTAAGATTTGACTCATGCTTAACTTGAAAAACTACAAAGGAGGGAACAATATTCTATTGAGTCCTTCATGAGGAAATTTCAACCTTATTTTAGTGTGTCTTTTGATCCACTAATTTATGAACTATGAATCGCTACCACTAAATTTTTTTTTCCGATTTCTAGTATTTGTGACATGAATATGTTTGTTTTGTTATCTAGTATTTAAAAGGTGAAGCTGATCAATTGTGGAATCTTATCATGAAGACGAGGAAACATGAAGAAACGGACTTCATGAATTGGAATTAGTTCACGAACATATTTTCCAGTAACTAATATCATCATATTCTTTATATAATGATAGATAAATAGTTCCTTAAGCAATGGTAAAATGATGATGCGTCTATTGGTACCAATGAGGAAAATTTTACAAGACTTTTGAGGAATGATTTTGGTGTTAAAATTTAACCTGAAGGGAAGGATTATCAAATCTTTTGTGGATTAAATACATATCCCTAAATGGAGTAATCGATTAGTGAAATAAGTATCTATGAAGATATTGTTTGGTGAGAAATCAAGAGGGAAATGTAGGTTGATGTTACATGTAAATCTATTGGATTTTACAAGAAAATAAATTTGGAGTTCAAATGAAAATATAAGAAACCTAATGAGAAGAAAATGAGCATCCCATAGTACTCTATGTGTTGGAGGAGGAGTGGAGGAAATTTCCTAAGGAGGAATAAAAAATGTTTTAAGTGTGGAAGTGAATTTAATTTGGAAATTGATTGTCAGTGTAATGGGAAGAGGTTGTATGACTATGTGAATATAGAGAAATCTACACATATTGCACCACCCATACTTTAGTGCTTCCTGTATAGGGATAATGGAATTATGTTAACCAGTGACCAAATATGAGGGTTAATGTTGATGATCAATGTTAGTAACCTCTTAAGATAAGGGATAAGGGAAAATATAATAGGCTCACTATTTCTGATGAAGGGTGTGATAACAATGTGGTGAAAGGTACACGTAGCATCCATTCAAGAACTGCTAATGTCGTTTTGGAATCTAGATCTATGCATTCCATAATATCTAAAAAATTATCTTGGGTGTCAAGATAAAACCAAAAATTTATGATATAGAATTAGGATTAAAAACCCTTAATAGTATGATTATCTCATATTATGTCTATGATTCCAGTACAGTTGATATTGGAGGGAATGTTCTTCCTAGACATCATTTCATTCTTCCTTTGGATGAATTTGATTTAAAACGTGGTGTGGATGGGATTTCTATACATTAATACTACAATAATGTTTTATAAAGGGGAGTTATATTGGATATTCCAAACTATCCTATGATCTTTTATCTATGTAATGATATTTATGAACTTCATATTGATATTATATATGTTTTATGGGTATTAATTACAATTAAGAAGGGGTGTTTATCTCAAATGATTTGGGAGAAACTCATAATTTATGATATTCCTATTATTTGGAAATTTTTGATGTCATTCCTGAAGATTTTCATATACTTCCACCAAAATGGAATGTTGAGTTTGCAATAGAACTTATACATTGTGCCACGCCAATTTATTTACTCACCATAGAATGTACATCAATGAGTTTTTGGAATTAAAGAAGAATCTCCAAGGAATCCTTGATAATGAATGCATTTGGATAGGTGTGTCACCTTGGGATGCACTTTTAATTTTTGGGAAAATAAATATAGACTAATGCGACTCTTCATTGATTATTACGTGCAAAAAAAGACATTAATTAAAAAAATTATCATACTACTTTTATTGACAACTTTTTTGACAAAATAAATTGATCTCAGTACTTGTCCAAGATTGAAATTCATTCTGGATATTATCATTTGGGGGTCAAGAAGGAAGATATACCGATGTTGAAAATATATTCATCCTATTGAGACTTTTAATATATAGTCATTTTTTTGGTCTCACTAATTCCCCTACTGTCTTCATGTATTTAAAAAATAGAACCTTTAGAGATTAACTTGATTATTTTGTTATCGTATTTATTGATTATAATATTATCTAATCAATGTGAAAATAAGAGCAGGAAGAACACATGAGAATTATACTAATTTCCCTACATAAAGAGAAACTATATGAAAAGTTTAGAATGTCTCGATTTTTGCTACAAAAGGTTTCAATTTTTTGTCAAATATTATCAAAATATTGTCTGTATTTTTCTTGGTTTGTCTAGACATTATCGACAGTGTTTAGAGATTATCTATTTACTACCTAATCCACTGAACACATTAACTCTTAAGGAATCCATGTTCCTTTGGACATATGATTATGAGTAAGATTTCATGAAATTGAGGTGAATGGTAGTTAGTGCACTATTATATATATTACCAAGTAGTGGATAAGGGACTTTAATCAATTTTGATGCTTACAAGAATGGAATATGATGGGTTTTTATGCATGACAACAAGGTGATATCTTATGTCTCACGAAAATTGATTATTAAGAAAGAAAATTTCCCACATCATGATTTGGAGTGTGTTGTTGAATGTTTGATTTATGGATATAAATTCATTATAATTACATAGAAATATATGATATATATACATCAAAAAAAGTTTAAAGTATACATACACAAAGAAGTAGTTGAATATAAGCTAAAAGAGATGGGAATAGATCGTCAATGATTATGACTGGTCAATACATTACCACCCTAGGAAAGTGAACATGGAGGTTAATTCATTGAGCCGAAATGATCATGCTTGATTATCCATGTTGAGGATAAAAAATATCCAATATTTATAAATTTTCAAAATATATATATGGAAATATTTATGGATGGAGAAAATATTATCACTCCTAATTGATTATTCTACTATCTATCTAGGTGAAGATTAAAGATGTGCAAAAGAAAGATGTATGGGTGTAAAAAAGCATAAAAATGTTCCTGAGGTTATCCTTGATCATGATGGAATTATAAGGTTCAGAAACCACATATTTGTTCCTTCCATTCCAAACCTGAAGAAAGAGTTGATAAAGTATGCTTGTAGTTCTTAATTACCTATTCATAAAATAATTACAATGATATATATTTATTTTAATAAATATTTTTAGTGTGATTGTATAAAGAGATATATAACTTAGTTTTTTCTTTATTCTTTTTATATTAGTAATTTAAGGATAAATTGAGAAATTATTAAGGGTTTTAATATATATTTTCAAGATTATAATTGAAATTGGAACACAACACTATGTATTTTGTTGTTCGTCGCCCAAAAACCTGTAAAGGGAATAATTCTATATGGTTAGTAGTTAACCATCAAAATAACTCATAAAATTTCACCACAAATAGAGAATACTTCCTTCTAGATCAGCTTTCCATGTTATAAGTTAAGGAACTGGTAACGTTGAATGGAGTAAAACATTCTATTGTATCTAATCGGGGTCCAAGGATTACCTCAATGTTCTGGAAAAGCCTTCATCAACTCCTTGATAAAGACTTGAGTTTCGACACAACTTATCTTCTTTAGATATATGGCTAGTCTAAAATAAATATTCCGACCCTATAAGATATGTTGAGATGTTTTTCATTGGATATCTAAGTTGGTAGTTATCTTCATTTATTCTAGTTGATTTTTCTGGAAACAATTTATTTCACTCAATAATTTAGATTCTAGCTAATAAAGCCATGTATGGAATAAAATTTAGTTCTCTATTGATATGCAATGAAGTACGAGAAAGAAAGATATTTGGACCTGATATTATTAAATAATTGGAAGAGAATATAATAAACATTTAGAATCACATCAAGGTAGATTAGAGTTGGCAGAACAAATATTCTAACAATCACTATGGTGATCTTGAATTTGAAGTAGGTGATAATTTTTTTAAGAATTTATCTATGGAATAAGTTTATATTATTCAATATAAAGGGGGGAATAAACCCTAGGTATATCAGTCCCCCTAAAATTATTGATTGTATCAAGATTTTTACCTATATTTTTTTGCTTCCACTGGACCTCCATAAATTACACAATATGTTCCATGTATTTCTCCTGAGGAATTATATATCAGACGCTTCACAAGTAAGGAACATATTAGTCATAATACTAGAGAAATATCATTATCATAAAGAATATCCAGTAGATATTCTAGAACATACAGATAAATTTATATGAAAAAATACCACTCACCTAGAAAATGATTTTGGATAAAAGAACCAACTTTAGGAATCTACGTTGGATGTCAAGGATATGTTGATATAAAAGTATCCTCACTTTTTGTTTAAGATTAATGAATTTCAAGAGATAAATTAGTTTTAATGGGGATAGAATGTAACACAATGAGTTTTTAGGATTTTTCTCAAATAAATTTGATTTAATTGATTTATTGGGTTACCTTCTACACCAATTTATGCTTGCACTTCACAAAATATCGTATTAGCTTATGTTACACTTGACACTGAGTTTTAAAAAACAATGACATATTATTAATATTTATATTTTACTATGACTCTTATATATTATCCATTAATCATAATAATATTAATAGTAATAAATAATTTTTAAATATTACATAAAATGGATTTATATAAATAATACATATTTAAAAAAAATACATATTTTTTTCAAGCCATTTTATATTTTTCAAATACAACTTTTAAAAAAATATTTGTATATCTTTTTGGGAAACAAAATAAAATTTATTTCTAAAACATTGAGAAATTCAATATTATTAATTTTATTTTATTTTTTTATTTAAAATTTGAAATTCATCATTGTGTGAATTTTTGGGATTTTCCTTTAAGTTATCATTTTTTAATAGTAAAAAATATTGACTTTTAATTCAAAAAAATCTTTTAATTTAATTTATTTATAAAGATTAATAAAAATTTAAAATATATTTTAAATTTATATAATTTCTATTAGGAATATTTCATTAAAATTTATGTCATTTAAATAAATTTGACATTTAAAATGGATATAAAAACTATGAAACTTTTGGATCGTTTTCTCTTTAAAACCCTATTTTTAATAATGTCCACAAGATTAATTTTCAAATAATTTTTTCCATTTCTATGAATGTAATTTTAAAAAAATGGATTCTATATTTTGAATCATAATTATTTATAATATCTAAAAATCTTGTCATATTTTTTTACTAGATTTTATATTGAATGTGTTTAAAATTAGTTACCTTGGTTAAGGTAAAAAAATTTGTACTGAGGTTTAAACTTAGATGATAAGTCTCAAATTTACTTATAAATTGATTAAAAATTTATTTTGTATCCATATTTTGACCTTATCATGTCTATTAATTGATGTTTATCCATTTTTACCTATTTTACATTTGAAAATTGTGGGAGAACTAAAATCATTAAAATAATTCCATACATGCCCTCTTCGACAATTATAAATGGCCACCACTCTTCTCTCCTATTAAAAACATGAAACATCTTTGAATACTCTAATCCATTCCAATATAAACTATGAAATTCTCTCACCTCATTTTAAAAGGCTCAGTTTTAGAATAATTCCATCCTAGGATGTCTTTTGGTTTAAACCTAATGAGGATTCCCAAATAATAGGTAACATTCATCAGCGAACATTTTTTATTTATATTTCCTGAAAAACCATTTAAATATTGTTATATAATTATTATATAATAAAATACATATATACCAAATAATTATTTATTTTTAGGATAATTTAAGTACCAAAACCATATCCACTTCCACCAAATGGGCTTCAAAATCATTGTTTCTGTGTACAGCGGACTATTGCCTCTTGAACCGATATTAATCATTTTTTCATAAGAAACTCTCACGTATATTTATATTGATGATGATTTATTTATATTTTATATATATTATTTTTATGATGTTATTATTATTGTATAATATTTATTTCACACATACCTTTATGCCTTCCACTTTCGAGGAATATGATAATGACATTCGGGTGTTAAGAGGACTACCACCTCACAAAGAGATATGAATCGTTCAGAAATTAAATGGAATTTTTTAAATATAGGGTTTAATAAAAAAAAAATATATATATAAAATAATAATTATTGATGAATAGTAATTTGTAATATACTTTTCATTCATTCAATCCAATAAAAAGAGTAAACAACATTCAAGTGTACGTACGACATATATTCTCAGTGAACGGTATATTTCATTTCCCATTTCTATATATCATTGATTATTATAAATATATACTAATTATATATTACATTTATATCATTTTATAATTATATATATGATAAAATAATTTTTAATTGATGATAATAAATAATATTAATAATAAAATCTTTTATAAAAAACAAAGCGGTTATTAGTGAAACATTACTTTAACATAGAATCATTAATAAATGGGTAATAAAATATCATAATAAAATCATATAATTTATTGTATGTATGAATATATTTATATAATAGTTTTACAATAATCATATATTTATTATACAGGAGGTCTTACTAAGTGTGATGGACATCAGGGTTTACGGTAAGGGAATTTTGTCACAATTTTCCTTCTTTATGATGTATGGTATACTATGAAAGAAAATTCTATTATGAAGTATATATAAATTCAAATTGACTAGTAATATCATGAATTTATTTATTCTTATTATATTTGATGTTCCATTTTATGTTATTCTTTCATGGGGATTATGGTTCAAAGTTAATGAAGTGGTAAATATTTAATTTTACAATCTCATAATTTTTTTGGATTATTTTTTATTAAATCTCTAATGATGGAATATAATGTTCTACATCTTAATAATTGACATTATTTTTCATATACTATTTTTGTTAAAGATATCTTCAAGTAATGGTGTTTTTTCATAATCTTTGTTGATTTAGATTATTAAGATATATTTTCATAAATTTATACCTTTTCTCTCTTTGGTCGGAAATCTATTTTCCTTCAAAATTTTATTTCTATAGATGCTTTAAAAAATGTTTTATTACCCTTCTATAATATTTAATAAAAAATTCACATGTTTTACATTTTACGATAAACAAAATGGATGTTTCATGGTGTTTTCCCAAAAAATTACCATTTTAATTTTTCCACTAGTGTGAAAGGAATATTCATTTTAATGTTTAAAATGAGAGATACATTTTATGATTACATGAAAAATAATTTCTCTGAATATTAATTTAGGAATTATCATGGTCACATTCAAATAAAATGTTTTTCAAAATATTTTATATCATAAAAATTATTTTTTAGAAGAAAGGATATTTTCCTCAACAAGTATTTTAAATGATCTTTCAAAATTATTTTTCATCTAAGATGATATCTATTGTTGTTACATGTAACATAATAGGGATATGATCCAATAATACAATTCATGTTCTTTATCTGAATGGTTAATTTTTTTTTTGGAATGATACTTATTAAAAGTGTTCCTCTTCATAGATCATATTATTTCATTTCCCAATGAATCGTGTCTTTTAAACTACCAATATTTATTCCATGACTAATTATTATGATCATTGACAAGCGGGGTATGGTTTCCAATTATTATCCTCAAGTTCTCAAACCCTTATATTAATTTTATGCTTATGTATCTCCATTGTTTACCATTACTGATCATTTGAGATCACCCTATCTTTGGTTTCCTTTCCATAGGTTATGAAGAAATTTATTATATATGATATGTCTAATAAAGGAGTTATTAATTAATAACATACTAATAGATTACATAGATCACTTACGGATGAGTTTTTATATTTCCATGTATCCAATTGTACAAAACTATTATATTTATCAAGAATTTGTTTATTTAATGTAATAAATATTCCTCAAAAAGAATGTGATTTATCTATATGGGAATTTTAGTTTGTTGTATAAAGTGTTCATATTTGGAGTCCTAAATAGATAAGGAGAGTTAGATACAAATAATGATACCCTTAATACTTTGATAACTTTCTTATGCAAGAAATCTTGCTTTGCTAATCGGGGGATAGTTTGATATGGTGTTGATCGTTCAAGTAGTTAGTTATTAATAAGGATCGTATTTTTACACTCATAGGGTTAGTATAAAATATGATCCCTCAAATGAGATAGAATATTTATTTTTATGTTCATACATAGATGTTATATATAATTGGGTTATCTATCAGGTTAGGTGAATGTGATGTTCACATCCGAAAAGGTGATTGATATGTGATGTATTCATTATATTGGTCAGTCGTATACTTATAGAGTCAATAACATATGAGGAGGATATATGGTATTGATATACTATATATCCCATATTCACTAAATGTCTTAGACATGTGGATCATATTAAAATGAATTCTATCATATGATACAATTGTTAGAAATTGGTATAGAGATACAAGTGTTCCATGCAGATTCGGGAAGATCCCTTTTTAGCTTGAGTGGTAATCAAGATTTTCTAGAGGTCAATATTTACCTACATCAATGAACTCTAGAATAACTTTTTTGTCAAATGTTACAAATTATGTTGGGGTTAAAATTTCTAGTTGATTAAAGGGGAGTTGAGTTTGACTCTAAGAGAAAGTATACATGTTTTCTATATTTTATCCATCATGTGTTTTCGATGGATATTCACAATTTATTTCATATGATTTGATACACAATGAAATTAATTATAAATTTGAAAAAGTGGTTTGGAAGATATCCAAAAAATGGATATTACTTCATAATATATTTTGCATATACCATATATGGTGATATGGAAAAAAAACTAATGTTTCTTTATTATAAGTTTGAGATTCATGGTGTTACTCCCAAAAATCATCTATTATACTGTATGATATAAATATTTTATAATATATTGAAGGCATGTTTATTTTATGAATCATTTTATATGATATATATATATATATATCATATTATCACATATTATGATAAATTATATAATATAACATACGCTGAGCCTTATGGTTCATCAAGAAGTCGACTGATAATTTTAATCATTTGAATAAATATCCCCCATAAACTATCATTTGAATATTCATTTCATAAGATGAAAAATAGGGAGATTTAATGAAAAAGTTTATAAATGATCTATAACTAGTTCCATTAACTCATACACATCATAATATATATGATAAGTTGGTTGTTCTTAAGGAGCATCTTATGGGCTTAAAAATAGACCAAACCTATAATGATTGGTTGATTGAGTATCGTCCCATTATCCCTAAAATCTTACATTTTTCCTTCAAAAAAATTACAAAAATAGAAACTACTAATTCATGGGTTTGAGTAGAGTACCACCCATGTGATGAGTTCTTCATAAAAGTCATGGAAACACTGCAAAGGTGGGACACCATTGGATGCCTCTTTGTGATATTTAACATTCTCAAACGATTGAAGAAGATGTGGAACCTCATCGGTGTAATGAACATATGGATGTATTATTCATTTTCAATAAATCATATTCTTATTTAAATACATTTTGTATCATTCAAATATTGATTTAATTTTCCTTCCATGGTATTTATTATCTGGTAATCAAAACATAAAAACCAATAAATTTTTTAAAGACAAAAGAATTTATATATATAGAAAAATATGTAAGTGCAATTAATAAATCAATTATGAAAAAAATTGATAAAATAATGAGACAATATCAATTCATGAATATAAAATACTCATTATCATTCAAATATTCCACTACCCAAATTACCCTCTCTCTCGAAATTGATTGAAATCCTCATGAAAATACCCAAGATATAGTTATGAATGGATATGGATTAATTTTTCATCCTAAAATAGTTTACTTATTAATTATAAAGTACATAAA
Source organism: Viscum album (assembly GCA_963277665.1). Classification (NCBI taxonomy): domain Eukaryota; kingdom Viridiplantae; phylum Streptophyta; class Magnoliopsida; order Santalales; family Viscaceae; genus Viscum; species Viscum album. Next base: position 31,260,763 of record OY728120.1, on the reverse strand, counting down.
TTTATAAAAACATGATTATTGTTAAGTGGAATTAAATATGGTAGATAAAACCAATAAATTCCTCAATCCTTTCAATGTTACATTCAAAATTCATATAATCTGGATAGAATAACATGTAATATTTTAGAAGTAAAATCATGGATTAATATTTTTAATGATAAATAGAAAAGAAATGTGATATAAAAGGGTTTAATGTACTCACGGGTATGGATATATGATATTGGACATAATATATGATAATTCCGGTAAATAAGAGCCTAAACAATAAAAGCAATATTACAAAAGTATTCTCCAAACAATGGAAAATATCAATAATAATTTGTAATCATTGGTGTAAATGAGACAAAAATGAATAATAATCTTATCATACCAAAAAATGTGACATCATTGGTATATAATTTAATGTGTTACCACTAAAATACAATCAGTTAATATGTCATTTTAAATATAATTAATGTGATAATTTTCTGAATTTTATAATATAACCTTGTATTATATATCTAAAAATTATTTAAATAAATAAATAGAAAAAAAATTTAATGGTTTCTAGATGTGGTGATTAAATCATTGTTGTGTGGGGATCATTAAATGATGTAAATTTTAATTTTTTATACCTAACCAAAACATACCCACATCATATAATAAATTTAACACAATAAGATGACAATTATATGGTTGATAAAATATTTATAATCACTTAAAATCACTGATATTTTAAAAAGAGGTTTTTATAGATTAATAAATTTTGTTTTATTTTATGAAATTTAAATAAATGTAAATATAATAAAGAATAATAAATGATGGTTTACCTCTCATTTACTACTTAATTTGATTCTTCTTTTCCTAGATTTTGAAAGACACTCTACCAAGAATGAACAGAATCATATCTACTGTCTTTTAATTATCCATAGTTTATTTTTTATATATGTCCATTTGGAGAGAAATAATACTAAAGTCTATATTAGGTCTTATTGAAGTCTCAATCATAACATTATTTTAAATTAAATTTTGGGATAATTAATTGGTTAAATTAGATTAAAGTTATCAGTTTTAACATATGGTAAAGAATCTTCATCTGAAAAATACCCACCAATACATGGAAATTTAACAAGAAATATTACCTCATATAATGGTTCATAGAGACAAATTTATTACTAAATTATTTTACTAAAAGATTTATATCTTAAAAATCAATACAATTACTTTTTGAGTAAATTATATATCATGATTACTTCCTTCAATAAACTCCATTTTGATGAAATCCATTGGTTTATAAATCAAATATTGTTTCAAAAAACCATTAAATACTCATTGAATTATAATATTGTTAGTCTTTATGGATCATTTGAGTAATTTGTAAAATAATTTATACATTCTCCATGTGGGAAATATTTTAATTGAGTGGATGAAATTATTTTTTTCAAAATGATATCTTCTCCCTGAGCATCATCTATATGTTTATTATCATTTGTCGCAATTGGTGTATTAGTCATTGTGATCTCAAAATCTTCCAGGGAATATCATTATTCCCATATTTTAAAAAAAATTAGGAGAATCCTTTATTATCAATAATACTTTATTTTTTGACTCCCTAAAATTTTTTGAATTCAACAATTCTTGAAACGGATTCATACTCTCATTAATCCACTAAAAATGTGAATCATTTCCATTTTATGTGATGTAAATTAAATTATATAATCCATAGTTTAATTTTTTTAATTTATTCTTTATTGTAAGTAATAAGAATCCAAATTCAACATACACCTCAAGAAAATATATATTTTTATCCCAAAAAGTTATAAAATGATATGAATTATAGGAATTTATTTTCACTTTGGGGGTGGGGTAAACGATATAGTCGTATAGATTGGGGATTTAAATAAATGTTTCTATTGGGACATTATAGCTAACTAAAAAATGGTAGGACTATTATATTATTGAAATATTATTAGAATTAATGAATTATGATTTAGTGAAGAGGATTCATCAATGGTATTATTGGAATGATAAATTAAAGAAAATACATCTCCAAATTACTGAAAATAATTCTTTTCATGTGCGTCTTATAATACGTTGGTGTTAAAATAATTCTTCTACGATAGGAATTAAGTCATTGTGAAGAGGTAAATTTGAAAACATGACTCTATTTTGTTTTTATATTATTAATTATGGAAATCAAATTCACATTACATCTTTCATGGTGATAAAACATACTATTACTATTAATTATATGGTAGAAAACATTTTCACCATGATTACAGTGTCAAGATCACCTAATGATTTTTTAAATTGAGTTTCGTCACCTTGTTTAAATGGTGATTCATATTCTATTGAGTATTTAGATATTAAAATGAATATATGAATATATTTGAAAACTTCATATAACCAAAATATAGTTTATGCATAATAAATTTATATATTTTTAGAAATATATTGACTATGAGATTAATAATTGGTTTGGCATGAATTAATATTAGAATATGATTATGTGAAATCCCACAAATCATAATATTTATCTAGATAGTATGCAATGAAATAAAAATAATTACATTGAAAACTGAAGGGTGATGAAAATTTTAAATTCTACCATGCATTTTGGGTGGGTAGAATGGGTATTTATTGAAAATGTTCAATGATGAGCATGTTATTCTAAACTCTGTTTTGCATAGATTATGTCCAAAAAAACAAGAACGCCCTGAATTGTAATTATTTTCTTGTTTTTTTATTTTGTTTTTTTATTCCTTCATCTTTGTCTATTATGGATATCATCATGTTACCATTCACTATAGAAATGGTAATAAAAATTTGGTATGTGCTACTATAACCAAATAAATTTAAATATTTTCATCCATATGAATAACTATTGCACAAATAATAATGGTTACCCCACATGGAAAATATGCATATATGTCAATAATATCATATTTCATTAATGTTTAAATATTTTATATTTAAATGTCATATAAATTAAAATTGTATAATTTTAAAAAATAAAAAATAGTTAAAAGAATATTAAGGCCATCAAATATTTTATCGACCATCAAAGTCCCAAACTATTTGAGTGCATACATCAACTGAATTATCATACTCTTGATGTTATCATAATCCTTTATTTAGCATTTAATAATAACATTGGGTAGATTCAACATCATGTGTGAATTTATAAATGAAAAAAATTAAATGGAATGATTTAGTTAAGAATATAAATTTTTGAAATGAATGTAACATTTCTAAAACATTCCAAGTAATATTGGATAAATATTTGAGGTACCCAACTACCTATATAAATAAATTCAATCATCATGAAAATAATTATATTCCATATTTTTTGAGATGCATATGAGAACTCCACAAAAAAATCATATTAGATTTATCGATTCATTAAATATTTTAACTAGGATTCTAGAGACCATATCATGGAAGGGATCCTTCTCAAACATTAGTAGTTCCCAGAATATTTGGATACCTTAGGAGGGTGGAACTTTTAGGTTAATCCTTAGTGATCTAAAACAAATGTTTTTTGAAGATCATATTAATAGGGAAAGGTACAATATTTTACTATTATTTTTTCATTATATCAAATACATATGGAAGATCTTGAGGTTTTTGTTTTTTTGTTTTTATAATATATTTAGCTATTTGATCCCCTTATAAAACCCACTAGTTGTATTGGATTTATTTTCATAATTTATTAATTAATTTTCCATAAGGATGAAGAAACTATAAATTTTTTTTTCCAGCAACAGCAGAATATCCCAATATAAAATTCAAATTTTTTATTGTTTTTTACAATTCATAGACATATAATTAAATAATTAGGCCAAATGGGATCACATTATTTGAAATTCCATTGACACGTTGTGATGGTTATTTGCCCAAGGAAAACCTCAAATAAGTTTTTAAATTATATTATATCAAAGAACATAAAATATGAAATGAAAGTTCTACACACCAAAATGTAAATGAAATAATATTGTGGGATTATTTTTGATTACACCTAAAATATCATTCTAGAAGACTACTTTTCTGACTCTAGCTGTCAGTATGAGTTAAAAAGGAAAAGCTGAACAAGGAAACACAATCCTTAAAAATAGTGCATATTGGATACAAATAGATAGATATCAATTGACTATGAAAGAAATTAAGTAGTTGATAAAATAGAATCATATCACTACATATTTCATAAAATCTCCACCAATGGGACTCCAAATAGCCCACGGATCAAGGGAGATCCTTCATTGAGAAAAAAATATAGGGAGAGTTATGATGAGTTATTGTCTGTGATATAAGGGAGAAAAATCATTTTTTGAGTTATAAAGTGGTGACCCTAGTGTGTATATGGGTCTTCCCATAGTTAAAAAACTTATAGGAGTCTGGTGACTAACTACTAGCCTTCATTGGTGATGCACTAGCCCACTAGCGGGTCGGTGATCCCAACAAACATTCAAAGAAACATGTTAACCTACCAGTAGTCTGGTGGACCCACACTAGGTATCAAGTGGACCTCCTATTGGTTATTTACCTGCATTTATGATCCTCTTGAGATCCTTGTAGCTTCAAACCATAAAAAAACCTCAAAAAATACACATTAAAAAAACTATACCCATCTATGCTCACTACATGAGGATCAGTAATGTTTTGTTTTGGTACACACCACAAGGTATGGGAAGGGTCTAACAATGGAAAACAAAATAATCACATTCACTAGTTAATGATATATATTAGAATGTCTTATATTCTTTCTGAGACTCCTTGTCCAAATAGTATAGTAGAACTAGACAAGCCATTTTGTATAATCGTATTTTACATTAAAATGGTTTGACCAAAATGGTTTCACCAGACCTGAATCAGAATCCCAAAATAGACTATTTCATTATATAATCATAATCATAAAATGGGATAAAATATACAATGATAAAATTTTATTTTAGTGGAATGCTATTGAAATGTAAAATTTTTATTAAAATTAAATAACCAATCATTAAAACATGCATGGTGTGCATAAAAAAAATTTAAAGGGGGGTTTTAAACAAACTGAAAACATTGTGGTTAATTTGATATACTTATAAAGTGGATTTACACTATGAATACTTTATAAGAAGTATATAAATTAAAATAAGGTGAAATATAGAAGAGTTTATATTGTATTATTATTATATCAAAAATGTAATTTTAAAAGAAAATTAGATACATTACTTATAAATATATGTGATATTAATCTATGTGAAATGTTTGTACAAAATATGAAATAACTATTATATGAAAATAAATTTGACTATAAAATATCACATATTTTGGAATATGAAAGTGTTTGTATAAAAACCAACAAAATTATAATATGAAAAGTTCATATTGGATAAAATTGAGTTCTTCATGTTTAATTGTACCTATATTTTAATGTGTTCAGAAATTATTTATTCATATTTCCTAAATGTTATCTCACGTCTAAATAAATGAAATTAATATTTATTAATTTTTTCACTAATTTTTTATACATGTGTTGACACTCCATAAAAAGATTCAAAGAGTATAAGGAAAACATCAACAAATCCACCAATGCTCGACAAACTAAACATGCAGCAACTTCGAGAGCGCGCTCCATGGCCAAGATTCGTGAGAGAGATCCACAGCCAAGCTTCGCGAGAGAGCTTCATGTCCAAGAATCATGAGAGAGCTATGTCGTCGATCATCATGACAACAACTACACATCTGACCTATGCATAAGAAGATTTGGGATGCATTTACACGGAGCACCTATGCGGTGGAGCTACGTGGGATACCTATGTGGCCTATGTTTCTTCAGCCAGGCCCAACCATTCCTATAAATAGGACCCTTGCGCTCCCCATTTTCAGACTGAAAAAAAGTGAAAGATTCTTTGAAGCTCCCATTGCGTAGCTCTTTCTCCTAGATCTCTCAAATTCTCTCTAGTAGTTCTCTAAAATACAAACTACGGGATAATTAAATGGGATAGGAATGTATTGAAGTTCTTCACATTCTCTTCATCCCTCATCCATACCTACGCGTAGTACCTGTGTGACACACCTGTGCACCATACCTGCACAATTGGGCAACATGGGGTACCTACACAACACACCTGCGTGAGGTACCTACATGACCAGTTCAAATACCCTTTGAAGCCTTTCATGGTAGGGTATCTCTTTCCTTGGTTACCTTACTCGAAAGGGGGTAAGTTGAAGCTTCCCCAAAAACCTCCTGACTTCTCAGACCTTTGGGTAAGTCCCATCAGTATGTCTCTAATTTGGGTTTGTATTTCTACAGTCAGAGGTTTCCCACATTAGTTTCACAATAAGGTTATGATTCATGGGATGTTTTTGGGTGTGTATATCCACAGTCACATGGAATTTTCTCCAATAAAAAGTGTTTGGAAGATCCCAGTTTGGAAGATAGTGGCCTTCCAACCTTCCCCTTTCGTAAGACATAACCTAGGACCTCAGTTCTCTGGTATGGAAGGTACACATCTCACTTTCCATTCCATGAAAGTATAGGATAAGTCTCCCTCCCCTATCAGAACCAATTTCAGGGCATCCATCCTGGAATAAGCCACTCACCTTCACCCCTTCATCCTTACATTGGACTATTTTCCAATGTAAATATAATAGAGGAAGGTTAATTGCCTCAGCCTCTTCCATGGTTGATGCATCCTCTTCCATCAGTAGAGGAGGAAAAGAGTGAAGTGTCATTGTTGAATCTTTCACATCCTGTTGTTTATCACACCGAGCATGACACGCATGGGCTTAGAGATATGTGATGGTAGCAAGATGTGTGCGAACACTCAGGAAATGAACTATGAGAACTCTAATTCCTGTTCAATCCAGGATACGTAGGAATCCCTTTCAGGGCCCGAGCTCACTGGACATCCTCCTTAGGAATCCAACCCTAATTCCCCCAATTTGGAAATCCTCCTTAGGAAATAATCCCCAAATACAATCCTCAAATCATTGAGGAATACTTCTTCAGGAAGTAATCGCAAACCCATCTTCCTCAGAGGACTATAGTGTCCTATGAGATTTATCAAACTACGCAGGCTTTGATTCCCATCCATATGGGATATGTAGGAGGCCTCCTTGAGGTTCAAACCCAACACTTTAGACCAAACCTGTTATATTTGGGCCATATTCACAGAAGCGTTTGATCCTATTTGGAAACCCATATCTTTTCCAGGGTTCCTTGGGCTGCTTCAGTGTAACTCCCATACTATGTTTCAACTAAGAACCTTCCTCTTAGAGGTCCTTATCCCATGACCTTAAAAGGTATGATGTGTCCTATTAAGTGGAACCGAACTATGAGGGTTCTGATTCCTTTCACAAGGATACATAGGTAGCTCATCTTATGATCATGATCCCAATGTTAAAACAATCATTTGTATCCCTAGATGACAATAAATAAAAAAGTTCCACACTGAGTGGCTTAAAAACCAGTATCATCATAACGATGATTAAAAGAATATCAAATCAGCATACTAGGGGATAGCATTAATGTAAAACCTTGAATACATACAGATGTTTCAATTAATGAAGAACCTTTAATGCATACAGATGATTCTGAATTTTACACATGTTAATAAGGGGCTACAAATTCCAAGGGATAATAATGATATACTTGGTAAATTAATAAGGATTCATGAAAATATTTTAATCTTACAGAGAGAGTCTCGGGGTAGAAAATAATTCCCCCCAAAAGGTTGTGATTAGTCTAACCTCCCATCCTATCGACTAATACACGTTCCTAAGTATCACAATGTTCAAAACATAACAAACACCTACCTTTGGAATGTAGGTCCTCTGTAGATAAATAACTATTGGAGGATTTGAGTTCCATGAATAAATTCAATGGAAACCTCCTATAAACAGTGATTCTTAAATCTAGAACGCACATTTCAAGGAACTATGAAACAAAAATGGTGAACCCAACATGAATCCTTAACCAAGTTAAAAATGTTACCCACTTTTTAGGACCCTATCAATTGATAAATGAAGTCCAGAAAAAGGAATTAATCAAGAATGTATCTATCTGACAAGATTTCACTTTAATATAACTTTTTTTTGTTCTCAGTTTTCCATAGAATTTCCTTTAATCCAATGAATGGCTTTCTCAAAGGCAACATTTGTGAACATCCCGACTGCTACTCAAGTTGAATATCCATCCATGGGAAGGACGTTATAACCAACCTAGCATCTTCAATGTAGGGTCTCTAATGTACTGATAAAAGTATACCGCCAACACTATATAATTCCGACTTTAGAGACTGCTGGACATGCCCTCCAGGTCAACAATAATCCTTGATCAGCAGGCCAACAACGACCAATGATCAAGAAGCAAATGGTGTCAACCACTGTTTCTAACTGTTTCATGTCTTTATCTTTGGAATGCAACAAAAAATCTATCCCATACTATAGGGAGGTAGATCAAGAGGTCACTTAAGGCCTCACTTCCAAAATGCAGGAGTCCTTCTTGAGGACTCCTACCAGCAATCGCCTCCTGAATCATGTGGTAGTATATCCCCAACATGATGGGGGTCTTGCATCTGGACATTTCGTCCAGGTCTCTCAAACACTGGAATGCAAGACAAACTGCTAGAGACAATGTTTGGTTAACAGGAAGCATGTTCTCACCACTATCTCTCGCAGATAAGTCCATCGATCAATCTTGATGGCAAACAACGAGCGGGCACATACACCCATTCATCATAATTTTGTTGCTTAGCTGTCTTGTCTAATATAAACCCAAAAATCCCACTAGGTAAACCTAGTGGAGTACCATGAATAGGCACATACATCAGTTTACAAGTTATTAGCCAGTCAGCAGGCTCTTCTGACTACATTTAAAGAAACCTTCCAATCTAACATGGTGGAAACTGGAAACCAGGAACATACACGTGTTTACAACCACCAATTCTGTCAGTAGTCTCATATGATAGTATTTAATTAATAACATCACCCATAATTGATAGATAATATTCAACTAGCACATACACCTACCATTTTTCATCAAGTCTGCCAATAGTCTCGTTTGGTAGCACCCGGAGAAGTCAGTCAGAATGCTACGATGACAAATTTGGAGCAGACTCAACTCTCTGCCCCTATGCATAAGTACTATCAATATCCATTGACAAAAAAGGAGGACATTAGTAGCCACATACACCTAATCAAATGATAGAATGGACGTATATTCCCATTCCGGCTTCTGAAGTCACTAAACACATCTCGTCAATGGTGAAAGGGCAGACTCATATCCCAGCCCATATTCTAGAAGCATGTCAGGATATTTTAACAACTACTTCAGAGGTATTAGGGGAACATATATATAAATCTATCGCCACACATTGGATTACACATCCGCATGACATCCCAGTGTAGATAAACACCTATGATCCAGTCTACGAGGGTCTTGGGGCATACTCCCCCATATCATATGAACATCAAGATTAGGCACATACACCCTTTCCAATTGGAGGTAACTGGTCTGTTCTGGTAACTAATCCAAGACAGGCACATATAACTGCCCATGAAAACCACTTTTCCCCGCAAGTACCCCAACTAATTATAAAAGAACATCAAAGATTAAATCTCACCAAATACCATTGGAAAATCAAGATTCAATCTATAATTTTTCTCCACTTAATGCTGGAGTTCTTGAATCCCTTAGAAATTTTTCTATAGTTGCACAAGATCATAACCTCTCATTACAAAATTTTTTTGAGTGGTAATTGTAATTCTGACGTTTCTCACCAGACACATCATCATGAAGGGTTGATTCATGAAAATTCGGTCAATCCAGAGTGTCAATCTTTGGATGAGAGGCATGAAAACCATCTATGTTGCCAAAAGACCATGGAGAAAGAATATTTATCCATTTATCCAATCCATCATTGTGATCCTCCCAATAATGGCATTCACTGCGAAATTCCTCTCCATAGTAGCACTTCACAATTTCGAAGCAATTCTATAATTGACAATGTATCAACAAGAAATCCCTCCTATCTCAAGGTACATGCAAACACATGGCAAGTCATGTCTGATTCCATGTCATTTACAGGTGAAAAACATTCTCAATTAGAAGACCTCTTAAGGAACAGTCATTTTCCGAACCTCCCTTGGGTCATTTATCCTCAAATGCATAGAATCCACATTGGTCAGACCAAGTGGAGAAACGTCTATCAGAAGATGATTAAGACGTATTGAACATGAGGAAACAATTATCTAAAAGAGAAATACTAGTCATATTCTAGCCTTCATCAAATTATCAGTTTGATATTCCATAATTGGTGAGATAATATTGCATTCATGACATTCGTCTCAACTAATGGAAAACTCTTTGTCATTTGAAAACTAAAGTATTACCATATGATGACTATCAAAATAATTTAAAGGTAATAGATGGATTATAGTGCCAAATTGACTTGGCATCTCTTTCGGTTTCCCAACATCCATGGGTTGAAAAACATTAGAGAACCCTTCAGCTCACATGTCTCAATGCTCTGATGAGGCTATGCCAACTAATTTTGGATTCCCCATCTAATGTCCACATTAGAGGATGGGGTGCATATGGAGAATTGCATTTCACTATACTTCAAAATTATAAAAGTCTGCCAAATGTGGATTCATGCAATGTTATTTCCCACGGCTAGCCACAGTAAAAAGGTATTATGTGTAATCAAATGTACGCTCATGAACAGGCCCCAACATGTTCTCATTAGAATTAGGCCGAAGGAAAATAAATTGTTGAACTACTTCTACATCATGCCTCTGAGAATATTGAGCAGGAATCCCATTTAGAGGATATTTGGCATCAGAGGATGATAATGTCAGAAATATCATATCAATATTCTGAAACAGGTGTTTTAATTAATTTTCTGATGATGCATCCAGCAAATGTCCGAACCAAAATCTACAAAATCAGAAGAGAAGTTGCACTAATTTCAGCTATAGCAGTTCAAGAATGACCCCAGATTTATAAGATGGGGACTCATTTAATTCACCCTTTAATTTAATTAAACAATGTTCATATATTTTAAGAATAATAATAGGATCAACACTATCCTGCAAGGATGGGGCTATTTCGCATCTTTAATACCCTCCTCAATTGAAGTCATTTTTTTCCCGATTAGAGAAGAGGACATAAGGAAAGAGTACAACTGAACTATCCAATGATTCCATTCATGTTACTGTCCATAAAATAATTCCAGGGAATTATTCATATAGAAGAATAGAGTTTCACAAAAGACAAAAAGGGAGATGATCTACTAGAAACACCGACAGAATGTCATTAATGCGTTATGAATTAGTGAATATTATTAATACCATTACAGAAGATCCTCCAGAAAATAAGTCTTGTTCAGGGGAATCTGAAGATGATGTTCGTGTCCACAATGAGGTACACACTGAGGCAAATGAAGAAGGTGTGTGAACCCGAAATCAAAGGCTTACCCAGAATCTAGGTATGACTTCAAATAACCAACTCCACCCCCCCCCCCCCCCTCTCCGAATGGTATCCAACAAAGGGAAAGGGAAAAAGTCAAATTGTATCTCACTTTTCCACTGGAGAAAGTCAATATCATTCAACTAAAGGGATAATTTCACAGTAAAAAGAGGAAATGAAGGAGTTGAAAAGACTCAACACGAAGTTACTTCGAAATAGCATTTTTGCTAGACGGTATCCCCATGAAAGTACTCAACTTGCAAATCATGTAGGATCTCCTTAGCAGAGAGGAGTTTTAGTAACTACAGATGTAGATAATGAATTCCCTCGATTGGGTACACAATCAATATAGGATCATGTAAATCCAGATATACCTATTTCTATGGGTTAACCAATACAAATTCTGTCACCACCGTTAGTGGTCTTACCAGTTATTGCACCAGATCAATTTTCATTTTCAATACCTACACATAATCCACCACATCCAGATATTCACCAATTACTTATGAACATAGTTGAGGTTTTAATGACTTGAATGGAATCTATAGAGGAACGAAGTGCACCAGTTAAACTTGAAAATAGATTTTACCCTGATTGGGTGGATGCAATTCCTCCCCCATCAAATTTGGTGAATACAACATTCCCAATTTTTAATGGTTCAGGAGATCCAGAACAAAACTTAACACATTTTTTTTTTCTGATCCTATTATGGGAACTCCACAACAACAAAATGGAGTTAAGCTTTGGTGTTTTCTGCATTTATTACAAGGATATGCTTCTGTCTGGTATACAAGTTCTCAAAATCAGTCAATTATAGGGTGGGAAGATCTCTGTCATAAATTTCTTCTTCAATTTAGCTTAACATTACCAAAGATGACTGTTTTTTATCTTACTAATTGTAAACAAAGGTAAAATGAAACAGTTTCATATTTCATTACTCGCTGGAAGGGATTAACATATTCCTTAATTTTAGAACACTCTCAATAAGAGTTGCTGCCAATCTATGTGGCGAATCTGCATGATGAATTGTGCACACCAGTAATCCTTGTGAAATACACAGGAGGGTTTCGAGACCTTACATCAGTCACTCAGCAGATAGAAGACTCTCTTATAGAGACTAGGGATAAAAATTGTGTAATTCCATCTTTTCTAGGAATGAGTATAGTAAAGTAAGAATCTGAAACAATTACACTGAAAAAAATCACTTTTACCTTCTTCTACCTCATGACTTTCTTCATACCAAAGGGCTCTACTTCTAGAGCATTAGTAGAAATTGCCACTTCGTCAAGATAATCAAAGAGATCAAAGGCAGTAACAATTTGAGGAATTTAAGAATAAAGTCTATTCTTTATGGAATGATCAAGTTCCTGGCTACATATTCTTAGACTTATAAAATAATTTGGTTCAGTTCCCAAGGCTAAAAAAGACAATTAAAGATGGGGATGAAGATTTAAAAAACTATTGTCCATTTCCTCAGATGTTGGGACACCCCATTCAGGAGTTCTTTTTTTTCAAAGACATTTTGCAAAAGATGGTAGACTTTGGACAAGTGAAATTGAAATGTTCATCAACTCATGTAGCATGTGTTACTTCCACCAATCCAGAGGAAGAGGGATAATGGCAAGAAGTTAAAAGTAGAAATGTTAAAAAATATAATGATTGGATGATTAAGAAAACGATCTACCAAAATCATGCTATTTTATAAAAATAGTTGAAACAACCTATTGTGTCTTCTACCACTCCTTCCACAGAAAAACAATCTTTATCAAAGGTTTGTTCCTTAAAGAAACAAATTGTTTATAACGATAAAGAGAATTCAAAAGAATACAAGCTCGCATCAAGCCCAAAGTTGTCCTTAACCTTGGAAGATTTCATCCCATCTGTCTCAAAATCACGGGCACCGCCCCACCAAATGGTACAACCAGAATTAATTTGTTTGAAAAAATCCTCAACAGATGAAGAATTGATCTTTGGTTCTATTAATGTTATCCATTTAAAATATCGTTATGCCAATGGTGGTTCTAATTGTATTAATATGGAATTCCTTGTGCCTAATTGGGGGACTAGAGGAAGAGGCCACGGTCGACGATATAGGAGAAGATGTTGGAATTCCAGAAACCCTAACTTTAAAACTACCCTGGATCAAACCATATATGCAGTAGAAACTCATGGAGGAGTTATTTTTCAAGTTCAAAAAGAACAAGGGGTTTCTTCCATGAAAAACAAATCTAGTTCTGGAACAATTATTCTGGGGGATATATAAGAAGCTAAACAATATTTATCTTAGCAGATGAGTAGATGTAGTTATTCTAATTTGCCTAATTCAGGGGTATTTCCCACTTATATTTCAACAACAAACACATACACAACGGAAGCATCAACTTCCAAAGCACCGACAAAATAACATCTTCATGTTGGGAAATGCATACCTTTGGATCAAAAGAGTGATGTATTGAAACAATTTCCACAATTACTAGACATGTTATCAATTTTGGATTCATTTAATCTCCTAAAATATCTTCGAGAAGCACTCATTGAGGCCTTTTTATGTCTTGAAGAATTTGAAACTGAAGTTATTGCTGCTATGGTTTATCGTATAAAGAATGATTCTGCAGAATTTTATGCAGTCATATCTTTTATAGATGAATATGTGGACCATGTGGTACATGGACACATCAGACCTTTGTATCTATCTGGAAATGTATATACTATGGATATCCGATGAGTCTTCACTGACAATGGCTATGGAGTCAGCCTCATTCTCATTCATACACTTCATCGATTGGGCCTGACTGAATCCGACTTATCTCCTTCGACATTAATGTTACAAAGATATGAAATGAATGAAAAATAAAATACGGGTGAAATTACACTTAGAACTGAGGATGGAGATCTAGTTTCTAATTCATATTTCATGGTTGATCGTCATGACACAACCTTTTATATTCTTCTTGGAAGGACTTGGTTGCATCAACATACAACCATACCTTCACCAATACACCAATTTCTGAAATACTGGTTCAATTGTCAAATATGAACATTGTATGGTGACAAGTCTCTATTCAAAACATTTGAATCTCAATATATTGAGGTAGAGTTTTATTAAACAAAAGTAACTATGTCCATAACCAAGGAAATAACCAGAGTTAAGGCTCCATATGGGCTGTAAAAGATTCCAACAAATCCATTCAGGCATTTGAGTACAGAATATGTTCTAACCATCAATCAAGTTGAAAGGGTAAAGAAAAATCCATGCACTCATCAAATAATTCCCATAATGCCAATTACGGTAATTGAGCCTGATAACATGGGGGAAATTATTGATGCACAACGAAATGATGAAATCCTCAATGGAGATTTTTTTATTTCATCTATTGAACTACAATGATCCTCTGCTTTGTTAATCAGAATAGAGGAAATTGTAGCAATATTAGAGAAAGACAAATATGTTGATTCTCAATCCACCAATTCCTCTTCATCATAGAAATACCCTTCATCATCAGTAAGGTCAGATGTGGTGGTTTATTCTTTGAGATATTAAAATACAGTTTTCTCCCAAAACTTTGGGAGTGTTGACTTATCATTGACCATGAAAATGGAAACAGAAGAAGTGGCACATAATGACGAATAAGAGGAAGATATCGGGGATGCTCCTCCAAAATTTAAAGAAAGTGTTTCTTCAGCTATGGATGCACTCAGAGAAATAAATCTGCGTATAGGAGATTATCAACACCCCGCCATAATTACTGCGGCCATGAACTCTATGGAACAAGAGGTGTATACTTCCTTTCTAAAGAAAAATCGAGATATATTTGATAGGAATTATATAGAAATTCCAGGTCTTAATCCTGATGTAGCCACACATCATTTGGGTTTTCCAGAAGAACATCGTGGGTTCAAGCAAGTAGCAAGGAGAACACACCCAACTCACACCTCTAAAATTGAAGTTGATGTTGATAAGATTATAAAAGCTTACTTTGTTAGAGATTTTTAGTATCCCAAATGGCTGGCCAAAATTATCATAGTGAAAAAGAAGAATGATCAAATTAGAGTCTGTATTGGTTTCAGAGATCTTAATTGGCATGGTCCTAAAGATGATATTCCAGTCCTGATTACAGAACATCTAATTAATGAAATGGCTGGCTATGAAGAAATTTCTTTCATGGATGGATATTATGGGTATAATCACATTCGAATGTCCCCAAAGGATTTAAAATATAGAGCCTTTAGAGCTCCTCAAGGAGTGTTTTTCTATCGGGTAATTCCCTTTGGCTTAAAGAATGCAGGTGCAACATACCAACGGGCCATGCATCATATCTTCAAACCCTACGTAGGGAAATTTGTTGGATGTTATGTGCATGATTTGGTAGTCAAATATAAACAACGTTCCAATCACATGGATGATTTGGAAACCATATATCACAAACATCGGCAACATAATTTGAAGATGAACCCCTTAAAATCTTCTTTCAGGGTAACCTTAGGAAAATTTCATGGCTTTGTTGTATGCCATCGTGGAATCAAAGTTGATCCTGAGAAAAAAAAATCAATTCTTGCTATGTCACCTCCTCAAAATTTGAATGAATTGAGAGGACTTCAAAGACATTTGGCCTATATTTGATGCTTAATCACCAATTTGGCAGGAAAATGATTACCTTTTACTAGATTAATGAAGAAGAGAGTTACTTATCAATGGACTGAGGATTTCCAATAAGCATTTGATATACTCAAGAAATATATCATTAGTCCACCAGTATTGATGCCACCTGTTGACGGAATACCACTCATTCTTTACGTGATAGATTTAGAATGATCACTAGGTGGTTTCCTTGCCAAAAAGAATGATGTTGGAAATGAAAACAACCTTTATTATCTCATTCACAATATACTTGATGTGGAAACTCATTATTCAAGTATTGTGATGTGCTTCCTGGAATTAATCTTTGTTGTTCATAAATTGAGACATTATCTACAACATCATGAGGTCCAATTGGTATCTCTTAATAACCCGCTCAAATTTATCCTCAGTCGTCCTATGCATACAAGACTTCTAACACGGTGGGCGGTTAATTTCCAGTAGTTTGATATCTATTTTGTGCCTCAAAAAGAAATAAAGGGCCACGATCCGGTAGATTTCCTTGCTGAGAATCCATCTGCGGAACATACATTGTTTAATACTAAAGTTCCAGATGAATAGGTCCTCTCTATTCAAGATAATTCCCAAACATTGGAAATGTATTTTGATGGTGCTTCTAAAATTCCAACATTGAAGAGACTGGAAAATCCTGAACTAAAAATGGTTGGATTAGTGATACTCTTTATTTCCCCAGAGAAGGCAGTATTTCCTTATTCTTTCTTATTATCACATGGTGGTCCTAACAACAAACTAGAGTATAAAGCTCTCATTGCAGGTTTGTAATTGGCCCTTCAGGTGCGAATGGTTCATTTCAAGGTAAATGTTGATTTAGAATTGGTGATCAAACAAATCAATAGAGAATACTCTATCAGAAAAGAAGGGTTAAAACCTTTCTGTGATTACATCAAAAAATTAATTGCTGAATTTTCATTAGATCCCACATTATCTTTTGTCTCACGATCACAAAATACCCAAGCAGATGCACTGGGTAATGTAGCTACTGCCTTGGAAGATCCAAATTAGGATGAGACAGTTATCATCATAACCCATCACCATGTGGTTTCACCATTTGTTAAAACCATAAGGGAGGAAATTAATGAAATTATACCTATTTCTGAACTGTATGGTCATACCACGGTTTGGAGAACATCCATCATGGAATATATTCAAATTGGGATACTTCCATAAAAAATGGTTGAGAAGGAGTAGATCTAGGGACGAGCAACTAATTTTACACTTTATGATGGTCCCAACCACCAAAAGATCCTTTACGAGCGAGGATTTGATGGAATTATCTTCAGATGTATTGATGGAGAAGAGACTGAGGCTGTCATAAAAGATGTTCACTATGGAGCTTGTGGTGCCCACCAATCTGAGCATAGAATTTCTGATCAGATTTGAAGGCTTGGATACTTTTGGTCTTCAATGACACAGGATTGTACAAACTTCACAAAAAAATGTAATCCTTGTCAAGTGCATGTGAACTTCATTCATCAACACCCAGAGTTGCTACATACATCTAAATATTGTTGTCCATTTTCCACGTGGGGAATAGATGTAGTGGGGCCTTATCCTCTAGCCACAGCTAAGAAGTTCACGTATATTTTCACTGCTAATGATTTTTTTCTCTAAGTGGGCTAATGAAACACCTCTCAAGAATGTCGGAGCTAAAACATTCATTATTTTGGTCAAAACAAATATCATCACCAGATTTGGCATCCATCATAATATTTTGATGGAAGAAGGAATAAATTTTTGTTTTTCTGAAGTAAAAAGGTTATATCAATAATATAATATCAAGTCCAACCATTCATCTCGCTATCATGCAGAAGACAATTTAAAGATAGAGGATTTCAAGAAAACCCTATCAAATATACTCCAGAAGATAGTGGCTAAAGATAAGAAATCATGTCCTGATAAACTATTGAATGATTTATGGACTTATCAGACAATTATCTTTACTGCCACCCAAGATACTCATTATTCATTAGTATATGGAACTGAAGTAGTTTTCCCAATTGAAATACAATTACCTTCACTTAGAGTTGCAATCTGTGATCAGTTATATACAGATGAAGGATCTCAGAAATGGTTTAATGAGTTCGAATGATTAGATGATAAAATATTTCATACTTTTCATCATCTAGATGTTAATCAGAACCAAATAGCATGAACTTTTAAAAAGAAGGTTTGTCTTCATTCATTTCTTCTCGAGGAATTGATATAGGTCCTTAGGAATCCAATGACACCAGGAAAGAAACCTCCAAAACATGAAAAAAAATGGGAGGGAACTTATTCTATACATAAAGTCTATTCAAATGGAGCTTATGATTTAATCTTAAAGGATGGAGAGAACATTACATATCCAACCAATGTGTGATACTTGATGAAAATCATTGTGTAATTATACATATTAGTCCTCACTGAAAGACTTCAAACTGCACAGTACAATGTCCTTTCTTCAAGATATAAAACTGCATAGCCCCCATGTTCTAGTTGCAAGAAATTAAATTGCATAACAACCAAAAGAATCTGTGTTTCATGACGTTAAAGTGAAAAACATTGTCGTCCATGATGCATGATGTTAAACTACATGAAAGCATTTATACAACTAACATTTTATCAATAAGATGTTAGAATTTTCCATAGGAAAACGTAATTGACATCATCACTACATCTTTAGTTGTACATGAGTCCCTCTCTTTCCTATGTCGAAGTTAGATCTGTATTGAGACCATGTTTCAAGAACAATGCATTTCTTGATTCACATTTTCAATGAGATACGTAGAGATTCCTGAATCTCCAATTATGGGAAGAGCCACAACCAAAAAAAATTCTTTTCACTTCTTGTATATGAATCTAATATATATAGAGTATTTCTTTAAGATATATGATTTGGTCATTATACCATTTCATGTCTTATGATTTATCATTCTTTCAGAACATATCAAAATCCCCATTATTCATATCAAACATAGCATGAGGAATGATCATTTCAAGAACTACATATGGCTTTATTCTCATTTTCAATGAGATACATAGAGACACCTATATCTCCAATCTTGGTCCTAGTAACATTAAAAATACCCCTTTATTTCTTGTATAAAAAAATTAATTCAGCATGTGGAATGTTTTGACGAAAAACTATGTATGATTTGATTATTTCCCCATTAAGACATATAATGATACTTGGTTTTTATCCCTTAATCCAATTTTCATATCAGATAATTGTCATCCTAACCTCATGAAATTACACTGAATGAAAATATAATACCCCTATTCTTCATTTGCATCACCATTGCATTATAAAATAACCCCTTACTGCTCCTTGTTTCTCACACCGATCATAGATCACGCGGGCTTAGGAGTCGAGTAAATCGTTTCATTATATATGTTGTTTTAACTTCTTATGGAGGTACCAATTTCCTCACTGAATGACTTTAAAACTACATAGTACCAATGTCCTCACTACATGACTTAAAAATGCACAGTACCAATGTCCTCACTACATGTCTTAAAATGGCACAATACAAATTTCCTCACTGCATGACATTAAAATTACACAGTACCAATGTCCTCACTGCATGACTTAAAACTGCACAGTAACAATGTCCCCACTGCATGACTTAAAACTGTATAGTACCAATGTCCTCACTGCATGACATAAAACTGCATTGTACAAATGTCATCACTGCATGACTTAAAGCTTCACAGTACCAATGTCCTCACTGCATGAATTAATATTACACCATACTAATGTCCTCACCACATGACTTAAAACTGCACAATACCATATTCATTCAAATTTATGGAAACAAAGAAAGCTTCCATTTTACATATGAGTCATATCTATGTAAAGGACATCAAATTTATGGTGAATATTGATTCCAATATTTCTAATATACAATGAGTATAACCCCTTCCATATCTCAATATCTTAATCTTGAATTTTCTTTTTCAGATTTTCATAATAGTTTTTAGGTTTTCTGGTAACAAGGTTTTCAATATCTAAGAGTTCTTCTTCCTGAATATTTTGCATGTTCCCTTAGGCGGCCTTGCATATTTTTCCTACATTACAAGCTTTTTAGTAAAAATATGCAACTATTTGGCTATACAGCTAATTCCCTAGTTGGCCCTATATAGTATTTCCCCCATCGCGTGTTTATCAAATAATGGTAACTTCATTCTTGGTTATAGTATCTTTGTCCCCTTTAGTCTTTAATGATAATATACAAGAATCTGTATTTTAAAACAGTCATTCAAGTATACATGTCCCATTATCTTTCTCACAGTTTGAAATTCTTCAAGGCCATGGTTTACACATTTCCCTCATCATGTGTTCGATACACTATATAATAATTTCTAAATAACTTGTCCATATGTTATATATTGTGTCCATTCTTGGTCCTAGTTGTATGACCTAAAACTACTGACACCATTTCATTTACATTTGGGTCAGACCTTCATAAAAGTTTTATTTTTATGATTCTTTGGATATCTTGATTGAAAATACCCTTTCCATATTTAGGTACCTTTATCCATAAACTAAACTCTATTATTTGGAAAATGTGAATATTCAAAAACATTCTTTGACTTTTAGCAATAGAACGTCAAACTTATGAGAGCTCTTTTTCTAGAATTTGCATCATGCGCCCTTAAGCGGCCTTGCATAAGTTGCTTACATAACAGGAATGTTAGTCAAAAGATGCCGCTATTTGACTATGCATCATATTCCCTAATTGGCCCTGCATAATACATCCCCCATAATAGGTTTTTCAATAAATGGTAACTTCTTTATTATAAAATACTTCTTCTAATGCTTTTAGCCATTTTTCCATACCATTCCCCATTTTCGAAAATTATAAAATCATAGTTTACAATTTTCCCTTTCATACTTAAATATGAAAGTATATATCAAAAGAAATTATCAATAAATTGGGAGAGTTTCGTACTTTTGATCAGAGCCAAAGACCTTAAATTAATGTTAACAATGTCCTCACTACATGACAGAAAATTGCACAGTACCAATGTCCTCGATGCATTACTTGAAACATCCAGAAACAAAAGAATCAGTAATCATTAAACTGATAACTTTCAATGGGAAATCTAAACAAAATAAGAGTACCATCTCAAAAAATATACACTTTTTTGTATGATTTATGTAATTTTGAGAAATTAAAAAATAGAGGTCAAAAGACACAAAACTTTTAGGGTTATCTATATGAACCAAGAAATAGTCAAATTTTTCGTAATTGGTCACTTGGATTAATAAGAAAATTTTTGAGCACTTCATTCTTACTAGTATAAATAATGGTTATTTAATATAAATGAATCATTATCATTATTTACCTATTATATTTCTATTATGAAAAACAGGAATGAAGATTTATATGATTAAAACCAAAATTTCTTTCATTTATATGAAAATAGAGGGCCATACACAAAATAGAGCCTCTCTATTATGTTTAAGAATAAACATTCAATATGACATTTCATTTTTTGAAGTGCTTCATAAGCTTTATCATCAGGTTGTTGAAGTTGGGATAGTTGAGCAACTCCAACCTCCTTTGCACGACGAAGTGCTTCCTTAGCCATTGAAATGGTAGTTATCCCCTCTAATTGGGTTTCACCTAATGTCTGATTTAGTTTCTCAAGATTGTTATGAACAACATCCAATTTCTATTGAAGAGATAATAACGCATTTGTGGCTTCTTTGATTTGTTGGATAATCTTGAGTGATTTCTTGTTGTGATTTTCCTTTGCCTCAACCATGGGAGCTTTAATGCAATTAATATTGAAGAGTAGTTTAGCCTCTTCAAAATCTTGTCTCAGCTTATGCTCTTGATCCCAGCGATGATTAGTCTCTTTCATGGCATCGTAGAATGACCGTAAATTGAACCCAAAATATACCAACACACAGAATAATGCAAGGAGTTTTGAAAAATGGGATGATAATTTATCCAAAGGATTTTCAACAATTATGCTCAAAATATGTCTCTAGGTCTTCTAATGTGTCATGAAAAGAGCATATTTTATCTAAAAATCTGAATACGAGTCACTACCAGGAGGTAAAATATACTCTATAAATAGGTCACTTAATGAATTGTTTTGTTCTGCTTCTCTAGGGGTAGTAGAAGCTACACCCTCTGATCTTGGAGATGATAATCCTAAATAAAAAATCATGTTAATTATTAGTTTCAAAATGTAGGAAATAAATATGATTCAGATAGCTGACTACATTTACCCAAAATAAGTCAGCTACTTGATTGGATTCATCCCCTGTATTCTCAGATCTGGTGTTTTGAGCTGGTGTTTCTTGAGAGGGTATATTTCTTTGAATTTGTTCAGGTATATCATTTTAAGGCTCTGGAACATCTCTTGATGAAGGATTTTATGTATGTATGACTTCAGTCCTAGTAAAAGTATAAATTGGAACACCCTATTCCTGAAGAGCATTTGGGACATTTTCTACAGATAAAGCTTTATAAGGGGAATTTTGATGTAAAGAATCATGTTGAAGAAAATATTATGTACGGAAATTTCAGTAATAGGAACATACCTCCTTGCAATTCCTCATGGAAATATCCAAACTCTTTTATGGAACATAGAATATCAATATTCTGATTAAGGGTGTCCATCATCTCAGTGCATACAGCTTAAAATGTTACAGCATCCTCAACATTTAAGGTTTCCAAAAAATGCAGGTTGATGCCCAAATTGGCTCCACTGACATTTTGTTCCAATGACTCTTCAATTGGTATTCCAGCATCAGATCTTTTTGGGTTTGGGTTAATCTCAACATTGGTTTCATATTTACCTTGATCTTCAGTCCTTTATTCTAAAGCAATAAAAATATTAGAATAGATTATTTTTAGGATCCTTTGACAAAAGTAAATGTGAAATTTTTTTAATATTACCATGGCCTTACCCTCTCTCAAAAGATCCAGGAGTAGGTATAAAGAATCTTTTTATGGTATAGATATGATAGCATGAACCTAAGTTTCCCCTGGGACTTCTTTTTCTTTTTGTGAAGCATTAGCTCTTGATCCCTGGAGAGAGGAAAGAGACATAGATCCTACAAGAGGATAAAACATGGTTACCAAAATGTCTTGAGCAAATTTTATTCCCTGAATATTGTATAAATGCTTACTCTTTCGGTGAACGCTTCGAAGCAATCTCATTGTTCTTTTGCGTTTCTGTTCAAAAGCATGAGGAGAGATTAAAACACTTATCTTAGTAGGGTAAACATGGTGTAACAGTTGAGGGTTATCTGTCGCCATTAACCCAGTCATGAGTCTGGCTCATGGAGAATGTTCTGGTTACTTTGGTGGATTATTCATTGTGTCCATGGGAGAACCTGTAGGACTATACTGAGGTGATTCAAGAATTGGTCAAGATATTCCTTCTCTACATTAAAACTGTAGAAATAAATTTTCATCAAGATTAATGATGTCAAATGATAAATCATTGTTGGGATGAAAGAGAAAGGGAAATACATTCTCTGTATTAAAATAAATATCCCACTTCTCTTCAGAGTCGATAATTACCCCTTCGCGGACCCCTAAGTCCAGCATATGAGATACTCATTTATAAGTAGGGATTTTTTCATTATTTGCATATATAAAAGTCTCTAACTCCATAATATAATTTTTTTACTTCAGCCAAGTTATTTTACGGATTGAAATCAGATGCCCTAATTTCACCAATATCTGGTATTTGAATTCAATTATGAAAGAAATGCCCAGGAATCCCAAAGATCATAGCTTATACTATCCCAGTGATGAATGGATAAAGGTCGCACATAATTCGATCGTGAACTAGTTGACCATGGAAGAGGTTTGAAACCATCTGATTTAAGAGCTTCTTCAGAAATTTCTTCCTTATAAAATTCGACATGTGGAATAGTAATCTCTATTTGATGGCGGTGAATACATCGCCTTGGTGTTGGAGGTATTTCTTCTTTAGCCTTGGTTTTCATGGTGCACTTCTTGCAAAGACGTTTTGAGGGCTTTGAAACCTCTGAAATTTAGGTATCATCTCTGGCCATGGACTTCTTTCCAAGATTTCCACATGAAATAGTCATTGTAGCTCCCACTCGATATACTCCTTTTGTGAGAGCCCCTTTAGGATATGAAGAAACCCAAACGTTGGCATACCCAGCTTCCAATCTGATTGACGAATTTGGTGGAGGTAATTTAATTGACAATTTGGATATCTATAATGCAGTGAGAATCCATAATTTTCTTTCTACCATTGGGCGCTTCTCATGTATGACGTATGTGGGTGGAAAGGTGCTTGATTGTGGAAGACACCTGAACTAATGAGAAAACCTATAGGGAATATAATCCTCACAGATATATTCACCATCAATCTTGGTTGATAGTACACCATCCCTAAATTCCATCATATAAGATCTCATCTAATAATTCTTTTCTTTACCATCATCAATAGATGTTCCAGTTGATGGATTACCAAAATAAAAGAAGTTGAATTCTCATAAGACATTTAATACCTTCAGTAGTTCATATGGTCTTATGTTTAGAGTCTTAATACCAGAAACATTCTTTAAAAACTCGATGAACTGAACATTCAGAACTCTGACTGAGTTCAGTACTGAGTATGAAGATAAACGTGCTGCAATCTAGCACCACAACACTTGAAATGGCCTCAAAATTCTAAATGGAGCCATCCAACTATATAAATGTAGCATGAGATGGTACATTCTTTCCAAAATCGGGGTTTCTGGCCCAGTATAATTCCCCTCTACCAATTTAGCTGCAATAATAAATGTACCAGATCTTACTCCCCCACAAAATTCACGGACTGGAAGCAAATAAACACTTAGCCACATAGCAAGGAATGCAGTTAAGCGTACTTTTTCATCTATATCATGTTTACATTATAACGCCAGTGCTTGTAATCATCTCCTTCTAGTGTAGGACAATATGTGCCTGAACTACCTCGGTTATCGGTGGAAGGACAAATAGTAGGACGTCCATAGGTTGTACCTTCCTCTATTGTTGGTTCTAAGAAATCTTCCATCCACACTCTAGCATGAATATCTTTCTTATCCATGGGTAAATTCTTCACTATATTTAATAATTATTGGGCTAGTGGTGGTGTTATAACATCATCCCATGTTGATGTAGGTGGGATTAATTCATCATACATTTTCCCAAAAATATGAATTCCAACAATTTGGTAAATTTCCCAGAGACTAGTACCAGCTTCACCACGCATCAAAGGAAAGGAATTCATTTTTGGACTCCATCGGCTCAGTAATTTAGGAGTGAATTCATTTTTGTAAACATAAGTTTTCCCCATACAGACAGCTTCGTAAATATGAACATCTGATAACTCTTTTCTGAATTTTGTACAAGTCCAACTTACCCAGAATTCCCACATCCACTCAGGTTTTACACCCCCTCCAGAACGAAGGTCCTAGTCTCCTTTCTAACAATTTGGTTGATCTGTTTGAGATGCCCGAAAAGTAAAATAATAATAATGTGGTCTCAATTCTATAACATGATCCTTAATGTATGGAGTCCAACCATTTTGATGAAGGTTGCAACCAATTGGTATCGTGACTTCTTGTATCAGAACCCCCTAGCACTAATATTCTTGCTGTTGCAGTTGGAGTACTGAAGAAACCAATTCATTGGAAAGTACTCCTAAATAGATGGAAAATGGGAGTCCTGCAAATGCTTATGCCCGTACAGAGGTATGTAAGGACATTGTGGATTGTCACGCTGGTACGGAATTAAACCCTTCTATATCCCAGGAAGAGTACTCTCAACAGTGTCATAACAATCTTGCTAGACAATCCTCATGATTTCAATTTGATGAACCTTAGCTTCTTCAGTGTGGGACATAAAATGAGTCATTCATTTCTGCAAAAAAAAATAATTATCAAATCTTTTAATGTCAATTTTTAAAGAAGAAAGTGAAAAAAATTTGGCAAAGAACATTGTTCGCGTAGGTCCTTCAATAGGGTCCTTAATGTTGCTCCTTCAACAAGATCCTTTTACGAGGGTACTCACGTAGTTCCTTCAACAGAGATCCTAGCACAACATAATCAGTGAGGTCCTCTTTGGTGTTGCTCAAATCGTGTAAACAATTTTACCTTGAATACATTTCAAGAGAATTACGCAAGAGCACAATGTGATGTAGCTAAACTAATGAGATATGAAACAAGAGCTCTTAATTTCAGAGAAAGTGAAAGTGAAGAAAAAAATGCAAAAGGATGAGACCAATTTATAGCAAACAGAAGACCTACACATCATGACATCGTTCCAGAGCTGTGCGGCATACCAGTGCAACAAAACTGTGGGAAATTCTTATGTGACACAATTGATCTATTCATTAAATCCTTCTGGATCATTTTCAAATCTTTCACCTCAGGACTACACCCTCTTTGTATATTTCGTATCCAATCCTGAGGGGGGATTTTGTTGAAACTCCTTAAAAATATTCAAATAGTAAAATGAAAACATAAACAAATCCTCTGATTCTTGATGCAATAGACATCCAGAAACATCATGAGCAGACTTCGCGGAAAAGCTTCACGAGAGATATCCACGACCAAGCTTCGTGAGAGAGCTCCATAGCAAAGATTCTTGAGAGAGCTATACTATCGAGCTTTGCAACAACAACTATGCATCTGACCAACACAAAAGAAGATTTGGGATGCCATTACATGGACCACCTACACGGTGGAGCTACACGGGATACCTGCGCGACCAAATTTTCTTCAGTCAGGCCCATCCATGCCTATAAATAGGACCCTTGGGCTCTCCATTTTTAGTCTGAAAAAAAGTGAAAGATTCTTTGAAGCTCCCATTGCGTAGATGATTCATCTAGATCTCTCAAATTTTCTCAGGTTGTTTTATAAACTAAAAAATAAGGGATAATTAAATGGTATAGGAATGTTTTGAAGTTCTTCACATTCTCTTTAGTCCTCATCCATACCTACGCGTTGTACCTATGTGACACACCTCCGCACCATACCTATGTAATAGGGAAACATAGGTTACCCACGTGTCACACCAGTGCGAGGTACCTATGAAAACAGTTAAAATAATCTTTGAATGCTTTCATGGAAGGGTATCTCTTTCCTTGGTTCCCTTACTCGAAAGGGGCTAAGTTGAAGCCTCCCCCAAACCTCTTGACTTCTCAGACCCTTGGGTAAGGCACATCAGCATGTCTCCAATTTGGGTTTGTATTTCCACAGTCAGAGGTTTCTCAAATTTTTTCACAATGGGGTTAAGATTCATGGGATGTTGGTGGGTTCTTATATCCGCAGTCACATGGACTTTTCTCCCAAAAAATAGTGTTGGGAAGTTCCCAGCTTGGAAGATGGTGGGATTCTGGGCTCTCCCTTTTCAAATAGGTGACCCAGGATCTCAGTTCTACGGTAGGGAATGTACGCTTCTCTCTTGCCATTCCATGCAGGTATAGGAGAATTCTCCCTCCCCTACCAGAACCAATTTCGGGGTAGAAATCATGGTATAATCCCCTCACCTTCATCCCTTCTTCCATACATTGGACCCCTGTCTAATGTAAATAGAATAGAGGATGGTTTGTCACCTCTCCCTCTTCCATGATCGATGCGTCCTCTTCCATCAGTAGAGGAAAAGTGTGAAGTGTCACTATTGAATATTTCACATCCTCTTGTTTCTCACACCAAGAAAGACTCATGTGGGCTTAGAGATATTTGATGGTTTTAACGTATGCACAAACACTCAGGCAATGAACTAAGAGAACTCTGATTCTTGTTCAATCTAGGATATACCGGAAGCTCATTCAGGGCCTGAGCTAATTGGATATCCTCCTTAGTAATCCAACACTAATTCCCCCAATTTTGGAATCCTCTTTAGGAAATAAATACCAGATAAAATCCTCAAATCATCAAGGCATCATTTTTCAGGAAGTAAGCCCAAACTCATCTTTCACAGAAGACTATACTCCTCAGTATGAGATTTAATGAACTATGTGGGCTTTGATTCCCATAAATATTGAATACATAGGAAGCCTCCTTGAGGTTCAAACCCAACACTTCAGATCAACCCTATTCTCTTTAGGCCATATTCACAATATGTTTTGATCTTATTTTGAAACCCATATCCTTTTCAAAGTCCCTTGGGCTACATCAGCTTATGTCCCACACTATGTTTCAACTAATAAAATTCCACTTAGGGGTTTTTATCACACGACCATAAAATGTATGATGTGTCCTATTATGCAGCACCAAACTATGAGGGTTCGGATTTCTTTCACAAGGATACACAGGTAGCTCATCTTAGGAGCATGATCCCAAAATTTAAACAAACCTTCATCTCTATGGATGACAATAAATTCCAGAGTGTCCCACTGAGGGGCTTAAAAACCAGTATCATCATAACAATGATAAAAATTACCTCTAATCAGTATATTAGAGGATAAAATTAATGTAAAACCTCAAATATATACTGATGTTTCCATTAATGAAGAACCTTGAATGAATACTGATTATTCTAAATTTTACACATGATAATAAGTGATTACAAATTACAAGAAATTCATATGATTTACTTGGTAAATTAATAAGGATTCATGAAAATGTTTTAATCAGACAAAGAAAAGTCCCAGAGTAGACAATAATTCCCCCCAAAAGGGTGTGATGAGTCCAACCTCCCATCCTCTCGACCAATGCACATTCTTAAGTGTCGTAATGTTCAAAACATAATGAATTCCAGCCTTTGGAAAGCTGGTCCGCTTTGGATAAAGAACTATTAGAGGCCTCTTATTTTGTGAATAAACCCAATGGAAACCTCCTTGAAACAGTGATTCTTAAATCAAAAACACACATTTCAAGGAATTATGAAACAACATCATTATGATCCAATGCATTGTTTTGTTAAAAATGGATTAACTACTAAAATTTATTATCATAAAAGTAATTATGAATCCCAATTATTTATGTGTGATAAAGAACATAATTTATTTAATTTTAGATTATAATTAAATGATTTAATCCCAATAAATTTAATAATATAAAGGTAACTACTTCATATTAATTTTATTTGTATTTTGGTTTGAAATGAAAATATAGACTAATATTAAGAATTTATTATTTTTATTTATTTTATGAATTTTATATCAATGGGAAACAATTATTTTCATTTATTAGTGGCTTCTCAGGGGAATAATGAAAGGAAATAAGTTTTTGAGGAATAAAATGGGCTTATAATTAGTCATGTTTGAATACCTAGGATATATACTAGGAAAAAAATAGTAAATGTCAAATTTCTTTTTGGAATATTAATAAAAATCCAATGCGTATGAGTAAACTAACATCAAAACGTCTCACATCAGATTAATTCATGACAAAACCACTTATTATTATAAAAATAGTTATTCGATTTTCTATATCATAAAAAACCAAGGTAAATTTAATCTACTTCAATTTAAATCCCTGGATTCTGAAATATCACATGATTTTAAACACCCTAAATTTGTTGAAAAAAATTCATGTCTAGAGGAATGGAAAGGTCCAAATATACTTTCACTAGATTTCATGGGGTATGTTATTAAATCTCATTGATGGAGGAAGATGTTGAATATAATCAATTTTCAAAAAGTGGTTTATACAAAAGATAATTTCTAAAAGTTATGTTTAAACAGATGATACATATGATTTTGTGGAGCTTATATAAGGGTCACCAATTCTTATAAATGTTGAACCAAAATTGATAGAATGATATATATGGTTTAGTAAATTGAGATTATTATTATATTTCAGGATATATTTATCTTCTAGTAATAAGAAGAATCTTGAATTTTTGTCACAATAATGGTTCTCCAAACTAATGAATGAAATGATTAAACCCATGAATATGATCGCACACATACAAGCCATTTTTTCAATCACCTCATAATGTTAATAAACATTCATGGTGAATAATTTGAGTTCATCTTATTTATCTAGCTATTAATGTAGCTACATGGAGAAATCCTTCTACTGAAAAGAAATCCTTCATCTATTTTATGAACTAAAATATATATTTTTATATCATTTTTTAATCATGTTGACTTTATCTAGGAGGGGATAAAGAAATTAAAAATAAATTATTCTATATATTTGAATAAGGAAATAAATTGAAGATCAAAGAATAATTGAGTGATTTAAAATCCAATATATATTAAAAATCATGTCAGATAGATGAATCATCCAAATAAAATATCCTCATATTGAGTTATACACATGAAAGTAAAATCCCAATTATTTATATATAAAAAATTACATTAATTCCAATGAAAATTATTTTTTCAGTGTCCAATAGTGGATTATGTTTTAACTATTTTCCTTCTTGATGTTATTTATTTCAAACATTTTTTATACAATGTCCCCTCTTACCTCTCTTTATCAATTCATTTTGGTTACTGTATTCATGTATCTCTAATACTCATGATAGTTAGAATCCAACCAATGCATATATATTTTTAATGGCTTATTAGTGTAAATGAACCATTATTATTTTAGTCTTTAATGTTTTAATTATTTTGAAAAAATGGCATGGGAGTGTCATAGATTCGTATAGTGATTGTCCATCTTTTCAAGGTATATTTTTTGGTTGTGTTACATTCTCTACAAAATATTATCTTCTTCTATTAACTTATATTATTTATCATATTATCACGTAGTGTTTTATCTAAATATGCAATATCATATGACATAATGATGTATATAAATTTTTTCATACCCAATTGAGTTACTATTATCATTCCCTACTATTTTCAGTTGTGAGAGTTAGTCTGACCATGATATCCCATAGGTTCAATAATCCATATAACATAAGTAAGGAATGGTAATTCATGTTTGATGGTTGATTTATCAAAATAATTATAAATAATTTAAATGGATAATTAAGGAACCCATTTATCTAAACCTAGGATATAATTTTTTTGATAATTCATCTACTTAATGTTGTTCAATTATTCTATTTAAATTTATTAATTAATTCACCATAATCACTATAAATTTCACAATTCATTAAAAATATTCAAAACCAAAAAAATATAAGATGATTCATGATTTCTTATTTATTATATGACTGACTCATTTAGGGATAACCCTAGCCAACCACTGTGTTTCACTAAGAAGAGTTTAAATTCTATTTTTTCATGCCCTATAGATAGTAAATTAAAAATATAGAATTAGAATCAGTGATAAAAAAATAATTAATTTCTTCTTTTAGACATATCGATATTTATTATTCTTTTACAAAAAAACTATTTATATCTCACCCCCCCAAGAATGATATTTTTTATTTCATTATAGATAGATGAATAGAATATAATGATCAATGTTCCAATAGTATGAGTTTATAGATATCATAATGTTTATTAAAAATATTTTGAATATAAAATTCTTGAATCCTTGGATAGAATAAATCTAATTTCACAAAATAATTCCCATAATTATTCAAATAAGTGGAAGAATATCTCAAAGAGTATCTTTAATAACCTCTAACATTTCAGGAATTTTTTTAAAATGTCTGAAAAACAAAAAATCATTTTCAATAACAGAATCAAGACATCCCCCAAATTGATTTACACAAATAAAAAATATTTTTATTTTATCAATTAAGGTTATTGGATTTAACATTATACTATCATGTTTTTTATTTCACATTGTAAAAAAAAGACAATTCACTACCCTTATTTAAATATAAAGAACTAGTACATTTTAAATATTTTAAAAGTAAATAATAATAAGGAGAATAAGAATTACTAGAATAATAATATTAAGAATAAAAATAATATTTCAACAGTAAAGATGGGATTGTGTAGGAAATTGAAAATAATAGATTAAGTTGGATATGTAGCAATAAAAAAAGTACATGATGGAATGATTAATTAATGGGATTTAATTATTTATTTATATTATTTTAATTCTCTTCAAATTGAAAATCTCACTAACTCTTAATTTGATGAATGATGGATGTAGAAGCACCATTTCAATCCATTTATATTGAGGAAGAATAAGTCATTGGATAAATGGAATAAATGTATAACCCTTAGTTCCATATAATAACATGACCCAAGATATATTTCACTATGACAGGGTTTAATTAACAAAAATATATCCATGTGATCATCTACATATATTAAAATTATATGAACTATTTTAGAATAAGATAATGTTCTCAAACAAATGAATTTCTATTTTTTTCAATAAGGGTGGGAGAACTAAATGTCAATGTGTACAATAGAGATTTTTTAGTTATTGTTTGTTATAGATAATTTTTGGGAATATTTAATGTAGTATGCCTTACATGTGATGATTGATGTAATATGCATTATATTTAAGTAATGTTTTGGATGATGACTGTTTTGTCTAAAAAATTTAAAGAATATGATAATTTTATGCTAGTGGGTGAGTAATCATTTGGGGTTATTCATGATAATGTATCTTTAAAATATTTTGTAATGTCTATAAAAGAGATATTTGAAAGGTTGGATTTGTATTGTTATTTATTTATCTATGTTTGAGGTGTCTTAGAAGACAGCATATTGAATTTTGGAATTTTTTTATAGTTTAAGGATGTTATTGATTAGATTTTGAATTTTTGGTGTCTATTAAAATCATCAAACTAATCCTCATAAGATTTTCTTGATTTTTTTAGGATACTTACCATCACAGAAGATTATTATCACACGTATGATATATAAAACATAATATAATTCTAGGTAATCTTACCAAAAAATATGTTCTCTACATAAGAGACTAGGTTTCATCGTATGATATAACTATTTTTATAAAAAATGATCCCTAATGATGGCTATAGTGCACAAGATAGGGTTATTTTAGGATATGAAACTCAGGTAAGATAGGATAGTGTATAAAAAATTTGAAAAATTGAAGACACAACAACATAATATGAGCTCATAATATATGATATTATATATGATATCTAGTATTTCTATGATATATGTGTTTAATAAGATAGTCTAATAACATATATTATTAAAATTTATAAAATATTACTTATCTTGTGAAATGGATGTTATTGATACATCCTTGATTTTGAAGAATATAACTAATGTTGATCTTGTTTATATCATCGTGGAAACAAATATCACATTAAAAAGATTCTGATTCATGTATATATGAAAGGATAATATTTATAAGATGTTAGTGTTGAGATGAGATCCACAATAGATGGAGAGGATCCAACTAGTAGTGCTAGATGGTTTCATACCCATATATGTAAAATTAAAACTGAATTTAATTTCTAGGGATTCCGTGGAGTTTCAAAAAAAATACTAATTATTTTGTATAATATAATATAATTATAGATAGGTAGTTATCTATATGTTTTCATAAAAAAAATTATAAAAACTATTAACTATTTTAAAATATATGATTACCTCTATTGAGATTCATTGTGATTCCAGAATTCCATTTTGGAAAAAATATTCAACAAATTATTTCATGAATATAATATATATTCATAAATAAATAAGTAAGAGAGTTTAATAGTGATATGTCATGAATATATTATGTTATTATTGAGTATCTTAGTGGACTGAATACATATTTGAATGAGCGAGAGAATATAGATCGATGTCAGGTTCTATCCAAGAAGGAGAAGAATTATTTTTCTTGACTATAAAACGTTTTGAAGAGAACTGGGATACATAATTACTTCAATGTTGAAAAACATGGATAACTGTGCTTTAAGGAATGTCTTAGGAATAATTTCATAAATAGTACATCAGATCCTGAGTGGATTTAGTCTATTACTAGATAGAGAACTACGTTAGGTGGAATAAGATTTTCCCAATGCAGAAACAGTTGTTTCTTATTTTTGTTCAAACCATATAGTGGAATGTTTTACAATATAGTGGGACATTATAGTAGGAAATTATAGGGACTCTTTGTTGATAGTTTTATGAAAATCCATGGTGTAACCACTTTGGAATTGGTGGAATATTCCATGGTCGTGTAGACTAACTAATCACAATAAGGAGTTGAATTTTATTTCCAAATTTTGTAAATCCTAGTACATTTTCCTTATATATATCAATCGAATATGATGTGAAGGTGACTAAATCATATTGACAATATTGATTAATTGGCTAGACTTGGATGTTGAATTTAAAATGATAATTCATAAAAGTGACCACATATTCACCCCTCCCACCAACACTCCCAAACACTTAGTGATTCAGCCGGACCCCGATGCTACATTTTCTATAAGAGATAGTCCATGTTACCTATAATAATACAAGAGTTTTATTTGTATGTAGATTTAAAATTATATGAAAAATTGATATGTTTCTGCTTTTGATGTAAATAATTTCCACATTTTGAGGAATATGATGAAAACCTATCCCTTTTCAATTGTATTGGATGTAAGAGATTATAAAACCATTGGATTTATACATATTTTTTAGGTATCCATGATCACTTTCTATGAGTAAAGAAATATATTTAATGGAAAATCTAAAAAATTATATTTTTATGTCACACTACGAAAAGGAATACGTAATGGTTATAGGGCATTAAACTATAAATCATATTTTTGAAATTTTGGGAAGCAGGTATGAATGGGATATTAAAGTAAATTAATTAAACCAATTTGTTTTAAGGAGAATATTGAATTATATTAAATTAAATTTTGATGAATCATTGATAACTATTTTATAGGGTTCAATGATATTTTGAGAAATATTTGGGGGTTTAGTGAGAAGCTAGATGACACTATCATTTTTTTAAAATCTTTTGAGAAACATTTTGATTATTTTTGATACAAGAGTATCATTTTATAATGATATAGAATAACCTTCATTGGATGAGTTACAATATATACCCATTTCTAATATAATGACAAAGGCTCTAAAATTTAAAATAATGGTAAAAAATTAGATTGATTTTGAAATAGTGAGAAATAATAAAGCTACATATGAATAATTCTTGGGATCAGGTGATTATAAAGATGAATAATATAATGAATACATTGAAAAAAATATTTCTCTTCTATAAATGAAATTAAAGAAGGTAAATTTCAATGGAAAAAATAAGGTTACAACTATGCCCCATTGACAGCACAAACACCCCGCCTAAACAAAGTCACTGAGTCATAGCCTACCAAGAAGCATCAGTTTCCTTGTTGGCAAGTCATCCCTTAATAGGGGGACACCCAATTATGAAAAGAGTTCATTCTTATAATTATTTTCTTCAATGTATAGCAGATCTTCTTTCCAGTGTGATATTTTATCTACTCTCACAAATCTATGGAAACATCCAATGAGTTCACCCATCCTGATCAGTACTCCAGGAAGAATCTCTTTATATATGTAAATATAATCAGGTTGTCTCTCAATAAGAATGTTTCTTGGTGTTATCAATGGATGTTACATTAAATCCTTTTAACCATTTTTCTCTTTTCTGTGATATAATATCTCACATTGGAGCACAATGTCCCTGTTGTGGACCATACATTTCAACCTAGTTGTGTCAATTACCCTATGGATGGGTATGACATCTAATACTTATGTAACAATTTCACCTTCCTTATATCATAGACACCCCTCATTACTATTTTCATTGGGTTTTATGACTTGAATAACCACCAGTTCCCCCATTGAAACATGTTCCACTTCTTGTATCCCACTATCTTTCCTAAATGGATCGTCAAAATATCGATTATCACCTCATGCCAAAAGATTTTGATTTCTATATGATTTATCATCACACCCCAAAACAAGGGTATACTTTCTAAGAGGTAACCCATAAAAATCACTACTCCCTTCCAAACCACTTTAACAGTGGAATTCTAAAAAGGTGGGATCTTGAAAACAATGGTTTATCTAGTTCAAATGGGTAGTTATATTTATGATTTTCACCCTTTGTCTTTTAGAGTTATTTTGAACAAACCACATGGGGATATAACTGTATTGGAATTCATTATTTTTAAAATAATTTACCAAAAAAGAAGGCTATAGAATCTAAATCTGATGAGGGTGAAAAAAATAAAAATAAAAGTGGGGCAAAACAAGATATAGAAGTATATCAGAAAATGAAGGAGTATGATGAGAATGAAAGAACTAGACGACTCAATCCATCAATCGGATGATCAATTGTTCTTTTATTCTAATTTTGATATATATTTTGGCACATATATTAGGGATGATGTAGAATAAAATGAAGTTCTAGAGTATATGTTTAAGAATGTGTATGATAGATGTATTTTGAAACGCACATAACTCAAAAACAAGAAAAAAAGAAGAAAAAATTAAAGAATAATACTTTTGAATAAAATAAATATTTTTTTACAACGTAATTAGATTGAATTTATGACGTTATGAATTATTAATTTAATATTATTATATAAGAGAAGATACTAAGATATCATGAAGAGAAATTGATTTGGAAAGAGGAAGAGTTGGTTGAGATATAATTTATATATCTTGGTTCCCAAAATGAGTTGATTAATATCATTGAATATTTTTCAATGATTATAGAGAGTAAATTTGAATCTTCTCCTGATGAATAAATGAATGGTGTGAATAGTAAATAATAAAATTTCACCTAATTAGTCGTCAAATTAATTGGTTATTTCTAATATCGTAGATTTCAACAAAAAGATGATGTTTTTAGACCATGTGTACAATTGATAGGCCTTATTATACCTTCAAGTGAGAAATAAATATACTAATATGACCAAAAAGTATTTATGAAAAATATTCTTGGTATATAGTAGCACATTGACATGAATACTTTGTATATATTCATAATAAAAATGTATTATAAATGTTTAGAGGCTTTTTCTGGTGTTATTTAATATACTCTTACTAAAATAGCCATTATATTCCAAGGAATGGGTATGCAAAAAAGGGTATTGTAAGAAGATGAGATAATTTTTTTTAGAAACAATAATTTATAACTATAAAATCAACAATTCAATTAATACTAAATAGTTTTGAGTGTTTAGGAAACAGGTGAGGTGTATGTAGAAAAGCGGGTTATCAAGATATTGAGTGAATGACTAAGATATCCGGATATGTTACCTATGGTTTGATGGTAAATAAAATACATAAGAAAAATAAAGAAAATATATTATTTTCTCAGACTACCAATATGTCTTTCGAATAAACCAAAGAAACTATGGAAGCTAAGAAATAATACCTAGTTGTTTTTCTATATATATTGGAAATAGATAAGAAAATTAAGTTCATATTTTCGTTAGTGGAAAAGGAATTAAATTAAATTTACATTGATAATCTCAAATTCATGTGAATTAATATATTTATAGTGAATTCAATCTATAATAAAATTATTGTGAAATTTTTTACTATATGACCAACCCTCTAGTTCAATAATAATTGAAGAAAAATCCTATGTAGGAATCGTACAAGGAAAAAAATTCATAACAACAAAGATTAAGAAAACTACCTCAGACATGGATTATTTTTAAGAGAAGAAACTCAGTATGAAACCCATATGGGCTCAAAATAAAAAAAAAGAGGACATAGATTAATCGTTTTATTTTAATATTTGAAACAAATAGAGGCCTTTATTCAGTAGAGACTCTAGACCTTTATTTTAATATTAAATAATTTTTTGGCCCCTCTTTAATAATTTAATTCTTGTTTATTTTAATCTAAAATACTAAATCATTTTTTAGAGTCTAATATCATTTATAAATTGTTTTATAATCAATTAAAAACCTAGTCCAATGATCACTATGTAAGATAATATGTAAACTGTGAAAAAAATATCGAAATAAAAACCAACACTAACTAATGTGACTTATACCAATTAGGACACTAAAACTCTTTATCTTCATATGTGTTTTAGAAATATTATTTATGTAGGGAACATAACCATCCCACTTCTATAATGTATCCACTAGTTTCACCTATTTCAATCAGCATTCAAGAAATATTTTTATTTCCCCCACTATGTGATACCATATAATCATGAATATAAAGAATAATAAAGGTAACTATAGGTACAAGGGGGTTCAGATAAGAATTACAATATCACACTATATCATCAAATGGAAGTGCCTTTATATTTCCCCTGAGGAAGCTCCTCATTAGAACTTGTTTTAACTTATGTTTACAATGGTGGACTTAATTTTTTATCCAATGTATATATCATATAAATATATAAATCTCCCAAATGCTTCCTCTAAATATGAAATGATTTAATTTAAAGAGATATTATGTGGTTGAAATATAAATTTTTAATTATATAAAATTTTACTATAATCACATATTTCATAAAATAATATATCTTTATGTTGATCAACTCATATTTTTCAGGAAATATATATACAAATACGATATATATGGAATTTTTTAATATCTCCATCAATCTCCCACTTGACCTAAACCCTAAAATACTTTTTACAATTTCATATTATATTGTATCATATATAATAACATGTTACAACATATAAAATACTCATTTTTCTTATCTTCTGAAACACTTTTGTAAAGCTATCATCTACTTCACTTTGTAACACATCATATGAAATAACATCTGAATACACATCCAAAAAACATTTGAAATAACTCAAGAACTCTATTAGTCTATCTCTGTGCGTCAAAATAAATCCACATTTAGTCCCCCACAAAGTGTTACTCTATAGAAATTTATAGTGTTAACAATAAATAAAAATATTTTAGTCCATATATGTATGAAAAGTATATTCTATAGAACATTTTAAATTCTACACAAGCTCTAAATGGATCTATCATGATCTTCATCAAAGACATTATTATCTACACCTAGGTCCACCGGTGTGCATTATATATAATTTTTTATTCCAATATTTTCCCTTTTCCAAGGACGTCGATTGACTAAGGGAACAAAGTATCGCAATCACATTTTACTAACTCTTATATTTTTAATTTTCATATTGTATGATGATATGATCTATGAAGAAATCAAATTTCAATTATCCTTCTGGATAATCACATTACAAATCCATTTTCTAGATAGATATAAAATAGCTAGGTGTCTCTTCACACTCGCTAAGTCTACCTAAAATGAGCTAATTAATGTCATATTCATTATAAAAGTCATACAAATACCATCTTGGATAAGCTCTGACTGATGACATGCTCAGCGACATACTCAAACACCCCTAATATTAGAAATATAAATTTTTAGTCTTGTATAATTAAGGTATCAAAGTATAAAGACTCTCGTTCAAGGAATATCACCAACCTCATGTTGGGGGACCCAAATGTGATCAACTCATCCACAGTATATTGAATACATCTATACGAAACACCATGTGGTAAGCTCAGCAGGCAATCTAGGGAACACAACGAATATCCTATTCTTTATTTTTTTCCTCAAGAACATATTATTTCTCTATAATATAGAACCCTACAAATGTTAACATAAATATTAGACCAAAACCTATAATAATCCATCATGATAATTGGTTAGGGATAATCCTAAATTCATACTTTGTGAGGACATTTTATCATTGAACTTTTAAAAATATAAATCTATA
This sequence comes from Viscum album, assembly GCA_963277665.1. Taxonomy (NCBI): domain Eukaryota; kingdom Viridiplantae; phylum Streptophyta; class Magnoliopsida; order Santalales; family Viscaceae; genus Viscum; species Viscum album. The sequence continues at coordinate 31,221,165 of OY728120.1, read as the reverse complement.
TATATTTATGTAGTCAATAAGAAATAATGATAAAATAGAGGTTTTCTTTAAAATGGTGCATTTTAAAAAATTAACACTATTTATAAATATTAATATTATTCTTTTTAATATTATTAAACTCTATGAATACTCAACAATACCAACATAAGAACAAGTTTTTCATATCATATATGATAAACATCCAAATCAACCATGTTTTCACTTCACTTTTTGGGTTTTTTAACTCATTACATCATATGAAATACATTTCAATTATCTATATGATAATGTCACATCACAATATAACCATATAATATAATCATCCCTCTAAACACTTTGCTGAGAACTATTAATGATGTAAAACAACATGAATAATGTTGAGTATTAGGAATAAAATTATTAATTATTTTACTATTTTAAAATATTTAAAATTATAAACATCAAGACATATAACTTTATTATGTCAACTTTTATTTTCAACACATAAATCATTATATATTTATAATTATCATCCTTGGATTCATATTCCATCAAAATAATTCCATGTAATAATGAATTTACTTATATTATTGATTACTTGTCTTCCTAAACTCTTTTAGGATAAAGTGATAATCACTTAAATATGGTTACCGAATGTTACTCTTTACTTTTATCATTACAGAAACATCCTAAAAACTTTTAGGATAATGTTATTTATCTATTTTGTGGTTACTAATGTTGCTCTTTAAATTTATCTTCACCATCGTATCCTAAAACTATTTTAGTATATAAAGCGTAATTCACTTTTAATTTTGATTTGTACAAACCATTATGAAATTTCCTCCTTCACCATTCATGAAAACTAAATTTTAGTCGTTATATTATTATTTATTGTCACATATCCTAAACCCTGTTAGGATATATGTATAATAATCATTATTATTTTATACTTGTTTAATTATTCAAAATATAGTGATATACACTTCATAAATGCTAACTAAATGTAACTTTATATTTTTCTTTACCATTACATATCCTAAATAGATTATGATTTTAAGTTGAAAATAATTTTACTTATATTGGTGTTATCTTTTGTTTTCTAATTTTTTAATTATTTATGTCCATGAATACACCCACTAGCCTCTTAGTCACAATACAATTTTTAGATTATCTTCCAAGATAACCAACACCCTTTTTGTAAGAAAATAAAATTTATTTTATCACAACCCAACCAAACGGGGCCTTCCAAGATGGATATGAGATGATAGTAACTCCCCAAGACTACCTCTAATAGGATTGGTGCTAGTGGCCAAAATCAAGTTGGCATATAACACACATTGAAGAAGTTATCAAAATGTACCTATAAATATGAAAACATTTCAAAATACTGATATAATAATGAAATTTAAAAACAACCAATACCAAAAATTGATGCATAACATCTATCTCACATCAATGTACAAAAAAAGTAATAAAAGAAACAGATGGTAAAATAAAATCCTACACAAAAGTGAAACGGACCCCAACCCACTAAAAATTAATTAATGTTTTAAAATACATCACTTGGAACCACCACCCTTTTTCTAGACCAAAACCTTTTCCACCTTCCCCTAGTCCTCTAAGGAATCTGTCAAATGGCGTGTCATCTAAATAAAATTTGACATGTAACTTAAAATCCCATGCAGGGGTCACTGTAAAAATTCCTAGAAAGAAACCATTATGTCCCAAAAAATCATCAAGATATTATTCATGTCATCATCATTAGTATATGGAAACAAAATATGATACATAATAATAATAAACATAGATATATTCATAATAGAGTCCAAATATCAAATTGTCTTAATAATACTTCCAGACATTGTTTTTTTCGTGAGGCCTCAAGGTAATGATCATCTAGGAGAATCCACTCCATGATACATAGGTTCAATGATGGAATTCAACAAAGAGGTGAGGCTCATTGAGTCTATCCTAAGAAGATACTTGATAGAACTATGAATATCTCAACACCCTGTCATGGGGTCACACTTGGGGTCACTATGGGACACCATGAATACTATTGGAATTACCTATTATGTTGGGGATAGTGGGTACAATGATACCGTGAACCATACTACATTAACATTCTAGATATGGGATTGACACCTTGTTTGTTGTGCTCATGCTGGTACTAGGACCCCTACCTGGGATGAATGAAGTAATTATAGAGGATCACACCCTATTACATAAAAAGGTATACCAAATACTCTATATGTTATATTTCACTTAGAGTGGATCGAAATCCAATACTCAGTACAAAATTCAACATTTTACCCATGAATGTATTAACCAAATAAATTCACCCAATCTGACCAAGTCTATTCTAAAGAGATGAAGGGACTCCACTTTCCTTTGAGGGAGTACACAGTGTGTCTTTACAATACTAGGTTTTCTCAGGTCTCATTGTATCATAGAAAATATTATTGTACATATGAATTGTTTTTCCTTTTCAAACATAGGGCGTGTAGAAGTACTGTCAACACCCGGTGTGCCACCAGCTCTTTTTTTTGGACTTCATTTCATGACAATGTAATTTGGGCCCTATCCTTTTATATAGTAGTGTCCTAGAATATGCTTGTACCAATGTACTCAATTCATGCCCATGTCTCTGGTTTTTTTGTGCTGATATACCCTATGGGTATACACTGATCCTCCTGCACCAGATTACATAGTGTATAACACATTTCACATGAAATATAATATTTTACTTTCCCAAAATCCTAGTTGCTTCTAGGGGTACAATATGGTGTGTGTTTTTAAAATTAATTTTTGGGTAGTTATGAATTTTCTATATAGTTTCAAAAACTCACGTGTCTTCCATTCATGACACTAACAACAAAATATTATACCTCAAGGCCTACCATATATCCCAGATCGAGTTGCAAGAGCCTATATCCTCCTCGATGGACATATTCTAGCCATATGTACTACTCACAAAATTATCCCCATAACTCTACATAATCGGTCATGTGCTAAACCAATAATTAAAAACTATCAATATGATCTGGATCCATCATTTTCACTACATACCTCTCATGAATCACTAATTTTGAACCCAAACAGGTGATGATGAAATATTTCTCCAATGATTTAACATGAACTAATCATCTATTGGTTGTTCATTTAATCTTTGGGAAAAAGAAATATTGAAAGTGTTATTGAAAAGAATAGTGGGGAATCTATGAAACACAAAAGATAAACAAACATAAGTCATTGTTTGGGTTATCCAAGATTCATTTCCATTCAAACAATAAACAAAGAACCCAATGATAATGGAAAAAAAAATTGATAAATTTAAGAAATAAAATAAAAATAAAAAATCAACCATAGATCCACAATCCAATTTTTATTTTGAAATTTTTTTCTTGTTTGGCATGGGATAAAAAACATGATGATTCTAAATAAAAAACACTACCTCTAGGTATGTTCAATACATGATGAAGGAAAAATTATTTTATAATTGATGGTGGGATCCACGATCTCAATATATGGACACAACCGTTTTCCAATCAATCAATGTCCTCAATACATTTCCATTTTTGAAGATCTCCTCCAATAGTTCATCCCTCAATCCATAGGGTTTTGCATATTAACAGAAGGATTTTTCATAACAAGTATTTTATAATGATAGGATTCAATTAATATTTAATTAAAATAATTAAATTAATATTTTAATTTATTTGATTATTTCACTCGTGATGGTTCTCAATCCAGACACCAGATTCTAACAAATATTATGTAGCACCTAGGGTAAAAATATCATTCTATCATCCATGGTAGTTCCATATTTCTAATATGAGTCACCATTCATAAGTTATTCCATTATTAGAGAATGAATGCATTTTCATGATATAATATAATTCATATTTTTATTATATCAATATCAGGATTCTCTAGGACCAAAATCTCACACTAACTCAGTTCCTGGATTTGAAAAATTTTAATCAAATATTCCTAATACTTAATATCATGACCCCCACCCAACAAAGATACCAAAATGAAGGAAGATATATAATTACCCTTGAGTCCCACCTCTAGTATTCCTTTAGATAGTGATTAGAACTAAGAGTAAATAAATCTCATGAATGGGAGGCATTAGCCCCTATAATAATATAATATCCTGAGGTAGAATGAATCAATGACAATAAACTCTAAGAATTATATTAAAAGGAAACCAACAACAGCCCACGGTGCATGCATTAATAAAAATGACACATATAAATGTCACCAATGTAAATACCCAATTAATCTATATCAATGAAAAGGAAACTACCCTGAGGTCCAAGCTTGTAATGTCCTATATGAACCATATAATCCCCCTAGATACCTGAAATCATATTTTTATATGCTGGGTGATCATATAGGGATACATAGAAGGAAAACTGTAGTCTCTCATGCACATTTGAAATAAGCATACTAATGCGCAAATGAGAAAATAGCTAAACCAAATAGAACCTAAATAGGACAACTACCCAATCACCATCCACACCAAGGAACACTAAAAAAATAATGAAAAACAAGTACAATAACATAATAAGAATCATATTGATTAAATGGTATCTTACACCACTTCCCACTTATTTTTTCACTCAAAACTCTACTTCTTACATAATGGATATTATATCACTTCTATTCAACAAATACAACATCCCCATTGTATGGTTACATAACATATCCCCCACTAACACCTATAGAACTTCCCCATTACACATATATATCAATTATCTTCTGAAAATAGCTAGACCATCACATTATGTACTATTTTACCTCTAGCTATCGTAGCCTATACATATATATCCACCAAGAAGAGAGGGGGGCATGAGAGGGTAGCCATCCATCTATACTCATCATAAGGATGTTAGTAAAAGTACCCTAATATAAATATACAGCTGTCAGTATATGGTTCATGTCATGGTTGCGGTGCCTATAGAAAGTCACAACCCTACCACTTTCACTACCACTACTAAATGGATAATACCACACAAACGAAAAACCACATTTCTCATTTCCAACCAATTCCATTATTCATCCCATTTGTTTCATTATTAATCATCAACCAAGTTTAACCACACTTATCATTATTAATTTCTTCTTTAAACATTTTCATCTATTTAACCAAAACAGAAAAATCCATTTATAACATTATTTGCCAATTCCATTACTACCTTGTATAATATCCAAACAAATCACAGCATAAGAAAAAAAATTTCACATAAACCATACCAAGAAAACAAGCACAAAATCACTACCATCTCAAATATATATCAGAAACCACCTTATATCACTACCTCCACATAGAACGGAAAAAAACTATCACATTGCCACACCACAACACGTCCAAAAAATTCATTAACATCACCAAAATACATCATAGAAAAAAATCACATATCCACCACATGACACTGCCATACAATCCCATCATCCATATATTCTTCAATCTAGACATCAAAAAAAATCTAAAAACATTTTACATATTTATCAAGGTTATTTTTATCATTTACGATTCTTTATTTTAGGGGCATTATCACAATAACCATAAACCCAGGGAAACCATTTTAAAATCCAAAAATATGTTTTTATCCAAATTTCATTTAGCATGATATCCCAGTAACATGAAACATGGTTTTAGTACAACAACAACCATATCATAAACAAATCCCCCAGTGACCACCATTATCTGTTGGGAGCTTTGCCTATGTAATCACAACATCACAAAAATATTCCAATATTTGAAAATCAAGTGAATCATTCCTATTCCCCATAAATTTAAATTAAACCAATTCATTATTATTTTTATAATTGTGAAAATTATAATCCCATAGATAAATAAGAGTAAACCCCTACTATATGATACACAAAAGTGAAAAATATGGTATTTTTCTACCTGAATGAAGCTTTCTAATATCACTATGCATCATAGGGTGTATAACAAATGCCTATAAACCAAAACTGTATAGTGATTTCAAGGAAATACCTACACTAGATCAAAGTATCACAAAAATGAAGCCCAACTCTCCCACAAACCCTTGATATACCACTGAATCATATCTCTAGGTAAAGTACATATGAAAAAAACATGGAACGGAGAAGAACTAATCTCAGATAGAACAATGGAATCAACTGAAACCAACTAACTAAAGTGAGGGAAAGAGGGCAGGTAGATCTTTTAAAATCACCTAGGGTTCCGAAAAAAATAATAGAAATATCTGTTGTATGAATTGGAAAGAATCGGTGAAAACAACAATTTAAAACTTATAAAATTAATGTATTATATAATAAAATACACTTTTCACCTTATATTTTTGGGGTTATGTATTTTATTCTATAAACACCACCTTTAATTTATAAAACCATCAAGAATATAAAATACATAGAAAAGGATAGTACATAGGATTCAAATTATCTTTCATTGTAAACCACCATCATACTATGTAAACTGATTTCTTACCCAATACCTTATTTAATAGTATCCATAAAAGGGATGAATGATCATGCGAGTACCCATAGGATTATGGTATAAAACCCATTTTACACCTTAATCCTATATGGTAGTATACACCTACAAATTAAAATCTATAAAACCTTCCACACCACATCATGCATCATATAAAACACCACTAACACAATAAATAAGAAATTTAATAGGATAGTAATTAAATCAAAATTAAATTAGATATAACTCAAATACTTCTCATTTATAGAATCAAAAAAAAACCTAAAGAAAATAAAAAGGTGTCTAAACAACCATCCTTTTAGGTACATTCTAAGGATTGTGTCATAACTCAAATGCTTCCACTAATTAAACTCACTAACCAAAACAAAAATAAAGAGCCCAGTAAACCACATAACCACCTCTCACTGAGAACAAAACCAAATATCCACTATCATCCAAAAACTACCACATTTCCACATAACCACATTAACCTCTACACTAACTAAGACAACCACTATCACAAATTTCACTGAACACTACTCCAACAAAGAATATAAAGCATATAATTCCATCTTCCATGTCAAGATACTATCCTCCTTGAGTGAAACTGACTCACCTTTACAATTTCAATCAGTTCAGAGTATAAATTATATTGATTAGGATTCGATTACACTTCTCTATATATTCAGAAATAATTATCACTAATCACACATCAAAAAAATGAACATATAATAAAATAGAAATACCTATCATCACATCACAAGGAAAAACTGGAAAAAATAACAAAACAATAGGTACTGGGAATGCATCTAAATCTCTCAATCCCAAGTGCTCTTCTCTAGGACACCATTTCTCCACAACCCACGAACCAATGGAGTGTTCCACCCATCCATCAGTATCTCTCCCAAATCTTGGATCTCTAATGGCATTCCAAAAACATCACATCTTCCATGATATTAAACTCTCCATAGTTGATGATTGTGGAGTCATTGTGAAGATTCAAACATAGTTGATACACATAGATGACATCGTGAACCCTCTCCGACCATAGTGGAAACACCAACTGATACACCACCTCTTCAACTCACCCGAACACCTAAAAGTGACTTACAAACCTATGAAAAATATTACTCTCCATTCCAAGTCTATGTTTCCCATGTAAAGGGATGAACATTAATAAAATTTGGTCTCTAATATCAATCTTCAGGAGAATCATCCTAGAATCAGCATAAAACTTATTTCAATCATGAACTAACTTTACCTCCACATAAACAAGATGAACCTTCTCTTTCATTCTCTTTACTGTGTTGGGAAGAAGAACATGTAACTCTCAAATCTCAATCCATATCAATATATAACAACTTAACCACTCATAAAATTCCTAAAACAAGTCCATAGATATGGATGCATGATTGGTTTTATTGTATAAAAACTCACCCAAAGGAAATCTCCTTACTCGTGGTTAATAAAAGTCTAAGATACATGACCACAACGTATCCTTTAGAATTAGTATGGTCCACTCATTCTTACCATCTATCTGAGGGTGGAAAGTAGTGTTGAGGCATTATTATGTGCCAAAATTTTACTAAAATACCCTCTATAATCATGAAACAATTGACCATAGAAATCTTTGAAACTACACCATATCATCCACATACATCCTAGATAAATCATCAATGATTCCTGAATCCATAATTTCAAGGATGTGTGTCAGTTTCTGTAACACCCTGAGATTTTATGAAAAATATTCTTTTTAATTTCATTAATGTATTGTGTTGTACGCTACACCAAAAGGAGCTTACACAACACACATCCTTGAATTTCCTTTCATTACACACAATAGTGTCCTTCCTTGATAGCATGTGTAGTACGCAATAACGAGTTTCACTAAACAACAATATGCTATTAAAATATTATTAAAACTAGCTGTTATGAATAGTAATAACCTCTTTTTGAAATTTTGTAAATTTTATTTTTCAAAATGGACTTCATTTTTGGATTCGGAATATCGAAATTAGCTTAGGGTGAAATTTTGGTACTTTTCGGATAACTTTCATTTTATGATGAATAGTGAAAATTACTAAATTTTAATTAAAAACAACCTTTTTAATTGAAATAATTAATAGTGATATATTATTAATTTGATTGGTTTTAAATTATATTTTGAATATATTTTTACAATTTAATACAATGTTGGTCCTTTGATGTAATTTCACATTTTAACCAGACATAAACTAGTGTTAATCTTTTGATAGTTATTATCTCTTAAGAACACGCTATTTGTTTAGACGACGGGAATTAATTTTTAAATTAATTAAATCAACTGATATGTTTTGAATTTTCTAAAATAGACATCATTTTTGAGTTCATAATACCAAATATAACTTAGGCCTAATTTTTGGTATTTTTCTGGAAACTTTGATTTTTTGATGAATAGTGAAACCACTAAGTGGTAGTAAAAAAATTGAATTTTTCATAAAACATAATTTTACCGCTTCTATGAGTGGAATTTCAAAAATCCGAGAGACACGGTTGTTGTCATTAAGTAAAATGTGGTTCAGTGAGATGAAAATAATTATTGGTGAATAGTAACTTCTTACTTTTTTACCATGGTTAAAAGTAAATAGGGTAATTAAGGGTAAAAATGATATTATTATTACCATAACACATGTCCAAATTCTATTGGATAAGTTTAATTCAACCAAAAACAACCATAGGAATAAAATATGACCATTTAGGCCCACTTGGATTAGATTAGGACATTTATTATTAATTTATTTAAAGAAGTGTTAAAATAGTTAAAATCAATGTTTAATAAGTAAATCATTTTAATATAGGGTTATACATAAGATAAATTCGACTATAAATATTCATTAGAAATATAAAACTATTACCTACATAATGGTATTTTATTTGTAATTTTTCAACATTAAATAATTTAATTTATTCATGACACAAAGATGATGCAGTAATTATCTTATTAATGAAATATTGACATAATTGATGTTATAAATACCCAAATAAATGTAATTTGAGAGTTTTTATGTATTAAAATAATTTTCTAGGTTAATATGACATGTTATTATTGATTTAATTAACTTTTTATGAACTAATCATTCTGTTATGATTTTCAAAAAAATCAATTACTAAATAGTTTCAAAATTGACATAAAATAGGTTTTAAAAAAAATATTATATTATTAATTGTTATTTTATTCCTAAAAATATACTGTTCATCCAAATGACTTAGATAAGAATATATATATTAATAATAAACAACTAGGGGTTTTTTTGTCTTGTTATAGTAAGTTTATTAACCTTATAGTATAAGAACACAAGAAGACACGGTAAAAGTAAAATTATTTAACTTAATGTCAAATCTAAATGATAAAGTTAAAATAGGAACCTAAACATGTCTACATTCTATTTGATGAGAGGATTTAGACCCATCTCCGCCTTAGCTTCGAAATAAATCAATTTGGAGCTATTTAAAACCGAACATGACTTTATAATAAAATAATATTTTCAGTTTTTCCAAAGGTGCCCCTCTCCTCCCTTATAAAAGGGCACCTCCTCCCTCTCTTCCTCACACCACTTTGATCCTTCAAGCTTGGCCAAACCCTACAAAATTCCCTTATCCACTTCCCTAGAAACATCCTAGTGGTTCAGGTCTTCCTCAAAAACCAAATTTAGTGACCTAAATGGAGATCTCAAAGAGGCGCTTCAAAGAAGAGGTAATGTCCGTTACCGATTCTTTCAACTTTGTTTCTTCTTCCACTTCTTCTTCTGAGGTTGTTTCATTATGAATTAATAACATCAGAATCAATCATATAATGTTATGTTATTATAAGTATGAAACAACTCTATTTCACCATCTATCCATCCTACGGAAAACAAAATCACCACGCGTGCGTACGTACGGAATACCGTCTCCACGCCATGGTGTAATCTATTTTCCACCACCACCTTAATTGGATTGGTATAATGGTGTAAATAATAACTATAAATTATTATTGTAAAGTGATATTAATTATGAAATAGTATACATACACTCCAATACAACTCCACGATCATGAGAACGATATCATCACTCATGTGTACGTACGGACTACTGTCTCCACGACGCGATGAGATTCATTCTCCACGTTAACCATTCATGAATGATTATAAAGTATATATAATAAGTAATAATGAAATATATGACATAATAATGATACTAGATTTATGTGTATATATATTTATGTTATCTACTTAATTCCATTCAACTCAATAAGGAAACGAAAACAACGTTCATGTGTACGTACGGCCTACCGTCTCCATGAACGGTGTACTTCTTTCCATTTAATGATCTATTATATATATGTATAATCTGAATATATATTATATATAAATCATGTTTTATAATCTGTAATTAAGTAATCATGATCTATGTAATCATATGAATAATTACAAGTCAAAACACGGACGAAAAATGAAACGATTTTACACAAAACGCTCTTTAACATGGAATTTACAAAATAACGGGTAATATAAATTCATAAGTGAACCATATCTGATATCATAACAATTAGAATGATTCTGGAATAAGTCAATGACATTATTTAAATCATTATACAGGATGTTTGGACACTTATGAATTCAATCGGGCCTAAGGTAAGGGAAAATATCACAATCTCATTTTTATCAGAGATTGTTTATATTTTGAAATTTACTAGGGTGTATTTTATCATCCACATCTATGTTTCCTCAACATGTAATATTATTTCCATCCACCTACAATTTTTTAAATCCAATTTTCCCCTTCGGTGAATTTTTAGTAAAAGATTTGAAAGGAATATTTTGTCGTTTTTCATACGATGTACTTTTTGACTTTTCCGACAAAAGTACAAGAAGAATGTTTTTTAACTTATACAGCATGAATGGGTTTTTAATACATTATTTCCAAGAATCTTCCTTTACAAGTTTTCAAGTTTATTTTTAATCAACTTCTTTTAGTTTAAAATCGTATTACATGTTAATAAAGGAAAAATGTTTTTGAAGTTGAAAGGATATTTTCCTCAAGAATGGAGTTCAAGTGTTTTATCAAAATTATTTTCCATCTAAGATAATATAAATTTCTGTTTCTATCCATATTATTATATTTATTTTATTATGTTGTGATGGAAATATATTTATGAATTCCTTTATCTTATATGAATTGTTTTATGATGTCACGATGTTTAAGATTCCCATTTTTATTACATGGGTTATGCTATGATGTATGGTTTATGATTTTGTGGCACACATCAGAATGATATCATTATGAGATGGGTGGGACCTATATCTCCCTCTAATTCATTGGGTAAAGATTTTATATCTCATGAGATATACATGGCTGGAACGGCAGGTTAAACCAGTTCAGTGAAACAGGACTGGAACGAGGATTGAACTCGGTTCAGAAATGCACTTTGTCCACTAAGATAGTCTTGGAAATGAGTCTTGACTAATAAGAAATGAGTCTCTATGATTATGTGTGTATGCCACAAAGTTTCATGTTTTATGTTATGATTATTGGGATTACATTTCACTACTATGATTTATCCCATGTTATGATATTATGATCTCTTTTGCAGGTTAAGATTTCTAAAATGTTATGTGCTTATGAATATGATGGGATTGATATTTCATTTGTTTACCCTTACTGAGCATTTGAGCTCACCCTTTTATGTTTTCTTTTACCCAGGATATAAAGAAAGGTTTAGGTATAAAAAATGAATATCTTTATGGGAGATGTTGAAGATTATTCACCATGATTAGAAGATTATATTCCGAGTTTCCAAAGACACTGAACTATTACGGTCCTTGTGTGTGTGTTTTTGTAATGTACTAAGTATTCCTCAATAGTAATGTAATGTCAATGTACGTCAAGTTTAGGGTCTCTACAGTTGGTATCAGAGGAAAGGTTTAGTCAACCTTTGGAAACTAGAATGCGAGAACTTTAGTGAGATTAGTAGAGATATTTCTAATGTATATCTAGGGATTCCCCTAAGGTTATGTATATGTATAAGTTATAGTACTAGAATTACAGTAACCCAAGATGTTAGATATTGAAGTTACTCCCCCTTTATTATATTTTTTTCCCTAGCGTGATTTTTTGCCTCTCACACTATTTTTTTGGGTATTAGACAATGGCTGGAACCCGAAGGAACCGTGTTGATCAAGGTAATGGACAATGCAATGATTGTCCTCCTGGACAAACAAATGTTATGGGATATGGAGTGAAAAATCTTATTGCTATAATTACACAAGCTATGAATAATTATGAACTTCCAAATGACCAGATAGGGGAATAATATTCTATTAAGTCCTTCATGAGGAAATGACCACCTTCTTTCAGTGGGTCTTCTGATCCACTTGTTGCTGAACAATGGATCAGTACTACTGAAAAGATATATTCATTTCATCAATGTTCTGAACATGATAAAGTAATCTTAGTAGTATATCGTCTGGAAGGTGAAGCTGATCAATGGTTGAATCTTATCAAGAATACAAGGCCAAGAGATGAAATTGAGTCCATGGAATTGGACGAGTTCACGAACTTATTTTTCAATAAGTACTTTGCTCTTATTCTTCAAAAAAAGATGGAGAAGGAATTTCTTTATCTAAAGCAAAAGGATGATGAATCTATTGGTATATACGAAGTTAATTTTACCAGGCTTGCAAGGTATGCATCTGGCTTTATCATCCAACCTGATAGTAAAGTTGATCAATTCTTTAGTGGCGTAAAACCAAATCTTCGAAGGGTATTAGCTATAAAAGACTTCAGTAGCTATGGTGAAATGGTGCGTTGTTCTATCAAGGTAGAAATGGAAGTTGGTGTTACTTATCCATCTCATAGTTTTGACAGGAAATGAAAGATGGAGTTCAAGGAGAAATCTCAAAATAATGGTGAAAAGAATATGAATGTTTCCTTATTCTCAAAGTGTGGAAAGAAGCATGGTGGAGATTTTCTTAAATGGACTAGAAAATTATTTTTGTGTGGAAAAGAAGGCCATCGAGCAGCCGAGTGTCAAAGTAATGGAATAAGGGTTTCTACTGATGTGAATAAAGAAAAGACTACAGAGAATGCACCACCAACACTTCAATTCTTCAAGTGTAAGGAAATGGGGCATTATGCTAATAAATACCCTAATCCAAGGGTTAGTGATGATCAACATGAGCAACCACTTAAGGCAAAGGACAAAGGGAAGTCACATGCGATCACTATTGGCGATGTTGAATATGACAACGATGTGGTGGAATGATTAAGTGATTATGTAATGCGATTCCAAAATAATGTTTTATATAGTATCGTGGAATATTGGAATATTTATGTATTGGTATATTGTGGTTTTCAATAATTTTATGGTACTGGTAACCATGGAAAGTGATTGAGATATTTTTGGTAAGCAGATGATATGTGCATAATGAAGGGATAAGAAGATAATGAGATGTTTGATTGTATTCATGAGCTCATGATTGATATAAGGACTAAGTGATATCATGGTTTGAGTATAAAGAATTTTTAGGATTTTGGTATGTGGAAATTGTTAACTTTTAACTACATTCATGTTTTCACTATGGTTCAATTAATGGGTATTCATTATTCAAGAGAATACATGATTAATGTATTCACATGTTTGTAATTTGACCAACAAGATATATCTTATGATATATGGGGGATGAATGATGGCATTCATGTGATTGTTATGTGACATTTCAAGTAATCATTTCTTTTATACTATGAGCTTGGACCGAAGTATTTTAGATAAGCCTAAAGATTGGAATGGATTATGTTGGAAAAAAGTTAGTGTTGTTTAAGGATAGAACTTTTTTTCTATATTATTGATGGGATGTTATTGTAATATAGCTTTAGAAAAAGGACAACATGTTGGACGGGCGACAACCCATCGCGTCGGACAAGGCTGTGGGAATCGAACCCACAACCGAAGTGCGACTGGCCTTTATCGCCTACCACTGGCCTACAGGAAGTCCCTGTTTAGTAGAAACTAGTTTTATTATATTAAGCTGTATGATATATGAAGTATAAGTCCATTTTAGGAACCATATATGATTAATCTCACTATAGAAGGAATTATGTATTTTTTGATAACTTTTCCAACCTTTTGTTTGAGATAGATGGAATGACCCGTCATTCTATCACGTGATCTACTAACACATCATGAATGAAAAATTAAACTTCATTTCTTTAAGAGATGAAGTGTAAATTGTCCAATGAACGACCAACGGTGAGACTATACCAAAATCACGAAAGTATTTCTTCTTATTCGAATCTCACCAACTTTCGGGAAATAATCTTGAAAACCAAAAATGTTTTCCTAGTGATCTTATATCTGATGAATCAGATGGTACCTTAGATCATCACAAATTTATGGCTTTGTGATTGCTGGGTTTTCCATCTCCATGTTCTCTACCACTTTCCATCAAAACATGATGGTTAGATTTCTCTTCCATATCCATATTTTCACCTATGTGGAAACCCGTGATTAGTTTATTTGGGTAACCGTTACGTTTCATACTTTTGTTTTTAAATATTGGTTTTGGTATTCCTTTTTATGATGTGGGCTTCTATTAAATAAACTTTCGAGTAGTAAACCATTTATAACCCTGACGAATTTCGAGGGGGAAATTCATTTTAAGGGGGGTAGAATGTAACACCCCGATATTTTATGAAAAATATTCTTCTTAATTTCATTAATGTCTTGTGTTGTATGGTACACCAAAAGGAGCTTACACAACACGCATCCTTGACTTGCCTTGCATTACACACAATTGCGACCTTCCTCGATAGCATGTGTAGTACGCAATAACGAGTTTCACTAAACAACAATATGCTATTAAAATATTATTAAAATTTGCCGTTATGAATAGTAATAACCAATTTTTGAAATTTTGTAAATTTGATTTTTCAAAATGGACTTCATTTTTGGATTCAGAATATTGAAAATAGCTTAGGGAGAAATTTTGGTACTTTTCGGATAACTTTCATTTTCTGATGAATAGTGAAAATTACTACATTTTAATTAAAAACAAACTTTTTAATCGAAATAATAAATAGTGATAAATTATTAATTTGAGTGGTCTTAAAGTATATTTAGAATATATTTTTACAATTTAATACAATTTTGGTCATTGGATGTAATTTCACATTCAAACCATACATAAACAAGTGTCAATCGTTTGATAGTTATTATCTCTTAAAAACATGCTATTTGTATAGACGACGGGAATTAATTTTTAAATTAATTAATGCAATTGATATGTTTTAATTGGGTAAAATAGACATCATTTTTGAGTTTATAATGTCAAATATAGCTTAGGCCTAATTTTTGGTATTTTTCTACAAACTTTCATTTTTTTAATGAGTAGTGAAACCACTAAGTGGTAGTAAAAAATTGAATTTTTCATAAAACTTAATTTTACCGCTTCTGTGAGTGGAATTTAAAAAATTCGAGAGAAACTGTTGATGTCATTATGTAAAATGTGGTTCAATGAGATGAAAATAATTTTTGGTGAATAGTAAATTTTTACTTTTTTTTCCACGGTTAAAAGTAAATAGGGTAATTAAGGGTAAAAATGATATTATTATTACCCTAACACATATTCTAATTCTATTGTATAAGTGTAATTCGAACAAAAACAACCTTAGGAATAAAATATTACCATTTAGGAAAACTTGGATTAGATTTGGACATTT